>OZ012671.1:37054339-39486839 GCA_963942505.1 Lordithon lunulatus
TACCGCCCGTGTGGTTTTTCCTCATTTACAATGGGAGAGGCTACAGCATATATACAAACAATACATACACAAACATACTTTGGTTAAGGTTGGCGTTTTTTTTGATAAGGCAACTTGTGATGCACATGTAATACATAGGCGAAATGCGTATAAGAAATATGCACCGTTCTCTTTAACTAGAACATAAATTGAGTTGCAAACATACGTATACAAAAGAATAATACGTGCATTTCGTAGTCTAGTTGGGAATGTCCAAAAATAATTTTTAATCTAATAAAAAGAACATATGGTGCAAATAATTCTACGGAACGTTTGCGAATATGGCTTATCGACATTTAATTATATTCCAATCTTTCCAGCATTCAAAATGAAGCAGATATTTATTTGCGCAACAATTTTTCAAATATTATAATACTTATGGATGTATATGCCCTGATTATCTTGAATTTTCGATATATGGTTATTTAATATATATTTGGTAGTGATTAAACTACTAAATTGCTACATTCTATACAGTTGAATCTTTAACATGCTATAACTACAAATTTTGATCATCAATTCTTGCAAACTAAGTTTCAATACCAAGGATGAAGTGTTTTTATTGACTTGCATAAATTGTATGACATTCCATGGCGTAGTTTTGCCTAAAAGCTGGTAACAATTACACAATTTGCGCCATAAGGAAAGTATAGGCTAAATCACAGCCTTAATATTAATTACCATTGTCATTTTTATGTGTAATCTTATAATAATATATGTACTTTAGTTGTAACCTTATAATAATATGGGTACTTTATTAGTAACCATACTATAGAGTCATAGAAATGAAATATTTAGGAATTCTTCTAGATAAAAATTATAAACCGATTTAATTCTAGCCTATTAGAAATAACAAATTCAGTCATAATCGTGCAAAGTTGTTTTATTTTATTTCAAGTGGATATTCCTACTTTTTTGTTCACAATAATTCGCCCTTTGTATCATAACACAAGTGAGATTTTGTATGAAATTTCTATTGGACCGTGAGTCTCTTCTCTCTAAATCCGGTCGATGTTCTTTGCACCCGAGCGCGCATTATTGGCAAAGTTGTGGTAGATGCGGCAAACGGGGTGAAAACAGCCCGTCCGCCTCCCAGGGGGGACTTTCGTGAAGTATTTTTATCGTGTTGACGTCACTGCGGAAGAGCAATACCCTCCGGGGGCGGATTTATACAAACCTACAGCAAATAATTTTAACAAAACAATAAATAAATTTAAAATAATATTCCATATAATATTGTATTTTCCTAAAGAAATTTATTCATTGAAAAAAATCGATTATTCAATTTGTTTTTATTGAAAAGTTTAATTTTGAAACTTACCACAGTTTGGTTTTTGGGTCGGGGACCAAAAAGTTTGGAGAACCACTGATCTATACGATAATTTATGCACCTATAAGTTTTTAATTAATTGTATATTTTCGAATCTACGTAATGCAATTCTGCTAATGGTAACTAATCACCTTTTGATATATTTTTGAAAAAGAATGCAGGACTATTGGAGCGATAGTAGAAACAGTGGTAACTTCGCATGCGATAGGTTGATTGGCAATACCGTAGTTTATATTTATATTTATGTAATTCCAGCTACAACGCCACCAAATAACCGTCAAAATGTGTCCATTATATTAGTATTTACAGCTTTTAACGAGTAGTGAGGTTCAGAAACCAACTAGAATCTGATAGCGGAAAGTGAGACAAACACGACGAGACCATACATGTGAAGAATCATTAATCGAGTGAAATGTAATGTAATCCGAAACAGCATATAAAATCAATGTAAATTTGAATTTTACATCATTTCGGGACTTTTTAAGACACCAGGTGTCACTTTGCCATCGGATAGAGGTCAATAAGCTCAGACTGGTATGTTGCTCATGGCAACCAACTAAACAACAGTTGGTATGCGTGCTTCTTTTGCCCCACGCTTTGCGAACGCTAATGTCTAGTTATATTGTTGAAACTATTCCAAGAAGAGTATTATCCTATGGAACAATTATGCAAACAAAGGTGGGGTGGGCGGGCGTCCCCCATCAACCAAACTATGCCCATCCCCCATTTCAAACGACTTGAACTATGCATTACATTATGATTCACATATATTTTTTTAGTTAGTCTTAAATTAATAAATGACATTAGTTTAATCATAAAAAATAACGGATAATGGTGTAGTGCATAGTTCAAGTCATTTGAAATAGTGGACGGGCATAGTTTGGTTGGTGGGGGTCGCCCGCCCACCCCACCTTTGCTCGCATGGTTGTTCCATAGGATAATATCTTCTTGGAATAGTTACAACCATATAAAACATTTATATCCATTGAAAAAACTATGCTTACAAAGGTGGGGGGGGGGGGGGGGCGGTCGATCCCCACCAATCAAACTATGCCCGTCCACTATTTCAAATGACTTGAACTACGCACTACACTATTATCCGTTATTTTTTATGATTAAATTAATGTCATTTATTAATTTAAGACTAATTAAAAAAATATATGTGAATAATAATGTAATGCATAGTTCAAGTCGTTT
Source organism: Lordithon lunulatus (assembly GCA_963942505.1). NCBI lineage: Eukaryota > Metazoa > Arthropoda > Insecta > Coleoptera > Staphylinidae > Lordithon > Lordithon lunulatus. The sequence continues at coordinate 37,056,906 of OZ012671.1, forward strand.
GAAATAGGGGACGGGCATAGTCTGGTTGGTGGGGGCCGCCCGCCCACCCCACCTTTGCTCGCATGGTTGTTTCATAGGATAATACTCTTCTTGGAATAGTTTCAACCATATAAAACATTTATATCCATTGAAAAAACTATGCGAACAAAGGTGGGGTGGGCGGGCGGCCCCCACCAATCAAACTATGCCCGTCCACTATTTCAAATGACTTGAACTATGCACTACACTATTATCCGTTATTTTTTATGATTAAATTAATGTCATTTATTAATTTAAGACTAATTAAAAAAATATATGTGAAAAATAATGTAATGCATAGTTCAAGTCGTTTGAAATAGGGGACGGGCATAGTTTGGTTGGTGGGGGACGCCCGCCCACCCCACCTTTGTTCGCATAGTTTTTTCAATGGATATAAATGTTTTATATGGTTAAAACTATTCCAAGAAGAGTATTATCCTATGGAACAACCATGCGAGCAAAGGTGGGGTCGGCGGGCGGCCCCCACCAACCAAACTATGCCCTTCCACTATTTCAAATGACTTGAACTATGCATTACATTATTTTTCACATATATTTTTTTAATTAGTCTTAAATTAATAAATGACATTAATTTAATCATAAAAAATAACGGATAATAGTGTAGTGCATAGTTCAAGTCATTTGAAATAGTGGACGGGCATAGTTTGGTTGTTGGGCGTCGCCCGCCCACCCCACCTTTGTTCGCATAGTTTTTTTAATGGATACAAATGTTTTATATGGTTGAAACTATTCCAGGAAAAGTATTATCCTATGGAACAACCATGCGAGCAAAGGTGGGGTGGGCGGGCCGTACCCACCAACCAAACTATGCCCGTCCACTATTTCAAATGACTTGAACTATGCACTACACTATTATCCGTTATTTTGTATGATTAAATTAATGTCATTTATTAATTTAAGACTAATTAAAAAAATATATGTGAAAAATAATGTAATGCATAGTTCAAGTCAGTTTGAAATAGTGGACGGGCATAGTTTGGTTGGTGGTAGCCGACCGCCCACCCCAACTTTGTTCGCATAGTTTTTTCAATGGATACAAATGTTTTATATTGTTGAAACTATTCCAAGAAGAGTATTATCCTATGGAACAATTATGCGAACAAAGGTGGGGTGGGCGGGCGTCCCACACCAACCAAACTATGCCCGTCCCCTATTTCAAACGACTTGAACTATGCATTACATTATTTTTCACATATATTTTTATATATTTTTTTTCTTATGTCAAATGTCACAAATTTATTAAAACTGACGTTAAGACAGTGAAATAGGTTATATATCCTGTCACTCTTGACAAAATTGTGACATTTAACATAAAGCAGTATTACACTAGCGTTAAGGTCGTTTTAAACAAGACAATTTCTTGACTCAAAAGTTAGTCAAGATACGAGACAACCTAAATTGTCTTACAGCAAATTATTTGAAATATTGAATTGGCCGGTAGATCGAATGAAAAAATATAACGCGTTCTATTTATAAGGGCAAATTGTATGGGAGGAGGACATATGAATTCATTTCTTGAACAACGTTTGTGCTAAGAAATTGTCTTGTCTAAAACAACCTTTAATACAGGGTGGGACACACTAACAGTTGTTGTCATGGGTAAGACTAGAGTAGAGAATGAGGTTCAATTTCAGTGGGAACTGAAATTTAAATTGAAACTTCTTTAGAGTAAAAGTATAGAAATAATTGTCTGACCAAGAGTAGGCAACATAATTAACTATAATACCCCTTCGGATGACGGGTAATTCATATAGTTTAGGTTCATACTTACAACTATATGAATTGCCCCGATATAAGCAATCAAGGTAAAATATACATTAAATAGATTAAATAAATAAAAACAACAATAGTTTGATGTAAACTATTGAGGTGTGCAAAAAATAAATTAAAATACTACCTGTGTGATAATTTTACAGCCATTGTGTCATTAAAAACTGATTGACGCGGCATTAAGTCGTAAAAGACGGGAGATTATAAATATGTCAAGGTCGTTTCAGGTGGTGTTTATAGGCCGTAAACAATTTTCGCTCGCAATCAAAGCGATTTTTTGATGTGACAAAACAACAACAAAAAACATACAGACAGGTGGAATGTATTTATAAACATATTCTAATCGATTTGCACTCCAACATAACCTCAATGAGCGACATCGGGGGGTCGCGCCACTTCCGGCGTGTGCAGCGGCGCGACATGCCCCCTGCTGCAGCAGAGGGTGCACCACCACCGCCGCCCCCCCACCAAAAACAAAACTGTATATATTATAACTTACACGACCATCCCGTAGGCGCCCTCGCCGATGTAGGCCAAATTGGTGTACCTGGGGCCGACCTCGAACACCTGTGCCCGAACGATCTCTGCGTTGGGGTTCACACTCGACGCACCTGTAGCCTCCGCCATTTTTAACACAGAAAAAACAAAAGGGAGTTTGTTACGAGTCGACGACCATCCGTCACGGCAACCTCGCGCAAACTGCTGCCCGCCGCCAGTGTGTGTGCGCGTTGCGGCGTCGTCCGTGTGCTCCGCCCGCCCGTCCTGTTGCTATGAGACAAGGGGGCGGCGATTGCTGCAGCGATGCGCAACACCTGTCTTTTTTCAAAATGACTAGAATCCAATAGGCATGTTTTTCAAAAATCTAATAACGCCTGTATTCGCCGTATTTCGATTGCGGGTTTTAAATTTTAAATGGCACGCCCTACACACGGACATGCGCGTCATCTAGTGGTGCCGCCGGGCGGTAGCGGGTACAAAAAAGTGCCACCAGTGCAAGCGGCCATTTTTAATCCAAAAAAATATTCTTGGTGCTTACGTTAAGTTATTACGTTTGTTTGCTTACAAGTGATTATTTAAAATAAATACAGCAATATGAACGCACCGCCGACCTTCGAGTCGTTCTTGCTCTACGATGGTGAAAAGAAGTAAGTTGTAACAAATATGTTATGTCTATATCGGTGTTATAACCTCACTTTCGTTTGTTTATTAGGATTATCAGGGAGCAAGATACTAAAGTGCCTAACGCGGCTATTTTTACTATTAATAAAGAGGATCATACTCTGGGAAATATGATCAGGAAGTAAGTAACATTTAATTTAATTATTAATAAAATTCATTGTTTCATATCATTGCAAATCAAAAGTAATTTAATTAGAATTTCATGCTGTCACATAACTAACTACTAGTTATAACCAAATTTGAATGTTAACTTGCTATTTAATGGAGCATTATTTCTATTGTTCATGAATATGGGCATATATAATTGCATTTATAATATCTTATAAACTTTATTGCTCCCATAAGTTGCATTATAGCAACAATAACTACATTATATAGGAAATGTAGTTACTTTAGATTCTCTCTATTGGAAACACTGAATAATTAAACAAAAGGTGTCATCAAAGCTCTAATCACAAGCACTGTTCATGTTTGACATTTGTTTTTGGCAATTTTGTCACAATGATGTTTGCAATTGCTATTAAATGGACAAATTGCAAACATTGTGACAAAGTTGCCAAAACAAATATCAAACATGAATATTGCTTGTGATTGGAGCTTTGATGATACCTTTTGTTTAATTATTCAGTGTTTCCAATAGAGAGAATCTAGAGTAACTATATTTCCTATATAATGTATTTATTATTGCTATAACAAAATTATTCATTGTTATAGCAACAATAAATACATTATATAGGAAATGTAGTTGCTTTAGATTCTCTCTATTGGAAACACTGAATAATTAAACAAAAGGTGTCATCAAAGCTCCAATCACAAGCACTATTCATGTTTGATATTTGTTTTGGTAATTTTGTCACAATGATGTTTGCAATTTGTCCATTTAATAGCAATTGCAAACTTCATTGTGACAAAATTGCCAAAACAAATGTCAAACTTGAATATTGCTTATGATTGGAGCTTTGATGACAACTTTTGTTTAATTACTCAGTGTTTCCAATAGAGAGAATCCAAAGTAACTATATTTCCTATATAATGTATTTATTGTTGCTATAACAATGAATACTTTTGTTATAGCAACAATAAATATATTATATAGGAAATGTAGTTACTTTAGATTCTCTCTATTGGAAACACTGAATAATTAAACAAAAGGTGCCATCAAAGCTCTAATCACAAGCACTATTCATGTTTGACATTTGATTTGGCAATTTTGTCACAATAATGGTTCAATAGCTATTGATTTATTTATAAAATGTTGGTTAATATAGTTGTTTGTTTACCTTTAAGAATTGTGTAGATGCTTTTGATAAGGCGAGTAATAATCATCTTATCAAAATCATCTACACAATTCTAATTATATCTTAAAGATCTTACAAAGCTGATACATTATTCTGTTTAAATTATCATATCTTATATATTATTTAACAAACAGGTTACAACATTAATCACCATTTAAATGTTGTTAATTATTATTTTGTTTAGTCAATTATTAAAGGATCCCAATGTTCTTTTTGCTGGATACAAATTGCCTCATCCCTTGGAGCACAAATTCGTCATCAGGATTCAAACCACCTCTGATTACTCACCACAGGAGGCACTATTGCATGCCATAACTGATTTGATTTCAGAGCTGTCTCTCTTTCATGAGAGATTCAATGAGGCTATTAAAGAAAAGAAAGAGGGATTGGATTAGATTTAATTATTGTAGTTTGAATAAATTGTAATTGCTATTTTTAATTGTATATAAATATTTTGATACTTAAAAGTTTGTAGGTATATGTTACCCTATATAATCCTACTCATTCTCTATATAATCCTACTCCTTCTCTTTTGGATCTTCATTAAAAAATTCAACAAAATGAAAGCCACATTTATTTCTGTGGCTATTTGCTAAAAACCAGTTTCATCATAAACCTGTTCACTATCAATCACCTTAAAATCTGTAAATCAGATGTAGGTTGCATAATATATTTTATAGATACAGAATTAATAATGCTTTTAAATATTTATTATTGAGTACATGAGGTAATGTTCATGGCTAGCACCTTTTTCTGGTCCGGAGTAGATAATATTCTCATCTAAACGTACTCCAGTGGTTCGGAATCCACGCTAGACTGTAGGTCCACCTCTAGTACCAGTACTATAGGCAGAGAAAGAGCGCCTCCTGGCGTAGGAGTGGCGTGAAAGTGGTCGAAAACGTACATGACGCAATAAAAATAAATAAAACAACATATATTTGAATTCATAAATAATTATAATTAACAATTAAAATGGTATACATCCCGTCCCAAAATTATTTGAACGGACATGTGTAATTATTTTAAAACAAAATATTTAACAAATTCTGCTATGAAAATTTCATAATTGCGCTAGTACGTCTGATCGTCCTGACAGTCCTCCGTCGAGTGACCAAACACTGCAAATAAAAATAACAGTAATATAATTTTCATGGTTAAAACACGCGTGTAAATCATGTTATTTCATACTTGGGTGAAATACACATCTTGATGAATAATAGCCATCATTATGTATTCGTTGAGTAATATCTTAAAAATCGTAAAATTATTTTTCAATTATGTTTCTGTAATTCATGGATTAAATGAATAACAGGAATAGAATTGAAATAGTAATTTTTGTACTTATGTCCTAAGACATTTCCCGCATTAATTTGGGTGCGGAAAATACTACTTCTCGCACTAGTGCGGGAAGTAGTGTTGCTAACTTAAAATTCAGTACCAATGTAAATGTGTATGTATAACTTTCACAAGGGCAGAGCCGCACACGTACGAGCGTACTTTCGCCGGCGTATTAAATTACTAAATAACTATTTTTTCAGGGTATAAATATATATATATATATATATATATATATATATATATATATATATATATATATAATTTCTCAAAAATTTCACTCTCCGGTGGGACTTGAACCCACGTCTCCGGCTATCATTGATACATCTGGTGATTCTTCATCATTCAGATAGCCGACAATGGCAAGAAGTACTTCACTATATATATATATATATATATATATATATATAAATAAAAAAATACCTAGTATTACTATATTTACTACTGTTTAATATTGGCTGTTATTCTTCTTGCTTTTGCAAGTTGCACGAATTGTTTTCCCCCCGACAGGACCGGTTATGGGGGGCGTAGGGTTGCCATCCGTCCGGATTTGTCCTAGTTTTAAAAACCTCCGGGCGTGTTTTTTCAAGTTGTTCGGGTTTTTAAACATTAGGCCCAATTTTATAAAAGTTTACATATATTTATATATTATATGCATTAATAAAATTATTATTTATATCATTTTACCCCCCGTATTCACCGACGTTCCATAAATCTATCAATAGCTATTGAACCCATAAGTATTCGTTGCTAGAGCAACAATAAATAAATTATCTAGGGAATGTAGTTACTTTAGATTCGTTCTATTGGAAACACTGAATAATTAAACAAAATGTGTCTTCAAAGCTCCAATCGCAAGCGCTATTCAAGTTGTTTGACATTTGTTTCGACATATTCTGTCACAATGACGTTGCCAATTTATCCATTATCCATTATGGGACTTATAAGTTTATGGGATGTTGGAGAATACGGGCATCAGTGTATTAACGTGTATTTCACGGCCGCCTATTCGAGCGCCAAGTAAATTAATTATTATGAATATCAATAATCGATTTATTATAAACCTAGGTCTACAAACTACTTTTATGCCGGAAATTGTATTTCCGCGTATTCTAGAGCAAACTTTTTGGCTCGCGACCCCCTTTGCTACCTAAAAATAAAAGGCCCTCAAGAATTATTCATGATGATTTTCTACACAAGCCCTGTGTTGAAAATCATCCTGAATGATCTGTAATGAATCTTTGCTGCGACCGGAAAACAATTTCGCGACCCCCACCTTGGGAATCTCTGTTCTAGAGGTCAATAATGCATAATTCTAGATAATTAAAATTAATTTACAAAGCAACTTACTTTCGCATATGTCGCAATAAGGCCGCGGCGGTGGTTTACTGGCGTTACTTCTTTCTTCTCTGGGAGACGCTGGCATGTCCTCAGCCGCCTGCAGCGGACAATCCTCGGTCTCGTGCAAATCGAATTCCTCGCAAATGTCGCAGTACTTCCGCGGAGCTGGTTTTCTCTCAATTAATCCCATCCTATTATAAACAACAATAAAAACCATCCTGGTCCTGGTTTCCTAGACTAACCCCTAACCCTAGACGGGTTTATCTTTGTGGCGGCTTTATCTTTTGTTTTAGTGGAAAATTGTACCAAGACTTTTTATTTTGTTGAAAATTATCTATCCAATAGGCTACAGCTGGTTTTGATTAGACAATTTTCATTTTACTTTTATTCACTTCTTCGGCTTACCGTTGAAACGGTACGCTTTTTATAACAATATTTTTTCGTAATTTTTTTGGAATTACAATACCTACAAAATGAGATCAGATACAGTTGTGTATCATGAAATAAAATTTTCATGGTTCGAAAAATTTGCCAAGCTCTGTAACTTTACTGGTTCTATTTGAAACAATATCGACATTTTTCCCGCTATCTAGACTATATTTCCAATGAAATGACTTAGCTTCAGTGTCATGCCACTGCTATGACGACCCCTGCTATGGCGCAATGGAGGATAGTTTTGGCAATTTTACTGATTTTTTATCACTTTTCAAATTAAATTCGTAACGGGTTTATCTTTTGGTTTCGAGAAAAATCGTACTAAGATTTTTGATTTGTTTGAAATTTGTCTATCCAATAGGATAAAGTTGATTTTGATTGAACCATTTTAATTTTAATTTTCTTCGCTTCCTCGGCTTTACCACCAAAACGGTACAATTTTTACAACAATATTTTTTAATATTTTTCTTTGGAATTAAAAGACCTATAAAATAAGATCTAAAACGACTTTCTAACATGAAATAAAACTTTCTTAGTTCGAAAAATTTGCCAAGCTCTGTAACTTTACTGATTCTATTTGAAACAATATCGACATTTTTTCCGCCATCTAGACTATATTTCCAATCAAATGACTTAGTTTCAGTGTCATGCCACTGCTATGACGACACCTGCTTTGGCGCAATGGAGGATAGTTTTGGCAATTTTACTGATTTTTATCACTTTTCAAATTAAATTCGGAACGGATTTATCTTTCGTTTTAGAGAAAAATCGTATTAAGATTTTTGATTTGTTTGAAAATTGTCTATCTAATAGGATAAAGTTGATTTTGATTGAACCATTTTAATTTTAATTTTCTTCACTTCTTCGGCTTTACCGCCAAAACGGTCCAATTTTTTCTTATGTTTCGTTGGAATTAAAAGACCTATAAAATGAGATCTACAACGACCTTCTAACATGAAATAAAATTTTCTTAGTTCGAAAAATTTGCCAAGCTCTATAACTTTACTGGTTCTATTTGAAACAATATCCACATTTTTCCCGCCATCTAGACTATATTTCCAATGAAGTGACTTAGTTTCAGTGTCATGCCACTGCTATGACGACCCCCGCATTGGCGCAATGAAGGATAGTTTTGGCAATTTTGCTGATTTTTACCTCTTTTCAAATTAAATTCGTAACAGGTTTATCTTTTGTTTTCGAGAAAAATCGTACTAAGATTTTTGATTTGTTTGAAAATTGTCTATCCAATAGGATAAAGTTGATTTTGATTGAACCATTTTAATTTTAATTTTCTTCACTTCTTCGGCTTTACCGTGAAAATGGTATAATTTTTATAATACTATTTTTTCGTATTTTTCGTTGGAATTAAAAGACCTATAAAATGAGATCTACAACGACTTTCTAACATGAAATAAAATGTTCTTAGTTCGAAAAATTTGCCAAGCTCTGTAACTTTACTAGTTCTATTTGAAACAATATCGACATTTTTCCCGCCATCTAGACTATATTTCCAATGAAATTACTTAGTTTCAGACCCCTGCTATAGCGCAATGGAGGATAGTTTTGGCAATTTTATTGATTTTTTATCACTTTTCAAATTAAATTCGTAACGGGTTTATCTTTTGTTTTCGAGAAAAATCGTACTAAGATTTATGATTTGTTTGAAAATTGTCTATCGAATGGGATAACGTTGATCTTGATTCAACCATCTAAATTTTAATTTTCTTCACTTCCTCGGCTACCGCCAAAACGGTACAATTTTTATAACAATTTTTTTGTTCTTATTTTTCTTTGGAATTAAAAGACCTATAAAATGAGATCTACAACGACTTTCTACCATGAAATAAAATGTTCCTAGTTCGAAAAATTTGCCAAGCTCTGTAGCTTTCATTTGAAACAATCTCGACTCTTTGAAGAGAATATAATCCACGTCCTGCCAAATAATTTTGTAATAAGTACGAATTATTACTTACAATTTCAATTCATCAGCAGCAGCTGGACTGTAGCCCGACTCCAGAATTTCAATGCGCACTTTTTGCTCCTCGTTCTTCTTCTGCATGTCCACTATGATGGAGTTGAGGAACTGCACCTGTGTTTCGGCCAGTTCCTTCTCCTCCAGCAGCTGCTTGTAATCATTAGACACCGTGTTATTGTTGACGATCTACGGGGTGAGTGGAAACAAAGCGGTGTCAGCCAATCATGCATATGATGACAAGAAAATATTAGTAATTGTTTTACCAAAATAAATCAAAACAGCGTTGGCTATTGAATCAATAAGAGGAACCGAAGCGATAGATTGTGTTATCTTCTGCGATAGATTGTGTTCTCTTCTCTAAACAAGATTAAAGATCTCTCTAATAGACTATATTTCCAATCAAATGACTTAGTTTCGCAACGGAGGATAGTTTTGGCAATTTTACCGATTTTTATTACTTTTTTAATTAAATTCGCGACGAGTTTATTTTTTGTTTTAGAGAAAAATCGTACTAAGATTTTTCATTTGGTTGAGAATTGTCCATTCGATGGGCTAAAGTTAATCTTGCTTGGACTATTTTCATTTTTATTTTCTTCACTTCTTCGGCTTTAGTGCCAAAACGGTACACTTTTTAAACAATACTTTTTCGCAATTTTCTTTCGAATTAAAATACCTACAAAATGTGATTAAGCACAACTCTCTATCATGAAACAAAATTTTCGAAAAATTTGCCAAGCCCTATAGCTTTACCGGTTCCATGTTCCCCGCCATCTAGATTATATTTCCAATCAACTGACTTAGTTTGAGTATGATGTCACTGCTATGACGACTCCTGCTTTGACGCAACGGAGGATAGTTTTGGCAATTTTTCTGATTTTTATCACTTTTGAAATTAAATTCGTAACGGATTTATCTTTTGTTTTAGAGAAAAATCGTACTAAGATTTTTGCTTTGGTTGAAAATTGTCTATCTAATGGGTTAAAGTCAATCTTAATTGGACCATTGTAATTTTAATTTTCTTCACTTCTTTGGCTTTACCGTCAAAACGGTACAATTTTTATAACAATATTTTTTTATATTTTTCTTTGGAATTAAAAAGCCTACAAAATGAGATCTACAACGACTTTCTAACATGAAATAAAATATTCCTAGTTCGAAAAATTTGCCAAGCTCTGTGGATTTACCGGTTCCATTTGAAACAATCTCGACATTTTCCCCGCCATATAGACTATATTTCCAATCAAATGATTTAGTTTCAGTGTCATGCCACTGCTATGACGACCCCTGCTGGAGGATAGTTTTGGCAATTTTACCGATTTTTATCACTTTTCAAATTAAATTCGTATCGGGTTTATCTTTTGTTTTAGAGAAAAATCGTACTAAGATTTTTTATTTGGTTGAAAATTGTCTATCCAATGGGATGATGTTGATTGGACCATTTTAATTTTAATTGTCTTCACTTCTTCGGCTTTACCGCCAAAACGGTACAATTTTTACAATATTTTTTTGGTTATTTTTCTTTGGTATTAGTTGACCTATAAAATGACCTATGAAATTAGAGGTCTTTACGCGCCAGGAAAGATAGATAATGTCTTTTTGGAAATGAGGAAACTCAACATCAATATACTTGGCTTAAGCGATGTCCAGTGGAAAGGATCGGGAAAGCACACCACCAAGAATGGTACAGGGAACGATGATGCCACTCATCGATATGGAGTAGGAATAATTGTCGACCAGCGAGTGCAACATACGGTAACCAGCTTTGTCCCATACTCAGACCGCATAATTCTGCTAAAACTGATCTCAAATAAAGTTCCAGTAAATGTCATTCAAGTTTATGCACCTACAGCAGACAAGGATGAAGATGAAATACAGTCGTTTTACCAAGATCTAGATAATGTCATCAAACCTATCAAGAAAAACGAAGTCCTTATTATAATGGGAGACCTAAATGCGAAGGTTGGCCAAGGCGAAGTGAAGGGAACTGTCGGCAGGTTCGGACTGGGTCTTCGTAACGATCGAGGAGACAGATTGGTCGAGTTTTGTCAGAAAGAAGACATGATAATAACCAACACCTTCTATCAGCTTCCGTCACGTCGTCTTTACACATGGAAAGCACCATCAGATGGAATACTGGGTATGATTAGAAACCAGATCGACTACATTATGATCCGTAGAAGATTTAAAAACTCTATTAAGTCAGTAAAAACATATCCAGGAGCGGATATAACGTCCGATCATAATCCAGTGGTAGCTGACATACAGGTAAAACTGAAAAAACTCGTTAGGAAAACAACTAAAGAATGTATGGATCCTAGAAGATTAAAGGATAATGTAGTTTACGAAAAAGTTAAGAAGAACATAAACGAAAAATTGAACGAACTAAGACATGATGATAATGATAATAGCACTGTAGATCAACAATGGCAAAACATAAAACAAGTACTGATGAATGTTGGAAATGAAGAACTGAAATCCATAAGAGGAAAGGACAAGGAATGGATGACACAAGAGATATTGGACTTGATGACGATACGAGGCCAATATAAGAACAAAGATGCGCAAACCTACAAGACCATAAACAAGAACATCAGAAATAAAATAAGGCAGGCTAAAGAAAAATGGCTTAATGATGAATGTCGAGAGATTGAAGCCTATCAAAACAAATACGATTTTTTCAACATGCATAAAAAGATAAAGGAAATGACTTGGACAGCTAAGAGACGTCAACCCGATGTATTGGTAAAGAAAAACGGAGACTTGATAATAGAGTCGATAGGCAAACTAGTAAGATGGAGCGAATATATACAAGAACTTTTTAACGATAATCGGACTGAATTGGCGAACTCAGACACAGAATGTACTGGCCCAGAAATAATAAGAGAAGAACTTGAACATGCAATTAAAAACTGCAAATCCGGAAAGGCGACAGGACCTGACGAAGTGCCTGCTGACCTGCTAAAGCTTATCGGAGAAGACGCCATAGATATCCTATTAAAACTTTTTAACAACATTTATGAGACGGGCATTATTCCTACTGACTGGCTAGCTTCAACATTCGTGACACTGCCAAAGAAAAATAAAGCCAGAGAGTGCTCAGACCATAGAATCATTGCCCTAATGAGTCACACCTTAAAGATCTTTTTAAAGATTATACAGAACCGCATTTATAAGGAATTAGAACAAGACATCAGTGATACTCAAATGGGTTTTAGGAAAGGTGTGGGTACTAGAGAAGCGCTCTTCGGACTTAACGTACTGAGACAGAGATGCCTCGATATGAATCAGGATATGTACATCTGCTTTATCGACTTCCAAAAGGCATTTGATAGAGTTCAACACTCAAAACTACTAGAGATACTAAAGAAGAAAAACATCGCGAGTCAAAATAGGAGAAGATCTAAGTGAGGAGATAGAGATACGTCGCGGTGTTAGACAAGGTTGCATACTGTCGCCTCTCTTATTTAATGTCTATAGCGAAGGCATCTTTGAAGAAGCGTTAGCAGAAGAAACCGGTGGTATTGTCATAAACGGAGAAATAATTAACAACTTGAGATACGCAGACGATACCGCTATTATAGCCGATAATCTAGAAGACCTGCAACATCTGGTTGAGTTAACAAACACTTTCTGCAAGAGATATGGCCTAGATATGAATCTAAAGAAAACTAAAATCATGGCAACTTCGAAAAATGAAAACACAAACCATCATAGACCACCAATTCAGATTAATAACGACGACGTGGAATGGGTGCACTCCTATAAATATCTTGGCACATGGGTAAGTGAAACAGCAGATAACACAAAAGAAATCAAATGTCGAATTGAAGTAGCTCGCAGCGCTTGTCTATCTAATGGGCTGAAGTCGAGTTTGATTGGACAATTTTTATTTTTATTTTCTTCACTTCCTCAGCCTTACCATGAAAACGGTGCACGTTTTATAACATTTTTTTTTAAATTTTCGTTGGAATTTACATACCTACGAAATGAGATCAAGCATAACTTTCTATCATGAAATAAAATTTTCCAAGTTCGAAAAATTTGCCAAGCTCTGTAGGTCTTCCGATTTAATTTGAAACAATATCGACATTTTTCCTGCCATCCAGACTATATTGCAAATCAAATGACTTAGTTTCAGTTTCATGCCATCGCTATTACGACCCCTGCTTTGACGCAACGGAGGATAGTTTTGGAATTTTTTGAATTGGTTAATAATTGTCTATCGAATGGGCTCAAGTTGATCTTGATTGGACCATTTTCATTTTTATTTTCCTCACTTCTTCGGCTTTACCACAAAAATGGTGCACGTTTTATAACAATATTTTTTCTTTTTTTTTTTGGAATTAAAAGACAAAATGAAATAAAATATTTCAAGTTCGGAAAATTTGCCAAGCCCTGTAGCTTTTCCGCTTTAATTTGCAACAATCTCCCGCCATCTAGACTATATATCCAATCAAATAACTTAGTTTCAGCTACTTGTCACCGTTGGGACGACCCCTGCTTTGATGCAACGAAGGATAGTTTTGTGACGTTTACGGAAATTTTTTGAAATTTTGCATTTTTGCTTTTAGCAGTTTTATCTGTAACTTTAGAGCCATTATAATTTAACCTTCATCGGTCAGTTTTCGATTGTCTATCCAATGAGCATAAACTCGTTTTATTTTTCGGAAAATTTCCATTTTATATTTTTGCATTTTTCCTGCAGTACACGCCTACTGGTTGACATTTTCTAATATTTTTCATCTTTACTTGCGTTTTTAGCACGCACAAACTGACAGTTGAAGTTTTTCTCAATAATCAATTCCATGTTTGCCGCTTTCCCGGCTTTCCACGTTTCCACAGCTTATCCCACCGGCGCCACATGGCCCGATCTATTTTTCCCAGCGCCTAGAAGGATGACGCTTTCCAATGATACCTTTCCCAACCCCGTACTTGCGCTCTAACTCCCGCTAATCCAATGCAATGGACCCCGTCGTTTTTTCCCTTAGCCAATTATATATATATATATATAGAAGATAGATACATAGAAATATTGGATTGAATCCGCATCTACTTTGTAAAAATTCGTTATAATAAATAAATAAATAAAACGAATGTTTCTTTGTTAACGAAGTGATAAAAAACAAAGAAAAATTCGTTTTATTTATTTAAATAGATAGATATAAATAGATAGTTTGTAGTGATCCTACCTCTACCTAGAGCTAAATAACTAAAATAATTTTTACCAATATAAAAAAGATTTAAAATAAATTTCATGCTATTACAGTAATTGGGTAAGGTGAAGTGAAACAATAAGAGAAGACATTTTATAAATTAAATAGTCAAAAAATTAATCACTTACCGACGCCTCAATTGGCTGCACCTTCTGCGTGTCCAAAACCTTCTCCTTCTGCACCTTTTGAATCACCACAGAAAATAATAAATAAAAACAACCCAAAAAACACATTTATTAACATCCGTACCTTAACCAACTCATTTCTCAACTTAACAACCTCCGCCTCAAGTTTCTTAGCATTTTCACCAGCCTTCTGCAACGCATCCGTCGCCTGATTAACACGCATCTGCAAATCCGCAACTTCATCCGTTTCCACCACTTGCACCTGCTCCAATAAAGCCCCTAAACCTCCCTCTTTACTCAACTCCAACTTCTGCCGCTTAGTCAACCGTAGCACCTTAAGTAATTGCACGTAACTGCCTCGTTCCACTTCAAAAATCTTCTCCGTTTCCTTCGCATCCTGTGACAGTTTGAGGATTCGATTTGACAGCTCCTCACATTTCTTCAAGCTGTCAACATTGTGCGATTCAACAGCAACCTTTTCACTCTTCAGTAAATTCAATTCGGCTAGTGCCGCTTGTAAATCAGCTCGTAATGTTTCAATCTCACGTCCTTTACTAGCGGAATCCACCAAGTTTGAGTTGACATCGTTTTTACTCGCGTCCAAAAGACTTTGCAGTTCGCTAGATTTTTTATTAGCAACCGCTAGTTCGGACTGCAAGTCATCCACACGTGTTTTCAATTGAGTCGCCTCAAGTTTAGCCGATTCCATTAATTGGTCGCGTTTGTTATTTAAGTCCGCTATCGCAATGCCTGCTTTTTCACATTCGGATTTTAATGTTGCAATTAGTTGTTCTTTTTCGGCGTTTTGTGCGATTTCGGCATGCAATTTTACAATTGTGCCCTCACGGTCGGCTAGTGCGGTTTTTGTTTCATCATTAGCAGTTTGTAACATAACAACGTCTTGTGTAGCACGGGTTAATTCGGTTTGAATGTTTGAAAGTTGTAATTTATTAGACTCTAATTCGTTGGTTAGTAAATTAACTTTATCGGTTTCTGTACAATTGTTTTCTAATAGTTTTAGTTTATTGTCTTCCGCTGTTTTTAGATCATCAAGCGCTTTAGTTAAGTTATTGTCTTTGTCTTCTAATAGTTTTTTGGCATCAGTTAAAGATTGAGTTATTTCTAGTAGTTTGGCCTCTTTTTCGTGTATTGTGTTTTCTAAAACAACAACTTTTTGGCTTAAATCATTAGAAGATTTAGATTGTTCATCACAATCACCCAATAACTTCTTTAATTCGTCTTCTTTTGTTGCTAATAATTTTTGTAATTCCATCAAATTAATTTCATAAGACTTGCCTGATTTTTCCAAATCGCATATTTTTAGATTTAATTCATTTAAATCATCAGATGATTTTTGTGTAGCAGTTTGCAATGCAATTTCAACATCCTTTACCTTTTGATCGCAATCCTGTTTGATTTTTAGTATTTCCGTTTCCTTCCTACCTACCTCATGATTTAAACCATCAGCATGCAATTTTTCCAACTCAACAATTTTCAACGTGAATTCATTTATATCCTTAGAAGATTTTTCAGCAGCCGTTTGTAATACAAGTTCCATTTGCTGCAACTTTTTATCACACTCGCCTTTAATCAGTACAACCTCCGCATTCTTCCTTTCAATCTCATTAACTAAATCACTTTTATATCGCTTCTCCAACTCCACAATACTCAACTGCAACTCATTTATATCTTTTGCTGCTTTCTCGTTAGCCGTTTGCAATGCGATTTCACCCTGTTGCAACGCGTGTTCAGCGAATTGCACCTTCAATGCGCAATCCTCTTTAACATCCGAAATCTCGGCCTCTTTCAATCGCACTTCGTTATTTAAAATTTCTAATTTGGCACTCTCTTCACCGGAAGACCCGTATAATTGTTGTAGTTCGGTTTCCAATTTCAGCTTTTGTTGGGATAACTCTTGGTATTTGTTTTCGCCCATTTGTAATTTTCTATTGGCATCGCCCAGTTCTAATTCCAGACGTGCTACGGATGTTTTACTGGACTCCAGCTGTGAGGTTTCTTGTTCGAGTTTGTTGGTCAGATCGGTTGATTTTTGTGCGTGTCGTTCAATCTCGAAGTCTTTTTCTTTGAGCTCGGCTTGGAGTTTCTTTATGGCGCCACTGGCTTCTTCTAATTCGGACAGTTTAAGGGTTAATTTTTCTTCCTGGAGTTTTAAATCGGTTTGGGTTGTTGCTAGTTTTTCATCATTGCTACAGCGTGTTGCTACTAATTGTTTTTCCAAATCTATTTTCGTTGCGGTTAGGGTTTTTAATTCGTCATTTGTTTTGTCGAGTTGTTTTTTAATGGCGGCAATCTCTTGCTGTAAGTCGCCCTCGCTTTCGGTCAGAAGTTTTTTGTGTGTGTCCACTTCTTTTTGTAAATTTTCGGTTTGTAGTTTGGTTGCTGTTAATTCAGTCTCTAGCTTCTCAATTTGTGTGGATTTTGATGAAATTGTTTCGTTGCGCGTTTCCACCTCTAGCACTCTAGCGCTGAAATCCATTCGAAGTTTATCTAATTCTTTTTTATACGCCGCTTCCGCTATTGTGGTATCGTACTTGGTTTTCTCCAAGTCTTTATTGGTGAACTCTAATTGGTCCTTTGCATTACTAAGTTCTTTCATTGCTGCTTCTAATTCCATAATTTTAGCACCAATATCTGCAGTATATTTACTATTAGCATCCTCCAAATCTTTTGTAGTTTTGAACGTGGCAATTTCGTAATCCGATGTTTGTTTTGCAAGTTGTACGTTCAGTGATTCTATTTGTTTACAACTATCAGCTTGATGTAGCTTCAACGCCGCGTTGGATTCTTCCAGTTGGTTTTGCAGTTGTTGTACTAGTTCTAATAATAATAATAATAATAATTGATGGCTGTTTGAAAATATTTACACAGATCAAAATAAATGAACATAATACGAATTTGTTCGATCTTTCTATGGCCTTTCTGGGGCTCTATTCTATAATAATATGCATAGCTATAGAATATATAATAATATTCATAGCTATAGAATAATATTTCTTGTGCTACTTTAACTTATACTCAGGGCCTTAATTAGGCAGGGACACGTGCCCCTGCCTAATTACGGCCCTGAGTATAAGTTAAAGTAGCACAAGAAATATTATTCTATAGCTATGAATATTATTATATATTCTATAGCTATGCATATTATTCTATAGTTATGAATCTAAAATTTTAATATACATACTTTATTATGATTTTGTTTCATTATTCATGTAAATCTTACAATTGGTTTACATGAATAATGAAACAAAATCTTAATAAACTATGTATATTAAAATTTCAGATAATCCTCATAGCTGTAGGATAATATTTCTTGTGCTACTTTAACCTATACTCAGGGCCGTAATTACGCAGGGACGAGTGCCCAGGATGCAGACGGAAGAGGGCCCCAGAAAGGCAATAGAGAGATCGAACAAATTCGCATTACATTCAAAAAACTGTACGCCTTTCAACAATTTGTTGGGAATCTGTTCGAAAATATAAAAAAAAATAGATTCCCATAAAATGTGTATTACTAGTTGTACTACTGGTTAAAGCTATTATTTTGGGGAAATAAGTAGTTTTTTTTTCATAAAATTAAATGTACTGGGCCCAGAGATGATGTCTTGCCCATAGCCCCAAAAAAGCTAGTTACGACCGTCCATATACTAATAAATTTATATATCACAATGGACTAACCACTGTAAAAGGTTATTCACAATAAAGGTAGTGGTGGTAACGTAGCTACATTTAGGTATATAGCAGCGCGGTAAAACTGTGGCAAAGCATAACTATGTATGTTTATGAAAATTCAGATGTTCATAATTCAGTAATGGTGTGGAATAATTAAGGTACCTCTACCTTAATTATTCCACAGTCTATGAAAATTCAGATGTTCATAATTCAGTACTGGTGTGGAATAATTAAGATAGAGTTACCTTAATTATTCCACACCATTACTGAATTATGAACATCTGAATTTTCATAGACTGTGGAATAATTAAGGTAGAGGTACCTTAATTATTCCACACCATTACTGAATTATAAACATCTGAATTTTCATAGACTGTGGAATAATTAAGGTAGAGGTACCTTAATTATTCCACACCATTACTGAATTTTCAGACTGTGGAATAATTAAGGTAAAGGTACCTTAATTATTCCACAACATTTTAATTATGAACATCTGAATTTTCATACATACAAAACATTGCTTACCGCTACGTTACCACTGCCGCGTTTATTGTGAATGTCCATGAAAGCCCTTTTTGCTCTAATTAATATTATTTTGTAAAAGTTAAATTTATTTGTTAGTAAATAAAAAAAAACACTTACCGATTGATTTTAATTCGTCGTTTTCCAAACTCGATCGTTTCTCATTTGCGTGCTCCAATTCCACTTTAAGGCTCTCCATTTCTTCTCTGCTGCGTATCAAATCCTCGTTCGTTTGGAATAGCTTCGACGCCTCTTCCTCCACCTGAGTCTTCATTAAACCTACCTCTGTTTCCAAATCGGCTATGCGGGATATATTCGATTCATTGGCGACCTAGTTTAGAGTAAATAAATAGCACTAATAAACATTTTTTTTCAAATCAATTGATCACAAGTCAAGCAAAACAAACGTAAAAGCATAACATACTGAAATATTCATAACTAATATTATATATATATATATATATATATATATATATATATATATATATAAGTGAATACAAATACAAGACAAATTAATTTCATACATGAATACGACAATGCAGTTGTTAATGTTAATAATGCTAAAGGGTGATTCATAATAAACGCAGTCGTGGTAACGTAGCGGTGTTTTACATAAAAATCCAGACGTTTAATAATGGTTTAGAATAATTAAGGTATATGTAATTACTAATATTCTAAAATGATACCCACCTCTTAGCAATCTACATATCTAGATTTTAATCGTATTAGATCTCATCAGTGTAGCTCAGCTAGTGTATATACAAAAATGATACAACTAACCTCCTAGGAGGAAAGTTAAACGCCATCTGGCGGCACCATATCAATTACCATATGGATGTGCATTGCTAATCGATGTGGTGCCGCCAACCACATTGATTAGCAATGCACATCCATATGGTAATTGATATGGTGCCGCCAGATGGCGTTTAACTTTCCTCCTAGGGGGTTAGTTGTATCATTTTTGTATATAACCACTCGAGATTTGTGTGAATTCACCCTCACTAACTGAGCTATACTGATAAGATCTAATAAGATAAAAATCTAGATAGGTAGATTGCTAAGAGGTAGATTCACACTTATATATGTTTTACTAATATTCTGTCACAGTTTTACCACGCTGCAGTAAATTCCTGAATTGTTATACATGTATAAATGTCGCTACGTTACCACCGCTACGCTTATTGTGAATTATAGCTTATAAAGAGTAAAGGTTGGTTTATGCTGATATAAAATAAGATAAAAAAAGAGGAAATAAGGATTATTTTGTATAGTTTCTGCTCTCAAAACAAAAACACGCAATTACCAGTTAGTTCTTGTTTGCACCACCTTGAGATTTTCAGAAAATAATTTTTTTTTTTTTGGCAAAATTAATTCTTTATACTTTTAAGAATATTTTAAACTCTTTATAATATTATCTACGAAGTAGCATAGGATTTTTTTGAGGGGGTACCGCGTTCATGAGTTATACATTTTTTAAAGTCAAAAACCAAAGTTTTTTTTTTCAAATAACTGTAATTTCTACAAAAAAATTATTCTATGCTACGTCTTAGCTATTACCAGTTTTTCTTTCAAACAGCTATCATTTATAGAAACAATTATTTTTTTTTAAATTATCCTATGCTATTACTAGTTTTTTTTTCAAACAAGTATCATTTCTACACACAAAAAAAATTGAAAATTATCCTATACTACCTCGTAACTATTACCAGTTTATTTTTCAAACAGCTATCATTTCTACAAAAAAAAATTCTTTTTTAAATTATCCTTTGCTACATCGTAGCTATTAATGAAGTTAAAAATATGATGTAATCACCACATTTATTGTTGACAATATTTCAATGTATAACATATAATGTACTATTTGTATATGTATTGTATGTATCTGAAAAAAAATTCTATTCTATTCTATTCTATTCTTAAAAAAATAATTCTATTCTATATAGCTGCGTCAATATTATATTTTATTTGTATATCTCTTTTTCCGCGCGCCAAGGTGGTGTAACCCGTTAAACAATAATTGTAATTGATTTATAATTTTATTTCACCATAAACCGACCGTAGTAACATACACAAAACAAGACCAACACTAAACATCTAACTTACACTCTCCGCTGCTACCCGTAGCTGAAAATTTTAGGGAATTTAAGTTAAAAAAATTAAGAAATATTTAATTTAACTTTAGTTGTCATATTTAATATTCCCTAATACTAGGAAATAATTTATTCAATCCATGTGATCTTGTTTTTTACTACAATTTTAGGATCTGCCTCGTCTTACCTCTATGTCGCCTTTTGTAATGGCCGCCTCCTCAAATTTGAACTGTAGGTCCTCATTCTTTCTCTTCTCGTCGTCCAGTTGCGATAAGACTTCGTCATGCTCGACTTTAAGTCGTTCTACTAGTGATGTGTATTCTTTTAGTCTAATATCACATTCCGAGCGATACTGCAAAAGCAATTGTATCAATTATTCACCATTTGTTATTTATATTAAACACAATTTTGTGTTTTTTGTGATTTTTGATAATAAATCAAATACATTTTTTTTGTTGGTTTCGTTCGTGCCATATTAAAACTATGAACGTGATTAACAAACATTTTATACATACATACATACATTTTCAATTAATTTCTGAAAATTATTTAAATTCTAAATTAATAAATATTAAAAAACAACCCTGAACAAAATATATGGCTGAGGAAAACCTTAATTTATATATACATTTAACCCTACTCATTTATTTCTACTATTTACTACTATATCACCAAATTGATACTACTTGACAGAATTAAGAATGTAAAATTTGATATTTGTACACAAGACAGTTGGTATCATCTATTTCATATATTGTATTCGAATTGATTCTGCCATATGTGATTCATTTTGCGAACTTTTCAACGCACCCTCGTATATATATATATATATATATATATATATATATATATATATATATATATATATATATATATATATATATATATATATATATATATATATATATATATATATCAATACTTTTTTAAATCTTTATAGAGCTATCAGCCGTGAGGCTATTCCGCCGGTCAAGGGAGAAACTTAAAGGAGTTTAATCACCCGATATTTACCTTAACTTCACAGAAAACCTCTGAAAAACTGAGAAAGGTGATTCGCGAAAATTCGCTCCCCGCTGTGAATCGAACTCAGGCTCCCCAATGCTCAGTACGAGACGGACGACGCCTCTAACTACTCGGCCACTCAGTATATAAATATGCAAAGCAATTTTTTTATGCGGAATATTTCTTAAGAATTACAAATTTGACATATAACAAATTAACTACCTTTTCAAATTCTTGCTTCAAAGAAGCGTGTTTTTGTTCAGCTTCATCCGCTTGAATCGCCGCCCGCGTTATTTCCGACCTCTCCAAATCGCGTTCCTTCAGCAGTTGCTCGATGTGCTGCTGTTTCTCTTTTAATACATCCTGCGAGAATTATAACATGGTAATTTGTACAGGCACAAATAGTTTGACAAATATACCATTACACCACACCTAGGCTACATTTAACAAAACGATGTAAAGTGATATTTTTTAAATTTTTAGTGGAGATAAGACGAATAAACTATTGCTACATTTTAACAACTTTTGTGTGACATCTGTAAACTATGTTTATTGTTGTTTCATGCAATAAATGTGTCATTATAAAATGTCCAACCTGGTGTAAACTAGTCGTGAACAATACATCGTAGAGTCTTAGAATTTTAATATCTGGGGATCCAAATAAAAGTATACGGAGACGTAAAAGCCAGCGTTAAGCTGTGTCCACACTATGCTACGGTTTGCCGTTGGCCTTGCTAACGGCAAAATCCAATAGTTATGTGGATATGATCGTTGACTCAATCCAACGTGCCAGAGGCTTGCCTACAGCAAGCCAGCGAGAATCGCTTAAGTGTTAATCCCTTTGAAAGAAAGCCATAAGCCAATGGGAAGTGTGGACTTTCCAACAGGCCAATCACACGGCTTTACCCTTTAGTTGCGAGTCAAGATGCAGTGGACAAATGATAGCATTAAAACCTCCTCGGTGTACATCCGCCGAGCGCCGCTGACTATATGCCATCACAGATGTGGACGCTTTGTCAATTAACGTTCAGCTTTGCCAATTTGGCATATAGTGGACATGGCTTAATGAATCAAGTTAACAAAGCATTCAGCATATCAGGAGCTATGCGAAATCCTATTTGAAAGATAAACACCATAACATCAATCAAATCAAGAATTTATAAAGCATGCGTGAGACTCATTCTTACATACTCAGCAGAAACAATACCCGATAACGTTCAGCATATCAGGAGCAATGCGAAATCCTATTTGGAAGAGCAACAACATAACATTAATCAAATCTAGAATTTACAAAGCATGCGTATATATACCTATTCTTACATACTCAAAACTAAAAAATACCCGATAACGTAAAGACCAAACTACTAAGGGGAATATAAATTAGAACCCTTAGAACCCTCACTCACTTATGGATCGATAAACTAACATGGAAACACGAGATAAGTGCAACACTTACGTAAGTTGGGTTCGCAGCAGAAGGATTTAGGATTGCCAAGATCGTGCGTGACGATCTGTACGTAACCCATTTGTTGCTATAAGGCTGAACATCTAGATAATCACACTCTAGATGTTCAGCCTTATAGCAACAATCAATGACTTTGCGATGATACATTGCACATTTGGTCTAGAATTTAAATACTAATTCGTGAATATGAATATACATATATATATATATATATATATATATATATATATATAATATCGTGGAATTTGAACATTTTGTGTTCGGCAGGATTACCCCCACGAAGGAACACACCTTGACGTGGTGTGGGGGCCCAATGAGGTGACACCCGCAAAATGTCCTGCCGTGTTGTTAGGACATAGCAGGGATCAGGATGTCACCGCATTGCTAAGATGTTCTGGGGCTCATCACAACTCCTTGCGTGACTGAGCCTCTCTACTTGAATCATTTATACACCATGGTGTGTCTTGGCCAACTCTTTAGCCATCCCGGATGTTCTGACACCGACGCTATTAGGAATCGAGGGGTTGAGGTCGCGCCCACTTCTCAACTTTTTTAAGGGAATAAAATAAATTTAAAAAATCTTCTCTCTGATTCATGCTGGGATGGACCAGAGAGGGAAAATTCCTTTTCCTTCTATTCTTTTCTCTTTCCGCATTACGGGTCTAGCCCAGACGGTGGACGCTAATAACACCAGCCGAGGTACCCCACCAGGCCGTGATAACATCGAGAGACTGCGAGGGGCAGAACGTATACATACAGTTAGCTGAACTGAGGGATACAGTGCTAAGACTGACAACAAAAAACATTCCCAAGGATACGAAAACAGATGCGGCGATTGTTCGCGAAAAGTACGTTCTTTAGAAGAACTACTAGAAATTCCTCAAAGCGAAATGCCTCAAGCACCAGCTGGAAACCCTGAAAGCGAAAGTGATACAATAGGGTAGAACATTTGAGGCATTAAGAATGCAGATGAGGGACATACAGGCACGGCTGGAGTAGCTGACTAAGCCAAGCATACTAAATGGCATCAAATCCGACACCAGGGACACTGGTGGAAACAATAATCAGAATACAGGGCTCTTTTGACAAAACCCGGCCGCATATGAAGAAGCAGGCGATCGCCGAGCACTGGCCGCAGGGCACCTTCCAAACAGGTGAGGAGGGAAGCAACCAAATGGCCCCCGAGTGTCGAAATACTAAAGGTCGTTTTAGACAAGACAATTTCAATATTTCAAATAATTTGCTGTATGATACAAGATAATTTAGATTGTCTCGCATCTTGACTAACTTTTGAGTCAAAAGTTAATCAAGATGCGAGACAATCTAAATTATCTTGTATCATACAGCAAATTATTTGAAATATTGAATTGGATGGTAGATCGAATGGAAAAATATAACGTGTTCTATTTGTCAAGGACAAATTGCACGGGAGAAGGATAAAGGAAATTGACTAACTTTTGAATCAAAAGTTAGTCAAGATGCGAGACAATCTAAATTATCTTGTATCATACAGCAAATTATTTGAAATATTGAATTGGATGGTAGATCGACTGGAAAAATATAACGCGTTCTATTTGTCAAGGACAACTTGTATATGGGAGGAGGATTATGAATTCATTTCTTGAACAACTTTTGAGCTAAGAAATTGTCTTGTCTAAAACGACCTTAAGACAAGTAGACGAATAACGGACACCTCAGGAGGGGCAGTGACTCAAATGTCGATGTACTGTACAAGGAACCGGAAACCAAGCTCAGAGTCAGGAGGCCGGGCTTAACTTTGTCTGAATAGGTTCACGATAAGACTAGAGAAAAAGATGGCCATCAACGCGGCAACAAAAAAAAATGAGGAATACTACAGGGTAGGGGACAAGGAGGGACAAAACAATGTGGGAAGAGAATAAATAAATAAACTAAACAATTATTTTAATAATACTTCACAAACAATAAATGCGTGAGATTACCGACTACTACATACGGTTAAGTGTAAATTAAATTGAAATTAACACACATTAATCCATTAACAAGAATAAATACAATACAATCAACGAATAACATATAGGGTATATTAATCATTAATTAATCCTCGGAGAGATCTCTAATATCTCATCCTAATTGCTAGCTATCGTTCCATTAATTATTTTTTAGGCGAATACTACTAGTGCGCGTGTTGGTGCAATGGTATATTTTTAAAACAAAAACCTCTCCGCTTTAATATGTGGTTACCTGCAGGGCCGTCCTTGAGGGCATCGGCGTTGATGTGCTTGGCGGTTTCGGCGGCGTTCTCTGTTAATTGTTAATTGCACAATTAAAATCAAAAGAAAACCAAAACATAACAAAATCAAGTTTATCTAGGGTTATTAATTATTAGAGGTCATTAATAAATTTACATTAAATCGATATATTATCAGGATCCATGTACAACTAGTTTAGCAGAGTAGATAACTAGATTAAACAAATTGTAGATTATTATTAATATTCACGAATTAACTGTATTCACCAACGTTCCATAAATCTGTCAATAGCTATTGAAATCATAAGTATTAGATGTGATAGCAATATTAAATACAATGTCTAGGGTGTTCCGTCTAGTTTTGTATATATATTTACCACCCTTAAGTGGGTATGTTCAACACCACCGATAGTAAAATATAGATGGTGTTGGTATGATGCGTGAGAGGAGAGGGCGCATAATATCGTCTTAGACGAAGAGTTTTACACCATAAGCGAGACGAGTAACATGTCTCTCGGTATATATTAAAGTAATTTAATGTAAAACCAGTGTTTTCTTCAAAAAAAGCCGCGGTCCACAATTAGAGAAGCTGTAATACAGTACATAGGGTATGTAGTTACTTTAGTTTCTCTCAATTGGAAACACTGAGTAATTAAACAAAAGGTATCATCAAAGCTCCAATCACAAACGCTATTTGATATTTGTTTTGACAATTTCTGTCATAATGACGTTTTCAATTAGCTTTTTTAGTTTTAAATAGCTTATTCCCCCGAATTCACGGACGTTCCATTAATCTATCAATAGCTATTGATCCCATAAGTATTTGTTGTTATAGCAACAATAAATACAATATCTAGTGAATGTAGTTACTTTAGATTCACTCTATTGCAAACACTGAATAATTAAACAAAAGGTGTCATCATAGCTTTCAATTGCAAGCGCTATTCAAGGTGTTTGATATTTGTTTTGGCATATTCTGTCACAATGACTTACCCCGGTATTCACCAATGTTCTATAAAACTATCAATAGCTATAGAACCCATAAGAATTCGTTGTTATAGCAACAATAAATAAATTATCTAAGGAAAGTAGTTACTTTAGATTCGCTCTATTGGAAACACTGACAAATTAAACAAAAAGTGTCATTACAGCTCCAATCACAAACGCTATTCAAGGCTTTTGACATTTGTTTTGGCATATTCTGTCACAATGACATTTTAAATGTATCCATCCAATAGCTTATGGGACCTATAAAGTTTATGGGATGTTGGTGAATACAGGCATGAAACCCGCAGACTTAAGAGCGTTCCATCAACGGGCGATATTAACGGAAAAAGTAGTTTATGGTAGCAAGTGTAGTGAAGTTAATTATTGGAATAAAAATTATAAATGAGGTATTATTTTAAAGAAGAAAGATGTATCTTTGATTCGGTCGGGCCGATTTTGGATACCTAATTTCAAAATAAAGCTATGAGAGAATAAACATAGACAATATTTGCTAATAATATATAATAGCTCCATGAAAAAATTAAATTAAAAAAATTCTCCCGACCGAATCAAAGATAATTAATGTACGAGTTTGTAACATGTTGTAAATTGATCCTGAAGATGCTCAGAACATTGGGTAAAATATATCGATGTTTTTGAAATCAAAACAAAATTAAGAATGCGACAATTTTCATAAAATACAAAAATATGCAGATACACACATGCACAAATAAAACAGGCACAAAACAAATGGCATAACCAAATTAGTAGGTAATAACAACACATATTACTTTACCTTGTAATTTAAATAATAAAAATATAATTTGTAATGAATAAACAATATTGTATTGTCAATTAAAGTTTGCGTTGAATTTGATTTTGTTTTGCACACTAGGTGATTTTTGGAATACATTTGCGTTTAAAAACAAAAAACGTATTACAAATAAATTCCAATAGTTTATCTATGGACAAAAAGATAAATAATATAGTATAGTATAAAGAAAAATATAATTACTGCTAATTCGTAGTCATATTCTCATTATGTGACGCAACTAAAGGCAAAGGTAGTAATTTGCAAGTCAAGGATTTATGAGTTAAATTAGCCGAACGAAAATATATGTGCCTGTTTTAATCCCGTGTAACTTTAGAGTTACATTAGGTAGAAATTTGCAAATCAAGGATGGCCATTTTCCTTAGAAAATGGCCATCCTTGATTTGCAAATTGCTACCTATTGTAATTTACAAATCAAGGATGGCCATTTTCTTAAGAAGTTGGTTTGATTCGTTTATGAGTCAAACCAGCCGAATTTTATTAGCAAAATGGCCATTCTTGATTTGCAAATTTCTACTTATTGTACTTTACAAATCAAGGATGGCCATTTTGTTAAGAAAATGGCCATCCATGATTTGCAAATTGCTACCTATTGTCACTCTAAAGTTATACGGGATTAAAACAGGCACATATATTGTTATTCGGCTGGTTTGACTCATAAACGAATCAAACGAACTGAATATGAATATATATATATATATATATATATATATATATATATATATATATATATATATATATATATATATATATATATATATATTTTCTTAGGAAAATGGCCATCCTTGATTTGCAAATTGCTACCTTTGCCTTTAGTAGCGTCCCATAATGAGAATATGACTATGTTACTTTATCTGATAAACTCCAAAAAGTGATATTTGAATCAATCATTTTATTAGAAATTGACTCTGTGTTATTATCTGCTTTTGTTGTATTCGTCTATTCACAATAAACGTTACAATAGGTAGCAATATGTAAAATCAGGTATGGCCATTTTCTTAGGAAAATGTCCATTCTTGATTTGCACATTGCTACCTTTGCTTTGATTCATTTGTGAGTAACCTATACAAATAAATATTATTTAAAATTATTATTATTGTTATTCAAATTAATTATTATTGAAATACATTTATTATTTATTTATTCTAATAT
The DNA here is from genome assembly GCA_963942505.1 of Lordithon lunulatus. Classification (NCBI taxonomy): domain Eukaryota; kingdom Metazoa; phylum Arthropoda; class Insecta; order Coleoptera; family Staphylinidae; genus Lordithon; species Lordithon lunulatus. Next base: position 37,085,586 of record OZ012671.1, read on the forward strand.
TATTTTTTAAATAAATTAATGGTTTGATTATTTTAATTAATTATTATTTCAATTAATAATATTATTTGTACCAAAAACAAAAAATTGGTTGGTGTTGTTTTTAGAACAAGACACAAATCACAAATTTTGCTCACTTTGTTTGATCGCCTCCTCCAGTCAATTTCGACCCTTCTTTCGCACAAACCACCCGAAAAACAACAACAACCTACCTTGGGGGTTAACGATGTGACACCTAGTCTTACCCTTCTTGCAGCCGTCGAAGCGCTAGCCAACGAGGATGTCATTGAAACCAACGACTCCCTCGAACCGCGCCGATTTGAGGAGGCGCCGGGGTGCACCACGCAACCACCCCCGGGTTTTCTATTCGAAGGCGATTTGCTCACCTTCGCCACGGGGGCGAACAACCCGTAATTCGGACGACATTCAAAATAACTAAAAAAAGAAAAGTACCCGCCAATAAAAATGTATGTTAACTAAAATTAAACAAATGCGAACCGTTTTCCTTCAACTGATCCATCGTTTTTACCACGCGGATCGTCCAGTTCAACCCCGCACCATTCGCCGTTTGCGAACGATGTGAAGCCCATGTAGCGCAAAGTGCCTATTTTCGATCCTTGGCTGGATTTTATTATTACCCTGTCGCCGATTTTGTAGTCGACATGAGCTGATGCTAAACTCGTGTTGGATATACCTACAAGTTGGGTTAATTCAGAACTTTATTGTTTGAAAACGACGTGAATTTATTAAGGCATTCATAATAATAATATATTGTGTAACAGAACTACATTGTAATGGTAGACTGTACCATAACTAGCACTGTGTGGTTTAACCATTTTACTCCACAATGTTTATAGTTGAAAACATAAGATATTGGTTAAAATGTTTACTCCACAATGTTTAGAGTTGAAAACATAAGATATTGGTTAGAAATTTTACTCCACAATGTTTAGAGTTGAAAACATAAGATATTGGTTAGAAATAATCTTGTGGAATGAGCTAGAAATGAGCGTCGGAAAGGAAGTTGTTGAGGGGAAAAGGGGAATAGTGGGATGATTGTAGGGATAACGAGAATAGTCGAAATGAAACAAGGCTATTTTCTAAAGAATCCGCTAGGTCTCGAAAGATCGAATCCTATGACTATGGAAACATTCCCATAGTCATAGGAGTCCTCTAAATAGAGGAGTGGGATTTGTCAAATTGGAGAGTTATATAGAACAAATTTGATAATTAAATAAAGGAGATGAATCTCCTTTATTTAAAATGAATTACCACGTAGTAGACGCCAAAACCATTCAATTTCTGAAATTTGATAATATTATGTTGAGAGTTGTGTGTGTATGCTTATGCCAAATTAAGTTTGTTTTTCTTTGGTTAGAAATAAATTGGAAAAGCTTTTTTGATAACATAATAGTAATAGCAGTGACAGAATATGCCAAAACAAATGTCAAAGACTTTGAATCGCAGTTGCGATTGGAGCTTTGCGGACACCTTTTGTTTAATTATTCAGTGTTTCCAATAGAGAGAATCTAAAGTAACTACATTACCTAGATAATGTTTTTGTAGTTGCTATAACAACGAATATAAATATTCGTTGTCATAGCAACTATAAATATATTATCTAGGTAACGTAGTTACTTTAGATTCTCTCTATTGGAAACACTTAATAATTAAACAAAAGGTGTCCGCAAAGCTCCAATCGCAAGTGCTATTCAAGGTGTTTGACATTTGTTTTGGCATATTCTGTCACAATGACGTTGTCAATTTATCCATTCAATAGATAGATGTTGGTGAATACGGGGGTAAATTCAAATATAATATTTCTCAAAATCATAGATGTAATTATTATGCAATAAATTTATTACTTATTATTATTATTATGTTTCTGCCTTAATAAATTCTAGTGAAATCTTACTCAAAACGGATCTGTTACTAGCGGTTGGCGACATAGGGCTTTTCCTCATGCCATTAGTGGGTGAGGGTGTGGTACAACTGAAACTATCCCCAGCTCCAGTTTCCCCACTCATTGGGTATCTAGTGAGTCTAGTCAATCGACTAAAAACACCCTTCTTAGCCTCACACTGGAAGTACCTGACACCACCCACAGATCCATCATTTTTACCTTTAAAATATTACCAATATAAAACCCATTTTTCGACTAGATTCGTTTAAAATTTACCAATTGGCTGATCTAGAACGATACCAGCCCACTCGCCTGGAGCGAACTGTGTCTCCCCAATGTAGGCTATTTGCCCCGGTTTTGTACCGCCCACCCATACCCTTTGTCCGATGATGAAACTGTCGGTGTCTTCGGTGAGGACAGCGCTGTTATCTAAATAAGACACACCATCCGTGTAATTATAATAAACAAAATTTACAAGTCACAGGCGACGTGGATACCGCTATGAAGACAAAAAATGAAAACAAGCGGCAAGCAAAACAAAAGCATGCATAAAATATAATGCAAGAAAGAGTAATAATTGAGACGGGTTTTATTGTTGATATTTAACTTAGTTTAATGTGAGAACATAAGTAAGTATAACACGTGATTATATTGCATAATTTGTTTTTAAATTTAATTTCCATATTGTAGCCTCTTGTACCTTTGATTATATATGGCAACGTCGCATTATGAGGCAAGCTTGTCAAAAGTGAAGCTAGTACATAGTAGTACACACACACATTATAAATTAGCACTAGATTGATTTGTCTTATAAAGCGAGCCGTATAACTCTCGAGTTAATTTTCAATCAAGTGATTCTAACATCACTTTTCACATATACTGCGACGTTGCCATATATAAACAGAGGTCCCTATTATTTCTTGTACGAGCCTTGTATGTTTTACACAATTCAAGTTCTAATTCTAGCAGTGAAGAATGAAAATTGTTCAAGTTTCTTGGGTGCATCAATTTTCATTCAAGACTGCTAGAACTAATACTTGAATTGTGTAAAGCATAAAAAGGATCGTACAAGAAATAATAGGTACTTTCTGTTCAATTTTCACTCACGTTTTGATTCAAAAAAATTGCAGTACATCAAAATATGATTTCAATGAAGTGATTCTAACATCACTTTTCACATATACTGCGATGTTGCCATATATAAACAGAGGTAGGTAAGACCACGAAATGGAAAGTTTATCACAATTGATGCAACATTTAAAATACATCCAGTAACATCGAATAACATCGAGGTACATGACGATTGAAAATACAAAATTAACATCTAATAGTGGATTACCAGTAAACACGGGTTACATTTAACTCACCTCACCTTTATACAATCTAGCATTGAACATAAATTACATTGCACTAGACTCATCAATTAATAAGTTCCTAGTTTCACAATCCTCCCTATGACTTGAACCACACTCTCCACTATTTTGTCCAAGGATAGAACTTTGTTAGTTCTGCTACATAACCTGTGAAACAAAATATGCCCTACATTGTTTTAAATTATAAAACAAATAAGCATAGTTGCAATCATATGATTTACTTATTTTATTGTTTCTTCACAAACGCAACAATGTTGATTTATTAAAGGTACAATATAAAATAATGCAGATCGAACTTTGACTCATAGTTTATGTAGGAGAAGAGCATTGTATATTGTATTGTATATATAGTTGAGGGTAGTTTTATATATATTTTATTATGGATAAAACAATGAAGTACAGAAAACAGAAACAGTTCATGCCCTAGGGGAGTAGTTCAAGTCATCAACATTTGTTATAAAACAATGACATAGATACATCATATGATTACATCGATGCTCATTTGTTTTGCAATTTAAAACATTGCAGAGCATACTTCGTTTCAAAAGTTAATTGGAGGAACTTTTTTCAATCAAAATAGAAGTGAAGTACGCAATATATTACGTGTGGTGTATTCATATTTTGATGTACTGCAATTTTTGAATCAAAACTTGAGTGAAAATTAAACAAAAAGTAGGACCGCCCCTATTATTTCTTGTACGAGCCTTGTATGTTTTACACAATTCAAGTTCTAATTCTAGCAGTAAAGGATGAAAAATGTTCAAGTTTCTTGATGGACCCAAGAAACTTGAACAATTTTCATTCAACACTGCTAGAACTAATACTTGAATTGTGTAAAGCATAAAAAGGAACGTACAAGAAATAATAGGTACGGCCCTACTTTCTGTTCAATTTTCACTCAAATTTTGATTCAAAAAAATTGCAGCACATCAAAATATGAATGCAACGTAAATCACGCTTTAGTGAACTAATGCCCGTATTCACCAACATCCCATACATTTTATAGGTCCCATAAGCTATTGAATGTTTAAATTGAAAATGTCATTATGACAGAAATGGGCAAAACAAAACACCTTGAATAGCGCTTGTGATTGGAGGTCTGATGACACCTTTTGTTTAATTCAGTGTTTCCAATAGAGCGAATCTAAAGTAACTACATTCCCTAGATAATTTATTTATTGTTGCTCTAACAACGAATACTTATGGGTTCAATAGCTATTGATAGATTTATAGAACGTTGGTGAATACCAGGGTTATAGTGTAATAGCCAGAATGAAGCTTTCTAAAAATGCATTTGTACTTAATCAAATTCATAATTAAATACTGTTACTGACTATTTATGTCCACGCAGCCTTCAATTACTTACATGCGTAGGTTATATAAATATCAAGTCCCTCAAATTTTTAATTTCCTCAATTATTACTCTTCACTCTATATAAATATAAATATATATATATATATATATATATATATATATATATATATATATATATAATTTTTGGGGTTGGATGTGTTCTAAAAGCAAGACATGTGTACCTGAGTGCCTGCTGAGGCCAGCCTCGCTCAGGCGGCGGGGGTGCAAGTCCCATAGGGCGTCCATGGAAGACGAAGTGCCAGTGCTACCGACTAAAGGGGCATTTGTAAAACAAACAAAAACAACACACAAAAACAGAAAGACACACAAAAAGCGAGTAATGAAAAGCGTGCGACGTGCTATGGGCGCGAGCGGCGACTGGGGAATGTTGCAATTTTCACGTGGGGGGGCCTTCTGCGAGAGAGGAAAAAACGGGCAACATTATGGGCCGCGTGTGTGGGATGGGATGGAAAACAAGGCCGGCTGTGGAATAATGTTTCAGACTGTAGAAGTTTAGAGTGATCATATTGGAATCAATTTGAAAGATAATCGTTATTTCTGTATTGTTTAAATATACGAGGGTTGTAAATTAAATAGTGGCAACATAGATAGAAATTAATTTATATTGAACTTACAAATAAAATTGCATTACATTCCTTCAATATAATCACCAGCAAAATTTATTACGTTTAAACACCGGCCAGATGTAACTCATGTCAATATAGGACCTACAGCCGATTACGTTAAATTTATTTATTATGCACTTTTATAATCATAGTATCTAATAATGAAATACCAAACAAATTGGCACATTTTAACAAATTTAACAATCATAATAAGATAATGAATGAGGTTATTAAATCGTTACGTTATTATCCCCCGTATTCACCAACGTTCCATAAATATTTCAATAACTATAGAACCCATAAGTATTAGTTGTTATAGCAACATTAAATACATTATCTAGGGAATGTAGTTACTTTATATTATCTCTATTGGAAACACTGATTAATAAAACAAAAGGGGTCATCAAAGCTACAATCACAATCGCTATTTAATGTGTTTGACTTTTGTTTTGGCAATTTCTGTCACAATGACGATTTCAATTTGTCCATAGCTTATGGGATGTTGGTGAATACGGGCATAATGCTCGTATTCACCAACTTTATAGGTCCCATAAGCTATTGAATGGATAAATTGACAACGTCATTGTGACATAATATACCAAAACAAATGTCAAACACCTTGAGTAGCGGTTGCGATCGGAGCTTTGATTACACCTTTTGTTTAATTATTCAGTGTTTCCAATAGAGAGAACATAAAGTATCTACATTCCCTAGATAATGTATTTATTGTTGCCATAACAATGAATACTTATGGGTTCAATAGCTATTGATAGATTTATAGAACGTCGGTGAATACGGGCGTGTCTTGTTAAAATTGTAAAATTTCACGGATGCCAACTCTGAAACTGTTATTTTCTCCGGTTAAACGAGACAATCAAGACATTCTGAATAATTCCGATCGTTCTAAAGTTCAAGAATCGAGTCCCAGATATTAATTAACTGCTATGATTATTCAACTTACTGGATGAACGTCGTACACGCCTGGATGGACTGAAATAGTCACCAAAAAAATCATCCTTTGGGCGATCATTGGTGGGCAAATCTGGTAAAATTATTTCAATATTTATATAAATATTTTATAATTTAAAGGATAAATAAAACGATTTTTTACTTTGTTTTTTTTTATCACACTCTTGCAACTAGTTTGGGCTAAGCTCTAACCATTTTCGAGCTCCTACGATGACTGAAAACGGCTAGAGCTTAGCCGAAACTAGTTGCAAAGTGTGATAAAAAACAAAGTAAAAAATCGTTTTATTTATCCTTTATATTTTCGTGATCGTTTTATTTATCCTTTAAAATGAATTATCACAAAGTAGACGCCTTAACAATCCAATATTTTATAATTTGTTTTAGTTGGTTTATTGAAGATTTTTCAGAAAAGAGTTTTAATTATTACTTTGTTACCATAACCATTAACCTTCCGGCACTCGCGCTCAGTCTCATATACCCGGAGCATATATATGCTCCGGGTACATGAGACTGGTCGCGAGTGCGGGAAGGTTAAACAGGGAGAGTATAAAATGGCGTATAAAATTTTCAGTACGTTGTTCATAGAGTCTGGGAAAAATAATTTTGAATTAATGTAATGGTATATGAACAGGAAAATCTACTTATCTTTTGTATTTTAACAAACAGCATTTTTTATAAATGGCGTTTTGTGAAAAAATCAAGAGCACAAGTTTTGATTTTTTAACAAAACGCCATTTATAAAAAATGCTGTTTGTTAAAATACAAAAGATAATAGTTAGAAAACGTAGATTGTTTTTTATTTATTATTACCAATAAAGGCACCTTACACTGTCAATAATACTGTCAGTCCTAGTACTGTCAGTATTTACTTTGATCAATCCTTTTATATTTATCAAGTGTTCAATTATCCGAATAAACATCATTCTCTTCATTCCATCATTACTATACCTTACACAGTATATAATACTGACAATATTTTAGAATAATGAACATTTTAAACATGTTATCATAAAGGCACCTTACACAGTCAATAATAAGGCACCTTACACGGTCAATAATACTGTCAATCCTAGTACTGTCAGTATTTTTTTAATCCTCCTTTTATATTTATCAAGTAATCAATTATCCGGATAAAGATCAGTATTCTCCTCATTACATCATTATTGTACCTTACACGATGAGTAATACTGGCAATATTTTAGAATAATGAACATTTTAAACATATTATCATACAGTAATACTGTCATTATTCTAAAATATTGACAGTAATATTGACCGTGTAAGGTGCCTTATACAGTCAGTCCTAGTACTGTCAGTATTTGCTTCAATCCTCCTTTTATATTTATTAAGTAATCAATTATCCGGGTAAACATCAGTATTCTCTTCATTCAATCATTACTATAACTTATACGATAAGTAATACTGGCAATATTTTAGAATAATGAATATTTTAAACATGTTATCATACAAGAATACTGTCATTATTCTAAAAATATTAAATTGACAGTATTATTGATCGTGTAAGGTGCCTTATAGAAAAAAAACAATAATCACTTTATAGCTTTTATTTTATTTTATTTTAATTTAGTTTTTTTTTTATAAAATCGCCGGGCTATGGCGGCTCCGGTCTCGGAGAGAGGGTTAATGTTTAATTTTGGATATGAGATATTTAATATTTATTTAATAAATAATTTAATAAATTACATAATATATTATTTAATAAATAATTTAATATATTATTTAATATATTATTTAATAAATTATATAATATATTATTTAATAAATTATTTAATATATGATTTAATATATTATTCAATTAATATTTGTTTAATCGCTATTAATTAATTATTAATTTAGTATTACTGTAAACAACTTACTTTGTGGTGCATATCGCGACCGATTGAGAGTATTCTCGACGGATAACCTGCGGAAGATGTCGTCGTATTCTCTAAATAGAGAGTCGTAGTCGTATCGTGCTAATGGAAATCAATTTAGACACAATTTAAATCCCTTACAACTATTAATGAAATCAATAAACAATTAGTAACCCTTAACACACTTGTATTCGATTACATGTGTCATGTTTAATAAAGCAATCGATGTGTTACGGTTAATTCCAATTACTGGGAAATTTAATAATGGCATTCCACTGTCCGTGGGAGGATTTGATTAGATAAACTCCGCGTTAGTTAGAATGTGGTAATTCATTCGAAAGTATGTTTACATTGTATTTAAATTTAAAGGTGATTTGATCACAGTAGAACTTTATATTGTTCTGCTAAATAAATCAATTACGCATTTTCATGTGTGTTAGTCATGTTTTATTCGAGGCGCCTTCACCAAAAATACAGTCACGAAACACGTCAGTTAGATATACACAGAGTGTTAAACTAAAATATAAATTATAAAATTTAATATTCTAAAAATAAAAATGTTTGTGATCTGTCTTTTTTTTTGAGATATCGACGGTCAAAGTTTAAATAAGAATATCTATCTATCTATTACTCGGAATGAAAATCAAAATATCACAAAAATAATGGTGTGGGCCATGAAATAATATTTTTTATAACACTTAAATTGCACAACATTTTTTATTTATTATTAACTCGTGTTAAAAAATCTTCCACCAGCAGAACTATCTCGAAAACCAAGGTTGCTCAGAAAAAAAAAAATTTATATAAGTGTGAACCCACCTCTTAGCAATCTACATATCTAGATGTCGATCTTATTAGATCTCATCAACTAGTGAGGATGAATTCACACAATATCTCGAGTGTTATACAAATATAATACAACTAACCCCCTAGAACGAAAGTTAAAAGTCATCTGGCGGCACCACATCAATTAGTAATGCACACTCATATGGTGATAACCGTCAGCATGCTCATGCCATCAGGATCACCGGGTAGTGCCTTCTATGGAATAATATTCCAAAAGAGTGCTTGAGATATCAGCACAAGGCCAATCGTATAAAACATAAAATAATAAAAAAAATATTTATATAAGTGTGAATCCATCTCTTAGCAATCTACATATCTAGGGGGTTAGTTGTATCATATTTGTATATAACCACTCGAGATATTGTGTGAATTCATCTTTACTAGCTGAGTTACACTGATGAGATCTAATAAGCTCGAAATCTACTAAATGTGTAGATTGCTAAGGGGTGGATTCAAACTTATATATTTTTTATAATATTGGCCTTGTGCTGATATCACAAGCACTCTTTTGGAATATTATTCCATAGAGGGCACTACCCGGTGATCCTGATGGCATGAGCATGTTGATGGTTATTACCATATGGGTGTGCATTGCTAATTGATGTGGTGCCGTCAGATGGCGTTTAACTTTCCCCTAGGGGGTTAGTTCTATCACAAAAACATTATTATTTATTTTCGTTTGAGAATTTAATTGATTATCTTAATATAATCGTATCCCATGGAAAAACTATGCGACCAGAGTTTGGGTGGGCGGGGGGCCCCTACCAACCTGACTATGCCCGTCCACTATTTCAAACAGCTTGAACTCTGCAGTACATTATTTCTCATAATATTCTACGAATTAAGTTTACATTAATCAATGAAATTAATTAAATCATTGAAAGTTAATGAAAACAGTATTGTGCAGAGTTCAAGCCATTTGAAATTGTGTACGGGCATAGTTTGATTGGTATGGGCCCCCCGCCCACCCCACCTTCGTTCGTATAGTTTTTTCCAATAGATACAGAGATTTTATATTGTTTAAACAATTTCAAGAAGAATTGTATCCCATGGAAAAACTATGCGAACAGAGGTGGGGTTAGTGGGGGGGCCCTACTGGGGTGGGTGGGGACCCCTACCAACCTGACTATACCCGTCCACTATTTCAAACAGCTTGAACTCTGCAGTACATTATTTCCCATAATACTCTATGAATTAATCTTACATTAATCAATGAAATTAATTAAATCATTGAAAGTTAATGATAGCACTATTGTGCAGAGTTCAAGCCGTTTGAAATTGTGTACGGGCATAGTTTGATTGGTATGGACCCCCCCGCCCACCCCACCTTCGTTCGTATAGTTTTTTTCAATAGATACAGAGATTTTATATTGTTTAAACAATTCCAAGAAGAATCGTATCCCATGGAAAAACTATGCGACCGGAGTTTGGGTGGGCGGGGGGCCCCTACCAACCTGACTATGCCCGTCCACTATTTCAAACAGCTTGAACTCTGCAGTACATTATTTCTCATAATATTCTACGAATTAAGGTTACATTAATCAATGAAATTAATTAAATCATTGAAAGTTAATGAAAACAGTATTGTGCAGAGTTCAAGCCATTTGAAATTGTGTACGGGCATAGTTTGATTGGTATGGGTATATAATTATTTTCCTTGCCTTGCTATAGAACACTCTGTATGTGTTTTGTGGAGTCCACGGTCCGTAGACATATAGATAGATCACGATGTGTGGACATCATAGTCTTTATATCTCATATAAACAAATGTTATACTTAACCTGAGAATCGAGCTATTGATCTTAAATTCTCAGTATACTATATATTAATATTTCTGATCATTTATAATTGAAACTGTGAGAATGAAAGTGGCGTCCCCATAACAAGTTTGATACCAAAAAAAAAAATTAGCATGTGAGAATGAAAGTCACATTTAAATTGTTTTGAGAAACAGAAGAGTTTGCGTTTAGTATTTCTGTAAATCGACGTGCGCAGTTACAGACTTGAAACAAATTTATTTTTAAATAAAAACATAACTACACACGTCGATTTACAGAAATTACAAACGCAAACCCTTCTCCTTCTCTAAACAACTTTCATTCACACAGACTTTTTTGTAGAAAACTTGTTATGGGGAATGCACTTATTATTATTATAACTTTACTAATTTTGTGTTTCTAAATAAAGTATATAAATTAGTATTTAAAATATTGTTACATATATATAATTCTTGCTAATGTGATATACTATATCATATCTATAATATATATATATATATATATATATATATATATATATATATATATATATATATATTATCGTTTGCCTTCTACCTTAGGGCGTAAGTAAATTACATATAATAAAATTATTATATTAATGAATATCTATTAGTTGTATATTGTCATTAACTTACGCGGAGAGTAACTAGGTGAAAAACTAGAGCGCCTCATTTGTTCCAGATTGAGAAATCTTCTGAAAAAATCTGGCTCATCGAAGTCGTACGAGGAGGAACCTAGAGTGTGGCGTATAAATTTTAAACACTAATTTCAAACACCAGTCACCTCTTCAGATAAATAATTAACTACCATGTAATTTCAATTAATTTTCAGATCCATACGCTGTCAATCTGCGCGGATTTTAAATGAGATTAACACATGTTTGATGAAATTTTATTTAAGCTGCTATTTATGCTTAATTTATGAATAATTTCATAGCTTTGAGCAACATTTAAAGCTGTTATGAAGTTAATTTTCTGTGTTCTTAACAGTTTTGTTTATGAATTGATAATCTATTTAGTTGAGAGGGGTGCGATTCTTGACACCACTCGTTCGGAATGTCTTCGTTTAATTATCAAAGTCGCTTCGCAAAATACGAACAATACACAATTTGCGTTCGTCCAATTTTGGTATATTGCTCTTTTTAAGGCTAGTAAATTCCATTAGTCTACAAATTCAGATCGTGAATTGATCCGCATTTTTACAGTAAAACGTATACGTTCGTCAAAAATCGCACTCCTGCCAGGAATCACACACCTAGCGTTCGGTGTATTTTTACTAAACTAAGTTTTATGTGTAAAGCCAAGCCACATTATATTTGCTCTTGACTTACGAAACGTACGACGAGAACGTCTTGGAGGATACATGTGTAAGGGATTACCAAAAAAATCGAGCTCCTCAAACTGGTCTCTCAAATCTATAGCAACAACATGAATATGTGAATATGAAAGTGGCTTGGGTTGATTTTATTAGATTTGTTTGAAATCTCGATGCCTTTCATATTTTTCTGATTTAAATTTCTAAACAAATTAGAGAGAATGAAACAAATAAAAACTGAATAAGTTCATGAGTAAAATATTTAATTATACGAGGATTGTATAGAAATTAGTGGTCAGATTTTACTCAATAATTTTGGAAAATTATTTTTCATCGTAATTCATTGCGTTTTTGCAGTACGTTGAGTTATTACTCTTTATAGGAAACTATATTCGTTTATATTTACCTAAACAAATTAGAGAGAATGAAATAAATAAAAACTGAATAAGTTCATGAGTTAAATATTTAATTATACGAGGATTGTAAAGAAATTAGTGGTCAGATTTTACTCAATAATTTTGGAAAATTATTTTACATCGTAATTCATTGCGTTTTTGCAGTACGTTGAGTTATTACTCTTTATAGGAAACTATATTCGTTTATATTTACCTAAACAAATTAGAGAGTATGAAACAAATAAAAACTGAATAAGTTCATGAGTAAAATATTTAATTATACGAGGATTGTAAGGTAAGACTTACTAGAGTTGTAACGATTCCGATGCGGTGATGAAAATGTGTGCAAGCGATTGCCGAAAAAATCCTCCTCATACTCTTCCATTTCTTGCACGTCTGCGCATGCAAAGTGATTACGTGAAAAGAAAAAGATAAACAATTATATACTTTTAAAGCGTACCCAACACCGTGATAGTGATATAGAATTACAGAAAGTCGATGTGATGTCCAGTGATGTAGTAAATCATTATTTAACTATGTGATTACTCGGTGTAGTAAAAAAGTTGTACAGTTATATGTTAAGGCGAATCTCGTAAGTTGAAATACGGCCCAATATTGACCTAATCGCGCGGTCTTTTCTGGTCAACATTTTATAATTTTCTGAAAATATGTTTGGATATTCATCCAGTCTAAGAATGTTTTGATACTTTGTTAGGACGAAAAAGTTAATTTTTTATCTCGAAATAGAAAATATGCAAAAGTAGTCAATATTTGCATCAGAAAAGTATATATTTACTTCGATTTGTAATCAAAATTCAAAAGAAATTGCTCTAAAGCCCGTATGACATTATCTAGTTTCCTATATCGTTTATATATATATATATATATATATATATATATATATATATATATATATATATATAAAAGAAGTAGCAGACACCTCCGCTGTTATTGGAAATTTTAGACACATTGAATAAGTTTTTTGTCTACATGTAGATGTTATACGTTTCCTACTATACCTGTCAGTTTATATCTGCTTGAATCCTCTGTAGTTTGTTTAACGTGATCGTAAGAGCTATCTGCATGAAATAATATTAAATAAATATTTAAAAACAAAAAATTGATAATTAAATAACGCAACTTGAATAATTATTACTTGTTTTGTCAGCCCGAATTGATATACAATAATATTTTATTTATCATTTCTTCTTTTATGTCAGCAAAAGCCCACCTTAAATATTTTAAACTATTCACATAAAATAATGTTTACAAATTTGCAAACATCAATGATATATTCGTCATCAATTAATCATACAGGTAGCCCTAGCCCCCGCATTTAATACCATCAACGAGTGTTTCATTAACATTTTTGTGGGTGACGGATTATTGTAATAAATAAAGTCGGTTTAAATCCGTCGTAAATCTCGTTAAAAGCGATTTTGGAGGAAGATGACGCCCAGTTTTCATTACACAATCGCCCACTGTGTGACGATTCGATTCATTTGAATTACAAAAGGATGAGCAAAAGTAATAAATCGGTGTAACTAGTTGGTATTGTGTGGAATAATTTATTTAATAGTGTGATCACGACGTGACAATCACAACAAAATTCTGGTGAACACTCTACAAAATATAATTCATAACTATATAGATTGTCCAGCTGTTCTACAAAGAATCGACTCCATGTGCCACACGAGAAAATCTGACATTTACTTACAAAGTGCCAACCACAAACGCATTACTCCAATTCACCAGTGCTAAAATTGATATCTGTAGATCATAAGATTCAAAAAGACCATGACATTTTTTGCGCTCCAACTAAAAAGTGTACCACTCAGAAAGAATTATTGTAAAGTCTGTTATTTCCATTTTTGGTATTGTTACCGTTGCGAAAATAGAAAATAAATAAATAAATAAGAAATAAAGAGCATTACATATCACACATTAATAACCACTGCTAACAAAAAAATCTAAATACAATAATAGAATAATTCATTTTTTTTAATTTTGTAAAACAAATATAATTGGAGTTTATTTCTGTTGAGCTAATAAAGCCTATTATTATTATTATTATTATTAAAAAAGGTTAAAAAATATGAGTCGTCCGACGGCGAATGATGAACTTGAACTTGAACTTGAAAACATGAAAACTATCTTGTTAACTCATCTGAGTCCGTGTAACTATTTGTATACAACATCGTCGGTGAATATGGGGGTTAGCAATCTATCTAGATTTAGGATTCACACTTGTATATGTTTTATACGATTGGCTTTGTGCTGATATCTCAAGCACTCTGTGGGAATATTATTCTTATTCTCTAGAGGACACTACCCGGTGATCCTGATAACATGAGCATGTTGACGGTTGTTACCATATGGGTGTGCATTGCTAATTGATGTGGTGCCGCCAGATGGCGTTAAACTTCCCTCTAAGAGGGTAAGTTCTACTGTTTTTATTTGTATAATTTGCCTCAAAACATAATATTGTGCACCTTGCCACATCTCTTCTAACTCTACAGTTGTAACTTCTAAGATAACAATAGACGCAATTATCCTACTATGGCGTAGTTTTTGTCCCTATTTGACGAACAAAACTATAAGTAAAAAAAATATTTGTCTCTACAGAGCACAAAAAATCAAAATACTATAGAATAATTCAATTTTGTTTATTTTGTAAAACAAATGTAATTGGAGTTTATCTCTGTTGAGCTAATAAAGCCTATTATTATTATTATTATTATTATTAAAAAAGGTTAAAAAATATGAGGCTAAAACTGTATTAGTACAGCCATTGTAATAATATCCGTAAACTATAAACCAAATTCAAATAAAATTAACTACTAAAACAACACATCATTTTAAATGCTTACATCCTGTTTACTGGCACGAATCTGGCGACATATAAAAAAACACCGCAAGTAACAGTTTATTATATTTGTAAATAACATTTGAAATATTTTTATGAATATTGTAACCTTGACAATGTGTGTTGGTAGTGCCAGTGGAACAGGTGTTAATTGAAATTGACTTCTAACATCTAAAGTGAAATAAATACATACATTTTTAGCGACATCAAAGAATATATAAATAATATTTGTTGTGAATAACAACTTTCCGTTTCTAATTTTATTTAGAAGTATAGAAACCAACAAAAAGATTTGTACATTACTTTATCATATCATATTATTTAAAAAAAAAAGACCTTTATTTGGCATATCAGCCCAACCCTTCCCTTTACAAATTTCAGCCGCAAAAAAAAACAATACTTTCACAGAAAGAACTAAAAAATAAATAAAAAAAGGATACAAATTAACATTTTCTACCCACTAAAATAAACTAAACCCCCTCTGCCCTCGCCAATTTCCTTTCCCACGTCAGTCTCCTGCAGATTTTCACGCCTTTCCCATCCTCTCCTAACCATTCGTTCAGCTTTCTGCACTCTCCCACCCACTCTGCTTTCACTCCCTCACATTATTTGCTAAGGTGCCACCACGTGTCACTCCCCTTCCTACACAGCGCACACGCGGTGTACCCCAGCCCCATCCACACTTTTCTTCCTCGCTCTTCTGACCAACACCTCGCTCTTGCCATGCATACTTAGTCCTCTCTGCCCCACTCTCCCCTGGCTAAGTAGCTCGGGAGTTTCCCCTGCACTGGCCACTCTACGTAGCCAGGGTTGTATGAGCTCTCAGCCATTCTCACTTGCCTTTCTTGCCACTCAATATCCCTCAGTCTCTCCCTTATCTCCGTTCTCTAGGCTACCCCTTTCTCTCAGCTTCTCCTCTACCCACACCTCAGACATACCCACTCTTTTATTTATATCATTTCTCTATCCTTCCTCCATCTACTCTCTGTTCTGCTCTTACACCTCATCCATACCTCCCGTACCAGTCTTTCCTCGCCCAAACCCTACAATCTTTCCTCAAACTTCACAACCCTCACACACGACTCCCACACATACTCATACGACTTGCCTTCTGCAACAGCACTGCTCCCGGTGTCGACCTTTCGAGCCCTAGCAGATTCTTCAGAAACCAACCTTCCTCCCTTTCTATTACCTCCCATTCGCGCAATCCCCACACTTCCACTCCATACAACAATATAGGTTTTACACACGCATCCCAGATCTTGCACGCCATTACGAGGTTACCACCCCACAAGCTCCCCCATTTTCTGCACGCAATCCCCCAAGCCATTCTTGCTGTCGCCTGCATACACTCCACATGCATTCTAAGCCCTTCTCCACAGTCAAACCAAAAGCCCAAATATTTAAAGCCATTGACTCTCTCAATCAGCCTTTCCTTCCATTTCAGCCCTTCGCCCTTACCCCTCCTGCCCCTATTCCTAAACAACATCCATTTGGTCTTTTCCACATTCACCACTAGCCCCCTCTTATCCAAGTACCTACCCATTCTTTCCAACATTTCTTGCATCTCTTCCACTTTCTTGGCCACCAGCACCACGTCATCTGCATACGCCAACATCCACACCTTGGATCTACCCACCACGACCCCTCCTGCCTGTCGTCTCCTCAGCACCTCTTCCAACTCGCACGTGTACAGATTAAACAGGAGGGGGCTCAGCGGGCACCCCTGCCTTACTCCCACATTCACCCTAAATTTCTCAGATATTTCTCCATTCACTCTTGCTTTCGCCCATGTCTCTTTATACATCCTTCTCACCCACTCAGATATCATATTATTTATTTTTTTGATTTTTTGTTTTTAATTTTAAATTTTTTTGTTTTTAATTTATTGATTCTTTGTTTTTGAAGTTTTTAATTGATTGATTTTTTGTTTTAAGTGTTTAAATTTGTGTTTGTTGTTTTTTGTGTTTTTTGTTTATGTTTTTTGTTTTTTGTTTATTTTTTGTTTTTTGTTTTTTTTTTGTTTTTTGTTTTTTGTTTTTTGTTTTTTGTTTTTTGTTTTTAGGATTCTACATTCGCATTCTACTTTGCTTTATTGTCTCACCTTCCGACGACAACTCGAAATTTGTGTTGTTTCGAAGAACACACAAATTTCGAGTTTACGGCCATTCGAAGGTTTTGATATATCCCGTATATTTATTTTATTCATTTCTTTGATATCGTACCTACATATGTATCATATATATATATATATATATATATATATATATATATATATATATATATATATAATGTATATGAATAATCAAAAATCAGATTCAAGAGCATAATTAGAAGTATCTAGATATTTTTTTTTATACCAATAATGGATTCTCAAAATTTCGATGTTTTTACCCGATCGCTAAAAATGCATAATATGTTGTTAGGTGTGTTACAAAACCATAAAATATAACTTGCATTTCACGGCGCAGAACTTTTATTTATTAATTCAATTGAATGAAATGACGCGTGCAACGCCTACGTGCTGCAACGATGAGCACTCACCGCTATTAAAAAAAACGGTGGCTCTGACGAAACAACAATTTTGCCGTTGTTACTAAACGGATCTTTTGAGAAAACGTATGATATTATATGAGCCTGTGCGAATGAAAGTGGCGTAAGTCACATTTAAATTGTTTTAAAAAGCATAGTTTCGTATTTATGTAAATCGACGTGTGCAGTTACAGACTTGATATCAATTTATTGATAAATACAAATGTAACTGCGCACGTCGATTTACATAATTTGAAATATAATAAAATCATGTCTAATATGATTTCATTCACGTTAATGTGATGTAATACATTAACGTGAATGAAATCATATTAGACATGATTATATTATATTTCAATCTTGCTAAGATTAAACCTTATAACAATACATATTTTGTTTTGCAATATCTACTACAATGTCCATATAACTATTGTGACTGTATCCGATTGCATAATGCAGCGCGGAACGGGTTATTCGGTTCCACATTGTTTTCGCGCGGCCTTTTTGCTACTTCTCCGACATCGAGACGTATTGTTGTTTAACAGTGGCATCGCGAGTGTCACCTTGACGTAAAAGTGCAGCGCAATCATGATTCAGGATGACACTATGGAAAGATACCAGACCAACAAATTAAAGGCTATTTCATACATATTTTAATTAGAATCATTTGTAAATCAGACACACTTTGTTGGAAAGTCTGGGTGCATTAATTTAATAGTAACTATACCAAGTGATTATAAATGCCGGTATTTGACTTAAATGTATCGCGTTATTTTGTTTGGCATAAAGGAATATATAAATAAATAAATATAAATTTGTTGTGAATAACAACTTTCCGTTTCGAATTCCAAAAGTATTGAAACCAAATAAAAATTTGTACATTACATTATCATATCATATTTTGTGATTTTTTGATTTTTTTGATTTTTTGATTTTTTGATTATTTGATTATTTGATTTTTTGATTTTTTGATTTTTTGATTATTTGATTTTTTGATTTTTAATATTAGTTAGATTTAGATACAGTAACATGACCCAATTGTACCAACTTGTGAACAATCTAGCAGTTACCAACATTTTTTCCACAGTACGCAGAATGAATCGAAAATTGTACTACGATACGGCCCCCATGGATGTTTAGGTTTTAATTTAGCACGTTTTTCATGGTATGAATACTTGTCTAACATTCAGAAAATTAATTACAACTGAATATAATCTTGATTAATAATCTTTATAAATTATTCAACCGCACTTAACTATTTAACACTAATATAACATTACAAGTAGGATATCCAATTAATAACTCCTCTTCGTTTGGCGACTGATTTGCATATGCGTTTTATATGTCAGGGGCGTAATGGCACTGCGCGAAAATCGCCTCGCGGGCACGCGGAGGAAATGCTAATCGCGAGAAATGCGCAGAATTTAAATGCGATAAGCCCACGCGGGCGTCAATAACCCATTTACCACCGGCGATAATTGTAATTGAAATAGAAAATTCGGAGCACTCACTCGAGAGAAATTTACAAACCATGTCCAAGCAGGATGCAAATTCAATGATGTTGGGCGTTTAATAACAACCTAAAACCCGTGCAGTCTAAAATAACTTACCAAAGTAATTTATTCAGTAAAAAGATTTATTGCTAAATATATTTTATTTTAGAATGAGAGAGATTTCACCGCAATACGGCTATTTGAGTGAATAATCATCAGATTTATCAAATTGAATTATAGTAATCTCAAAAATTCCAACTCACAATTGTGTGTGAAATTGTCGCGTGCTCTTTTGACGTGGTCACGGTAGTAGTTAAAGGCACCTTACACGGTCAATAATACTGTCAGTCCTGGTACTATCAGTATTTGCTCCCAATCCTTCTTTTATTTTTAAGGCGAATCTCGGAAGATGAAATACGGTCCAATATTGACATAATCGCGCCGTCTTTTCTAGTCAACATTTTATACTTTTCTGAAAATATGTTTGGATATTTCTCCAGTCTAAGGATGATTAGATACTTTGTTAGGACGAAAAAGTTAATTTTTTGTCTCAAAATATGCAAAAGTAGTCAATATTTGCATCAGAAAAGAATATATATTTACTTCGATTTGTAATCAAAATTCAAAAGAAATTCCTCTAAGAGATTGCAGTTTCATATTTCAAGTTTTGATAAATACAATCCGATAATGCTTAAGTACAGTAGTATAGTTTATAGATATCCGCGCAATTATCACAAAATGCTTCGAAATAAATTTATTTCTCGTCAATATTTTAGAATAATGAATATTTTAAACATGTTACGGTATAGTAATACTGTCATTATTCTAAAATATTGACAGTATTATTGATCGTGTAAGGTGTCTTTTATAGTAATGTTGATAATGTCACCTAACATCCTTGACCAAACCCTCCTGTAGGGTGAACGCACAGAGTTGCAGTTGCATTCACTCAAAATCCATTGTTAAAAATGATTCTGTGATGGTATGATATTGAGATTAATTTGGAATATATTTAATTACATAAAATTCGAGGGTTGATTGAAACCGTAACAGAAAACAATTAAAACTTAAAAGTATAGTGAAACTTTGTTGTATATTTACAATAAATTTTTGTATAAATAATAATATATAACCAACTATTTATTTGGTATCCTTATTATTATATAATGTTGGGCGTTTGTGGGCACTGACAAGTGCGCGTGTGAACCGCATTCATAAACAGCCTGAAATCAAGGCCCACAAAACGACTGCTAGTACCGTTCGAATCTGTACGTGGAATTTTGTCACAAACAAACCCACGTTGTCATAACGTAAACATTGCAGCATGTTTTTTTTTGCAGACAAGTTCAATATCATGTTCTTTTTTATTTAACGCACTATTTGAAGAATATTATATGGTAACCCGGTTAAATATTTAGGGCGCGTCTCGAAAAATAAAAAGAGTTTTGAGTAATTGCTTGGCGAGCCCCCAATAGTTTTGCAATTTATTACAACAACATAAACTAGCAGGATGTGTCCCCTTGATGACCAACCTGCCATAAATCTATCAATAGATATTTCAATTAAAAAAAAGTATCTGTAGTTGAAAAAATACAGTTTTTAGAGCAGTGATTTCCAAAGTGAGGGTCGCAGAAAAAATTGATTACATTGGGCGGTAATTTATGATAAATTGCAAATTGTTTATGAAATATTTAAAAAAAAGATATTACAAATATTGAGGGTTTGCATTTTATAATTTCTGAGCCCGTGTCTAAGCTATTTGTTGCACTATTTTTCTTCTACTAGTATTGAAAGTATAAAAAAATCGTGGGCGGTAATTTATGAAAAATGGTTTGTTTTATTGCAAATATTAATCAATAATAGCTAAACAAATTAACTTAAACTTGTTTTTTTCTTTTTTTATGGTTACCAAGACATGAGTACATAATTGCAGAAAAAAATCAATTTTTTTGCACACTCCGTTTAGTCACAATGCACCGAGAGAAAGACCCCGCCACGCAAACTCACACGACGGCTTGAATTATAGAAATTGTTTCAAACCTGTTGCATTATTAATTTATAATGGTTTGCTTCAAATAAAATAATTACATATTCAGTATAAAACACATGGTATTTTAAAAAACAATTGCATTCATATATTTACAGTCTTTAACATTAACTGGCATGGCAAACTGTACAGCTACTGTTATTGATGGTGATATGGATGGACAGTGAAATCAAAATTTAATTTATTGTATGCAATAACTCATTTAAGAATGTGGCTGCGGTATTTTATTTTAACTGCGCTTTTAATACTTTCCACAAAGTCGTGAAATGTAAACGATGGTAATGCATCTGTCGACATTTCACGTTCTTTGTGCGTTATACCGCGCGCGTGATCCAATAGCACTGCAACAGATAACAATCCTATGAGAACATATAACTAGGTTTGTTGTGTCGCCTTGACACTCCAAAGATATTCGACGAAGGTTAATCTTTTAATACTGTGTGTGTGTGTGTATGTAGAAAAATGCGACATTATAGACAAATTTACAAAGAATGTGGGCGATTTCCTAAAATAAATATTTGATGTTCACTAGAATTTATTTAGTAAGAAGGTTTTTTTAAGAAACTAAAATCATTATTGTCAGTGCTAACAATAGCATGTAGACTTATTAGACAAATCAATTACTCAGTTGTGATTTTATATATATATATATATATATATATATATATATATATATATATATATATTATATTATCTATTTGCCTTTTACCTTTCGGTCTAGGCTATTACATTTACATTACTTAATATTATACTTTACAATTATTGTTGTTGTTTTTACATTTCTAAATTCTTTCCACTCGTTTCTGTTCTTCGCTAGTTCTCTTGCTTGTATAACGGTATAACTGTCTTTCCTTTCTTGTTTATTATTTCCTCTATTCTGTTGTCCCACTCTCCCTTCCAGTTCTTGCTTCCCATACCTGTTTTGTTTGATTCTCTTTGTCCATCCTAATTAAATGTCCCCAGTTTAGTATTTTTTTTATACTTTTCTATATATTCAATTCCCAATTCTTCTCTGATGTCATATTATATACATTTACCTATTTACAGTCTCACATTGGCAATAATTATCCACGCCAAAATTATATATATATATATATATATATATATATATATATATATATATATATATATATATAATGTAGATTAACTTTTGGGTATGCGGCGTAAGGCAAAAAATGAGAAACTCCTTCTTTTATGAATCGATATTTTGCTTTTATTTAAAGCTTCATCAGAATTATACTACAATGAACTAAAATTTTATAAAATTACAGAGTAATTAAAGTAAAGTAATACTTACGCCGCATACCCAAAAGTTAATCTACATTACAAGTTTTCGGCGAAAAAATACCCTCAATTTATATATATATATATATATTTGAGGGTAGTTTTTCGCCGAAAAACTAGTTAGAGGGAGAATGTTGGGATTGCGGCGACTAGGGCTGAAAGAAACCTCTTCTCTTTAGATCGATATTTCGCTGACTCCAGAGCTTCATGGTAACAAAAAATAGTAATTTACCATAAACACACACAAAATAGGATTATTATTACTTATGCTTAAATTATACAACATTCTTATTTTATATTTATTTCATTAAAATTTATATATATATATATATTTATTTATATATATATATATATATATATATATTTATATATATATATATATATATATATATATTCCTATTAATTTTAATGAAATAAATAATAAATAAAAATGTTGTATAATATAGGCATAAGTAATAATAACCCTGATTTTGTGTGTGTTTATGGTAATTACTATTTTTTTGCTACATAAAACATTAAATTAATATTTATCTAACCATACCCCCTACTAAAATGCTGTTCATCTTCAAAGGACTTCATAAAGGCGTCACAATCCACACACCCATGACAAATAATCGTATTGTCTTCACACACAATTACCTTTGTGACAATCCTAATAGTTTAAATTTTTCAATTACAATTATTAGAGAATTATCGCAGTCTGTTAATTGATTTCCGAGATACAAACAAACCCATTGTATGTGGCCCGCGGCCATGAAACTCAAGTGACTTTGGGATGTTTCGTTGCAAAAACACTAGCTGTTTGCATAATGAATTAGCAATTAATGGTGGAAAATTTTCTTATGTAATAGTACGTGATTTTATATTTAAAAAAAAATATAGTATGATATAAACCTGTGAGACCGAAGGATATGACATTGTCTAGTTTCTTATATTGTTTTCGATGAAGACACAAACCATTTTCCACAATATCTTTCGAATTAAGTTTAAATTAATTAATAACATTTATTTCATTAAAAAAACATTGTGGGAAATAGTGTAGTGTAGAGTTCAAGTCGCTTGAAATAGTATACGGGCATTGTTTGATTGGTGGGGCCGCCCGCCCACCCCACTGTTTGATTGGTGGGGCTGCCCGCCCACCCCACCTTTGTTCGCATAGTTTTATTCAATGGATACAGGCGTTTTATATTGTTTAAACATTTCCAAAAAGAGTGTTATCCTATGAGAACACTATTCGAACGAAGGTGGGGTGGACGGGTGGCCCCTACGAATCAAACTATACCCGTTTACTATTTCAAACGACTTGAACTCTATACTACACTATTTCTCACAAGGTTTTTCACCTGCAACTGCTTTAACCACTCAAACTATGCCCAATCACTATTTCAAGCGGCTTGAACTATGCACTAAACTATTTTCTACATTTTTTTATGAATCAAATCTAAATTTATTAAAAATATTGATTGAATTACAAAAACGTGTGAGAAATACTCTGCACTGCACTATTTCCCACAATATCTTTTGAATTTAGCTTGAATTTATTAATAACATTGATTTCATTAAAAAAAACCTTGTGAGAAATAGTGTAGTGTAGAGTTCAAGACGTTTGAAATAGTGCACGGGTATAGTTTGATTCGTAGGGGCCACCCGCCCGCCCCACCTTCGTTCGAATAGTTTTTTCATAGGATAACACACTTTTTGGAAATGTTTAAACACTATAAAACGTCTGTACCCATTGAATAAAACTATGCGAACAAAGGTGGGGTGGGCGGGCGGCCCCTCCCAATCCAACTATACCCATTCACTATTTCAAACGACTTGAACTCTACACTACACTATTTCCCACAAGGATTTTTTAATGAAATCAATGTTATTAATAAATTCAAGCTTAATTCGTAAGATATTGTGGAAAATAGTGCAGTACAGAGTTCAAGTCGATTGAAATAGTGTAAGGGAATAGTCTTGGTTGGTAGGGGACACACGCCCGTCCCAATTATGCTCACATAGTATTTTTAATCGATATAGAGGTTACATTATTTAAGCAACACTAAAAAGTGTGTAATTCTGTATAAAAAATACAATGAAGGTAGATGGACGACTGGGTTACCAAATACCCATTCAGTGTTTCTAAAAGTCTGAACTATCACCTGCAACTGCTTTAACCACTCAAACTATGCCTAATCACTATTTCAAGCGGCTTGAACTATGCACTAAACTATTTTCTACATTTTTTATGAATGAAATCTAAATTTATTAAAAATATTGATTGAATTACAAAAACGTGTGGGAAATACTCTGCACTGCACTATTTCCCACAATATCTTTTGAATTTAGCTTGAATTTATTAATAACATTGATTTCATTAAAAAAACCTTGTGGGAAATAGTGTAGTGTAGAGTTCAAGTCGTTTGAAATAGTAAACGGGTATAGTTGGATTGGTAGGGAGCGCCCGCCCACCCCACCTTTGTTCGCATAGTTTTATTCAAGGGGTACAGACGTTTTATATTGTTTAAACATTTCCAAAAAGTGTGTTATCCTATGAAAAACTATTCGAACGAAGGTGGGGTGGGCGGGTGCCCCCTACGAATCAAGCTATACCCGTTCACTATTTCAAACGACTTGAACTCTACACTACACAATTTCCCACAAGGTTTTTTTAATGAAATCAATGTTATTAATTAATTCAAGTTTAATTCGAAAGATATTGTGGAAAATGGTGCAGTGCAGACTATTTCCCACACGTTTTTGTAATTCAATCAATATTATTAATAAATATAGACTTTATTCATAAAAAATAGTGGAAAATAGTTTAGTGCATAGTTCAAGCCGCTTGAAATAGTGATTGGGCATAGTTTGAGTGATTATAACAATTGCAGGGGATAGTTCAGACCTATAGAAACACTGAATGGGTCTTTGGTTACCCACCCATCCACATACATACCCACAAAATGTTTCAATGAAATTAATGTTATTAATTAATTCAAGCTTAATTCGTAAGATATTGCGGAAAATATTGCAGTGCAGAGTTCAAGTCGATCAAAACGATATTCGCATATATAATTTTTGTAATCCTCCATTTGAACACCCCGTAAATTGTCACCGACGTGATGAAATGCAATGAAAAAGCTTTTATGTTTAGCCATCTCGCTCTTCTAGGCACCTCATTGTTGCACAGTAACCTATATACATTATATAATAATAACTTCTAAATATGCAATTTAAAATTGCTGTAACTGATTATATGTTGATTGTTGTATCAAGAGCTCAATTTATCGCCAGGTTTTACGACAAACCCCCTCCGACATCATACCATTGTTTTATTTAATGGAGAACAATTAGAACATAGTCGTAAAATTGAATGCGAAACTCATCAAAAGCCTGACGTCAACTAAAGTGAAATGTGATCATAATTTCATTATATACATGTCCCGTATTATTGCATAACAATTCAAACTTCCCCCAGCGAGTGGGGGGTTAGAATACACTCGCTGCCTACTCTGCAGGTCGTAAAAGGCGACCAATGAGTTATAGTTTAAGAACATTATAATGTTTTATTCATAATATAAATAAAGTAAAGTATTAATTATAATTTTAGAAGATGATAAACAACTTTGATATGGACAACTATCTCATCTTGTGAGTGATTTTTTGTCCCTCCTTAATCTAAGTTGTTTATTTATTTTATTTACTCTAAATAAATAAAGTTGTCCAAATCTAAGTTGTCTAAAAAAAAAAATGAAAGTAGGTGGATGGGTGGATGACCAAAAACCCATTCAGTGTTTCTAAAAGTCTGTACTATCATCTGCAACTGTTTTAACCACTCAAACTATACCTAATCACTACTTCAAACGGTTTGAACTATGCACTAAACTATTTTCCACTATTTTTGTCTAAGTTTAAGTCTAAATTTATTAATAATATTGATTGAATTACAAAAACGTGTGGGAAATAGTGTAGGGTTTACTCAAAATAAATAAAATTGTCCATATTTAAGTTGTTCATTTATTTTGAGTCAATTTCCTGACTTAATTATAATATATACATATATATTATAATTAAGTCAGGAAATTGACTCAAAATAAATAAACAACTTAAATATGGACAATTTTATTTATTTTGAGTAAACCCTACACTATTTCCCACACGTTTTTGTAATTCAATCAATATTATTAATAAATTTAGACTTTATACATAAAAAAAATAGTGGAAAATAGTTTAGTGCATAGTTCAAACGCTTGAAATAGTGATTAGGCATAGTTTGGGTGGTTAAAACACTTGCAGGTGATAGTTCAGATTTTTAGAAACACTGAATGGGCCTTTGATCACCCACCCATCCATCTACCTTCATTTTTTTGTACAGAATGACAAACTTTTTCGTATTGCTTTAACTATGTAAAAACCTCTGTATTGATTTAAAAACTATGCGAGCAACGTGGTGGCGGGCAACCAACCAAACTATTCCCCTAGACTATTTCAATCAACTTGAACTCTGCACTGCACTATTTTCCACAATATCTTATGAGTTAAGCTTGAATTAATTAATAACATTGAATTCATTAATAAATCTTGTGGGAAATAGTTAGTGTAGAGTTCAAGTCGTTTGAAATAGTAAACGGGTATAGTTTGATTGGTAGGGGCACCCGCCCACCCCACCTTGGTTCAAATAGTTTTTTCATAGGATAAAATACTTTTTAGAAATATTTAAACAATATAAAACGTCTGTACCGATTGAATAAAACTATGCGAACAAGGGTGGGGTGTGCGGGTGGCCCCTACCAATCAAACTATACCCGTTTACTATTTCAAACGACTTGAACTCTACACTACACTATTTCCCACAAGATTTTTTAATGAAATCAATGTTATTAATTAATTAAAGCTTAATTCGTAAGATATTGTGAAAAATAGTGCAGTGCAGACTATTTCCCACACGTTTTTGTAATTCAATCAATATTATTAATAAATTTAGATTTGATTCATAAAAAATAGCTATTGATAGTTACACAGACACAGCAAAATATAATAAAAAATTAATATAAAATATTAAAAACATAATAGACCTTTTTTTGTAGAGCGTTGAATTTCCTACAAGAATATGTATCGAGCATTGCTGTACGTTCAATAAATGGCGAAATATGATTTTTTTCGTATGGGACTTAAAATTATGATTAGGAGGACCTTTCTATTAATATTATGAGCTCTTTGGACATAATTTTCTAGAGGTACCTAGCAACCAACAATTTTTTAGTAAGTGAAAAAAAAAACAAGTCGTTTTTTTTACCCACCCTAAATTTTATAGGGTATGGATTAAATTCGATAAAATCTTTATTTATGATTTTGCAAAACACGTCGATTTTAGGTTTATTATAAATATACATTTACATAATATATATAAATGTAAACATTCACAACTTTTAATATATAGTTTTTTTTAATGGGGCGACATTGAATAAAATAATATATCTACAAGGAGATATAAAATCAGATTTCTTATTATATATATATATATATATATATATATATATATATATATATATTTCTTTTTACTCTACGATGTCTAGTACTTTTCTATTTACTATTTTATTATTATGACGGAGATATTGAAATAAAATAAAATTTATTACAAATTCAGCTTATATTTTTTGTTCAAGTTGCGTTAACAATTACATTTTTCTATGTAAATGAAACTTACCGCGTTGATAGCTCTTATCCGATTGGTTCTGGAACGAAACGGCCGGCATTTACGTTCGTTTACTTCGTCAACAACAACAAAAATACAACAATATTTCCCCAACGCGAACTTATTACTTACTATAACGACCTGAAAGTGTCGAGTGAATGAATGCGGCCTGTTGTTGTCCAAGTCGCGCCAAGGAGACACAACACCTCTCAGTAAGAACAGTGGGGAGGGATTAATTGAGACAATCAATTGCGCTTTTAACTCTTATGTGGCAAATTAATATGATTAAATGCCGTTTTATGTTGATTCATTTAATAAATTCTCGGATATTATGTTTTGCAACATTTTTTGTTGTAAATTATACTTCACACTTTCACCCACAAACTTAAAAAAATAAAATAATAATAATGATAATAATAATAGGCTTTATTGTCCTACGGAAAGAAAAAACCAATTACAGGACAACCACAATAATATGCAAAATGTATATATATATATATATATATATATATATATATATATATATAAAATCAAAAAATCATAGTTTTTTTTACATATTTACATCTTATATAATAGTTTTCGACCAAAGCCGTTTTCGTTAAACGTACTGCAAGTTCAGACCGGTCTGTTATCCATAGTAACTAAATAAACAACTGTTGGTATGCCCCAATCAAATCAAAATTATCGATAAGTAAGAATCAAAAACGTTTGCAATCGACTAGAAACTATCGATATTCTCATAAGTATCGATTAAAAATTTAGATAGTCTGATGCTATCGAGAAATTTAGACGCAACGCTCAAAATATACAAAAAAAAAGAAGGCTCTGCGCGTAGAAGAGACGTGAAATATCCAAAACGTAGCATATTTTTGAGCTTATTTCAGTTAAGCTGGCAATTTTTTCAAATATTATTATTCAATTCCGCAGACACGAAACATTAACGATTATTTTTTAATTATCGATAGTGCAATAGTTTCCCAGTTATCGTTCTGGATAGTTCTGGATAGTTGGCTGGAGGGTAGCATAGCTACAAACACTTAGGCCTCAAGATGGGCCCATTGTGAAACCTCCCTTTAAAGGCTGCTCACTCGTCCCACCAGTCAATTTTGCGTGCAAGCCGCAAAACCCTGGCGGGTGAGGAGCTGCCAATGCTGACCATACTAGGCCAGCACTCCCCTAGTATTTGATGCCTGGTGTTTACTAGAGCTGGGCAGAGGCATATTACATGCTCTGCTGTTTCTAGTTCTTCATTACACCCTCTACATAACGGGCTGTTCACCAGGCCCATCGTGTGTAGGTGTTTGTTTAGCCGGCAGTGGCCGGTTAGGATGTTAGTCAATAATTTCAGACTGGTTCTAGATAAGTTAAGGCGGGCCGTGGCTGCAATTTTACAAGGCTGCCTGATTGCAACCTTTGATTGTTTGCAGCCCGGCGTTTCTCGCCATCTTACCTTGTGTAGAGCATGTGTCCTATGCTCTATTATTTTTTTCAGAGTACCTGCGGAAAGTATTTCATCCTCTTGGGTTATTAGAGGATGTGAGGATCCCTTCCTGGCAAGTTCGTCTGCTATTTCGTTCCCCTTGATGCCACTATGTCCTTTTATCCAGCAGAGTTCTAGTTTGTTATATTTAGCTAGCTCCTCCAGGCTGTGTAGACATGAATATAACTCTTTCGACACAAATGTGTTGGCATTTAGTGCATTTAGAGCTGCTTTGCTGTCGGTGAGTATTTGGATATGTTTATCCTTAATATTCCGTTCAGCTAAAATTTGAACACATTTTAGTATTCCTGTTAATTCCGCTTGGAAGACTGTCGTGAGTCTTCCAAGTGGTGCACTTATCTTGAGATCGAGTTCTGGTGAGGTTTCTCACCCAGTTATCGTTAGTTTACTTACACATCAAAATATACAAATATTAAAAATTAATAACGGGGTTTATGTAGCAATTGAATAACATTTAATATACACTTTTATATTTGATGTACTATAATTATTAATACAATACTATTGATTACATATATACACGGCAGAATGATCCGAAAGTCGCTAGCCAGTACTGTTAAACTAGCTTATATCAAGACGTAATTTCAAAATAATAGTAGTAGTAGTTACAAATACATAACTACTACTACTATTATTTTGAAACTACGTCTTAATATAAGCTAGTTTAACAGTACTACACCCTTGACACTGTATGCCTTTACAAACATACAATTTAAAGATGTGTTTGTTTGCTAATATTGTTTCATCTAACTTCACACCTCCCACACGGACATTTCGGCCAATTGTCCGGCGTCGCCCCATTGTATTCATAATTCATATTCACACGCCGATCGGTTTAACAGGCGCCCACATGAGGTGCTGCAATGCGGAAATTTAAAACAATAAACACTTGCCGCCATGGGCGTTTAATTGGCAATTGGAGCCGGTAATTATAACCACCAATTGCCATTCGATTCACATTTAATTAACACTTATTAAATAACTGTTAACATTTGAGTCCTTATGCACTTTTCAGCGCTACTACGACGTAAATTAAAATTGCAAGATTAAAGGTGTGTTTAAGCTGATAAAATAATAAATAAGGAGTCAAATTTAAATTATTATGTCCCATAATATTGATTTTTATGACAAAATTACTACTAAAAACTAAATGGTAATTGAACATTTATTTTTATTTTGTGAGTATAAATAATCCAAAATATTTAAAGTAATTACTTTTGTCTAATTTATTATTATTATTATTTTATTACTTTCCAAATCACTGATGTAAAGGAAGTTTACACTATAAACCCACCTTAAGATTTTTTATCAATTTATGTAATTGAATGCCTATCTAACTTATTATTGGTGTAAGGCTATATAAACCCACCTTAAGATATTAAAGCTTATTATGTAGACCATATCATGATTACAAAAAAAATCTACTGCTATTTCAACAATATTATTTGTCAAGTTTTACACAATAAAGGCTTATTATTATTTTGCTAAATAATTGTTATGAACAGGTCTTTAGTAATATATTTTTTTCCAATAATAAGTCGTGTTCCCCACTACTTGCTTTATAAAAAGGGATAATTTGTCATGAAAAACGCATTACAAATTTAAATTATTAATTAAATATATATATATATATATATATATATATATATATATATATAAATATATATATATATATATATAAATATATATATATATATATATATATATATATATATATATATATATATAAATAAAATAATAAGCAAATCGTGAGCTTGTCTCGAATAATCGCAATATCTACCATTAGTTTATTTAATAAATACACATCGACTGTGCTTATAATACCAATCTCATTTTAAACATTTACACAAATTTCCAGACGAACCACTGCGTAATTATTGTAAATAATGACTCAACCGAAATGCGTGTTTATACGTTTCGTTTACACCTCGGCCGCCCGCTATTAATAACCCACTGCAATAATTTCGAATATAAATTATACATTTCGCATTTTAAAGACCGCACAGAAAAACGTCTGTAAATAATAAGTTTTGTTTTGATGATGTAATGGCGTTTTTTTTTATGCGCGATGATTGCACAATTTATATAATGCGCGAAATAATCCTGGTAAGTCGCGTGTGGGCGGCTAATTTGTATGTTTCCTTATTGGTATAGCGTGTCCGCAGGGGCAGATGATTTATTTTCGAGATAAATAAATAATAATAGCAACAATAGGATTCATTAAGGTTGTTTATGTAGAGGTTGACTATATGCAACCAACAGTGTTTGTTTCATAATTTAATATTATAATACATGTAAATAATATCAACAAAACTACTATTTGAAACTTATAAGCTGTAATTAAAAACAAATCATTTTTTGAAAACAATTCAATTAAAAATCCTAATTTAGAGCACAGTAAATCAAATTGCAATACGACTTAGTTTTCGACAATACGGTCTACTTAAAAAATTCATAAAAAATTTAAAAACCAGATTTTTTAAATTTATGAAAACAATTAATATTCTGTATTGTTTTGGCCTCACTTTGATTTATATTTTGTTAAATTTTTCCTATAACTAAGAGCCCAGTGAAGCAAATTGCAAGACAACTTATGTTTTCGAAAATAGTGTCTAATTAAAAAATTCATAAAAAATTAATAAATCAGAACGTTTTCGACAATAAAAAATTCATAAAACAAATAAAAAATTAGATTTTTTTAAATGTATAAAAACAATTTATATTCTATACAATTTTAACCCCATAAAGATTTATATTTTGTTCATTTTCTTCAATAACTAAGAGAAAAATGAAGCATATTACAAGACGACTCATGTGTCTTTTAATAGTGTCTACTTAAAAAAAAAAAAGATTTTTTTAATTTGTGAAAACAATTGATATTCTATATAGTTTTAGCCTCACTTTGATTTATAGTTTGTTAATTTTCTTCGATAACTAAAAGCTCAGTGAAGCAAATTGCAAGACGACTTACGTCTTCGACAAAGGTGTCTACTTAAAAAATACATAAAATATTAATAAATAATTTTTTTTAAATTTATCAAAATAATTTATATTCTATACAGTTTTAGCCTCATAAATATTTATATTTTGTTCATTTTCCTCTATAATTAAGAGAACAATGAAGCCAATTGCAAGACTACTCACGTGTTCTTCAGTAGTGTCTACTACTACTAATCATAAAAAAATTATAAATTAGATTTTTTTAATTTATAAAAACAATTCTTATTCTATACAGTTTTAGTCTCACAGTGCTTTATATTTTGTTAATTTTCTTCTATAACTAAGAACTTAGTGAAACAAATAGCAAGACATCTTATGTTTTAGTGTCTACTTAAAAAATTCATAAACAATTAATAAATTAGAATTTTGAATTTGTGAAAACAATTGATATTCTGTATAGTTTTAGACTCATTTTGATTTATAATCTGTTAATTTTCTTTTATAACTAAGAGCTCAGTGAAACAAATTGAAAGAGTACTTACGTTTTCGACAATAGTGTCTACTAAAAAATTCATAAAAAAATTAAAAATCAATTGTTTTTAATTTATGAAAATAAATGATATTCTGTACAGTTTTAGCCTTATAAAAATTTATATTTTGTTCATTTTCTTCCATAACTAAGAGAACAATGAAGCAAATTGCAATAGAACTCACGTGTCTTTCTATAGTGTCTACTTAAAAAAGACCATAAAAAATTAATAAATTAAATTTTTTAAATTTATAAAAACAATTGTTGTTCTATCAGGTTTTAGCCTCACTGTGATTTATTTGCTATTAAATTTCTCCTAAAACTAAGAGAACAGTGAAGCAAATTGCAAGACTACTTACGTTTTCACCAATAGTGTGTAATTAAAAATATCATAAAAAATTAATATGTCAGATTTTTTAAATTTATGATTCCATTCTGTACAGTTTTAGCTTCATAAAAATTTAGATTTTGTTCATTTTCTTCTATAATTAAGAGAAAAATTAAGTAAATTGCAAGACGACTCACGTGTTTTTCGATAGTGTCTACTTAAAAAAAATCATAAAAACATTATAAATTAGATTTTTAAAATTTATAAAAACAATTGTTATTCTATAAATTTTTAGCCTCACTGTGATTTATATACAGTTAATTTTCTTCTAAAACTAAGAGAACAGTGAGGCAAATTGCCAAACCATTTACCCTTTCGACAATAGTGTCTACTTTTTTTTTTAAATTAATAAATCATATTTTTTAAATTTATGAAAACAAATGATATTCTGTAGAATTTTAGCCTCATAAAAATTTATATTTTGTTCATTTTCTTCCATAACTAAGAGAACCATGAAGCAAATTGCAATACAACTCACGTGTCTTTCTATAGTGACTACTTTAAAAAAAAACCATAAAAAATTAATAAATTAATTTTTTTAAATTTATAAAAACAATTGTTGTTCTATCAGGTTTTAGCCTCACTGTAATTTATATGCTGTTACATTTCTCCTAAAACTAAGAGAACAGTGAAGCAAATTGCAAGACTACTTACGTTTTCACCAATAGTGTATAATTAAAAATATCATAAAAAATTATTAAATCAGATTTTTAAATTTATGAAAACAAATTCCATTCTGTATAGTTTTGGCCTCATAAAGATTTATATTTTGTTTATTTTCTTCTATAATTAAGAGAACAATCAAGCAAATTGCAAGACGACTCACGTGTTCTTCAGTAGTGTCCACTTAAAAAATCATAAAAAAAATAAGAAATTAGATTTTTTTTAATTTATAAAAATAATTGTTATTCTATATAGTTATAGCCTTATAGTGCTTTATATTATGATAATTTTGTTCTATAGCTAAGAGCTCAGTGATACAAATTGTTAGATGTCTTACGTTTTCGACAATACTATCTACTTCAAAAATTCATAAAAAATTAACAAATCTATTTTTTTAAATTTATGAAAACAATTCATATTGTGTACAGTTATAGCCTTATAAAGATTTATATTTTGTTATTTTTGGTCTATAACTAAGAGTACAGTGAAGCAAATTGCAAGACGACTTACGTCTTCGACAATACTGCCTAATTCAAAAATTCATAAAATATTAATAAATCAATTTTTTTTAAATTTTTTAAAACAATTAATATTCTGTACAGTTTTAACCTCGTAAACATTTATATTTTGTTAATTTTCTTCTACAATTAAAAGAACAATGAACAAATTGCAAGACGACTCATGTGTTCTTCAATAGTATCTACTTAAAAAAATGATAAAAAAAATAATAAATTACATTTTTTAAATTTATAAAAACAATTATTATTCTATATAGTTTTAGGCCTACAGTGCTTTAGATTTTATTAATTTTCTTTTATAACTAATAAATCAGATTTTTTAAATTTTTGAAAACAATTCATATTCTGCATAGTTTTAGCCTCACTCAGATTTATATTTTGTTAATTTTCGTCTATAACTAAGAGCTCAGTGAAGCAAATTGCAAGACGACTTACGTTTATGACAATACTGTCTAAAACTCTAAAAAATAATAATAATTTGTTAAAAAATTCATAAAAATTAATAAATCAATTATTTTTAATTTATGAAACCAATTGATATTCTATACAGTGTTAACCTCATAAATTTTTATATTCTGTTCATTTTCTTCCATATTTAAGAGAACGATGAAGTAAATTGCAAGACGACTGATGTGTTATTCAATAGTGTCTACTTAAAAAATCATAAAAAATAAAAAAATAAGATAATTTTAAATTTATAAAAACAATTGTTATTCTATACAGTTTTATCCTCACAGTGGTTTATATTATGTTGATTTTCTTCTATAACTAAGAGCTCAGTGAAACTAATTGCAAGACGTCTTACATTTTCGACAATAGTGTCTATTTCAAAAATTCATAAAAAATTAATAAATCAGAATTTTTTTAATTTATGAAAACAATTCATATTCTGTATAGTTTTAGCCTCACTTTCATTAATATTTTATTAATTTTATTCTATAACTAAGAGCACAGCGAATCAAATTGCAAGACGACTTATGTTTTTGACAATAGTATCTACTTAAAAAAAAATCATAAAAAATTAATAAATCCAATTTTTTAAATCTATGAAAACAATTGATATTCTGTATAGTTTTAGCCTCACTTTGATTTTTATTTTGATAATTTTATTGTATAACTAAGAGCTCAGTGAAGCAAATTGAAAGACTACTTACATTTTCGACAATACTGTCTACTTAAAAAATTCATACAAAATTAATAAATCAATTTTTTTTAATTTGTCAAAACAATTTATATTCTGTATAGCTTTAGCCTCACTTTGATTTATATTTTGTTAATTTTTTTCTATAACCAAGAGCTCAGTGAATCAAATTGCACGACGACTTACGTTTACGACAATACTGTCTAATTAAAAAAATCATAAAATATTAATAAATCTATTTGTTTTAATTTATTAAAACAATTTATAAAAACAGATGTTATTCTATATGATTTTAGCCTCACAGTGCATTATATTATGTTATTTTTCTTCTATAACTAAGCGCTCAGTGAAACAAATTGCATCCCGTCTTACGTTTTCGACAATAGTGTCTATTTAAAAAATTCATAAAAAATTAATAAATCAAATTTTTGAAATTTGTGGAAACAAGTAATATTCTGTATAGTTTTAGCCTCACTTTGATTAATATTTTGTTAATTTTCTTCTATAACTAAGAGAACAGTGAAGCAAAATGCAAGACTACTTTCGTTTGCGACAATGGTGTCTATTTAATAAATTTATACAAAATTAATAAATCAGATTTTTTTAAATTTGTGAAAGAATTGATATTCTGTATAGTTTTAGCCTCAGTTTGATTTATATTTTGTTAATTTTATTCTATAACTAAGAGCACAGTAAAGCAAATTGCAATACGACTTACGTTTTCGAAAATACTGTGTAATTTAAAAAATTCATAAAAAATTTTTTGAATTTGTGAAAACAATTGATATTCTATATAGTTTTAGCCTCACTTTGATTTATAGTTTGTTCATTTTTTCCTATAACTATGAGCCCAGCGAAACAAATTGAAAGACGACTTACGTTTTCAACAATAGTGTCTACTCAAAAAAAATTCATAAAAAATTAAAAAATTAGATTTTTTTAATTTATGAAACCAATTGATATTCTGTACAGTTTTAGCCTCATAAAGATTTATATTTAGTTAATTTTCTTCTATAATTAAGAGAACAATGAAGCAAATTGCAAGATGACTCACGTGTTCTTCAGTAGTGTTCACTTAAAGAAATCATAAAAAAATAATAAATCAGATTTTTTAAATTTATAAAAACAATTATTGTTCTATATAGTTTTAGCCTCAGTGTGATTTACATGCTGTTAATTTTCTTTTAAAACTAAGAGAGCAGTGAGGCAAATTGCAAGACCACTTACGTTTCCGATACTAGTGTCTACTTAAAAAATTCAAAAATGATAATAATAAATCAGATTTTTTTAATTTATTAAAACAATTAAAAAAATCTGATTTATTATTATCATTTTTGAATTTTTTAAGATACAGAATATCAATTTATTAAAACAATTGATATTCTGTATAGTTGATGCCTCACTTTGATTTATATTTTGTTAATTTTTTTCCATGACTAAGAGCTTAGTGAAGCAAATTGCAAGACGACAAATGTGACTACTTTAAAAAGTCATAAAAAAATAATAAACCAGATTTTTTTAAATTTATACAAACAATTTATATTGTGTACAGATTTAGCCTTATAAATATCTATATTTTGTTCACTCTCTTCTATAATTAAGGAAATAATGAAGTAAATTGCAGGACGACTCTTTTTCAATAGTGTCTACTTAAAAAAACCATAAAAAATTAATAAATTAGATTTCTTAAATTTATAAAATTAATTGTTATTCTATGCAGTTTTATCCTCACTCTGATTTAAATTTTGTTAATTTTTTCTACAATACAGAGCACAGAGAGGCAAATTACAAGATGACTTACGTTTTCGACAATAATATATAATATATATATATATATATATATATATATATATATATATATATATATATATATGTGTGTGTGTGTGTGTGTGTGTGTGTGTATTTGTGTTGTATATATAATGGGAAATTAGGACAAAATTGTTTTTATAATAAAGATTACATTATGAAAAGACTTGCAACATTCCAAATCCGCTAAACTCACGCCCACAACTAAACTACAAGTGCCGCCACTGGTCGCCAAAACCATACTTACCTTAAAAAAACTTCCATTCAACAATAAATCACTAAATCTTAACCGCGACGTTTTTTTTTTCTATTTTTTCTCACCCGTTCGTCCGCGTAGCGCACAACATAACATAAATAAAAATCAGTACAATATAAGCCGCTTTCGTTTATCATTCGGGAGCTGTTCCGGGCTGTTCTAAGCCAGCTTCTGTGCGACAAACGAAAGCTGCTTTAATGCTCATGCAGCAATAATATTAAATTCGACTCACTCTTTGTTGGTGTGGCTGGCAGGGCTGGTTTGGCCTGCTGGCCGGCGCACGGCCGGCCCACTTTCGTCGGCGGCTTGAGCCCCGACAATTTCGGAATGCCGGACCTGACGCTGCTCGTCGACTTTTCGCTGCCCGCAATCGAATGGGCGTCGTCGTCGTGTTGCCCGTCGCCCTGGTCGGGCGCCGCATTGTCTACACCACTCATTATAAAAGGCGCACACACAAAATATCACATACACTCGCAATCACTCAAGAGTTTTTCATAATCGTTCTATAATGGACGAAGAGTCAAATCTGCAACAAAATGAGAAATTAAATAAATAAAACTAGAATTTTCAAACATTTATCTGTAAAATTCTTATAGAATGTTACATGTATAGTTTAGAGACAGGGCTGGATTAACTCTCACTTTAGGGTATTGTACATATTTTCGATGCCACAAAAAATAGACTGTATAAAATAATATTGTATAGAGAGAAACTTTTATGTAATGTTTCAACTTGTGAGGCCTCTCAAAATACCGGGCCCATTATACATAGAACATACAGGACTCTAGTATTAAACATTTGAAGAGGATTGCTAGATTTGTAAAACAGTAGACGAGCGTAGTCTACGTTTGTCTCTATACAATTTAATTTAATTATACATATTATACTTGTATAAAGGCAAGGAAAAAACTGGAAGGAAGCAAACGAACTGGCAATAAATAGAAGAGTATAGAATTTTTTTATAAAAGAATAGAAGAAAATTCAAACCTTTACACCACACTGGGTAGAAAAGGCCAGCGGATATAAATATCCGCTGGCCCTTTCTACCCACAGTGTAAAGGTGTAAAGATTTGAATTTTCTTCTATTCTTTTATAAAAAAATTCTATTCTCTTCTATTTATTGCCAGTTCTTTTGCTTCCTTTAGTTTTTTCCTTACCTTTATACAATTATAATATGTATAATTAAATATAAAAGCCAGATGTAATTTGTACAGTATTAATTATCAATAATTAAAGCAATATTAATTCTCAACTCAAGCTGCATTTGTGGTTGACCACCTGCCCCCCTTATTCGTATGATATATTAATTAATAAAATAATGTTTACTCGTGTGTATATGTGCAGTGAATAACGAGGCTGAAAGTGATTTATGGGCGCACGCATATAATTAATAACTTTAACGTACAGCCTTTGCTGGGATCCAGTTAATTCGTATAATCAATTATTATTTATCGTTTTGTACTTTACTACCCGTCGCGATTATCGCCGACGTTTACTGGTGTAATAAAACCAGAATTAATTGTGAATGGAGAATGAAATTATTGCCTTTGGTCTATCTAGGTTAACCGGACTGTATGCTTATATTTATTTTATACTGCTTTATATTTTTATCAAAATTAAAGTCAGATAACGATTTGTCAGATGGATATATTTTTTTTAATAATATAATTAATTTATTCATTCATAATAGCAATAAATTAAAAAAAAAAGTTAAGTTATTACATGAATTCACTTCATATTGAAATCTGGTGACTGAAATGTATCATATACATTAAGTACTCATATACTTAATGTATATACATATGTGAAAAATTGATTTTGAACATATAATTAGCATCCAATTTAAATGTTTACTTATATCACATTTCTATCAACAGATCGATATGTTATACTACAAAATGGTTACTCTTGATTTGCGAGTAATAGCGATTAATTTAGCAATGATGGATCTTAAATATCTGAAGTCCTAATAAACATTAAATTTACAAAACAACATCGATGTTTGAAATCAATACCAAGGCGGAATCAAACCCACAGACCTCGCGGCGAGGATGAAAGGAAGAACAAATTTTTCTTTTTTTCTCGTAAATATACTATACAATTAATTTTGGTACAATTATAATTGTTATTTGAAACCTTACACTAATAATTTGGTAGATTAAATAAATAAATAAAATATAATTGTTATTTATATTGACAAAAAAAATTAAAGAAACTTATTATTAAAGAAAAATATAAAACATAAATCTATAAATATAAAAAATAAATAGCTTCTCACCAATGTGTTCTAATTTCAAACCTCAAAATATAAATCAGCCTTAATCGTTTCTTGCACATCTTTCTCTTATGTTTGTTATTCTCTAAGAAAAACACAAAACAACACACAGCAAGTATTAAATGAGTACCACTACTAATATAAACAGTAACGGCATGAAATGAAACCGGAAAGAAATGTTGTTGATGATCGCGCCGAACGCGCCGCCGCGTTTTCCGGCGTGGTGCATGGTGTGCGTGTGCGGTTGGGAAACTGACTGAAGAAAACCTGTGCCTGATTTTTTTGGACCGCATCCAGGCCCCGACACATTCGGTGTAACCGCATTAAAATCTATGCGTTCCGCGGGCGAAAATAAAACACGAGGAATCGAGAAACACACACGAGTGATGTTGAATATTAAAATATTTATATGATTTATGTGGAAAAAAACAGGATGTTAGGGTGGGATTTAAAAATATCTTGATTGCACACTAGTTTTCAAAGAAATTACAGTTAATCCTCTAATGCCCAACTCCGCCTCAAGGCAAATATTGATATAAAACGGAGTACCGTTTTCGTGTTAAGGCCGAAAAAGTGAAGAAAATAAAAATAAAAATTGTCCAATCAAGATGAACTTTAGGCTGCTTGATAGACAATTTAGGATCAAATAAAAAATCTTACTACAATTTTTTCCCTAAAACAAAGGACAAACCTGACACATGATAAAATATAAAACTGATAAAAACCGGCAACAATTTTTATTTCATGACAAAAAGTTTTTTGGTTTTTGGTCTTATTTTATGGTTTTTCATTTCCAAAGAGAAAAACACAAAAATATTTTCATAAAAAGTTTACTGTTTTGGCGGTAAAGTCGAAGAAGTGAAGAAAAATAAAATGAAAATTGTCGAATCAAGATCAGCTTTGGCGTGTTGGATAGACAATTTTAAACCAAATGAAAAATCTTAATACAGTTTTTCCCTAAAAGAAAAGACAAACCCGCCACATGGCAAATTATAAAACTGATCAAAATCGGTAAAAATAATAAAACTATCTTCCGTCCGGTGGGGCCGTCCTAGAAGTGACATGGCCCTGAAACTTATGTCGTTTGATTGGAAATATAGTCTAGATGGCGGGAAACATGTCTAAATTGTTTGAAATTGATCCTGAAAAGCTACAAGGCTTGGCAATTTTTTAAAACTTTGAAAATTTTATTTTATGATAGAAAGTGGATTTTGATCTTATATTGTAGATATTTCATTTCCAACTAGAGAAAAATCCAAAACCATTATTATAAAAATTATACACGTTTTGGCGATAAAGTCGAAAAAGTGAAGAAAAATCAAATAAAAATTGTCCAATCAAGATGAACTTTAGGCTGTTGGATAGACAATTTTGAACCGAATGAAAAATCTTAATACAGTTTTTCCTTAAAACAAAAGACAATCCCGTCACATGATAAATTATAAAAGTGATAAAAATCGGTAATAATGCTAAAACTATCGTCCGTCCGTTCAAAATTGGGGCCCTCCCAGAAGTGACATGGGTCTGAAACTTATGTCGTTTGATTGGCAATATAGTCTAGATGGCGAGAAAAATTGTCTCAAATTTAACCTAAAAAGCTACAAGGCTTGGCAAATTCTTAAAACTTTGAAAATTTTATTTTATGATAGAACGTGGATTTTAATCTTATATTGCAGGTAGTTCATTTCCAAAGAGAAAAATCCAAAACCATTTTTATAAAAATTGTACACGTTTTGGCGATAAAGTTGAAAAAGTGAAGAAAAATAAAATAAAAATTGTCCAATCAAGATGAACTTTAGGCTGTTGGATAGACAATTTTGAACCGAATGAAAAATCTTAATACATTTTTCCCCTAAAACAAAAGACAAACCCGTCACATGATAAATTATAAAAGTGATAAAAATCGGTAATAATGCTAAAACTATCGTCCGACTGTTCAAAATTGGGGCCGTCCGAGAAGTGACATGGCTCTGAAACTTATGTCGTTTGATTGGCAATATAGTCTAGATGGCGAGAAAAATTGTCTCAAATTTAACCTAAAAAGCTACAAGGCTTGGCAAATTTTTAAAACTTTGAAAATTTTATTTTATGATAGAAAGTGGATTTTGATCTTATATTGTAGGTATTTCATTTCCAAAGAGAAAAATCTAAAACCATTATTATAAAAATTATACACGTTTTGGCGATAAAGTCGAAAAAGTGAAGAAAAATAAAATAAAAATTGTCCAATCAAGATGAACTTTAGGCTGCTGGATAGACAATTTTGAACCGAATGAAAAATCTTAATACATTTTTCCCCTAAAACAAAAGACAAACCCGTCACATGATAAATTATAATAGTGATAAAAATCGGTAAAAATGCCAAAACTATCGTCCGTCCGTTCAAAATTGGGGCCGTCCCAGAAGTGACATGGCCCTGAAACTTATGTCGTTTGATTGGAAATATAGTCTAGATGGCGAGAAACATTGTCTCAAATTGAACCTAAAAAGCTACAAGGCTTGGCAAATTTTTAAAATATTGAAAATTTTATTTTAAGATAGAAAATGGATGTTGGTCTTGTATTGTAGGTATTTCATTTCCAAAGAGAAAAATGCAAAACTATTATTATAGAAATTGTACACGTTTTCGTGGTAAAGTCGAAAAAGTGAAGAAAAATAAAACAAAAATTGTC
Source organism: Lordithon lunulatus (assembly GCA_963942505.1). Lineage (NCBI taxonomy): Eukaryota > Metazoa > Arthropoda > Insecta > Coleoptera > Staphylinidae > Lordithon > Lordithon lunulatus. Next base: position 37,128,606 of record OZ012671.1, read on the forward strand.
CAATCAAGATGAACTTTAGGCTGTTGGATAGACAATTTTGAACCAAATGAAAAATCTTCATACAGCTTTTCCCTAAAACAAAAGACAAACTCGTCACATAATAAATTATAAAAGTGATAAAAATCGGTAAAAATGCCAAAATGTCCGTTCAAAATTGGGGCCGTTCCAGAAGTGACATAGCCCTGAAACTTATGTCGTTTGATTGGAAATATAGTCTAGATGGCACGAAAAATGTCGAAATTGTTTTAGATTCAACCGGTGATGCTACAGGGCTTGGCAAATTATTGAAACTTTTAAAATTTTACTTCATGATAGAAAGTGGTTTTTGGTCTTATTTTGTAGGTCCTCATTTACAAACAGAAAAACTCAAAAATATTGTTATAAAAAGTATACTGTTTTAGCGGTAAAGTCGAAGAAGTGAAGAAAAATCTTTAAAATAAAAAGTGTCCAATCAAGATGAACTTCAGCCTGCTGGATAGACAATCTCGACCAAAATTTTAAAATATTTTTTCCCTAAAACACAAAGACAAACCCGTCACATAGTAAATTATAAAAGTGATTGGTAAAATATAATCTAGACGGCAGGAAAAATGTCGTCTTGGACTTATTTTGTGGGTCTTTCATTACCAACGAGAAAAACACAAAAATATTGTTATAAAAACTGTACCGTTTAGGCGGTAAAGTGAAAGAAGTGTAGAAAAATAAAATAAAAATTGTTCAATCAAATTCCACTGCAGATAGATGGACAGAACAGAATGAGACAAATTCTCTTGTGAAATAAAATTTCCGATTCATGTGATCAGTAAAAATATAGTCTAGATGGCAGGGAAAATGTCGTCTTGCCCTTATTTTGTACGTCTTTCATTCCCAACGAGAAAAACACAAAAATATTGTTATAAAAACTGTACCGTTTAGGCGGTAAAGTGGCAGAAGTGTAGTAAAATAAAATTTAAATTGTCCAATCAAATTCAACTGCAGATAGATAGGTAGAATAGAATGAGATCAATTCTCTTGTGAAATAAAATTTTCGATTAATGGCTCAGAAAAGGTAATTATTTCTAAATCTATATTACTTTTCGTATAGGAAAGTAAGGTCATCAAAAAAATCGCTAATTTTCTTCGTTTCATGACTTTTCTTAGAAATTATAAATACATTTTGTTGGTGTTTTAGAGGGTTTTTGGTGGGAGGAGACGAACTAAATTCTAATACATAAAGCAGCCACTAAATGGAACGATTGAAGTAACGATAATCACCAAAGATTTCAATTTTGGATTAGAATTAGAAATTGAATGTTTTTGGCATCTACTACGTGGTAATTCATTTTCAATAAAGGAGATGAATAAAACTACTATGTTTTTTACAAGTGGTAAAAAAATAGTAGTTGTAACGTAGTCAGTGTGAGTAGAGACTGTAGTGTCGTTGATTGGTGTGGTTTTGAAATCAAAGCCCTTTATTTGTTGCTGATGGTGTACGAATTTTATTGTTAACTTCTTACAATTTATATGCGTTATACATGTTTCGATGCGCTAAGCAATGTCTTGTGCCTGGCGCCTATAGTGTTTTATGTCTTTTGTTAGCACTTAGAGGGTTGTGTTGTGCGACGGCGTGTTGTCACTTTACTGAGGGAGGGTACAGAAAAAGCGCGCACATTTAAATTCGTATGCGCCGCGACAGTAGTTTTATTCAACTTATTTATTTTGGGCATTAATTATTTTGCGATTTCCACATATTATGTGCATATTCATGATAATACATGTGGAATAAACAATGCACCTGTAAACAATGAAATAAATAAATAAAATTAATGGCCAGTTCTACAATTGACATTTAACTGGCGAATAAGGCTATTCGTGGAATAAGTTTGAGATATTGGCTTTAAAATCTGAAACTTATTCCACGAATAGTCTTATTCTCCAGTTAAATGTCAATTGTAGAACCGGCCCTAAATCAAGCAACTATAGAAAGTTATATCAGTACTTTTCTTGATAAAATAAAATCATAGTAATTTTCGATAGTAGACCACCAAGTTCTAATGAAATCAAAGTTTACCGACGATTATCTAAATATCTAAACCCATCGATTGCGTAATGTAGTGGCGCGCCTTTCTCCACAAAAATTCGCCGTGAAGCAAACGATGACATCACCGTTGTCGTCGTCTTAGCAAGAATGTATTTATATCACCTCGCCTCATTAACGCCCAGACTTAATTACCAAGAATCCCGCAACACTGGCATTTCAACCGTGACACACGAACGAGCGAAGTTTGTTGTAAAAATGCGAGAAGAACGCGCCGACCGCAGAAAATCGCCAACCCAGGCGCATCCAGAGCAGAACGCACAGACGGAAAACAATAACAACTAGAACGTTTTTAACACCTTCCTGTTATATGCATACAGGCTGATCCAGATATATCTAGCTCGAGTGAAAAATATTATCGAGTACACTGCACATAACATGTTCTCCTGAAAATTCAAGCGGCTGAGATCGCAAGAGATTGAGAAACTTGATATGCAGAGGAATGCACCACTCCAGAACTGAGATCTAGAACCAGAAAGAAAAAAATGATGAGTTCATAGCAGCATACGATCCCTTCAATTCGAAGAAATACGAGAGTGATAGTATAGAATGAATGCAGTCAAAATTGAGTAAATGGTGAATGTTTGAAAGACATTGTAATGCTGTTTCATGTGATTATAGATAGATATAAAGCCATAGCTTGAGTTATAGAAGTCTAAACAAGTTGAAACTTGCCAAAAATATTGGAAACATGTTCACAATATAATTCTAATAGTATAGAATGAGTGCAGTCAAAATTGACTAAATGGTGGGTGTTTGAATGTCATTGTAATGTTGTTTGATGTGATTATTGATAGATATAAAGTCATAACTTGAGCTATAGAAGTCTAAACAAGTTGAAACTTGCCATAAATATTGGAAACATGTTCACAATATAATTCTGATAGTTTAGAATGAATGTAGTCAAAATTGATTAAATGGTGGATGTTTGAATGACAATGTAATGCTGTTTCATGTGATTATAGATAGATATAGAGCCATAGCTTGAGCTATATAGAAGTCTAAACAAGTTGAAACTTGCCATAAATATTGGAAACATGTTCACAATATAATACTGATAGTATAGAATGAGTGCAGTAAAAATTGACTAAATGGTGGATGTTTGAATGTCATTGTAATGTTGTTTCATGTGATTATTGATAGATATAGAGCCATAACTTGAGCTATAGAAGTCTAAACAAGTTGAAACTTGCCATAAATATTGGAAACATGTTCACAATATAATTCTGATAGTATAGAATGAGTGCAGTCAAAATTGACTAAATGGTGGATGTTTGACTGTCATTGTAATGTTGTTTCATGTTGTTATTGATAGATATAGAGCCATAGCTTGAGTTATAGAAGTCTAAACAAGTTGAAACTTGCCATAAATATTGAAAACATGTTCACAATATAATTCTGATAGTATAGAATGAGTGCAGTTAAAATTTACTAAATGTTGGATGTTTGAATATCATTGTAATGTTGTTTGATGTGATTATTGATAGATATAAAGTCATAACTGGAGCTATAGAAGTCTAAACAAGTTGAAACTTGCCGAAAATATTGGAAATATGTTCACAACATAATTTTGATAGTATAGAATGAGTGCAGTCAAAATTTACTAAATGGTGGATGTTTGAATGTCATTGTAATGTTGTTTCAGGTGATGATTGATAGATATAGAGCCATAACTTGAGCTATAAAAGTCTAAACAAGTTGAAACTTGCCAAAAATATTGGAAACATGTTCACAATATAATTCTGATAGTATAGAATGAGTGCAGTAAAAATTAAATAAATGGTGGATGTATGAATGTCATTGTAATGTTGTTTCATGTGATTATTGATAGATATAGAGTCATAACATGAGCTATAGAAGTCTAAACAAGTTGAAACTTGCCATAAATATTGGAAACATGTTCACAATATAATTCTAATAGTATAGAATGAGTGCAGTCAAAATTTACTAAATGGTGAATGTTTGAATGTCATTGTAATGTTGTTTCATGTGATTATTGATAGATATACAGTCATAACTTGAGCTATAGAAGTCTAAACAAGTTAAAACTTGTCATAAATATTGGAAACATGTTCACAATATAATTCTGATAGTAAAAAATGAGTGCAGTCAAAATTTACTAAATGGTGGATGTTTGAATGTAATTGTAATGTTGTTTCATGTGGTTATTGATAGACATAGAGTCATAACTTGAGCTATAGAAGTCTAAACAAGTTGAAACTTGCCAAAAATATTGGAAACATGTTCACAATATAATTCTGATAGTATAGAATGAGTGTAGTCAAAATTGACTAAATGGTGGATGCTTGAATGTCATTGTAATGTTGTTTCATGTGATTATTGATAGATATAGAGTCATAACTTGAGCTATAGAAGTCTAAACAAGTTGAAACTTGCCATACATATTGGAAACATGCTCACAGTATTATTCTGATAGTTTAGAGTGAATATAGTCAAAATTAACCAAATGGTGGATGTTTGAATGTCATTGTAATGTTGTTTGATGTGATTATTGATAGATATAAAGTCATAACTTGAGCTATAGAAGTCTAAACCAGTTGAAACTTGCCAAAAATATTGGAAACATGTTCACAATATAATTCTGATAGTTTAGAATGAGTGTAGTCAAAATTGACTAAATGGTGGATGTTTGAATATCATTGTAATGTTGTTTCATGTGATTATTGATAGATATAGAGTCATAACTTGACCTATAGAAGTCTCAACAAGTTGAAACTTGCTATAAATATTGGAAACATATTCACAATATAATTCTGATAGTAAAGAATGAGTGCAGTCAAAATTTACTAAATGTTGGATGTTTGAATGTCATTGTAGTGTTGTTTGATGTGATTATTGATAGATATAAAGTCATAACTTGAGCTATAGAAGTCTAAACAAGTTGAAACTTGCCAAAAATATTGGAAACATTTTCACAATATAATTCTGATAGTATAGAATGAGTACAGTCAACATTGACTAAATGGTAGATGTTTGAATAACATTGTAATATTGTTTCATGTGATGATTGATAGATATAGAGCCATAACTTGAGATATAGAAGTCTAAACAAGTTGAAACTTGCTATAAATATTGGAAATATGTTCACAATATAATTCTGATAGTATAGAATGAGTGCAGTCAAAATTGACTAAATGGTAGATGTTTGAATAACATTGTAATGTTGTTTCATGTGATGATTGATAGATATAGAGCCATAACTTGAGCTATAGAAGTCTAAACAAGTTGAAACTTGCTACAAATATTGGAAAAATGTTCAAAATATAATTCTGATAGTATAGAATGAGTGTAGTCAAAATTTACTAAATGGTGGATGTTTGAATGTCATTGTAATATTGTTTCATGTGATTATTGATAAATATAGAGCTATAACTTGAGCTATAGAAGTCTAACCAAGTTGAAACTTGCCATAAATATTGGAAACATGTTCACAATATAATGCTGATAGTACAAAATTAATGCAATCAAAATTGACTAAATAGCGGATGTTTGACTGACATTGTAATATTGTTTCATGTGATTATTGATATACATAGAGCCATAACTTGAGTTATAGAAGTCTAAACAAGTTGAAACTTGCCATGAATATTGGAAACATGTTCACAATATATTGTGGTTGAAGCGTGGGCGGATGTGGATTCATATTTAGTAGGTCTTCACTCTGAAATTGAAGGAATTTTCCTATGAAGTGAACCAGACATTTAGTAAAAAAACTACCAACTACCAACAGATTGTCCATTATCGTCGCAATCAAGGAATAGAAAAATAAATATATATTACTAGGTGAAATTCCTGTCATTCGACATTAATCAATTTTAAAATTAATTACAACTATTTAAGAAATACAATACTGTGCCTCTGAACATATTTTCAAACGTGATATTGTTGTACTTGCAGTCACACCAGTTTCATCCAGAAATGTTCAAAGTACATCGAATACTTATGGATTCAACAGCTATTGATATGTTTATAGAACTTTGGGGAATACCAGGGGTAACCCCCGTATTAACCAACGTTCCATAAATCTTTCAAAAGCTATTGAACCCATACGTATTAGTTCTTATAGCAATAATAACATTAAATACACTATCTAGGGAATGTAGTTACTTTAGATTCTCTCTATTGGAAACACTGAATAATTAAACAAAAGGTGTCATCAAAGCTCCAATCAGAAGCGCTATTCAAGATGTTTGACATTTGTTTTGTCAATTACTGTCACAATGACGTTTTAAATTTGTCCATTCAGTAGCTTATGGCGCGTATAAAGTTTATGGGATGTTGGTAAAACATAAACATATTAATAGAACTATTTATACGTTATAAATTCATATAAAAAAATAGCTAGGTCCTCCAAAGCAGATTAATCTGGACCTATGTGTATCTACTAGTTTGAAGAAAGGACTTTAAGTTTGAAAATTAAATACTTTGTTTACATTTCATTACGTTTCATTTAATTTCATAGGTAGTTTTAGAAGCTATAAAATAACAAAACATTATTAAAACGAATTTAGCATCTTGAAGTACACCAATGTAATTTTTTTTTGTTTGAAATTCAGCCTGAAATGATATGCGAAAATATCGTAACTTCCAGCCGCACCTTTTCCACTCCGCCAGAAACAGTCTTTATTTTAGCCCAATTATACGTATTATTAAACAAAACTTTAAATTTTTCAAATATTACTCTCATCGTGTATTCCCGTGACAAATCGCCCATCTTCATATGTTTACCAATTTTCCCGCGAACGGTTCGAACCGTCAAAACCGGTCAACCGAATACAAAATGTATACCGTCTCGCCGTCCCCTATTTTACTACCTGATCACCTTTTCACCCTCGAAACTCAACCCCAGTAATAATAATACCGACGCAGATAAATCTAACCTGCAAGTTTAGTTTATTTTTAAACGCTCAAACTAAAAATAAACAACTCACCGTCACGCGCGCGCGTCCCCTGTAATTGCGCCTCTCGCTAAAATAATTATTTGGAAATCCTGCAGATTGTAGAAAACGCCGCGTACGCACAAAAATCAATTAATTACACACTCCGGGGTACAGTTCTAATTGCACGGTAATTGTTTTTGGACTACGCGCCGATTTGGGTGGTTCCGGCGAGTCGCACAGAGGTCCGTTTTTGGTGGTGTTGCGAAAAACTGACGGAAATCGCGCACAAACACGGGTTCAACCTCAAAACTTTAAAACCACTTTGGCGAGACAGCTGTTGGTTGCAGTGTTGCCAGCGTTTGTATAACAACAGGGCGATTTATTTTAGTTTGGCGTTTTATTGCTAGATGGGTGTTTTTTTATAAATCTATTTACCGCTCTTATTATTGCATTGTGTTGCTACTTAGATAGTAGTTTAGACAAACTGTTTTCAATTCTCCGTCGACAGATAAAATTGATTGCATTTCTAATAAATTTCAAATATATTGAGATAAACTGATTAAAAAACGACAGAAACTCGCCGTTTATTTATTCCGTTACAATTTCCTTAATTCTTTATAAATAACTGATGCCCGTATTCAAAAACATCCCATAAACTTTATAGGTTCCATAAATTATTGAATGGACAAATTTAAAACATCATTGTAACAGAAATTGCCAAAACAAATGTTACCAATAACGCTTGTGATTGGCGCTTTAATGGCAACTTTTGTTTTATTATTCAGTGTTTCCAATAGAGATAATCTAAAATAACTATATTCACTAGATAATATATTTAATGTTGGTACAACTAATAATTACGGGTTCAATAGCTATTGAAAGATTTATGGAATTGATTGATGAATACGGGGAACATTGGTATAAAGCACAACACCTTAACCCACGTATTCCACTAACGTTCTATAAATCTATCAATAGCTATTGAACACATAAGTATTCGTTGTTGAAGCAACAATAAACAAAATTTTCTAGGGAATATAGTTACTTTAGATTCTCTCTATTGGAAACACTGAAAATTAAAGAAAATGTGCCATCAAAGCTTCAATCACAAGCCCTATTTAAGGTTTTTGACATTTGTTTTGGCATTTTCTGTCACAATGACATTTTCAATTTATCCATTCAATAGCTTTTGGGACCTATAAAGTTTATGGGATGTTGGTGAATATAAATTACCGTTTCTTAGTTGTCTGCATATTTTGATATTCGCAATTATGAATTGTAACTAAGAAACAAATGGATAATTTTAAACTTCAGGTATAATGAATTTCGAATTAATTAATTATCTAATATTTTCTAATGGGAAAAATAATTATTTGTTACATATATATATATATATATATATATATATATATATATGTATATATGTATATATTTATATAAATTATAAAAAGATCTCAAACGAATTGAAATATTTTAGATTATTTAATATATTCATTTTAAGGTAGGCAACAAACTTATCAGAGCGCAATGAAAAAAGAATACTATAAGATGAGTTTATTAGAATATTGTATGGAATTATAATCCGTTATAATATTACAGTTAAGTAGTAAATTTGCCCAGAAGCTCTAATTATACAAGTCATAATAGACACCAGGGAAATAATAAGCTACATTCATATTTATTATCATATGCAATTTTCACCGTATTTTCGATAAACTTGACACCGCCGCTGGTGCGCGTATGCTGCAACCTGTGTTCCCCCACCACTTAAACGTCAAACAGACTTCGCCGTCGACCGAATAATGTTATCAACAACCCACGAAATCAGCAAAAATTCTGTACGCAAGATGTGCCGCGCGCTGTCGAAATGAAATTGGTGTACCGAAATGTTGACAAAGAGGGTGAAGGGTACGTACAAACAACCATCCGCATTTTAGGTTATGTCACACGTGAGAACATCTGTTGCAAATGCCTCCACTTGCAGGGACATCGGTCTGGTCCCCGAGGAACCGGAGGATATGTGGCACGCATACAACCTCATCGCCGAGGGTGACTCTGTGCGCGCCTCGACGGTCCGTAAGGTGCAGACCGAGTCAACGACGGGCTCGTCTTCGTCCAGCCGCGTCCGCACTATGCTGACGATCTCAGTGGAGAACATTGATTTCGACACACAGGCCTGTATGTTGCGTCTCAAGGGGCGCAACATCGTAGAGAATCCGTATGTGAAGATGGGAGCATACCATACTCTAGATCTGGAGCTGAATCGTAAGTTCTCATTGAGGAAGCCTGAATGGGATTCAGTTGCTTTGGAGAGGGTGGATATGGCATGTGATCCAGTACAGAGTGCGGATGTGGCTGCTGTGATTATGCAGGAAGGGCTTGCACATGTGTGTCTTATCACATCCAGTATGACACTGGTAAGGGCTAAGATTGATGTGACTATTCCTAGGAAACGAAAAGGGTTTGTTCAACAGCATGAGAAGGTAATTTAAAATATATTGTATATGTATATTATGTTATTAGAAGGGCTCACTGCTTTTCGGTTGTTACATAATTATTGCCAAAAAAATGATTGAATCTCTATTTCAAGTGGACAAGCCAAAATAGCAATTATGTATATCATTTTTGCTTTTAGGGTTTGGCAAAGTTTTATGATACAATAATGCAAGCGATCCTGCGCCATGTAAATTTTGACATTGTGAAATGTGTGTTGGTTGCCTCACCCGGCTTTGTGAGGGACCAGTTCTTTGACTATATGTTCCAAATGGCGGTGAAAACCGACAACAAAGTGCTTTTAGAAAATAAGGGAAAGTTCACACTGATACACAGTTCATCAGGGTTTAAGCATTCACTGAAAGGTATTTGAAAATTCAAGCTTTATGGTGACTACCATAACAGAAGGAACTAATTGCCTTAATTTTTTTGATAGAGGTGCTACAGGATCCAGCTGTGATAAACAAAATATCTGACACCAAGGCTGCTGGTGAGGTCAGGGCTTTGGAGATGTTTTACACAACTTTGCAGTGTGAGCCTGCTAAAGCTTTTTATGGCAAGAGGCACGTGGAGGCTGCAAACGAATCGCAGGCGATTGATTTGTTGCTGATTTCAGACAGTTTATTTAGGTTCCTCATTTTGATTTTAAAATCTATGTATATATTTGCTAAATGATTGCTTTTTAAGGTGTCAGAATGTTAATTTAAGAAAGGAGTATGTTGCGTTGGTGGATTCCGTGCGGGAGTCCGGTGGGGAAGTACGAATTTTCTCCAGCATGCACATTTCTGGAGAACGTAAGTTACTTATTAAAATTCAGGTTTTGGTAAAATGGTGTGGCTGTTAAAAAAAATGCATAACAATCAATTGCCCATTAAACCTTTATTAAGGTTTCTTCAGATAGTGGTCGATTTCTCTCAAGTGAATAATGAGATTTGATCAGGTAACATATTAATGTTGCTATAAGCAATTTTAACTTTTGTAGAACTGGAGCAATTAACAGGAGTAGCTGCAATATTACGTTTTCCGATGCCAGAGCTCGATGAGGATGATGAAAGCGAACCAGAAGACTGATAGTGACTCACCTGGGTCAGTCTTTACCTTTTTACCTCTTTTTAAATGAAATTTTCAGGTTCATGAACACCACTCTGCAGTTGCATTTAGACATACAACGGTTCTCTATTTATATAAGTATGAATGTTGATTAAAAAAAAATGAAATGAACAGATTATAAAAAAAAATTATAATATTTATTTTGATATTTTATTTTTTACACAAAAAACGCTCTAAAAATATAAATTAAGGTCTCACTTAGTTTTCTTCGTCGTCTTGCCTTTTGTGGGGGGCTTATTGTCAACATTTTTCTCCACCTTTTTTGAAACCTTATCTATTTTTTTAGAGGTCTTTGCGTTTTCTTTTTTGGGGGTCGTATCTGCGCTCTTTTTGCCTCCCTTTTTGGCATCTTTTGCAGCTTCTTCATTCAGCCTGCGCTTTTTGCGCAACAACCAAATTTCTTTAGCACGATCCTGGCGACCCTGCATCATACTCTTGTAGAGTTTCCTGTGTTTTCCTTTGATCATTTTCTCACGGAGCCGATATTCTTGTCGCTCCTGTCTGTTCGTCTCCCAAGGGACTTCCTTTTGAATCTCGCCGGGTTTGACTGACAATTTGGTCTGAAAAAAAAAATAATAGTTAAATATTTGGTAGTATGAAAACAGGTTTTTTTTTGGTATTTAATCCTTTAAAAGATGTGGCCAGTGTACATTAGTTTATCATATGTATTATAACTAAAGAATTAAAAAAAAATAATGTGCACTGCCACATTTTCAGAGGATTTATTAAGTGTGCTTTGTTTGATTTTTTTTGTTTTTAGCAAATATATTACCTTAGATGTTCCTTCTCCAGCATCGTCATCATCTTCAACTTCGTCCTCGTCATCGTCCTCATCCTCTTCCCCACTACCCTTCTCTGAACCATCAGCCTCTTCATCAGATTCATCCACCTCTTCTTCCTCCTCCTGATTGTGCATCTTTTCCAGCAAAGCCGGATCGTACAGTGCCCTCTCCTCCGGCGGAATATAATTCTGATCCCTATCCTTGTCAACAAACGGCGACAAATGCGGCGGCAGCACCTCCCCCATGAAATACTTATTAACCGGCAACAACTGCCTCGCATTAACACAATCAAACACCCACTGTGGCTGCACGTAGTACCTCGAAATAAACTGCTTCTCCATCGCACTCCTATCGACGATCTGATGCGTGATACTCTCATCATCCTCATTAAAACTACTGCCCACAAACAAATCCTTATCCCATGAAACCTCCCCGCCAAAACAACGTATTAAAAACACCAACGGCTCCCGCGGCACCTCACGATTAAAAAAGAACCTCTGCCCCTTGAACAGCACTTTCAAATTCCGTAAACTCTCCGCCTCTTTTCGAGCCTCCTCCATTTGCTCCGGGTTGTCCTTATCATCAAACGTATCAATCTCAACGTCCTCCTCGCTAGCGTCCACATTATTCGTTTTGGACAGCGGGAAGTTTAATGCGGCGACGCGTTCGGCAACAAACGCGCTTTCATCAACCAGCGACTTGTCGTCCTTGCTGATGTCATCGGAGGTTGAAAATTTTGGAGGGTACGACAAATTGAGGGAATGATACAGGCGGAAATTCACGAATCCCAGCATGACTATATAAAACTCCACAAATGTGCTCATTATTTTGAAATCCACCTCCGCCTTCTTCTGCGGCTCAAATGAGAAATGATGGGGAACAATCCATGTGACTGTTTCTCCTTTAATCTCCGCTTGGTAGTAGTAGCCTTTGATGGAAATGAAGACCTTGCGTAGCGCTTTGGCTTCGATTACGGCGTGCAGGAATTCAACGGTGAGCCGCTTGCATAGTGCGAATTGCTCGCGTGGGATGTGTGGTAGGGATGGGAACGTGCTGAATAAGAAGCAGAGGGTGAGGCAGTCGTCCAAATCGCGTATTGCGTCCGCAAACGACGGGTATCTTTCTTTTACGATGTGATCTAGTTTGATTGTGGGGTGGTGGTCCAGGTATCTGCGCATCGTTTCAAAATCCTGTATGGCGCGGGCGCGGCCCACCTTCCTGTGGAACACTTTGTAGTCGCGCAGTTTCCAGATGAGGGGCTCGTGCATGAGGAACTGGATGTCTTTCTTGTGGTAGAGGGTTTTAATGCCGGGCACGCCTTTCTGGGCGCGATTACGGTTTCGCGGCTCTCTGGGGTAGATGCCCTTGATAATGCATACGCGACGGAAGGTTTGCAGGGGCAGCTGCAGTTTGCGCAGCGCGCTTTTGCGGGTGAGGAATTGAGCGCCCTCGCCAGTGGAAAACTAAAAGAATTAATCGAATTTTCATGACAAATTAGGACAAAACTAAGATAAAATAAGACACATTAAGCAAATCAGGAAAAAATAGACAATATGAGACAGATTCAGGCAAATTGTGCAAGCATTGTGTCCCATAGGATGCAAAATGAGGCAAACTGAGACAAGATAAGACAAAATTAGGTAAACTAAGACAAAATTAGGCAAACTGACACAAGATAAGACAAAATTGGGCAAACTGAGACAAGATAAGACAAAATTAGGCAAACTGATACAAAATAAGACAAAATTGGGCAAACTGAGACAAGATCAGACAAAAATAAGCAAACTGAGATAAGATAAGACAAAATTAGGCAATATTAGACAACATGAGGTGAATTGTGATAAATTACAGCAAACTGAGACCAAATTAGACAACAAACTAAGCCAAGTTGAGATAAAATTAGAATAAATAAGGCAAATTAAGGTAAAATCTAGGAAAAATTAAACAAACCAAGATAAAATAAGGAAAATAAGTCAAAATGAACAGGACTACATGATATCAGATAAGATAAGTGAGGCAAAATAAGACACGTTGTTACAAAATGAGGTAAAGGTTAACTAAACAGATTAAGATAAAATTAGGAAAACTAATGCAAAATAACACAAAAACAAAATTTTGAAATCTAGACAAATTCAGAGCAAATGAAGCCAGTTAAGATAGATTATGGAAATTGAGACTGTAGACTAATACAAATTATTATAAAATGAGGCAAATTTAAGCAAACTAAGGTAAACTGGGACAAAATAATACAAATTAAAACAAAATGAGGCACAATAAGACAAATAATGAGGCAACATTTAGACAAATTAAGGCAAACTATAATAACTTGGGGCAAAATAAGGTAAACTAAGGCAAAACATAAACAAAACAAACGTAAACTACACAAAATAGACAAGTTATAAGTTATAAGATACAATGAAGCAAACTGAGGCAAAATAATACATTATTTTGCCTCAGCTTGCTTCATTGTATCTTCTAATCCTAGACAAATTAATACAAAATGAAAGAAACAAATGTAAACTAAGCAAAATAGACAAATTAAGATACAATGAAGCCGAGGCAATTTAATACATTATTTTGCCTCAGCTTGCTTCATTGTATCTTCTAATCCTAGACAAATTAATACAATATGAAACAAACAAATGTAAACTAAGCAAAATAGACAAATTAAGATCAAATGAGGCAAACTAAGATAAAAATGAGTCTAAATGAGGTAAATTGAGACAAAATAAGACAACATGAGGCAAATAAAGACACACTGATGCAAATTACAAACAAAATGAGGGAAAATAAGACAATGACTACTAAATCAATCAAATTTTAGCCAATACACATGTTGCCTGTTTGAAATTATTGCGACGCAATAAGACAATCCAATTGGATAACCGTAACATAATACATTATATCTCTAAAGACATAAAGCAACATTAACTTACCTTCTTCTTCCTTTTAGCGACCATTTTTACTGTTTTACACTAAATTAACACAGATGAAGACCAAAACACGTGCATAAACTTTAATAGGTTATGTTTATTAAAGGTAATAGTGGGGGTAATAAAAGCAACGATGGCAAAACATTATGGAGAATAATTCAAATTTACATTTAAAGATGTAAATATAATATTTTATTGGATGCATTATTACAGTAGAATTAACGCACAATTCTGGTTAATTTTGGTTTTAATTAGCTGTATTCTAAATTGTTGGTGTTATGCAACTATATGTGCAATATAGCGCCATCTATAATATTATAATGAACTGTTGGTTTATTGTCCTAGAATTGGCAACCCTATGCATTAATATAATATTGGCAACCCTACTCAAAATGGATGCGTTCCGCCAATTTAGTGCTACTTGAATGTTATTATTGTTAATAAAACAACATTCAGTTTTACAATGACGTCAACGATCAACCTTATTTTAAGCAAAAACAACTAATTAATTGTAATCGTTTTAGATTGCTTCCGAAATTATACCAACAAAATTTTTTTACAGCCGCTAAATGGGTTGAACCGAGCTGTCAAACTTGTGTACGGTGTTATAATGCTCTGTGTGTACGGTTGACAGCTCGGTTTAGAAAATTGACGCCGTTCGTGTATTTGTTTTGGCTAAGAATTTAATTGTATCTTGTTAGTTTATGAACATTTTAAAAGACACCGAGTAGTTATTATGTCGTACGTCGGTTCACCGTACTCAAATAATTACAATCCAGAGGACTACGACATAGAAGACGAACGGTATGAGGACGATGATGAGAAGGAAAATGAGGAGCAAGAGGACATTAGTGACGAGGGTAAGCTTTCTATAAAATGCATTTATAATGAATAATCTATGTGTGAACAAAAATATTGTGATAGTATTCATTTTATTAGTAAATACACAGCAGCAATTGAAGTAATCTGAACTTTATTTTATGTTTTAATACTGATATTAACAAAATGTAATACTGTTGAAGATATGGAATGTAATGAAGTTATATTTATATTGATATACTGATATAACTTACGTGATTTTTTTTTGTGAGGTTATAAACAAAGCAAGTTAATTTGGTTGCATATATTATATACATTTCAACTCCATCGGATTTATTCAGATCATACAGAATGCCATGTCCCTCTTCACTATCAGATTAAAAATATCAGGTGTGGGCAGCAGACGATTTTCCGAATTACACTGATATTTGACATTTCTGAAATTATTGACAATATTTGAAAATATTTGACATTTGACAATATTTGACGATATTTGATAATATTTGACAACAATTGACAATATTTGATAATATTTGACAATATTTGACAATATTTGACGATATTTGAAAATATTTGACGACATTATTTGACAATATTTGACGAAATTTTACAATATTGGACTATATTTGTCTATACTTGACAATATTTGATAATATTTGACAATATTTGATAATATTTGACGATTTTTGATAATATTTGACAATATTTGATAATATTTGACGATTTTTGATAATATTTGACAACATTTGACAATATTTGATAATATTTGACAATATTTGACGATATTTGAAAACATTTGACAATATTTGACGATATTATTTGACATTATTTGACAATATTTGATAATATTTGACGATTTTTGATAATATTTGACAATATTTGATAATATTTGACGATTTTTGATAATATTTGACAATATTTGACATTATTTGACAATATTTGACGCTATTTGACGAAATTTTACAATATTTGACAATATTTGATATATATATATATATATATATATATATATATATATATATATAAATAAAAAATAAAATAAAATAATGTAATGCATAGTTCAAGTCGTTTGAAATAGTGGACGGGCATAGTTTGGTTGGTGGGGGCCGCCCACCCACCCCACCTTTCTTCGCATAGTTTTTCCATAGGATAACACTCTTTTTGGAATAGTTTAAACAATATAAAACATCTATATCCAATGAAAAAAACTATGCGTGCGAAGGTGGGGTGGGCGGGCGGCCCCCACCAACCAAACTATGCCCGTCCACTATTTCAAACGACTTGAACTATGCCTTACATTATTTTTCACATATATTTTTTAATTAGTCTTAAATAAATAAAGAAATTAATTTAATCATAGAAAATAACGGATAATAGTGTAGTGCATAGTTCAAGTCATTTGAAATAGTGGACGGGCATAGTTTGGTTGGTGGGGGCCGCCCGCCCACCCCACCTTCGCTCGCATAGTTTTTTCATTGGATATAGATGTTTTATATTGTTTAAACTATTCCAAAAAGAGTGTTATCCTATGGAAAAACTATGCGAGCAAAGGTGGGGTGGGCGGGCGCCCCCCACGAACCACACTATACCCGTCCACTATATATATATATATATATATATATATATATCCAACTGGCGGGAAAGTGACTTGCCAGGAAACGGTTTTATCAAATTATTTCTGTTTGTGGGCCGATTTTGCTAAAATTTTGACGGGATCATCTCACCTCGGTTTTCCCGAAATTTTGTTCACAGAGAAATTCTTATTCACACACACACATTTAGAGACATTTTCTAAAAATAGTCTATTTCGACTCGAAGTCATGGAACATGGAGAAAACTCAAAATTCGCGATTTGTGTATTATTATCATATTTTAATTTAGACACTGAGGATGCAAGTGAAACCGATACGGGCCGCCACGAGGAGCATATGGAAATAAAAGAGCAAATGTACCAAGACAAATTGGCCAGTCTGAAGAAAAAGCTGCAACAGCTGCATGATGGCAACCATCATGACTACAATAAAAGAGTTCGCAAGTTGGAGAGTGTCTACAAGGAGCGGATTCGATTGAACAACCTCTACCGCGAGTACATGATTGACTGCGTTGAAAAAGACTACATAATAGAAAAGAAAGCGTCGGTAAAAGACTTTGAGGAGAAAAAAATCGATCTGAAAGAGAATTTGTTGTCTGATTTTGAGGACAAACGAAAGACAATTGAGGCTGAACGTTATACCATGGAATTAACGGGGGATTCAATGGAGGTTAAGCCTGTTATGACTAGGAAGCTGCGGAGGCGGCCGAATGACCCTGTACCCATTCCCGAGAAACGACGCAAACAACCGGCCCTACAGATTTGCTATGCACTGGATGAAAAGGAGGTGGAGATTGATTTGAAGAAAATTTTGATGCCTTATAGGAAACCTGGTAATTGTTTCTATATTATTATTGATGATATTACTCATATACATATTTGAGGGATTGACCCCCATATTCACCGACGTTCCATAAATCTAATAATAGCTATTGAACCCATAAGTATTTGTTGTTATAGCAACAATAAATACTTTATCTAGGGAATGTAGTTACTTTAGATTCTCTCTATTGCAAACACTGAATAATTAAACAAAAGGTGTCATCAATCGCAAACGCTATTCAAGGTGTTTGACATTTGTTTTGGCATATTCTGTCACAATTTATACATTCAATAGCTTATGGGACCTAGAAAGTTTATGGGATGTTGGTGAATATGGGCATGAGACCAAAAGTGGACTAACCAAAAATAGTTTTTATAGTAAAGTAAATTTTTAATGTGAAATTCCAACAGAGGAAATTAATTACATTACTTACAGAGATATTTAATACAATTTAAAATTCAGTTACAATTACAATAAGAAGAAAATAACATACATTTGTTTATACAATAACACATTACCATATTTTGTTAGTTTTCATTAAAAGTCTTTCAGCCCTAAACCAACAGATTCTATTTGGCTCATGGATAAAAAAAATCCCGCGTAAAAGTGTTATTTATATTTCGCGTTATTGGTTAGAAGTTATTTAGTACCTTCTTACTCGTGTATATTTTAGGTGAACATATGAACAACTCTAATAGTAGTAGTGCCTCACAAAACCAATCTATGCAGTCCTCCTCAAGCGCCAACGATATGCCGCAGGTGGAAACACGCGTGGAGGATGGGAAACTGCTGTACGAACGCAGATGGTTTCATAGAGGCCAATCTGTGTATGTTGAGGGCAGAGATATGCCCAAATTTCCGGCTAGTATTTCAGCAATTGCCAACGATGCTGTAAGTATTTATTTGGCAAAGTTTAATAATATATTTAATTATAAATCAGGGGTGGTCTAAGGCGACGGTCTAAAGCCACTGCGTTCTCGCCGTCACCGGTTCGAATCCGGTATTAATAGATCCCAATTTTCATTCGGAATTTGGGTCTATTAATCCATGGATGTTGTGTCTGTCTTTAGTTTAGTGTGTGGTTTCGTCTAATAGTGATTATATATATACAGAGTTTATAAACATAATAATACATAGTTTACTGGCTAGTGTGATCAATAGATCAAGGCCAACAAACAAAAAAAAAAAAAAAATATAAATCACTTTCTTGTACGCAGATCCAACAATTTATAAAACATATCAAAATATGTGGTGTAGACACCACACGATTTTACGAATTATTTAATTAATATTAAACCAAAATTTCTCGAAAATTTCATTCGATCCGGTTTGAATCGGTTTGGTTCGTTGTTGTAATTTTATTTGTAGATTTGTTTGGACCTTACAAAGTTATATGCAGAACTAAATTTTACTAAAATTTTCACCTCAGCTCGCTTTCTCATCCAATTTTCATATTTGGTTCTATTCCATTCAGCCATTTTCCCGCTATTTTATCACATACACACACACACATTTTCCAAAAATAGTCTATTTCGAGTATATTAGTCATGAAACTTACAAGAAAAATTAAAGTTAGTAACTCGAATGTTTTGGTGATAACAATATCTAGCACTGCTGTATTAATATAAAATCAGAATTAAATTGGGTGGAATTAAATTATAAACCGCATGTCTTAACCAATTAAAATGTTTCAATTTGTTTAGATATGCGTGAAAAAGTCCGACAACACCAAAGTGCGAATCTACATCTCGAACCTAGCCAGAGGTAAGGTATCAATAAAGCGGCGCGCCTCCTAATTTATAATATATGTTTTATTTGAAGTAAGTCACAGATATGTATATGTTGTTAATAATTATTATATATAAAAAACATTTGTCAATATCAAAACAAAATACAATATTATTTTTTTTTTATGAAATTTAACAAACAACTTTTTAGACTAGACACAAATTAATCACATTGAAAGAAATACTGATTACGATTATACATTGCTTTCATGCACGGGCGGTGTTTTATTGCTGCTACTGTGGGACGCCTCCGTCGGGCTGGAGGTGTCTGTGCTGATTTGTTCTTCGGTGGACCGGTTGGTCGGCGGTGGCGGGATGTAGCGGACGATGCACTCGCGCTGCCACCAATAGTACCACATGCGGCCGTGGTAGCCCACCACGACGTACACCCAAATGTAGTACCCGAAGAGCATTATAGCTATCATAATTAGTAAGGAGACTGAGGTCCATCGTGCGGTCGGTATGTTGGAGAAGCGTTGCTGGTTGTAGTAGTCGGCCGAGAACAGGCAGATGTAGGTGATGACGATGGCGATTGGGGTGAGTACGGCGCAGGCGATTAGGTCGCAGCGGATTTGGCGCACGCGGAAGCCGATGTGGGTGGGCTGGTGCCGCAGCCACCGCCAGACTGATTGTTTTGCTGTGTATTTCGGGACACGCTCGGTTTCGTAGACGTGGTGGCACAGCTCGCAGGAGCTTGTATTCGACTCGGACAACCATTTCTCCAGACAGGACTTGTGTACAAAGGCTACAGTACCCTACAACAATAATATCTCATATTAAAATCATTAAAATATTTTTTTAGGTGCTATTCTTAACACAAAAATAGTTTCATCCAGGCCAGATTCATCAAGTATAGTTAAATAATCATCATCCTATATGTTAACCTTCCGGCACTAGCGCCCAGTCTCATAGACCCGGAGAATATATATGTTCCGGGTCTATGACACTGGGCGCGAGCGCCGGAAGGTTAAGGGTCTGAGACATATAGACATTCTTCAGGATTATGTACTCCAGTTGAATAAAATTAAGCAAAATACATTTGTTTTTGCTAAAACCATTAATCATTAAATATATATATATATATATATATATATATATATATATATATATATTCCGACTGGGAGATGAGAGGGTCGAAGAAAGATGTGAGGGATGAGAAGAGCCAAAGGAGGATATTTTACGATGAGTACGCGGGGGCTGTACTCATCGTAAAAAAATCCACCCTATGCTGTGTGCACTGCGGCCCTTCACGGGCCTTATTGTGCATTATACAACATGATTTCAAGGATATATATATATATATATATATATATATATATATATATATAAATGGAACTTCAAAATAGTATGACATATGCTATATGCAATCTTTTTTATTTATTTATATTACTTTCCGAAAACATCTCTGATATAAAGAATGCTTATGATATCGTAAAAACGTCTCCACGTTTTCAAACTAAGATTGTCAAAATATGCGATAATATTACAAGGATAAATACTACACTATAACCATTGACTAATAACCTACCAAGACGTTTAATGCACATGTAAAATTGTGACAGCGCCAGTTTGTGGGTGATGCGGTCCGCGGGGAGAGGGGTTGGTACTCCCTCTCTACCCCCTACACCCCTTGCCTATATTTATGAAGGCCGTATGGTGCTGCCTCTCCCGGTCGACGATTATATTATTACTATTTTGAATGTTGCCATTTATCGCCTATTAGTTAATACTTTGAGGCAGGGTAATTGTCAGATGGATTTTATGTCGCATTAAATTGCTCTCCTCCGTCAGCTGAGTTTTTGTTGTCGCTGTCGCTAGGCATTTATTTATTCAAATAAGTTATCATAGTTACGGGATTTAAATGCAGCAAAGATTTTATTTAATTAAAATACAGTTCCGAATCCTTATTTTTAGCCAATGATAAAAAAATCGAATATACTTATTGCGATACTCAATTAAAATACCAACAACCATTCAGTGCCCATTCCTAATACCTTTTGTGACTTTAAGAGTGATGAAATTGAAGAAAATATTGTTGATGATCAGAACATAGAAGGTATTTCCTATAAACTGAAAAAGATCTTTTGGAGGAAAAAAAGTAGAATTTAAAAAAAGTTAGTTATCAGGAAGTCATAACTCCGGGTTTAGGAGGAGACAATTTTCATAATTTTAAATGACAACTTGATAAAATACTAACGTGGATTTTGTGAAAATATTGATGAAAAAGGTGCTATTAGTCTATGTTACAAATCTTCTGGCGGTTACAAATTTATTCGTAATCATATGAGTAAGATTTCTCGCAATTTCAACTATTCTTCAATGGATACGAATATGTAATCTACCGACGTATTTTGATTTTCAATTGTTGCAAAAATGCAAAGAAAAGGTAGCAACAATAAATAATTGAGAATGACTAAGCTGAGTAAATCACAATCATTATTTTATTGAGGGCCCCTAGGGTAAAAACCAATTAAATTTTGAATGTTGCTAAAGTCTTGGCGTCTATATTTCCTTGTTTCGTGGTAATAATTTAATCTCATGTATTCTTAATAATATGGTTATTGACCCAGCTCAGTAGCCTAGTGGTTAGAGAAGCCGGCCATCTCGTACAGAGCATTGGGGAGTGCGAATTCAAACCCAAGCTAATCACCTTTCACCACTTTCACTGTGGTTTGCTGTGAAGTTAAGCTGAAAACTAAAATAGGTGATTAAACTCTGAGCTTCTTCCTTTCCCAGCGGAAAAGCCTGATAGCCCCAAAAAGATAGAACCTTTTCTTATTTTGAGACAGGGTAATTTTGTGATTAGATTTTTATGCGGTTCCGTTAAATTACTCACATAATTCTATCGTCCTAGAAGGTATTTCCTATAAATCGAAAAAGATCTTTTGGAAGAAAAAAGTAGAATCTTTTAAAAAGTTAGTTAACAAGAAGTCGTGTTTATTAAATAGGCTTAGGAGGAGACAACGTGTTAATAGTTTTAAATGTCAACTTGAGAAAATGCTGTGTGGAACCTCAGATTATATTAAAACATTAATAAAAATGCAATTATTTCGTAGAAACAGAATGCCTTGGAGTACCAGGATAAGGAAAAAAATTCCCTTATCCTATATTACAAATCTCCAGGAGCTTACAAATTTATGCGTAATTATATGAAAGTAAGATTACCCGCAATTTCGACAATTCTGTCATGGATACGAATAAATAACCTACCAACAGGTGTTAACACTCATTTGCTAGAAAATTTTTCAGAGAAGGTAGGAACAATGCATGATTTTGAACGAAAATGTGTATTGTTGGTGGACGAAATTAAATTAGAAAAATATATAAATTATCATGAATACAGATATTGTTTAGAAGGCTATGTAGATTTGTCAACACTTGGCAAAACAAATTTATTAATAGATCATGCCACTATTTTTTATGCAAGAAGTTTGCTCTACACTTGGAAAATGCCTATCTGCTATTATTTGTCTAACAATTACATCGAGGGGCATAATTTAAATATTTAATTGTTTGCAACAAATTATTTGAGATTAAATTACAACCTCGAATGTTTGTATGTGATCAAGGCAAACAATAGAAAAGCACTACAATTATTAGGAGTTATTATAAGCACACCATATTTTATGATTAACGCTAATATATATAATAAATAATATCATGCTGCTTATGATCCGCCTCATTTTATCAAATCACTAAGAAACAACGTTTCAAATTATAAATTGAGATTCATTGTAAATGGTCAACTAATTTATTGGAAGGATTTAGTAACAACATATTTTTTAGATAAACAAAGTAACACAACTAGAGCAATGATTAAAATACCGAATATACATATAAACCCTAATTTTTTCCAAAAAATGTGTGTTAAATATGATACACAAGTATTTAGCCACTCTGTTTCGGCTGCTATTAGAACTGCATCTTCAACCGGTCAGTTGAAATCTGATACTGCAATGGCAACAGCAGATTTCTTAAAAAGGATTAATGATATTTGATCCTCTAAATTCCAGAGCTACAAATGATGCGAATCCATTCAAATGTGCTATGTCTTTAACAAATTCTCTTCCTGAAGAAACATTAGAAAATGCTATTTATTTGTTTAATAACATTGAAATATTTGAAGAAAATCGGAAGCGATTTAGACATTATTGATGGTTTTAAGCTAACCATTTGTAGTATTTTGGAACTATGGAAGAAACTTAAAAATGAAAACATCAAATACTTGTTAGTTAATCGAATAAATCAAGATCCTCTTGAAAATTTATTTTCTGTTAGTAGAAACAGAGGTGTATATAATCCTAGCCCAACACCCAGAAATTTTCGTATTTCACTCCAACATAATATTTTTATACTACAGTGCCCTATTGAAAGTTCAAATTGCGAACCTGACGATGACACCCTCTTATTTACACAAGAGGAATCATCAAGTTGCACAATTACAAGCAATGTTGAGAATACATCCGCCGTAATAGATATGAATGAAATGAACAAAGGAAAACTGGAAATTATGGATACACCGCATGATGATTCGGGGATTAGGGACATAACCGTCGACAATGGCGTCGACCGGGCGATCGTTTTCTTAATAATAATATATATATTCTTTAGACCTGTGTACATTGGCGACGAAGGTTCACCTTTATACGTGCAAGTTTCACTTTTCAAGATGTCTTGGAGAAGAGAGCAAGTTTTGGCGCCAGTGAAACAACCCAGTTTTGGAATATAGTTTGTACGACGTTAAATCTTGGAAATATAAAAATAAACACTCCCGAAATCCTGCCAATAATTTCAAATAATTCAACCAATCACTCGTGCCTCATCCATTTTTTGATAGAAGAAACCACATAATGTCATTCACAATATTAATTCCTATATAGTTTTCCATGTAGAAATTGTTTTTCAGTTTCTTATATCAATTCTTATATAGAAAACGATATAAGAAACTACATAATGTCATACGGGCTTAAGTGAGTTATTCACTTGAATCGAAAAGTATCCAGTTAACGATGTTATGTGTGTTATACACAAACATTGGCCACCTAGGTCACCTGCCCTAAATCCATAACATTTCTAAAGAATAGGTAAAAAATTGATAATTCACAAGTATTCGATGTTATAGCATATCAATGTGCATACGCTACATCAGATAGTGAAATAACAAAAAGATGTAAACAAAGCACACAATCAGCAACTATAATAATTAACTGATCCACAAATTACTACTCTAAAATAAGGTCGTTTAACTTTCATTTATTGCATGAAAAACTAATTTAACATTATTAAACATATAATGTACCTTGTATACTTTAATCTTTACGCATATTATTACAAGCAGACACAATATATAATAACCATTTTCACTAAACAGACACATGTAAAGAGTAATGAAAGTTTATTTAAAAAATAAGCAAACACAAATGTGCGACTTTGACACTTGGCATTTAAAAACGTACATCAAACAATTTATCTAATTTATCACATGACGTAACCTCTCGCATGCTTTCACTGTGTCAGAAAATATTTGTGTTACGGCCACAAAATATGCTACATATGGCAACTAAGCATGTAGATTATAGTTCGGGTTTCGACCAACAGATGCTGACGGGCAGAGACATCTGTTGTTCGACGCCTTTTTTGCCGTCGAAATGCTCCATAAGGTTAAACGTCTAGGTGACTTTTTAGTCAATGCTATAACGAAGTTGTCGTGAAAAATTAAGAAATTTCAGTTTTCGTTACGTTTTATAATTAAAATAGTCGAAATAAATCCGATTTTTGCAAAGTCTGTGTGTGTCTATGTCCGTCTGTATGTCTGTGAACAAAATTGGTCACAACGGATTGCGAACAACGTATTTGGCAATTAGCTGAAAACCCTATCTGGGACTATCCAATGAAAATTTGAGCAAAATCGGTTCACGAACAGCGAGGAAAACTCAAAAAACCGATTTCCTTTGCAAAATTAGGCGGGGCCGCTCCAAAATTGCGCAATAAACTACGTTATCGGAGGTGACGTATATCAAGCGGGGAATTAGCGAGAATGGTCGGCTGTTAAATGTAGTATGGTAATAAAAACATATAAATGTGAAAATAACAATATGTTAAAAAAGGTGAAAATGTTTTTATTTTGTTCGGAGAGTCGTGTGGTGCCCGATAGTGTGTTACTATACAACTACAGCACCGCTGTATAAGGAAGGTATTGGTTTCGCTAAACAATTTAAATTGCTAATTTTGACTTTTCTTCATGTTTCATGACTTTTCTAAACAAAATAGACTAATTTTTGAAAATGCGATGGACATTTTTCTGTCTGTCTCTCTCTCTCTCTCTCTCTCTCTCTCTCTATCTCTCTCTCTCTCTGTGTGTGTGTCTGTCTGTGTCTCTCTCTCTCTCTCTCTCTCTGTATGTGTGTGTGTATATGAATTTGTCATGAACAAAATTCTGGGCTGAATGGGCGAATTGGCCACTAATTCCTCCACCCAATCGCGCTGTGCTAGCAAATATACAAATCTGAGGTGGCCCTTTGGTAATGATATTTAAATTTACCGCCAAATATCTCTGAAATATCACAGTTCGATGACGACAAATGATTTCCTTTCACCGGATTGGTCGACGATTGTCCTCTTGTGTACAGTCCTTGGTTTATACCTACTTACTAATTCTCTTAATAAAACAGTAACATCCGAATAGAAAATATGAATGTCTTTTAAGAAAATTACTTTTAAAAATTGTATGTAAAAATACAGCAGGATTAAGAAGATGGTGTTAATATATGAATTAAAAAAATATAATTATAGATATTTGGAAATAACATATATCAACATGGATATATTTATAATATTCACGTGATATTAGTAAATATGCACATTTCAAAGTTTATTTTTTTTTAAATCAATAATTTGTGCATATTTCTAACAACAAAATATTCGAATATAGATTTAAATAAACTAATAATTCACGTTCATTTAAAATGCGCAGAAACAAATATATTTTGTTGTCCCTTCAGAACGGCAAACACATTATTTTAACATCAGTAACTTTAGTTGATGTTGTTTTGAAACTAAATTCTTGAACAAAGACCCGCCGCACTCTATATTCCATCACCCCATGTTATGACTGCAATTTAAATCAATACCTTGCAGTGACAGGGTGTGATGATCGGTTCGTCCTTGTTGTCATCGAAGCAGATCCTGCATACGATGGACACAATGGACGCACGGTCCTCCCCGTTGCGGCTGGCGCTCTCGGCAATTTGACTCGCGTCGACATTTGCGGGCTGCTCGCTCGCCTCCATCAGCAGCGCGCACTGCACATTTATGCAACACAGAGAACAACAAGCCGCGGCCCTCTATTGGCGACACTGCGGTTTGTAGGAATGTCGCTCGGTTGGCGCCACTGCGGGCGTTTATAATTATATCCGTCTCAAGGTTATGTTGTTGTTGCAGTGATTGTGCGGGTGCAGTGTTGTTTGGTTCGCGATGGCGAATAATAACAGGCAGTCGCAGGTGAAGGCGCGCAGGAAGTTTATTAGCCCGGTGTTTCACTTGCGGGAGAAGAAGGAGGATGATGGGCAGCTGACGGCGGGGATGATTAAGGTGGTGCGGAAGACTGGGCAGCTGAATTTGTCCGGCCGCGCACTCACCACAGGTTTGTTGCGACTAATTTTAAATATTTCGGCACCCGACAGACCCAAGGCCATCGTTGAGGCTGGTCTGGACTGGTGCACTTGGGAAACTGGTTGTGCTGCCAATTTTTGTTTGATTTTTGTTATAATTTGTTTATTGGATTTATTTTTGGGTTTTCTTTATTATTGTTGACAGTGGCGTAACTATGATGATCTTAATAGTTTGAATTACTTTATTAAGGTCGTTTTAGACAAGACAATTTCTTGACTCAAAAGTTAGTCAAGATGCGAGACAATCTAAATTGTCTCGTATCATACAGTAAATTATTTGAAATATTGAATTGGATGGTAGATCGAATGCAAAAATATAACTCGTTCTATTTGTCAAGGACAAATTGTATGGGAGAAGGATATATGAATTCATTTCTTGAACAACTTCTGAGCTAAGAAATTGTCTTGTCTAAAACGACAAGACAATTTCTTGACTCAAAAGTTGCTCAAGAAATTAATTCATATATCCTCCTCCCATACAATTTGTTCTTGAAAAATAGAACGCGTTATATTTTTCCATTCGATCTACCATCCAATTCAATATTTCAAATAATTTTCTGTATGATACGAGATAATTTAGATTGTCTCGCATCTTGAAGTCAAGAAATTGTCTTGTCTAAAACAACCTTTAGGTTTTTATTCTAGCCATTTTCTGGAGTTATTCAAAATACCTACAGTATTAAATTCCCAATATTCATAATACTTGCATTCAAACCGAAGTCTATATAATACCAGAATTTAAACCGAAGTTGACATTCAAACTAAACTCTATATGAAACCGACATTTAAAATACCAACAGTTTAAAATCGTAATATTAGTTCAGGCAATAAATATATTGTAGAGTGCATGAAATATGCGAGAATTTTTGACATTTTTAATGTCGGTATTTCAAATACTGCCAGTGTTAAGAATATTGAGATTTTAATACAGTCGGTATTTTGAATGTCGGCATTATCGTTGATTGAAGTATGCGCATATTCACCAACATCCCATAACATTTATAGGTCCCATACGCTATCGAATGGATAAATTGACAACG
Source organism: Lordithon lunulatus (assembly GCA_963942505.1). NCBI lineage: Eukaryota > Metazoa > Arthropoda > Insecta > Coleoptera > Staphylinidae > Lordithon > Lordithon lunulatus. The sequence goes on from OZ012671.1 coordinate 37,156,632, forward strand.
TCATTATGATAGAATATGCCAAAACAAATGTCAAACACCTTGAAAAGCGCTTGTGATTGGAGCATTGATGACACCTTTTGTTTAATTATTCAGTGTTTCCAATAGAGAGAATCTAAAGTAACTACATTCCCTAAATAATGGATTTATTGTTGCTATAAGAATGAATACTTATGGGTTCAATAGCTATTGATAGATTTATGGAACGTCGGTGAATACGGGGGCTAATCAATGGTATTATATAAACTCTGGTTTAAATGTCGGTATTGCATATACTATCAGTATTATGCATATACCCCCGTATTCACTAACGTTCTATAAATCTATCAATATCTATTGATCCCATAAGTATTCGTTGTTATAGCAACAATAAATAAATTATCTAGGGAATGTAGTTACTTTAGATTCGCTCTATTGGAAACACTGTAATATTAAAGAAAATGTGTCATCATAATCACAAGCGCTATTCAAGGGTTTTGACATTTGTTTTGGCATATTCTGCCACACTGAAATTTTAAATTTATACATTCAATAGCTTATGGAACCTATAAAGTTTATGGGATGTTGGTGAATACAGGCATAAGTCCAGTCAATGAGTGCTCAAAAACGGGGGGTAGAGAGCATGAAAAATGTGAGACTTTTTGACTTTAGGATTTCACCAGTTCAATATCCAATGTTAATCTAGCAAGCTTTAGAATAAACAAATGTTTTTCCTGGTTATTTGTTAACACTTGTTAATTTCTTTCTGCAAACAATAGTGCCTTCAGGAGTGTTTAAAATGTATGAAATTGGATCTGACTGTGTTGTCAATTTCGACATGAGCAAGTGCACTGAGGACCCATGGTGGACATTCCAACCTTTAAATTATTTAGACTTAAGCTCAAATACGCTCACAGAAATACCCCCTGAAGTGGGGGTGTTTGAGGATCTTACAGTATTAAATGTAAGTCTTTAATTGTCATGATTTGTTTGTGATTGAAAGTCATGTGATTAATTTTTGAAACAATTTCGAATTCATAATTCAAACATCACTTTTGACATATACAAGGTCTTCCGGAAGTATAGACCTAAATCCTTTGGATTTTTACGTATGGGGCCTGTGTCCAGCCTGTATCCACAGATATATATGAGCCTGTGAGAATGAAAGTGGCGTAAGTCATATTTAAACTATTTTGAGAAGAAGATTTAGCGTTTCGTATTTCTGTAAATCTATATGCGCAGTTACATTTTCATTTATGAATAAGTCTGTATAACTGCGCACGTCGATTTATATAAATACGAAACGCAAAATCTTCTTCTCAAAATAGTTTAAATATGACTTACGCCACTTTCATTCTCAAGTGCTCATATATCTGCGGCCTATCTATACCACAGGCCACAGTTGGTAAGTATGGTTTGAGGTAATTTTTTTTTCAAAAAAAGAATCATTTTTTTTTTAAGTTTTATGCTACAATCAACACTCCTCAGGGTTCTAGTAAAAAATGTGAAACCCGTTTGTCGATCTCTCTTTCCGTTTTCGCGTCACAACCCTTCAAAGTTCGTAAAAATTGCTTGAAATTACCATTTCAGAAACGTCCTTTTCGAGCTGTATCTCAGTAAGGATTTGACATGCCTACATCTGGTTAGTGTTTTTATATTCTTTATACAGTCCAGCCTTAAGGATTCTATAAATTAATCACATGACTTCTTCCCTAAAGGTTGTTTTAGACAAGACAATTTCTTGACTCAAATGTTAGTCAAGATGCGAAACAATCTAAATTGTCTCGTATCATACAGCAAATTATTTGAAATATTGAATTGGATTGTAGATCGAATGGAAAAATATAACGAGTTATATTTGTCATGGACAAATTGTATGAGAGGAGGATATATGAATTAATTTCTTGAACAACTTTTGAGCTAAGAAATTGTCTTGTCTAAAACGACCTTAATAATATAGCCTATTAACAGTACATTTTTGCCTAAATCATGAATCCGTTCATTCGGTTTCCGATTTCTTATAATGTTAATTTTAACGCAGTATTTAAATGCTAACATATACTTGTAGTGCCAAGATAACAATTTAACAACATTGCCACTACAAGTGGGCTCTTTGCGGAAATTAACGAAGCTGAATTTGTGCCGAAATAAAATTAGTAAACTACCGGCTGAGTTCAGTCAACTAGCTGCATTACAGTACCTAAATCTCTCGAATAACTGTCTGGAGGCGCTGGATCAAGCGTTTGTAGATTTGGTGATGTTGGAAACATTGGTAATTAATAACTTACATGATTATTTAAATGTGGCGTTGTGTTTTTTGTGTTTGTTTTCTTTTTACAGGACCTTTCCCATAATAAATTAACAAATTTACCGACCGGTATTGGTTATTTAGTCCGCCTAACCGATATTAATTTAGCGCATAACCAATTGACCGAATTACCGCCTGATATAACAAATATGAGAGGTATGTTTTGGTTAAAACAATTTTATGCACTGTGTTTAGAGATATTTCACTAGTTTATTGTGTTTACAAAACTGCTTGAAATTAGTATTGTTTGATAATGTTGCATGGAACATTGTATATAAAATGGTTATTCATAATAAACATGGTTGTGGTGTGGTTATAAGTCTCTCTGTTAATAGAAAAGTGATACAACTAGAAATCATCTATTTTAATGTAAAAGTATTTTAAAATAACAAGGTTCTTAATAATATAATATATATATATATATATATATATATATATATATATATATATATATATATATATATATATGTATATTAAGGGGTTATATACCTTTATTTGCTTAAAAAAAACGATTTTTTTCTTGCTTTATCTGAAAGTAAAACTCTTTGAGAATATTTTACGAAATTTTCATGGAGATCCGAGCAATAGATCGAAAGTTACAGCGTTTCGAAGCGGGGTGCGATGTTTCCTGGAACATCTACTCCATTCTCGACCATACAAATCGCGTATGTTTTGTGACAAATCCCTTATAATCAGTTGTATACGAGCTCCCGAAGCGTTAGCATCGATTATCGAATTTTTTTCTCTGCTGTATGTTTTTCCGTCTTTTCACAAAATCAGTATGGATTCCCGAAACAAAATTACACGCTAAACTCGATTATCTCGAAATGGTGTTTTCCAAAAGTGCGTTTGCCGTGATCACGATTGCCGAAAAACTATTTGACCGATCTTCTTCATTTTTTTTTAATTGTTTGTAATTAATGTTGTCAGTACTTGAACGATCCCTTTTTTATGTATAAATTTTTATTTTGCAAATACGAATTTTTTAATAAAATTTTTAGAGCTCTTGGGAAAAACGTTCCCGTATGCTGAAAAAACAAAATATTTATTTAAATAATCGTTCAAGTACTAGGAAGGTCCCTATACTAGTGAATTTTTTTGGGTTTTATGATTTCAATTGACCTGCTTGACTTTCATGATGATCACCGCAAGCCTCATCAAAAAAAGAGGGTTTCGGGGAAAGGGCCATAACTCCGCCAATTATGAAATTTTTATTATAAACTAATACTTATTTTTTTCACTAAAAAACGTACTATTAATAAATTATAATTTTGATGTAAAAAAATTATTGCTACATACCTTTACAAAAATTCAAACTTTCCTCAATTTTTCAGCACAAAAAGGTATTTAACCCCTTAAGTATATGAGTCTAGCCCCCGTATTCACGTTCCATAAATCGATCAATAGCTATTGAACCCATAAGTAATTGTTATAGCAACAATTAATAGATTACCTAGAGAATGTAGAGTTATTTTAGATGCTCTCTATTGGAAATACTCAATAATTAAGCAAAATGTGTCATCAAAACTCCAATTACAAGCGCGATTTAAGGTGTTTTGCATTTATTGCATGAATACGGGCATGTGATTGATTTTATTAACATATAATGAACATCCAATTTAAATTTTTACTTCAATCACTTTTCTATCAACAGAGTGAAATATGGTTGATCATACAGGATGTTCTACAACCAACAAAAATTAAGGTATACAATTTGATTCTAAATCGAACGTAATAAATGTTTTGTTGTGGAATTTTTATTGTTATAAAATAACTAGATGAAATGTCCGCCGTTCGACAGGTATGATTTTTAATTATGAAAATAGACAAATTCGTAGTATATTATTAATTATATACTTGATTTGTATTGTGTTTAGAATTAATGGTAATGTTTGAAGTAAAGTTTTGCATTTTAAACAATTAAAAATGTATTTTTACATTATGTTAAATGTATAAATAGATTTTTAATTATTTAAAAGGCAATACTTTACTTAAAACATTACCATTACTTCTAAACACTTAACACAAATTAAGTAAATAATGAATAAAACATAAAAAACGTCTCGAAACTTCGAACCCGCGACCCTCACTTTTGAACTGAACTTTTGAACACAAATGACAGGTCGGTCGGCTTCAAAACATTGTCTTCGTATTTTTATTATAGGGTTACTTTGCCATAGCCTACTATTATTTTTGTGATATTTTGATTTTCATTCCGAGTAATCGATAGATTTTTGCACGTCGATATCTCAAAAACAAGGACCGATCGGAAAAAAATTATTAATTATTTTCGTTTTAGAATTAAATTTTATACCCTTAATTTTAGTTAGTCCCCTGACTGTAGAACACCCTGTATATAAAGGTGCAGGCATCTACAACAGCTTCGTAACGGTAGATAACAAATGCATGTAATTCCATCATATTTCTGTAGCGTTAATTTCATCATACTAGATACATCAAGAAACAAGTTCCTACTTACAATTATTACAGAAGTTTCGTTCTTCTTCTTCGTTTTTATTTATTTTTTGTTCAGCCTTTAATGGTGAACATAGGCCTTCCTTATAGATATCCATCTGTCTCTGTCCTGTGCGGCTTGATACTTACATACACGTTCTCTAAGTCATAATTTTTTTAAAAATAATGCTTAAAAAGAAAGTCATTAATTATTTGTCACACGTTCTAATTATAAAAATTAAGAACTGTGACAAATTGGATTGGATAATAATTGTGTATTATTACATAATTATTATTTTTATTGCATCGAACATACTTTCGATTAGTTCTGTCTAATCTACTTGATGTCACATGTTTACATTCCAGTGAGATTTTCCTCTTTTTATAAGCCTGAAAAATGTTGTGATATCACAAACGATCTTTTTACGGCACTGTTTTTCCTAGGAAATCAGGGGGTCCATTCCGTTAACTTAACCTTCGTCGGGCGCAATATTATTTCAACAGCGACGGGTACAATCTGCCTGAGAGGCTAATTACGGCTATACCAATATTTTTTTCAAAAATATTTTACAACCTCTACATGAACATGAATTACAAAAAAAATTGCATGTTTCAAGCAACTCGAACCTAGACAGCATAATGAGTTGAAAAATAGATACCTAGGTTTCTAGTTCCTAAAGCCCTGGTTTCCTAGGAAAGCGGCCGCTTAAAAACGGCAGCTTTTGACGTAATTTTTACGTCACAAAAATAATTCTACGTGTATATAAACGAATATAGTTTCCTATAAAGTGTAATACCTCAACGTACTGCAAAAACTCAATGAATTACGATGAAAAATTGTGAGTTCTTCTATTACATATACTTAAAACCACCTTTGTGATTTGTGAATGACGTCAAAAGCGGCCGCTTTAAAGCGACCGTTCTCCTAGGAAACCAGGGCTTTAGGGTGGTGCAGCAATAAATCGCTATTTTGTTTATATTTGCCTACACTTTACTACTTCACCAATATTTCGTAGTTCAGATAACTACTTCATCAGGGCTCGGCTACAATCGTTTTGTAAAATATGTTAAAAATAAGGGTTACAATAAATAAAACTTAGGTTTCTATTTTTCCACTATACATATACGGCAAAAATAATAACAACTCTATATAAATATATATGTTCTAGTGTTCCTAGTGTTTAATGTTGTAAAGCAGGTGTGGCCAAACTCTTGATGCCTTTGGGCGACCTGTTTTTTAAATTATATGCAGCGGTCTACTAACATCGTATGTATATAATCATATATAATGATTATAAAAAAAGGAGATTTGATATTGAAGGTTATAATATTATAAAATAGTATAAATAAACTTACATGTAAGATAGGAACCCCACTATACATATATTCATATTCCATTATTTCGAATCCACTCGTACTCATATCGTAGTATTATACCGCAACAATTCATTACTTATATACATTTACAACACATTTATAAGTTGTTGTAAGTGTAAATGCATGCATCGACAGCCATTTTGTATAATAAATGCGTTTTGAAACAAAACTTGGCCTTTTTCCGCAAACGCACGCTTCAGTACCGACTTTTTGTTTTCACATCGTCGTCGGCCATTATGAAATATTTGAGACAGAAATAACGTTTTCTTAATGTACGACAAAGATAGCAATATCATTTGATATTCCTATAAACAACTCGAGCAGCAATAAGAGAGATAAGTTCATTACAGGGTACCTCTATTATAAACAAAAATGTATAAAATGGCTTTCAATGTAAAGTGATGAAAACACCGAAGAAAAATAGCTACTTTTATTTCGCGTGCTGTAATCATGGTGCGCATGAGTTGCATAAAGATGTCAATTTTTATTTATATAAAGCAAACAGTCTAGGATATAATGTGAAGGTATCGTGAAAATTCCGAGTTGCATAAATTGCTCCTTGCAGTCATTTCTACATGAAAGTCCTACTGTGACTAGGTATATATATATATCCGCTGGCCTTTTCTACCACAGTGTGGTGTAAAGGTTTGAATTTTCCTCTATTCTGTTATAAATCTTTCCCATTCTCTTCTGTTGCCAGTTCTTTTGATTCATTCAAGTTTTTTCCCTTCCTTTCTAATAGTTATATAGCTTCATCCATTTTTTCTTGTCTCTGCCATCCTAATTATGTGTCCCCACCATCCTAATTGTCTGTTCTCTATGTAATTTATTGTGGGTGTTACATTTAGTTCTCTTCGTATATCCTCATTCCTCATTTTGTTCTTCCTGATATACTTCATTTCAACTGCTTGTATTTTGCTCTTTTGTGCTTTATTTAATGTCCATGTCTCGTATCCGTATGTTAATATAGGTCTTATTATATTTGACATCTTAATATCTTTAATATATTAGCTCTTTGTTCCACATTTATGGGAAATGAGACGTTTCTAACATTTTCAAAAACATTTCTATTATTTGTTATCTTAATATTTTGGTTATATGCGCTCTTTGTTTTATATTTATGGGAAATATGTTGTTTCTACCATTTTCAAAAACACCCTCTATTGCATTTTTGAACATTTATTTTAGTTTATCAATCATTCTATTTTCTGAAATAAATAGTAGGAGTATAGTAAATCTTATATGTGTTTCTGTAGTTAAAATTGCTTGTAGTATCGCAACGCTTATTACATCCATCACCGCTGCACCTAAATGTTAATGACATCACCTCACACATAGCGAAAAAATCACAACAATCACCCAATTAAGCCCCCCCTCGTTTTCTTGTCGTCGCAATTTCAGCACTGCTGAAGCTGGATGTGACTCATAACAATTTGAAATGGTTGCCGCACATGGGCGAGATGCGGAAGCTGCAGGCGCTGTACGCGCAGCACAACGACATCGAGCAGCTGCCCCTGTTTGAGGGCTGTGAGAATTTGCAAGAGTTGCACTTTGGTAATAATTATATTAGGGTAAAAATGCGTTGACTGCAATGTTAAATTTGGTATAAAACAATGCTTTTATAGGAAATCCGTCCGGAATTTTGTGAAAACATGAGCCTGCTCAAGATACTCGACTTGAAGGATAATAAAATCGAGTCGTTGCCAAATGAAATCGCTATGCTTCAGCATATTATTCGGTTGGATATTACAAATAATGAGTTAATTAGGTAATTTAATTGATTGATTGCGGTTAAAATTGCCATTATTTCTTGCTAATATAGGGTGAACTCCTCAGGGGCTGAATTTTTGAGCGATCGCTATTAATATACCGATCGGGACACGTTCGCTATTATTGCGAATGGTGCCGATTTTTGATGCTTCGCTTCGTAAAAAATACTGCTTATATTTGACAGAACTGAAAGCTTGACAGTAGTTAGGTTTTGACATAATTATTGAGTTAATTCTATCAATTCAGCGCTATAAAACTTATAGCGGATGATAATAGCGATCGGTCAAAAATCGCACCCCAGATCCTTTTTAGTCTCTGCCATCTCTCTACAACTTCTCTTCCACTCTGCCAGATCTATGTTTATGTTACCCCCTATTCCTCACCAACGCTATGAAGGTAAATACCTCTCTGAGCTTCTCCCTTTACCGGCAGAAAAGCCTCGCAGCTGACACCCGTATAAATATAGAAGTCTTATCATATGATGACACCTTTTGTTTAATTATTCAGTGTTTCTAATAGAGAGAATCTAAAGTAACTACATTCCCTAGATAATGTATTTATTGTTGATATAACAACGAATACTTATGAGTTCAATAGCTTATTGATAGATTTATGGAACGTCGGTGAATACGGGGGCCATTTCAGTGTAGTTTTCCCCCGACAAGTTATCTCATATTTCGATAATCTTAGTTAGAAAACGCCAACAGGTTTTTACGACGCCATAACTATCCTTACATGTATTCGGAAAGTAATAAATAATTAACATTAATATATTCCAGCTTGCCAAATACACTAGGTTTACTCTCACATCTGCAAAACTTGCAAGTGGAGGGCAACAAATTTAAACAAATCCGGCAGGATGTCATCAAAGGAGGCACCTGCCGGTTGCTCAAGCACTTGCGCGATAAAATGGACGAGGAGGAGACGAAACGGTTGCAGCCGATGACCGTATCCCAGTTGTCCTTACAAGAGCCTCGGATATTTCCAGACAAGTAAAAATAATAACTATTTTCAACTACAACAACAATACGGGATTATTTTGCAGGTATATGATGAAGAACTCGCGCGCTCTAAATATGGCAATGAAGGATATCGCGATGGTGCCGGATAATGTTTTTGAGGATGCGCTCGCTGCGGAGGTCGGAATCATTGATTTGTCTAAAAATAAACTTGTGGAAGTGCCAAAAGGGTAAAAATATTTGTAGCGATATTTTCGCGGAATTTAGTTCACAGATAGACAGACATCGCAAAAATCTCAGACTAATAGCTCTACAAAGATAGAAGTTTTTTTTTATTTAGTGGTGTACAGCCACACATTTTTTCTTATTCCATCCCACATATTTTTGCGAAATTTTGTTCACAGATAGACAGACATCGCAAAAATCTCAGACTAATAGCCCTACAAAGATAGAAGTTTTTTTTAATTTAGTGGTGCACAGCCACACATTTTATCTTTTTTCTTATTCCATCCCACGGCGTATATCTTCTTCGCGACTGTCTTATTCCTACGGTTTTTCGAATTAATTAATACGACAAAGATATCTAAAACATTTCCAATAAAAAAAAATTCACAAGGATTTTATTTAGTAAAATTCTGCACTAGAAAAATAGAAAATATTCGCCAGAATTGACTGTTTTAGTAAAAATAATATACAGCGTGTTATTTAATTCGAGAACACTTAAGGGATTAATCTTGAATTACGTAACATCCTGTATTTTAAATATTTGTAATTATTGGCTACTTAAAAATGATATTGTATATGTGTTTAAGAACTCAACTAGTGGCCGCCAATATTACTGAGCTCAATATCAGTACGAATAAAATTAAAGCGCTTCCAGATTTTATAGGTGATTTTAGTCGCTTGCAATATTTAGACTTGGGAAGAAATATGCTCACGGATCTACCCGAAAATTTATGCAATCTTTCGCATTTAAGGGAGCTGGTGTTATCATACAACTTGTAAGTTATTCTCCATAATCAAATTTTTTTCCAACAGCAAACAACATCGTTTAAAAATCATCTACTGGTACTAAAATCTCGCAGCACACTAAATTGCGGTTGAGAATCACTAACCGATATCAATAACGAAATAATTGTTACCTAATTCTGCAATGCGTGACGCCATTTATCGCGTGAAATAGTTCTGCATGCTTGAATCTGAACGAATTAATTATAATGTATTATTGTGCAATTGTAATGAATAATAATGGGACGACCATTATAGCCCTAACAAGAAACGTTAGGGCTATAATAGTTATAATACATCAATACAATATTGTATTTCGAGGTATGAACTCGGAATGCAAAAATGTTGTAATGATTAACGGTTTTTTTTACAACATTTGTGTATAATATACTAATCCTAGATTCACTTCAATACCCGTTTGCGTTTACAAATTGCAATCCCTTGAAATCCTACTTGTATCGGATAATCAAATGATGAAAATCGACGCCGCAGGACTAAAAGGTTTGAAAAGACTAGCCACACTAGACTTATCTAATAACAATATTGATAATGTACCATTTGAGTTGGGTAATATCAAACAACTGAGGTAAGTCCAATCAGCTGTTATATGCAAATATGCTGATTGTTATTCATTTCAGGTGTTTGGAGCTTAAAGGCAACAGTTTTCGCATTCCAAGGTATGCGATTTTAGAGCAAGGCACTGATGCGATTTTATCGTATTTGAGGGACAGGATTCCCTCATAGAGGCTGGTTTAATTATGTTACGCTTTTATTAATTTCACCACTAGTCATTCTGCTGGAACAATACTACTAATATTTTTGTTTATTAATGTTTTATTTATATTATATAAGAACAAATGTTGACACAATATAAATTTAAAGTTAACAAACATTTTTATTTACATTTTCTCAAGCTTCAACCCTATTTTTGAACAAATTTTTGCTTTGCAGTGATGCTAAAACTATATAGAATAACAAGTGTTTTTATAAATTTAAAAAATCTAATTTATTATTTTTTTTATGGTGTTTTAAAGTAGACACTATTGAAAAACACGTGAGTCGTCTTGCAATTTGCTTCATTGTTCTCTTAATTTTAGAAGAAAATTAACAAAATATAAATCTTTATGAGGCTAAAACTGTACGGAATATCAATTGTTTTCATAAATTTAAAAAATCTGATTTTTCATTTTTTTATGAATATTTTAAGTAGACAGTATTGTCGAAAACGTTAGTCGTATTCAATTTACTTCAATGTGCTCTTAGTTATAGAAAAAAAAATACAAAATATAAAGCACTGTGAGGCTAAAACTGTATAGAATAACAATTGTTTTTAAAAAATTAAAAAATCTAATTTATTAATTCTTTATGGTTTTTTAAAGTAGACAGTTGAAAAAAACGTGAGTCGTTTTGCAATTTGCTTCATTGTTCTCTTAATTTTAGAAGAAAATTATTTTATGAGGCTAAAACTGTACAGAATATCAATCTCAGTCTTCATAAATTTAAAAAATCTAATTTTTAATTTTTTTATGAATATTTTAAGTAGACAGTATTGTCGAAAATGTTAGTCGTATTCAATTTACTTCAATGTGCTCTTAGTTATAGAAAAAAAAACACAAAATATAAAGCACTGTGAGGCTAAAACTGTATAGAATAACAATTGTTTTTATAAATTTAAAAAATCTTGTTTTTTAAAGTAGACACTTGAAAAACACGTGAGTCGTCTTGCAATTTGCTTCATTGTTCTCTTAATTTTAGAAGAAAATTAACAAAATATAAATTTTTATGAGGCTAAAACTGTACATAATATCAATTGTATTCGTAAATTGAAAAAATTTGATTTTTAATTTTTTTATGAATTTTTTAAATAGGCAGTATTGTCGAAAACGTTAGTCGTCTTCAATTTACTTCACTGTGCTCTTAGTTATAGAAAAAAAAAACACAAAATATAAAGCACTGTGAGGCTAAAACTATATAGAATAACAAGTGTTTTTATAAATATAAATATAAAATCTAATTTATTAAGTTTTTATGGTTTTTTAAAGTAGACACTTGAAAAACACGTGAGCGTCTTGCAATTGGCTTCATTGTTCCTTTAATTTTAGAAGAAAATAAACAAAACATAAATTATTATGAGACTAAAATTATACAGAATATTAATTGTTTTCATATAGGTATTTAAAAAATCTGATTTCTAAATGTTTTATGATTTTTTTAAGTAGACAGTATTGTCGAAAACGTAAGTCGTCTTGTAATTTGCTTCACTGAGCTCTTAGTTATAGAAGAAAATTAACAAAATATAAATCAAAGCGAGGCTAAAACTGCTAAAACTTTACAGATTATCAATTGTGTATGGGTCGCAACGCCATACCACCACTGCTCGTCCACATCATGCTTCAAACTCCTTCCCTAACTCACCCCACTACCGTCATCCAGCACCCCGCCTGCGATTGGCCTAAGATCCATGGCCCGCGGCTTAACCGGGGAGAGCAAATCAAACCTCTACCCTCTCTCCGTTTAATGGTGCCACGGTACATTCATATCCATTCTTATAGTGCTCTGTGTTCATATCTTCGTTGCCGTCTCCGCCCCTCCGAACTAATTCGTTCGTTCGCTCCCATCTCCGCCGTCCTGAACCAGCGTTGTCCCGGCACACTCGCCGGCATGGACAATGTATCGTGCTCGCCGGTTCAATACCATCCCGCTGACCACACTGTACACCATTCGTATGGGGGGATATTATTCAAAATAATCCCAATAAAACAAATTTCAATGATAATAAATTAAACTATATTCTAGAGCACGGGTTACCAGTGCTCTAGAATATAGTTTAATTTATTATCATTGAAATTTGTTTTATTGGGATTATTTTGAATAAAAGTTTTATTTAATTTTTGTTTGTGACATCTAACCACTAGGAGCGACCCAACGAAACCGCCCGTCACATTGCATTGTAGTATTCCCTAATAGAATATGATTCCATATTGACTAATACCGTTGATTGAAGTATTTGTATACAATACTTCAATCAACGCTAATACATTTTTGAGCTCATTTTAAAATTATTTTAAATTCTTGTTTTCACGTAAATGGTACGATAGTGCTTTGAACAACTTTATGCACTGTTCTAATATAATTACCAAGCATATATACTATCTTTCTTTGTTTTTTATTGAACGATTTTAATGAACTTAACAGAATAAATGAGATTACCTGAAGTCAGGTGCTGGCGTTAACCAGGAAATGCTCAAAAAACTTACATATGACGATTTCAATCACAAGTGAAGGAAGACCGTGTCATATTCTTAGTAAGTCAAGGTTCTGGCGTTAGCCAGGAAATGTTCAAAAAGCTTACATAAGACAAGTGATGGAAGGAGATAAGTATTCGTTATTATAGCAACCATACATACATTATCTAGGGAATGTAGTTTCTCTCTATTGCAAACACTGAATAATTAAACAAAAGGTGTCTTCACCTTAAATACATTATCAAGGGAATGTAGTTGGTCGGAAGTAATTAGTGAAATTAACATATATCAGTGGTTTTTTTTTATCAGGGAATATAGTTACTTTAGATTTTCTCTATTGCAAACACTGAACCATTAAACAAAATGTGTCATCACCTTTTGTTTAATTATTCAGTGTTTGCAATAGAGAGAATCTGAAGTAACTAAATTTCCTAGATAATGTATTTATTGTTGCTATAACAACAAATACTTATGGGTTGAATAGCTCTTGATACATTTATGAAACATCGGTGAATACAGGGGATAAATCCCTACGGATAGCGGCCTGGGAGAGTCGAAGGACAAGGTGAGGATCCAGGGGATGCAAGCGTTCATCTCGTGAAAGCTCATTGAGGCCGTTAAGGGTAAAAGTGTGCCGTTGAGACTGCACTTGTTTTCACGCCCGTATTCACCGATGTTCCATAAATCTATCAATAGCTATTGAACCCATAAGTGTTCGTTGTTATAGCAACAATACATACATTATCTAGGGAATGTAGTTACTTTAGATTCTCTCTATTGGAAACACTGAATAATTAAACAAAAGGTGTCATTAAAGTTCCAATCGCAAGCGCTATTCAAGGTGTTTGACATTTGTTTTGGCGTATTCTGTAACAATGACTTCAGTTTATCCATTCAATAGCTTATGGGACCTATAAAGTTTATGGGATGTTGGTGAATACGGGCTGAGGGATGAAAAAGTTGCAGGAAGGGCTAGAGTTGGCAGTGAGGTTGGGGTATTAGCAGTAGTGCGAGCGTATAAGATACCAGGGCAGGTTGAAGAGTCCGGTTGGGTTTTACGCTTGGGAAAGCTAGGGCATCCCCGATAATAGGAAGATGACTTCGGCCGCAATTTGTGCAGATAGCCGTAGCGGGACCTATTTCGCATCATACATATATATATATATATATATATATATATATATATATATATATATATATATATATATATGTGTGTGTGTGTGGGCCTGCGCATCTAACACAGGCAAAAAACGCTGACAATTTGAAGTGGAATGACCGAACCTTTGGCATCAATGGTACTGCCCAACGTCTAATGATTTGCGTTTATGTTCTACCGTGACATATTATATTACGGTTTGGATTAGGTCAGGTTAGGTTCCCCCACGAAGGAACACACCTTGACGTGGTGTGGGGGCCCACTGAGGCGACATCCGCAAAACGCCCTGCTATGAAAACTTAGGTCATAGCATGGACTAGGATGGCGTCGCACTGCTAAGATGTTCTGGGTCTAATCACCACTACTTGCGTGATCGAGGCTCCCTAGTAGAATCACTTGGCATGAGCATGTTGACGGTTATTACTATATGTGTGTGCATTGCTAATTCAGGTGGTGCCGCCAGATGGCATTTAACTTTCCTCCTAGGGGGTTAGTTGTATCATTTTTATAAGATATTTGTTAGCTCCTGGATTCGTCTGGGGTCAATGATAAAGTTAATATTAGCGTTACAAAAAAATACTCGCGAGTTTGATTTTTGACCCATCCAATGGGACGAGATCGCGGGGAAACCCTGTTTTTTTGATGTACTACTAACGTAAGAAAAAATGTCGTACAAACAATGTTTGCATTGTGTAATTTTTGTAACGGCCTGTTATCGCTCAATGTGACAACTGATGTCAGTTTGATGAGTAAATAATACTTCAGTTTTAATATACCGCAGTTTAACACTCAAATTATTATAAATTATGTTATTTTAAATTATTTCTTTAACGTAAATGAATTCACTAGCGGAAACACCTCATGACTAGCCCTATTAAGATTTGTTTGTAATTTATTGATGCTCGTATTCACCAACATCCCATAAACTTTCCCATAGGCTATTGAATGGATAAACTGACAACGTTATTGTGACAGAATATGCCAAAACAAATGTCAAACACCTTGAATAGCGCTTGTGATTTGAATTTTCATGATAACCTTTTGTTTAATTATTCAGTGTTTCCAATGGAAGGAAACTAAAGTAACTACATTGTCTAGATAATGTATTTATTGTTGCTATAACAACGAATACTTATGGGTTCAATAGCTATTGATAGATTTATCATTGCCAACTGCATTAATGACAGCTTCGCTCTTATCTACTCTAAAAATCTACAGTTATGTTCCTCCTGAGTTGTTTGGTGACTAACAAATATGTCAATTATTATTATGATAATTATATATGATGTTTTTATTGGTATTATTGAAAACTACTATTAGTATATTATGTTGAAAACATAACAGAGGGAGCTTCCGACCGTATACGACCGGTAACATGTTTTTTTGGGCAATTGAGTAGGCCGTATGAGAGCGAAGCTGTCATTGATGCAGATGGCAATGGATTTATGGAACGTCGGTGAATACGGGGGGTGAAAGTCCAAAGTTGACAGCACAGTAACCTGTAATAAAAGTCTGGATCACACAACTGAAAATTTGAATTAGTGTATATTTGGTCACATACAGTATGTACGACTATTTATTGGGTTTAGTAGTACGTCTTCTGCAGTTATGGTAAACAGGAACACAAAAACCACACATTTTTATTTTCTTATTAGTACTTCATCTGAGATATTTTTATTAATAATAGTTGTAGACAATGTTATAATCCTCCTTCGTGTAATACTCGTCTTCTTATCTCTCCTTTTTGGTGTGTTTTTCATTTTTGTATATATCTTGAAAAATACATATAATAAAATATGGGCATCTATAACAACGATTGTACCTACAGACTAATTCATTAAGATTATTCATGTATACAATATATAATACGTTTGTTTGTATTTTATTTGCTTCTAAGGACTTATGGTACAGATAGCAGTTGCAAACAGTAATGCAACACATGAAGAACTATCAGAATGCTAAATTATTATAGCTAATATCGCACTGTGAGATGAAAAGTGTAAAATAAATTTTCATGTTTTGATTTTGATGATTTTTATAGTTATTTTAACGCTCTTTTAATAAAATAATAATACAACTTACCCTCTAGGAGGAAAGTTAAACGCCATCTGGCGGCATGACATCAATTAGCAATGCACACCACCATATGGTGGTGCCGCCAGATGTCGTTTAACTTTCCTCCTAGGGGGTAAGTTGTATTATTTTTCTATATAACCACTCGAGATATTGTGTGAATTCATCCTCACTAGCTGAGCTACACTGATGAGATCTAATAAGATCCAAATCTAGATATGTAGATTGCTAAGAGGTGGATTCACACTTATACATGCTCTTTTAATCTTTATTATTTGAACAAGATTATTAAGAGAGTAGCCTGATATAGTCACGTATTGCTATATTACTGTTAGCATCTATCCATCCATTTGCCGTATAAATATGTCGAACTGAATAATAGGGGGAGAGGTTAGATATGTTCACAGTCCCTAACAACAACACTATCTATACCTTGGAAGGTGTTAATTTGTATTTGTGTGTGTATGCGTGGAATTTAAGGGGCGGGAAGGAATAATAATAGTAATTTTGAGGAACTAATAGCTACTTAAATGTTATTAGTGCCGTTTCTCTTTCCGTCACTTATCACAATTTCGTTTGGGCCCAGTTCTTTCGAGATAGAATTCCGTAGGGAGTTCCTATCTTCGTAATCACCAGATTCCTAAAAAGATAAAACACATTTGGGTTTAATATCTAAGGTCTATACACATTTTATATGATCGCGTGGAATTTTAATATCGATTAATAATAATGGGCGGCAGTGGCGTAGCGAGCTTAACTCGCGCCCGGGGCACAATACCTTTTTAGCGCCCCCCTCCCCAATTGCAAACCATATAATATAACCTTCGGCGCCCCTTTGTGAGTAGCGCCCGGGGCATAATGCACCCCCCCCCCCCTGCCCCTCCCACCTCGCTACGCCACTGATGGGCGGTAGTTTGTAGTGAAAACTAGTTGGAGAAACGTTTTTCGCCCTTATTAACGTTATTCTGCAATACTTTTTAACTACCCCCCTTTATGCAATGGAACAATCACACCCACGGGTGGTCACTCTTCTGGCACCTCCAAACCCTATTGATGCACTGTATTAGTTTCTTCCTTCCCACCAACCAACCCAACCCAACACATCAACATCGTGTTACACAAGTATAATTTAATTCTTTACCGACAATTATGAATATATAAATGATATTTCATACCTGTAAAATGGCATCAGCAGCCATTAGCTCCTTCTTGGACAGCAATTCAACCACAGCCGCTGCATAGCAGTCTCCCAACATATTGTTGGTAGTTCGGAATCGATCACTATACAGTTTTAATTAGTATTAATATTGTTTTGCAACGCATACAGGTTTAAACAAAACTTACACAATCCAATCGACCGCAAATAGTAATGAGACGTCCTGGACGGGTGTATCAATGGCCGACAGGACCATCAGCAGCAATACTAGAGCTGCACTGGGCACGCTCGCAGATGAAAATGAAGCTGCCGTCGATGTAAAACTGTTAAATAAAATCGTTTAGAAATTTATTGACAAAATTAAACACGTTTTATAATTCATACATATACGAGCAGTGTATTAAAGCCGTCATCTTCTAGAACGGTTACGTTATATCATCGTTTTAAACCGAGTTAATAACTATACGTGTGGATTCCATTCAAGAAAATAATTGTAAAAAAAAAATCTAGCTTTATAGCTTTAAATAAACTTTATAGCTTTAAATAAGCTTTACAGCTTTAAAGGGAGAAGCTCAGAGGAGTTTAATCATCCGGTATTTACCTTGACTTTGCAGAAAACATTAATTAGCAATGATCGAAAATGTTCGATTCAACGTAATCCAATTCTGCTAATGGTAACTAACCACCTTTTGATATATTTAGGAAAAAAACTTCTATCTCTATAAGGCTATCAGCCAGTGAGGCTTTTCTGTCGGTCAAGGGAGAAGCTCAGAGGAATTTAATCACTCAGTATTTACCTTAACTTCACAGAAAACCTCTGAAAAACTCTGAAAGGTGATTCGCGAAAATTCTCTCCCCGCTGAGGTTAGAACTCAGGCTCTCCAATTCTCAGTACGAGACGGACGACGCCTCTAACCACTCGGCCACTGAGCTGGTTTTTTTTTTGAAATTATTTCATCAAGAAATCCCAGCCTCCCCCTTCAAAAAATACTTTCAACTTACCAAACCGTAACAAGTTCTCCAAACCCTAACGCAATCCCATTCATCTGCGCAATAAAACACGAAGCGATCGCAATAAACAACGCCGTCCCATCCATATTAATATTGCACCCGATGGGCAGCACGAACCGCGTGATGCGGCTATCAATCTTCAGCTCATCGTTCATCAGCCGGAACGTAATGGGTAGTGCTGCGGCTGTTGAGGCGGTCGCAAAAGCGGTACACGTGCTCTGTATCAAACCCAGATAAAACTTGAACGGATTCTTCCTCAGGAAGAACAAATAAATCAGCTGCATTATAATCAGTTGGTAAATAAAGACGCCCAGCACGACTGTTGCAATGAAACACGCTAGGTTTGAAATGACCAGCGCGAGATCGGTTACGGAGAGGATTTTGCCCGCGATTACACTGCTGATACCGAAGGGGGTGAGCCACATGACACCCGTCACGAATTTCATAACAACTTCGAAGGTTACCGTGAAGAATTCTATGACGATCTTGCTGCGGTCGCCCAGAGTGCCCAGAATTGTTCCGAAAATTAGGCAGAAGAATACGATGCCGAGGGTATTCGTACCAGCTCTGAAATATAAAAAAAAATCACTAATAGTCTTATTAATTGACTAATGCCCGTATTCACCAACATCCCATAAACTTTATAGGTCCCATAAGCTATTGACTGGATAAATTGATAACGTCATTGCGACAGAAAATGCTAAAACAAATGTCAAACACCAAATAGCGCTTGCAATTGGAGCTTTAATGACACCTTTTGTTTAATTATTCAGTGTTTGAAATAGAGCGAATCTAAAGTAACTACATTCCCTAGATAATATATTTATTGTTGCTATAACAACGAATACTTATGGGTTCAATAGCTATTGATAGATTTATGGATATTTTCTATAAATATATCAATAGCTATTGAATCCATAAGTATTCGTTGTTATAGCAACAATAAACACATTATCTAGGGAATATAGTTACTTTAAATTTGTTCTATTGGAAACACTGAATAATTAAACAAAAGGTGTTATTGAAGCTCCAATCGCAAGCGCTATTCAAGTTGTTTGACATTTGTTTTGGCATATTCTCTCACAATGACGTTGTCAATTTATTCAGTCAATAGCTTATGGGACCTATAAAGTTTATGGGATGTTGGTGAATACGGGCATAAAGGTATTAAGTATATAAATTCTTTGCAAAAGTTGTTCAAATTGTAGACTTTCCAAGGACTTCTATATTATGGGCTCTAATTGGCAGTTTAACGAGTAGTTCGTTATACGTTTCGCAGAATAAAACCGTCCGTGTTGAATCAACTCTGTTGGTATTGATATTATTTATCTAGGATCAATACAGTGCGGCCGTAACGGTTACAACAGCCATACAAACTATCGTAAATTATTGCTTTTAGTACATTTAATATAACGACTTTATCTATTCTAACCTGTAATTGATTTGCCTTGCAAGTTGTTCTGTGCTGTCGAATGTTCCATTATCCACGTTATAGGTGACCACTGATGTATTAATGTAAGCCGTATGCGCCTGAAAATCAATGTGGATATTTTCAAATTGATTATTTATAATATATATATATATATATATATATATATATATATATATATATATAAGTGTGAATCCACCCCTTAGCAATCTACATATCTAGATTTCGATCTTATTAGATCTCATCAGTGTAGCTGAGGGTGAATTCACACAATATCTCGAGTGGTTATATACAAAAATGATACAACTAACCTCCTAGGAGGAAAGTTAAACGCCATCTGGCGGCACCACATCAATTAGCAATGCACACCCATATGGTAATAACCGTCAACATGCTCATGCTATCAGGATCACCGGGTAGTGCCCTCTATGGAATAATATTCCAACAGAGTGCTTGAGATATCAGCACAATGCCAATCTTATAAAACATATGTAAGTGTTAATCCACTCCTTAGCAATCTACATATCCAGATTTCGATCTTATTAGATCTCATTAGTGTTATTACCATATGAGTGTGCATTGCTAATTGATGTGGTGCCGCCAGATGGCGTTTAAATTTCCTCCTAGGGGGTTAGTTGTATCATATTTATAAAATAAATCTACTCTGATTAATTTTTTGACACATTTTTGTTTTACTTGTCCGTTACATTAGAGATTAAATTAATCAATTTGTTCCCTAGTTAAAGTAGTTACATTACAGCTAGGTTAAATAAATATGACTAACCCCCGTAATCACCAACGTTCCATAAATCTATCAATAAGGCACCTCTTACACGGTCAATAATACTGTCGATCCTAGTACTGTCAATATTTGCTTCAATCCTCCTTTTATATTTATCAAGATTGCAAACTCTGAATAATTAAACAAAAGGTGTCATCAAAGCTCCAATCGCAAGCACTATTGAAGGTGTTTGTTTTGGCATATTCTGTCACAATGACGTTGTAAATTTATTCATTCAATAGCTTGTGGGACCTATAAAGTTTATGGAATGTTGGTGAATACGGGCATAAAAGATTAACAGTGTGACAAAGTAAAGAAATTTTTTACCAAGAATGTAAGGCGTAAGTTAATTAATAACGTATAATCGTAATAAAAAATTATGTAGACAAAAATAGCTAACCTACCTGCTGGAAAGTCGCTTGGAAAATATTATCTGCAACGATGTTCCTAAAAAATATCACACTTGTAGATGACAATAGGTATTTTTTTTTGTTTCAACTCACCTCCCCAGATCTAATAAACTATCCAACATACTAGTTGCGCCGCGATTCTCATTCCCCGTGCCCAGAGTTTCTTTGAGGCCCGGATGTCCTGGATGGATAAGAGTGACCAGCACCACGCCCAGCACGGCGTTAAGAATGGACGTAAGAAGGAAATATATTAAAGTCCGGACGGCTATGCGACCATTTAGTTTCGCATTAAGACTAGCGCTGCCCGCCACTAGACTGGAAATAATCAGTGGCAGGATGATTAACTTGAGCAGACGCATGAAGAGCTCGCCTGGATAGGAAATCAGCATAATGGAGGTTTGAGTTAAATTGCAGGGCCGCAAACCGAAACCTATAACATAATGATGATTATTAGAATTCATTCAAATATATAGTGACTTGTGGAGAAGAGAATTGGTGGCTAATGAGTGTGGCCTCACACCGTTACATTGTCTTCTCCACCGGTGTGAAGATATCCACCCATACTCTCAGGCTCAGTTCGAACCTCATCGGGGTGAATTTAGCGTATCACCTTTCGAAATTTTCAGAGGTTTACCGTGAAGTTAATATAAATACCGGGCAATTAAACTCCTCTGAGCTTCTCCTTTGACCAGCGGAAAAGCCTCACGGCTGACAGCCCTATACAGATTTTGTCCCCAAATCACATTCCCACTATTGATTCATGAAATCCATAAAATAAAAAGTAAATTACCTACACGCGCGCAAATCGGTTTAATACAAACTATGTAATATATAGAACGCCTACGACAGGGGGTGGAGGGTGTGTTTCGGTACCAAGCACCCAACATATCGCATTAATACAGCAATGATTGACGACACCGAAGCGTCTAAAATCGATCGTGTTTAATAATGTGGGGGGCACCGCCGAGTCTAAATTACAATTCGCGTGATGGCCCACTCACTGGACAGTCAATTAACCGCGCACGATTCTCAACTTAATTGTCTGTCTTTTTATTTGTAGAAGTTCAAAATAATATAGCCGCGCGCGGTCAATTGAAAAGTATTCAAACAAATTAATTTGTCAACGTGAAGCCGCATGAGACAATAGAGGAGTCCCCAAGCAATTTTATTATGTCCACACAATGGCACGGGGATAATTGAAAATCGATTTTTAATATAAATAATTGCTCGGCAGTAAATATTAATTTTTTTAATATTTAATGATTTTGTTTATTATTTAATTATGTTTATGGTAATCGGTAAATATAAAACAAAACTATATTTATTGTTGCTAAAACAACGAATACTTATGGGTTCAATAGCTATTGATACGTTAACGTTGGTGAATACAGGGGTTGTATTCACCAACGTTCCATTAATGTATCAATAGCTATTGAACCCATAAGTATTCATTGTTTTAGCAACAATAAGTACATTATCTAAGGAATATAGTTACTTTAGATTCTCTCTATTGGAAACACTGAGTAATTAAACAAAAGGTGGCAATCATAAGCGCTATTCAAGGTGTTTGACATTTGTTTTGGCAATTTTTGTCACAATGACGTTTTAAATGTATCCATTCAATAGCTTATAGGACCTATAAAGTTTATGGGATGTTGGCGAATGAGTTTATATTTATAACATAAATATTTATTAAATGAAAACATTAATATTTTTGTTCCAAAATTGCTATTAAAATAGTCACTAGTCACAAAGTGTGATGGCCCACCTGGCATTAACCGTATGGCAACGTCACATTATATGTCAAAGTTGTCAAAAGTGACGTTTTAATCACGGATTAGAAATTAACTCGAGAGTTATGTGCTGTATACAATGCGTTACTTTATAAATAATTCTATTCGTTAGTCATAATTCACATGTTACGCTTATTATCCATGGGATATATATATATATATATATATATATATATATATATATATATATATATATAATATATATAATAGATTAAATCATCCTGTATAAGACAGTACCTAGTATGGCTCCGAAGGCGACCCCCATTAGGGTACCAAGAAGTAGCAGATTCTCCGATATCCATTTCCTGATTCCTGTCATCTCTCTTTTATCACTCCGCTCCGTGCACTCAATTTTGACGGTGTTATCTTCGGGCATTTTGGCGAACAGATACTCTGAAAAATAGAAATATATTACGAATTTTTATTTCAAAATATGATGAAATCTTTGTCTGAAAATTTGCTAAAAGCAGCATATGTTGTTTACTTGAAACTCTACAGTTAATGTTTGTAATTTTAGGATAAAGGTTTGTTCATTTATAAAATTATTATTATTATATTATTAAAATTAAAGTCGTTTTTTGCACAAACATATCTATTTAGAGAGGTACTCTTGAGAACTCCTTGTAGTCACAATAAGAAAAAACCTCTATCTTGCCATGAGGCTTTTTTTACGGTAAAGAGAGAAGCTCAGAGGAGTGATATTTACTAGTTTTCTAGCTAAGAATCCACGATTTCAGAAAATGCAAGAATGAAAATTGTGACATTTCTAGTTTTCCCGCGATTGCATCCCAAACTATGATGTAGTAAAATATCATCGAATAGTGTTAGTAAAAATGACATGTCATACATTATTGGAGATATTACTAAAACCTTTTAATGAATTTTCGTGATATTTACTAATTTTCTACCTAAAAAGATACGTTTTCAGAAAATGCATGAATGAAAATTGTGACATTTCTAGTTTTCCCGCGATTGCACCCCAAACTATGATGTGGTAAAATATCATCGAATAGTGTTAGTAAAAATGACATGTCATACATTATTGGAGATATTACTAAAATCTTTTAATGAATTTTCGTGATATTGACTAATTTTCTACCTAAAAAGACATGATTTCAGAAAATGTAAAAATGAAAATTGTGACATTTCTAGTTTTCCCGCGATTGTAATCCAAACTATGATGTGGTAAAATATCATCGAATAGTGTTAGTAAAAATGACATGTCATACATTATTGGAGATATTACTAAAACCTTTTAATGAATTTTCGTGATATTTACTAATTTTCTACCTAAAAAGACATGATTTCAGAAAATGTAAAAATGAAAATTGTGACATTTCTAGTTTTCCCGCGATTGCATCCCAAACTATGATGTAGTAAAATATCATCGAATAGTGTTAGTAAAAATGACATGTCATACATTATTGGAGATATTACTAAAACCTTTTAATGAATTTTCGTGATATTTACTAATTTTCTACCTAAAGACATGATTTCAGAAAATGTAAAAATGAAAATTGTGACATTTCTAGTTTTCCCGCGATTGTAATCCAAACTATGATGTGGTAAAATATCATCGAATAGTGTTAGTAAAAATGACATGTCATACATTATTGGAGATATTACTAAAACCTTTTAATGAATTTTCGTGATATTTACTAATTTTCTACCTAAAAAGACACGATTTCAAAAAAGCAAAAATGAAAATTGTGACATTTCTATTTTTCCCGCGATTGCACCCCAAACTATGATGTAGTAAAATATCGTCGAATAGTGTTAGTAAAAATGACATGTCATACATTATTGGAGATATTACTAAAACCTTTTAATGAATTTTAGTGATATTGACTAATTTTCTACCTAAAAAGACACGATTTCAGAAAATGTAATAATGATATTTGTGGCATTTCTAGTTTTCCCGCGATTGCACCCCAAACTATGATGTAGTAAAATATCATCAAATAGTGTTAGTAAAATTGACATGTCATACATTATTGGAGGTATTACTAAAACCTTTTAATGAATTTTCGTGATATTTACTAATTTTCTACCTAAAAAGTCACGATTTCAGAAAATGCAAGAATGAAAATTGTGACATTTCTAGTTTTCCCGCGATTGCACTCCAAACTATGATGTAGTAAAATATCATCGAATAGTGTTAGTAAAAATTACATGTCATATATTATTGGAGATAGTACTAAAACCTTTTAATGAATTTTCGTGATATTTACTAATTTTATACTTAAAAAGATACGATTTCAGAAAATGCAAGAATGAAAATTGTGGCATTTCTAGTTTTCCCGCGATTGCACCCCAAACTATGATGTAGTAAAATATCATCAAATAGTGTTAGTAAAATTGACATGTCATACATTATTGGAGGTATTACTAAAACCTTTTAATGCATTTTCGTGATATTTACTAATTTTCTACCTAAAAAATCACGATTTCAGAAAATGCAAGAATGAAAATTGTGACATTTCTAGTTTTCCCGCGATTGCACTCTAAACTATGATGTAGTAAAATATCATCGAATAGTGTTAGTAAAAATTACATGTCATATATTATTGGAGATAGTACTAAAACCTTTTAATGAATTTTCGTGATATTTACTAATTTTCTACTTAAAAAGATACGATTTCAGAAAATGCAAGAATGAAAATTGTGGCATTTCTAGTTTTCCCGCGATTGCACCCCAAACTATGATGTAGTAAAATATCATCAAATAGTGTTAGTAAAATTGACATGTCATACATTATTGGAGGTATTACTAAAACCTTTTAATGCATTTTCGTGATATTTACTAATTTTCTACCTAAAAAATCACGATTTCAGAAAATGCAAGAATGAAAATTGTGACATTTCTAGTTTTCCCACGATTTCACTCCAAACTATGATGTAGTAAAATATCATCGAATAGTGTTAGTAAAAATTACATGTCATATATTATTGGAGATAGTACTAAAACCTTTTAATGAATTTTCGTGATATTTACTAATTTTCTACTTAAAAAGATACGATTTCAGAAAATGCAAGAATAAAAATTGTGACATTTCTAGTTTTTCCGCGATTCCACTCCAAACTATGATGTGGTAAAATATAATCGAATAGTGTTAGTAAAAATGACATGTCATACATTATTGGAGATATTACTAAAACCTTTTAATGAATTTTCGTGATATTTACTAATTTTCTACATAAAAAGACACGATTTCAGAAAATGCAAGAATGGAAATTGTGACATTTCTAGTTTTCCCGCGATTGCACTCCAAACTATGATGTAGTAAAATATCATCGAATAGTGTGAAAATGTAAAAATTCAAATTGTGGCATTTCTAGTTTTCCCGCGATTGCAGCCCAAATTATGATGTACTAAAATATCATCGAATAGTGTTAGTAAAAATGACATGTCATACATTATTGGAGATATTACTAAAACCTTATAATAAATTTTCGTGATATTTACTAATTTTCTACCTAAAAAGACACGATTTCAGAAAATGTAAAAATGTGGCATTTCTAGTTTCCCGCGATTGCAGCCCAAATTATGATGTACTAAAATATCATCGAATAGTGTTAGTAAAAATGACATGTCATACATTATTGGAGATATTACTAAAACCTTATAATAAATTTTCGTGATATTTACTAATTTTCTACCTAAAAAGATACGATTTCAGAAAAAGCAAGAATTAAAATTGTGACATTTCTAGTTGTCCCACGATTGCACCCCAAACTATGATGTGGTAAAATATCATCGAATAGTGTTAGTAAAAATTACATGTCATACATTATTGGAGGTATTACTAAAACCTTTTAATGAATTTTCGTGATATTTACTAATTTTCTACTTAAAAAGACACGATTACAGAAAATGCAAAAACGAAAATTGTGGCATTTCTAGTTTTCACCTGGTATTTACCTTAACTTCACAAAAAAAACTGATGGTCACGCTCCGGAATACTCAGTAGCGCCTCAAACCATTAAGCCACTGAACTGGTGGTTTGTCCAAATATTTTCCGAAAATTATTTATTTTATTTTTCAGCCTCAACCCACCTTATATGTGTAGTTAGTTAATACCGCACGTCTACCCTTTTATAATCCCATTAAATGTTCTTTCACAACCAACCCCCGGCGCATGCACCCTATAATTCTATACAATACTTGTACATACATTATTATCGATATTAGCTTAGTGTGTAAAAACTTTGAAAACTTTGATAAAAGCTGTATTGATGTTTCAAGGTCAGTTTTTTTTCGTCATACTTTAAACGATATTAGATTGCTTTGATATATCTAAATAATAATAACATCGATTTCGAAAGGCGTATTGCTAATGTTTGAATGCTGTTAGATTGCTGTATCGATATTAGCTTAGTGTGTAAAAAACTTTGAAAACGTTGATAAAAGCTGTATTGATGTTTCAAGGTCAGTTTTTTTTCGTCATACTTTAAACGATGTTAGTTTGTTTTGACAAATCTAAATAATAATAACATCGATTTCTAAAGGAGTATTGCTAATCTTTGAATGCTTAGATCGCTGTAATGAATCTAATAATAGAGAATGACTAGCAAAGTAATTCCTATAATATAAAAAAAAACGAAAACAACGATTTAAAGCCGACCGAGCTGTGCTGTGTAAAAGTGTAATAAAAAAACATAAAAAAAAGTGTGATAAAAATATCTGGTGTGGGCACACCAGACGATTTTCCGAATTACATTAACATTTTTCACTTTTTTTTTAACATTTTCGACAATTTCAACTTTTTCTACTTATACATATTGACATTTTGAGCGAAAAATGCCTGCTTTTGAGAAATATACAATCACACAAAACATGCGGAGGTAATATCAACTTAAACAAATATATTTTGTGGTAATGACTAAAAAGTTTCCCGACCACTGATCTAAATTGTCTAGTATCATACAGCAAATTGTTTGGAATATTGAATTGGATTATAGATTGAATTAAAATTAAAACGCGTTCTATTCTTCAAGAAAAATTTTTATGCGGGCTTGCATGATCGTAGATCGTAGAAATGGTTTAGTTTCATAGATATTGTCTTGTTTACTTCATGCATTTGGTAAACAAGTCAATTTCTTAGTCCTTGATTTCTTGAATAATTTTTAATTCGAATAGTGTTATTAAAGATGACATGTCATACATTATTGGAGGTATTACTAAAACCTTTCAATGAATTTTCGTGATATTTACTAATTTTCTACCTAAAAAGACACGATTTCAGAAAATGCAAGAATGAAAATTGTGACATTTCTAGTTTTCCCGCGATTGCACTCCAAACTATGATGTAGTAAAATATCATCGAATAATATTAGTAAAAATGACATGTCATACATTATTGGAGATATTACTAAAACCTTTTAATGAATTTTCGTGATATTTGCTAATTTTCTACCTGTAAAGACACAATTTCAGAAAATGCAAAAATGAAAATTGTGACATTTCTAGCGATTGCCCCCAAACTATGATGTAGTATAATATCATCGATTAGTGTTAGTAAAAATAACATGTCATACATTATTTGAGGTATTACTAAAACCTTTTAATGAATTTTCATGATATTTACTAGTTTTCTACCTAAAAAGATACGATTTCAGAAAATACAAGAATGAAAATTGTGACATTTCTAGTTTTCACGCGAACGCACGCCAAACTATGAGGTAGTAAAATATCATCGAATAGTGTTAGAAAAATGACATGTCATACATTATTGGAGATATTACTAGAACCTTTTAATGAATTTTCGTGATATTTACTAATTTTCTACCTAAAAAGTCACGATTTCAGAAAATGCAAGAATGAAAATTGTGACGTTTCTAGTTTTCTCGCAATTGCACTCCAAACTATGATGTGGTAAAATATCAATTAATAATGTTAGTAAAAATATCATGTCATACATTATTGGAGATATTACTAAAACCTTTCAATGAATTTTCATGATATTTACTAATTTTGTTCCTAAAAAGACACGATTTCAGAAAATGCAAAAATGAAAATTGTGACATTTCTAGTATTCCCGCGATTGCACCCTAAACTATGATGTAGTAAAATATCATCGATTAGTGTTAGTAAAAATGGCATGTCATACATTATTGGATATATTACTAAAACCTTTCAATGAATTTTCGTGATATTTACTAATTTTCTACCTAAAAAGATACGATTTCAGAAAATGTAAAAATGAAAATTGTGACATTTCTAGATTTCCCACGATTGCTCCCCAAACTATGATGTGGTAAAATATCATCGAATAGTGTTAGTAAAAATGACATGTCTTACATTATTGGAGATATTACTAAAACATTTTAATGAATTTTCATGATATTTACTAATTTTCTACCAAAAAAGATATGATTTCAGAAAATGCAAAAATGAAAATTGTTACATTTGTAGTTTTTCCGCTATGATGTAGTAATCTCGTAATCAAGACAATTTGTTAGTCATTAATTTCTTGAACAATTTTTAATTCAAGAAATTGTCTTGTCTAAAACGAACTTAAGTAGTATTGTTCAGTATTACTGTTAGATTTATATATTTATAAATCTAACATTAATACTTAATAATGGTGCTTTTGGCACTATAACATTATAATATTATAGCGCCAAAAGCACTATTAGTAATTTATAAATATATAAATCTAACAGTAATACTTAATATGAAATTATATACTCTTATACCAGCATTATAGAAGTCTGGGATTAAAGAAATTAACATTATGTATTATATATTGTAAAAAAATAACTAAAATTCTGCAGTAAAAAAAAGTAATGGAAACAAATGTAAATCATTTGGTGATTATTGTATTTTACCAGAAAAACGTGAAGTATCTTCCATAGCACGTGATAGTCGAAATCAACGGCGAGGTCTGTGTGGGTCCCCGTTGTAGGGTAGAAGTCGCGAACCGCCCCCGCCGTCGAAAATTAGCCTGAGGCTTGCAGGAGCGGACAACTCCGGGGTAAATTGTGCGAACCGCGGGGACTTTTCTTCTCGGGCGTGCGGAAGATATACTGCGTGCGTGTTTGCGTGCGACAATTTCGCGAGCAGATCGCGCGGCCGGAAAGTTTGGCTGGTCGGGTTGGACTGAACGAAGACGGCGGCGGCGGTGTCGGCGGCGGCTATCGATTTTCCCAGTGCATCCAGTGTCAGTGGCGGGCCCCCACCACAGAATGTTGAATTCGCATGTTGGGATAGGCAGACGATCAGACCACGTGGGTTTGATTGCGAATTTAACATATTTTTTTCAACTTGTCTTCCTAATTTTAGATATGGTTTCTCTTATACAATCTGTAGTCATCAAGTTTTAAATATTTTGCTCTGTAGGGTTGTTAATATATAGTAGTATAAAAATAATACAAATTGAAATATTGTCTATGCAAATTTATTTGGATAGACAATAAAAATATATATATATATATATATATATATATATATATATATATATATATATATATATATACTTGTTCCGAAGAAGTTTTCCAAAATCAGCTGAGAATTGGTTGCAGGCACGTAAGGGCACTTAATAGTAAAGACAATAAGCCAAACTAAGAATGCAGCGGTGAAGGAACAGAGATCAAAATAAAGGCAGGAATACGCCAGGGCTACAGTCTCAGTTCTCAACTATTGCACAAAATAATCAAAAGCCAGGATGGAGTAACTAGAGGCACGTGCCCAAGGCCCAGATGGAGGGGCAGGGGGTTCACAAAGCCCACAGAAGAATCGAAATAATTCGCATTATATTAACCAAAATTTATTGGTGGGGCACGTCTCAAAATTAAAACAAGAAAAATACACGTACATTTAAAAATTGTTCGTAGAAATCAGGGAACCATACCTAGCTAAAAAATTGTTGCTTCCTTCAAAATGGGTTTATCTAGTTGTACTACTAGTTAAAACTATTATTTTTGGGAAATAAGAGTAGCTTTATTTAATTCATAAAATTTAGTCGAAGGGCCTCTCCTCTCCACTTAGACTAAATTTTATGAATTGTTGTGTTCTTGACCATGGCCAGAACAATGCTAGTTACGCCCTGGGAGTAACCCACGGGTAGAAATAAGGAGGACTGTTGTAAAAATAATTTGCTACGCTGACGATGCCATCATCATTGCTGACTCGGAGGATAGACTTCAATATCTGCTAAACACATTCACATCAGAATGCGGTTTTTAAATTTTCTCGTCAACCTGAATTTGAAGTAGTCCTATTAAAATAAAGTCAGTATTGACGACTATAGCTGTTTTCGTTTATCACTATGGACTAGTACGGGCTTATTGATTCTTGTTCTATTTTTTGCTTCCGATGCGCACAATTCTACCTTGGCCGTTACAACCGGCGGCGGACGACCGGAAGACCTGAGCGATATAGCACGCTACCGAAAGCGCCTCATGTGTTCTCGCAAAACATCACTAATATTTTTTTATTTAGTTTTTCTCAATAATTTCTATCAAAAACATCTCATAACAATAATTGTTCAATTAAATGTACTCACTATAGGTATGCTCATTGGTAAGACAATGTTGTTACGAACTTTTGAATGAACTAGACATTTACGAGGCGGCCGAGGGCGATTTGTGCCAAAAAAATTCTATATTTATCGAACGCCGGCACAACACGATTCCCTCCGTCGTTGGTTACTAATTGACAAAACACGTGCGGATCCGGAAAATTTTCCGTGCCCTTCGCCCCATCACCGAGATGCAGCACGGTAATTAACGGGGATTGGCAAGAGTCCGGTCAAATTAATTGCCGCCAAAAATTTCGGGATGGTCATAAAATAACCCACCAGATGCAGTCATAAAGTGCTGCCAAGTGCAAAAGCATGACAATTAAGTAAGCATTATATATAATGTGAGAATGTTGTTGAGTGTAGCTGTTTTTAGTTACAGAAATATGTTCGTTACGTACATATTTTAACGCATGAATTGCATTGTACTACCAAAATTTAAATATATTTATACAGGGTGAAAATTAAGTAGCGGATTTATTCAATAAAATCTTTATTTATGATTTTTCCAAAAATTTCTTGTATATCAGTTGGCAATGCACACCCATATGGTAATAACCTAATCTAATAAGATCAAAATCTAGATATGTAGATTGCTAAGGGGCGGATTCACACTTATATATGTTTTATAATTTAAGAAATTATCTTGTCTTAAACGACCTTAAGATTAGACTTCTCACTTTGCCTTTTAAATTTCCAATTTTTAATGATCAAAAAATCAATTTTTTAGGATAATTTTTGAATTAGTAATTTTTTTAAATGTCAACCCCTTTTTTTAAATCCCTTTCAGGATCCGCAATAAATTTTTCTGCGATCAGCGATGTATATTATGATAAAGGTTACATGAGGTTAATTGTTAATTTATTATTTTTATTATATATGTATGTATGTATGTATTATCTTTATTATCTGTTGTTTCCCTGTAATTGGAGTGTTACTCTGTTGGGTAAATAAAGCTTATTATTATTATTATTATTATAATGAGGAAACATCCGTTAATTTCAAATGTCAGGGTCAGACGAAAAACACGAAATAATATTCAATAAAACAATGCGAGCAATTTTTACAAAAATCATAAAGATTTTATTGAATTTATTCGCTACTTAATTTCCAGCCTGTATAATGACTATGATCGAATTGCATTACTAGGACACAAAATTGTATTAACAAGCTTAACAAAAGAATGATTGTAAGCAAATAATAATGATGCAATTATAATGACGAGTGTAAAAGTAGAACAAACCAAATATGTAAACAAATATCCACACGACTTTCCGGTCAAACTAATATTAAATCCATGATATTAAAAACTATAATTTTTAAATAAAAGTAAGTTTTACTAAAAAAATTATCTATTTCGACTATATCAGTCATGAAACACACAGACAAGTAAAAAAACGCAGTTTTTCCGCTATAACAATGTTTTTCTTTCTTTGTAGCATAGTAATAAAAAAAACATCGTGAATGATTTTTTTTATTTTATACATATATATAAATATATATATATATATATATATATATATATATAAATATATATAATATATATATATATATATATATATATATATATATATAAATATATATAATATATATATATATATATATATATAAATTTATATAATATATATATATATATATATATATATATAATTGTTTGCCTTCTACCGTACGCTGTAGTATTTTTATGAGAATCTCAATGTTATGTTTATCTGTATATAGCAAAAATTAATATTTATGAAAAAAAAATTATTTACATGCGTATCTTTACATAAAGATACATATGCAGCTCCAAATCTGAATAATTATGAATGGCCTCGCAAGGTTTCAATGAAATATAAATAAATAAATAAGATGGAATATTTAGGCTCGGTTTTATAAAAATCTAGGTAACTATAACCCGTGATTATATTGTTAGATGTTGCATAAATTGTTTTTAACTTTTTGTTTCATAGTGTCATGTACCTGTGTTTATATATGGCAACGTCGCATTATGTGTCAAAGTTAGCAAAAATGAGGTTAAAATCACGGATGTTTAATTAACTCGAGAGTTATCTGCTTTATACAACCGTGCCTTAAGCTCGTTTTAGACAACAAAATTTCTTGATTCAAAAGTTGTTCATGAAATTAATTAATATATTGACTAAGAATTGCCTTCTTTAATTTATGAATCTAAATGATGAGAAACGAATTCTGAAATTAGTTTTGGTCTGCGCTCATGCATGTCCGTTTTATTTTCCATTCAATCTACAATCCAATTCAATATTTCAAACAATTTGCTGTATGATTTGAGGCAATTTAGATTGCCTAATTTTTGAGTCAAGAAATTGTGTTGTGTAAAACGACCTTTAGCATTACACTAAGGGCCGGTTCCATAATATTGACGTAAAGTGAACTTTACAAAAAGGTTACTTTTTTTAAAAAGGGTCCTTTAAAACATGTGCTTGTTCCATAATGATTTGTAAAAGGGACTTTTCATAAAGTAGACTTTACTTGTGTTGGCTACACTGAACTGTCAATCAGATGCCAAAGTAGGGTTATATTGTAACGTTTTCTAACACGTGTTGTACCAAGTTGAAGAGGAAACTAGGTTAATATTATTATATTTATTATATATAGTGATTGTGATTTGTGCACACTAAAATGAGCTGCGAAAAGGCAAAGAGGAAGAAGTGCTCCCCTTTTAGGCATGTGCCCATAGCAAACGATCCTATAATTGATTTGATTTTAAAAATTATCAATCCTAAGACGGTGGTAGGAGTTATCAATGTGTTTGATAATGATTCAACTGTAATTATATCATTATATGTGTATTTGCATTCTTTTTTATAACTGTTTATTTTAGAGGATGGAGGCAAATAATGAGGATATTCAGGTTATTACTGAACCAGTGACTGAATATTCCATTGTTCATAACATGGAAAATGATCAAGTTAGCATTCCATATTTAAATTTTATAATTGTAATAATTACCATATTATTTCATATCTCAGGTATTATGTGAACAATCAAACATATTTGTACAAGGAGAAAATGAAGATTCTAAAGTGATTACGAATCTAACTGTAAGTAGACAATAATTTTGAAGATGTTTAGAAGTGTAATGAATGCTTTGTTTAAAGGTTAATAGTGAAGCTAGTGGCAGCCAAACCTGGAATGACTACACTCCTTACAAGTTGCGAAAGCCTACTTCCAAAAAATTAAGGCCTGCTGTAGTCAGCAGTCTTGGTGAGGCAAAGGAGGATTATTTTAAAATTATGAGCCTCTCCATAAAAGAAGACATGGAGTGGAAAAGGAAAAGAGACTGTCGTGAGGAAGCCAAACACCAGAAGGAAATGGAACTGCTAGAGTTAGAAATTGCAATTAAAAAAAAACTGCTAGAAAAATAAAACTTTATTCACAAATTAGCAAAATGATTATTTATAATTAGTCTCCGAACATTATTTCCATTTTCAGCTTCCTGTATGTTTCTATTTTCATTGTTTTCATCTTCCTCTTCCTCTCCAAGCCATTCTGGTAGATACTCATCATTCATGTCAATAGCAATATTATGTAACACTGCTGTTGCTACAACTATGGCCATAACAGTATCCAAATTTACTCTCATACCCAAACTCAAAATTGGGAACCTTCTCTTCCAAACTCCATATTTCCTTTCAACTACATTTCTGGTTCGAATAATTGATTCATTATAGAGATTTTCTGCAGCAGTTGTTACATTCCTTAGCTTCGTCATTAAATAAGTTTCAAGGCGGTATCCACTATCCCCAACTAACATGTAAGGATTGTAAATACCATTTGAAAATTCTTCTTTTAAATTGCTGTTATTAAAAACTGTTTGATCATGTGCAGATCCTGACCACCGAGCAACAATATTCCTTATTCTTAAATTTGCATCACACACTGTTTGCACATTCAATGCAAAATAATTTTTTCTACATCTGTATATCTCTGCATCGAGGCCACCAACTGAATCGATTTTTATTAAGGTACAATCAATAGCTCCTATGACCCTAGGAAAACTAGCAATTTTATAGAATCCTCGAGCTGCAGATTCCATTTCAGCAATCGTAGAATACATATTTATATACCGTGGTCTTAGAGAAGCTATAGCACGTGACACATTTCTTATTATTCTGCACGTTGATGTTTTCGAAATTCCCATAAAATCTCCAGCTGTTATTAAAAAAATTCCAGTAGCGAAAAATCGTAAGGATAATAACAATTGCTGCATTGGTGGAATTGCTCCTCCACTAAAAGAATAAAGACGGAATAAAAAATAAATATTACCTACTTGCATATTAATGTTTATTAAAATAAATGGTTTTATACATACCGGTTAGTGGGATGTGCAATCATGTCTTCTATTTCACAAAGTAATGAAACAACAGTTTGCTTTCGAAGTCTGAATCTGTCGAAGAACTCTTTTTCATCATATTTAGTAAAACATTGTTCACGTTTTTGATAGACTTTGATTTTTTTTAAAACCACGTAATCTTCATCTTCTTCCTCGTCTGATGAAAAGTCGAAATAGCGATATCCATTCATTTTTGTAAATGAGGACGCAGGCAAATTTGTTAGGTTACGTATATGAAAAAGCACCCTTTTGCGCGACAAAAGGTCGGAAGTTGGCGCTTTAGGTATAAAGCCGACTTTTGCGTAAAGGCGCCTTTAAAATTGCTCATGGAACCGCCTTTTCAGATAAAGCCGGCTTTTGCGCGTAAAGGATACTTTTTCGCTCATTATGGAACCGGCCCTAATTGTTCAATGAAACATATAAATTCACTTTTATATATAGTCTTTATTTTAATCTTGTTTAGTGTGTAGCA
Organism: Lordithon lunulatus; assembly: GCA_963942505.1. Lineage (NCBI taxonomy): Eukaryota > Metazoa > Arthropoda > Insecta > Coleoptera > Staphylinidae > Lordithon > Lordithon lunulatus. The sequence goes on from OZ012671.1 coordinate 37,192,886, forward strand.
TAAATAAAAGTTATTTTATTAATGATTTTATCTAAATGTTTATTTTGGTGTGGCCCCTTTACAGCCACATAGTTTAATCGGTGTGAAGATAGACTCTAAGATCCCAGCCTCTATATCGCGCGGCGATTGTTTGCGGGTCTGTACTGACCAATTGGGGTGACCAATAAAACCCAAATTTTGAGGAATCTTTTATATATGTCTTGCCGACTATAATATATAGTTACATATTTTTATTAATAATTTTTATAGGCGTTGTTGTATAATATATGTTGTTACGTAAATTATTATTTTTACCAGCCCACCGTCATACAATTGATTTGAAAAAATTACACAATATTTATAGCGACAATGGAAAATGGAAACTCTCAACCTGAGCACCTTGTTTCTTCAATTTATTTTTTATTTATAACTTTTCCGCTCCTATCTCGATTTTAGTGGCTGGGTCGATAAAAAAATTATGCAACATATTTTGTTTAATTAATTTGTTTGTTTTTACTAATCTTAGTGCAGAACATATCAGTGCACCAGATGGCCAAAGGAAATGGGAATTTTAAAAATTATTTTTGGTCGGCGACCAAGTCTAACACATTTCATTATTATTATTTTTTATAAAAAAAAACTTATAATCTAAATACACACCGGTCATAGTTTAAGTAGATTGTAATTGAATGTTATTTTACGACTATTATTATTGTGATTGTTTTCGTATTCTGTTTATTTTAAAAACTTATTTAAACTATTAGGCTGTGGCCTTAATAGCCTTTCAGGCTAATACGCTCTAATATTATCAATCAAGCAATCAATCAGAGAGGAAATAAATGGGGCATTGTTGAATGCAGACGGAGAATCTATGATAAATGAAAGATGTGATAGAGTGAGTAAAGGTTGAATGTGGTTTTTAGATGAGGGTGGAAGAGGAGTGAGTGAAATGAGATTCATAAAGAACCTAAAAGCAGTGAAATGATATTATTCAACTCTAGCTTTTCATTAGTTTAAAGTATTATGATAGAAATCTTCATGGTACGTAAGTGCTGATTGTTATAGTGTTTATTGAAGTATTAAAACTTCAATCAACGGTTTAAGTTTGTAATGTACCTACACCTAGGTTTTGGAAAGAAATATGAAATATTAACTAAAACTCATGTTGAAGTATAAATACTTCAATCAACGCTAGAACAATCAACACTTATGTACCATAAAGATTTCTATCATAATACTTTAAACTAATGAAAAACTATAATTTCCACCAACAGCAGATATCTCCCATCTTTTCAATTAAAATATCTCTGAAAAGTATACTAACATAATTAGTCATATAAAATTCATGTCGATTAATTCCTCGATAAGCGGAAATGCATATCATGTCATGCAATACCATCATCATCCAGTAACTGACGTCTCTCATTATTCTTTTTTTATTGCCCTTTATTTTTCGCCGTAACGACCGTCGAATATCGATTCCACCGCGGCAAAGACTTCTATAAATAATCCGCGACCTATGCACGGCTTCCCTCGACTTACAGGGTGTACTGGCGAGGGTTAGATAAGCAAATCGTGACGTGTTGCGAAATTGCGATGCGTGAGGTCGCGGCCTAGTACCCCGACCTCACTCAATACACGATAGTAATCTAAAACTACTAAAACACTTTGTAAGAAAGTGTGTGCAATGTGGATTTACTTTTGGAAAGGGGCCAATTGGTAAATTATAGCTACAAAATACATATAGTGAAAGAAATATATTGTTACATATTTGGGACCTTTGAAGAGAATGCCAAGGTCTAGTAATAAACAACTACTATCTTTATATTAGCTATTTGCTATCAGCCGTGAGGCTTTTGCGCCGGACAAGGGAGAAGCTTAGAGAACTTTAATTATCCGGTAATTAACTTAACTTCACAGAAAACGTCTGAAAAACTGTTAATGGTGAATCGCGAAAATTAGCTCTGATGGGGTTCAAACTCAGGCTCTTCAATGCTTAGTATAAAACGGACGACGACTCCAACCACTCCGCCACACTGAGCTGGGTGATCCAGAAACACATGTATATATATATATATATATATATATATATATATATATATATATATATATATATATATATATGTATGTATGTATATATATATATATATATATATATATATATATGTATGTATATATATATATATATATATATACACAAATTATCTATTAATTTCTGGCTGGGAATTTTTGTGCGGGCGCGATTGATGTACGATTTGGCCTAGGCCTTAAATTTTGCCATAAAATTTTTTTTTTATATTTTAATTATTCATTTTATGCTGCCAATCAATACTGCTTTAAGTACTAATTAAAAATGCAACAACCGATTGTGGAATATCTCTTTCCGTTTCCGCGACACAATCCTTTAAAAGTGTTAAAAATTGCTTGACATTACCATTTCAAAAAAACGCCCTTTTGAAACTGTATCTCTTTAAGCGTTTGCCGTACCGACTTCTAGTTTGTATTTTTCAATTCAGGAGGTGGCTTTCCAGAGAACAGTAATGTCCCCAAAATACCTGTATTACTTTTAACAGGAATCGCGAGATACCAAGAAATGATCCTAGGGGTAGAGGTCAATTTTTTTTCGATCAAAATAAAAATTCATTTTATGCTACCAATCAATACTCCTAGGGGTACTAATTAAAAATCCGTAAACCGTTTGCCGATATATTATTCCGTTTTCGCGTCACAGCCCTTCAAAGTTAGTAAAAATGGCTTAAAATTACCATTACAAAAACGTTCTTTTTGTGCTGTATCTCAGTAAGGGTTTATCGTACCAACTTCTAGTTTGTGTTTTTGTATTCATGCGGTGGTTTTCCCTACGAGAACAGTATTGTCCCTAAAGTACTTGTATTACTTTTAACGGGAATCGCGAGAAACCGAAAAATGATGCTAGGGGTAGAGGTCAAATTTTTTCAATAAAAATTAAAATTAATTTTATGCTACTATCAATACTCTTTGGCCTACTAATTAAAAATCCGAACCCTGTTTTTAAGGGGAGGAAAAGCCGACATGTGCACCTAAAGGAACAGTTATCGCCAAAAGTACTGAAGCTATTTAAAAAAAAATATTGCATGATGTAGTCAATTAAATTACCTACAAAAGAGTTTCTCAGAATTTTAAAATTCGTATTTTCATTTTTCATATAACGTTTTAATATAACATTTTCATATTAAATATTCATTATTTCTTAACAACCAGTAAAATATGCATAAGGATGAACCTACTTCTTGTATTAGTGGAATATCTCTTTCCGTTTTCACGTCACAACTCATCAAAATTCGTAAAAATTGCATGAAATTACCATTTCAAAATTGCTCTTTTTGTGCTGTATCTTTGTAAGTGTTTGTCGTATCGACTTCTAGTTAGAATTTTTGAATTCAGGGGGTGACTTTCCCCAGTATCTGTATTACTTTTAGCGGGTATCGCGAGAAACCGAGAAAAGATTCTATAGGTCACATTTTTTCAATAAAAATTAGAATTCATTTTATGCTACCAATCAATACTCCTTGGGGTACTAATTAAAAATTCGAAAACCATTTGTGGATGTCTCTTTCCGTTTTCGAGTAATAGCCCTTCAAATTTCGTTAAAATTGCTTGAAATTACCATTTCAAAAACGCCCTTTTCGAGCTGTATCTCAGTAATTGTTTGTCGTACCGACTTTTAGTTTGTATTTTTGGTTTCAGCGAGTGGCTTTCCATACGAAAACTATATTATCCCCAATCTCCCTCCATTACTTTTATCGTGGCTTGAGAAAAACCAAGAAGTGATCAAAGGTGAAATTTTTACAATATAAATCAAAAACATAAAAATTAATTTTATACTACCAATCAATAGTCCTTGGGGTACTAATTAAAAATCCGAAAACCGTTTGTGGATATATCATTCCGTTTTCGCGTCACACCTCTTCAAAGTTCGTAACAATTGCTTGAAATTACTATTTCAAAAACGCTCTATTGTATCTGAGTGTTTGTCGTACCGTACCGTTTCTGGTTTGTGTTTTTGGATTCAGGGGGTGGGTTTACATACGACAACTCTATTATTCACAATCTGCTTCGATTACTTTTAACGTGGCATGCGAAAAACCGAGAAATGATCAAAAGGTTAGTGGTGAAGAATTTTTTTTTTTTTTAATAATTTTATATTACCAATAAAAACTATTTGGACTACTAACTTTACTAATTCAAAATTCGAAAACAGTTTGTAGATATCTCTTTCCGTTTTCGCGTCACAACTACTCAAAATTTGTATAAATTGCATGAAATTAGCATTTCAAAAACACCCTTTTTGCGCTGTATCTCAGTAAGGGTTTGTCGTACCGACTTCTAGTTTATGTTTTTGGATTCAGAGAGTGGCTTTCCATACGAAAACTTTATTATCACCAATCTCCCTCAATTACTTTTAACGTGACAGGTGAAAAACCGTCAAATGATCAAAGGGTTAGATGTGAAATTTTTACAATAAAAATTTCAAAAATAAAAATTAATTTTATGCTACCAATCAATACTCCTTGGGATACTAATAAAAAACCCTAAAACCGTTTGTGGATATATCATTCCGTTTTCGTGCCACAACCCTTCAAAGTTTGTAAAAATTGCTTGAAATTACCATTTTAAAAACGCTCTATTCGAGCTGTATCTGAGTAAGTTTTTGTCGTACCGTTTTCTGGTTTGTGTTTCTCGATTTAGGGGGTGGCTTTCCATACGAAAACTATATTATCCCCAATCTCCCTCCATTACTTTTAGCGTGGCATGAGAAAAACCAAGAAATGATCAAAGGATTAGATGTGAAAATTTACAATATAAATCAAAAAAATAAAAATAAATTTTATGCTACCAATCAATACTCTTTGGAGTACTAAATAAAAATCCGTTTGTGGATATATCAATGCGCTTTCGCGTGACATCTCTTCAAATTTCGTAAAAATTGCTTGAAATTACCTTTTGAAAAACGCTCTTTTCAAGCTTTATCTCAGTAAGTGTTTGCCGTACAGACCTCTCATTTGTGTTTTCAGATTCAGGGGGTGGTTTTCCATACGAGAACTGTATTATTCCCAATCTACTTCGATTACTTTTAACGTGACATGCGTAAAACCGAGAAATTATCCTAGGGTCAAATTTTGCCAATAAAAATCAAAAATTTAAAAATTCATTTTATGCTACCAATAAATACTCCCTAGGGTACTAATGAAACAAGAAACTTTTGGAAATATGTGGAATACTGTATACTATATGTATGCAATACATAAAAGTTATTTCTAAATTGTTGTTATAAAGCTGACTGGATATTTCTCACACTTTACAAACGGATTACCATTGTTATATAACTCAGACTAATAAATAAACATATAATAAATATTTATTTATTAGTCTGAGTTATATACCATCCACCGTATCTACCAATATAGTAAACTTTAAAGTTTATTAATATAGTAATAAATTACCTTAATTCAGTTTTGACCATATTCAGTATGAAAGATTGTATACGATATGTCTGCAATTTATAAAAGATTATTCTTAATGTTTGTATTATTTTTTAATCGCTAAGTGGTTGTTTATCAAACTTTACAAACGGCATAGGCTATCCAGTAATATAAAAAACTAAAATTACCTTAATCAAGCCACTTTTGGATATATTATGCAATAATGCAGGGTTTAAATGTTTCAAATACCGCTGATGGGAATTTTTTTTAAAACCGCTGATTGGAAAATAAAGTGGATGGAATAACAACAATTGATTATAGATGCTGCTAATAACAAATTCCATTCTGCATTTTTTTTAATTTTTCAAAAACCACTTATGGGAAATTTATATAAAAGGCTAGATTAACAACAATGGATTATAGATCCTATTAACAACAAATTCCATCCTGAATTTTATTTTATTTTTCAAAAACCACTACAGGGAGTTTTGTATAAAGTGGATGGATTAACAATAAAGGATTATAGATCCTACTAATAACAAATTCCATCCTGAATTTTATTTTATTTTTCAATAACCACTGATTGGAAATTTGTATAAAGTAAATGGATTAACAACAATGAATTATAGATCCTGCTAATAACAAATTCCATCCTGATTTTTTTTTAATTTTTCAAAAACACTGATGAGAAATTTGTATAAAGTGGATGGATTAACAACAATGGATTATAGATCCTGCTAATAATAAATGTCATCTTGATTTATTTTTTATTTTTCAAAAATCACTGATGGGAGATTTGTATAAAGTAAATGGATTAACAACAATGGATTATAGAAGCTGCTAATAACAAATTCCATCCTGATTTTTTTTTAATTTTTCAAAAACCACTAATGGGAAATTTGTATAAAGTGGATGGATTAACAACAAAGGATTATAGATCCTACTAATAACAAATTCTATCCTGAATTTTATTTTATTTTTCAATAACCACTGATTGGAAATTTGTATAAAGTAAATGGATTAACAACAATGGATTATAGATGCTGCTAATATCAAATTCCATCCTGTTTTTTTTTTATTTTTCAAAAACACTGATGTGAAATTTGTACAAAGTGGATGGATTAACAACAATGAATTATAGATCCTAATAATAAATATCATCCTGATTTTTTTTTTATTTTTCAAAAACCATTGATGGGAGATTTGTGTGAAATGAATGGATTAACAACAATAGATTATAGATCCTGCTAAAAACAAATTCCATCCTGAATTTTTTTTAGTATACATGGCAACAATATCCAAATACTGTGAATCAAAAACGAATTAATCTTCGTAATTATCGCTAATGAATGGCTTTAAAAGTATGACTAATCTACAGATTTTTTGTTCTTGTTGGACGCTTTTCCAAGTAGTCCCAAGGTTGTCCAATATTAACTCGCATCGCCGGCTCAAACTAATTAAAACAATTGTAAATCCGGCGAATTCTGCTTTCAGCAAATTAACGAACCGCCAATCACAATTTGAACTTGTCGCGGCGGTAAGTGGAACGAACGGCGGCGGCGGCTCGTTTTAAAATTATGCGCTATTAATAAGGTTACCTCGCGGATTTTTTCGCTACCTCCGCCTCCGCAGTGGTTCCATCGCGGAATTCCAGCGCGCACGCCGTCGTCGGTGGGACACTGATGATAACGTGGTGGCGGCGGCGATTGTGTGTTCGCATTCGGACGCGCGAGGTAGCTTTGTGTGGCCGGAGGCGGCGCGCGTCAATTTCGCACTGAGCTCATTTTAGTGGCCACTATATTGGCACCTATAGGGAGGACTAAATCTAATGCTAAAGCAGCTAAAGGTTGCGGGCACACGCGGTTTAATTTTAAACGAGTGGGGGGCTTTATTGAATTATCTGTACTCTCTTCGCGGGCTTTAATTTGATAATGTAGAAATTGCAAGTTACAGGGACACTCTTGTGGGGTGATTTGAGTAGCGTTGGTACCTGATATCTTTCGTAAACCAAAAAAAACAGTTCTTGTGCTTCTGTAGCTTGAGAGATAGCCAGGGATGCACTGCATCTTGGAACCAGAGCAAACACTGTTAATAATAATAATAATAATAATAATAGATTTATTGCCCAACATAACAAATCCTAATTACAGGACAATAATATAAAATAAACAATATATGGATATGGTCAGATAAACTTTATTTTGGGTGCCCTATGCCCGTATTCACCAACATTCTTTAAAATATATAGGCCCCAAAAGCTATTGAATGTACAATTGAAAACGTCATTGTGACAGAATTTGCCAAAACAAATGTCAAACACCTTGAATAACGCTTGTGATTGGAGCTTTGATGACACCTTTTGTTTAATTATTCAGTGTTTCCAATAGAGAGAATCTAAAGTAACTACATTCTCTAGATAATGTATTTATTGTTGCTATAACAACTAATATTTATGGGTGCCATAAGCTATTGAAATATTTATGGTCAATACAGGGGCTAGATATTTTTTTCCTATTTTTTTTTTGCTGTCGTGTCTTTCACCAAAAACGAATTTACTTTCCGAATACAGCAGTGCTGTATAAGGAAGGTATTGTTATTGCAAATTTTGACTTTTCTTTACGTTTCATGATTAATACAGTCGAAATAGACTATTTTTGGGAAATGTCCGTGTGTATGTGTATGAGAAAATGTAAACAAGTAGACAAAAATGGGGAAAACGGAAAAAACGTGAAAAAACGTTTTAACGTGAATCGAACCGAAATATCATACATTTTTATTTAATATGAATTACGTAATTAATTCGGAAAGTCATGTGGTGATCACACCAGATATTTTTACTGGCCCAAACCCGAGATAAGTGTAAATTCTAATGGCAGGCCTCTCTTCCAATTCGGGTTTGGGATAGTGTAGAAAACCGGCGTTGGCTATGGGCCTACTAAATTACTCACAGGTCGAGGTCGTCAATTATCGCTCGGTAAGGTCTACCGGGAAACTCCCGGTATCCACACTACAATCTCTGCTACAACTATGAGTGAATTGAAATCTTATGCGAAATAAAATGCGAATTATATTTACTTTATATTAAGAAATAATTACACAAACATTATGATGGTATTAGTGGTGATAATCTCCGTCTGGCCTCGTTTATTAGGTAACTCAGCATACGTATATAGTAATGCTAATAATATGTCACGATGGAGACAATAATTTGTTTCCGAAATTAGTAGAACTACAAAAAGAAAAACAAAAGTTTGAGATGTATTTTATCTAATACTTTTACGACGAGGTTGTAGATTTGCGAAGATTGCTGGAACCCCGTCAATTTATTTCCATGTATTATTTGTAAAACCATATGATATAGGGGTGCCAAACCAGCAATGAGGAAACGCAATTTATTTATCGATACATCAAAAACATGAACACTAACGAAATCTGAAACCCATACGTATTTTTAAATAATTCAATTTTAAATAGTTCAATAATATATGACCAGCGACCAGCTAAGGCGAAAAATTACCAAAATTGTGTCTAATAGTAGAAGCCCTACGTCTTACAGGGGGCCAAAAGACCTAGGAGACAATACATGATTTTTGTATTATAAAAAAACCGTCATTTTCAAAGAACGTTTCAATCAATCAAAAAAATACATCGTTTAACATAATTGCTGAAAATGTTTAGTATTATAACACAGACTAATAAATAAATATATGTTTATTTATTAGATTAAGATTATTATAATTGTCGCAATCTTATAAAGTTTTTAAGTTTACGATTTCTTATTAGTCTGCATTCATTGTCTTTTTGGGTCGAATGCGTTTAGACGAACCTAGAATGCGATTTTTGAGCAATCTTTGTGATCAAGCGCTACACGTTTAGTATTAACCCGAAATTTAATGTGAAACATAACTACTGCTACGCGTTTATTTATCAAAGATACCGAACACCTTCGTCAAAGAGAATTGTACAAAATCAAATTCGCTATAATAGCCAATGTGTCTTGATCACTGTAATCATACCGTTCGCTCAAAAATGGCACCCCTGATGTAATGTATGAGGATATAAATAATAATAATTTAAATTCAATTTAAAATTTGCAGTAAATACTCACTAATATACAAGCAAATCTTCTTTAGCACCGTCATCTCGCTGGCCCGTTTTATCAGCCTGTTGAACTCTCTCTCTGAATGTGGAAGAGGCAACTAACAGCCCCGAAATTGACGCTGTCGGAATTTTTATCCTGCACTTTCCTATTATTTCTTTTTTAGCATCGGACCGGTTCTGCGGAGATTTCACATGAACGCAACGTTTAAAATTATCTTATCGCGAATATTTGCGGGCGCTTAATTCCCATTTCTCCGGCTGTTTCCGCAGAAAGCGAGCATTATTTTCGAGCGTCGCGGCGCAATAAAATCACAAATCATTGCGAAAGACTGTTTATCGCGGCAAATAAAATTTGTGCTGCCAGCAAGTGTTATAGAAACATGTGTACAAAAATACGATATTGAGAATTCTATATTGGGATGATGCGTTTATAAAAATAATCATGTGTTGACTACACAACTGATTTAATAATAATGAGGAAAACAAATTCGTAGCTCCTGACTTGTCTAAATAAATATGAATTAAAAAATAGTATTTACTACAATACTAAATGTATTTACAATTTAAAAAAGTATTTTTTCAGTTATGTAGTAATTACACTATATCAAACTAGATATGTGATTTTAAATCAATACATAAACACAATCAATAGATTTACAATTAACACTTTTTGTTGGATGACACTATATAAGCCTAGTTTCAGTGGAAATCTCTAGCTTGTAATTGTACATCCAACAAGATGTTTTAATTCTAAATCTATTGATTGTGTTTATGTATTGATTTAAAATGGCATGTCTGGTTAGATATATTGTAATTACTACATAATTGAAAAAATACTTTTTAAATTGTAAATACATGCAGTATTGTAGCAAATACTATTTATAAATTTCACCCTCCGGTGGGAATCGAACCCACGCATTTTTAGAGAATTTGCATTTACCTATTTAAAGCCTCACATTTGGCAATAATAATACACACCAAAGTTGCAAATTGCCAATGTGAGGCTGTAAATAGGTAAAAGTGAATACGAATACGAATACTCTAAAAATTTCACCCTCCGGTGGGATTCCAACCCACGTCTCTGGTTATCGCGGAATATTATTATAACATTATCGCACATTGGCCGCGATTGCCAGAGACGTGGGTTCGATCCCCACCTGAGGGTGAAATTCACATTTACCTATGTATATATATATATATATATATATATATATATATATATATATATATACATATATATATATATATATATATATATATATATATATATATATATATATATATATGTTGATTGAATTTCATAACAAAACACATAACTTTTAGTCGTTTCGGTGTTTGGTTTACAGTGAACACAACTCAAAATTCGCACTGAACATATATTATAAAATTTAATGAAGTATTATAACATATCCGTCGGGTTAAATGGATCAAAAGAGAATACGCGTCCATTGTGCGTCGAAAATTATTAAAGTATGATTTATGACGGGTCACTTACGCGTCCAATTCAACGCACTAACGCCAATTTGGTACTAACAATGCGAACAAATGAAAGAAAAAATCTGCTGACTGGCGAATCTGCGCGTTTAAGAATATTTAATTTGCGGTCGCGTACTTTCCCATGTGAATAAAGCCAACAACGAATTCCATTAGAATTACGATTAGTTTATAGATATAAAAAAATGGTTTGGGTTGCGATAAATACCAAGTCAAAATCGGGAAGGTATTATTTATTTCCGAAATCTATGTGAATAAAGTGTTTCAAAATTTAAAACATCTTTTATTATACAACTAACCCCCTAGGAGGAAAGTTAAACGACATCAATTGGCAATACACACCCATATGGCAATACCCGTTAACATGCTCATGCCACTCATGCCATCAGGATCACCGGGTAGTGCCCTCTAGGGAATAATATTCCAACAGAGTGTTTGAGATATCAGCACAAGCACCGGTGATCCTGATGGCATGAGCATGTTGACGGTTATTAACATATGGGTGTGCATTGCTAATTGATGTGGTGCCGCCAGATAGCGTTTAACTTTCCTCCTAGGGGGTTAGTTGCATAATTATTGTATATAACCATTTCAAATATTGTGTGAATTCATCCTAACTAGCTGAAATCTAATAAGATCGAAATCTAGATATTAGATTGCTAAGAGGTGGGTTCACACTTATATATGTTTTAAAACATCTTTTAGTGTATAATTAAGATGTGGAAGAATATAAAATACATCTTCCCGTTATTAATATCAAAAATTTGATGTGGTTGGTGCGCATTAATTTATCAAACGTATTATCATGGAATGAGCGATGGATATATTTAGACCGACCGGAGATTCTTAAGTCTATAGTGTATATTATCGCTCTATTCGTCCAAATTAAGAGATATCACTCCAAAATCTGACCGTTAATAGGAAACACCAGGTGGACGATGTGGAGTTTCAGGATGCGTTGGATATCTAGTCAGTCCAAATCGTATGCAACTTAATATACTGTGATTTATCATATTCAATCTAATATACGGCTATTCACTATATGCTTCGATTTATCGTATATAACCTAATATACGGTTATTCGCTGAATACAACTTAATATACATTGTTTAAACATATGCTACTTAATGCACAGCGATTCATCGCATGCAACTTAATACACTGTGCTTCATTGTATGCAACCTAATACACAGCGATGTATCGTATGTAACCTAATATACGGTCATTCACTGAATGCAACTTAATATATATTGATTAAACATATGCAACTTAATGCACATCGATTAATCTCATGCAACTTAATACACTGTGATTCATTGTATGCAACCTAATATACTGAGATTCATCGTATGCAGCTTAATATGCAATGATTCATGGTATGTTCTATATGGCTTATGCTTGCCCTATGTTTATTTTGAGGCAATATGTGTCGATCTCGGAACTATGATGTATAGGCTCAAAAAGTGCAACTTTTTAAGGGTCGTGTGGATTATATGAAACCGGTGCTGGAAATATTTGAACAGGCACGCACCTTCTCAAGTAAAAACCGGTGCCCGATAACATTCCAACAGTCTACCTACCGGTGCACCAGGAAATGTCCCTGTATACATGTGGCCCCACCCAACCCAAACTAAATATGAGAAACTAGCTAGGATAAAAAAAACGAACAAAATTTACATATGTGATATTTATTTCATAACTAATAGTTACTCCAAATTGGGTTTGTTTTAAAAATGCGTGTTGGTCAGATCGGTTTAAAAATAAAACGGCGTGTGGCGACCAATAAACGGAATACCAACGAAAAATATCTATACAAGTACAAATAACGTGTAAAAAGTATCATTTAAACGGCAAGCGGCGGCGCGCGAGCTTTTCAATGAATAGCAATTAGGCCCGACTCGAGCAGCTTCTGGATCTTGGCTGCGATGGCCGGATTCTTTAGGTGGTCTTGCAGCGCACGCGGGTCATTCTGCATCTGTTCGAGAATGATCCGCATGGCGGGGTCGCGGAGGATGGCCTGCACCTCTGGATCGGCCATGGCGCGCTGGCGCACCTTCTCCGGGTCGCCGCCGCCGCCCGCGTTCTCCAGCGTGCACGACCTGTAGCCCTGCAGCGCTTCCGCGTTGTTCGGGTCCAGTTCCAACGCTTTCTGGAAGGCGGTGATGGCTTTGGTAGACTGTTGCATTCCCTAAAGACAGAGAAAGTTGTAATAGTGGAATAATAAATGATTAGCCTCATTTATTATTCCACTATAGCCCTTTACTGCATACTTTTTTTATTTTTAGGCGTAAAAAAGTGAACAAGGTACAAAAATATGTACAAATTAGAAAATTATTTTAACATTTTAAGCAAAATGTTTGCAAAATTTGTCAATCTGTATGAATGCCAACAAAACAATTAACACACTATTGTTTTATCCACTAAAAAACAATTTAACGATGTCATAATAACTCGCGAAATCACCTGGGGATAAAAATACAAGATGGAAAGAATGAAAAGGAGATCAGGCAAAGAACCAGACAAGGTAGAAAAGGTATCAAGAGATTAAACGGTATTTAGTGTAGTAAAGAAATTATGAAAAAAGAAAATATAACATATACAACAATATTGAGCAGAAGGAAATGACAGAAGCTGACAATAGGAGACTAGGAGCTCTAGCTCTAAGCAGATCATGTAGAATATTGAGGGTGGATAGGATTAACAATACAGAGATAGAAAAAGAAATCAGCTTGAAAGCAAACTTCATACAGGAAGCAGAAAAAACGTCTACTATGCCCGTATTCACGAACATCCCATAAACTTTATAGGTCCCATAAGCTATTGAATGGATAAATTTACAAAGTCATTGTGACAGAATATACCAAAACAAATGTCAAACACCTTGAATAGTGCCTGTAGTTGGAGCTTTGATGACACATTTTGTTTAATTATTCAGTGTTTCCAATAGTGAGAATCAAAAGTAACTACATTCCCTAGATAATATATTTATTGTTGCTATAACAACAAATACTTTTGGGTTCAATAGCTATCAATAGATTTATGGAAAGTTGGTGAATATGGGGGCTTGTCTGTTACAGACATGTGAAAAGGATGGCAAACCAACAATCATTAACATTTACCCTTGATTGGGTGTCTCCTGTAAGACAGAAACAAGGTAGACCTAGGAAATCCTGGAATGACATCATCTAGAAAGCAATGAGTGAAGAGAACCAACAAGATAACCAATAGCAGAATATGTTAGGATGGAGGAAGAATCAGGGGATTAAAAAGACTAAAATTCTAAAACCGACATTACATAAAACAAGTTGTTTAATGCAGATTTACATACCTGTAAAATATGTCCCTTGCGAATCCAGCCCTTGATGAATTTGGGGTCCAATCTTACACAATCATCACAATCCTTTAGGCCCAAATCAAATGCTGCCAATTTTGTGTAGCAAGCAGCCCTGTTACTATATAATTTTGCGTCATCAGGGTTACGTTTTATGGCCTCTGTGTAATGTTTCACTGCAGCAGCATAATCACCTTTTTTAAAGAAGTCATTGCCTGTAAAGGAATATCATCATAAAGTCAAATAGAGTACAAAAAAATACAAATAAAGACTAGCAGGTGTGTCAATTATAAACAGGTGCATATTTCATTTTAGTTTAAATGACAGTAGGAACATAGCTCAGTACATATTTAGTGAGTTACTAAGGAGTAACTTGAGCATTAGAGGGTTAATGTCTGATTAAGAAATCAGGCATTAAACCTCTAATGCTCATGTCACCAAAAAAATTTCCTCATATAATTGGAAACTGATGATGAATGTATGAATGAATCAGTATTCAAATATTGGCTCTCAGTATATCATCAGTTGGTAGACCTGCTGAAGGTATACATGTCTTAAAAAGTTGGGCATAGAAGCTATAAAATATTTAAATCCATTGTTATATATTATAAAGTGTGGTCCTGTTCGAGGTGGAGTTGTGAATTAGAGGGTTAATGTTGCACATATAATATTATGTTTACTTCAAAAATAATGAAGTGTATTCAAAAAATTCTAAAAGTCTTTTGCAGAATTATTGAATCTTGCTATTAAAAAACATAATAATATAACCAGTGTGTAAATGGCACATGTCCTTTTGAGTACATTGTTATGAAACAACCTATCTTGTTTCAGAACAATGTACTCAACAACCCATAATTATTATAGCTATTGAATTGACAAATTCAAAACATCATTGTGAGAAATTGTCAAAACAAATGCCAATCACCTTGAACAGCGCTTGTGATTGGAGCTTTGATGACACCTTTTGTTTAATTACTCAGTGTTTCCAATAGAGAGAATCTAAAGTAACTACATACCTCTTCAACTTTACCTGTTCATCTCCCATATTCACCAACATTCCTTAAATGAAATAGGTATTGAACACATAAGTATTGGTTATTATAGCAACAATAAATATAATATCTAGGTATTTATTGTTGCTATAATAACAAATACTTATGTGTTAAATACCTATTGATACATTTAAGTAATGTTAGTGAATATGGGAGATGAACAATTAAAGTTGAAAAGGTATGTAGTTACTTTAGATCTCTATTGGAAACACTGAATAATTAAACAAAAGGTTTCATCAAAGCCCCCATCACAAGCACTATTCAAGGTGATTGAAATTTGTTTTGGCATTTTCTGTCACAATGATGTTTTCAATTTGTCTATTCAATAGCTTATGGGATCTATAAAAATTATGGGTTGTTGGTGAATATGGGCACCTATTCTGTTTCAGAACAATGTACTCAAAAGCACATGTGCTATTTACACACTGGTTATATTATTATATATTTTAATAGCAAGATTGCCTGATTCTGCAAAAGTCTTTTAGAAATTTTTAAGTTATGTTTATCTTATTTCCAATAGAAAGTAGCTACTATTACCTTAACAATGCTCAGTATATGGAAATATAATTACAACTCACCCATTTCCTTCTCTTGTTCTGCTTTAACTGGATCAATATATGCCTTAATCTCCTCCTCCTTAATAAACTTTTCAATCTGTGATAGCAGTGACTTAATCTCAGGTGTCCTATGCTCTGACATTGACTTCTCGTAGTAAACCTTGGCCTGTTTCCATCTCTGCATTTTTTTATGAGCATTACCAATCCTCATAAAAGCCTTGGCGATCAGCTTATAGTCAGCTCGATTCTCTCTGCCAATCTCAATACCCTTCTCACATTGTGCAATACACTTATCAAACTCCTTCTGCTCAAAATAAACTGCAGCAAGATTGTTGTGGAAGGTAATATCAGTAGGATCAGACTCAATAGCCTTTTCATAGTGTTGAATAGCTGTGGGGAAATCCTTCTTTTTATATGCTTCATTGCCCTTTTCTTTTTCGATCTTTGCAGCATGTTGGTGCGCAGGTAATTCAGGCTCAGGATCTTTGGGTTTAGGGGGTTCTGTTTTTCTAGGAGGTGGTGTATATGCAGGCTCAGTGTCCATAGGTTCAGCACCAAGATTCAGTAGTACACTCAAAGTGGTTAATACACGGGGGTCTTGCAGTTTTGCGCCCATGAGTTGTGGGTTGGCTTGTAAGGATTGTAATAATTGCAAGTATTCAGGGTCTTCCAATAAAGTTTTCGTGCGTGGATCCGTGCGTAGTTTGTTCATAACATCCGGTCCGCTGAATGGGTTGGGGAACGCACGTGAGCCGGTGCTGGCGCGTACTTCCTCCAAACCTTCTTGAAGGGTTTTATTAGTGGGGTCAATCATTAAGCCTTCTTCATATGTTGTAATGGCTTCGTCTTTGCGGTTTAAGTAAGCGAGAGCGAGGGCTTTACGGGAATACCCTTTGCCCCAATCGGGTTTTAATTGCACAGTTTTCTCGCCATCGGCTAGCGCCAAGTCGTACTTTTGTAGTTTGGCATACGCCGCAGATCGGTTGGAGTACAAAACATGGTTTGACTCGTCGGCGGCAATTGCTTCCGTGTAGAATTTCACGGCGAGCTCGCAGTTGTCTTCGGCTAGGGCCTTGTTGCCCTGCTCCTTCAATTGGTTTACCTGATTGGGAAATTAGCCGGGTAAACAAATGCGAAATACATTGCGACCTCGTGGTTGAATATCGGAGGTTTAAGGGGCCGGGTATTGGTGTGTTTAATGGTACTTACCAGAGACATTTCAGCCGGTGGGTGGTGAGAAATTGATCGATTACACGGTTATCAGGTGTGCGTCCAGCGCAGACGTTTATCGCGAATATTCCAGAATTTTCTATCCCCACTACGGCACTTTTCATGTCATTCGGAATGTAGCGAAGTGAAGTTAGGATTGTAAATCGGATTACCAACTTGTAGATGTGAGTTATGAGTGCGTAGCACCATCTATTTCTTAAAACGGGTACTATACGTTTTCCAGATGTACAGGTTTCTATAGAGTGTACCTCCAAAATCTGTACTTTTTCAGTCGTTTACAATTCCAGTCGTGTTACTTGAGTTGCCTATCCTCAAGTAACCCGACTGGAATTGTTTACAAATTTACGAGAATTACGACATAATCTGACAATCACGAGAAAATCCAAGCATGACGGCTATCGGAGAATCACTAGATAATTAGAGAATTGCTCATTAACCTGGGTATTGAAATTAAATTAAATTACGAAATGACAATCAGAGAATACCTCCGGAAGCATCAAATGAGAGAATCAAGTAATAATTAATTATGATCTAATCAGAAAGCTATAATCTAATCAGAGAATAATAATATAATCAGAAAATCATGATCTAATCAGATAATTACAACTTAATCCAAGAATAACTAGACTATAGTAAAATCATGTGATATTCCGAGATTCGCGAATTAATCTAAGAATCACAAAATATATATGAATCACGAGATAATCAGAGAATTGTGGTACTGATTTAGTCCTAGAAAGTGGTAGTTTCTAATTATCGATGTAATAGGTCATGTTTGATCGTAATACACCCTTGAATATTTATTGTTTCAGTTGTTGTGTGTCGAAAAGTGTGTTTTGTGGGTCAATTGCTTTAAATTTTGGCGCGTTTTTGTGGGTATCAAAATGGCGCCGGCGCGGCAGCCCGTAGCGCCATTCGTGTCAGAATGTGCGACGCGCGTGCGGCGAACTAAAGTGGATCCGATCGGCTGGCGTCTCGCAGTCGCCCCGTTTTATTGCTAGCCGTTTTGAATCGCAACGGGCAAGTTTATCTAACGCGAAGCACGTCGCTGCGAGTACCCGCATCCACACACATCACTCCGTTCCGTAAAAGGTGAGTCCCGTTTCCTGTTCCGAGCAAAACAACCGCCGCGCAACACATACATACACACACACACCGCCTATTTGTTTTGCTCCTCGCCTCGGGAGCAGTTTTTCCCACCGCCGCAGATGTTTTGCAAATCTTATTACATTCTGATGAACCTGTACTCACGTTAGGTCCAGTTACCCCGGGTACGTGCGGGTCGTTATTCGCACGGCCGACGCCGTTGCGTGTGTGTGTATGCGTGCGGTGACTCACCCCCCCATTGTTGTGATTTCGCTAACCTCCCCCTGTGTTTTGTTATGTTGGCTTTTAGCAAAATGGAAACGGACGAGTCGGAGTCGTCGACGAGCGGCACCATCTCCAGTCTGAACAGTTTATTCTCCTTCACTAGTCCAGCTGTGAAAAAGCTACTAGGCTGGAAACAAGGGGATGAAGAGGAGAAATGGGCTGAAAAAGCTGTGGATAGTTTGGTAAAGAAGCTGAAAAAACGTAAAGGGGCGATTGAGGAGCTAGAACGAGCTTTATCATGTCCAGGCACCCCCAGCAAATGTGTTACAATACCACGCTCACTGGATGGAAGACTACAGGTATCACACCGTAAGGGTTTACCACATGTTATTTATTGTCGTGTATGGCGTTGGCCTGATTTACAAAGCCATCATGAGCTAAAACCTTTAGAGCATTGCCAATTTCCATTCTCTGCCAAACAGAAAGAGGTTTGCATAAACCCATACCACTATAAACGAGTGGAAAGTCCAGTTTTACCACCGGTTTTAGTCCCACGTCACAATGATTTTGTACCTGGCCACTCATTGCTGCCTTTCCAGCAATTAGTTGATTCTAATATGCCTCATAATGTAAGCTACTCCTCATCGGGTTTTAATAGCAATCATATGAGTCCTGGATCACCACTATCAAATGTCTCCAGTCCAGGCAGTGTAAGTTCATCGAATAATCCACAATCACCCTACACAAATCTAGCAGAAACCCCCCCACCAGCCTACAGCCCAACAGATGATCCACCTGCTAACAACAACACAAACACCCAACCAAATTTAGATGACGTGCAACCTGTTGCATATCAAGAACAACCCTTCTGGGCATCCATTGCATATTATGAATTGAATTGTCGAGTGGGGGAGGTTTTCCATTGTCAGTCCACATCAGTAATAGTGGATGGTTTTACGAATCCCAGTAACAACAGCGATCGATTTTGTTTGGGCCAATTGAGCAATGTTAATCGTAATTCCACTATTGAAAACACACGACGCCATATAGGCAAAGGTGTACATCTGTACTATGTAAACGGGGAGGTTTACGCGGAATGTCTCTCCGATTCAGCCATATTCGTGCAATCCCGCAACTGCAACCACCACCACGGGTTCCATCCGTCAACCGTCTGCAAAATCCCCGCTGGTTGCTCGCTGAGGATCTTCAATAACGCGGAGTTCGCGCAGTTGCTCTCGCAATGCGTCAATCATGGTTTCGAAGCGGTTTATGAGTTGACTAAAATGTGCACCATTCGCATGAGTTTTGTTAAGGGGTGGGGTGCTGAGTACCACCGGCAAGATGTTACCAGCACCCCGTGTTGGATTGAAGTGCACTTGCATGGACCTCTACAGTGGTTGGACAAGGTGCTCACACAAATGGGGGCGCCCCATAATGCTATCAGTTCGGTTTCGTAAAGTGTTTGCAAAAACAAAAGAAAAAGGTATTAATTTTGTTTAAATTATGTGGCTTAAAAATCGTGAATGTGACTTGTAAGAGTAATTTATTAGGTGTTTAAGCAGAATAATCGATATTTTTTAGATAATGACACGTTAGGTATATTTTAGAGATGACTATATATATATATATTTGAACATATATTATTATTAATTGTAAGTTAAGGTTTAAGATGATATTTATTTGATGATTAATATTCTCATGAACAAAGCTATTGGGGGACATGAACACTCAAATTTTGTTCGAATTGCAGCAGTGTGAGGTGTTGTTGTTAGGGCTTGGGTTATTAAATATAGCGACTGGTAAAATTTAGGGGTATGAGGGGATTAAAGGAAATTATGTTTTCTATTATTATGTGTTGAGATATGATCAGATCTTTTATGTTGCCAGGACATTAAATAGTCATAGACAAAGATAAAAAATGAAAGCATAAAAATATTATTATAATGAAACCCTGGGTTACATACAAATGGTTGTTTTTGAAAAAGTATTTGTTTGTCTAGCTTGACATTAATGTCATCTTAAGGTGGCAATACAATCAGGAACTGCTTGAAAAGATTTGATAAATCCTATATGATGATTTGGTGCTTACAGAATATATATTCACAAAATGCAGCTATTTAATTTCTGCTGGAATTAATATTATGGTAGGTTCTCAAATTGTACAAATTTCTTTTGAAACAAGTGTTTTAAATTACACCCCAAATGTTTGTCTATTAGTTTGACCAAAAATCATTGTGTTTTAATTGCAAATATTATTGGTATATTAATCATGTATTAGCCTACACACGGAAAGGTAAAAGGTAATAGATAATTTTGGTGTAGGCTAATACATGATTAATATACCAATAATATTTGCAATTAAAACAATGATTTTTGGTCAAACTATATATATATATATATATATATATATATATATATGTATATATGTATATATATATATATATATATATGTATATATATATATATATATATATGTATATATATATATATATATATATATATATATATATATATATATATATATTTAGTATATGATTAGTTTGTAGCACCAAAGCTCAGTCCATTTATTTATTTTTAATTGAACTCTACATTTGAAGTTAAATTTTAAATTTGAACAGCTTGTATTTAATAATTTGGTTAAATAAACCCTCTAAAAGTCAAAAAGAATAAAAGACAACACTATTTAAGATCTGATACTCTAATAATACATAATAAATAAAACGTAATAAATAATTATAAGTTGCTATATTTGATATTTTCATTTTGATCTCTTTCTCTCTAAACTGCACATACTGTAAAAAGTGGTGCAATATTGTAAAAAAAAGTTGCCATATTAAATTGTAAGGAATAAAACACCAAAAAAGTGGCATACAGTTATGCCACTTTCATTTTTAGAGGAGGGTGCTGGAATATATTTTTTTATATACATAGTGGATATTTCCTTTTCCGTCCGCCGTTCGAAATTGTTGTGTATTTTAGGGAAAGGATCGTAGTAGGTGTTGATAATGTGTAATTTTATATATGCAGAGTAATTATTGTGCAATTTTTTTTTTTTGAATCTATTATTTTTTATGACAATAGCTGGACATTTGCAGTGTATATTTATGATGTGTAAATGTTTGCGTGTGCGGTGTACGTGGTTCAATTAATTTTTGCTCGAACTTTGTTTTGTGGTCGCTCTGATTCAAACTTTTCTAGTGTTTTTTATAACAAAAATAGAATATTTAGTGGAACTATACAAATTTAAATGACAAATAAAGTTTAAGCAATTTTTATATTTCTACAAAGTGCGGTGTATGTCAGTTAACACATCGAAATAAATTCTTTCGTGTAGTTTATAACGAGCTGAGGAGCGATTTTTTACCGAACAGGTAGGCTCGGTCAAAAATTGCTCCTCAAATCTCTTCAAATCGCTCCTCAAATTTCTTCAAATAGCTTCAAACCGCTGGCGATTCAAGCCATACATTTAGTAGGGAATTTGTTTGCATAACTTTAGATTTTTTTAAAAATAATATTCATGACTATATTGCAAAGGTTTTACTATTTATACCTTAAAAGTACATAAACAACTGAAATCATATGATTTTAATACATTCAGCTGATCTTCTTACAGTGCCGTCTTCGATCGAAGGTTGGCGACCATCTTGACAATCTTGTTCTTGTAAATCAGCTTTTTCAAACAATAACAAAGATCTGCTTTTTACCAACTAACCGCTAACGTTTGTAATCGCGAAAAGCATTAACTCAAAATTTACGTCGAAACAACTATTGTCAAGCTTGTAGTTCTGTCAAAGGATAGCCATCACATGTTATGAAGCAAAATGTAATAAAAAACACAATTTTCAAAAATTTCAAACAATTCTCGATCGTTATATTCATAGAGATCGGTCTAAAATTGCACCCCTGAGCTACCATGACGACGTAAACACCATAACCGGCAATTGTAAATTAACATTTGCCGCATTTCCCACCATCCTTCTTCTCACTTCAACTAAACACACGACGAAATTCGCGCCATCGTAATTTTTGGACAGCGTTCACTGATTTATGCCGCACCTTGTATATCAGTTTTTCTCAAACTTTTTGGTCCGCGACCCCCTTTTGCACTTAACAATTTGAAAGGACCTGTAACTATTTTTTTTTTCGAAAAACATTAGAATCCCTATTTATTTGCAAAATCATGAATAATATGTATACTAGTAGATATCTATACAGAATTACTATTTTTAAAATAACGTTTTTAATTAGGCAGCGAACATTTAAAGTTAAATGTTGCAGTTCTGCAGCAATATGCATTTAAGGGTGAAAAAGTCTCAATAATGATACATGAAAGTTTTCAAATAAAAATACAAAAAACGATTTGGATGTTGGATTTGGACAAATTCATTACTGATTAATGAAGAATGACAATTAGTGGCAACTTTAATAATGTGATATTTGGTGATAATTATATACCAATACAAATTTATAACATGCTACACTTGCTACAAAACAAGAATCCCCATTTTATTAAACATGACACTTCCTACAAAACAAGAATCCTCATTTATTATTCATGAATCATACGTATACTAGATATCTATACAGAATTATATAACATGCTAGAAAAGGTTTGAATCAAAATGATGATTGTTTTAACCACTACAACACTATCTCTTCAATTGTTACTCCCGTGACGCCATGTCTTGCTTGATTGTTTGTTTTTTTTTTATATACATATTATAAGCGTTTGATGATTATTATTTTTACGATGAGGTACATTGCAATATGTTAATTTTGAATGCAATATATTTGTTATATTTTAATGTTTTATATTATATACATATATAATTTTTTTTCCGCAAAACTATCTTTAAAATAAAATTGTATAATCGATATAAATATAATAACGGCCCTATTGCGATTATAAATATCCTCAAAATGTAAACTGTTTAATCGTAAGTACAATATTTTTAAGTACTGTTGCTTAAATGTAGTTGGCATGTCGCTTGTTCGGAAGAAAAACGATACAACTAAAACAATTGTTTTTAGTTATTGGATTGTTAAGGCGTCTACTTTGTGATAATTCGTTTTAAAGGATAAATAAAACAATTTTTTACTTTGTTTTTTATCACATTTCAGTTACACTTTGCAATTAGTTCTCGCCATTTTCGAGCTCCTCCGATGACTCTAAAATGGCCGAAACTAGTTGCAAAGTGTAACTGAAGTGTGATAGAAAACAAAGTTAAAATCGTTTTATATATCCTTTAATTGTTTTTAGGGTGATTGCACCAAGAAAAAGTAAAATAAAAATTGTGGGCACCATATAACTTTCCGAATTATATTAAACATTTTTTATTTGTTTGACAAATTGTTGTAGAAGTAACTAAAATCATTTTAATGCAATCAGCGCTGATCTTCTTACAGTGTCGTCTTCAATTGAAGGTTGACAACCTTGTTCTTGTACATCAGTACAACAATATAAAGATCAGCTTTTTACCAACTAAACCATTAACGTTTGTAATCGCGAAATGCATTAACTCAACATTTATGTCGAAGCTACTGTCAAGCTTGTAGTTCTGACATTTTTGATTTTGATTTTTTTGAATATTTTGATATTTTGGCATGTTAACATTTTCTCACATTTCATCACAACGTCGTATCTTTATAGGGCTATCAGCCGTGAGGCTTTTCCGCCGGTCAAGGGAAAAGCTTAGAGGAGTTTAATCACCCGGTATTTAACTTCACAGAAAAACTGTGAAAGGTGATTCGCGAAAATTCGCTCCCCGCTGGGGATCAAACTCGGGCTTCCCAATGCTCAGTACGAGACGGACGACGCCTCTAACCACTCGGCCACTGAACTGGGTCATTTCATCACATTTTCCCCCATTTGTCAATATGTTCCGCCATTTGCCAACATTTTCCCAAATTTGTCTGAATTTTCACACAATTTTCCACGTTTCCACATTTTCATGTTCATTACTGCATTTAACATTAACCATTTTCACTAATTCCCCGCGCGATTTTCCTATAGTCCATTAAACACCGATTATGTCACTTGTTGGTTCCCGATCGTTCCTTTTTTTGCGGTAACCGCGCCCAATTGTGCGCAGTACATCGGTTTTATTGAGATATCTTCTCTGTTAGTGGACCGATTTCGCTCAAATATTCTCTGAATCGTCCTAGGTAATATTCTCGGCTAATTGCCAAATTTGGTCGCAATCTGTTGTGCCTGAATTTTGTTCACATACATACATACATACACAGACATCGCATAAATCGGGTTTATTAAACTATTTTAGGCATAAACGTAACGAAAATAGATTTTTTTCTTCTAAATTATTGGGGGACATTACCTTCCATCTAGTGGAATCCATCCGCGTCCAATTGTGCGCAGTACATCGGTTTTATTGAGATATCTTCTCTGTTAGTGCAACGATTTTGCTAAAATATTCACTGAATCCTCCTAGGTAATATTCTCAGCTAATTACCAAATTTCGTCGCAATCTGTTGTCTCGGAATTTTGTTCACAGACATACATACACACAGACATCGCATAAATTGGGTTTATTAGACTATTTTAGGCATAAGACGTAACGAAAATAGATTGTTTTTCTTCTAAATTATTGGGGGACAATACCTTCCATCTAGTGGAATCCATCCGCGCCCAATTGTGTGCAGTACATCGGTTTTATTGAGATATCTTCTCTGTCAATGCATCGATTTTGCTCAAATATTCACTGAATCGTCCTATGTAATATTCTCAGCTAATTACCAAATTTGGTCGCAACCTGGTGTGCCTGAATTTTGTTCACAGACATACATACATACACAAACATCGCATAAATTTCAATAGAGATATCTTCTCTGTTAGTGGACCGATTTCGCTCAAATATTCTCTGAATCGTCCTAGGTAATATTCTCGGCTAATTGCCAAATTTGGTTGCAATCTGCTGGGCCGGGATTTTGTTCACAGACATATATACTTACACAAACATCGCATAAATCGGATTTATTAGCCTATTTTAGGCATAAAACGTAAGGAAAATTGAAATTTTTTCTTCTAAATTATTGGGGGACACCAATACCTTTCATCTAGTGTAATCCATCCACGTCCAATTGTGCGCAGTACATTCGTTTTATTGAGATATCTTCTCTGTTAGTGGACCGATTTTGCTCAAACATTCACTGGATCATCCTAGGTAATATTCTCAGCTAATTACCAAATTTCGTCGCAATCTGTTGTGTCGGAATTTTGTTCACAGACATACATACACACAGACATCGCATAAATTGGGTTTATTAGACTATTTTAGGCATAAAACGTAAGGAAAATTGAAATTTTTTTCTTCTAAATTATTGGGGGACACCAATACCTTTCATCTAGTGTAATCCATCCACGTCCAATTGTGCGCAGTACATTCGTTTTATTGAGATATCTTCTCTGTTAGTGGGCCGATTTTGCTCAAACATTCACTGGATCATCCTAAGCAATATTCTCAGCTAATTACCAAATTTAGTTGCAATCTGTTGTGCCAGAATTTTGTTCACAGACATACATACACACAGACATCGCATAAATTGGATTTATTAGACTATTTTGGGCATAAGACGTAACGAAAATTGAATTTTTTTTTTCTAAATTATTGGAGGACAACAATACCTTCCATCTAGTGTAATCCATCCACGTCCAATTGTGTGCAGTACATCAGTTTTATTGAGATATCTTCTCTGTTAGTGGGCCGATTTTGCTCAAACATTTACTGGATCATCCTAAGCAATATTCTCAGCTAATTACCAAACTTGGTTGCAATCTGTTGTGCCAGAATTTTGTTCACAGACATACATACACAAAGACATCGCATAAATTGGGTTTATTAGACTATTTTAGGTAAAAGACGTAACGAAAATTGAAATTTTTTTCTTTATAATTATTGGGGTACAACAATATCTTCCATCTAGTATAATCCATCCACGCTCAATTGTGCGCAGTACATTAGTTTTATTTAGATATCTTCGCTGTTAGTGGACCGATTTTGCTCAAACATTCACTGGATCATCCTAGGAAATATTCTCAGCTAATTACCAAATTTCGTCGCAATCTGTTCTGTCGGAATTTTGTTCACAGACATACATACACACAGACATCGCATAAATTGGGTTTATTAGCCTATTTTAGTCATAAAACGTAAGGAAAATTGAAATTTTTTCTTCTAAATTATTGGGGGACAATACCTTCCATCTAGTGTAATCCATCCGCGCCCAATTGTGCGCATTACATCAGTTTTATTGAGATATCTTCTCTGTTAGTGGACCGATTTTGCTCAAACATTCACTGGATCATCCTAGGTAATATTCTCAGCTAATTACCAAATTTCGTCGCAATCTGTTGTGTCGGAATTTTGTTCACAGACATACATACACACAGACATCGCATAAATTGGGTTTATTAGCCTATTTTAGTCATAAAACGTAAGGAAAATTGAAATTTTTTCTTCTAAATTATTGGGGGACAATACCTTCCATCTAGTGTAATCCATCCGCGCCCAATTGTGTGCATTACATCAGTTTTATTGAGATATCTTCTCTGTTAGTGGACCGATTTTGCTCAAACATTCACTGGATCATCCTAGGTAATATTCTCAGCTAATTACCAAATTTCGTCGCAATCTGTTGTGTCGGAATTTTGTTCACAGACATACATACACACAGACATCGCATAAATTGGGTTTATTAGCCTATTTTAGTCATAAAACGTAAGGAAAATTGAAATTTTTTCTTCTAAATTATTGGGGGACAATACCTTCCATCTAGTGTAATCCATCCGCGCCCAATTGTGTGCATTACATCAGTTTTATTGAGATATCTTCTCTGTTAGTGGACCGATTTTGCTCAAACATTCACTGGATCATCCTAGGTAATATTCTCAGCTAATTACCAAATTTCGTCGCAATCTGTTGTGTCGGAATTTTGTTCACAGACATACATACACACAGACATCGCATAAATTGGGTTTATTAGCCTATTTTAGTCATAAAACGTAAGGAAAATTGAAATTTTTTCTTCTAAATTATTGGGGGACAATACCTTCCATCTAGTGTAATCCATCCGCGCCCAATTGTGCGCATTACATCAGTTTTATTGAGATATCTTCTCTGTTAGTAGGCCGATTTTGCTCAAACATTCACTGGATCATCCTAAGCAATATTCTTCTCAGCTAATTAACAAATTTAGTTGCAATCTGTTTTGCCAGAATGTTGTTCACAGATATACATACACACAGACATCTCATAAATTGGGTTTATTACACTATTTTAGGCATAAGACGTAACGAATATTATAATTTGTTTCTTCTAAATTATTGGGGGACAACAATATCTTTCATCTAGTGTAGTCCATCCGCGCCCAGTTGTGGGCAGTACATTAGTTTTATTGATATATCTTCTCTGTTAGTGGGCCGATTTTGCTCAAACATTCACTGAATCATCCTAGGTAATATTCTCGGGTAATTACCAAATTTGGTCGTAATCTGTTGTGCCTGAATTTTGTTCACAGACATACATACATACGCAGACATCGCATAAATTGGGTTTATTGGATTATTTTAGGCATAAGACGTAACGAAAATTGAATTGATTTCCTTCTAAATTATTGGGGACAACAATACCTTCCTTCTGATGCGCACAATTCTTACAACCGGCGGCGCATGACCGCGATACTGCACGCCATATAGTTATAAATAATAGTATAGTAATGCGAAACCATGCTAAACGTAAGTGCCTTTAGGTACCACAGGTAGGTATCTCCTTTTTCTCTTGCCATCCCTTCAAGGTAAAAATTGCTTGAAATTACCATTTCAGAAACATCCCAGTCGAGCTCTCAGTAAGTGTTTGAGTTTTCTAGTTAGTGTTTTTGGATTTTTAGTTGCAGCGTGGTGTATTATGTTTGTTTGTGTTTTTGTTTGTCCTCCTTTTTTCTAGTGATTTGCATGCGGCTGTCTCGATTTGTAGTTTTACATATTTCCAACTGGTTTCCACGTTGTCCTGATCCAGAATTAGATGTTATCTGATCTTCTGCGTCAATCTGTTTACGTCACAAATCCAAGATGGCGAAAATGTATTTCACTAGGGACCCCAAATCTCCATGTTATTCTTATGGGAGCTTGCCGCCGAACTCTCCTAGTTTATCTACGTTTCTAGTCCTTCATGGTGGGGTCATGTATGGAATCGATGTTCAATTTATCTATGTAGATATGTGGCAGCTTCTTTTTCAGTGGTGTTGTGAGTCGTAGTTTTGGCCATGACTAGTTGGTGGTCTCATCCGGCATTAGTTGATGTTAAGAAACGTATATCGATTATCTGGGTCGGTTTTACTGCTCCATTCAAGATCTTTTCCAACACACAAGGACATTTATCCCCTCGATCGTGGATAAATGTCTTTGTGTGTGTTTATTCACGATCCATTCGTTGATGTTAAGAAACGTATATCGATTATCTAGGTCGGGTCTACTGTTCCATTCAATTGTGTGTGTTACACAAGTTGAATAGAACAGTAGACCCGACCCAGATAATCGATATACGTTTCTTAACATCAACGAATGGCGGATGGGACCACAAGTGTGTATGACGGACCAGGATGTTTTGTGTAGTGGCTTATGATTAAAGTATATGTTGATTATTCTCATCTCGTTTTGTGCGCTGGATGTGGTGAGGGTTTCTCCGCTGTGGTTGACGTGTACTTCACTGAAGCGTTGTTTTATGCCATCTACGATTATGTCACCAATTATGGCATTCAAATCCCCCATGATCAGGAATATTCGCTCGTTATGTATTATGTCGATTTCGTCCTGTAGTTGCTTATAAAAGGTGTCGATTACCTCTTTGCTTTTGCTCGTGTTAGTGACAAATATGAAACACTTATGCCCTTATTCACCAGCATCCCATAAACTTTATAGCTCCCATACGCTATTGAATGGATAAATTTAAAATGTCATTGTGACAGAATATCCAAAAACAAATGTCAAACATCTTGAATAGTGCCTGCAATTGAAGTTTTGATGGCACCTTTTGTTTAATTATTCAGTGTTTCCAATAGAGAGAATCTAAAGTAACTACATTCCCTAGAGAATGTATTTATTGTTGCT
The DNA here is from genome assembly GCA_963942505.1 of Lordithon lunulatus. NCBI lineage: Eukaryota > Metazoa > Arthropoda > Insecta > Coleoptera > Staphylinidae > Lordithon > Lordithon lunulatus. Next base: position 37,222,525 of record OZ012671.1, read on the forward strand.
ATAACGTCGGCGAATACGGGGGTTTTTCCGATTCCAACGGGGCTAATAGAAGGAAAAGTAGGTCCCGGTCGCAAGCAACATTCATGGCTAAGGGTAAGAAGCTTCACTCTAGCCAGGAAAATGAAACTGCACATAGTAAGATGAAGAATAGAAGGTATGATGCATACGCTGAAAGAAGAATGAAACATTTAGTTGGCAGTAAAAATTCGTAGAGTAGATATAATTTGAAGTGGCGGTTACACCATACACATAGGAGGCGTGTGGAATTACTGTGTTTGTGAATTACTGTTTATCCTAAACACAGCGCAAAAATTTACGCGTACCACGGCGAGTTGCCTCAGCGAGCCAGGTAACCCAGGTGATGTTTTTAGGTTTCACTTTCTTATTTATAGCTGTGCCTTTGCGCATAAATTTTGGATCCGCCAGATCAATTTTTATCCACTATAATCTTCATAACTATGAGTAATTGCCATCATAAGCGCTTTCGTTTAGCATGGTTTGTCGTTGCTAGTCGCCCTCGTGGCGTGTATTATCGCTCAGTTCTTGCGCCGCCGTTTGTAAGGGCAGAGGTAGAATTATGCTCATCGAAAGCGGCAAATACAAGTAACAATAAGCCCGTACCAGCTCAGAGTGATAAACGAAAGGCACTCATAACACACTGCTTGAGTAATATACTATTTCATATCCCATTGTTGTTCTAGTTAAGTAATTAATTGCCGGCCAATTAAATGATAACAGCAGCTAATTGCCACACATTGATTTATATGTAAACCGGTTATCATGTCGCGAGTAGTGTGTTTGCTTAACGCTGTTATCGTTTTTTTGTTTGTGTTGTTTGTGATAGCAGGCAGTCGTGCATGGTAAACAACCTGCAATTTTGGCGGCTTCACCTGCGCGAGCGCCGCATCCATTCGTGGCGCATCCTGCGAGCGGCGCAGCAGGCGAGTTGAAAATCCGCGACCTCCCTACAGTATTGATCGCGAGCCCCGTTTGATGACAGATCCGCTGTTTCGAATCTTTTACTTATATGCAACCGAAACCGTTCTCAGTGGTCAGGGATTACGTTGCGAACTTGTGGGTGCCATAGAGACGGACGGCTAACCATGTCTTCTTTGGTGAGTAGTTTTTTTGTTGCTTGTATGGTAGTATTAGGTGATATTTTTGTTGCGGTCGATCGCTATCACGCGCGGGGTGATAACGCGAGGCGGTGTTTTCGTATGGTATGATTTTTTTTCGGGGCGCCACGTGTTTTGTTTACTACAATCTGCAAGACGTGTGGATTTGTAGCCAAATACCTATAATATACTTGATGTAAAGCAAACATCAGTGGTGTATTGAAGAGGGTTAGGTTATTTTTTTTTTAAATTTTAAATGAACATTATTTTTAACATTGAATTTCAGAATATATTTCATACAATGACGTATTTATCTTGCATTGTTTATTTTCCTGTTTAAATCAAATAAACATGATTCGCCCAAAAAAATATCAAACTACTAAAGCAAGTACAAGTTTACATAACAATTATTTTTTTAACGTTCCTGTACTTTTTGTTTTACCACCGGCAAAGATATTAGTAAATGTTGTTTAAAATCAATCAATCATAATGCCTCATGGTGTTATGGCTCCAACTCGACAAATGAATAAATAATGGCAAATGGCAATTGACTTAAAATACTAATACTTTTTATGATAAAACAAAATGAAATTAATTTGATCCAGAAAGTCGTGAATTTACGTTTTTAAAAAAATTATAAATTCTATTATGGATGATATTACGTGTGGCTCATTAGACTGATCGTACGATAGTCATAACAGTGCGGTGACTATCGTACGATCAGTCTAATGAGCGTGTAATCGTGTCTTTTTTATGAGGGTGACAAATGCTAATAGTAATCTGCTTGACGTGTAGATCAAATCTTTCTATTGTCTTTCATTGGCCATGCACAATTTTCATTGAATTCACACTTAAAACATTTAACTCCACAAATATATACGTTCTTTTTTATAGATCACCCTGTAATACTCGTATAAACACGAGGTTGAATTTTCTGTTATTATTGTATTGTCACGCGCTTTCATTATTACTAGTTTTTCATTTTAGTAAATTTCATGTGTGTTTCAAATAAAACAAGGCCACTCAATATGTGTTATTAATTATAGACGGTCTCTAGTGGCGACAATTTGTGTGGCCGCACCGGATTATAATACGTTTGTGTGTGTGTGATCAATTTGACATGTCGCAGACTGCATAATACTCCAGGGTGCAATGAAACACGTAATAGAATTACATTCCAACGCTGGTTATCGATCGTACACACAGTATTTGAAATATAATAACGTGCATGTTGTAAATAAATACAATGCATTTCTTTTTAAATTGATAGAGAATTATTGTCATTTCAGTATGAATTCCAATTTTTCAAAAGGTTGCCCAGCTCTGACCCACTCTTCTCGATATTTCAGTCGTTTAGTTTTCTTTTTGAAATTTTAAATGAACATTACTTTTAACATCGTCTAATTTCAAAATAGATAGATAGATAGATTGATAGATTGATAGATTGATAGATTGATAGATTGTAGATTGATAGATTGATGGATTGATTTATAGATAGATATATTTATTTATATCAATATGCTATACAGCATTTACATAAGTCAATACATGGATTTATACATACATGGATATTATTAACATCGTCCAATTTCAAAATAGATAGATAGATTGATAGATTGATAAATTGATAAATTGATAAATTGATAAATTGATAAATTGATAGATTGATAGATTGATTTATAGATAGATATATTTATTAATGTCAATATGCTATACAGCATTTACATAAGTCAATACATGGATTTATTCAACTATAATACTGGATTCAATTACAATTACAAACACGATGAGAGATGAGTTACATAGTTATATGATAAAATAATTAAAAGTACACATTAAAGTTTATAATATTAAATGATAAATCAATAATACCTAATTAACATTACAAGATACCCCTACACACACTAAATAAATAATAAAGTACACTATTAAGATACGTAATTATAGGATAAGCTTCGTTAAAGGTATATATTATCTATTTGCGTATTACCTTTCGGTGTAGGATATTACATTTACATTACTTAACAATTATCGCTGTTGTTAATACATTTGTAAATTCTTTCCACTCTTTTCTGTTCTTCGCCAGTTCTCTTGCTTGTATATGTAAGAACTGGAAATAAAAGAAGAAGAGGTAGACCAAGAAAAGAGTGGGACAACAGAATAGAGGAAATAATAATCAAGAAATGAAAGACAGTTCCTTTCTTGATTATTATTTCCTCTATTCTGTTGTCCCACTCTTGAAGAAAAGGATTTAAAATTAAGACTGCCTTTAGTTCTTGTATTGAACTGCTGGTGTTGTAACACCAGCAGTTCAATAGAAGAACTAAAGACATTGCTAGCAAATCTCAATTTTAAATCCTTTTCTTTCCCAATTGATAATTTTGAACAGTCAGTGCGGCAGTGAACAGTTTCGAAGAATTTTGTTGCCCCCCTGCCGTACTCTTCGCTTCATCGATATTTTCTCCGTCTTGCCACCTTCGTAGATTTTAATTTGCTTTTGTGCAATATATGTTTTTAATGAGACTTGAGTATCGGGTGCCTGCGTTTGCTTAACTGGCAGCTAAGCGCAGTGGTAAGACATCGGACTGCTGCGCTAGAGATCGTGAGTGCAAACCTCTCAAAGCGAAATACTTTTCATCTTGCACGCACCCTAAACTCTCCAACCCGACTTGCTAACGTGAGGTTTCACGACAAACACCTTTCTCTGGTCCGTAGTAAATGATATTCGCATCTAAACGTACTCCAGTAGTTCGGAATCCACGTTAAACTGTAGGTCCATCTGTGGTGCCAATTGTCCAAATGCCCAATTTTATAGTGATACATTATATTCGTTTTTTTTCTTTATCACAGTCCTCAGTGTCTGTAAATCACCTGTGAGTCGTATGTGAGGGTAGTGAAGTTTGAATAAAGATTGAGGAATTGAAGCCTCAGTGTCTGTAAGTCATCTGGGAATTGTATGTGAGGATAGTGAAGTTTGAATAAAGATTGAGGAATTGGGATAGGAGCGTCAGTGTCTGTAAGTCATCTTAGAGTCGTATCTGAGGGTAGTGAAGTGTGAAGAAAGAGTGTGGAATTGAGTTAGGAGTTCTCTTGTCTGTAAGTCATCTGGGAGTTGTATGTGAGGGTAGTGAAGTTTGAATAAAGATTGAGGAATTGGGTTAGGAGCCTCAGTGTCTGTAAGTCATCTGGTAGTCGTATTTGAGGGTAATGAAGTTTGAAGAAAGATTGTGGAATTGGATTAGGAGTCTTCAGTATCTGTAAGTCATCTAGAAGTCGTTTATGAGCGTAGTGAAGTGTGAAGAAAGATTGTGGAATTAGGCTAGGAGTCCTCCGTGTCTGTAATTCACCTGGGACTTGTATGTGAGGGTAGTAAAGTTTGAATAAAGATTGAGGAATTGGGTTAGGAGTCCTCAGTGTCTGTAAGTCATCTGGGAGTCGTATCTGAGGGTAGTGAAGTTTGAAGAAAGATTATGGAATTGGATTAGGAGTCCTCAGTGTCTGTAAGGTATCTGAGAATTGTATGTGAGGGTAGTGAAGTTTAAATAAAAATTGAAGAATTGGGTTAGGAGCCTCAGTGTCTGTAAGTCATCTGGCAGTTGTATGTGAGAGTAGTGAAGTTTGAAGAAAGATTGTGGATTGTCTGTAAGTCATCTGGGAATTAGTAAAGTTTGAATAAAGATTGAGGAATTGGGTTAGGAGCCTCAGTGTCTGTAAGTCATCTGGGAGTCGTATCTGACGGTAGTGAAGTGTGAAGAAAGATTGTGGAATTAGGTTAGGAGTCCTCAGTGTATGTAAGTCATCTGAAAGTCGTATCTGAGGGTAGTGAAGTGTGAAGAAAGATTGTGGAATTGGGTTAGGAGCCTCAGTGTCTGTAAGTCATCTGATAGTCGTATCTGAGGGTAGTGAAGTATGAAGAAAGATTGTGGAATTGGATTAGGAGTCCTCAGTGTCTGTAAGTCATCTAGGAGTCGTTTATGAGGAGTGAAGTGTGAAGACAGATTGTGGAATTAGGCAAGGAGTCCTCAGTGTCTGTAATTCATCTGGGAGATGTATGTGAGGGTAGTAAAGTTTAAATAAATATTGAGGAATTGGGATAGGAGTCCTCAGTGTCTGTAAGTCATCTGGGAGTCGAATCTGAGGGTAGTGAAGTTTGAATAAAGATTGTGGAATTGGGTTAGGAGCCTCAGTGTCTGTAAGTCATCTGAAAGTCGTATCTGAGGGTAGTGAAGTATGAAGAAAGATTGTGGAATTGGATTAGGAGTCCTCAGTGTCTGTAAGTCATCTGGGAATTGTATGTGAGGGTAGTGAAGTTTGAAGAAAGATTGAGGAATTGAGTTAGGAGTCCTCTTGTATGTAAGTCAACTGGGAGTTGTATGTGAGGGTAGTGAAGTTTGAATAAAGATTGGGGAATTGGGTTAGGAGCCTCAGTGTCTGTAAGTCATCTGAAAGTCGTATCTGAGGGTAGTGAAGTTTGAAGAAAAATTGTGGAATTGGATTAGGAGTCCTCAGTATCTGTAAGTCATCTAGGAGTCGTTTATGAGGAGTGAAGTGTGAAGACAGATTGTGGAATTAGGCAAGGAGTCCTCAGTGTCTGTAATTCATCTGGGAGTTGTATGTGAGGGTAGTAAAGTTTAAATAAATATTGAGGAATTGGGATAGGAGTCCTCAGTGTCTGTAAGTCATCTGGGAGTCGAATCTGAGGGTAGTGAAGTTTGAAGAAATATTGTGGAATTGGATTAGGAGTCCTCAGTATCTTTAAGTCATCTAGGAGTCGTTTATGGGGGTAGTGAAGTTTGAAGAAAGAATGTGGAGTTGGGTTAGGAGTCCTCAGTGTCTGTAAGTCATCTGGGCATAGTATGTGACGGTAGTAAAGTTTGAATAAAGATTGAGGAATTGGGCTAGGAGCCTCAGTGTCTGTAAGTCATCTGGGAGTCGTATCTGAGGGTAGTGAAGTTTGAAGAAAGATTGTCGATTAGGGTTAGGAGTTCGGAGTTAGATTAGGATTAGAGCGCATAGTACAGACAGTGGGTGCGGAAAGGATAGAGAAAGGATGTATGAAAGAGTGTGTCTATCTGTGGTGTGGGCTGAGAGGTATGGGAAGTCTAGGAACTAAGGTAAGGGTGATAATAAGGGATATTGAGTGGCAAGAAAGGCAGGTTTGGTTGATAGCTTGTACAACCCTGGTTATGTGGAGTGGCAAGTGCGGGGGAAACCCCCGAGCTACTTAATTAGGGGTGGGTGAAGCTACGAGGACAAAGTGTACATGGAAAGACCGAGGTGCGGATCACAAGAAAGAGGAAGGAACGTATGAGTGAAGCTGGGGTACACCTTGTGCTGTATAGTAAGGGGAGCGACATGTGGTGGCAACAAATGTGCGGGAGTGAATGCAGAATGGGTAGGGGATGGCTGAAAGGTGAGCGAATGGTTAAGAAAAGTTGTGGAAACCTGCAGTTTGGTGAGAGCGCCTCTACCCTCACCAAATTGCAGGTTTCCACAAGTTTTCAGTGGGAATTTGATGTAATTAAATGTGTATATACTGCTTTAGGTTGATTGTTACTTTTATTTTAGTTTTTATGTGATTATTTTTTATTGTACTTGATGAGCATTGTATAAAAATACAAAAACCCTCCAATTTGTATTTTTTTGAGTTGTCATGCCAAATAAAGGTCTTTTTTTATTGCTTTTTGGGTGTAGTTTCTACTACACCCAAAAAGCAATAAAAAAAGACCTTTATTTGGCATATATTCTTCTTCTTCTTCTCTTCTGACAGAAGTTTTATTTCTTTTGGAATTGCTATGCCTAATAAAAGCATTCCTCTAAATCGCAAGAAATGAATTGCTATACTAAGCGTTCTACCATAAAATTGTTACCCTATGTCAACCAGTTAATAGCGATCAAAAATGTAACAAAACAACAAATTTATGCACGATTTATTTAACATTCACAGGTCTCTTGTCTATGCGGTATAAAACGCACGCGTCGTGGCTGTGTTGCAATGTCGGCTCATTGAGCATTTACAATCGGTCGATAAGTCAAGTTTGCAGTGCACGCAGATTATTTCGTCGTCCATAATGTGTAAAAAAATCGTATCTGCTGTTTCCATGCCGTAAAGCGGCCCACCAAAACGTGTAATCTGTTGCCTCCAACCGCAAGACGATCCGTTTTGTAATACGCGACAATAACTTTTTTGATAAACTAATACGTGCGTTCTGTTGCCATACATTTTTTATTTATTTATTTATTTATTAATTTATTAACGCTATTATTCGCATTTACAACATACATGTATATATACAAATCAGATTATGCATTGTACTGCCTTAATTGACTCTTAAAAGACATAAGGGATATCCCTGTATGTCCACTGTGTTAGAAATTTCATTACCGTGTTGTGCAATGCAACCGAAGGCGCTATGCTTGTCGTAATTGGTTCTATAGTATGGGATGTGTAGAAACTCTTAAGTTATATATATTATCGATACAATGGTAGATTTTATCCTTTATTCTTTATATAAAGGCATGCTCCAACAACAACAATAATAATAATAATAAATATAATTTATTTGCTTATTAGATTTCTGTTAAGGTGTTATTATAGTTCATTATTAGATTACATAAAATTGATTAATTTTCAACAATTGAACAATGCAATACAATGCCCAAAATACCGGTATTTTTTTCTGTGAATACCGATATATAAAATACTCACAATATTGTTCCGGGATCTGCATATTAGGAATCTCGGTTTTGCAATCTCAATATGCATGCTTCGTCTGATTTTTGAAAAAAAAAAACGTCATACTCATACGAAATATCATACTTCCCAACTCTTTACGTAATATACGACCGAACGTATTCGTTTAACTGTCGAAGTCGCTCTGAAAAATACGAACAATTCACGCTCTTAAAATGAATATAATAAATGTTGTGTGAAAATAGTCAACATTAAAACTGAATCAATTTGTATATGTTGATTCAGTTTTAATGTTGAATATTTTTCCACAATATTTATTATATTCATTAGCTTACATCGTGAATTGTCTGTATTTTGCACAACGACTTCGACAGTTAAACCGCTACGTTCGGAACGAGTGGTGTCAAGAATCGTACCCCAGTTAAATATCACCGTTTTTTCTTTTAAATTTGTTTATATCGATATAAACCTTGAAAACGATTTATTCGATCACTTTCGGTTTTATCTTGCTATCTGTTTTTTTTTTATTCGTATAAATAATGTGTTCATTAGATAATTTACTTCCTTGTACGATTCTAAATACAAATCGTAAGATGACCGACCGAATTATTTGCATACTCGTCGCTCCCATCGCGCGTTTCGGTCTAGACGTGTTCGTTTTTCTAATTTGTCCAACCGGTGTTGTTGGCACATCGGCCTTCGCGCAATAGTCGCGTTGAAACACAAATGTTATATACGCGGTTTCACATAAAATTGCAAATACGTCATTGTTTATAAATGGTGTGAATGTCTTGTCTCTGTCGAATTTATAAACGACAGTCAACAAGTTAACAAAGACCTTTTTGTACTCATGTCCTTAGACAAGTCATTTCCCGCATTGATTTGGATGCGGGAAATACTACTTGCCGCACTAGTGCAGGAAGTAGTCAGTGTGCCAACTTAAAATTCGGTACCTTCGACTCGTGCTGTAAACTCATTCGCTCATTTGGGTAATTATTTGCTTCAAATTACACTTTCTGTATTTAATTTGTAAGAACAAAGTGAATTTTAACTTAAAAAAATGTTTAGTCACGCACCTAACTTTAAAAGCCGTTTTCGTTTATCACTCTGGGCTGGTACGGGCTTATTGTCTCTTTGTCGCTTCCGATGCGCACAATTTTATCAACCGGCGACAAGACCTTAGCGATACTGCACGCCCCAGGGGCGAATAGCAAGGCTAAACCATGCTAAACGAAAGCGCCTAGAGAGATACAAGTTCAAAATCATTCTGTTTTATAGTGGCACGTACAATTTATCGCACATACACACTGAACACTTAATACATAATCCAAACATCCGGAAATTACATCTCTTTTCTTACTCAACCTCTGTTCAAAACATTGCATAACATCTAAAACTGGGCCACCGAGTCGCCGCATTTAAAATTCGCACTGTGTTGTTTTCGTCAATTGAAGACGTCGCCGTCGCCGCCGTCGTCGTCGTCGGCGTGCTCGCTCGCGCGTGCGGCTCTCTTCCTCCGTCAGTTGCGGGTGTGTGTATGTGTGTTGTATGAGCGCGTCAGTTTCGTGCCGGCCGCGCGGACACGCGGAGGTGCTCTTTCACCTGGACTTTTATTATCCCTCTACCTAAACGTGCGCTCGTTAATTTGGCGCGCAGCCGACCGACAAGCTCAGTGTAAGCGTTTTATTTGTTTATTTCGATTTCGCACACAATTCATAATATATGTGGTGGTTGCGCAATTAAACTCGCTGGATGAATGGGTTTGGTGTGTTTGTCTGATGTTATGATGGTGAATGAGGTCACTCCAGACGGTCGGCGTAATGTAAACGGTCGTAAAATTCGTACGAATACATCAAATATGTTTTTGTTGAGATGGTAATTGTTTAATGTACGATTTTGAACGGGGCTCTCTTTATAGTATCATTCGTTTTACCTTGAGGATTCGCTGTGGTTGATTTTGTCGTTAAAAAATCTGATGTCATTATAATTTTTGCTATTGGTACTGTATTACAGCTTCTCTAATTGTGGACCGTGGATTTGTTTGTAGAAAACACTGGTTTTACATTAAAATACTTTATTATATAGCGAGAGACATGTTACTCGTCTCGCTTACGGTGTAAAACTCTTCGTCTATATTATGCGCCCTCTCCTCCTACGCATCATACCCACTTAAGGGTGGTAAATATATATTCAAACCAGACGGAACACTATTTAGTATATAAAATCATCTACATAATGTTTCAAATAAATCAAAAATTAATTAATTTTTTTATCTCAAAAATATAATGAAATGAGATATTTAATTTCTTAAGCCGTGTCCACACTATGCTGACTTTTGCCGTTTCCCTTGACAACGGTAACAGCCCAATTGGCAAAGCTAGTGGCTGAACGTTCATTGGCAAACCATCCACATCTGTGATGGCATATAGTCAGCGGCTCAATCGTTTGTCGACTGCATTGTTGCTCTATGGCAGGGGTGGCCAAACTTTTGATCACTCTAGGCGACTTTTTCCTTAAATTATAGGCGGCGGTTTCACCGTAAATCGACTGTTTGTAATGCCTTTGTATATGAAAATGAATTAGGTTTCGCAGAACAACGTAATTTCGCTCAACGTAATATAAAAAGGCGAATTATGATGACGCCATATAGTTAGTTCTGGATAATTGGCTGGAGAGTTCCATAGTTACAGACACTTAGTCCTCAAAATGCATGATAATGACGCCATATAGAAAATTGTATTCATTTCTATGGAATTCATCGTTTTTTTAAAATCATTTTCCCTTACATTTAAATACCCGCAATTATTTCCATGCTGACGTGGCAGGGAGGTTATTAAAAGCTACTTTGCAACTTTCTAGGTATTATTGAATCATCCAATGAATATGGGTTTCTAGAAAGCAAGGACTGTATACAATAGTACGTCGCATCACAAATATTTTCTTTCATCGGATTGGTCGATTAAATGAAAATTGTATTCATTTCTTTGGAATTCATCGTTTTTTTTTATCATTTTCCCTTTAGAGCTATATATTTTTTATTTCGTTCAGTTAAATTGTTTACCTTGAATAGAAAGTATAAGAGAAACAAACATATTTTGTGGGTTGGTTCCTTTCTGCAGAAAGGCGTCCATCTAGTGACCGAAAGACTTTTTGATGAAAAATATATATTTCCACACTTATTATATTATTAGCTTTTCTTTACTTTAGGTTTATAAAATTTAACATTTACAATTTAAAAAAAGAACCAGGAAATATGTACTCCACGCAAAAAAATATCAGTAATCAAAATTGAATCATTCCGAGTAGGAATTACATTAGCTTTAAAAACAGTTTCCCACCCACCACTAGGGGCTGTTGAGGGGGTGACTTAAAAATCTTAAAATGGGAACCCCCATTGTTTGTCTAAAAGTACGAAAGATTTGTCTGAAATATTTTGTTCGATTCATGATATATGGCGCTGTAATCTACAAAGTTATTCACAATAAAAAATGTGGGTTTCCATTTAAGATTTTAATCGACCAATAAGTTGAAGGAAAATATTTGTGATGCGACGTCCTATTCTATACAGTCCTTGCCTTCTAGAAACCCCTATTCATTGGATGATTCAATAATACCAAGTAAGTCGCAGAGCAGCTTTTAATAACCTCCCTGCCACGTCAGCATGAAAATCAGAAAATTTACATTAAAAACATATTTTTCTTTATCCATAGAATTATAAAAATTTCTATCTTTATAGGACTATCAGCCGTGAGGCTTTTCCGCCGGTCAAGGGAGAAGCTCAGAGGAGTTTAATCACCCGGTATTTACCTTAACTTCACAGAAAATGAATTATAATTTATAAAAGTATTGCTTTTTTTGTGTGTCTAAAACCGGACCTTCACTCGAACATTACCTACCGCTATTCACTCCTCTAATTATTCTAAAATAATGTATTTTAAACACGCTTTATTTTTACTACATTTTATAAAAATCACTTAATCTAATTAACTCTTGGTATTATTCATTCGAATTAATCAAAACAGTGTTATTCACAGCCCACGCACGCTGATACTCTTCCAACTTAATTCGTTTCAATTGTTGCCGCGTGTTGTTTTCCCGCTGGCTCGCAGAAGCCTTGTATGAAAAATGAAAACTGCTGTGTGAAGGTGAAATCGAAACGCAACGATATAAATAATAATCGCATTTATTTATAACGGTGAGCTTTGAACCGCATCGAAAGGTGCTCGTTGGCTGTTGATTAGTTAATTAATTAATTTAAAACGGGCGTGTCCTTGCTCATTTACAGCGGGCGGAGGTGTTGGTGAACGGTAATTAACGATGCGTTTGTTTACCATGAGTTTTTCTTTATGTATCGATTTTGTATGAAGCTTGTATGTGTATAGTAGTTTATCGAAATAGTTCTGGTTTCACAGAGATAATCCTTACATTAATCAATGAAATTAATTAAATCATTGAAAGTTAATGATTGTGCTGAGTTCAAGCCGTTTGAAATTGTGTACGGGCATAGTTTGATTGGTATGGGAAACCCCCGCCCACCCCACCTTCGTTCGTATAGTTTTTTTCAATAGATACAGAGATTTTATATTGTTTAAACAATTCTAAAAAGAATTGTATCCCATGGAAAAACTATGCGAACAGAGGTGGGGTGGGCGGGGGTCCCCTACCAACCTGACTATGCCCGTCTACTATTTCAAACAGCTTGAACTCTGCAGTACATTATTTCCCACAATATTCTACGAATTAACCTTACATTTATCAATGAAATTAATTAAATCATAGTAAGTTAATGATAACACTATTGTGCAGAGTTCAAGCCGTTTGAAATTGTGTACGGGCATAGTTTGATTGGTATGAGCCCCCGCCCGCCCCACCTTCGTTCGCATAGTTTTTTTCAATAGATACAGAGATTTTATATTGTTTAAACAATTTCAAGAATAATTGTATCCCATGGAAAAACTGTGCGAGTAGAGGTGGGGTGGGTGGGGGGCCCCTACCAACCTGACTATACCCGTCCACTATTTCAAACAGCTTGAACTCTGCAGTACATTATTTCCCACAATATTCTAGTAATTAACTTTACATTAATCAATGAAATTAATTAAATCATTGAAAGTTAATGATAGCACTATTGTGCAGAGTTCAAGCCGTTTGAAATTGTGTACGGGCATAGTTTGATTGGTATGGGCCCCCCGCCCACCCCACCTTCGTTCGTATAGTTTTTTTCAATAGATACAGAGATTTTATATTGTTTAAACAATTTCAAGAATAATTGTATCCCATGGAAATACTATGCGAGCAGAGGTGGGGTGGGCGGGGGGTCCCTACCAACCTGACTATGCCCGTCCACTATTTCAAACAGCTTGAACTCTACAGTTCATTATTTCTCACAATATTCTACGAATCAACCTTACATTAATTAATGAAATTAATTAAATCATTGAAAGTTAATGATAACACTATTGTGCAGAGTTCAAGCCGTTTGAAATTGTGTACGGGCATAGATTGATTGGTATGGACCCCCCGCCCACCCCACCTTCGTTCGCATAGTTTTTTTCAATAGATACAGAGATTTTATATTGTTTAAATAATTTCAAGAAGAATTGTATCTCATGGAAAAAGTATGCGAGCAGAGGTCGGGTGGATGGGGGGCCCCTACCAACCTGACTTAGCCCGTCCACTATTTCAAACAGCTTGAACTCTGCAGTACATTATTTCCCATAATATTCTACGAATTAACTTTACATTAATAAATGAAATTAATTAAATCATTGAAAGTTAATGATTACAGTATTGTGCAGAATTCAAGCCGTTTGAAATTGTGTACGGGCATAGTTTGATTGGTATGAGCCCCCAGCCCACCCCACCTTCGTTCGCATAGTTTTTTTCAATAGATACAGAGATTTTATATTGTTTAAACAATTCTAAAAAGAATTGTATCCCATGGAAAAACTATGCGAGCAGAGGTGGGGTGGGTGGGGGGCCCCTACCAACCTGACTATACCCGTCCACTATTTCAAACAGCTTGAACTCTGCAGTACATTATTGCCCCTACCAACCTGACTATGCCCGTCCACTATTTCAAACAGCTTGAACTCTGCAGTACATTATTTCCCACAATACTCTACGAATTAACCTTACATTAATCAATGAAATTTATGAAATCATAGAAAGTTAATGATAACACTATTGTGCAGAGTTCAAGCCGTTTGAAATTGTGTACTTTATATTCTGTATATTTTACAGTTGCCCATGCAGTAGTTTATACTACATCAACATATTTTTTTATTTGTATATCATAAAGTGGGTTACACACGAGTTTAAGAAATGTAATTTGCAATTTTAAATTATAAATTACCTTTTTAAGGCGAAATAATTAAACAGCTCGAGCGGTCACCGGCTGACGTATTAGGTCTTTATTCTTGGCCCCTGAACCGTTAACAGCGCAGTCCGGCGGATTAAATCACATCATTTTACGACGGCTCTCGGTAACTTTACCAACATTAATTAAAGTTTTTTTTTATATATATATATAATTATTGTTTGAATGCCATGCAACTTTAGTTTGAAATTTTCGACCATTCGTCTAAGTAGACAGGAAGAATATTTCAAATAGTTCTATGAAAATTGCCCTTATTTTATATCTTGAAAATTGAATAATTAGTTTATATTACTTGTAATTACTTTATGTTACTAGTTGTTTCTCTGTTTATAGGGTAACATAAAATATGGGCATAAAACATTTAAAGAATACTATATAGTTTTTTTAATATCTTGAAACGTATTTTCGTTTCAAGATATTAAAAAAAACTATATAGTATCTTTTAAATGTTTTATGTCCATATTTTATGTTACCCTATAAACAAAGAAACAACTAGTAACATAAAGTAATTACAAGTAATATAAACTAATTATTTAATTTTCAAGAAAATTTCAACTTTCTAGCATCACACTATTCATGAATATTAATTTTCTCGTGATTATTATCATTATCATTATTATATTTAAAAAAAAACTATATAGCATTTCTTAAATGTTTTATACCCATATTTTATGTTACCCTATACCTAGGGCTCTAGCATCACATTATTCATGAATTGTCATTTTCTCGTGATTATTATATATAATAATATTATAATAATCACGATAAAATTAAAATCATGTATAGTGCAATGCTAGAACCCTAGGGTAACATAAAATATGAGCATAAAACATTTAAGAAATACTATATATATATATATATATATATATATATATATATATATTTATATATATATATATATATATATATATATATTTATATATATATATATATATATATATATATATATTAATATGGTGCAACATATTTTCAACCTTCTAGCATCACATTATTCATGAATTTTCATTTTCTCGTGATTATTATTTATAATAATTTTATAATAATCACGAGAAAATTCATGAATAATATGATGCTAGAAGGTTGAAAATACATTGCACGATATTAAAAAAAATCTATATAGTATTTCTTAAATGTTTTATGTCCATATTTTATGTTACCCTATACCCTACCCCTATAAACAAATAAACGACTAGTAACATAAACTTATTACAAGTAATATAAACTAATTACTTAATTTTCAAGATACAAAATGGGCATTTTTTTTAATAGAAATTTGAAATATTTATATTTGCACCAATTGAATTTGTGTTTTAGCTATACCTAATAAAGGTTTTTTTAAATTTTATTTTTATTCTTCACCTGCCAATTGTATTTCTCTCTCTCTCTCGCTAAACAATTGAAAATCGCAAAGCCTACGAAAGCGTGCATCTCTCAATTAGTTCTTCCGCGTATTTAATTTTCATCCCGCGAACAGGCGATTTATAAAGTTTCCACTGGCGTTCCGCGCGCAAATTGCACCGATCTGGGTCAGCGCACTCAATTAAACACCGTTTAAGCATTGTTTTATATTTTTTATTAGATCATTTCCATGCGGGACACCACACACCGGTCGATCTTATTCGATAACGGCGTAGTTGGGGGGCGCGGCTGCTGCTAGTTGAATAACGTGCAAACATTTACTTACCCATCGATTGAGCGAACCGTACGAGTCGCATCCGAAAACAGCATATATTATATTGAAAACGTAATAGTAACACAAATAATACATATATAAGTGTGAATCCACCTCTTAGCAATATCTAGATTTCGATCTTATTAGATCTCATCAGTGTAGCTCACAATTATAAGATTGGCCTTGTGCTGATATCTCAAGCACTCACTATTATTCCATAGAGGGCACTACGCGGTGATCCTGATGGCATCAGCATGTTATTATCGGTGCGTATGCATTGGTAATTGATGTGGTGCCGCCAAATGGCGTTTAACTTTCCTCGTAAGGGGTTAGTTGCATCAAAACAAGTAATGTGATGTATGCATCATAAAACATCCCTATAATATAAAAACGAAGACTATATTTTGAAGCCGACCGATCTGTCAGTTATGACATTGCAAAAGTGTGGGTGGCAGGTTCGAATCCTATCGACGGTGGTATTTTTTATGTTTTATATTTAATTCGAGTATTTAGTGACATTTTTTTGAATAGGAGATATTATTTTTTATTTATATTATTATTAGATATAATTACATATTTAAAATTAATTTATTAATTACAATTATACAATGAGCATTTCTGAATAAATCTAGTGTCACCACAAGTGCACAAGATTGGCATTGATATGATATCTCTAAAATAAACCACTTACGATTCTGTGAATTCATCCTAAATAGCTGAGCTATTTTTTTTCTAATAAAATCGAAATCTAGATCATTGTTAGTTAATGTGGGTGCCGCCAGATGGCATTAAACTCTCTCTCTCTTTAGAAAGAAAATTACATTTTTTTAAAATGTACTTTAAAGCTTACAACAAATGTTCGAAATTTCCACTGTCTTGTGTGATGAAAGCGTGAGTCTTTCTAACTGCTGTAAGTACAGTGGATGAATTTGGAATTTTTTGAAAATTATAAATTATATTTATTATTAATGTATTTGTTATGGTTTGAATTTTGAAAATTTTAGTTTTTCTATTTTTGAAATTATAACGATGTAAACAGCCACATTTGTTGCACACGGGCATGGAAGTTCCATTAGAACTTTTATAACTACAGTGGATGTATTTGGAAAATTTTGAAAATATCAAACTATATTCGTTATTAACGTATTTGTCATGGTTTTAATTTTGAAAATTGTGGCTTTCCAATTTTTGAAATTACAACGATTTAAACAGCCACAGTTGCTGCACATACGCATATATGTTCCATTTGAACTGTTATAACTACAGTGGATGTATTAGAAAATTTTTGAAAATTTCAAATTATATTCGTTATTAATGTATTTATCATGGTTTGAATTTTGAAAATTGTCGCTTTTAAATTTTTGAAATAACAACGATTTAAACAGCCACAGTTGTTGCACACAGGCATATATGTTCCATTAGAACTGTTATAACTACAGTAGATGAATTTGGAAATTTTTGAAAATTGAAATTATATTCGTTATTAATGTATTTGTCATAGTTTGAATTTTGAAAATTGTGACTTTTCAATTTTTGAAATTACAACGATTTAAACAGCCACATTTGCTGCGCACAGGCATATATGTTCCATTAGAACTGTTATAACTACAGTGGATGTATTTGGAAATTTTTGAAAATATCAAGTTATATTTACTATTAATGTATTTGTCATGGTTTGAATTTTGAAAATTGTAGCTGTTCAATTTTTGAAATTATAACGAATTAAACAGCCACAGTTGCTGCACACAGGCATACATATTCCGTTAGAATTATTATAACCACAGTAGATGAATTTGGAAATTTTTGAAAATTTCAATTTATATTCCTTATTAATGTATTTGTCATGGATTGAATTTTGAAATTGGTTGCTTTTCAATTTTTGAAATTACAACGATTTAAACAGCCACAGTTGTTGCACACAGGCATATATGTTCCAATAGGAACTGTTATAACTACAGTAGATGAATATGGACATTTTTGAAAATATTAAATTATATTCGTTATTAATGTATTTGTCATATTTTGAATTTTGTAAATTGTCGCTTTTCAATTTTTGAAATAACAACGATTTAAACAGCCACATTTGCTGCACACAGGCATATATGTTCCATTAGAACTCTTATAACTACAGTGGATGTATTTGGAAATTTTTGAAAATATCAAATTATATTCATTATTAATGTATTTGTTATGGTTTGAATTTTGAAAATTGTGGCATTTCAATTTTTGAAATAACAACGATTTGAACAGGCACAGTTGCTGCACACAACCATACAAGTTCCATTAGAACTGCTATAACTACAGTGGATGTATTTGGAAATTTTTGAAAATATAAAATTATATTCATTATTAATGTATTTGTTATGGTTTGAATTTTGAAAATTGTAGCTTTTCAATTTTTGATATAACAACGATTTAAACAGCCACAGTTGCTACACACAGGTATATATGCTCCATTAGAACTGTTATAAATACAGTTGATGAATTTGGAAATTTTTGAAAAATTCAAATTGTATTCGTTATTAATGTATTTGTCATGGTATAAATTTTAAAAATTGTTGCTTTTCAATTTTTGCAATTACATCGATCAGCCACAGTTGTTGCACACAGGCATATATGTTCCATTAGAACTGTTATAACTACAGTAGATACATTTGGAAATTTTTGAAAATTTCAAATTATATTCCTTATTAATGTATTTATCATGGATTGAATTTTGAAAATTGTTGCTTTTCAATTTTTGAAATGACAACGATTTAAACAGCCACAGTTGTTGCACATAGGCATACATATTCCGTCAGAACTGTTATAACCACAGTAGATGAATTTGGAAATTTTTGAAAATTTCAAATTATATTCGTTATTAATGTATTTGTCATCGTTTGAATTTTGAAAATTGTGGCTTTACAATTTTTGAAATTCTAACGATTTAAACAACCACAGTTGATGCACACAGGCATATATGTTCCGTTAGAACTGCTATAACTACAGTGGATGAATTTAGAAATTTTTGAAAATTTCAAATTATATTTGTTATTAATGTATTATTCATGGTATGAATTTTGAAAATTTTGGCTTTTCAATTTTTGAAATTACAACGATTTAAACAGTCACAGTTGCTGCACACATGCATATATGTTCCATTAGAATTCCTATAACTACAGTGGCTGAATTAGGAAATTTTTGAAAATTTCAAATTATATTCGTTATTAATGTATTGTCATGGTATACATTTTGAAAATTGTGAATTCCGCACAGATTGAAACACATCAGGATTTTTTTCAAGGGTCCTTGAATGCGATTCCATTTTACAGCAATTACAGATTCGTTTTGGTAAACTGGCGATGCGTTGGGTCGTACTGTTGTGAGGAAGTCTTCTATTTGGCCATAATCTTACTGCAGCCAAATTATTTTGTTGCACTTCACCACAAGTTAAAATCATATCGGGGCATTCACGAAAACTATACATAACGAACGTGTGACGTTATTGAGTTTGCCTGCAAATTGTATAAGTTAGTGTCAGATTTTTATTATGCCAATTTGATTGTTTTTTCGTTCAAAATATAAAGCGCGATCTCATTGGTCAACTTAACAAATCTTTCAGTTACCAAACGAAGAGGAATTTACACATAAAAAATCCGAATTCTTGCTAGATTAACTCACCTCCACCACCACTTAAGGGATTGTCCTCGAATTACATATCATCCTGTATATCTAAAAAAAATAATCTCGAGTTATGAATTTAAAAAAAAAACGTTCACTAATATAGCTTGCAAAATAGGTAATGGAATTAAGACAGTGTTTGCGCGTTTGCCGTTTCGTAATTTTTACGTTTTGTTATCGCGGTAAATATGTTACGAGGTAAAAGCGATAGAGAAAATCGTGACGCTCACCTCCCGCTCGCGCGCTCTCCAACGGGTCCGAGAGATTTATATAAACAGCTATAAAAAAAATCTCTAGGATGTGCCCGAGGGGCCCCTTTCCATTAACCGGCGAAAAATAAAAACGCACTGAATGCGATAAACGTGCAGCGCGGTGCAGAATGTTGGCATTATAAAAATGTTTCGCCAAGTGATTTATTAATTGGAATGTTCAATTGAAAATTATAGTGTTGTTAATAAATTCTCTTAGAATTGATTATACAGAGTGATTCGTAGAAAACAAATATATATATATATATATATATATATATATATATATATATATATATATATATATATATATATAATCTAATCCAATCCATAGACCACCAAATTCTGCATTCAGATGGAGAACATTCCATTGCACGTGGGATGCACATCTTGCATGTACCACATGGAAATCTTCTCTGTAGTTACAAACCAGCGAGATAATTCTCCATTAACTGCTGAGTAAGATTAGAAAACAACCTTCAACCCCGAAGTATTTTATTCGGGAACCTTTCTCCATATAATTTTACCGCAGCTAAACTATTTTGTTGCACTTCACCATAAATTTAAAAAAACGTCTGACGCTACTGAGATTGATTGAGATTTAAATAGAAGATAAAAAATATCGAATGCTTGCTATACATATATATCCATGATATCATATTCGGGAATGATCGGACATAGTCCCTATGTTCGAAAATACGTTACACTGCAAACCGAAGCCGCAGAGTAATTTACAGGATTACACAATAGCATATATCAAACCAAAACAGGGTAACTGTCCAGAATTATGTTTTGTCTCAGTCTTTTATAGCCAAATTTGGAATAAAAACAATATATAGAGGGTAGAAGAAAGTATGCGCGCGACAGATCGAACATAGTAGGGAATAACTATTTTTACATATAAATAAAAATAGTTCAATCAAATACGGTGGAAATTTTCGAAATCATATTTCGGAGTAACACGGTTTGTTACAAAGTTAAGTAATTTAATTTAGGTTTGGTGGACCATTAAGAAAGTCATCAATCCCATACCGAGCTAACCGTGCCAGGTACTGCTTTGTTACAGCAGAAAATGTCCTAAAATATAATTATTTCCACTCCTTCGAAAATACGTTGTATTATATGTTTTACATTGACGTTTTTTATTATGTTAGTCCTTATAGTGCCTTTCGTTTATCACTCTGAGCTGCTAGGCTTATTGTCTCTTGTTCTATTTGCCGCTTCCGATGCGCACCATTCTACCTCGGCCCTTACAACTGACGGTGCACGACCACAAGACTTAAACGATACTGCACGCCACGGGTTTTGAATAGAAATAACGAATCATTTTCGTCGACTGTTTTTAAAACTACATTTGTTGACGCCTAATTAGAGAAATCATTGTCAAAGTTATTTTGTGATGTGAAGGATTAACATATAAGACGCTTTCGTTTAGGATGGTTTATGATTGCTAGTCGCCAACAATGATAAACCATCCTAAACGAAAGCGCCTTATATACGAACGATTAACATCACAAAACAATTTTGACACTGATTTCCTTAATTAGGCATATCATTTTCGTTCACTGGCTTTGAAACAACTAGATTTGTTAACATATAGTTTTAAAGCCAGTCAACGAAAATGATACGTTATTTCTATTCAAAACCAAACAAGAATGAATGCACAGGAGTCAAAAACCTAATCACAGAAACCCTACCCACTTACAAATAGACGCTTAAGCAGCCTCTGCGTGTATCTAAATGATGTTGTTTTGAAAAATCCACATGGCAATAATCTTATCCGTATTCATGTTTTTTTTTTGGTTGTGCGGAGTTAATCTCGCGTACAAATTGCGCTGTAATTTGCAAGCGAACGACCGGTTTGCGCCGTCCGGCTGGGGCCGGTAACGATAGACAATTTTCTGCACGTCTCGCGTATCCGCGAAGCCTTATTTCCTGCTGCAAGCACTGCAAGTGGCGTCCGCAGGAAAGATCAATAGTGTAGTTGCTAGTAGTGTCGTACTATATGCAACCAATATAACGAGTGCTTGCAATAAGAGTAGCATATAATGAATGTGTATGTATTTGAAATATTCACTAGTAGAAATCGTACATTGTTCGCGAATAATGTACGATTAATATATAAATATAACGTACGTTATAAGTAGATTTAATTAAATAGATATATTTTTTTGATTAGAAAGGCATATCACTATTATACAGCGTGATCTTATTTATCTTGAGACAGTCGAAAACCAACAGGAATATAAAAAAATGTTTTATATAAAATATTCTTCATATGAAGGAGCACATTTAATGGCGCTATGTACATTTTTCCATAATGGCCCTTTAATGATCAGATGAAGGGCAATTTCATTTTTTTTCAAATCGAAATCCATATGTTTCTTCTATATTCTTATTCTACGAAAAATAATAATATTTCGTATAAAACATTTTTTCCTAGTGTGCACGGTGTTATTAAACAAATTGCGGTGAATATTCTAATATTTGTAATGACAAATAATACTGAATTTGAAGTCATACAAATCTAGTAAGCCGAGGCAGGAATACGTGTGTAGTAACATTGAGCATCGTAGGTGGCAACAAATGTCTTTTAATCATTTTTGTTTTCCCTTTTTTGGTTTATGTATGAAGGTTAGAGTATCCATCTCTAATCTTTCATACATTAACCAAAAAAGGGAACATAAAAATGATTAAAAGACATTGGGGCAGTGCCACCTACGATGCTCAATGTTACTACACACGTATTCCTGCCTCGGCTTACTAGATTTGTATGACAATGTTTTCAATATGGATTTCCATTTGAAAAAAGTTGCCCTTCATATGATTCTTCCATTATGGAAATGCACATTTCTTCATTAGCGCCATTAAATGTGCCCTTTAATATAAAGAATATTTTATATAAAACATTTGTTCATATTCCAGCCTGATTTCTGTAATAATTGACTGTCGACTGACGAGATATATGGTCAACCTTATATGTATAACCCAATGTTTCAAAAAACTTTTAGGTTCGTCATGTATGTGTAGAAAAACATTTTTGAATGCGCTGTAATCAATTTTTTTGTACGATCCCCCAAATATTTTTCACGACCCCCGTTTTGAGAATAACTAATATAACCTAATATAATACAGTCTATTATATTTTGTATCCTTTTTTGGCTTAATTCTTTATACAGCTCTAAGCTCAGAGGATTCTCTCTCCCTCAGAACATAAATGTACCGCCATCTGTAGGTCACTAACTTATTTTTCGGCCGAAAATTTAACTTATTTGATAACCGGGTTGGAAAGTAATGTTGTCATGACAACCGATTTACTTTTGACATTTAAACTGATTTACACGTATTTTTTTGCAGCGCCAGGGTCCGAGCAGAATTCCAAAATTTGGTAGCCGAGCCCGCAGTCCTCAGCTCCACCCACCACCGACATCCCAGCCGAAGGACCCGCAGCACCAATTAAGAGTTGACGATCTGGGTCGTCGCGTGCGTGTTAGTAACGACCGCGAGGGTGTGCTCCGTTTCTTAGGCGTGGTGCATTTCGCAACGGGCACTTGGTGTGGCATAGAGGTGTCGGAGGGTACCGGTAAGAACGACGGTTTGGTGCGCGGCGTCCGGTATTTCACATGTCCGAAAGGATGCGGGTTGATGGCGCCGGCCACCAAGGTGGCCGTTATCGAAGAAGACGACGCGTCGGGGCCATACAGCATGCTATTCGGCATCGAGGATAGTGCGGAAAATCCAAACGAAACGCGCACGCTGAAACGGTCGCGGTCTTTTGAGAAAATCGAGCCGGACATCAAATGTAATGATGAGACTTACCAGTGCAACGAGACGGTAATCGATAGCAATCGAACGTATGACCAGCAGCACAATAATTCAATACTAAATGAAACTGTAGTGCCCGCAAAACGGCGTACTTTTGTACTTGAGAATTTAATCGAGTATTGCACACCAATGTCGTTCACGCAGAGTAAAATAACACAACAATCAACGCCTTACATGCAAAACGCTGAATCGTCACCTAGAAAACTACGACTCTCGCCATCATCCCATTTAGATGATGAATTCAATAAACGTGATTCGTTGGAGTTTGAAGAGTCTTTAGGCATACTCACCCCAGATCAGATGATAGATGTAACAGCCGCTTTGAGATCGCGCACGCCGAGTTCCGAAAACATCCGTTTGCTGCCTCACGATGAGCTATCACCGAAATTCGAAACAACGAGCATGCAAGAATTTAGCTTGGGCTTGATTGATGAGCATGTAATCGCAGCTCTAGCCATCAAAGGCGACCACACCACCTTCACGTTGGATACAAAAAGTTGTACTACACCCCGTATCGACCAAACGCCATCCCCGGAAGAGTTACCACTAGATCCAACACCCGTGATTAAAGTGGATGGTGTTAAAAAGCAGCCGAATAGTTTTATAACCAGTATCACAAGTATAACCAGTTTAGATACGGGTTATCAAGGCGATGGTGAAATGTCCCGGCCGGGGAGCCGTGGCGCTGATAATTCACCGCTTTCCAGACGACCTCAACCGCGTCCTCCACCACGCCGGACGGACCCTATGACGGACTCAGATTTTTATACTGAAAGCGATGCTGATAACCACGAGGAGCATCCCTTGAGAGGCGATAGAAAAGCTCAGGTTATTGACGGCACCCTTTATGGTGTCGACCCTCAAGCTGCCGCCGATATATACGCAAACAATCGCGAGAATATGGATTCCAGTGGGATCTTCACAGATATCGAACGCACCGATGAACTATCCGATCGCCCCGTGGAGCTATCACCATCCGACTCGAGCACCAAAACAATATCCGACGACAGTCAAAACAACGCGAACCGAACGCCGACGAACGAACGCCTAGCTGAAACGCCTTCACCCAACACCACCCTTACAACAACCTCAACCCCAGCTAGCACCCGATCCCCTCGACACCTACCCAAATCCAGTGAGGATAAAAAATATAAAATGCCCAAAAGAAACGTGGCGTCCAAAGTCAAAGCCATGCTGGAACCCAACAAGGAAAACACCGTAGCCGATAAACGGCTACCGGTCAAGCGGACCGTCAACCGGTGGGACGCTGTTATGAATAAAATCTCCAAAGAGCCCACGAATGTGAAGAATTTGAAAAAAGTGCAATCGCGAGTGTTCAGTGCGATCAACGCCAACGCCCAGCAGCAACCGGTGCCGAAGACTGCACTTAAACGCGAGGCGGAAACTACCAAAGTTAATACGACTGTGATTAAGTCGCCCAATAATAAAATGTAAGTACTAAAATATTTTATTGAATTAAACATCTCATGGAGGTATTTATAACCATTGCAATCTGATCGTGTTTCTTCTTGAGTCTCTTTATTTCAACTGCTGAATGAAGACGTGTTCAAGATATTTCCAGTATTTTCTTTCTTGTGCCCGGTAGAGCCTGCTGTCGCCGGTCCAAATTTTTATATACGATTTCTCCATTGGTCTCCAGTTTAGTAGTTTTGCAGTTCATACATCATTGTTGCTTTTGTTGCCACGTATCGACTGCCACTCTAGCTTTGCCACTCTTTCGGTTATGTCCGTTATCTTCGTTTTTGCTGGTGTGTTGTCTCTGATACCCAATATGTGTCTCTCCACGGCTCTCTCGGTCGTTTCAAGTCTAATGTCCGTATTCCCATAAACTTTATAGGTCCCATAAGCTCTTGAATGGATAAATTGAAAACGTCATTGTGGCAGAAATTGCCAAAACAAATGTCAAACACGTTGAATAGCACTTGCGATTGGAGCTTTGATGACACCTTTTGTTTAATTATTCAGTGTTTCCAATAGAGCGAATCAAAAGTAACTATATTCTTTAGATAATGTATTTATTGTTGCTATAATAACGAATACGGGGAATAATGGGTTCAATAGCTGTTGATAGATTTATCGTCGGTGAATACCTGGTTTCTTAGCAAGCGGTGTCGATAAATACGGCCGCTTTTGACGTCATTTACATATTACAAGATACGTTTTAAGTACATGTAATTAAATAACTCACCAGATTCCAGTGTAATTCATGACATTTTCTCAATACTTGGTAAGTATACCGCTCTCTGGATTACAAAATTTATTTAAATATACATAAAAGAAATGTGTGACGTCAAAATGACGTGAAATACGGCAGCTTTTGTCAACACCGCTTCCTAGGAAAACAAGCCTTTAAGTCCTGGTTTCCTAGCAAGCGGTGTCGATGAATACGGCCGTTTTTGACCTCATTTACACATTACAAGATACGTTTTAAGTACATGTATTAAATAACTCGCCAGATTCTAGTGTAATTCATGACATTTTCTCAACACTTTGAAGCATACCGCTCTCTGGATAACCAGATTTATTTAAATATACGTATAAGAAATGTGTGACGTCAAAATGACGTGAAATATGGCCGCTTTTGTCGACACCGCTTCCTAGGAAACCAAGGCTTTACCCCCGTATTCACCAACGTTCCATACATATATAAATAGCTATCGAACCCATAAGTATTCGCTGTTATAACAACAATAAATAGTATCTAGGGAATGTAGTTACTTTAGATTTTCTCTATTGGAAACACTGAATAATTAAACAAAAGGTGTCATGAAAGCTCCAATCACAGGTGCTTTATAAAAAAATATTCACATCTTTCTAGAGAGTTACTTTTGATTGATGATAATAGACAGTATGCAACTGTTGCAAGCCTGCGCGATTCAATCTGGACACGGAAATTAGTCGTTCAGATTCGTGTCGGTTTAGTTTTTAATTGATCAAAGCTTGGGATCGCAACCAATTAATTGCCGAGGCCCCGTCGAGATTATTGGCTGAGATGTCGCCGCGCGTAGTCATGGTGGGCGACTCTCGGCTAATTGATTTATCACCAGACCTATACATGGCTTGATGGTAACTAATTAATTGATGAATCGCATACAAAACTGAAATCTTTATCAGCAATTAGCCTAATCAAATGGCAAACAAACACTAAATCATTTTAGTAGAGTTTTCACCAGATGTATCAATAGCTATTGAACACATAATATTATAACAACAATAAATATATTATCCAGGGAATGTAGTTACTTTAGATTCCCTCTATTGGAAACCCTGAATTATTAAACAAAAGGTGCATCGGTCACGAGCGATATTCAAAGTGTTTGACATTTGTGTTGGGAATTTCTGTCACAATGACGTTTTCAATTTGTACATTCACCCCCGTATTCACCGACGTTCCATAAATCTATCAATAGCTATTGAACCCATAAGTATTCATAGTTATAGCAACAATAAATACAGTATTTAGGGAATGAGTTACTTTAGATTCTTTCTATTGGAAACACTGACTAATTAAACAAAAGGTGCCATCAAAGCTCCAATCGCAGGCGCTATTCAAGCTGTTTGACATTTGTTTTGGCATATTCTGTCACAATAATAGTTTATGGGACCTATATAGTTTATGGGATGTTGGTGAATACAGGCATCAATAGGTTATGGGACCTATAAAGTTTATGGGATGTTAGTGAATACGACTATTAATGTAACAGAAATAGTAACTAATTTTTGTTAGAAGTTTAAAGTTGAGTAATTAATTTTTTTACAGTTTGTTCGTTGTCGTTTCCATCTGTAAAACATAAAACCGACATGTCATTTCTGATTTTTGTGCTGTGTCGTGACAAATAGTTTACTTACTCCCCTGTTCGCCAACGTTCTATAAATCTATCAATAGCTATTGAACCCATAAGTATTCGTTGTTATAGCAACAATAAATAAATTAATTAGAGAATGTAGTTACTTTAGATTCTCTCTATTGGAAACACTGAATAATTAAACAAAAGGTGTCATTACCTTACATACATTATCTAGGGAATGTAGTTACTTTAGATTCTCTCTATTGCAAACACTGAATAATTAAACAAAAGTTGATGAAACGTTTTGTTTTATTATTCAGTGTTAGCAATAGAGAGAATCTTAAGTAACTACATTCCCTAGATAATGTATGTAAGGTAATGACACCTTTTGTTTAATTATTCAGTCTTTCCAATAGAGAGAATCTAAAGTAACTATATTCTCTAATTAATTTATTTATTGTTGCTATAACAACGAATACTTATGGATTCAATTTGCAAACGCTATTCAAGGTGTTTGACATTTGTTTTGGCATATTCACAATGACGTTGTCACTTTATCCATTCAATAGCTTATGGGACCTAAAAAGTTTATGGGATGTTGGTGAATAACGGGCATTACAGGGTAGTTTTTCTGCCGAAAAATTGGTTAGGGAGAAACTGTTGGCACAAAATAAACGCCTTTTTACAATTATTGGATTGTTAAGGTGGTTAAGGCGTCTACTTTGTGATAATTCATTTTAAAGGATAAATAAAACGATTTTTTACTTTGTTTTTTATTACACTTAAAAAAACAATGTAAAAATTCGTTTTTTTTACAATTTATATTTCGCTCTTTGGTTCAGATCAGGATTTACAATAAAGACCAAATTATTACAACAAGTTAAAAATTACATTAATAACAGCATAGATAAAACCTCAGACAGGCTTTTATTTAGTCCAGTGTTGCCGTCCCTGGTGCTGGCACGTTTCTCCATCGTCGTCGTGACATATTTTTTTATGTGATTAGCTAAATACGCGGGCGGCATATTTAGCTAATCAAAACGTAATGTTAAATAAAACGATTTTTTACTTTGTTTTTTATCACACTTCAGTTACACTTTGCAACTAGTTTCGGCTAAGCTCTAGCCATTTTCGAGCTCCTCCTCCGGCTAGAGCTTAGCCGAAACTAGTTGCAAAGTGTAACTGAAGTGTGATAAAACACAAAGTAAAAAATCGTTTTATTTATCCTTTAAAATGAATTATCACAAAGTAGACGCCGTAACAATCCAATATTTAAAACGTATGGTGTTTTCATGCTATTTAATTTCAAAGTCATCCTAAAATTTAATATAATTTAGGCTTTATTGTCCTTATAAAATAAATTCAATAACATGACAACAACTATAATATAGTAAAAGTTAATTCATATTAATTCATTTGGTAATAAATATAATATAAATAAATTTCAAATTGTTACAGGAGGCGAGTTCGGGCTAGGGCGATAACAAACACTACTCCGAATAAGAGTGCAGGTAGCATCACTTCATCTCTGAGTGATCTGAGCGGAGCTTCACCAGCTAAAACTAATGGTAAGTTTTTACACGAATTAACATATTATAGCAGATTATAGCAGATCAACATTATCGACTGTAAACTATCGATGTTTACAGTCGATAATGTTGATCCATAACCGAATACTGTCAGTATTAGAAATGATGGTATTATAGGTGTAAGGTGCCCCTAACACTCATAAAACCGTTCGGTTTGATTGCAATTGTAATAATGTAGTTACATTTTCGTGACATTTTAAACCAGTTTTGTTTTTGTTTGGGGGAAATTAAACCTTACTCAGCTGATATCATTTTAATTCGTGCCATCAATATGCCCGCCGCCGGCTTTGCAGCACGCACGTTATTCCCTTATTTTATTCATTCGTCGCTTTTATTAATTCCGGTCACGGATGGCACCGGAAGTATGTGCATCTTGCAGCACAAGGGACACCGCACGCCGGGGTAAAAGTCTCGTGCTTTGTTTCGCGCTCGTAATTGGGACATGGGAAAGCGAAAAGTGCGAATGAGGCGAAATAGAGTTGTGTATCTCATTTCTCACGCTCGATTCTAACGTGATGTTTTCTTTTTGATTGTCGGGAATTTTATCGCAAACAAAACAGGACTTTCTGTTCTTAAATAGTCCTGTATGGTATTTTATTTATTAAATTACAAGCAGTGTTATTGTATATTATAAATTCTTATATTTAGTATGTACTGAACAGACTCTTGTCTTTGACTGTGGTAGGTCAAAAACAAGAGTCTGCCCAATATATACTAGGGATGTTAATCCCTGCTTTAACCCTCCGTGGTGCAGTTGGTAGTGCAGCGGCTGAAATGTAGTCGAAGACGTGTGTTCGAGTCCCAGCGGAGAGTTAATTTTTAAGCTTTAATTAATCAAATATTGCAAAATATGGTGATCTAGTATCACTCAAATATCCGTAAATGGCACGATTTCTCACACTCATGCCCGTATTCACCAACATCCCATAAACTTTATAGGTCCCATTAGCTATTGTATGGATAAATTGACAATGCCATTGACAGAATATACCAAAACAAATGTCAAACGTCTTGAATAACGCTTGCGATTGGAGCTTTGATGATACTTTTTGTTTAATTATTCAGTGTTTGCAACAGAGAGAATCTAAAGTAACTACATTCCCTAGATAATGTATTTATCACCAACTGCAGTACGGAGGACTATAGTATATATTGGACAGACTCTGGTCTTTGACTATGCTAGCTGCCACTGTACCATTATCCTTGTTCTGGCCTCTCAGACGCTTACCGTCTCTTGGTATCGTTGGGCTTTTTATTAGACCAGGAGCTCAATAGGGCGGGGAGGGGGCATACAAGTGATGACTAAAGCTGCTTCGCTGGACACCGTCCGGTATCCTCTTTCCACCCTCAGCGCGCACATCCGCTGTACTCTCGCCAACATATCTCGGTATTCGTGGACCTCCATCACCTGTGACCATAGCGGTGCTCCGTAAAGCAAAGCTGTCCCCCTGAGACGGTTCTGAGTGCCATGAATCAGGAACTTTCTATTGATATGAAAGAAGACCAGACTCGTGCTCCTTCCCAAGCCACTGGACTAATACCAGGGAACCATGACAAAGAAAATAGGTAGGACGGCCGAAAATTATGCTTTCGGCCGTCGTACCCATCATTATCCGTTTTCTTTGTCTTGGTTCCTTTGTGTTGGTCCAGTGGCTTGGGAAGGAGCACGAGCCTGGTCTTCTTCCGTATCAGTGGGAAGTTCCTGATTCATGACACTCAAAACCGTCTTAGGGGGCAGCTTTGCTTTACGGAGTACCGCCATGGTCACGGTCCTTCATATTAGTGGGAAGTTCTAGCGTCTGATTCATGGCACTCAGAACCGTCTCAGAGGCCAGCTTCTGGCAGCGGATCAATTAATTTCTTTGCAACTATCAACTAACACTGATAATTGTGTCCTTATTCCATTTTGTGACGGTTTTCCCTCACTACGACTCAGAGAACCATATAGACACAATCCTATCTTCCCCGTAAAGCGGTTTGGATGGATTATAACTCTCCCCGTGCTCTTATGAAGATCCCGGTGACGTACTGTAGCTTTCTTCACCACCCCATTGACACCGAGCTTCGATAACATTAGGTTGAGTCTTCTTATTGAACAACCTATTGACAATCGGAGGCCAATTAAGTATATACACAAAATATTGAATACCAAACTAGTTTTGAAACTAATTCCCTAACATGCTTTGTGCTTCAAGTACTTTTCATGAGTATTTCGTGTTAAGTAATAGGAAAGTACAAACTCCGGCTGAATTTGTCATACCTATTACCACCTCTCTCGGGCGTGTGTCACTCTTTTCATTCTATTTAAAGTCCCATTAATTCGTTTCGGTCTCCCTTTTCTTCTTGCGATGGATGGGCTAAATCCGATCGCGCATTGGGAAATTTCGCGCTCGCGAGCAGGAACGACGCTCTCCGATGGGGCCCTGTCGTCGCCTGATTCCTGCTGCTGCTGATGACCGCGCGAGCGGCCGGCAGTTTGAAACGGTGCGCTGGCGCGATTACGTGCATCTCCTGCGACCCGCCGCAGTGCCGCACGACGGCGGCGTGTTATTATCGAGCTGCTGCCCCCCGGCGTGGCAGCCGGCCCCGCGAGTGCCTCTTTGACGAACCTAGAACTGTTTTTAATTTGGACAGTACGCGGCTGTACCGTCCTAAAACTGTTGTGCCTTTCGGATTTATTTGGATTTTATGTGTGCAATTGACGGATTTACTGCCGGTTTCTTTTCTCGTTCTTTTGGGGAGGTTTGTCGAGTAAATTATTTGGTTGTTGACTCGTGTATGCTGGAAGAGGTGTTATTTGATAGATAACATAATGGCAAGACTATTAAAATTTATTAAACAAATAAATAAATAAAATACAAATGATTAGTTAAAAACAAACATAGTTTTTAAACAATATTCAATCCAAAATTCTTGTAAAAATAAGTCTTTTTATTTGTACATGAATTTTGGATAACTTGATTTTTACTTTGTTTTTTTTATCACACTTTACTTACACTTTGCAGCTTGTTTCGGCTACGCTCTAGCCATTTTCAAGCTCCTCCAATGAGGCAAAATGGGTTTATTCAAACTAGTAGATGAACAGTTGATCTTTGTTATTATTACTTGATCCCACATTATTGTAGAAATGACCGAAATCGTATAAATTACTATGATTTCGGTTATTTCTACAAATATATATATATATATATATATATATATATATATATATATATATATATATATATAAATTATCTATTTGCCTTTTACCTTTCGGTGTAGGTGTAACTACAATAATACGCATTCGTTAATAAAAATTTAATAGATAAATAGTAAAGCTATGACGAATTATGCATATAGATTATTTTTATATCAAGAAATATTGACCATCCATGAGTCTTATTGGAATGTTCATATCTGCAGTCTTAATAATACAAAAATTAATATTAACAAATTATATGTGAGGCTATAAAAATAATCAAAACAATCAAATTCTTTCAATTTAAGAGAAGCATTTTCTATTGTATTTGATTTTTGTTTTAATGATTCTTATGTATATATTTTCTATTATGTTTTTCTTAAATCAGGAAACATTGAAAGTACAGTGAGCTCCCCACTATACAAGATTACTTTTAAATCAGGAAATATTAGTAAAATCTCTTGAGTCTTATTGGAATTTTTGTAACTGCGCTCTTAATAATATAACAAATATTATTATATTATACACATTATGAGGCTATACAAATAAGAAATTCAAAATATTCAAACTATGATTTATTTACAATTCTTGGAATTTTCCATTAATAATTCATAATTCATAAAATTCATAAAATCCATAAAATTCATAAAATTCATAAAATTCATAAAATTCATAAAATTCATAAAATTCATAAAATTCATAAAATTCATAAAATTCATAAAATTCATAAAATTCATAAAATTCATAAAATTCATAAAATTCATAAAATTCATAAAATTCATAAAATTCATAAAATTCATAAAATTCATAAAATTCATAAAATTCATAAAATTCATAAAATTCATAAAATTCATAAAATTCATAAAATTCATAAAATTCATAAAATTCATAAAATTCATAAAATTCATAAAATTCATAAAATTCATAAAATTCATAAAATTCATAAAATTCATAAAATTCATAAAATTCCTAAAATTCCTAAAATTCATAAAATTCATAAAATTCATAAAATTCATAAATTCATAAATTCATAATTCATAATTCATAATTCATAATTCATAATTCATAATTAATAATTCATAATTCATAATTCATAATTCATAATTCATAATTCATAATTCATAATTCATAATTCATAATTCATAATTCATAATTCATAATTCATACTTGATACTTGATACTTGATACTTGATACTTGATACTTGATACTTGATACTTGATACTCCTCCTTACGGTAGCAGGCGTATGATTTAAAAAAAAACGAATTCTCAAACTACGATTTATTTACAATTCTTGGAATTTTCCTTTAATAATTCATAATTCATAAAATTCATAAAATTCATAATTCATAATTCATAATTCATAATTCATAATTCATAATTCATAATTCATAATTCATAATTCATAATTCATAATTCATAATTCATAATTCATAATTCATAATTCATAATTCATAATTCATAATTCAAAATTCATACTTGATACTTGATACTTGATACTTGATACTTGATACTTGATACTTGATACTTGATACTTGATACTTGATACTTGATACTTGATACTTGATACTTGATACTTGATACTTGATACTTGATACTTGATACTTGATACTTGATACTTGATACTTGATACTTATAATTTATTGGTGCTAAGCAATTGTTATTTACACAAGTCACATTAAAACAATAAAAATGTACAAAATGAAATATACACAAATTTACAAATACACTTTAAAATACAAATAGAAATATAAAATTCATAAGGACAACATAGGAGACAGATAAAACAGAAATAATAGAAGCCATTAACAAATTATATGGCATTGTGCGATTAAATTAATAAACAAAAACTTATTATGTTCAAGGTAAAAATAAATTAATCTTCTCACACACGTTTTCGTATGAGAACAGTTCAAACTACATCCATTGAAATAAAATTATAATTGTCTCATCTATCATTGTATTCCAATGAAGTTATTAATATGCCCATCAAAATATTATTGACTTATAAAACATTTGTATTTCTGAAGAGTTGTACACAATTGCCCATAGATGCAGCTTGCGAGCGGCAGTTTGATGTCTCCCGAGATAGAATATTCTCCCCGTTTCAATCGCCTTGTTATTGAATCTCTGAACTTGATCTGAATGAATCTAAAGTTAACCTCCTGAATAAACCCTGTGTAGTGCAGTCGCAAATTGCGCGTGTCGTGCAACCCTAGGGAGATCTAATCGCTAATATTTTGCAAGTCTGATGAGGCTAATTTTAGTATTCCCTCGTTGTGGGGGGCGGCGCGGGTTTACTGTCCAGCATGACTCATGCAAGGTCCAGTCGGCGCCAACTAAATGGGGGGGTAGAAAACATATCGAGTTGCATGTTAAAGCAAAGGGGTGGTTCCCCCTTTCATGCTTGCAGTATATTGAATTGTGTTGAGTTCTATTTTGAAGTTCAGCGAAAATAGAGCTAAAAGATTTATATTCTGTAGTAAATATTAACAGATAATTAATATCATTCAGATTTGTTGTTGTTTAATATACTGATCTTTTGCACTTAAAAATTAATTAAAAATATATTTGGAGATATTAATCGTGTATTTTGTATACTCATTTTAGCTGTAATTGGATCTGTTCTTACAAATATGCACGTAGTGATTATTAAACCAGTGATTCTCAAAGTGGGAGCCGTGAAATATATTTGGGGGATCAAAAAACATTTAAAAAAGATTACAGCTCATTCGGGTTATTTTCTACACATACCCATTCTATAGGGGGAATTTCCCAACAAGCCTAAAAAAGAGAAATTTCTCATTAATGATACAAATAAGAATTAAGACTAAGAACAAAAATTTAAAAAACTTTAAAACTATACCATTAATATATACATCATATCATAAAGCTTGCAAGCAGTTTTTGTGACAATTCTTAAAGGTACTTATATACATAGCTGATTGCAGAAAAATAACCCTTTTTAGAATCCGCAATAAAAACATGGGATTGTTATTTAAAAAAAATATCGATGACATCATTGCTCATTCAAAAATGATCGAAAAAAATTGACTGTTTCATTAAAAATTGGCAATTTAAAATTAACAATCAAGAATTATTTGGAATAAATCATTCATAAATGTTTTATTGAATTTATTCGCTACTTAATTTCCACTCTGTATAATATTAAATTAAATAAATCTAAATACGTACGTTGGTTGGTTTGAAACACTATAACCAGTATTAGGAGAAAAGTGATAGAAATCTATTAATTTACTGCTATTTCCTTATACAGTAATACACACATTATAACAGCAAATTAGTGACGACGACTAATGATCCTGGTAAACAACGTCACTTTCATTTGTTCAATGAAATAGCTAATATTTATTATAAAACTGACTTTACACGGAATATTCAAGGCATGCAATTAAATATTAGTTTACTACTGAGCCGACATCGTTTGACGGGGATAATTTTTACTCTCCAAGTGTGCTGTATTTGGAAAGTAAAAATTACCCCCGGTGTATAAGGAAAGTATTGTGATCGTGAAAAAATTGTTTTATGACTAATATTTTACTTAAAAAAATGTTGGTGAATACGGGCACATACTTTTTCCAATGGATATAGACGTTTTATATTGTTTAAACCATTCCAAGCAGAGTGTTATCCTATGAAAAAACTATGCCAACAGAGGTGGGGTGGGCGGGTGTTCTCTATTAACCAAACTATGCCCATCCACTATTTCAAACGACTTGAACTATGCACTACACTATTATCCGTTATTTTTTTGATTAAATTAATGTCATTTATTAATTTAAGACTAATTAAAAAATTATATGTGAAAAATAATATAATGCATAGTTCAAGTCGTTTGAAATAGTGGACGTGTATAGTTAGGTTGGTAGGGGCCGCCCGCCCACCCCACCTTTGTTAGCATAGTTTTTCCATAGGATAACACTCTTCTTGAAATAGTTTAAACAATATAAAACATTTATATCTTATGAAAAAATTATGCGAACGAAGGTGAGGTGGGCGGGGGGCCCCTACCAACCAAACTATGCCCGTCCACTATTTCAAACGACTTGAACTATGCACTACATTATTATCCGTTATTTTTTTGATTAAATTAATGTCATTTATTAATTTAAGACTAATTAAAATATTATATGTGAAAAATAATATAATGCATAGTTCAAGTCGTTTGAAATAGTGGACGTGTATAGTTAGGTTGGTAGGGGCCGCCCGCCCACCCCACCTTTGTTCGCATAGTTTTTCCAT
This sequence comes from Lordithon lunulatus, assembly GCA_963942505.1. Taxonomy (NCBI): domain Eukaryota; kingdom Metazoa; phylum Arthropoda; class Insecta; order Coleoptera; family Staphylinidae; genus Lordithon; species Lordithon lunulatus. Next base: position 37,258,959 of record OZ012671.1, read on the forward strand.
AGGATAACACTCTTCTTGAAATAGTTTAAACAATATAAAACATTTATATCTTATGAAAAAACTATGCGAACGAAGGTGGGGTGGGCGGGGGTTCCCTACCAACCAAACTATGCCCGTCCACTATTTCAAACGACTTGAACTATGCACTACATTATTATCCGTTATTTTTTTGATTAAATTAATGTCATTTATTAATTTAAGACTAATTAAAAAATTATATGTGAAAAATAATATAATGCATAGTTCAAGTCGTTTGAAATAGTGGACGTGTATAGTTAGGTTGGTAGGGGACGCCCGCCCACCCCACCTTTGTTCGCATTGTTTTTCCATAGGATAACACTCTTCTTGAAATAGTTTAAACAATATAAAACATTTATATCTAATGAAAAAATTATGCGAACGAAGGTGGGGTGGGCGGGGGGCCCCTAGCAACCAAACTATGCCCGTCCACTATTTCAAACAACTTGAACTATGCACTACATTATTATCCGTTATTTTTTTGGATTAAATTAATGTCATTTATTAATTTAAGACTAATTAAAACATTATATGTGAAAAATAATATAATGCATAGTTCAAGTCGTTTGAAATAGTGGACGTGTATAGTTAGGTTGGTAGGGGACGCCCGCCCACCCCACCTTTGTTCGCATAGTTTTTCCATAGGATAACACTCTTCTTGAAATAGTTTAAAAACAATATAAAACATTTATATCTAATGAAAAAACTATGCGAACGAAGGTGGGGTGGGCGGGGGGCCCCTACCAACCAAACTATGCCCGTCCACTATTTCAAACGACTTGAACTATGCACTACATTATTATCCGTTATTTTTTTGATTAAATTAATGTCATTTATTAATTTAAGACTAATTAAAAAATTATATGTGAAAAATAATATAATGCATAGTTCAAGTCGTTTGAAATAGTGGACGTGTATAGTTAGGTTGGTAGGGGACGCCCGCCCACCCCACCTTTGTTCGCATTGTTTTTCCATAGGATAACACTCTTCTTGAAATAGTTTAAACAATATAAAACATTTATATCTAATGAAAAAATTATGCGAACGAAGGTGGGGTGGGCGGGGGGCCCCTAGCAACCAAACTATGCCCGTCCACTATTTCAAACAACTTGAACTATGCACTACATTATTATCCGTTATTTTTTTGGATTAAATTAATGTCATTTATTAATTTAAGACTAATTAAAACATTATATGTGAAAAATAATATAATGCATAGTTCAAGTCGTTTGAAATAGTGGACGTGTATAGTTAGGTTGGTAGGGGACGCCCGCCCACCCCACCTTTGTTCGCATAGTTTTTCCATAGGATAACACTCTTCTTGAAATAGTTTAAAAACAATATAAAACATTTATATCTAATGAAAAAACTATGCGAACGAAGGTGGGGTGGGCGGGGGGCCCCTACCAACCAAACTATGCCCGTCCACTATTTCAAACGACTTGAACTATGCACTACACTATTATCCGTTATTTTTTTGATTAAATTAATGTCATTTATTAATTTAAGACTAATTAAAAAATTATATGTGAAAAATAATATAATGCATAGTTCAAGTCGTTTGAAATAGTGGACGGGCATAGTTTGGTTGGTAAGGGCCGCCCGCCCACCCAACCTTTGTTCGCATAGTTTTTCCATAGGATAACACTCTTCTTCGAATAGTTTAAACAATATAAAACATTTATATCCATTGAAGAAACTATGCGAACGAATGTGGGGTGGGCGGGTGGCCCCTACCAACCAAACTATGCCCGTCCACTATTTCAAACGACTTGAACTATGCACTACATTATTATCCGTTATTTTTTTGGATTAAATTAATGTCATTTATTAATTTAAGACTAATTAAAAAATTATATGTGAAAAATAATATAATGCATAGTTCAAGTCGTTTGAAGTAGTGGACGTACTATAAATCTATCAATAGCTATTTAACCCATAGATTCTCTCAATTGGAAACACTGAATAATTAAACAAAAGGTGTCATCAAAGCTCCAATCGCAAGCGCTATTCAAGGTGTTTGACATTTGTTTTGGCATATTCTGTCACAATGACTTTTTAAATTTATCTATTCAATACCTTATGGGACCTATAAAGTTTATGGGATGTTGGTGAATACGGGCATTAGCAGCTGTCTTTTCTTTAAGTGTATTATTTTTAAACGACAATAATTTTTTAAGAAATGGGTTTCGCACTTGTTTTCGTTTTTCATCGCGCCGGCAACTAGAACGCGACCCAATTTTAATCCAGCAATTTTCGTCACCCCAATCATGCAATTTTCATGTGTAATATACGCAAGTGCAATGTCTGTATGTGTTTCTATGCCAATTACAAAATGGCATTTGTTAGCAAACGAGGTGTCATAGAATATTTATAGATGGTAACGTTTCCTAAGAAATGTATTAATTGCCTCATTGTAAATCTTATAAATTTTACTAGGACACGGTGATGTATAATATTATCGTATTAATGTTACGATTCAAGGGGTTCAAGTTCCGGCTCGGGTTCTAGGTTTGAACAGTGTTCTGGTATTTTTTTTTGTTAGATATCATTTATTAATTTTGAATACACAAATATGTTTCAGAGAGTGAGAAAACAATCTTTATTAGGCTATTGGCCAGTGGCCTTTCCGCCTTCCTATGTTTCATATAAATAACATAGTAATTTCGAAAAATTATGCTCCGTCTCAGTGCTGTCACCAATTCACTGACCTGAACAGCCTGGTGTGAAGAAGTTCTTGTTTTTGTTGTTGTTGTTATTGGTGTTGTTGTTGATGGTGGTATTGTATTTTGTTTAGTTTTCTTGTTTTTCTTGATTCAGGATTAAGAGATCTTTTTTATATAAAGCGATAGTTAAGGTGCTTACGATTAACAGCCCTGTGGCGTGCTGTATCGCCCAAGTCTTACAAGTTTTCAAAAATTGTCTATTTCGACTAGAAAAATCATGAAACGCGATTACTATTTTTTTCGCGAAACCAATACCTTCTTTATACAGCAGTGCTGTATTCGGAATATAAAAATCACCTATTATTTTGATGAAAACTGTTTGAATCGTGAATATATGTTCAGTTTCCAACATTTGATTTTTTGTTGGTGGCGCCGAGATTTTTTTCATCCATTGTGTCCGCTTGCATTTGGAATATAACATACGGAATGGACGCAATCGCTCCACCGCAAATATCCGATTGGTGTTTGTTTATTTTTCCGTCGTTCCGCGGACGCTCGGAAAGGTTCATCCTGGCTATAAATAGGCCCCAATAAATTGCGCGAGTGAGCGGCCGAGCGCCGTGATGCTCCGACGCCTAAATAAACGCACCGAAAAATCGATGAAGGAGCCACGTTGACAATCCAAATTTTATAATTTAATTTTAATAAGTCTGTGGTCACTAGTACTAAGTCAAAAATATTAGGATAGTGTGTCAAAGTAATAAGAATGTTAACTAACTACTATCGATAATACAATTCATTTGATACCGCTCAACACTATTTAGCAACTCATTTATGCTTTTTTACGCTCGTTGTAGTGCGCGTTTTACATTGAGCAAGATTGCGCGTGCAATCGTTGCAAGCAATCGATTTTGACATGAAGTTGCTCAGTGTAATACACTAATTGCCCGAGCAACAAATTGCAAGCAAGTAGTTGCGTCGAATAGAACATGTTCTAATTCCGGGCAACCATTGCTTGCAACTCCCAATGCTGCCAATCATAGAAATTTATTATGTTATATTAAACTATTGTTAACTTGATTTTATATACATTATACATCGTAATACAATTGTTAGGTTTAGTTATTGGGTTAATAAAATTCCCATCGTAAAATAACTAGCCCGATAAACTTTATCGTTGTTTATACTATATGCTTTTTAGGTTAAGTTAGAATTTTATATTTCTTATATTGGCACTTCGGTTTGTTTACATCTGTAGGCTTAATATCAGCTGTTATTCTTATTGCTATTGCAAGTTGCCGAATGTAATACTGAAATAGTTGCACGTGCAATTTTAACTGAAAATCTATTGCAGCTATCTATTGCAAGTTGCGATTGCGAGTTGCCCTTGCTCAATGTAAGACGCGCAATTGTTTACAACATTTTCGTAGAAAATATGAAAATGCGATACACAGAGTGATTCATAACTGGACGACATAAATAAAATGTCATAAATAGTATTGAATTGAAAGCTGAAGACAAAAAACGAGTTTCTTGCACGTGCTTCGTTATGCTAGGTTTAGACTGGCGAGAAATTTAAACCCGGCAAACTACCGACCGATCTCACACGTCGATTTTTAATTTTAAATTGCCAATTGTAATTATATATATATATATATATATATATATATATATATATATATATATATATATATATATATATATATATATATATATATATATATATATATATATATATATATATATATATAAAATAATCCCTTTCAGAATCTGTACACATGTACAGATTGCACATTCAAGAATGGTCGAAAAAAAAATGACAATTGGCAATTTAAATTTAAAAATCGACGTGTCTTATAAATTATACTATAAATAAATGTTTTATCGAATTTATTCCATACTTTAGGGACACCCTGTATGTCCAAATCCATTTCAAATGTAAATTATTTTCTCAAAACTATTTAAAAATGGCAATCATTTTACAATCAGCACCGGGGCTGCAAATACGTTTTGCTGATTTAATATTTTTAATTCATATGCTGAGCGTAACGGTGTTACTAATTTTCACTATCGAATCAATAATATCAATTGTAACGGAACGGCGAGCGTCGATATTCGCGGTGCGGAATTCCATAATCGCGGCCGCGCACCGTCCGATTAGAGGCAGTCCACAACAGGACAAGGTGTTCACAGTTAAAGCGGCGCGAGGACACCGACCGGATATCTCCCCCCTTATTTATGTGTAGAACATGTTTTAATAAGGTATCTTTATATACATTTTTGAATAATTTTATAAAATGTATTAAGAAAATATCTGGTGTAAGAACTTACCACACAACTTTCCTTAAAAAATACTTCTAAATATCTAGGGCTAACACATAGATAAGTACTAACAGGGCTAACAGTCCAAAGGCTTTTCCGCCGGTAAAGGGAGAAGCTTAGAGGAGTTAAATCACTCGGTTTTTACAGTAAGGTGGGGGAATGAGGCCTAAATCAAGTAGGTGACATGGTTTATTAGAATGATAATATGTGGCGCTAACACAACAAAATAAATTGATCACCAAGTTTACTAAAACAACCACAACCACATGTATCTTCATTGTTACTGTCCGAATACATCACTGCTGTATAAGGTACCTAAGGCCCAATTCACACATAAGCGGCGTCGGGCGCAGGCGCGGTGTAGACCAGGCGCAGGCGCGACGTCGCACAGACGATTGTAATGTCCATATGTAGTGAAGGGGTGGACATTGCACCTTATGTTTACATAGAGACGGCGTAGAAGAGTTTCGCCTCTTCGCCTAAGGCCCAATTCACACATAAGCGGCGTCGGGCGCAGGCGCGGTGTAGACCAGGCGCAGGCGCGACGTCGCACAGACGATTGTGATGTCCATATGCAGTGAAGGGGTGGACATTGCACCTTATGTTTACATAGAGACGGCGTAGAAGAGTTTCGCCTCTTCGCCTAAGGCCTAATTCACACATAAGCGGCGTAGGGCGCAGGCGGGGTGTAGGCGAGGCGCAGGCACGACGTCGCACAGGCGATTGTGATGTCCATGTGCAGTGAAGGGGTGGATATTGCACCTTATGTTTACATAGAGGCGGTGTGGAAGAGTTTCGCCTCTTCACCTACCATGTCTTTAGGCGAAGAAGCGAAGACGCGGTGCCGGCGCGGCGAGGGGCACGAGACAAACGCCCGCGCCTCGTCACCTAAGTGGGCATTGCACCACATGTTTATATAGAGGGGGCTTGAAGCGTCGTGCCTCTCGCAGCGCCAGCACCGCGTCTTCGCCTCTTCGCCCAAGACACGGTAGGCGAAGAGGCGAAAGGCATAACTCTTCCACGTCGCCTCTATGTAAACTTCAAGGTGCAATGTCCACCCCTTCACTGCATATGGACATCACAATCGCCTGTGCGACATCGCCTGTGCCTCGCCTACGCCCGACGCCGCTTATGTGTGAATTGGGCCTTACACGGTCAATAATACTGTCAGTCCTAATACTGTCAGTATTTGCTTTATAATCGAATTGCTAATTTTTTGACTTTACGTTTCGGAAAATGGCCCAACCAAATTTTGAAATCAGCTGAGAACGCGAGCTAGGATGATCCCGTGAAATTTGAACAAAATCTGACATCTAACGTGAAAGTTATTTGCATTTGAAATTTTGTTTATGCATAAAATTTCACAGAGACATTGTAGGTCTAGGTGTATAATTTTATTCTGTCATTTTTGTGAACAATCAAAAATAAGACTAGTGGTGTGACAGCTAATAATATGCGCTTTCGTTTAGCATGGTTTAGCATGACTAGTCGCTCCCGTGGCGTACAGTATCGTTCAGGTCTTGCGGTCGTGCGCTGAGATAGAATTGTGCGCATCGGACGCGGCAAATACAACAAGAGACATAAACCTGTACCAGCCCAGAGTGATAAACGAAAACAGCTAATGTGTGATGGCCAGATATTTATTCTTCATTTCGGGGGAAATAGAATTTGTTGCATTTTGATATTATAACGTGAAAATTTCGACTACAAATATTTGTTGTTTCTACATACATGGTTACTGTATGTAGAAACAAATATTAAATATTTGTATTTTGTATTACACACACAAATAATACGCAATACCTCGCGCTAAACATTATTTTTAATGAACGTTTGTGATTTCCTTTTAACACATCTTACTTAATTAATTTAATCACACTCCCGTTATGTCCATTGTTTGCAACGTGTTCAATTAACCAAAAAATACGAGCCAGGCGGAAGCCACCGTCGAATATCGTCCGCTTGAATTAACACACGCGCACGCGGTTTTCATTTGTTTCATTATTATCGGTGCAAATCTAATAACAGGTTTTATCAGCTCGAGTGTGCGCGAGAGTAGGACCTGGTTCGCCTCTCCTGCTGCCTGACCTTTGAATGTGGCCGGCCCCTAATGAACTGACGTATGTACTTCATTAACATCAAATATAGTATCGGTGTTTAAAAAATAATAAAATAAAATAAAATTATTATCACTGTTGGGTAATAGATGGAATAGGATGTTATTTTATGCGATAATAGAAGGTCATGCAAAACAAAATTCGTTAAATTGAGGCAATTGTTTAAATGTCAAAACACCTACTTGATTATTGAGTATTAAGTAGATTAATAATTTGCTATTATTAGCATAAGAAAATATAAAAAACATTTTGTAAACAATTAAAATAATAGGAGAGAATCCAACAAGGAAGGGGATCATCATACCAGCAGCTGATTTGATCCCCATAAGTCCCCATATATACAATATCAATAAGTAGCTAATATAAATACATTCTCATATTTATGAATACATATTTACATTGGTACCGAATTTTAAGTTGGCAACACTGGCTACTAAGTAATATTTCCCGCACCCAAATCAATGCGATAATTGTCTTAGGACATGAGTACAAAAATTACTATTTTGTACTCATGTCCTAAGACAAGTCATTTCCCGCATTGATTTGGGTGCGGGAAATACTACTTCCCGCACTAGTGCGGGAAGTAGCCAGTGTTGCCAACTTAAAATTCCATACCATTGTAAATGTGTATTTATAAATATGAGAATGCATGCAAGCACAGCGTACACCTCTTATACTTCAAATGGAATTAAAAATTATCAATATGGTGCTGAATAAATACAATTTTGAAGAAAATATAGACTTTAAATTATATGTAATTGGTAGTGTGACATAACCTATTTGTCACAACAACTTTAAATAACTTTAAATAAATATTTATTATTTATTCGTACAAAAAATAAGATACATTATTCGTGCGATAAGTAAACTCATTCGCTCATTCGGGAAACTTGCCTTCCTGCACTAATAATCTAAATTACTATTTTGTACTCATGTCCTAAGACAATTCATTTCCCGCATTGATTTGGGTGCGGGAAATACTAATTCCCGCACTAGTGCAGGAAGTAGTCAGTGTTGCCAACTTAAAATTCGGTACCAATGTAAATGTGTATTAATAAATATGAGATACATGCAAGCAAAGCGTACACCTATACAAAAACTAATTTGCATAACAGGGCAATAAAATATTTTAAACTTTAATCATTATCACAGTCAATTTATTGTGATCAGTCTGTATATTAATTATATTAAGTAGAGATTAACTACATAATATCATTTCAGCAATGCTACTTGATTCTGAAAGTGACAGTCACACCCATTGTATTGTACACGAAGGAATAAAAAAATGTTTTACTTTTATTATGTTTAACATTGCATAACTACAAAAATATGTGTTGCCACTCGCGCATTGCATGCTGGGTCTATTGGCTCGAAACATTTTAATCGTTTGCTCGCTCGTAAAATTACCGATGATGGCATGCGGATGGGGGCGCAGAGCGTGTTATCGAACATATTGTCGAGCCGATTTCCAGTTTGAATTTCACCGCATTTTTCGGATTAGCAGTGGTGCGTAATTATAAGCTTCCGTCAAAATTAATTTTGTATCATTCTAGTCACATGATGGCATTCCATCTTCTCTTCTGAATTTTGTGTGAGTCTAACAATCTATCATTTTCAACAATTTCCAGTTCTCGTCTAAATTCGACTAACTTTTCTCTCCAAACAGAGCTACAAATCTCCAAATTGCTACATTGAAAATAAATCGATCACATTTCGATCGATCGATCTTGACCCTACATTTAATTATATTCCAATTTTTCTAGCATTAAAAATGAAGGTGATATTTATTTGTGCAGCAATTTTCCAAATATTACAATACTTATGGATGTATAGGTCCTGGTTATCTTGAATTTTCGATATATGATTATTTAATATATATGGGAGTGATTAAACTACTAGATTGCTACCTTCTATACAGTCGAATCTTTAACATGCTATAACTACAAATGTTGGTCATCAATTCTTGCAAACTAAGTTTCAATACCAAGGATGAAGTGTTTTTATTGACTTGCATAAATTGTATGCCATTCCATGGCGTAGTTTTGCCTAAAAAAGCTGGAAACAATTACATAATTTTCGCCATAAGGAATGTATAGGCTAAATCCCAGTCTTAAAATTAATCTGGCTATACGTAGTAAATATAGATTATTATTATTAATAATATTTAATTTTTTGTATGTATTTTACACGTTAAATCGTAATAAAATCAACTCTATAGAAATAATTTGATGCCTCCAGCCGCGACTGATACCCAAAAACGACAATAGAATATTAAGCTGTGATTTGTGATGACACGGCGGCGTGGGCTTTTTATTTATTGCCTAAACGGTCCGGGCGTGTGTACTCGTTATGTAACAACGGAACAACGTCGAAGAATGCGCACCACTCTCTGGCCGGTGCGATTGTTTTAGAGCAAGCGAAGTGAAAGAGTAACATCTGTTGTCGAGAGAGGAGAAGAACAGTTGGAAATCGTCTCGCGAACTTTTTTCTCTGTAATTTGGCGCGCGCGCGCGCTTGGTTTGTTTGGAGAGTTGTGGAGAAGTTTGCAGACGGGCTGTCGCAGTAAATTTAGACGTTTACTGCTTTTATAATGAGTTCTTTCAATGAATGATGCATTATGTTTGGGAAATTTTATGGATTTGTACCATTTGTATGATGATCGAGGTTATTGTTATTGTGGTTAGTGCCATATGTAATAATAATTTAACTTTTGTTTGGTGTTACAATATATAATTCAATTTATAATTAATACTACATATATGTAGCATACTTTATTATAGACACATATTACAAGAGCGTTACATCGAAATATTGACATAATTAAAAACATACCCTGTAATCCCTAAAGTATGGAATAAATTCGAAAAAAACTTTATTTATGATTTTTACAAAAATTTCTCATACACGTCGATTTATAATTTTTAGTTGCCAATTTTTAATGAATATTTTATGGATTAATATTTGATTCCGCACAACTTTTATTAAATATTTATTGAGAAATATTTAAAACGTTGATTAATATTTGATTCCGCACAGCTTTTATTAAATATTTGTTGAGAAATATTTAAAACGTTGATTAATATTTGATTCCGCACAACTTTTATTAAATATTTGTGATTTGATTATAATTTGTTTATGTGGATTAATAGAATCACCCATTGATGAATATTTATTACATAGAATGTCATAGACGATCAACGATGGGAACCAAATGTATGACTGATTGCCTACAGTGTATCATATATATCATCATAGTAGTAGTAGTATTAGCGAAACGGACAGGGCCTAAGTTGACAAGATAGAAACTTAGGCCCTGTCCGTTTCGCTACTACTAGTGACTTGTAGTGACACATGCTGATGTCACGCTGTACTATTAGTATGAGCGTGACATCAATATGTGTAAGTACTAGTCACTAGTAGTAGCCAAACGGGCAGGGTCTTATACGTGTGGTATTTGTATTGGATGATGTGTAAATATACCACCCGGTATATTCACACATCATTTTATAATAATATTTGGTCGATAATAAAATAGCAACAATGATATAAAGAGTGATCTCAAACTAGTATAGAATTTAACATTACAAAAATAATTCAATCCAAAACAATAATTATTTTCGATTAATTGCTATACTTTTTTTTGTAAAAAAATAAAATAAAAGTATTCTTATATGTACTTTATATATGATGTTTATCAAAATCATATCCGTTTTAACTAATTTTATCTCTTCGCCAGTGTACATGGTCTCTTTCTCCTTCCGGAAATAGCGCCCCCCGTCCAATAAATTGCGTCCGCGGTTATGGATTATTAGCGTCCGCTCTATTTCTGGCGGTTTGGCGCACGCGATTCTCACACTCACCCACCTCCACCTCCTCCTCCCCCAGGTGGATAACGTGTGCAAAGACTAATAATAACGTATCTGTGATTAAATCGAAAATGGACTGAAAGTTTTTTTTCTGTGTGTGTGTGTGTGTGATATAAATCAACGGGCCTGCAGGATGGGCCAGAATCCGTCCAAGGATAAAATCGCGCGCTCCTCGTCAGCGCGACTGCCCGACCGGGAGCGCTTCGGGGGCTTCACGAAACGAGGTGGGTCGGTTCATTGGGCCTGAGCGCTGGATGCGCATATTCAGAGTGTATCGGATACCTAATTGCCGTCTTTCTAATCGCCGACGGTGTGTGGTGAAGGCGGAGGTTTTCATTTTGGCCCATATTTTACTGTTGCAGGTTCCGCCAAGAAGCAGCGGGACGTCGCTAGGGTCACGCAGGTGCTTACCGCGGCCAAGCTCAGTCCCAAGGCGAATAACCATACTATTAACACAGAGGGTGAGTTGATAATTATTATTTGTATCTCCGTTTTTTTTGTATTGAGCGGCTATCATAGGAAAGCGACAATTTGGGTTTGAGGTTCATACACTATTTTGATCAAAACAGTTCACTATTACGACTGTAAAGCTTTGGTTTCCTAGGAAGCGGTGGCAACAAAAGCGGCCGTATTTCACGTTATTTTGACGTCATACATTTCTTTTACGTATATTTAAATAAATCTGGTAATCCAGAGAGCGGTATGCTTCTCAAAGTATTGAGAAAATGTCATGAACAACTCACCAGATTCTAATGTAATCTGGTGAGTTGTTCAATTACATATACTTAAAACGTATCTTGTAATGTATAAATGACGTCAAAAACGGCCGTATTATCGACACCGCCTGCTAGGAATCCAGGACTTAAGCAACCTTTTTTTATAACGAGCCAGCTACTAATTTAAATATCTAGTGTGGGCACCTTTTCGACTTTTTTTTTGAGATATTGACATTTGTGACTTTTTAAAAACTTTTATGACTTTTTAACTTTTTTTTTGAAATTTTTGACTATTTTTACTGTTTTGACATTTTTACTGTTTTGACATTTTTAACTTTTTTGACATTTTTGAAATTTTTGTAAAAGAAGGTATTGTTGTTGTTGTTGTATTGTTGTCAAAAATTTCAAAAATTGTCAAAAAAGCCAAAAATTTCAAAATAGTAAAAATGTCAACAATGTCATAAAAGTTAAAAAAAGTCACAAATGTCAATATGTCAAAAAACTAAAAAAGCCGAAAAGTTAAAAATGTTATACACAATTAAATAGGTCATGTAATTCGGAAAGTCGTGTGGTGCCAACACTAGATATTTAAATTTGTAGCTGGCTCGTTGTAAAAAAAAGGTTGCTTAAGTAGTGGTCACTGATATCAGTGATGTATTTGGAAAGTAAAAATGTAGTGCGGGCCGCCTGTAAGAAACTTACGTTAATGCAAACACTGAATGATGAACTGAAATTATCTCTTTATTTTACAAAATAACGACGACTTGCCACGTGTCAACATTTGTCAAAAAGTGTCTAAATATGTTGAAACGTGTCGAAATATGTTGAAACGTGTCGAATGTTTCAAAATGGGCCAAACTGTGGCAAAAAAAGTTAAAGTGCATTAAACATGTGAATGCGTGTGGTGCCCACTCAAGATATTTTTTATTTTTTAACACTATTTTCTCGTAAATTTTCATCGACACGCTCTGTAAATTTATTCCACGATAATGGTCTTTCGTGTCCTCTCCTTTGTACGTTGATACTATAGCAGTTTTCGTTTATCACTCTGAACTGGTACTGTCTCTTATTCTCTTTGCCGCATCTGATGCGCACAATTCTACCTCGGCCCTTACAACCGGCGGCGCACGACCGCAAGACCTATCCGATACTGCACGCCACGGGGGCGACTAGTAATGCTAAACCATGCTAAACGAAAGCGCCTCGTGTAGCTCTCGTAGCATACGACAACTTTTGGTGTTTCTTGAGAGCTTATTTGATAAGGTTACGGGCCTCAGTTCTTTTAGTATTACCATGCTAAACGAAAGCGCCTTATAATAGTAATTTACATTATTAGTGCAGGAAGGCAAGTTTCCCGAATGAGCGAATGAGTTTTAAGGAGCGAATTCGGGAAATGGCCTTATCGCACGAATAATGTATCTTATTTTTTGCACTAGTGCGGGAAGTAGTATTTACCGCACCCAAATCAATGCGGGAAATGACTTATCTTAGGACATGAGTACAAAAATGATGTTTTACATTCTTGTGGTACTTTTTCGTCTTTCCATGCTTTCATAAATACACGTTGTGTATCATCTCATCGCTGTTATTTTGTTCTTTCCTAACGATTTCCCCTTCTTTTGTCTTTTGAACAGTTCTTACGTTACCATACTTGCGGTTTTTTAAATTTAGATAGAACAGGTATAGCAGTTATTTGCACATCATCATCAAAAAGAAGTGGTAGATTACAATTTCAACAATCATTCCCTTGACAATTGGTGCATTATTTGTTTCGAAACATATTGAGTGTCCTTGCACCTCCACCCGATTTAATCCTAGCCCACACACGCACACGCAGCAATTATTACATTCATTCATTCATTCATTCGCTTGCAATCCCACTGTTGTTGTCGACGCCCGCGATGCACCTTGTGCCCTCTCGCCATCCGACGACAGTTAGAATTATATTTATAAAGCGGCGAAAGGCCCGAATTCCACTTGCCTCTGTCGTGAGCCATACATTACCCGGCATGCCGGAACAGGTTTGCAGGTGGGCTCTCTTGCTGAGAACGGTGCTGCTGCTGCATGGAGGACTCTTGCGCGCGCGCGCCCACCGACAGCAGAACGCGGAAGATGAGATGCGCGCAAGGTGCCCGTCGTCACACACGTGCCCTGACACAGATAACTCGTCTCTGTTTGTAAATAGACGACGACTATGTTTTTTTTTAAAAAGAAGTAAATTTAATGGCCTGTTTCGCAACGAGTCGATTAAATTTATGGCAGAAATGTTTACAAATTTACGTTTAATTGGGTTTATAAATACGTACGAGTGAAGTAGATAATTATTTGATTGATGATATCACTAAAATAATAACATGAAATAATGTGGAGATTGGCTTAGTCAGCTATAATAATAGTAAAATCATCATAAAATATAATCAATTTCATCGAGAAAGTTAGAAAATCAAAAAAAGTTTATGATGAATTTTTATAACAGAGGGAAGAGGGAAGACGTTGGTATGATATAGTGATAGTACAATACCGTACTATAATCTATTGATAGTCTGATAAACAAGTATCGATAGTCTATTATCGTCAAAAATGTCGCAATGGGACAAAAAGTAGATTTTCTCTTTTATTTATTAAATTTCTACCTACTATACTAAGTTTTATTGTAGGTAGAAATTTAATAAATTTCGCAAAACCCAATTCGAAAAAATCAAACTACATCCCTACATCTCTCAATGCCAACAGCCTAAGATGGAACTATTTCCAGGCTACGAAGAAAAAGGGTTTAATTTAATAAATTTCGCAAAATCCAATTCTACCTTATAAAAAGCTATTTTTTCTCAGTTAACTTATATGTAATGATCTTTACGGTGAAGAAAACCAACCCCTCTTTCTTCACCGTAAGGATCATTACATAAGTTAATTGAGAAAAAATAGCTTTTTATAAGGTATAATTGGGTTTTGCGAAATTTATTAAATTAAACCCTTCTTCTTCGCCGTAAGTAGCCTGGAAATAGTTCCTTCTATCTAAGGCTGTTGGCATTGAGGGATGTAGGGATGTAGTATGATTTTTTCGTCATTTAACCTCATTTACTCCATATATTATTGAGTATAAGGAATTTTATTTTTACTTTGAAGGCGATGTGAGAATAATGTTGTTATTCGTGGAATAAGTTTGTGTTATTGACTAAAATATCTTAATCTTATTCCACAAATAACCTTATTATATATATACATATATATATACAGGTAAATATATACATATATATAATTTCTCAAAAATTTCACTCTCCGGTGGGACTTGAACCCACGTCTCCGAATTGGATTTTTGGATTTCGATCTTACAGCCGTGTCGATGTGTGAATAATTAGAAGGTGAAATTTTTGAATGATTATTTCCTCTCGGATAATGTTCAAGCTAATTTATAGTGAAGTACTTCTTGCCATTGTCGGCTATCTGAATGAAGAATCACCAGATGTATCAATGTTAATTAATAATTTATCTTGAACATTATCCGAGAGGAAATAACCATTCAACAATTTCACCTTCTAATTATTCACATATCTACACGGCTGTAAGAGCGAAGTAAGTTTCAATACCAAGGATGAAGTGTTTTTATTAACTTGCATAAATTGTATGCTATTCCATGGCGTAGTTTTGCCTAAAAGCTGGAAACAATTACACAATTTTCGCCATAAGGAAAGTATAGGCTAAGTCCCAGTCTTAAACGCTATTTTCAGAACCGGCCCTAAGTATCATTTTTAATTCTCTGGATATGTCCCTTAAACAATCATAAACACTGCTACTGTATTAGAATATAGTACTCTGATAATAGAGACGACGACGTGTATACGCGTAGGTCAATAAATTGCAAGCCTGCGTTCAATCAGCGCCAAATTATCTCCATCCTGCTGCCAATTTACTTTTTACAGCGCTTTCAACATCGCTCACACACTCTCTCGGCAAGTGGACTAACTATGCGCGTACATGTAATATTGGTTGCATACTGCGAAAGACCGAATATATATAAAATTCCTTGTTTTAATAATGGTGGAGGCGCCGGGTACAACCAGTTTATATATATTTTTAACAGTAATGACATTGTACTTGTGTCGATTTTTCGAAAATTAAAATTTGATTGTGTTAAAATAAATTTATTTTAAATATATAAGTTATACAAATAAATATTTTTAAATTACTCAGCTCAGTAGCCGAGTGGTTAGAGACGTCGCCCGTCTCGTATTGAGCCTGAGTTTAAATTGATTTTTCGCCAATCACAGTTTTTCAGCGTGAAGATAAGATAAATACCGGGAGATTAAAATTCATATGAACTTCTTCCTTGACCGGCTGATCCTATAAAGATAGAAATTTTAATCAGAGACACCGTCCGTCTTGTACTGAGCATTGGGGAGCCTGAGTTCGAGCTCCATTGGGGCGAATTTTATCGAATCACCTATCACAGTCCTTCAGAGGTTTTCTGTTAAGTTACGGTGATTACACTCCTCTGAGCTCTCATTTGACCGGCTGATAGCCCTATAGATATAATTAGTGTAACACGTTGATGTAGTGCAGTCGTTTTAGCACCCCCCCGCTCAATGAACAGGCAGTAAGTTCTATCACTCACATACACCTACACTAACAACGGCAGAAGGACCTCCAAAGGTCGATAGCCAGTTAAATACTTGTAACAAATACAGTATCTAGTACTAATTAAAACATATATAAGTGTGAATCCACCTCTTAGCAATCTACATATCTAGATTTCGATCTTATTAGATCTCATATACAAGAGGTGGATTTTGTATAGTTCTGGATAGTTGGCTGGAGGGTAGCATAGCTACAGACACTTAGGCCTCAAAATGGGCCCATTGTGAAAAAGAGGTGGATTCACACTTATATATGTTTTATAAGATTGGCCTTGTGCTGATATCTCAAGTACTCTGTTGGAATATTATTCTATAAAGGGCACTACCCAGTGATCCTGATGGCATGAGTATGTTGACGGTTATTACCATAGGGGTGAGCATTGCTAATTGATGTGGTGCCGCCAGATAGCATTTAACTTTCCTCCTAGGGGGTTAGTCGTATCATTTTAGTACTAATTAGTATATAACACTGCGTTGTGGTTTACTTGGTAGAATCACGAGTCTGTCTCGTACTGTGCCATTGAGGAGCGAGTTCAAACTCCATCATGAATCACCTTTCAAAGTTGTCTGTATAGTTAAAGATAACCTGGTTTATTATTTTACTGCGGCAAATTGTTTAACTCTCAAAACTTTTGCTTTTACTCTAGTTGTCATGGCATTAAGACACTTTTATTATTATTATTCCGAAATTACCGAATAAATGTACTTATTTTCTCTAGTTTTTTTTATTTATTTATTTATTTGTTTCGGGTACATAACAGGTATGGGATAGATATACCCCAACCCTATGACAATGCACCACAGACATACGTTTTACATTACATGTATGTTATATGTATATATGTATATGTATATAGTTGTATGTACTTATATTGTCTTTTCTTTTGTTGCAGCCAAAAATAAAAACAACACCAACTTAAACAATGAGAATACACGAGCAGCGAACCGGAACCTATTCCAAGCGAAGGATAAGAAAAAGGAAACTGTTAAAGGTAAGATTTGTTTTTATTATATTGACTTTATTTATTACATGGGGAGTTTTGAAAGTATATGCGTGTGGGAAACTTATTATTATTTTGTATTGAACAAAATATTTACCTTTTAACATGAGTATCCGCCAGTGGCGTAGCGAGCTTAACTCGCGCCCGGGGCACAATACCTTTTTAGCGGCCTCCCATTCGAAATCTATATAATATTATATGTAAAATATACTTTTGTGGACCATTTGGCGCCCCTTTGTGAGTAGCGCCCGGGGCATGGTACCCCCCGTTGCCCACCCCTCGCTACGCCACTGGTATCCGCGTATACCCATTGGTTACTCGCAATCTCTGATGTAAAATAATTAAAAATCACACTGAATTTGAAATATTTATATTTACACAATATGTTATTATAACTATTACAACAACCGCAAAGCTTGAATAAGATGATGTTTGCCAAACGATGGCTCAACGAACGATTTTTGTCGCGGCTCGTTATGATCTGTTTTCTGCATCCCTCGCAGGTATCGCGGGGTGAACTTGGCTTAAATCCGACTGGCGCCTAAATATCTGGCCAGATGTAGGAATGGAAGATTTCACATGCATATATCACACAAAAACTCAAAATTCTCGTTTTATGGTTTTGCGAGGCGATATGTGGCCACTTGAAATATCATCTAATTGAACTAGCAATAAACATCTATACGATTATCAAGCAGGGGGCGATTTTGATTACGTTCCCACACGCAGTGTGTGGCCGTAACAAGGGTAGTTTTGAAAGTATGTGCGTGTGGGAATTTTATTATTATTTTCTATTGGACAAAATATTTACCTTTTATAGTGAGTATCCGGGTATACCCATTCGTTATTCGCAATCTATATCTATATATGCATTTGGTAAAACATATACAAAAACATTTTTTTATATAGTATTTTAGTATATTTAATTTATATAAACAAACAACATTATTCATTGCTACGTATGCTTCATTCAACTCTTTCGAATTTATTATTCAACGCCATCATTACTTTTCCCCGTTGAACATAATTAATCGGTAATTTCTTTTCTCTAATTACTATACTTTGGGCCGCGGGCTAATTGATTATTTTTTCTTCACACATACGCACGCAATGCGCGTTTCTCTAATTACCAACACACCGCGACTAGTGTCGGGACTATTTTTGAAAATGCATCACAATTATTATTCGGTTGCTTTCTATTCGTGTGCTGTATTTTTTTTCTAACCCCACTAACTCTTCACTCGCTGAGCAATAATTCGGAAACGGCGGTGTTGTTTGATCGAGCCTCGTTTACACGCGCGATAGACTTGCGAAAGCGCGACGAACGCCAAGAAGAGGCGGAATTGTTAATTAGCCGTAATACATAATCGGTTTGTACGGTCATATTTCCGATCATTATTCATGGAATTTAATGGACTCATTGTTGAGTTTAGGAGTTGTCGGGTTAGAATAGATAGTGTTGGTTTATAACAAAATTAGTTTAAATTTGTAATACTGTCATTATTCTAAAATATTGACAGTATTAAAAGAAAACCAGTATTTAAAACAAAACCTTAAAAAGGCACGCCTGAATTTCTATATATGTGTAAAATTTCACTCACCGCTACGTTACCACTACCACGTGGGTATGGTTATTGTGAATGGCCCTTAACCATTCACAATAACCATACCCACGTGGTAGTGGTAACGTAGCGGTGAGTGAAATTTTACACATATATAGAAATTAAGACGTTTACATTAGCACGGTAAAATTGTGACAAAATATAGGTTTAGCTCTACCTCTTTCGTACTTTCTTATTTTAGCTACTAAAAACTAAAATATTACATTTTCATGGTCTATCCCATGAAGATGTAATATTAATATAGCTATAGCTATAGAATGGTTTTAATAGGATTTTATAATGCTTACAAATTGCAGGCTCTGTTTATCACTGCGAT
Source organism: Lordithon lunulatus (assembly GCA_963942505.1). NCBI lineage: Eukaryota > Metazoa > Arthropoda > Insecta > Coleoptera > Staphylinidae > Lordithon > Lordithon lunulatus. The sequence continues at coordinate 37,278,237 of OZ012671.1, forward strand.
TTTCGTTAATTACTTTTAACGAGCAGTGAAATGATTTCAGCCTAATTGGCTCGTGATTTTATTAACGGCGCGAACTCGCACACTAGTACTTATTTCGTGGCAAAAAAAAGAAACGGCGGGTGTGATCGAATTCGCCCGCAATAATTAAACTTCCTTTCACCGGGGCCGGCCGGTGTGCGCGGTCAATGCCTTGCTGAAGGAGACGCCAGATGATTGTTTTTCGGATGAAAGCGAGAACTTTTTTTGCATAACACATATATACAGCGACACACGAACCGTTAAAGCATGTTATGCAAGCGCGAAAAAAAAAACCGGAATGATGGCAGAGATTTATATAGTTATTATGACCAAATTTATGTCTTAATGAACATCCGGACCTGGGAGAACTCTTGTGTAATGCAGAATATTTTATATATATATATATATATATATATATATATATATATATATATATATTATATATATATATATATATATAATCCATTTAATGGTGATACCAGTGATACCATTTAACACAGAACACAGTTATACTAAAAAACGATTTTATTTTAGAAAAACCGTCAGTATTAGCTGTCAGATTTGGTAAAATACAATTGGATCCATTATTAAATCCATTTATAATTATTTAACACAGTTATACTAAAACACGATTTTATTTCAGAAAAACCGTCAGTATTAGCTGTCAGATTTGGTAAAATACAATTGGGTCCATTTAATAATGGATCCAATTGTATTTTATCAAATCTGACAGCTAATACTGACTGTTTTTTCTGAAATAAAATCGTTGTTTAGTATAACTGTGTTAAATTGCGAATAACTTTTATAAAAATAGTAGATTTTTGCGAAATGTCAAGTTAAGTTTTCCTGGGTATTAATTTTGCATTTTTTTTTCGTTATACCGGGTGATTTCGCATACTTTTCGAGATATTTGAGGTTTTCGGGTTAAAACCTCTAATATCTCGAAAAGTATGCACATATCAGTAATCACAATTTAATGATTAATGAATTGAGGACCGTAGTCAAAAGAAAATTATTCTAATATTAATATTTTATGGGAAATATAGAAATTTTATGTGTAAATTTAGCACAACTTATATTTAAAATAATTGATTTTTGAGAAATTTTGCTTAATATCAATTTGTAACCCAGCTCAGTAGCAATTGGGAGCTACAGTTCAAACCTTATCAGGGTGAATTTTCCCTAATCGCATTTCAGAGTTGTTCAGAGATTTTTCTAGAGTTCAAACCCCGTTGTAGCAACACCATCTATGTATATTTATTTTAGAAATTGAATGGTTTTGGCGTCTACTACGTGGTAATTAATTTTCAATAAAGGAGATGAATAAAACTAGTATGTTTTTTACCACTTGTTTTTATTGTTTAAATCAACGAGTTTCGACTAAGCTCTAGGCATTATCAAGTTTTTTCCGATGACTTTTTAAACAATAAAAACAAGTGGTAAAAAAACATAGTAGTTTTATTCATCTCCTTTATTGATATTTATTTTATTTACTATCAGTGGGGTTGGTTGTAGACGAATTTCAATAATCACCTTCCATAGATTTTGTAGAGGTTTTCTGTGTTAAATCATTAAATACTGGGCTATTCAACTCCTCTGAGTTTCTCCCTTATCCTTATCCTTATTCTTATCCTATCAGCCAATGGCAATTCGGAATTGCCATTGGCTGATAGCCTTATAAATATTGTTTGTTATTAATTTCTTATAAAAGGCGTATACTAGATATTTGATTGGCCTCTTAATAGTTTTTTTATAATTAAAATGTACGCTACGAAGAGTTTAATCAATAATTAGTTCATAGCACCTCTTTTATAAGACTTGCTTAAAACATGTTTTTTTTTAATATATTTATCAGCTGTGCAACATCACTAATTTGTCGTAATAAATTAGTTGTGCTCGCGCAAAATAAGGAGTAGTAGTACGATTCACCTACTTAATGGTAGACGGGCTCGCGGATTAGAATGTTTTTTTTTTCTCGTCAGCTGAGCCTTTCGCCCGGCCTTGTCAACCGTAATCGAGAATTCTTCTCTGTGCTCGCAATCGTGAGAACGCACATATTACTGCGAAATCGTGCATTTTCATTAAAATAAAAATGCGAGCGCCTCAGGCTGTTGTAGGCCTTCTAAAATGGCAACTGATTAAATCTCAATGGCTGCTGAATTGAATGTAGAAAGTCATTAGTTTATTTATAGTAGCCAGTCAGGTCTAGCTTAATTGATGATCAAAATTTATCTCTAGTATATGCCCGTATTCATCAATATTCCATAAACTTTATAAGTCCCATAAACTATTGAATACATAAATTCACAACGTCATTGTGATAGAATATGCCAAAACAAATGTCAAACATCTTAAATAGTACTTGTGATTGGAGCTGTCATGACACCTTTTGTTTAATTATTCAGTGTTTCCAATAGAGAAAATCTAAAGTAAATATATTCTCTAGATAATGTATTAATTGTTGCTATTACAACGAATACATAAAAGACATTAATGCCCGTATTCACCAACATCCCATAAACTTTATAGGTCCCATAAGCTATTGAGTAGATAAATTGACAACTTCATTGTGACAGAATATGCCAAAACAAATGTCAAACACATTGAATAACGCTAGCGATTGGCGCTTTGATGACACCTTTTGTTTAATTATTCAGTGTTTCCAATAGAGAGAATCTAAAGTAACTACATTCCCTAGATAATGTATTTATTGTTGCTATAACAACAAATACTTATGAATTCAATAACTATGGATACATTTATGGAACGTCGGTGAATACGGAGGTAATAGATTTAAAAAAAATGCAAAGAACACATGAAATTGTTTGCTTTTCATGTATTCTTTGCATTCCTTTTCAAATCTATTATGTCCGTATTCACCAACACCCCATAAACTTTATAGGTCCTATAAGCTATTCAATGAATAAATTGACAACGTCATTGTGACAGAATATGCCAAAACAAATGTCAAACACATTGAATAGTGCTTGCAATTGGAGCTTTGATGACACCTTTTGTTTAATTATTCAGTGTTTCCAATAGAGAGAATCTAAAGTAACTACATTCCCTAGATAATGTATTTATTGTGGCTATAACAACGAATACTTATGGATTCAATAGCTATTGATAGATTTATGGAACGTCTGTGAATACGAGGGTTAATGTCTTTAATGTCTTTTATGTATTCGTTGTTATAGCAACAATAAATACATTATCTAGAGAATATAGTTACTTTAGATTTTCTCTATTGGAAACACTGAATAATTAAACAAAAGGTGGCATATAAGAACGATAAACGGAAACCAAAGAAAACCGAGGACACAAAATAAATCTTCCAAAACCACACCGCCTCACAAGCAGTCTGGGAGCTTGTAGAAAGAACACCAGGATATTTTTGCATAGAATATATTTATTTGTTATGTAATTAGATTATAATAAATAAATAAAACGAATTTTTCTTTGTTTTTTATCAAATAAATTGTAAAAAAAATTCGCTTTATTTATTTCTAATAATGAATTATCACAAAGTAGATGACGATTCAATCCAATATTTAATTAGAATATATGTTTAATTTATAGTTGCACATAATTCAATTTAAAAAAAGTACTCATGGGTGCAATAGCTATTGATAGATGTATGGAACGTCGGTACATACAGGGGTGAGTCCTCTAGACTAAACTAAGTCCATTTTGTATTAAAGCAATAACCCTTTACCATAATGGTATGCATTTCACTGAAAAACAAATAATGAGCATATTATGGAATAACTTCAATCTATCACAAATTTGCTATTTTCTAACTAATTACGTTATATTTGTTAACCAGTTGCTAGACAAGCGATAAAAAAGGGCTTATCGTTTGTAAGCTTAGCAACTGGTTAACAAATGTAACGTAATTAGTTAGAAAATAGCAAATATGTGAAAGATTAAAGTTATTTCATACATAAATGATAAATATGAATTCATATTAAAGTCTATTAAATTGTCATACAAACAGTATTTTTTTATATAACCAATAGTTCATAAAATAGCATAATTAAAGCTAAAAGTATAGAAATCAGTCCATTGCAAACTGATTTCTATGCTCACAAGGGTAGACAGATGTGTATGTATGTGTCTACGAAATAAATCAATTAATAATTTGTGATAAAATTGTATTTTTAAACGAATAAATAATTCTTAATCACCCAAAACTCGTTTCTGATGTTGAAATAAAGTAAAACAATCATCAACGCTAATTATTCCACTTTCTGACATAGTCTGCTCTCAACAATTTACACACGTACATTCGAACGTATGAATGAATTAACACGAGATTTCACTTACGCAACACCGACTGGTGTAATAATTATTGTATTTAAATTGTTTGGTTTTTTTTCCGTCGGCGCACCGTTTCGCAAGTTCCTAAACTCTCGCACATGGGAACGGATTTCCTTCCAGCCACCAACAACCGTGCTGTAGTTGCACAATTCGCGATTGGGAGTTTGGAATATTTATGGGTCCATGAAGTGAAACATAAAAACAATAAAATAAAAAACGCCTACTGTTGAACCCACAGAGACGCACACACAGACACACACACGCATCGTCATGTGGGAAACTTTCTTTTTATCGAGTATCATTTGTGAAAAGTTATTTTTATTTATGCACTTCTAGTAAGTAATAAGTGCGTTAATAAAAATAACTTTTTTCTTGTTTATATATAACTCATATTTCTGAATATATTAATGGTTTAAAGCCAAAGTGGTGTGTAAGTCAGATTTTGTCGGATTTGTGTCAAGTCAATATTGCTGGGTTGACTTGACACAAATCTGACTTACACCACTTTGGCTTTGACGTGTTATGTCTAAAATAGACGACATAAACCCGATTTTTGCGATGTTGTGTGTGGTATGTCTGTATGTCTGTATGTCTGTATGTCTGTATGTCTGTATGTCTGTATGTCTGTATGTCTGTATGTCTGTATGTCTGTATGTCTGTATGTCTGTATGTCTGTATGTCTGTATGTCTGTATGTCTGTATGTCTGTATGTCTGTATGTCTGTATGTCTGTATGTCTGTATGTCTGTATGTCTGTATGTCTGTATGTCTGTATGTCTGTATGTCTGTATGTCTGTATGTCTGTATGTCTGTATGTCTGTATGTCTGTATGTCTGTATGTCTGTATGTCTGTATGTCTGTATGTCTGTATGTCTGTATGTCTGTATGTCTGTATGTCTGTATGTCTGTATGTCTGTATGTCTGTATGTCTGTATGTCTGTATGTCTGTATGTCTGTATGTCTGTATGTCTTTTTTTTTTTTTAATATTACGTCATTTATTCACAAACATGCTCCATTACAACTAGTAATACTACATGCTTCCAATATACATTATTACACAAAATTTAAAATAAAATTTTTACATTTCAGTCGTTTAACAAATAAAAAAAAAATTATAATTCACATTTCTTGGAAATCAATTTCCCTCACGAATTCGACGAATTCCTTTGAATACTTCTCCAATAAGCGAATCCTGGTTACGGGCCACGCTTCCCCATATACGGATATTTTTAGTCTGAGTTTACTCCTTGCCGAAGCCCATTTCTCGCAGTCGTAGATGACGTGGTCGACAGTTTGGCCTCCATCCCTGCAAGGGCAGGTGGGATCTTCTATTAACTTGAACCTGTGTTTGTAGGATCTGAGGTATCCGTGCCCTGTAAGCAAAGCGGTCAATTCTGGTGAAATGGCAAATGATAACTTTAGCCTGCTGTGAATAGTTGGGAAGAATTCCTTGGTCGCCGTTCCCTTCGTTGCCTGGGCCCATTTGTGTTGCCATTTTGTAAAACTTCTCTGCCGAGCTTCAGCCACTAGCTGACTCTTGGGAATTTTGTTGTAAATTGGTGCCCTTTGATTGTCGGATGCCGCTTCTTTTTCAAGTTGGTCAGCTAATGTATTCCCTATAATTCCACTGTGGGCCCTGATCCAGCCTATATGTATCTCCCAATGCAAGTTTTCCAGTTGATGTAAAAGTACTCTTATTCTCTCTATTAAGTTACTATGGTTGTTGTTTGTTAAACAGTTCAATGTTGTCTTGCTGTCCGTATAGATTGCCGCCAGTTTATTATGGGTATTATATCCTAAATCTTTCAGTAGGGTTAAACATTTTAGAATTGTCTGTATGTCTGTATGTCTGTATGTCTGTATGTCTGTATGTCTGTATGTCTGTATGTCTGTATGTCTGTATGTCTGTATGTCTGTATGTCTGTATGTCTGTATGTCTGTATGTCTGTATGTCTGTATGTCTGTATGTCTGTATGTCTGTATGTCTGTATGTCTGTATGTCTGTATGTCTGTATGTCTGTATGTCTGTATGTCTGTATGTCTGTATGTCTGTATGTCTGTATGTCTGTATGTCTGTATGTCTGTATGTCTGTATGTCTGTATGTCTGTATGTCTGTATGTCTGTATGTCTGTATGTCTGTATGTCTGTATGTCTGTATGTCTGTATGTCTGTATGTATGTATGTATGTATGTCTGTATGTATGTCTGTATGTCTGTCTGTGAACAAAATTCCGGGAAAACGACACAACAGATTGCGACCAAATTCGGCAAATATCTGCGGACATTATCCGAGACAAGCCAGTGAGCACAATCGGTTCACAAACAGCGAAGGAATCACAATCAACACGACGCGCGGACCATAATTGGGGGGCGGTGGCGCACTATTTAACACTCACAGTGGGAAAACGCTAAAAAAAAGTTAAATGTTAAGAAATTGGTTTTCAAGAAATATGTATTCTTTTACAGTTCGTTACTACTTTTACTGAATGTAAAACATTTTACTTTTTTGACTTACACTACGTATTCACCGACGTTCCATAAATCTATCATAAATCTATCAAAGCTATTAAACCCATAAGTATTTGTTGTTATAGCAACAATAAATACTAATCTAGGGAATGTAGTTACTTTAGATTCTCTGTATTGGAGACACTGAATAATTAAACAAAAGGTGTCATGAAAGCTCCAATTGCAAGCGCTACTCAAGGTGTTTGACATTTGTTCTGGCATATTCTATCACAATAACGTTATCAATTTATCCATTCAATAGCTTATGGGATGTTGGTGAATACGGGCATTAATAGAGCAGGATACCTAAACCAACAAAGACAAATATTAACAAATATTAATATTACCAGGACAGACAATATTATTGACCGTGTAAGGTGCCTTATAGATTTATGGAACGTCGGTGAATACGGGAGTTGGAATTTTTAATATTTTGCACGCACGTAAAAATTGACAAGTCGGTTGTGTCCCTAGATAAATAGATACCAAACTGACTATGTCTGTTTACTATTTCAAATGACTTGAACTCTGCACAACACTGCGATAATCAACTTTCTATGATTCTTAATTATTTTCATTTGTTAATTTACGCCTGATTCTTAAACAGTTGTGAGAAATAATGTAGTACATAGTTCAAGTCGTTTGAAATAGTGGACGGGCATACCCAGGTTGGTAGGGGCCGCCCACCCACCCCACCTTTGCTCGCATAGTTTTTTCCATAGGATAAATTTCTTCTTCGAATTGTTTAAACAATATGGAACCTCTGTATCCATTGAAAAAAATTATGCGAACAAAGGTGGGGTGGGCGGGTGGCACCCTACCAACCAAACTACCCCCCTCAGCTATTTCAAATGACTTGAACTATGCCCTACATTGTTTCTCACATGTTTTTCTTTACGATTAAGGTGTAAATGAATAAATGAAATTAATTAAATCACAGAAAGCTGATGATAGCAGTGTTGTGCAGAGTTCAAGTCATTTGAAATGGTAATAGAGTATAGTTTTATTGGTATAAGCCATCCATTTCAAGATTTCAAGCGACTTGAACACTGTACTACACTATTTTCCGCAATTTTTGATGATTACATCAATTTAATTGATCCATAAAATTTTAATTTATAGTAAATTGCGAAAAACAGTGTAGTGCAGAGTTCAAGCCGTTTGAAATAGTGGACGAGCATAGTTTGGTTGGTGTAAATAAAAATAAATAAATAAATACCAGAATACTGTTCAAAACCTCGAAATTACAAGAACTTGATGAAGAACGTAAAACAACATATGTACCAATTAATAAAAGTAATTGAAGATTAAAAATATAAAGCATTTTTTTTTTAGAAACAAATTATTTAAATTTTATACTAATTTTCTCGTGCCCACACAACATAAAACATTTTTTGGTCATTTCGCAAGCCCGCCTCCATTCAAACAGACTATTGGTAACACACTGGAGGGAAAAAAAAGAAAGTGTATTAAATTATTGTTATCGCGCCGCGTGCCGAATATAGAGTATTTTATTGATTCGGTTTGTTTTAAAAAAATTATTGTGCGTCCGAGAAAGCGGCTTTGGTTTGAAAGTCTGGTGGCGGCGCGCGCGCCCGCGTTGTTCCGGCCGCCAGCTGACCGGCACGTCAGTCGGTGCCGGAACGTGTGCGGAAGCGGTGTGTGCGAGTTGTTGTTTACGCGAGTGTTTACGTTTACGCTAGCGGGGGGGTCGTGTGCTTTTGGCAATTATTAGTTCGAAACGAGTGCAGGGTGTGGGCGGCGCGATGGGGGTCAAGGGGAAGAAGCACAAGTTCTCCGCGAGTGATATGGACATCTTCGCCAAGGAGACGGAACGGATTAAAAACAAGACGTATATTTGGACGTCCATCAAGTTACCTAATAAAAAGAACAAAGGTATTTTAGTTTTATTAGACTATATTTGTGTGCAGACATAATTGTCTGTATTAAATAGGCTGTAGTAGGCATGAGAATAAATTAATTCTACTCATGCAAGTAAGGTTACTTTATTCTTCCGATGACTAGTAAACAAGATGGGTTTTGTTAATCAAACAGCATATAAAAATATAATTTGGGGACATTGGCCAACTCCCACACGATTCTAAATGTAAAACAATTTTAATAAAATACTAATTAGAAATATTATATAAATTATCAGAATTTACATAAAAACAATTAAATCAATCCATGTTTTTAATTATTAATAAATTTATATCAGAGGTGGAAAAATAAATGCGAGATGCGACAAAATCTGTAAGAATCTTGCCACATACATGCATTAGTAGAAACTGATATGTAAATTTTATTCACTTTTTTCTTAAATGTCTATAAATTCACCCATTAATAAATGGGATGTTTTTTATTAATCCTTTCAGCCCTGGATTTTTAAATTAAAGTTTGTGTGCAAATGCCACCAGCAATACTAATAATAAAAATTTACATTTATTGGACTAAAATAATAGTTTTGTACATAAACGCAGTGTCGGATCTAGGGTGCAAGTTAGCTCCATGCCGTCCATGTAGATGTTTTACATGAAGTTATAAACAAGAATCAATTGTTCAATCCCATTTTGCCGCCCTCCGGACGTGTCGTCCGGGGCAGTTGCCCCATTTTACCTTTTACCTCCCGTCAATCCGGTACTGCATAAACTGCTAGTGATTAAGAACAAACATATATTGATAGAAACAGTAAATAGAGACCTGTAAATGTTATAGTGGCAAATGCCACCAGAAAGGGTATATTGTGGAATTGTAATAAGACCTAACTTTCATTTCCATATCACTATTTTTTTATTATTTCTTATAATATATATATATATATATATATATATATATATATATATATATATATAAAATAAATAATAAAAAAATAGTTTACATATCACTGGTGTTTGGGCATTTCGTGACTTAAGCCCTTTTGCCCAAACACCAGTGATATGGAAATGAAAAGTAGGGCTTATTACAATTCCACAATAAACCCTTGCTGGTGTCATTTATATATATATATATATATATATATATATATATATATAAATGACTAATATATAATATCATTTGATATTCCTATAAACATCTCTAGCCACGATAATAGCGATATGTTCATTAGAGGGTACCCCTATTATAAACGAAAATGGCGTTCAATGTAAAGTGATGAAAACACCGAAGAAAAATAATAATTTGAAGCCAAACGTAAGTTTAAATTTAATATAAACATAGATAATTCTAATACATATACATATTCATTCTCTAATTATGTTAATAAGTGAAAATAATGATATCTTCTCACAAACTAATTAATTAATTAATAAAACAATATGTAATATGTCTACATATCAGACATCGGGCAACTAGGAATCATTAGGCGGGTGACTGGTCGACCGCTGTCGACGTTTTGGTCATCTCTGTTGTATACTAATATAATGTGACCGCTGTGAATTTATCCTCTAAGATTCCAGCCTCTAAAGTCGCGCGCACGGTGGATAGTTTGCGGATCTGTACTGACGAATTGGGGTGACCAACAAATTCCAAATTTTGAGGAATCTTTTGTTAAAATCTGGTCGACACGGGAGTTACGTTCCAATAAAATGCCGTGTTATGCGAATCCGTGTTATACGAAGCAAAGAACTAGTACGAAAAATAACCCCCTTGTTCCAAAAATTAAAAAAAAAATTATCTATCTGACGGTTTAGGCTATTACATTTATATTGTTTATGATTATACTTTACAATTATTGTTGTTGTTTATGCATTTGTAAATTCTTTCCAGTTTTTTCTGTTATTCGTCAGTTCTCTTGCTTGTTTAACTGTCTTTCCTTACTTGATTATTATTTCCTCTATTCTGTTATCCCACTCTTTTTTTGGTCTTCTTCTTTTATTTCCAGTTCTTGCTTCTCATACCTGTTTAGTTTGATTCTTTTTATCCATCCAATTAAAAGTCCCCACCAGTTTAGTTGTTTCTTTTCTATATACTTTTCTATAGCTTCAATTCCCAATTCTTCTCTGATATCATTTCTTATTCTCTCTTCTCGTAACTTGTTTTACTCCTCAGAGATATTTAATTTTCATTGCCTGTATTCTACTTGTGTCCCTCGTTAGTTTCCACGTCTCGCTCCCATATGTCAGTATAGGTCTATATATGCTTTTGTAAATATGAAAAAAAAACATGTATATTTTCACAATTGAGATAGTTATCTTTATTAAAAATTTCTTATGAAGTAATACATATTAATATTAATTAAACAATGACTTCTTTGTCATCACTAAGCACTAATAACCGAGGACGTTTTCTTTTTGCCAAGATATCCTCATTCTCTGAGCATTTTTCTGCATTATCTTCATGTCTATTTTCTATCTTTTTTAGATTGCTTGCTTTTCGTTAAAAGATACTTGTATATGGTGCTAAGCACTTATGAAGTTCTCTTTTAAAATGTAGCTCCTTTTATATGAAGGATCTTTTTTTAAGAAAGAAGCCTTTCTTTATGCTTTGTAGAGTAAACTTTTTAACGTCTTCGTCTTCACCTATGCTATCATCCTCTGGGTTCTCGTGGATTCCAAATATCATTTCTTCTTTCACTAATAATTCTTGGATAGCTTGTGCAATCATATCATCAAAGCGTTCCCCTCTGGGAGGCTTAGAAACTTCTACTACTTGCAGCAACGAAATCTCTAATATTCTGTTAATTTTTCATTATACGTATTGCCGCTTCATTTAAATCCAACGATTTGCCAAAATTACACAATCTTTATAACAATAGGACAATTGAAAATAAAAAGTCTCTATACCTACGTATTTTTCTTACTATTTTATTTTTCATTTTAACTTTGACGCTCATATATCTCGATATTCCCATTTTAGAGGCTGGGGCGCTAAAAAAATTATTCAGCATATTTTGTTTAATTTTTTTTACTGATCGAAGTTCAAAACATTTCAGTATACCAGATGCTTGAATGAAATTGGAAAATTTTGATTATAACTTATTTTTTTAGGCCGACAAAGTCGGAAAGTATTTCAATATTAATTTTTTCCGCCCGTTTCAATATCGATATTGATTTGAAAAAATTACACAATATTTATAACAATATAACAATTGAAAATAAAAAGTCTATCAACCTACATATTTTTCTTTCTATTTTTTTATTTTATTTTTGTTACGCTCATATCTCGATATTCCAATTTTAGAGCCTGGGACGATAGAAAAAAACTATGCAACATGTTTTGTTTAATTTTTTTACTGATCCTAGTTCAAAACATATCAGTGTACTAGATGCTCGAAGGAAATTAGAAAATTTTGATTATAACTATTTTTTTTAGGCCGACAAAGTCGAAAGTATTTCAATATTAATTTTTTCCGCCCGTTTCAATATCGATATTGATTTGAAAAAATTACACAATATTTATAACAATATAACAATTGAAAATAAAAAGTCTATCAACCTACATATTTTTCTTTCTATTTTTTTATTTTATTTTTGTTACGCTCATATCTCGATATTCCAATTTTAGAGCCTGGGACGATAGAAAAAAACTATGCAACATGTTTTGTTTAATTTTTTTACTGATCCTAGTTCAAAACATATCAGTGTACTAGATGCTCGAAGGAAATTAGAAAATTTTGATTATAACTATTTTTTTTAGGCCGACAAAGTCGAAAGTATTTCAATATTAATTTTTTTCCGTCTGTTTCAATATCGATATTGATTTAAAAAAAATACACAATATATATTACAATATCACAATTGAAAATAAAAAGTCTATACCTATACATTTTTCTTTCAATTTTTTTAAATTTTTAACTTTTACGCTTATATTTCGATAATCCTATTTTAGAGGCTCGGACGATAAAAAAAATTATGCAACATGTTTTGTTTAATTTTTTTACTGATCCTAGTTCAAAACATATCACTCTACTAGATACTCGAATGAAATTGGAAAATTTTGATTTAACTATATATTTTTTAGGCAGACAAAGTCGAAAGTATTTCATTATTAATTTAGTAATAACTTTTTTTTTTGGGCGACTAAGTCGAAATTATTTTTTTTTCATCCGTTTCAATATCGATATTGATTTGAAAAAAATACACAATGTTTATAATAATATCACAATTCAAAATAAAGAGTCTCTATACCTACGTATTTTTCTTTCTATTTTTTTTTAAATTTTTAACTTTTACGCTTATATCTCGATATTCCCATTTTAGAGGCTGGGACGATAAAAAAAAACTATGTAACATGTTTTGTTTAATTTTTTTACTGATCCTAGATCAAAACATATCAGTGTACTAGATGCTCGAAGGAAATTAGAAAATTTTGATTATAACTATTTTTTTTAGGCCGACAAAGTCGAAAGTATTTCAATATTAATTTTTTTCCGTCTGTTTCAATATCGATATTGATTTGAAAAAATTACACAATATTTATAACAATATAACAATTGAAAATAAAAAGTCTCTCAACCTACATATTTTTCTTTCTATTTTTTTATTTTATTTTTGTTACGCTCATATCTCGATATTCCAATTTTAGAGGCTGGGACGATAGAAAAAAACTATGCAACATGTTTTGTTTAATTTTTCTACTGATCCTAGTTCAAAACATATCAGTGTACTAGATGCTCGAAGGAAATTAGAAAATTTTTATTATAACTATTTTTTTTAGGCCGACAAAGTCGAAAGTATTTCAATATTAATTTTTTTCCGTCTGTTTCAATATCGATATTGATTTAAAAAAAATACACAATATATATTACAATATCACAATTGAAAATAAAAAGTCTCTATACCTATATATTTTTCTTTCAATTTTTTTAAATTTTTAACTTTTACGCTTATATTTCGATAATCCTATTTTAGAGGCTGGGACGATAAAAAAAATTATGCAACATGTTTTGTTTAATTTTTTTACTGATCCTAGTTCAAAACATATCACTCTACTAGATACTCGAATGAAATTGGAAAATTTTGATTTAACTATATATTTTTTAGGCAGACAAAGTCGAAAGTATTTCATTATTAATTTAGTAATAACTTTTTTTTTTGGGCGACTAAGTCGAAATTATTTTTTTTTCATCCGTTTCAATATCGATATTGATTTGAAAAAAATACACAATGTTTATAATAATATCACAATTCAAAATAAAAAGTCTCTATACCTACGTATTTTTCTTTCTATTTTTTTTTAAATTTTTAACTTTTACGCTTATATCTCGATATTCCCATTTTAGAGGCTGGGACGATAAAAAAAACTATGTAACATGTTTTGTTTAATTTTTTTACTGATCCTAGATCAAAACATATCAGTGTACTAGATGCTCGAAGGAAATTGGAAAATTTTGATTTAACTATATATTTTTTAGGCAGACAAAGTCGAAAGTATATCATTGTTAATTTAGTAATAACTTAAAAAATATATTTTTTTTTTCATCCGTTTCAATATCGATATTGATTAGAAAAAAATACACAATGTTTATAATAATATCTCAATTCAAAATAAAAAGTCTCTATACCTACATATTTTTCTTTCAATTTTTTTTTAAATTTTTAACTTTTACGCTTATATATCGATATTCCCATTTTAGAGGCTGGGACGATGCAACATGTTTTGATTAATTTTTTTACCGATCCTAGTTCAAAACATATCAGTATACTAGATGCTCGAATGAAATTGGAAAAGTTTGATAATTTTTTTTTTTTTTTGGGCAACCGAAAGTATATATACAAGTCGAAAGTATTTCATTATTTTTTTCACCAATTTCAATATCGATGTTGATTTGAAAAAAATTACATAATGTTGATAACAATATCACAATTGAAAATAAAAAGTCTCTATACCTATATATTGTTCTTTCTATTTTTTTAAATTTTTAACTTTTACGCTTATATCTGGATATTCCGATTTTAGAGGCTGGGGCGATCAATTTTACTGATCCTTTTTCAAAACATATCAGTATATCAGATAAAATGTGAAATTTTGGTTAGAATCAGTAACAAAATATAAGTTGAAAACATATCAGTGTACTAGATGCTCGAAAGAAATTGGAAAAATTCTATTAGAACTATTTTTTTTTAGGGCGACTAAGTCGAAAGTATTTCATTTTTAATTTTTTTTCGCCTGTTTCAATATCAAGATTGATTTGAATAAATTACACAATATTTATAACAATATAACAACTGAAAATAAAAAGTCTCACAACCTTCGTATTTTTCTTTCTATTTTTTTTAAATATTAACTTTTACGCTCATATCTCGATATTCTCATTTTAGAGGCTGGGATGATAAAAAAATTATTCAACATGTTTTGTTTAATTTTTTTACTGATCCTAGTTCAAAACATATCAGTGTACTAGATGCTCGAAGGAAATTGAAAAATTTTGATTAAAACTATTTTTTTTTTTGGGTGACAAAGTAGAAAGTAATTTATTATTAATTTTTTTCAATATCGATATTGAGTTGAAAAAATTACACAATGTTTATAACAATATGGCAATTAAAAATTAAAAGTCTCTATACCTACGTATTTTTCTTTCTATTTTTTTTCATATTTTTTAACTTTTACGCTCATATCTGGATATTCCAATTTTAGAGGCTGGGGCGATCAATTTTACTGACCCTTATCGTTGATTGAAGTATTTAATACTTCAATCAACGCCCTTATTCAAATCATATCAGTGTACCAGATGCCTGAAGAAAATTGTAAAATTGTTATTAGAATCAGTAACAAAAATATAAGTTCAAAACATATCAGTGTACTATATGTTCGAAGGAAATTGGAAAATTTTGATTATAACTATTTTTATTGGGGCGACTAAGTCAAAAGTATTTCATTATTTTTTTTCATTTGTTTCAATATCGATATTGATTTGAAAAAAATACACAATGTTTATAACAATATGACAATTGGAAATAAAAAGTCTCTATATCTACGTATTTTTCTTTCTATTTTATTTTTCATTTTAACTTTGGCGCTCATATATCTCGATATTCCCATTTTAGAGGCTGGGGCGCTAAAAAAATATTCAGCATATTTTCTTTAATTGTTTTACTGATCTAAGTTCAAAACATATCAGTGTATCAGATGCTAGAAGGAAATTGGAAAATTGTATTATAACTATTTTCTTTTGGGGGGCTACTAAGTCGAAAGTATTTCATTTTTAATTTTTTTTCGCCTGTTTCAATATCAAGATTGATTTGAAGAATTACACAATATTTATAACAATATAACAATTGAAAATAAAAAGTCTCTCAACCTACGTATTTTTCTTTCTATTTTTTTTTTAAATATTAATTTTTACGCTCATATCTCGATATTCCCATGTTAGAGGTTAGGGCGATAAAAAATGTATGCAACATATTTTGATCAATTTTATTACTGATCCTAGTTCAAAACATATCAGTGTACTAGATGCTCGAAGGAAATTAGAAAAGTTTGATTATAACTATTTTTTTTGTAGGCCGACAAAGTCGAAAGTATTTCATTATTAATTTTTTTTCGCCTCTTTCAATATCGATATTGATTTGAAAAAAATTACACAATATTTATAACAATATAACAATTGAAAATAAAAAGTCTCTCAACTTACTTTCTATTTTTTTTTAAATTTGAATTTTTATGCTCATATCTTGATATTCTCATTTTAGAGGCTGGGGGCGATAAAAAAAGTATTCAACATTTTTTGTTTATTTTTGTTACTGATCCTAGTTCAAAACATATCAGTATACTAAATGCTCGAAGGAAATTGGAAAATTTTCATTATAACTTTTTTTTTTGGGACGACAAAGTCGAAAGTATTTCATTATTAATTTTTGTTTGCCAGTTTCAATATCGATATTGATTTGAAAAAAATACACAATATGTGTATGTTTATAACAATGTGACAATTAATAATAAAAAGTCTATCTACCTACGTATTTTTCTTTCTATTTTATTTTTAACTTTTACGCTCATATCTCAATATTTCCATTTTAGAGGCTTGGGCGATACAAAATTATGCAACATATTTTGTTTTAAATTTTTTACTGATCCTAGTTCAAAATATATCAGTGTACTAGATTCTCGAAGGAAATTGGAAAATTTTGATTATAACTATTTTTTTGGGCGACTAAGTCGAAACGCTCATATCTCGATATTTCCATTTTAGAGAATAGGGCGATACAAAATTATGCAACATATTTTGTTTAATTTTTTTTACTGATCCTAGTTCAAAATATATCAGTGTACTAGATGCCTGAAGAAAATTGTAAAATTTTGATTAGCATCAGTAACAAAATTAAATAAAATATATTGCATTTTTTTTTATCGCCCCAGCTTCTAAAATTGGAATATCGAGATATGAGCGTTAAAAATTTTAAAGAATATAGTAGAGATTTTCCATTTTGTATAAGATGTACAATCACCTGAAAACCGCCATGTCTTTTTCAATGTTAAATTGAAATTGAAAAGGAAATAAAGACACTTTATTATTATTTCTGATTTGTTACACTTTTTCTAGCTAATGCTGGGAAAAAAATCACTTATCCTGGGGCATTTATGGCCAACAGGATTATTATTATTATTATTATCTTTGATTTTCTCAGTTTTCACTGGTGTTAATGCTAGATGCGGATAAGCTATCAAGACATCGAGCATGCTTATTGCTGTAGAAATTTTCTAACAATCCGACATGTGTTTAATATGATGGCCTTTTGTATTTATATATATATATATATATATATATTTGGGTTCAGATCAAGCGTTTTTAGATATCCATGTAGTTCTTTTGGGACAACTCCTGTCGAGGATATGACGATTGGGATGATGTACACATGTTTCATTTTCATTTTATTATTATTACTATTATTATTGTTCTTATTATTATTATTGTTCTTATTATTATTATTACTCTTATTATTATTATTGTCCTTATTATTATTATTGTTCTTATTATTATTATTGTCCTTATTATTATTATTGTTCTTTTCATGTTAAAATCTTTATTACAATTTAACATTGAAGAAAAAAATCTGGTAATTATACATCTCATATAAGAGTATTTATTTACGATGATTTTTTAAATTTTTACACCTTTAACAATGAGTGTTGGTGTCTTTCTTTTACTATATAAAAAACCATCTTTATTGGGCTATCGACCCCCTTGGGGGGGTCTTTCTGCCTGTTTCTTGTTTACATGTGTACATTGCTTAGTAGTAAAAGATATAAATATATATAATAAATATAATATAAAAAGATATAAAAATGCTTTGACTTATTATAAATGTAATAATATAAATAAACTCAAAGTATAAGGTGTCAACAAAAACTATTTCTTTTACTTTATTCTAATAATCGTTCTTTATTAACAAATTCGTTACTGTAAAAAAAAAATATGCATGAATGAATCAAGTTATAACCAACTGCGGCACTAATTATTGCTATCCTGCAAAGTGCTAATTACAATTAGCTCGATAATTATTTTTCTCAGTCTCTTTCTCGCCGGTTCTTTCTCGTTAATTGATCAGTGCAGAAATGTGAAATCCGTGCCGTGTCGAAACGGCGCGAGCGTCGTCGTTCTAAATAGCGCGCAGCCGTTTTCCTAGTTAAAAACAAAACGAGCGCAATTAAAATGGGCCAATTTGTATGCAAGTGGGACGCGCGATTTTATATTTCACCGTGTATGTGTGTGTATTTCTATATATATGAGTGCATATGTTAAATTGTCTGATTGCCGTGCTGGTGGTACCCGTGTGCACTAATTACAACGGAAACATATAAGATAAGAAATATATGATATAAAAACCATTATATTTTTTGTGGACATTACACGCTAGATATTGCCCATTCTATTTTAGTTATATGTACTTATCATTTGGTCAACTAGCAACCAATTTTCCTCATCAGGTAGATGGGAATTAGTTGCTATGTTGGGAGCTCCAGGTTGATTGCCAGGAAAGTGACAACGACTTTCTGAGTAAATTAATATTAACTCGGAATTTAAAATGTTTCTGAAACATTTGTTTCACATTTTTTTATATTAATACACTCTAAAGGTCATTTTAGACGAGACAATTTCTTGACTCAAAAGTTAGTCAAGATACGAGACAATCTTAATTGTCTCGTATCATACAGCAAATTATTTGAAATCTTGAATTGGATATGGTAGATAGAATGGAAAAATATAACGCGTTCTATTTGTCAAGAACAAATTGTATGGAAGAAGGATATATGAATTAATTTCTTGAACAACTTTTGAGCTAAGAAATTGTCTTGTCTAAAACGACCTTTAGAGAACATATCATCGCATATTTGTGATTTAACAAAATTATAAAAAAAAATCATATTAAAGAAAGGACTTTATTTTATACCGTTTTATGCCGCATTTTTAGAATTATCCTTGAAAAAATGTGATTTGAAAAATTTTGTCCATGAGTGTATTTACATTTCATTTTATAAAACCTATACCTTCAACAAAGAACGTGTTTTTTGCGACTACAGGTGTTTTGATTTCACTTACCAACTCAAATAAGGCGCTACATCATTAATGTGTTTTTTTTTTCTTCTTCTTTCATTATTACAAATTGATAATGATTGAGAAAAAGCGGCCAGGTGTTTATATACAAAAAAGTGTGTACACCATTCGCCGACACTGAGTAATGATGGTAATTGAAAATTTGATTCGGCCGAAGACTTTCATAACGTAATTGGATGCGATTGGTAAACGCAATTTATATTTAATAAAACTGTCGATTAAGTTGTGTTTACCTTATTTAGTTATTTAATTAAAAATAATATTTTATTGCCTAACAGGACTAATCTTAATTACGGGACAATAACAAATAATATTAAATAATGTATTAAAAACTATAAAAAAAGAATATTAAATAATGTATTATAAAGTACAAAAAAAGAATATATTAATAACCCATTAAGACGAGGTTAAAACAATGAATAATTTAATATGTAAATAAACAAATAAATTTAGATATTAATACTTAATTAATAACTTAGCTGTAATTATAGTGCCTTTCGTTTATCACCCTGGGCTGGTACGGGATTATTGTTTCTTGTTATATTTGCCTCTTCTTTGAGCACAACGGCCCTTACAACCGGCGGCGCACGACGGCAAAACCTGAGCAATATTGCACGCCACGGGGATGACTAGCAATGCTAAACCATGCTAAACGAAAGCGCCTTATATGAACTAAACCTAATGCGGCTATACATATCGCACTATTATTACTTTCCGAATACAGCTGTATAAGGAAGGTATTGTTTTCGCGAAAAAAATCGAATTGCTAATTTTTGAACACGTTTCATGAGTTTTCTAGTCGAAATAGACTATTTTCGGAAAATTTGGAAATGTGTGTGTGTGTGTGTGTGTGTGTGCGTGTGTGTGTGTGTTTAGATACCAATTGCTACAAAACATAATACAAGACAAGGTAGAGGGACATATGGGACGAAGAAGAACCCTATGGCTAAAAAACCTCAGAACCTATTATCCATGACATCAATAGAACTCTTCCAAATGGAAATTTGGCATTATATGGCCTAGGTTTATAAGTTTCTACTCTTGACGGTATTTAAAAAAAACTTCTATCTTTGTAGGACTATCAGCCGTGAGGCTTTTCCGCCGGTCAAGGTAGAAGCTCAGAGGAGTTTAATCACCCGGTATTTACCTTAACTTCACAGAAAACCTCTGAAAAACTGTGAAAGGTGATTTGCGAAAATTCGTTCCCCACTGGGGATCGAACTCAGGATCCCCAATACTCAGTACGAGACGGACGACGCCTCTAACTCGGCCAGACGGTCTTATTATATTATATTATATTATATCTTTTGCCGTTCTTCTGAGTATCTCATCATTGGTTATGTGATCGGCCTATGAGATCTGAGACGCATTTTATAGTAAATCTATTTCAAACATCTCTCTTGATAATATCTTTCATAAGCATCCAGGCTTGTAGTCTATAGAATAGGATGAAGAATACATAACATCTCAGCATCGCCAGTTATTGCACCATTATTTTAATCATTGGTTAAACACTGATCTCATGTGTCAAAAAAAATATCTGCCAATTTCGGCTGGTAACTTCGTAAATTCTTCTAAATTTATTGTAACCAATTAATACATAATCGTAACTTTTTCTTTCGAGCACCAACGCTTTACATATTCACTTAATTATAATAAGCATTTTCTTTTTGTTGTTGTGCAACCAAAAAAAAATTCTCCAACACCTTATCCGAGCTGCTTTATTGGAGCGCGAATAAAAAAAAAAGCAAAATAAATGGCCATTATTAGTCGTTTCGTCGCGGCGCATTTCGCCTAATTATTCGAGGCATCGGGAAGTGCATGCAAATTGCTAGATATTGCCAATTGTAATTTTATATGATTATTTTAATTGCCCGTGTAGATTTTATAATTTTAAATGTTTTGCAAGACGTAATCAAATGTTTGATGCAATATAATGTATTCATGGATTAATACCGGCAATACTGTGTTATTAATATTATGCAATTTACATGAAAATAAATCACTGACACTGACCGACACAAAAAAGAGTGGCCACCCCATAAATTTCGCAATAAAAAATGATTTGATTGCGTAAATAAATAACTACCAACAACTGAAATTATTTACTGGTATAATAGGCATGAAATAAAAATGAAATTAATTATTAACTTCACTTTTGGTATTATCACTATTAGCCGGCCACACACGTGCGGATTTTCCGGCGGATGGCATTCCATGGATCTGTCACATTATCCGCTATTGAATAATTGGATGTATATGTCAGATTTCACTGACGTATGAATTTAAATTTGGGTCGTGTCAGTGTAACGTTTCAAGTAACTGGTTTTGATATGAAGTTGCTGAGTGTGAGGGTCCCGCAGACTACAGACTAAAGTATCGGCCAACAGTTTAGTCGGATTGGGTTGCATCCTCGCATATTATGCAAATTAAATTGTTTGGTTGATGGTGGGTGCGCACACTGTCCAACACGCTGGGTCGATTGCTTACACATAGTTGTAATTGAAGCTGCACACGGTTCAGCTTCTGTTCAGTGTTATTTCAAAATATTTCCGAGAGCTATTATTATTGTATAGGAGGAAAGGAAAATAATGGTAGATTTTTCTTCATGTTTAAGGCTGAAAAGATTTTTTATATAATGCTGGTCTCTTTTCGATCAGTACAATTGAAGTTTCTTTTACAGAAGTCAGTAGTTTTGTGGATTTTTTGTACAGTGCAATGTAATATTTAAAAAACTATACTTTATATATTGTACTGCATTTCGCATGTGGCTTAGTCTGTGCACTTGCATAAAGCGCCGGGCCGATTAAGCAGTCCACCGATAGTTGACCAACTTTAAAATGTATAGGGAATCGAGAGCCCATCCAACTATTTCTCGGTCGGTCTATCGGCCTACAATCCCTTAGTCTGACATATCCTTCAATTCTCTCACACTCGTTAAAAATGCAGCTGTTTAATTAATTTACTTTGGCAGCAATGCACATATAAAATCCGCTGTTAATCCGCTGATATTTTATGCATGCATAAAGGCAACGGATATTAAAGGAGCCAACAAAATTCCATAACAACCACAGTATATATGTAACTGCATCTGACACTATTGACTGCGCAGAAATGCTAAACCAAACTGACGTCTAATACAAATATAGAGCTACAGATTTCCGGGTCGCCACAACTCTCTGTGGCCCTTAGACCTTTACGCCGAAACCCCACTAAATTTGTCATCACATAAAAAACGATTCCAGTCAGCAAATTTTGTTTTGGAAATATTTTAATTCTTACGTCAGTAGGCTTTCTGACATATACATTCATTCCACAACGGATAATGTGACAGATTTATGGAATGCCATCCGCCGGAAAATCCGCCGGAAAATCCGCACGTGTGTGGCCGGCTAATAATATAAATTTCGCAATACAAAAGGATTTCATTTCGTAAATAAATAACTAGCAACTGCAATTATTCACTCGTTGATGGTAAGCGTGCATTCTAACATATATCGAACATTTTTGTTTTGTAATTTCTTTTGTATACTTAGTTTGTAAATAAAAACTTCATTCGTTTTATGTTTTTTTTCTAATAGATTTGCATGCAAAACCGTATATACAGCAGTCTATAATTTCTTCTTGAAATTCTTTGATCATCAGAATTGATAACTTCATCAAAATGTTCGTCAATTTTTTTCCAATTTCGATAATAATCTATTCATTATGGTTTTGATACATTTATCTTTGATATCGACCGAGTTTTTAATATAATATATATTTTTTAATTTTGTAGATTTTAACGATACTCGTAGCCTTTCTGCGGTATTTTTGGTTAGGCTTATTATTATTATTATTATTATTATTATTATTATTATTATTATTATTATTATTTTTTGTTGGTTTGTTGGCCTTGATCTATTGATCACACTAGCCAGTAAACTATGTATTATTATGTTAATCACTATTAGACGAAACCACACACTAAACTAAAGACAGATACAACATTCATGGATTAATAGACCCAAATTCCGAATGAAAATTGGGATCTATTAATACTGGATTCGAACCGGTGACGGCGCGAACGCAATGGCTTCAGACCGTCGCCTTAGACCACTGCACCACGACCGCCCTAGGCTTATTATTTGAACATTATTTTACTATACATTTAGCCACAGGTAACTCTCGTCCATAATCTATAAAATAGCATATTACATTTAAAGTTTGTCAAAATTACCATTTTATTTGTAATGCCTGAAAATCCTGACTTGCACCAACAAAAAAAAGGTGGTGATTACATCATATTTTTATTATATTGTAGAGGGCATATGATTAAATAAAATAATAATAATTGTGTCAATGAAATCTCGAAATCTAACCATCTTGTTAATTAGCAACTCAATGTCTAATCGATGATAACTGCCAATCTACCCGCATAATCTCCGTGCGTAAATATTAGTGTTCTATTACATTAAGATAATAGTAATCACACTCATAAAAGATAAAATAATAACTTCTTCTTACATATTATGTAATTAGAATCGAATTTGAATGAATATTTGTATCATGGATAAATAAATCAACAAATGATACTGCATACAATAATCCTAATTTATTTTAACAGGGCGTAAATTTCCTCATTACGTATTTCAAATATTATTTACTCCAAACGTAAATACAGTGCACAAATACAACTAATGAATTTTAACTGTTAAATCGTTAGTTTGACATTCCGTCGTGTCAGTGTCATATTATTCTGTTGTGATCGCGATTTTTCATAAATGTCTGTGTCTCTAGTTTTACCCCCATATAACAATAAAATCTGGCAATGGACCCCCATCAGTTTCGCTAAGAGTGAGTTATGATTTTTAAATTATTTTATGTATTTAAAGTCGGTTATTTTCACCATTATTTAAGAAATATTGATTCAGTATTGTAATCGTTACAAAAAAATATTTGAAACGTATTTCGTAAGCTAGAACAGTATTTACAAATATGAGAAGTCTGTTGACTAATCAAAGCCTCAACTTGCGCTTTGTTACTTTATGGTGTGGAACCCTGGAAAATAATTTAAAAAAATATCTTGTATTTTAAATGCATTTGAGAATTAATGCATTTAAAATACAAGATAAAAAATGGTATTTTATCATGTCACTGGTTTAATAATAAACATTTGTAGTACATACATTATATGTATGTTCTAAAATGTTAAAATAGACTCTCTTTTCATTGTTGGTTTGCAATTAACACATTAAATATGCTAAACAGCTGCCCGTTTCCATGCAACATGGAAACTCTCCACTTTTATTATGGTCGACGGCTAAACGGGCAATTTCTACCACTTATACAGTCGTTTCAGACCAATCGGTGAGAGATTTGTCCGGCGTTTTCTCACATGGCGAATCGGTTTCATTTTCGCTGCCGCTACGTGCGAACTTTGCGTTCCACTAACCGCGCCGCCCCACATTTCATACACACATTTTTTCTTTCTTTCATCGTGCTCTCCATGTTCATTTGCGCCATCCTCGCACCAATCGGCGATTAATTGAGCTCATTTCGCCTAATTGGACGCGCGAACGCGTGCCGCAATGTCAACTAATGTAATTTCTGTCTGGCTAAATAGAGAAATTCTTGTTGCTACTCTCTGACTCTGATTAATTGTTACGCGCGATTTCCTGCAACCTACCTGCGCGCTGATGGGTAATTTGCTGTTTGTGTGATTGACACACTGTGTATCTGTTTGTATGTTTTATGTATTTATCGAACCGGGAGATAATGTTGTAATAAGAAATTTATATGGATCTGCAATTTTTTTTAATATACATATACAATACATACAACGTTTAGTACTGGCTAAACGATGTTAAATTCTTCACTCTTAATATGACTTAATGATGTCTAAAGCTGGCCATACACGTTCCGGTATACCGGAGAGGTTTACCTGCGCAAAGACCTGTACAGGTAAACCGGAGCGTGTGTGTGTGGACAAGCTGGGTAAAACTGCACAGGCTTAGTGACCTGTACAGGCGATCGGAGAAGTATAATTTTTTAATTCCTATATTATAATTTCATTAAAGTCCTGGTTTTCTAGCAAGCGGTGTCGATAAATACGGTCGTTTTTGACGTCATTTACACCAGATTCCAGTGTAATTTATGATATTTTCCCAATACTTTGAAGTATACTGCCCTCTGGATTACCAGATTTATTTAAATATACATAAAAGAAATGTGTGACGTCAAAATTACGTGAAATACGGCCGCTTTTGTCGACACCGCTTCCTAGGAAACCAAGGCTTTACTCAGCAATTTTATAATTACACATATCATCTTGTGATGATTTTGCTAACGAGTCGACTAATAGTAAAAAATAATAATAATTACCAAGCTACCTTTCCCGCAAGGTTATCTTGTTCGCTATTATTCTTTGAATCGAAAATGTTATTTTTTTACGAAGACAATGGTGTGGTGCTAGACACTTTATAATTGGCAGAGACGAATTACGATTGTTATGTAAGGCCGTTTAATAATTTTCGCGTGCAGTAATTGCGACGGTACTGTTCTCGTGTGAATCTGCAGCAAATACGAAAACAAGACAGAAATACCGGTGAGGGGGCGTTTGTCATACAAGTTTCAGATGGCTCGCGATAGAAAGCATCAGGCAATTTATGAGGCAAAAAAGAAATAGAAACGGTTGAAACAATGGAGACGAGAAGATTTTAAATTGGCTAATTGTAAACATTTTCTCTTTCATTACTGATAATGATGCTCGCAGGATTAAATCATCGATGTGACGGATAGTGAGTTATAATGAGGACAATTCATAAAGTTAATTAATTATAACCAATTTCAGTTTATTAATAACGTCTCTATGCGGAAAAATACAAGATATATTACTTCTCGATGCAAATTTGTTTCTTAAAAAGTGTTATAAATTAAATTTAAAACACCCAACTCGGTAGCCTAGTGGGTACAGGGGACAGCTGTTTCCTACTGAGTATTGGGGAGCTTGGTTTGATACCCCAGCGAATCATCTTTTTTAGTTTTTCTGAGGTTTTCTGCTTCGTACTGAGTATTAGGGAGCTTGGTTTGATAACCCAGCGAATCATTTTTTTTTTAAAGTTCTGACGTTTTCTGTTTCGTACCGAGTATTAGGGAGCTTGGTTT
The DNA here is from genome assembly GCA_963942505.1 of Lordithon lunulatus. Lineage (NCBI taxonomy): Eukaryota > Metazoa > Arthropoda > Insecta > Coleoptera > Staphylinidae > Lordithon > Lordithon lunulatus. The sequence continues at coordinate 37,304,725 of OZ012671.1, forward strand.
GAAACCCACACGAATCATTTTCTTCAGTTTTTCTGCGTTTTTTTTTGTTAAGTTAAGGTAAATGCCGGGTGATTAAACTCCTCTAAGGTTCTCTCTTTACCGGAAGACAAGTGTTTCGCTTTATAGCCCTATAAATATAGAAGTTTTTGGTTTAATTACAACTATATGTTGATATAAATCCTCGACATACAATATACAAAATATATACAAATATTTTATTTTGCATCTCCACAATTAATTATAAATGAATCTCCTCCGAGTTTTTCCCTTTATCGGCGGAAAAGCCTTTCGGAATATAGCCCTATAACTATAGAAGCTTTTGGTTTAATTATAACTATATGATGATATACATCCTCGACATACAATATACAAAATATATACAGATATTTTATTTTGCGTGTCCACATTTATAAATGAATCTCCTCCGAGTTTTTCCCTTTATCGGCGGAAAAGCCTTTCGGAATATAACACTATAACTATAGAAGTTTTTAGTTTAATTGCAACTATATGATGATATAAATCCTCGACATTTATACATGTATAGTCCTCTATAAATGTTGAAAATGAATAAACAATGCATTTATTGTTTGTTCATTTTCAACATTTATAGAGGACTATTCATTTATAAATGTCGAGGATTTATATCATCAGATAGTTGTAATTAAACTAAAAACTTCTATAGTTATAGTGTTATATTCCGAAAGGCTTTTCCGCCGATAAAGGGAAAAACTCGGAGGAGATTCATTTATAAATGTGGAGACGCAAAATAAAATATCTGTATATATTTTGTATATTGTATGTCGAGGATGTATATCATCATATAGTTATAATTAAACCAAAAGCTTCTATAGTTATAGGGCTATATTCCGAAAGGCTTTTCCGCCGATAAAGGGAAAAACTCGGAGGAGATTCATTTATAAATCTGGAGATGCAAAATAAAATATCTGTATATATTTTGTATATTACCTTCTGTTGGTTTTGTTTTATATTTATTCTTAATTTTGCACCATCTGCCGTTACACGGTTAAGATTGAAATCTTCTCCGGTATGGTGTGTTCAAACAGGGGAACAGCGTAATAACGATGATGATGATGATGATACCGTAACACACTGTGGGTCACTTTAAATTTTAAATCTGTCTTACGGTAAAGAGCCTCTTGTGTGCTGAGAATCTGTGCGGAAGCGATGCGATTGGAAAATGCGGGGCCCATTGGCGGAAAGAGCGATTCCCGCTAAATTACCGATCGCGTAATCGCACGGTAATTACGCCAGAGAGACGTAACGAAAAGAAACGGGAATAAGTGCAACAGCAGCAGGTTGTTGATTGAATTAATTGCTTGCAAAAAAAATATATATATATCCAGATGTTAAAGGAGAGAAAGACACAATTATCATATTTCAATGTATATAAATAAATTGCTAGTTTGGAACAAGAATTAATAAAATGCGATTTATTATATATATATATATATATATATATATATATATATATATATTTATTATTATTAGAGATTAGAGTATTAATTAAAAATCCAAAAACAGTTTGTGGTTTCCGTTTTCGCGTCATACTCCTTCAAAATTCGTAAGTTTTTTTCTTGAAAATTGTCATTTGAAAAACGCTGTTTTCGAGCTATATCTCAGTAAGTGTTTATCGTACCGACTTCTAGTTTGTGTTTTTGGATTCAGGAGGTGGCTTTCCATACGAGAACTCTATTTTGCCTAATATATGTATATTACTTTTAAGTGGACTGCGAAGAAGCGAGAAATTGTCAAAGGGGTGATCATTTCTCGGATCCTAGGGCTAGAGGTCAAATTATTACAATAAAAATTTTAGATGCTAATTAAAAACGCGAACTTTGACTTTTTTTTAACACTTTTTACTTTTTCGAGATTTTTGATTTTTTTAACTTATCTAGACTTTTGCGATTTTTTTGTTTTCTTTTACTTTCTTTGAAATTTTTGACACTTGGCATTCTGACATTTTCACATTTTAACATTTAGACATTTTGGCATTCTGACATTTTTACATTTTGGAATTCTGACATATTTACATTTAGGCATTTTTATATGTTCATTTTTCACATTTTCATATTTCAAATTTTCAAATTTTCAAATGTTCACATTTTCAAATGTTCACATTTAAAAAAATAAAATTAGATTTTTCTATGTACATTAATGTACATACAATGTCTAATTTTCTTTGTTTTTATAAATAAGTAATTTTAATTTAAAATTTATTGTAATTAGGTTTATTTTAAATGTATTGACAACAAAATTATAATAAAATACAAAATAAAACAAAATCTCCCTCAAAAGATGTATATATAAATAACTAGTGTCTAGTCAGTCATCCTATCGGTATAGTCAGGAATAATCCTGTATATAATTTCATAATAGACACTAATGGATATTTTACTACATGTTCCATTTAGTAGCCGAATTTTTCCGCTTGGTTTTGTTGATGAAAAGTCGGTGTTTCTTGCAACACCCCGCGGTGTTTATTATCCGTCCGGCTATAAATAAGCCGACTAATCCCCCCACCTAGAACCGATTGTTTTGGCGGTCCGTCCGGGCGCTGTCTCCGGGTTTCGCAAACGCCCGGCGCCGCTATTTGGGCCGCGGCGCGTCGTCGCCGCCGCCACCACCACCACCATCGGTCGGTGGTTATTGCCGCTATTGCCCATCGATTCGACGGCGAGACAATTTTGGCGGACGGGCGGCGATGGGACGCGCCTATTTTTATACCCCGCAGCCCAGATAGGCAATAAACATCGACGGAGTCAACCCAAACGAATTATGCGAAAACCAATAAAATAATGAAATGAGATAATAAAACTTCAGTTAGAGTGAGATTAGTATTAGTAAACTTCATTATGAAAAATATCACGTCGCATTTAGGTAATTCGTGAAATATCAGTGATAAAATTCTCAAATTCTTCTTTCGGCTCTATAAACCTTTATGGATGTTGGCCTCTTCTACGATTTTATTCCATTCGCCTCTATATTCGGCAGCTCTTCTCCAATTCCGAACTCTCATTAGTCTTATGTCCTCTTCCAGAGGCTGCCTTTCGACTTTTATGGGGTCTACTCATGGTAGGTTTCCTCCATTTTGTGATAAGTTTTGTGTTCCTGCCCACTTCCATTTTTTGTATATCAGAATGAATTTTTTGGACTATAAGACGCTCTTTTTTACATAGAAAAATGGAATTAAATTTTGGGTGCGTCTTATGGCCCGAAGGTAATATTGAAATATTTTTTTCAATAAATCCTCTCTAAACATGAGGCCTTGTCTTATTATTATTATTATTATAAATTTCGTCATATCTAGTGGCGTGCCATATTTTTCGGAATATAAGACGTACTTATAGTCCGAAAAATATGGCACGCCATTGAATGTCGGTATGATAAAAGTTATAATAATAATAATAATAGGCTTTATTGTCCTACGGAAAGAAAAAAACAATTACAAGACAACAACAATAATATGCAAAATGTATAAATATATATAGGTATAAATATAAATATTAAAAAACAAATAAATTAAAAAATATAACATATAATATGTGTTAACTCGCTAACTATCAATTTTATTAATTTTTTCTGTTATCTCAAGATAAGGGCAGGAATTACCTCCACGAGACCAGTGATAGTATCGAGTGTGAAGATGAACTGAATATTGCTAGTACGAGTTATGTTAACAATAAATAAAAATTATGATCCGAAAGTAACATTAAAATATACTTTTTCAAAAATCGTCTTATAAATTTGAGGTGCGTCTTATCGTCCCTAAGACGCACCTATAGTCGGAAAATACGGGCCATGTTATTCTCTGTGATTTTATGTGTTTCATTATGTTGTTTCAGAATCTTCTTGGTCGAAATTTCATTCTTAGTCCCGTATGTTTTCTCTTATTGGGCCATAGATTTTTAGAAATATTTTTCGCTTAAATATTTTTAATTCTTCTTCGTTTTTCTTGAGTAGTGTCCACGTCCCATAACTATAGGTAACTACTGACCGTATAAAGCTCTTATATATCTTTAGCTTCGACTTGTGACTCAGTAGTTTGGTGATTAAGTTTCTTTTTATTACCGTTCATATTAATAATAATAATAAACTGTCAGGTTCAGATTCTTTGATCTGCTCTGCCACTTAACCTGCTATAGAATAAATTAAAGAAAAAAATGATTAAGAGACAGTCTTGCACGTAAATAAAACTAAATTAAACTATAATATATAAACAATAAATCTATCAAGATATTCAAGGCATAACACCAAAACTTGTTTTCAAAGTAGATACATCTTCATCCCAATATCCTTAGTATCGTCTTTCGATGTTCGTTAGATCTTGGTATAGCCGTTCTTCTTGCTCATTTTCAGAGAAAAAAGTCGAAATAGGATTGTAGGAAATGAATTTTTGACATTCGAGCTCCAATATTGCGGTAATTTTGCAACAAATTGTCGATGATTAGCTTCAAATCCGGCGATTTTCGTTTACCGAGAAAGTGGTGAACTGAATTTGAAATTAAGCCCATGCTGCCACTTCATTTGGGCGTTAAACATTTTGTAAAATTTCTGTCGGTCATTAATTTTTGTATATTAAGTCCGACCAATATTAATTCTTTGAGTTTTCATATGATAGTTTTCGAAAAACAAATTTATATCGCACCTCTAACAGAAATGTGACAAGTGTAAATTACTGAATTATCAGAAGTTTTAAGTTTCAAACTACGCTAATACTCTTTCTAGGTTCAAAAATAAAGTTGACAACTTTGATATTTTAACAAGATTACACTGGAAGGTTTTATTTTTATTTTTTCATAGTGAATAAGATTTTGTTCCGAGAACAACTGTCTTTCTGTTACATTTGTGTTCAACTGCTCAGATGAAATGAGATACTTTCTAGCGGACAATAATTAAAGTAAACCAAAATCGACTAAGGAGTAGTAAAACCCCTTTTCCAGTTATCTCATTTTCAGTTTTAGCTTAAATATTACGATTTCGCACTTGTCTCACTTTTCATCTGTACGGGGTACGATATGGTAAATTTGATTATTATTGATTACATTGTATAGGGTCGTTGTATGTAGTTGACCCGTCTGTGCGCTGGTGGAGCATGCGAAAATTTACAATTTCCACGGGACGCGCGCACGCGAACAATTTTCGCAGCGATTCGCGAGAACTGCGCGAGATGTATTCAGTAGCGGTATCGCCGTTCCGCGCGTCGCGTGTTAACGAGAGAAAAAATCTGAACATTGTGTTTTACGTGTGCTAGGAAATAATATAGAGATCATTTAATAATGCAGTGTCCAGTAAAAGTCAACAAGTTAAACACACTCTTAATAGTAATTCTTAACTTAATAAAAATTTGAATGGTAGCCAGTATCATTTGTGGTTGGGATACATTTCTAAAATAGCATGTCCTAAGACTCACATACACATGCACTAACATGAAGAATCGATAGCCAATTACAAATTGTAGTAAATATAGTTAACTACTACTATAAATTAAAATAGGTGAAAAACAAACAAGATTATTAGTAATGTCAGTAATATCACGATTATCACGATCATGAAAATAATTACCCGCAACATGGTTTTCGAAAAGAATAATAATTGATTAATTTAGGCTTATTTGTAAAATAAAATGTGATGTGTAGACCAGTCTGTTTTTTAACAAGAACGTCTGAATTTCAGACTAGACCCACTGGTCTCCCAGACCAACAATTATATTTACACTAATATATCTATATACACGACACTGCACTAGAGATTTGCTTCTTTTCAATCTTCTAACTGTATGATTGAAGGTTTTTACCTATATAGATAGTTATTTAACTATCTATATAACTGAAAACCTTTTAGCAATTGAATGGTTTTGACGTCTACTACGTGGTAATTCATTTTCAATAAAGGATATGAATAAAACTACTATGTTTTTTACCACTTGTTAAATTGTTTAAAACAACTAGTTTCGCCTAAACTCTGGGTATTATCAAGTTTTTCGGAAATACTTGATAATGCCTAGAGCTTAGGCGAAACTAGTTGTTTTTAACAATTAAACAAGTTTTACAGCTTTATTATAGACGCGCTTTAAGATTCGTAGGAGAAACCGGTCGTAATCAGGGTTAATGAAAAGGGGAAAATATATAGATATTTTATACTCGATACAAATGGTTAAAATCAGTGGCACGCGAGTCTTTTCTAAGAACCACGCAAAAAATGTTCTATCATTGAATAAGGAATGTATTATGTATTTATTCTTTCACTCAGCGGTTCTATGCATTTCATTTCATTACATATGTAAAAACAAATCCCGGATTGTGCCACGTGAAGAAATCAATTAAGTTTTTTTTTTTTAAATAAAGAGGCACGCAAATCCATGATGGTTGCCGACCGTATATACATTATTTTCATAGTGGTTAAATAATATTTCTGGTTGGTGAGTTGTGCAGCCGTAGAGAAAAAAAGCCTCGTTTCGTAATTGCCGGCGTTGAATAATTGCTGCGTCCGGATGTTTCTGTTTCCCATACTTTTTGTGTATGTATGTATGAGTGTAATTTATGTAGCTCTTGGCATGGCCCCCTCCTTTTATAATAAAAACTCTCGCAGAGTGTAACTAAGTGCGATTTTCCTTTAACATTATGTCGAACTAATTCGAACTGCCAATAAATATATAAAACCCTATTTTCTAGAAACCAACCTCACGGGTACAAGAGGATAACTTTAATAGGCAATGTAATAAAATAAGTGATTTTACGGTGTTGTGAGAATAATATTTAAAAACAAAAACAACTTGTGCAGCACATTTTAATTTAAATTTTGATTTACTGTGCACGATGTCAGTGTTTCAATTGTGGATTATTGATGTCATTTGAGATGCTCGCCTGCAATCAAGGTAAACATAAACCGCATGCCATATCCACAGCTATTAACAAATTATTCTATTTAAAAACATGGGGATTGAATGAAAAATGTGTTTATATACTGGTGTCTTTGAGAACTAACGAAGCATCTTAATAGGGCAATCAGCCGTCAGGTATTTTTCGCCGCCCGCAAAGGGGGGAAGCTCAGATGAGTTTAATCACCCGGTATTTAGCTAAATTTACTGAATAATAATAATAATAATAACAATAATAATAATGATTGGTGATTCCCGAAATTTTGCCCGATGGGGTTCGAACTCAGACTGCCCACCACTCAATATGAGACGGACGAAGGAACCCAGCTCACACCGGGTTCCTTCGTTTATTGATGCGAATTTACAAAATCGTTCAATAACTTTCTTGAAATATTATCATCTTCACATGAAGAATCAAATAAAAATCCCATCTACCCAAAGCTTCGGCAGCTAGTTTAAGCACATATTCTATAATATTGTGCAGATTACTGTAATTTTTAATGTTAAGCAACTCAAAATCTTTTAATGTTTTTTTTAGTGATTAGACACAATTCTATACCGCCTGGATTAGCAGCCTCCCTTAGCATTTAATTGTAATATTGTATTTCATTTGGGTAAAATTTGAAGAAAAAAGAATTCAATTTTACGTTTGGCGAAATATCACTTATATCTTTTTTTTTGATGATAGATTTATTTATTTAAACTATGTACATATCAAGATGTAAATTGTAATTGTTTATTTATACTAATTTACATCTTGATATGTACAATATACAGGATGTCCTATAACGAACGCGTCGGCGGATTGTGTTTTAATTATTATTGGAAATGCTAGAATTCTTTGCTCTGAAAATGGCATTGTTTTCTGTTTTGTTGTTTGAGGTCTATTAGGTATGTCTCCATTAGTTTCAGTTAATTTCTTGTTATTCCAATTGCCGATAGATTTTCCAAAAGTTTATCTTGATATCGTATCAAACACCTTTTTCATATCTATATAGATAGTTTGTTTGCATCATTATTATATTTAAATTCTTTATATTTTTAAATTCCTGTTTGTAGTAGTAGTAGTAATAGTAGTTATTGTATTCATTCCAATTTGTTTCTCTGAAAACTAGAATCTATTCTTAATCTGAAAACTAGAATCTATACTTAATCTGAAAACTGGAATCTATATTTAATCTGAAAAATGGAATCTATACTTATTCTGAAAACTTGTATCTATACTAAATCTTAATACTAGAATCTATAATTAATCTGAAAACTGAAATCTATACTTCATCTAAAAACTAGAATCTATACTTATTCTGAAAACTGGAATCTATACTTCATCTGAAATCTAGAATCTATACTTAATCTGAAAACTGGAATCTATACTTTATTTGGTAACTGGAATCTATACTTAATATAAAAACTGGAATCTATACTTAATCTGAAAACTGGAATCTATACTAAATCTGAAAACTAGAATCTATACTTAATCTGAAAACTGCAATCTATACTTCATCTGAAATCTAGAATCTATACTTAATCTGAAAACTGGAATCTATACTTTATTTGGTAACTGGAATCTATACTTAATATAAAAACTGGAATCTATACTTAATCTGAAAACTGGAATCTATACTAAATCTGAAAACTAGAATCTATACTTAATCTGAAAACTGCAATCTATATTTCATCTGAAATCTAGAATCTATACTTAATCTGAAAACTGGAATCTATACTTAATTTGGTAACTGGAATCTATACTTAATATAAAAACTGGAATCTATACTTAATCTGAAAACTGGAATCTATACTAAATCTGAAAACTAGAATCTATACTTAATCTGAAAACTGGAATCTATACTTCATCTGAAATCTAGAATCTATACTTCATCTGAAAACTGTTATCTATACTTAATCTTAATACTAGAATCTATACTTAATCTGAAAACTGGAATCTATACTTAATTTGAAAACTGGAATCTATACTTAATCTAAAAACTGGAATCTATACTTAATCTGAACACTGGAATCTATACTAAATCTGAAAACTAGAATCTAAACTTAATCTGAAAACTGGAATCTATACTTCATCTGAAAACTAGAATCTATACTTTATCTTAAAACTGTTATCTATACTTAATCTTAATACTAGAATCTATACTTAATCTGAAAACTAGAATCTATACTTAATCTGAAAACTGGAATCTATACTTAATCTGAAAACTGGAATCTATACTTAATTTGAAAACTGGAATCTATACTTAATCTAAAAACTGGAATCTTTACTTAATCTGAACACTGGAATCTATACTAAATCTGAAAACTAGAATCTATACTTAATCTGAAAACTAGAATCTATACTTTATCTTAAAACTGTTATATATACTTAATCTTAATACTAGAATCTATACTTAATCTGAAAACTAGAATCTATACTTAATCTGAAAACTGGAATCTATACTTAATCTGAAAACTGGAATCTATACTTAATTTGAAAACTGGAATCTATACTTAATTTGAAAGCTGGAATCTATACTTAATCTAAAAACTGGAATCTTTACTTAATCTGAACACTGGAATCTATACTAAATCTGAAAACTAGAATCTATACTTAATCTGAAAACTGGAATCTATACTAAATCTGAAAACTAGAATCTATACTTAATCTGAAAACTGGAATCTATACTTCACCTGAAAACTAGAATCTATACTTAATCTGAAAACTGGAATCTATACTTAATCTGAAAACTGGAATCTATACTTAATTTGAAAACTGGAATCTACACTTAATCTAAAAACTGGAATCTATACTTAATCTGAACACTGGAACCTATACTAAATCTGAAAACTAGAATCTATACTTAATCTGAAAACTGGAATCTATACTTCATCTGAAATCTAGAATCTATACTTCATCTGAAAACTGTTATCTATACTTAATCTTAATACTAGAATCTATACTTAATCTGAAAACTAGAATCTATACTTCATCTGAAAACTGGAATCTATACTTAATCTGAAAACTGGAATCTATACTTAATTTGAAAACTGGAATCTATACTTAATCTAAAAACTGGAATCTATACTTAATCTGAAAACTAGAATCTATACTTCATCTGAAAACTGTTATCTATACTTAATCTTAATACTAGAATCTATACTTAATCTGAAAACTAGAATCTATACTTAATCTGAAAACTGGAATCTATACTTCATCTAGAAACTGGAATCTATACTTAATTTGAAAACTGGAATCTATACTTAATCTAAAAACTGGAATCTATACTTAATCTGAAAACTAGAATCTATACTTCATCTGAAAACTGTTATCTATACTTAATCTTAATACTAGAATCTATACTTAATCTGAAAACTAGAATCTATACTTAATCTGAAAACTGGAATCTATACTTCATCTAGAAACTGGAATCTATACTTAATTTGAAAACTGGAATCTATACTTAATCTAAAAACTGGAATCTATATTTAATCTGAACACTAGAATCTATACTTAATCTGAAAACTGGAATCTATACTTCATCTAGAAACTGGAATCTATACTTAATTTGAAAACTGGAATCTACACTTAATCTAAAAACTGGAATCTATACTTAATCTGAACACTGGAACCTATACTAAATCTGAAAACTAGAATCTATACTTAATCTGAAAACTGGAATCTATACTTCATCTGAAATCTAGAATCTATACTTCATCTGAAAACTATTATCTATACTTAATCTTACTACTAGAATCTATATTTAATCTGAAAACTAGAATCTATACTTAATCTGAAAACTGGAATCTATACTTCACCTGAAAACTAGAATCTATACTTAATCTGAAAACTGGAATCTATACTTAATCTGAAAACTGGAATCTATACTTAATTTGAAAACTGGAATCTACACTTAATCTAAAAACTGGAATCTATACTTAATCTGAACACTGGAACCTATACTAAATCTGAAAACTAGAATCTATACTTAATCTGAAAACTGGAATCTATACTTCATCTGAAATCTAGAATCTATACTTCATCTGAAAACTGTTATCTATACTTAATCTTAATACTAGAATCTATACTTAATCTGAAAACTAGAATCTATACTTCATCTGAAAACTGGAATCTATACTTAATCTGAAAACTGGAATCTATACTTAATTTGAAAACTGGAATCTATACTTAATCTAAAAACTGGAATCTATACTTAATCTGAAAACTAGAATCTATACTTCATCTGAAAACTGTTATCTATACTTAATCTTAATACTAGAATCTATACTTAATCTGAAAACTAGAATCTATACTTAATCTGAAAACTGGAATCTATACTTCATCTAGAAACTGGAATCTATAATTAATTTGAAAACTGGAATCTATACTTAATCTAAAAACTGGAATCTATATTTAATCTGAACACTAGAATCTATACTTAATCTGAAAACTGGAATCTATACTTCATCTAGAAACTGGAATCTATACTTAATTTGAAAACTGGAATCTACACTTAATCTAAAAACTGGAATCTATACTTAATCTGAACACTGGAACCTATACTAAATCTGAAAACTAGAATCTATACTTAATCTGAAAACTGGAATCTATACTTCATCTGAAATCTAGAATCTATACTTCATCTGAAAACTATTATCTATACTTAATCTTACTACTAGAATCTATACTTAATCTGAAAACTAGAATCTATACTTCATCTGAAAACTGGAATCTATACTTAATCTGAAAACTGGAATCTATACTTAATTTGAAAACTGGAATCTATACTTAATCTAAAAACTGGAATCTATACTTAATCTGAAAACTAGAATCTATACTTCATCTGAAAACTGTTATCTATACTTAATCTTAATACTAGAATCTATACTTAATCTGGAAACTAGAATCTATACTTAATCTGAAAACTGGAATCTATACTTCATCTAGAAACTGGAATCTATACTTAATTTGAAAACTGGAATCTATACTTAATCTAAAAACTGGAATCTATACTTAATCTAAACACTGGAATCTATACTAAATCTTAAAACTAGAATCTATACTTAATCTGAAAACTAGAATCTATATTTAATCTGAAAACTGGAATCTATACTTAATTTGTAAATTGGAATCTATACTTAATTTGAAAACTAGAATCTATACTTAATCTGAAAACAGGAATCTATACTTAATCTGAAAACTGGAATCTATACTTAATTTGAAAACTGGAATCTGAAAACTAGTATATATACTTAATTTGAAAACTGTAAACTATACTTCATTTAAAAACTAGAATCTTTACTTAATCTGAAAACTGGAAACTATACTTAATCTGAAAACTGGAATATAAAAATTAAAAAATACAAATTTTACTAAAATTTAGTACATTTGTAAAAAAAATGTACTAAATCCCGGGAATTCCCGAGAGGAAGAGTGTAAAAGAGACAATTATAACTGGCGTATTATATTGATTTATTTATATTTAACTTTATAAATCAATAACTCAATTCAAGGCTTGTTAATATTGAGGCAGCCTGTGCCAATTTCTTGTAAACTACGTCAATTTACAAGTGGTTTGTTTGGTTGTTATTTTTACGTGAGCCCGCCCTGACCTTCCTACGGATATAAAAATGTTTTTCACGTACCGCGTTTTTTTTAAAGGCTCCGCGAGGCGTGCGACGAGACTTCCTGTTGTAGACGTCGAAAGGCTTTTAACATTACACCAGCAGAATTGAAATGATTACTTAATGGACGTAAACGGCGATTAGATAAGGCATAAAAACGGTGACTTTGTGAATAGCATTAGAGTGGACTATACTGGACAGAACATTTATCATATAAAGTAGTAGCATTGACTACTAAAGAGATTCGTTAGATTTTTCAATCCACGGTAGCATTAGAAAAAAATAAACGTGTATCTTTAGCTGTTTTCGTTTATCACTATGTGCTGCTTCGGGTGTATTGTCTCTTGTTCTAATCACGATAGTTAGAACAAGAGACAATACACCCGAAGCAGCAAGCCGCTGCTGATGCGCACAATTCTACCTCATCCCTGCACAAGACTGCAAAACTTGGAGCGGTACAGCACGCCACGGGGCGAGTTAAACGAAATCACCTTTTATAGAGCTATTAGCCCAGGGCATTTTCCATTGATAACGGGGGAAGCACAGAGTTTTAATAATCGATATTTAGCCTAATTAAGCCTTAATTAGCCTCTAAAAAGCTGTGATAGGTGATTCAAAATTTAGCCCGCGATGGAGCTTGAACATTCGCTTCCTATATAATAAATTAATAATGATTTATAACAATAATAATAATTTTACCTGAAAGCTTTAAAAAAAAGTTTGATTCATTTATTTGCCTCAATTATTAACGCCGCATACATAAACGTTTATATAAAGTAACTATTCGCAAAAAAAAAAAATTCAATTTTGAAAATTTTACAAATATCATCATATTGTCCGTTTATTTAGCGTTAGAAAAAAAAATGATTCGTTTGTTTGTCTCAATTATTAACGACTACGACGTTAAAAGTATAAAAGTTTATATATAGTCACTATTCGCGATACAAAATATTGTAAAAATTGAAATTTTTTAATTTTGAAAATTATACAAATGTCATCATGTTGCCCATTTATTTAACTATAGAAAACCGTTTGATTTATTTCTCTGATTCAGTTATTAACGGCGAAGTGCATAAAAGTGTCTAGAAAGTCACTATTCGCAATACAAGAAATTGTAATAAATTGGAAAAAATCAAATTTTCGAATTTTAAAAATTATACACATTTCATCGTGTTGCCTATTAATTTAGCTTTAGAAAAGAGTCGATGCAACATTTAAAGATATTAAAGATATTGAACAAGTTAGATTCGTGTAAGCCATCACGACCAGTGTTGTGATCGTGCCGGGCATTGCTACATAGAGTGCTGTAGGTTGAGATTTTACAGCAAAAGAAATTGCATCAAAAACATTTGTAAAATCGTAGAATTTTCTGTATGTCTTCCTGGATCTAATGCCCCCGTCGAACGAATATTTTCATTGGTGAATAATATGTGGGCGAATGAATAAACCCAGTTCAAAGTAATTACATTCGGAGAACTTTCAAATGAACTGCATGGACTATTTAAAGCGTGAATCGGCGCTATTAATAAAATTAATTCGACAAAAAAATTAAAATTAATGTTATTTATATTTGGGCGTCTTTCTGCAGAAAGGAACCAATCGACCTAATATTAAAGTTGAACCCAGCTCAGTGACCGAGTGGTTAGAGGCGTCGTCCATCTCGTACTGAGCCCTCAATGCTCAGTGCGAGATGGACGATGGAACCTGAGTTCGATCCCCAGCGGGGAACGAATTTTCGCGAATCACCTTGCACAGTTTTTCAGAGGTCTTTTGTGAAGTTAAGGTAAATACCGGGTGATTAAACTCCTCTGAGCTTCTCCCTTGGCTGGTGGAAAAGCTGATAGCCCTACAAAGATAGATTTTTTTTTTTATTAAAGTTGAGAAAACAAATTTATACAAAGATTTATATAAATTTAAAATTATCTATTCATCTCAGCTTAATTTTGAATTTCTAGAGCACATTTGTATATACTAACAAAGACACGAACCGCCGAATTTATTTTTAATTAATTTGTCACATACTGCAAGATTTTGTAATGTCTTCGCTTTGTGTAGTCACCGGCTTTCAGCGCGTCGTTTGATTCTTCGCCCGCCTCCACTTGAATTGCCGCCGCGGGCGGATATCCTCAGGAAAACCGAAATTAAATCGCAGCCATTTTTATGGTTAGCACGTTTCCCCGCTACTCGACGACTGATAGCTCACGTTGGGTAAACAAACAAACGGAGGAAATTAAATTTAAACATCTGCAAATACTAAAATTGCGCTATTGCTGGACTAATTATCGAGCAACTGAAAAAATAATTAGTTTGCTTCAAGGGGGCGAAATATTGAGTACAAAATGCCTGTATAAGGCACCTTATACCAGGGACTTATACGGTCAATAATACTGTCAATTCTAGTACTGTCAGTATTTGCTTTAATCCTCGTTTTATATCTATTATGTAATCAAGTATCCCGATAAACATTAGTAGTTTCTTCATACCTACATTTCTATACCTTATGTGATAAGTAATACTGTCAATATTTTAGAATAATGAACATTTTAAACATGTTATCGTACAGTAATACTGTCATTATTCTAAAATATTGACAGTATTATTGATCGTGTTTATGTACGGAGCTCAGGTCTACACATATCGAGCTGTAGGTCCGTTATGGACATAGGTTGCATCTGGCTATAATGTTTTTATTTTTTCTTCAATAAACTAAATATTGTGATGTAAATTTTCACGTCGGCGACATAAAGCTCGATAAAGACATTAACGACCACGTTTAGCTCGGCGCGGACCGGCTGCTGTAGGAAGGTAGACAATAATTTCTCGGTGCTCGTGTAAAATTACCATTGATGAGTTGTTACGGTCGCAGTTTGACTAATGACCGGCTGAGTGTGTGTGGTTGTTGTTCGCGAAGAAAGTGCGCGAGTGGAGCGTGTAAATTTCACAATGCGACATATGTTTTGGACGTTTATCCACGTAGAAATCGACCATTAATAAAAAATAATACTGACTTGGCATAGATGCAAATATATAAGCCGCTTTCGTTTATCGATCGGGAGCTGTTTCGGGCTGTTCTAAGCCAGTTATTATAATTAACAGCTGCCAAACGATAAACGAAAGCGGTTATATGCACTAAAGATCGGAAATTATTAAATATTAGATTATACTAGACTAGAAACTATGCATTCGCATACAAAAATCGCGTTCGCTCCGTTCGATGCACATCCACAACTACATTGGATGCACATCCACTACTGATTGACGGCTGTTTGTCGTCGCCGGGCTAGCCGGCCGGCCTGCCCGTCTATTTCGCCAAAATACATGCGAATTCACCCCGAAGTGATACATTTCGTGCCGCCTGGCTCCATCGGCTCTCCGCGTAATTTTCCGTTCGATGCACATCCACTACTCCAAAGATTGTCAGGAATCACACCCCAGTTTTATTTAAGATAGCCTATACACTGTCATTCATAACTGGGGGACGACAAAACAAATCATATTCAGCTAAAATTATACAACTAACCCCCTAGGAGGAAATTTAAACGCCATCTGGCGGCACCACATCAATTAGCAATATATGTTTTACATATTCAGCTAATTTTTAGCAATAAATTAGTGGTTTTATAATTTCTCCGTTGTTCTTTAATAACTCGTAAACGAAGAGCGATATTTCGTATAATTCACACATAAGAATTCAATATAGTTCACTTAAAAACTGATAAAACAAACGAATAGAAACATAAAGAAAATGTATAAGATTTTAGTTTACTAGAACTGCACGCTTAGCTTGAACAATGACGTTTAATTTTTGTCACATACTGGATGACAAAAATTAAATGTCATGTTAATATTAATAATCACACTGTATACGAAAAATAATTGCATATATTGAAATAAATAACTTAGTTATCATAGTATATGGCTATAATTTCCATCTATTTCTATGTAAATAGATGGAAATTATAACCATATATTTAAAATCCAATTAAACACTAGTAATCATAATGATAATTATAAATATAGACGGCTGGACACTTTAATTTAATTTGTTGTTGTTCTCTCTGCACACTAATTAAGTATCTGCACTGGTAATTTCCTTGTCAACATGAAAAAATCTGCTTGTGGTCGCAACACGTTGCGCAATCGCCGGTGTTGGCCCGAACGACATTGAACTGCGAAAATAGAAAGGGCGTGCGGCCAAAAACGGGGCTGCCGTTCGGCCATAAAAACTGAAAGGAAAATAAACGGCAGGGCTATTAAAATCATTCTCTAACGCAAAAAAAGGAAATTAATCTTGAAACGATAAACTCTCTATAAAAAAAAGACCGTTATTTGGCATGAAAACTCTACAACTCTATAATACAAAAACCCTCCAACATACAATGCTCATCAAACAAACAATATATATATATATATATATATATATATATATATATATATAAATATATATATATATATATATATATATATATATATATATAAAAATAAAATTCAAAGTCAGGAAAATACACATTAAAGGTCGTTTTAGACAAGACAATTTCTTAGCCCAAAAGTTGTTCAAGAAATGAATTCATATATCCTCCTCCCATACAATTTGTCCTTGACAAATAGAAGGTGTTATATTTTTCCATTAGATCTACCATCCAATTCAATATTTCAAATAATTTGCTGTATGATACGAGACAATTGAGATTGTCTCGCAACTTGACTAACTTTTGAGTCAAATTGTCTTGTCTAAAGGTCGTTTTAGACAAGACAATTTCTTCGCTCAAAAGTTGTTCAAGAAATGAATTCATATATCATCCTCCCATACAATTTGTCCTTGACAAATAGAACGCGTTATATTTTTCCATTCGATCTACCATCCAATTCAATATTTTAAATAATTTGCTGTATGATACAAGATAATTTAGATTGTCTCACATCTTGACTAACTTTTGAGTCAAGAAATTGTCTTGTCTAAAACGACCTTAAAACGACCTTAACATCATAAATCTATAAATAAACTCTCTATTATTTTATTAAAGTTAAAATCACTACTAATTTTAGATGTAATAATACATTTAGTCGAATGTGTGGACCTTTAGTCATCTTCTTTTAGGAAAGGTTTAAAAAAAATTGACATAAATTATACATTCTATATCTCTCTATTTGTTATTGTTAATTTTGGATTTATAATTGGCACATGTACCCACTTGTTAGTGTAGGTTTATTTTTAATTTGGCCTATCTTGTATAAAGTGAAACAACGTTAATAAAGGTATTATTATTATTATTATATGATTGCAGTCCCGAGATTTTGGAATGGCGTTGTTTATAATTTGAGTTTTTTCTCCTTGAATCATTCCTATTTAATATTATTTTTTATTTATATTAATTAGTAATCCTCAACAAGGTACTAGAAAGTTTTTCCTCTTATTTCTGTTGACCCTATACAGGATGTTTTACGCTCTCATTGTTCAAATTAATAGTCCTCCAGTTACCAAACGAAGATGAATTTACAAATATATTAATAATTTTTCATTTATTTAAACAAATAAAATAATCGAATTCTTGATAGGTTAACTCACCTCTACCACCACTTAAGAGATTGCCCTCGAATTACCTAACTCCCTGTACAAATAACTTACGTATGTCTGTTTCTTTTAAATTAATTAATTCTAGTGAGAAAGGAAATAATTCCATACATAAACACCCTATATAAATAACTTACGCATGTCTGCTTTTTTTAAATTAACTCTAGAGAGAAAGGAAATAATTCCATACATAAATCCATTTTTATAATTATTCAATGTTGCCTTGTATGTAAATCCATGATTATTTTCTACAACTTTCGACCGTTAATTACGTTGTCATTCACACTAGTTTCGAATGGTGGATAATTTTGTGTTGTTGTTATAAAATTTCAATTACTTCTAAATACGGAATGCGTGAACCGCTTTCATCGTATAATATTAATTAGTGCTGTGTGATAATCCGGGAAAGCGGCTGCTTCAAATTGCGGTATCGTCTTTTAATTAGTAAATAAAACATTTTCATTTTTGTTTCATTTGCGTTGCACATAGAAAGCGAACGGTCAAGCGAGGGGGCGGAGAAAAATAAAAGCGTGTCCGACGTGACTGTTATTATGCACACGGAAAACTGCCTGTTTGTTGAGTGGAAAGCGATGTTTAATAAGTAGTTATCTAGTTGTATACTTTTTATTCGGAAATGGTTGTGTTGTAACTATAAGGGTATTTTCTATTCACGGTAGAAATGCGTGTAATTACATTTGTGGGGCAAAATGAGAGAGAATACATGCTTCAGTAGTAATAATTTCGTTTCTAATCAGATACTTACTGTGATTATATTATTGTTCGGAAAATAAAGGACAATAAAAAATACTTTATAATATTTATTACAAAAATAGTAGCATACAATGTTACATAATTGAAATTATTACACATAAAGGCACCTTACACGGTCAATAATACTGTCAATATTTTTTTATAACTGTACAAAAACATGTTTTTATTAATTTTAATTATTCTAAAATATTGACCGTATTACTGATCGTGTAAGCTATGGTAATGATGGAATGAAGAGAATACTGATGTTTATCCGGATAATTGATTACTTGATAAATATTGAAGGAGGATTCAAGCAAATAGGGACAGTGCTAGGATTGACAGTATTATTGACCATGTAAGGTGTCTTATACACACACACATTGTAAAAATTTAAATAACATTAATTTTGATACTACAAATAGAACGCGTTATATATATTATTTTTAGTTTAGTGGTATAGTGGTGATCCATCTCGTACTGAGCGAGAGTTCGAACCTCCTTGTAGGTAAAATTTCGCGAATCACAGTTTTTCTATGTAAGACGTAAGAAGTTAAGAAACAAGCTGTAATTTATTTATGTGATATATTTTTGGACTGTTATAAAATACACACGCTATAGTTCGTTAGCCTTTGGCCGTTCGTGTGACATTTATACAGCCATGTTTTCGTGGATAGTGTAGGAATTTATTAACTGCACGGGGTGAATGTCTTTCGTTGGTATTTAGTCGTTAATGTGTGATTTTTGTTTCAGAAATTGGAAGGGCTACAGTGAAGGGGGGTCGCGTGTCGCCTGGCACGCGACCCCCGCAATCGCCCCGGGCTCCACCTAAACCTCCGGCGCCGCGAACTGCCGAGGCGCTCGCCGTCCTAGTACAACATCTAGTTTTCAACGTGAGTAACAAAATATGTATAGCAAATTTATAGGAAAAAACTTTTTGTCATCGAACTGTGACCTGGCAATGATATTTGACGGTTAAATTAAATACCATTGTGGTTGGACCAGATCGAGTTTGGATATTGGATGGCAAATTTAAATTAATGCACAATATGACAGGAAATTTAAAGCTGCTGGGGCGCGTTCGCATTTGTATGGAAACCAAAATCATGAAAACCTTCTACAATTATTCTCTTGAAAATAGCATTGTCATATAGAGGGATTACATCCTAATTTTAATTTTTTAAATGAAACATATTATGTTCTTATAAATTCCAACAGTACGTCAAAAAATAGTGAACAATGATATAGGAAATAAGGGGTATAACTGTAATTGTTTTAGAGAAAATGTCACTTGAAACGAAAAATAATCGATTTTTGAAATTTTATGGAATAATGGTGCAATAGACAAATGATATAAATATCATGTATAATATTTCTATTATGCACTATTTACAAATTTCTCTAAAATTTTCACTTTCGCTATTCACTATTCGCTATTTAATTTCCATCCTGTATAATATTAAAATAATACACGTTTATATAATATGTAGTCGTTGTTGTACATTAAATATATAAGTCTAGAATTGATTTTGAACATATAATTCACATAAAATGTAAATTTTTACTTGTGTTAATTTTCTATCACTGGAGTTGGCGGACAAACGTTTGTTTTCCGAGGTTATATATATATATATATATATATATATATATATATATATATATATATATATATGTATATATATATATATATATATATATATATATATATATATATATATATATGGATATATATATATATATATATATATATATATGTATATATATATATATATATATATATATATATATATATATATATATATATATATATATATATGTACGCGTCTGTGTATATCATTTGTATTATAGCTGTATTTCTATTATTTTGTACATTAATATGAATATGAGATAAAAAGTAATTCAAACAAAATCATGATATAACTTTCATCAGATTAGCATTCTAAATATTAATATATAGAATCAACATGCGGTCTGTTAAAAAAAATCCTGCACACCAATATTATGCTAATTACATAAATCCTACTACGCGTTGTCCGTTATGGGATTTAAACAATTTGCATATTTTTCCCTCCGTAGACTGCATGCCGCCGCTACCTGTAAATATTTTAATATCTGCACAAAAATTATAAAGCTAAAAATTCGCGTGGGTTGTGCAATAAAAAAGTGGGTTTTGTTTGCAAGTGTAGCTATTTTAAGCATTTTGTACGGTGCTCACCAAAAAAACACGATGTTTCGTGGAACTTGAGGTTCGTAAAACTCCTGCCGGATTAACAGTAGGTAGACGGAGCGGCGCCATGTAGAAAGACGGGTCCTCATAAAAGAAATTATGTAAAATAAGAATACAATGCGTACAATTACAATGAGTTGAATGGTATTTTTATGTTAAACCTGACGGTACAATGTGTTTAGCTGTTATATTAATAGTAAAGCGGGTTATGCCACTTAAGCATGAAAAATATGTTTTGAAAAAATAATAAAATAATAATAATAAAAATAATGACTCGAAAAAAGTAATTTTTGAAAATAAGCTCAGATATAAGTTTCTTATATTTCATATTAGTTAATTATTTTAGTTAGTTAAGAATTTTAATATAAAAAATCTTGTGTGGGCACCACACAACATGCCGAATTCATGAATTAATTTTAAATATTTCGCACATTTAGGAATGTATTGTTATGGCACAAAAAATCAAAATTAATAATAATTGTATGACTAATATACTCGAATTTGACTGTTTTTGTTAAATGTCTGTGTGTGTCTTTCTCTATATATGTACACACAGAGAGAGACACACACAGACATTTAACCAAAACAGTCAATTTCTATTATTTAGTCATAGAACGTAAAGAACTGTAAAAATTATGAATTTTGATTTTTGTGCCATAACAATACATTCCTTATACAGGAGTTCTGTATTAGGAATGTAATAATAAGATAAGATGGATTTAGTCTAAATTGGGGGACGATATTCTGAAGAAATACGTCCTAACATTGCCAAAAATTTTAATTTATATATATATATATATATATATATATATATATATATATATATATATATATATATATATATATATCTTGTCAACGAGTCACATCTGAATTTCATCCTGACGAGACATGGACATTAAATAAAGCACAAAAGAGCAAAATACAAGTAGTTGAAATGAAGTATATGAGGAAAGTTAGAGGAATGAGAAAAGAGGACAAATGAGGAATGAGGATATAAGAAGAGAACTAAATGTAACACCGACAATAAATTACATAGAGGAAAAACAATTTGGATGGTGGGGACACATAAATAGGAAAAAATATGGAGAGTAAAAATCAAAAACAAGAAAAAAGGAAGACCAAGAAAAAAAAATGGGATGAAACTATATCGGAACTAAATTTGTGGGTTAGTCCACTATTGCTCACAGTGCCTCATCTAAAATACTCTGTTCCAAATTATGATATAAATATCTTCAAAATCCTTCGCTTATATAAATTTAAAGAGTTAATGAGTTTCAATCATTTCATGTTAAAAAATAATCTTAATACTTTTATAGTTGGTTGTGCTCAAAAGAAATGTTCACATTTTGATCCAGGACTTTATTGATAAAAAAAAATTAATATACAGGGTGATATACTAGCTCGATGACAAACTCTGAATGCCGATGTGATTCTAATAAAAATATATTATATGAACATAGTTCCGATTCCTTTTAGTTATCGAGTTATAGCAATTTTTATGTTGAGATAGCCATGGGAAAAAACTGGTGAAACAAATGTTTCACAGTTTGTGACGGAGCTAGAAGATTACCCTGTATTTTAATTATTATTATCATCAATAAATGTTAAAATAAATAGTAATGTGACGAGATTAAGTTTAGCATTGCATTTAAAGTTACGGGCGTTTTTCAAAATACCAAGAATATTAAGACCTTTAAATTTTAAATCCCCCAGCTCAACCTTTTCAGCTTAAATTATTAGGAACATTATGAGGGCTGGTGCGAAAGATATTGACTAAAATACGGTTTGTAATTTCCATACATTTCCATTACATTGTGTATCTATATTAATATTAAAATTTTGCTAGGATCCCACTAGTTTATGCAGAGTTATAATTTGTACTATATTTGCTCTTTTGCAGTCTAAACCATTTTTATTGATTTTATTCTAACCGTCAATCATTTTTAGGATCTGTTTCAATGTATGCATTATTCATTGTCTAGTTCGAATCGAAAAATATATATGTGTATATATACCTATATTTTTTCGATTCCTTAAAATAATATATCTATTATATATTATTATGATATTGGTGCTATCACCTCATTATATTTGTCTCTTTGCCATTCCATTCTGGAATATGGTGCCATTATTTGGTGTCCATATTATGAAAACGCCATATCTAAACTGGAAAACATCTAACGTAAATTTCTGAAATATATTTACTTTCGTACTTTTGCCCACTATCCAGCGATAGGTATTGATCATAATTTGTTATTACACCTAGTTAATATTTCAACGTTGTTGACGAGGAGAAATATTTTGTCAACATCTTTCCTGTATAAGCTCCTTAAAACAACAGTGTAGATACTTTATTTGCGCAATTCAATATTATAGTACCTAGGATTTCTTCTAGATCCCACTTAGTTTTTTACTTTACTCTAGGAAAAACCAACTTAGGTATTAATACCCCGATTACAAACTTGTGCAGAACTTTTAATAATCACATTACTGTGATTTTTTGTATATTTTCCTGTAAATGGGAAACTGTTTATTCGTTCAAAAAAACTAGACAATGAATAATGCATATATTGAATCAGACCCTTAATTCTTTCAGTCCTGGTGGCATTTGCGATCATAACATTTCTTCCATACGTTTGCTCTTAATCTCTATATTTCGTTTCAAAAAGGTATTTTAAACAAAATCCATGTGCAGTTTTAGAATTTTTTCAATGTTGAAGTGTAATAATAATTAACAAAGAAAAACATATTTTCAAATTTAAAAAGCCCGGGCTGAAAGAGTTGAAAACCTCTTGTTTAGAAATAGCGACGATTAGAAAATTATTTTCAACCTATTTTTCATCACAGTTCTCTATAAATAATTTTGTTTTTAAATTTGGCGTCACATTAACAATAAAATAAATGAGACTGTGAGAATAAAAGTGGTGTAAGTCACATTTGAATTGTCTTGAAAACGACATATACCCCTTTAGATGTTTTCGTTAGCATACAAATCGCGAATAAATTCGGCAACTCGGTTAGTTACTGAATTAAAAATTCGCTATTTAATTTCCATCGTGTATCATAGTAATATAATACACGTTTATATAATATACACTCAAGACACTAATATGTAGTTGTTGTGCATTAAATATATGAGTCTAGAATTGATTTTGAACATATAATTAATATAAAATTAAATTTTTACTTGTGTTGATTTTCCGTCACTGGAGCTATATGGCGGATACACGTTTGTTCTCCGAGATTTCCTCTAAATTGTGAAAATTGTATCAAAACACATTATTACATAAAAAAAGGTATGTTTAAAAAAGAAAACAAATGTGTGTTAATTTCTTTGCCATTCACCACAACAACTGGATTATTTAATTTATTCAATGACAGTTTAACTCACGGGATGTGGACGCTTTGCAACGATTATCCATTCAAAGCGGGGTTTGATTATAGACGCGCCTTCTTCCTGAGCACTAAATAACTGCGTAAAGTGAAATAAACAAACATTGACATAATTGCTATGGAGTAAACGTTGAATAAGCTACTAATGCATTTATAAACTCTTTAACACTAGGTGAAATACATGCATTTCGGCGAGGGATAATTTTTAATTAAACAAAAGTCCTAAATTATCATAGGTCATAGTTTCAATCAAATTAATTGATTCAGTAAGTTTTGATTTATAAAAAATTGCGAAAAATGGTGTACTGCAGAGTTGAAGTTGCATCACATCGTAAATGGGTACTTTGTGGTTAGTCTTTTATTGATATATCAATATGAAATCGACAACAATTATTAAATATACATGTTGTAATATATATATATATATATATATATATATATATGATCTTGTCAACGAAGCGTCAAATCTGAATTTCATCCTGATGATATATATATATATATATATATATATATATATATATATATATATATATATAATAATAATAATAATAATAATAATAATAATACTAACATAAAACTAGAGAAATTGTTTGACGTGCTGGAAATCGAACTAGACATCGACAAAAAGATTGATGTAACTATGCAGAAAGTAGTCATGCTGGTCACCAGTAAAATAATGCGTAAAGCACTAAATACAATAGTGTAAAAATCACTTATGGTTTATCACAAGGCGACATATGTACTTTGTAAATAATTACTGTGTATGTAACTATGTTTTTAAAAGTTGATGATTAGTCCACTTTTGCTTCTCAATGACGTTAAAAATATATAATTATCACCCAAGAAACAACATTTTATTGGTTGATTTTAGTAGAAGTTAACTTATCGGCACAATTTTGTCGACTTTACAACCTGTGACTTTACAATCTACAATCTCGCTTATTGTCTAGGCGCGCGCCGGGCCATAAAGAAATAGATGAAAGCCAGAAAGCCAGCACGGCGACTTGTCCCGGGACTTTCCAAGCGCAAACATGTGCGGAATATTTTGACTCTCGCCACACGGGAAATACCCGAAAACATTAATAACCTTTGTAATGTTTGTGATATTTGCAAATTGCGTTTGGGATATTGAAAATCCGATTTTGGAGGGTAAACAGAGACGGCGGGTTTGAGCGTGTAGCTAGATAATCCGTCCGTGCGGCTCAGACACACCCCTCATTTGCATTGTACCTGTTCCGAACAAGTGTTTTATGCAAATGCTGATGCTGACCAGGGGGGCTGGGTCGCTTTTGAATTTGGTTAAAATATTAATTGATATTAAAAAAGTACGTAGAAAAGCATGCTCATTATAATTAGCATAGTACTCATTAGGATACTAATTCCAAAAATCCGAAATCTGTTTGTGAATATCTCTTTCCGTTTTCGAGTCACATTCCTTCAAATTTCGTAAAAAAAAAATGCTTGAAATTACCATTTTAGAAATTACCTTTTCGAGCTGTATCTCAGTAAGTGTTTGTCGTGCCGGCTTCTAGTTTGTGTCTTTTGATTCAGGCGGTGACTTTCTATACGAGAACTCTATTTTCCCCTAACCGCTTCTATTACTTTTAATGTGACATGTGAAAAACCGAGAAATAATCCAAAGGTTAGAGGTGAAAATTAGTTTTATGCTATCAAACAATACCCCTAGAGTACTAATTAAAAATCCAAAAACCATTTGTGGATATCTCTTTCCGTTTTCGAGTCACAACCCTTCAAAGTTTGTAAAGATTGCTTGAAATTACCATTTCAAAAACTCCCTTTTCAAGCTGTATCTCAGTAAGTGTTAGTCGTACCGACTTCTAGTTTGTGTTTTTAGATTCAATTTGGTTAAAAAAATTTCAATCTGGTCTTGCCCAGATCAATTTGCGGTTTAGTTTCTTTTAAAAGAGACTAGCGTTATACAGGTGTTCTTCAAGATAGTAACCATCATAGGACCACTTATATTTTTATATTTTCTTCCGGGTTGTTTTGACCTCCAATCTTGTGGTTGAAATCTCCTGTTACTAATATTTGATGTTGATGTTTTATTCTCTTGTATTCCTTTGGAAATGTCTTTAAAATTTGATGACGTTTAGCGCTGCTTGTGGGGACAAATGCCAATATTTGTTTATTTAATTCTATGTTTACGCAATGCTTATTACTCAGATATTATTATACATAATATGTTTAAAGAGAAAAACTTAAAATATGTCAATTCATTTCATTATATGTCAAATCTTACGAATCGTTCCTTAAGGCGAATCTTCGAAAATGTCGTTCGAGGATTCCAGCTGAAAATCTATCCCAAAAACGCATAGTAAGATTAACGAAACTGCTTCTACTTTTTTGCGGGGTGTACAAGCCGTCGCCCCCAGGAAAAACCGAAATTGTATTTATCAAAACTTGAAATATGAAACTACAATCTCTTGGAGGAATTTCTTTTGAATTTTGATTACAAATCGGAGTAAATATATACTTTTCTGAAGCAAATATTGACTACTTTTGCATATTTTTTACAAATATTTCGAGACAAAAAATTAACATTTTAACGAAGTATCAAATCATCCTTAGACTTGTGAAATATCCAAAAATATTTTCAGAAAATTATAAACTGTTGACTAGAAAAGTCCGCGCGATTAGGTCAATATTGAACCGTATTTCCGTCTTCCGAGATTCGCCTTAACCATACAACCATTCCAATTTCACCATGTATATAATTTTCAGTAATTTCAGTTTATTTATTATCATTGTTATATAAACTACCCTTGATATTAATATCTCTTTGAGCGCTTTTACCCGGTTTGTTAGTATTTTGTGTATTAATATTCCTATGCTTCCAACGCTGGAGTTTTCATGTCCCCTGTTGTATAATATGTGTCCTGAACTACGATTATAAAATGATATCTGACATTATTAAGCCAATTTCACAAATATTAGTGTCATTGCATACAAAAATTTGGAACAAACCATACCTTCATACATATGCTACATTATTATTGTGAACCATTCTGCATGTTCAAACTAATGGTTTACGTTAATCTCACCTACTGTTTACAGATTTGCTGGTCATTACGAACTAACGTTTGATGATATTCATTCGACTTGCTTTGAATACGAAACATAAATTTTTTCGCCACCCATCGTGCGTAGCAAAACAGCATACTCATTTAATAAGCGGTTTACAACTGCAAACAAATCTGCAGTGTAGCCAAAAATATGATTTAATGCGTTACGCGCGTTCGACAAGCTTAAACAATGCATTTATTTTTGGCCGTGATCCAGGGTGGCACGTACCACGGCAATAAATTAAATTTAAATAATATGAATCTGTTTAAGATTGAGTGTTTCAATTTACTTGACATACTACAACCTGTGTTTTTCATATTTTAATTGATGTTTTACATATCTCAAACTCTTTTTTACGATATTTATTAGGTTTTAAAATACCGAAATCATTTGATGCATGAAGAATAAGTTTCACCATTAAAAAACCGCTGTAACATGAAAAAGTCGCTTGAAACATGAATGTTTTTCATATCAGTAATTGTGTTTTTATGCTTTGGTTGGTGTTTGAAGCATAGAAACATTAATTAAAACATGAAACTTCGAAAAACATAATTTGTGTTACTAAAAACATATATATATATAAATAGGTTTTTCATGAGCCAGCTCAGTGGCCGAGTGGTTAGAGGCGTCGTCCGCCTCGTACTGCACATTGAGGAGCCTGAATTCGATCCCCAGCGGGGAGCGAATTTTCGCAAATCACCTTTTACAGTTTTTCATAGGTTTTCTGTAAAGTTAAGGGTAATTCCTCTGAGCTTCTCCCTAGACCGGCGGAAAAGCTACACGGCTGATAGCCCTATAAAAGATAGAAGTTTTGTTTTGTTTTTCATGTTAAGAGTGTTTTCAGGCTTTAATTCACGTTTTTCAAATTTCAGACGCTGTTTTTTCGAAGTTTTTATATTTAATAGACGTCTTCCATCAATCAAAAGATAAAATATATATTTTGTGGTAGAAAAACATCAATTTTCGTTTTTTGATGTTTTTCAGGCTTTAATAGACGTTTTCTCGTTTCAAGATTCAGTTTCAGATTGACCTTTCTTGCACTACACAGTCGATATAAAAAAAAACATGAAAACATTAATTTATTGTTTTTCTTTTGTGCCTAGCGACTTTGACAGTTAAACGAATACGTTCGAACGAG
Organism: Lordithon lunulatus; assembly: GCA_963942505.1. Lineage (NCBI taxonomy): Eukaryota > Metazoa > Arthropoda > Insecta > Coleoptera > Staphylinidae > Lordithon > Lordithon lunulatus. The sequence goes on from OZ012671.1 coordinate 37,333,397, forward strand.
TGTTTTTAAGTATCGCCAGAAGACGTTTGGCCGTTTTAGACAAGACAATTTCTTAGCTCAAAAGTTATTCAAGAAATGAATTCATATATCCTCCTCCCATACAATTTGTCCTTATTAGCAAATAGAACACGTTATATTTTTCCATTCGACCTACTATCCAATTCAATATTTCAAATAATTTGCTGTATGATATACGAGACAATTTAGATTGTCTCGCATCTTGACTAACTTTTGAGTCAAGAAATTGTCTTGTCTAAAACGACCTTAAATAATAACTGATTTTCTTGCCATGCCATGCCACCAACGAAAGAGTGATGGCATATGCAGTGTTTGTCATGGTCGAAATTTAGTTAGTATTTAATAAACAGTGTCATATAAAACAAACAAAAATACGTTTTAATTTAATACTTATAAATGTATTACGAAGTAAACACCTCGAATCATTAATTATAAGCTACTTAAATATGACTCACAATATGGACTATATTTTAGGCCAAATTGAGTAAACAAATGTATTAGATAATCTTCTATTTTCTGAGACTGTGGAATTTATCTAAATTATAACCTTTAGGATACCAATTAAAATATTTACAATTCAAATGAATTTTGACGAATTCTCACTATTATTTATTATCATTCGAGCAAACCACGACAATAATCGCACCTATAACGTCTTTTCACGTACCCGCCCCAATTTTTTTTTCATTCCGCACTTCACGCGTACAATTACTCCTTTAACCGGCCACCCCCGGCGAGCAGAATCGGGCCCATTGTCTAAACGCAGACAGGCCGGCGCCGGCGACAGTTTGCCTGTCCGGATTACTCCGGCCACAAAATTAGTGGAACCTTATTGCGCCCCATGCCGCGCGAGCAGAGCGAGCCCGGATTACAAACAATTTGCATGAAATTTTTGGCGCGCGGCCCTTTAATCCAACCCCACCAACGCCCCCAACAAAAAGTGGGCCACACTTTGTCGGCTAGTATATAAAGTAAAGTATCGCCGGGGTTGTTTTTAGTTCTTATCGCAGTCGCGTTGGGTTGTTGGTGCTTTACAACTCACACTAAGGTTTTGTTGTTGTTAATAAGAAGATGGTGCTGTCGCGGACTTTTAAACGGAAATTTGATAGGCTGAAAAATTCGGTAAATATTAATCTATTTTTGATTGTGTTATTATTTTACATAAAACTCGGTAGTTGATACCGCGAGTCTTAAGGGCGTTATTTCGTGTTATGGTACGAGGGTTGTAAATAAAATACGGGCAACATAGATAGAATTCAATTTATATTGAACTTACAAGTAAAATTGCATTGCCAGCAAAATTTATTACTTTTAAAACAATTAGGTGGATTAATTTAAAGTTGAAAAGCAGATTTATATATAGATTTATACAAAGATTTATGAAAATTAAAAATTATCTATTCATCTCAGGTTAATTTTAGAGTTATAAATGTTTATTTGATTAACTTTGAATATATATATATATATATATATATATATATATATATATATATATATATATATATATATATATAAAAAAACATATTTTGTGGGTTCGTTCCTTTCTGCAGAAAGGCGTCCAATTGCCGTGTGCGTAATTTAATTTTGTCCTCCACATAAACTCATTCATTATAAACAATAATGTCCTTTCCCATTTACGGTTCATTTTTAATCGATTATTTCTATGAAAGGCGACTGGCGGCAGCAGTAAATACAGACGGGCTATAAAATAATTTCTCTTTATCCTAATGAGCCTACCCGCCCCGACGGGACGCTTCCACGGGGCCAGTCTTTAATGTTCGGCTTATTTTAATTGCAGCTGGAAGCTTTCAAAAACCCTGGCCTAAAGAAAGAGGTGGAAAGGGTGCGACTGGACGCCGAGGAGGCACGTCTCTCGTACAGACAGCTCGAAGAGTCCTTTGGTGAGGAGAAGCGACGCCACACCGACACCGTGAACGACGAAAGGATCAAGTACCGCGCAGAGATTGCACAGCTCATCGAGAAACATCGAAACGACGTCATGCAACGTAAGTTACTATTTATTTTTGATTATTAAAAAAAATCCTGTTTCTATTCAGTAGAATCAAAAAAGTATTACTATAACAAGGGGTAACCAAATTTTTGTACATATCTACTTTTTATCTTACAAATGTGTCACGATCGGAGATTAATGGAATAATATTTTTTTTGTAAAAGGAAGGTAATTCCTATTGTTAGTCGGTGATTTATTAATGCAAAAAGTGTTATTGTCATATATGTGGCCAAGTGGGGAGGGAGAGATGTGAAATACATGAATAAACATGTTCGTTAATCGTTTTTCCCCGGTCTACACTCTGTAGCGTCTGTATTTAAAATGTTAGAGAGATGGTTTATGTGTGAAAACGTAGAGTATTTCTAGCACTATAGAAGCTTTTTTCTAGCTCTTACCGTTTTCGCGCTGTAGCGGTGAGAAAATGTGAATATGATTAAAATTTCATGCTTTCCCAGGTTTAAACTTTATATCGTCTCTATTTTAAATGCTAGAGAGATGGTTTATATGTGAAAATGTTAAATATTCCTAGCCCTACAGATTGACGATATACGTTTTTCTGTAGTTCTTATCGTTTTCGCGCTGTAGCGGTGAAAAAAAAAAGTAAATATGATGAAATATCTGGAACACAATGTATAAACACTGTATTCTAGTAAGAGCTATAGGTAGATCAGAAAACTATATGTTCAAATATCTATCTTAAGTAGTTACGCTAAATTTGGTCGATCGCTCGCGATGTCTTATCTATCTTAAGTAGTTAAGACATCGCGAGCGATCGACCAAAATTAGCTTCGCGACGGCTTGTTGACCTCTGCACTATTGCTTCATTCCAGTGAAGAGAATAATGAGACTATATCCCTATAATATAAACACGAATACAATGTTTTGAAAACTACCGACCGTTTATGTTGTTTTGTGTTGTCAGTTCAAAAGTGACGATCGCAGGTTCGAATTCCCATCGAGATATGTTTTATATTCATTATTTAATTGTATTATTATTATTATTATTAAGTATTAAGTGTTTTGAGATAATAGGAATATTTTAAGTAAGATTTTGCTTTTTTACAATTATAATAGTGACACAAATAAGATTGAAAATACTGTACTGTACATTAGTAAGTTTCACTGTTGGGGCAACGACATTAAAATTCATCCCCCGTCTTCCGGCGGGATTTTCACCTAGTTTTGTATAAAAAAAATGGTTATATATAATTATTAATCCATCTGTTACAATTTTTGTTTTATACGATTTTTGTTATTGTTATAGTTAAGTGCGAACAGCAAGAAAGCCAAAAAGCGCTCGACTATGAGCGACACACGCTAAAAGAAGGAGTCTCGTCAGCGTACGAAGAGCAGTTGCGTGCTCTACGGCATGAATTCTGTCGATTGCAGCAGTCGCACGAAGCGTCATTTGAAATCCTCCGGGAAGAGAACGACGCAATCCGCGAGGAAATCGATGAAAAAAACATGCGAATTCGCGAGCTGGAGCAAATCCGACGGGATTCTGAGGCGAGTGAAATCCACCACAAGGAGCAGCTGTCGATGGCGCACGAAGAGATTTCGCAGCTACGCGACGACAACGAGTTGTTCTATGCCGATCAAAGTGACGGCAATACGAGTCTGCAGGAAGTACAATCGCTACGGGCTGTGCTAGAACTGAAGCAACGAGAGGTGGCGGATTTAAGGAAAGCGCTGGCGGAAGCGTCGCAGAAGGCTGATCTTCTACCAGCGTCGGAAGAAAAGGTCGCGGTGCTAGTGGCGAAGTGTGAGGATATGCAGCATCAGCTGGAGAGGAAGAATGAGTTCGAATTGTAAGTAATTATATTCTTTAAAATATTGACCTTTTAAATATGGGATTTATTTCGGCTGCACGCTGTAGTAAATATCGGACGATATAATATTCCCCAACGCTATAAAAAGTTAATTTCAAAAATATTTATTAAATCCATATTCTTTTTTTTTGCAGACAAATGATGTCTGAAAACAAGAAACTCCAAGAGTCGCTAAAAGAAGAAGTAAACCAAAAGAAGCGCCTCTACCAGCACAACGAGGAACTCCAGTGGAAACTTCAACAAAACAAAGAAGTCGTGACGAAGGTCCTGGAAGAGGCCGAAGCGTCCGCGTTCACGCGATCCATGCTGAGCGCCAGCTTCAACGAACGCCACGCCTCGACCATAACGAAACCAAATTTCGAGCGTACGCTCAGCTTCCGCGAACGCTCGCTGAGCAACAAGAGTACGACAAGTGAATGTTCGCGCAAATCAAAAAACTCGCTCGACGTCGACTTGGACCTGTCACCGCCAAGCTCGCCGAAGGTTAAAGGTGTCGTAGAGAAGTCCGATTCGGTCAGCTATATGTTGGAGATGGATGAGAGTCCGGAGGTTGTGGCCTCGCGTATCGTGCGGCGCAGCTTTCGCAACTCCACGCCGCCCAAAAACACGCCAACCAAGTCCCCCGCCAACAAAAGGCCTCGAATGAAGAACAATTTGAGTTTGAGTTCGTCGGGTGGGTGCATTAAAATGGAGCATGTGCGATCCCGTTCTGCGTCCGTCCGCAATGAGGATGATATTTTTGAGTGGGAAACGCAAGCTTCCAGCACGCCCAATATAGCGAATATGAAGAAATTCGAGGTGAACTATTGGACGTCGCACGGGGACTTTGACGAGGACTTGGAGGAAATAAAGCTGCCCTCGCTGCCGAGTGAAATCGGTCGCAAAAACGCCACCACCCTACCGACACCTAAACACCTCGCCGGCGAGGCGATGATTTCCGAGAGTAACTCCGAGGACGAGTGCTCGACGAGTTCATCGAGTGGACAATTGTGAGATGAACTGCTGTTTTAAGTTGTTATATGTTTTTTGGGGGTAAAACTATTTTTATTTATTATTTTATACAACACTTGACTTTTAACGTGTAAAAATCTACTGGTGTACAATTTTTTTTATCGATCTGTTATATTATATATTAGCTGTCATTTTTAATGAGTAATTTTAAGCAATATTTTTGGCGCCTACCAAATAAAAACAAGAGTGGCCAAAAATGTACTAGGGTGGGGCGGTCGGACGACAAAAATTGCCGACTATAAAATATATACAAATATTCCCTCAACACGTCAGTATTATATGTAATATTTTTACTGCTTGGTCTCTCTCTCCCTCTTTAATTTTTCTGTTTCTTTTACATTTTTTTTGTTCGTTTTGAATGGATATAAAAACACTAGAATAACAATTAACCTAACAGTGTTTTCGTATTGTATAAAAATAGGGATATTATGAGAATTATTGAAATATATATATATATTGTAAAATATGATACAAGTTTATCAAGATTTAAATAAATTGTATTTGATGAAAAAAAAAACAATTGTCTTGTGAATATATATGTTTGTATATACAAAAATTCTTTCAGATTTTTACGGAAATATTTTGAGGACACACAGGTGCATTGAAATAAACTGGTTGGTTTTACTTTCCACATACAGCACCACTGTATAAAAGAAAGTATTACTTTCGCGAAAAAAAATATTGACTTTTCTCAATATGCATGGTGTAGTCAATTAAATTACCTATTTTGCAATTCAAATTATAATTTTTTATATAACGTTTTAATTTAAGATTTAGATATATATATATATATATATATATATATATATATATATATTGTTTCCTTTTCACAGTGAATGTTGTGAAAGATTGTGTTCCGAGCTGCGATATTAAAATTGGCGAATATTTAAAAAGCAGATAATCGTAAATTTCAGCATTTTTTTGTATAGCGTTTCCCTACAGAGGGCTATATCTAAATGATTCTCGTCAAGCGCAAACATATTTGCTGAAGCGACACGTGGTGGCACTTTTCAATTTGTGTATATTTGATTATCTTGTTGAACGCACCCAAACTGCCGGTTTGAAACTTTGCTAGTAACATCGAACCCAACTATAGATGGCTCTACTGGCCACTCTATCCCATCCGTTGCCAACTTCATATGTGTATATTTAGTTATCTATTATTGAACGCACCCAAACTGCCGGTTTGAAACTTTGCTAGTAACATTCTACCCAACCATAGATGTCTCTACTTGCAACTCTATCCCATCCGTTGCCAACTTCATGCTGACTTCAACTAAATTCCCCCAAGTCAAATTATACTTGACTGCGGTGCATTTATCCATCAATCGCAACAATAATTACGTAATCTTCTGAAATAAGTCGCGCTAATTAGTGTCCCGTGCGTGCGCTTAGTTCGAGGTGACCCCCAGCAGCAGCTGAACCCCGTAAGTCGGTCTTCTTAAATCCCTCCCCGCCGTGCCACATTTGTCACCGTGCCAATAAAAGGTTCATATTAATTCTATTTTCACGACGCAATGTTATTTTAGGAGTGAAAATAAAAACGAACAACGCAGCGAGCTGCAACGGGTAAGCCGTGACGCACAATTAAACCCTTTTGTCTAACAACCCTTTTTTTTGTGGTTTTTGAGGTTAGACGTGAGAGCTGATGATCGGGCGATATGAACTTAAAAAACGAACAGGTCAATTGCGAAATTATTTAATAAGAACGTCACGTCCCCGGCTTTTTATTATGCATGAGTTTTTTTAGTATTCTTTTATTGGCATATTATTTAATTTATAGTGTAGATATTGTTTGATGTCTAATGCTTTTTCAAAACTGGTTGTCTCCCTTGTACTAAGGAATTATTTTGTAAACAAACACTACTAGTTTGTAGATAAAAGTCCATAAGTCCCAACCAGAGGTGTAGCTAGTATATGGCAGGCAGGGCACATGCCGTATGTGCCACTGAAGGGGGTGTAAATTAAAATATCTAGAAGCCCTATATGGTTTATTTACTATTTATACACAACAGTTTTCATTCAACTTTTAAATATCCTTAGAATGATACATTATGGCTTTAATTATTATTTACTTATTTTTTGTTTCAGTTTGCAAGCCCTCACCCACACCCCACAAACATACAACCCACACAAAAACGCATGCATTCGATGTCTTCAGTGTAACAGTATAATTGGGGTAGCTCCCATTTGTTTTGCACGATGGCTGCTTATTTAAACCGCACTATGTCATTGATGGCAGGGGATGGTCCCCACAATAGGGGTCCCATGTCCATGGCTGATCATCGCCCTGTCCGTTCAGCCCCTGAGAACTCACCTTTGCAGATTTTCGTCAAGGCCAAGAAGAAGATCAATGATATTTTTGTTGAGATTGAGGATTATGTCAAGGATGCTGTCAATTATATGCATGGTAAGTGCATACTAATCTAGAGATTCTACAAATAAATACAATAACTATAAGTTAGTAATTGTGAATATAAAAGTTATAACACAATGATGTAGTGCAGTGCTTAACACCCCTGCTTAAAAAACAGGTGGCCTGAATAGTCAGTACCATTTGTTGTTGGGATACAATTAATGACACTTTGAGACCATTTTCTCATATACAATAATACATGGCCAGTTGCAAATTGTGAAAAATACTGTAACTACTACTACTATAAGTTATATAATGTATAGTGAATTCACCTCTTAGAAATCTACAGATTATATATAATATACCTTGTGGTCGCGTCGCCGTTGGCACTATATGCCAACAATATATCGAAATATTGCAGTTGAATTTAATTTAGCTCGTGCATAAACTGCTTGAAAGCTCAAACTAAATGGAATTACGGGTGCTGAATGTCGCAGAAATGCTGCGAGGGTGAATTAGTCGGCGTGTGAGTTTATATACAAAGTAATGCAACTTTCTCTCCAGAGAGAAATTGCATTACTTAATATATATTTATTGTTTCCAAATTGAGAAAATTTGAATAAAAATGTACAGTAGTTCTTTCTTCACTCTTTCAATACAAGATAGTAGCTTCATATTTGTTTGACATAAATTTTAGTTACATTCTATTTGTTTCACTAACTTAGAAATAGAAAAGGAACAAAGCATTCTTGATCAGCAACATGTGAAACAGGCAGAGGAGTTTGTGAACAAAGTGAGGGGCATCAAAGAGGTGTTGGCCCGGGATCACATGAAAGTGGCGTTTTTCGGGCGCACCTCCAACGGCAAGAGTTCTGTGATCAACGCTATGTTACGCGATAAAATCCTCCCCAGTGGCATCGGCCATACAACCAACTGTTTCCTACAGGTAGCACCAATAAATATAAACCTTGACCAACAATTTTTTTGTATAAAATTCATTTGATAGGTTGAAGGTTCACCTAATGACGACGCATATTTGGTACTTGAGGGTTCCGACCAGCACTGTTCAGTCGAGTCGGTTTCACAACTGGCACACGCTCTTTGCAAAGAGAAACTCAAAGAGTCGGAAATGGTGCGAGTTTATTGGCCGAAGAACAGATGTCTTCTGTTGAGGGATGATGTCGTTTTTGTGGACTCGCCGGGAGTGGATGTTACGCCTAATTTGGACGAGTGGATCGACAAGCACTGTTTGGACGCCGATGTTTTTGTTTTGGTTGCCAATGCGGAATCAACTTTAATGGTTACTGTATGTACAAAATAATTTGGTCTTAAGAAGAATGTTAGCACATTGACAATTTTAGGAGAAGAATTTCTTCCACAAAGTATCGACGAAGCTTTCAAAACCGAACATATTCATCCTGAATAACCGATGGGATGCCTCTGCTAACGAACCGGAGTTTTTGGATCAAGTAAGTTGGGGATGTGCAGCCATTATGGTAAAAGAGTTATATCACTGCCTGCTTTGATTGCAAATGAATTGGCGCTTTTAGTAACTTTAAATTTTTAAAGCTAAACACACATCGATATCACGTGTTAAGTTTTGAAGAATAAGATCATATTTTAGTGTACAAAAATGTGTTCTACACATGTAATTCTCAGTTATTCTATTACATAAACTTAAAAGAATTGTTGTGATGTACTATACTCAGTACTAAACTCTTCCGTATGCTTGCCGATGTGTGTTTCATGACAATCGTGCTTACAACAGCTAGTTTAATCATCCCTTTTGCATTTTACAATGATTGTTTTCGTCTGTTTTTAAAGCAGTGCGATGAGCAAGCGGAGGTGAGTGTTTGAACTTTGTCTGTTCGCGCGAAAACCGCTGTGGCGTGCTATAAAACCCCCACGTGTTTGTATTCTGTGTTATAGGTGCGCAAGCAACACCAGGAGCGTGCTGTGGACTTCCTAGTGAAAGAGCTGAAGGTGTGCACCCCTGAGGAGGCGAAGGAGAGGATTTTCTTCATATCCGCGAAAGAGGCCTTGCTGGCGAGGCTTGCGGAGCAAGGACAAAGTCCCACATCCACACTCGCTGAGGGATTCCAGTCACGATATTTCGAGTTTCAAGATTTCGAACGAAAATTCGAGGAGTGCATCTCACAGTCTGCTGTCAAGACGAAGTTCGAGCAGCACTCGCAAAGAGGAAAATTCATTGCAAAGTAAGTAAAATATATTATTTAAATTATCAATTACATCGTAAACATTATGAGCTTGGCGTAGTGAATTATTTGCAATAGATTAACTACTGCACATTAAACACAATAATTAGGACTTTTACTGATTTGGATTCATGTTTTTTTTCTCAATTACGATAATTTTATTTTTACTACAGTGAACTCCGTGAGTGCCTTGACACCGTATACACAGACGCGCAAGCCTTAAAAGAAGAAAAATTGAAGTGCCGAAAAGACTTGCACGATAAAATTAACTACACTGAACAACAGTTGATGGTAATAACACAAGAAATGAAGCAAAAAATCCACCACATGGTGGAAGATGTGGAGCAACGTGTATCAAAAGCTCTGAGTGAGGAGATTCGCCGTTTGAGCAACTTAGTGGACGAATTCAACCTATCCTTCCATCCAGAACCCCTCGTGCTAAATGTGTACAAAAAAGAACTACACCACCACGTAGAAACTGGCTTGGGTTCAAATCTGCGCGCGAGACTGTCGACAGCATTAGCTTTAAACATGGAGGCGAGTCAAGCGGAAATGACGCAACGCATGGAAGTGCTTATACCGGACCAGCGTAAAGCCGCCTCCACCATTATCCTCCCGCGGCGACAACCTTTTGAAATACTCTATCGATTGAACTGCGACAACCTCTGCGCTGATTTTCATGAGGATCTAGATTTTAGATTTTCTTGGGGGCTAACCGCTTTGATACAGCGCTATAACCACAACGGTAATTCATTTTTAACCCTGAAGAACAAACGGGAGAGTCCACAAAACTCAATGATGCCCAGCACACCATCATCTGAGCAAATTGATAGCAGACTTTTCTACTCTGCACCAAATGCCGATGACTGGTCTGTACTAAGTCGCATTGCGTTAGCCGGTGTGAGCTCACAAGGCACAATGGGAGGACTACTGGTCGCTGGTTTCCTGCTAAAAACAGTTGGTTGGCGGGTGATTGCCGTAACAGGAGCCGTATACTCGTGCCTTTACTTTTACGAACGTCTCACTTGGACCAACAAAGCCAAAGAACGCAATTTTAAGAAGCAGTACGTTGGTCATGCAACTAGAAAACTCAGAATGATTGTTGATTTAACATCAGCCAATTGCTCACATCAAGTACAGCAAGAGCTGAGTGGCACATTCGCACGGCTTTGTCATTTGGTAGACGAGTCCACCAACGATATGGACAAACAGTTGAAGGAACTGGAGGGGCATGTAAATGGCTTGGACAATGCAGCAAGTAGGGCGAAAGTGTTGCGTAACAAAGCGAACTACTTGACGCATGAATTAGAACTATTTGAGGACGCCTATTTAAAAATGCATCATTGATGATTTATATTTCATTGCTTTTGTGTATTTTTTAATTTGATATATTAATAATACTTTACAATTTCAACCGGACGGGTTTTATTTCTTTAGCTGAATGAAACCAGACCGTCTTCATTACTAGTCTGTATAGTTGTTATGAACTAACGTAATGGATTTGTTGTGTAACTAAGCACAGCTGTGCTGTGTTTAATGGTGGTAAATGCGGACATGATGCCGTTTTTGTTAGATGTATATATGAAATATCAATAAAAATTTGTTGTTTTTATAACTGTACACCAGAAATTAATTTTTGACAGGACAACAGTACAGGCTGTAGTTTTTACTTTTTTATACGGCAGTAATATATAAGGAATATATTATTGGAGAGCAATTAGAACTGCCAAGTTTGAATTTTCTTTACTTTTTATGACAAAAATACAAACTAATAAATCAATACATATATTTATTTCTTGTTGTGACACCATAAATAGTGCAAATAGTAGTGTATGTGCGTGCATATATATGTGTTAACTAAAACTGTCAAACGGCAAGACCTAGAGAAAACTGTCTACGCCTAAAATTGTAGGCCCCCAGATACACTACATTTTGAAATATTAATCATATTTCTAGCATTTGAAATAAAAACGGTACCGAGTTTAAACTGGAAAATTCCATGAAATTTCGTCTTTTTCACATTTGCTGACGGCCATAGCGTGTAAACGGTAAGAGCCAGAGAAAAGTGCCTAAGCCTCAATTTGTAGGCCTCCAGATACTGCACATTTTGATATATAAATCATCTCTCTAGCATATGAAATAAAAACGTTACCGAGTTTAAACCGGAAAATTCCATGAAATTTCGTCTTTTTCACATATGCTGATGGCTATAGCGTGTAAACGGTAAGAGCTAGAGAAAAGTGCCTAAGCCTCAATTTGCTGACGGCCATAGCGTGTAAACGGTAAGAGCTAGAGAAACGTGCCTAAGCTTCAATTTGTAGGCCTCTAGATACCGTACATTTTGATATATAAATCATCTCTCTAGCATATGAAATAAAAACGCTACCGAGTTTAAACCGGAAAATTCCATGAAATTTCGTCTTTTTCACATTTGCTGATGGCTATAGCGTGTAAACGGTAAGGGCTAGAGTAAAGTGCTTAAGCCTCAATTTGTAGGCCTCCAGATACTGTACATTTTGATATATAAATCATCTCTCTAGCATAAGAAATAAAAACGTTACCGAGTTTAAACCGGAAAATTACATGAAATTTCGTCTTTTTGACATTTTCTGACGGCCATAGCGTGTAAACGGTAAAAGCTAGAGAAAAGTGCCTAAGCCTCAATTTGTAGGCCTCCAGATACCCTACATTTTGATATATAAATCATCTCTCTAGCATATGAAATAAAATCGGAAAATTCCATGAAATTTCGTCTTTTTCACATTTGCTGACGGCCATAGCGTGTAAACGGTAAGAGCTAGAGAAAAGTGCCTAAGCCTCAATTTGTAGGCCTCCAGATACTGTACATTTTGATATATAAATCATCTCTATAGCATATGAAATAAAAACGCTACCGAGTTTAAACCGGAAAATTCCATGATATTTCGTCTTTTTCACATTTGCTGACGGCCATAGCGTGTAAACGGTAAGAGCTAGAGAAACGTGCCTAAGCTTCAATTTGTAGGCCTTTAGATACCGTACATTTTGATATATAAATCATCTCTCTAGCATATGAAATAAAAACGCTACCGAGTTTAAACCGGAAAATTCCATGAAATTTCGTCTTTTCACATTTGCTGACGGCCATAGCGTGTAAACGGTAAAAGCTAGAGAAAAGTGCCTTAAGCCTCAATTTGTAGGCCTCCAGATACTGTACATTTTGATATATAAATCATCTCTCTAGCATATGAAATAAAAACGCTACCGAGTTTAAACCGGAAAATTCCATGATATTTCGTCTTTTTCACATTTGCTGACGGCCATAGCGTGTAAACGGTAAGAGCTAGAGAAACGTGCCTAAGCTTCAATTTGTAGGCCTCTAGATACCGTATATTTTGATATATAAATCATCTCTCTAGCATATGAAATAAATACGCTACCGAGTTTAAACCGGAAAATTCCATGAAATTTCGTCTTTTTCACATTTGCTGATGGCTATAGCGTGTAAACGGTAAGGGCTAGAGTAAAGTGCTTAAGCCTCAATTTGTAGGCCTCCAGATACTGTACATTTTGATATATAAATCATCTCTCTAGCATATGAAATAAAAACGCTACCGAGTTTAAACCGGAAAATTCCATGAAATTTCGTCTTTTTCACATTTGCTGATGGCTATAGCGTGTAAACGGTAAGAGCTAGAGTAAAGTGCTTAAGCCTCAATTTGTAGGCCTCCAGATACTGTACATTTTGATATATAAATCATCTCTCTAGCATATGAAATAAAAACGCTACCGAGTTTAAACCGGAAAATTCCATGAAATTTCGTCTTTTTCACATTTGCTGACGGCCATAGCGTGCAAACGGTAAGAGCTAGAGAAAAGTGCCTAAGCCTCAATTTGTAGGCCTCCAGATACTCTACATCTTGATATATAAATCATCCCTCTAGCATATGAAATAGAAACGCTACCGAGTTTAAACCGTCTTTTCACATTTGCTGACGGCCATAGCGTGTAAACGGTAAGAGCTAGAGAAAAGTGCCTAAGCCTCAATTTGTAGGCCTCCAGATACTCTACATTTTGATATATAAATCATCTCTGTAGCATATGAAATAAAACCGCTACCGAGTTTAAACCGGAAAATTCCATGAAATTTCGTCTTTTTCACATTTGCTGACGGCCATAGCGTGCAAACGGTAAGAGCTAGAGAAAAGTGCCTAAACCTCAATTTGTCGGCCTCCAGATACTCTACATTTTGATATATAAATCATCTCTCTAGCATATGAAATAACAACGCTACCGAGTTTAAACCGGAAAATTTCATGAAATTTCGTCTTTTTCATATTTGCTGACGGCCATAGCGTGCAAACGGTAAGAGCTAGAGAAAAGTGCCTAAGCCTCAATTTGTAGTCCTCCAGTTACTCTACATTTTGATATATAAATCATCGCTCTAGCATATGAAATAAAAACGCTACCGAGTTTAAACCGGAAAATTCCATGAAATTTCGTCTTTTTCACATTTGCTGACGGCCATAGCGTGCAAACGGTAAGAGCTAGAGAAAAGTGCCTCAGCCTCAATTTGTAGGCCTCCAGATACTCTACATCTGGATATATAAATCATCCCTCTAGCATATGAAATAGAAACGCTACCGAGTTTAAACCGTCTTTTCACATTTGCTGACGGCCATAGCGTGTAAACGGTAAGAGCTAGAGAAAAGTGCCTAAGCCTCAATTTGTAGGCCTCCAGATACCCTACATTTTGATATATAAATCATCTCTCTAACATATGAAATAAAAACGCTACCGAGTTTAATCCGGAAAATTCCATGAAATTTCGTCTTTTTCACATTTGCTGACGGCTATAGCGTGTAAACGGTAAGAGCTAGAGAAAAGTGCCTAAGCCTCAATTTGTAGGCCTCCAGATACTCTACATTTTGATATATAAATCATCCCTCTAGCATATGAAATAGAAACGCTACCGAGTTTAAACAGGAAAATTCCATGAAATTTCGTCTTTTTCACATTTGCTAATGGCTATAGCGTGTAAAGGGTAAGAGCTAGAGAAAAGTGCTTAAGCCTCAATTTGTAGGCCTCCAGATACCCTACATTTTGATATATAAATCATCTCTCTAGCATATGAAATAAAAACGCTACCGAGTTTAAACTGGAAAATTCCATGAAATTTCGTCTTTTTCACATTTGCTGACGTCCATAGCGTGCAAACGGTAAGAGCTAGAGAAAAGTGCCTAAGCCTCAATTTGTAGGCCTCCAGATACTCTACATTTTGATATATAAATCATCTCTCAATAGAAACGCTACCGAGTTTAAACCGGAGAATGCCATGAAATTTCGTCTTTTTCACATTTGCTAATGGCTATAGCGTGTAAACGGTAAGAGCTAGAGAAAAGTGCCTAAGCCTCAATTTGTAGGCCTCCAGATACTCTACATTTTGATATATAAATCATCTCTTTAGCATATGAAATAAAAACGCTACCGAGTTTAAACCGGAAAATTCCATGAAATTTCGTCTTTTTCACATTTGCTGACGGCCATAGCGTGCAAACGGTAAGAGCTAGAGAAAAGTGCCTAAGCCTCAATTTGTAGGCCTCCAGATACCGTACATTTTGATATATAAATCATCTCTCTAGCATATGAAATAAAAACGCTACCGAGTTTAAACCGGAAAATTCCATGAAATTTCGTCTTTTTCACATTTGCTAATGGCTATAGCGTGTAAACGGCAAGACCTAGAGAAAAGTGCTTAAGCCTCAATTTGTAGGCCTCCAGATACTCTACATTTTGATATATACATCATCTCTCTAGCATATGAAATAAAAACGCTACCGAGTTTAAACCGGAAAATTCCATGAAATTTCGTCTTTTTCACATTTGCTGACGGCCATAGCGTGCAAACGGTAAGAGCTAGAGAAAAGTGCCTAAGCCTCAATTTGTAGGCCTCCAGATACCGTACATTTTGATATATAAATCATCTCTCTAGCATATGAAATAAAAACGCTACCGAGTTTAAACCGGAAAATTCCATGAAATTTCGTCTTTTTCACATTTGCTAATGGCTATAGCGTGTAAACGGCAAGACCTAGAGAAAAGTGCTTAAGCCTCAATTTGTAGGCCTCCAGATACTCTACATTTTGATATATACATCATCTCTCTAGCATATGAAATAAAAACGCTACCGAGTTTAAACCGGAAAATTCCATGAAATTTCGTCTTTTTCACATTTGCTGACGGCCATAGCATGCAAACGGTAAGAGCTAGAGAAAAGTGCCTAAGCCTCAATTTGTAGGCCTCCAGATACTCTACATTTTGATATATAAATCATCTCTCTAGCATATGAAATAAAAACGCTACCGAGTTTAAACCGGAAAATTCCATGAAATTTCGTCTTTTTCACATTTTCTGACGGCCATAGCATGCAAACGGTAAGAGCTAGAGAAAAGTGCCTAAGCCTCAATTTGTAGGCCTCCAGATACTCTACATTTTGATATATAAATCATCCCTCTAGCATATGAAATAAAAACGCTACCGAGTTTAAACCGGAAAATTCCATGAAATTTCGTCTTTTTCACATTTGCTGACGGCCATAGCGTGCAAACGGTAAGAGCTAGAGAAAAGTGCCTAAGCCTCAATTTGTAGGCCTCCAGATACTCTACATTTTGATATATAAATCATCTCTCTAGCATATGAAATAAAAACGCTACCGAGTTTAAATATTTAGACTTTACACGTATTTTCGACCAGATTTGACGATTTTTTAAAATTTCATCATCCATGTACTCCGCCCTTCTGGTTATAAAATGTTCAGAAATCTTCAATTTCTTTCAACATCTTTTTCCAGTTGACCCATGTAGTCCCCCTTCTGGTTTATAAATCTTAAAAATTTCGTCTTTTTCACATTTGCTGACGGCCATAGCATGCAAACGGTAAGAGCTAGAGAAAAGTGCCTAAGCCTCAATTTGTAGGCCTCCAGATACTCTACATTTTGATATATAAATCATCTCTCTAGCATATGAAATAAAAACGCTACCGAGTTTAAACCGGAAAATTCCATGAAATTTCGTCTTTTTCACATTTGCTAATGGCTATAGCGTGTAAACGGTAAGAGCTAGAGAAAAGTGCCTAAGCCTCAATTTGTAGGCCTCCAGATACTCTACATTTTGATATATAAATCATCTCTCTAGCATATGAAATAAAAACGCTACCGAGTTTAAACCGGAAAATTCCATGAAATTTCGTCTTTTTCACATTTGCTGACGGCCATAGCGTGCAAACGGTAAGAGCTAGAGAAAAGTGCCTAAGCCTCAATTTGTAGGCCTCCAGATACCGTACATTTTGATATATAAATCATCTCTCTAGCATATGAAATAAAAACGCTACCGAGTTTAAACCGGAAAATTCCATGAAATTTCGTCTTTTTCACATTTGCTAATGGCTATAGCGTGTAAACGGCAAGACCTAGAGAAAAGTGCTTAAGCCTCAATTTGTAGGCCTCCAGATACTCTACATTTTGATATATACATCATCTCTCTAGCATATGAAATAAAAACGCTACCGAGTTTAAACCGGAAAATTCCATGAAATTTCGTCTTTTTCACATTTGCTGACGGCCATAGCGTGCAAACGGTAAGAGCTAGAGAAAAGTGCCTAAGCCTCAATTTGTAGGCCTCCAGATACCGTACATTTTGATATATAAATCATCTCTCTAGCATATGAAATAAAAACGCTACCGAGTTTAAACCGGAAAATTCCATGAAATTTCGTCTTTTTCACATTTGCTAATGGCTATAGCGTGTAAACGGCAAGACCTAGAGAAAAGTGCTTAAGCCTCAATTTGTAGGCCTCCAGATACTCTACATTTTGATATATACATCATCTCTCTAGCATATGAAATAAAAACGCTACCGAGTTTAAACCGGAAAATTCCATGAAATTTCGTCTTTTTCACATTTGCTGACGGCCATAGCATGCAAACGGTAAGAGCTAGAGAAAAGTGCCTAAGCCTCAATTTGTAGGCCTCCAGATACTCTACATTTTGATATATAAATCATCTCTCTAGCATATGAAATAAAAACGCTACCGAGTTTAAACCGGAAAATTCCATGAAATTTCGTCTTTTTCACATTTTCTGACGGCCATAGCATGCAAACGGTAAGAGCTAGAGAAAAGTGCCTAAGCCTCAATTTGTAGGCCTCCAGATACTCTACATTTTGATATATAAATCATCCCTCTAGCATATGAAATAAAAACGCTACCGAGTTTAAACCGGAAAATTCCATGAAATTTCGTCTTTTTCACATTTGCTGACGGCCATAGCGTGCAAACGGTAAGAGCTAGAGAAAAGTGCCTAAGCCTCAATTTGTAGGCCTCCAGATACTCTACATTTTGATATATAAATCATCTCTCTAGCATATGAAATAAAAACGCTACCGAGTTTAAATATTTAGACTTTACACGTATTTTCGACCAGATTTGACGATTTTTTAAAATTTCATCATCCATGTACTCCGCCCTTCTGGTTATAAAATGTTCAGAAATCTTCAATTTCTTTCAACATCTTTTTCCAGTTGACCCATGTAGTCCCCCTTCTGGTTTATAAATCTTAAAAATTTCGTCTTTTTCACATTTGCTGACGGCCATAGCATGCAAACGGTAAGAGCTAGAGAAAAGTGCCTAAGCCTCAATTTGTAGGCCTCCAGATACTCTACATTTTGATATATAAATCATCTCTCTAGCATATGAAATAAAAACGCTACCGAGTTTAAACCGGAAAATTCCATGAAATTTCGTCTTTTTCACATTTGCTAATGGCTATAGCGTGTAAACGGTAAGAGCTAGAGAAAAGTGCCTAAGCCTCAATTTGTAGGCCTCCAGATACTCTACATTTTGATATATAAATCATCTCTCTAGCATATGAAATAAAAACGCTACCGAGTTTAAACCGGAAAATTCCATGAAATTTCGTCTTTTTCACATTTGCTGACGGCCATAGCGTGCAAACGGTAAGAGCTAGAGAAAAGTGCCTAAGCCTCAATTTGTAGGCCTCCAGATACTCTACATTTTGATATATAAATCATCTCTCTAGCATATGAAATAAAAACGCTACCGAGTTTAAATATTTAGACTTTACACGTATTTTCGACCAGATTTGACGATT
The DNA here is from genome assembly GCA_963942505.1 of Lordithon lunulatus. NCBI lineage: Eukaryota > Metazoa > Arthropoda > Insecta > Coleoptera > Staphylinidae > Lordithon > Lordithon lunulatus. The sequence continues at coordinate 37,351,983 of OZ012671.1, forward strand.
TTTTAAAATTTCATCATCCATGTACTCCGCCCTTCTGGTTATAAAATGTTCAGAAATCTTCAATTTCTTTCAACATCTTTTTCCAGTTGACCCATGTAGTCCCCCTTCTGGTTTATAAATCTTAAAAATTCTTCAATTTTTAACGAAATCGCCTGAAATTCCAATCATTTTTGCATCCTGTTCTAACATCTTGACATTCTGGGTGGAAATTTCATGCAATTTCGACCAAAATTTAAGAATTTTTAAGATTTATGGTCACCGTACTCCGCCCTTCTGACCATAAATCTTAAAAATTCTTAAATTTTTGAGCAAATCTCGTGAAATTCGGTCACATTTTCGCAACCCAGCATGAAATATATTCACAATTTCGTATTCTGGGTCGAAATTTCACGTGATTTCGGCTAAAATTTTAGAATTTTTAAGATTTATGGTCACCGTACTCCCCCCTCCTGACCATAAATCTTAAAAATTCTTAAATTTTTGAGCAAATCTCGTGAAATTCGGTCACATTTTCGCAACCCGGCATGAAATATATTCACAATTTCGTATTCTTGGTCGAAATTTCACGAGATTTCAACCAAAATTAAAGAATTTTTAAGATTTATTTATGTACTCTCCCCTTTGGGTTAATAAATCGTAAAAATCCTTAAATTTTGGACCAAATCGCTTAAATTAATAAATTTTCGTATCCTGGTTGAAATTTCAAGCGATTTTGGCTAAAATTTAAAAAGAATTACAATTTATGTACTCCCAAAAGAAAACGTTGTTTGCATTTTCGGGAAAATATTAAAAGAAACACATACAGTTGTTATAAACAGATAATTTTTATTTCAAATAATTACAAAATAGCTTACAAAATTTGTTAAGATAACCTTCGATTTGCCATAAATGAATTGCACTGAACAATAATAGAAAGTTACCTAAACACACAATGGTTCCGTAATTAATTTTGTGAATTTCTTACCTAAAATAATGATTACATAATCGAACTTTATAAAAAAAACAGATTCCAAATGTTAGTGTATACAAATCTAACTCGACTAAAAACTAATCGTTATTCAAAAAGAAAATAATAAAATTGAACTAGTTCGTTTACTTCCCTTGTGATCACTCAAACAAATCCGGCTTACTTGTGTGAATCAAATGGTATGTAGTTACTATTTACAGCTCAGGTATATTGCTTAGTTTCGTTTATACATAAAAAACGGTTTGCGGCCAGAGGCGAGGCATTATCTTCAGAATTTTGAGTGTCCAAGGTTCCGGTCGCAGTATAGGCACGAAATGATATATCTACTACGCATTCGACGATGAAAATCCCCAAATAATTAAACTAATTAGCCCAAGTCCTTAAACAACTATAATTTTTATATCTAATAATTAAATCAATTGAATCCACCATTGAAAATAATGCACACGCGACGTTTCTAATCAAACATTCAAATTGCAATTGGCACAAATATGAATCAATATCATCACCATTACCAATTAATTTTCATAGCTAATATCATTTTCCTATAACAGTAGTTTTAAATTCAATGGTGCGCTTGTGAGCTTATTGGTTAAATAAAATAAATAATAATAAACGTGTGGATATAGACTATATAACTGTAATCTGGTAACATCCGCAAAATAATAATGGTACACTAACAGATTATAAAACGCACCTTCACTCCATATGTTTTGATTCTCGCGCAAATATGATTCGGCGATAAATCAAAATAAATTAAAACAATAAAATCAGGCTATTTTATAAAATATTATTCGTTTCATTTAAAAATTTAACTATTAATGAGGTAGACCCGAGCTTGTGACTTCCATCATCTCATCCGTACAATTGTTCTGCTCTCTAGCAAAGCGACTGTACTGGGGATTGACATAGCACGCCATCGGCTGGGAAATGTGGTGTCCATGATTACTCGTCGTCGGCACTATGGTGTGGTGCGTATTCGTGTGCAACGGAAGCAACTGCGGTAAATTCAGGCCAAAGTGGTGTCTGAGGGCCATGTTGCTGATTTTCCGAGGTGAACGCGACCTTTCAATTGGGGGTCTGTACATATCTTCCAGGACAGATGGAGCTATATATGTAAATCCCTAAATATTTTAAAATTAAACGTTTGTACTTTATTTAGTGTTTTAATTGTTTACCTGGAATATCATATTGGCACTTTCGCTCAACGTCGACTCTTCGGGGGAATCGACTGGTGTTTGCTTGGTAAATTTGGTATCGAACTGCGAGACATCGTCATCGCTAGTCTATACAATATATAGAATTAATAAGGTGAATTAGACTTGCAGGGGGGTTTAATTACCAGAGTCGGCCTGAATGGAGGCTCTAAATTTCGGGTTGCCGTCTCCGCCCAGTTTATGTGCCTGAAAAATGGGTGCTGCCTAACTTCTGCGGCACCACGCGGCTGTGCACCCAGTCTAGTAGCTACCTGCCGCTTCAGCAGCCTTCGGATTAAGTCTCTGGCATCTGTTGTTAGATAGGGTGGCAAGAATAGTTTGCCTTTTAGGATTTTCTCTATTGTCTTTTTGCGGTTTTCTGCAGTGAATGGAGGCTACAAGTAATAGGATATTGTTTACAGTTATGCAAAGAATATTCCAGATATAAATATTACTTACAGCACCAGTTAACATATCATACATAAGGGCTCCCAATGACCACCAATCGACTTCCTTACCATGTCCACTTCTAGTTAAAATCTCAGGCGCCCTAAAATTCAAGACAAACATAAACATTGTTGAATGGTAAAATATTAATTTGTATTAACTGGCTTACATGTATTCAATAGTTCCACAAAACGTGTGCGTGACGATGCCCTCTTGTATGTGCTCTTTGCACAGGCCAAAATCAGTCAGTTTAACATGGCCCTGGGAGTCTAATAAAATATTTTCAGGCTTTAAATCTCTGTATATGATTCCTTGCAAGTGCAAATGTTCTAAGGCTAAAGTAATTTCTGCTAGATAAAAACTGCAACATATAAATGTTAATGATGACACAATTAGCATAAAAAAGTTGCATCTCACCATGCAGTATCTTCTAAGAATATCCCCTCCCTCTCTAAATGCATAAAAAGTTCTCCGCCGCTCAAATATTCTAATATCAAATAGAGTTTTCCGCCCGTCTGAAAGGCGTATATCAGGTCCACAATGAAGGGATGCTGCAAACAAAGAGCAGTCGTGTGAAAATCGTCAGCCGGTGCACTAGAGCCTTTGTGCTACACACCTTGACCTCTTCCAGAATGTTGCGCTCCGCCTTTGTGTGCGCCGTGTCCTTTTGATTGCGCACAATGGATGCCTTCCGGAGCACCTTCATAGCGAAAATGGTGCCCGAATCCTTTCCGGTCACCTTGCGCACTTGAAACACTTTGCCGTAGCCACCCTTGCCCAGCACCTTGCGCAACTCGAAATCATTCGGCCCCGTCTTCTCCTGGCTTGGATTCAGATTTTGCTCAGTCAGGTGGACTCTTTGTATTTCATCAGTCCTAAATTGATATTGCTTAGTATAAATAATAAACGTGTAAAGTATTGTAGCTAAAATATTTTGTTGTTGAAGAAACAAATTGTAACAGTCACAATTAAATTAGGATTACAATTATGTTTTATGAGAGAAAAAATGAGGCTTTAAGAGCAAATAGGATGAACCCTCAGATTTTGAAAATGTTTGTTATTAACACAGCGGTTAGCGAACTTGCGAAAATTCGTACAGATGGGGTTTGAACTCAGGCTCCCCAATGTTCAGTATGAGACAGAAGATATCTCTAGCTACTGAGCTGGGTGGTATATAATATAAAACTAGATTAAAAAATATACATATATTAAAATACAAGGGTTAATACACTTATGCTCTCAATGCCTCAAATCATCATATTTAGTAAATGACCCAAAACAAAATTGTAAATTTGTAACAACAGTGCTGTGGCTAGTTTATGTAAACCTAAACTATTTTCCATCTATTTAAACCTTAAATGCATATAGTTGCAACATTACCTTTTAAAATGTTCACTGCTTAATTAAAAATTGTAATTCTGTATAGATACATACATGCATACATATTCTTTTGCTAATAAATGGCAATTCTTATATTTTATAGCAAGTGGACAACTGGCAGCAACTATTATTTAATATCAATTTTAAAAAATCATGCATTTAAGGGTTAAATTGTTTTAATTGATAGCTTGATCAGTTATCAAGATTACACTGCAGAATTACAATCACCATTATCTTATCATTTGCCACTGGTAGCCACTTCAAATACTATGTCAAGAGCACAAACCACAACAAACATCCTGTGATTATGTTTACTTACTCCAAAATTTCATTAAAATTCGGATTCTGATCATAGCGGTCCTGAAACAAAAAGAATACGGCATATAACATCGTCGGACGACGGGAATTTCATCTAGTAGAATTATATGATAGAATAGTGCCTGATGAAACATTTTTCAGTGATGGAATTAAGGGAAAATAAAAATGATAAAAGTGATATCACAATTTCAATAAACTATTCATACAAATGATATAGTGAAAATGTACAGTGAATAATAAGCAAAATATAAACAACACAGAAAAAAAACTCAATAAAACCTTCACAATTTACTATGTGATACACATTTTATCATCCTTATACATTTTTATAGAACATTCTGAAGCATATGATAAACTAATCTCTCTCAAACACACCAATTTCATATCAACAAGTGTATTTTTTAATATTCCCCGTCTTCAAGTAAATATTTATCTATAATTGGTTGTTTATCGCCCAAGCGTTTGAACGTGATATTCGGTTTGAAATTAAAACGCATTATTGATTGTTACAAAACGCGTGGGTACAAAAATTATGCACGCAAATATTTGTGTTATCAATCAAAATGCGCGTTAAGGATAGAAACTTGAAACTCACTTTTCTGATTAAGTGGTAATAATTTATGGATCTGCATTGGGCATGGTAATTAAAAATTACTTCATTGGTGGATTATTTTAAGAACAATCAATTTTTTCTAGTATATGTTGTATGTGTAAATAAATTAGTTGGCTTACATCTGGGTATGTATGCTATTAGTTATAAAACACAAAGAAATATACAATCGAGGGAAACAAATAGAAAAATAATCCCGAGGTGAATACAGAGGGAAGAATACTCATGTTATTTTTTTTAGGCATAAGGGCTTTATGTATGTGTGTATATAAATGTATCACTTTTTCCAGTGGAGGCAGTTGTCTTTCCAGGTCTCAAGAAGATATAATTGTTGCTCTTAAAAAACATATAATATTTTGATTTGCATGTTTCTTCCAAACAGGCAGTAGATTGTACATATAAAGATGTAAAACAGTTGAAATAAATAAAAACCTATTACAAAAATTAAAAATTTAAATATTTTATTTCTTTAAACAAAATTGGTTGTGACCAGTGTACATTTTGAATAATTTTCACTTTTAAGCATTGTATAAGTTACATGTAACCTTGAATGGTCTACTTTATCTTTACATTGCTTCTGTGTTTTATTAGAGAGGTCAAATTATTATTTACAGGTTAAAAATAAAAAAATCAAAACATTTGTATGAAAATTGAGATAAAAGAAATATTCAATGTACAACATGACTTACTACTTTGGTTCCTCCTTGAACATTTCTGATGTTTAAAAGAATAAATGTATAGTAATTATTGTAAATATAGTAACCTATTGGATGAGGCTTCAATAGGTTACTATTTATAAACCAGTTGTAGTTATTTGTTTAAGTATGTACACCTTCTAACACAGTGTTTATCAAACTTATTGGTCCTTTTTGCATTTATCATTTCAAAAGACCCCTGAACAATGAGTATGTGTAGAAAAATATCCCATAAAATCTGTATTTACTTATTTCTGTGACCCCCACTTTAAGAATCACTACCATAACACATGAAATAGTGAAGTTTGAACCAGAAATACCCCCAGACAAGTTGAATACACTCAGAATCTTGCACTGATAACTAAAGTCAGCCTCAAGAATTCTTTGGGAGGCACAACATCAAACAAGAGAAATCAAATCAGACCAGAACAACAACACAGGGAGATAATAAAAAAAGCAGAATAAACCAAATGTTCTACATATCAACATTCAAGAAAAGGACACTATCATTAGATGACAGGCTAGCAGAACTAGAAATGAAACTCCCAACTCTGCTTAAAGGTAGACCACACATAATCGCATATAATGATTCAAATATTTTATAGCTTCTATGCCCAACATCTCAAGGCATGACTAGCTTTAGCAGGTGTACTGAGTGATGGACAATATTTGAATACAGATTCATTCATATATTCATGAGTGCTCTTTATATGATGAGGAATTTTTTTGCAACATTTAAAAACTTGAACATTAGAGGGTTAAGTGGTGTCAAATGATAAAAAATTACAAAGAAGCAAATTATTACTAGGAACTAATATGACATATTGTATTTATTTTATGCACAATCATATTTTGCAAATATTTGCATTTAATATCAATACAATTTATGCAATATTTAGTCTATTTTACAAATAGATTGATATGCTCATTAATTTATCAAAACATTTGAAGACTTCTCAACACTAACAGCTTCAAAAGTTTATTTGTTTAACATATGTCAAATCATCAAAATAAGAACCAGCTGACTCAGTCACCTTTTGTTCCAATGCAACCAGCTTTCACAATAACACTAGAAATTTAAAAGAACCCACAACTCACCTCCTCAATTTCAATCACATCGTCGTCTGAATCATCGAAAATCTCCACTGTCTGCCCATCATGCAGCTCAATGTCAAAGATGCCTGCCATGGTTATCCCAACAAAAAACCTCGCCGAGCGACGGGAAAAAGTATGGCCGAACTAAAAATAACAATAACGGGCCGAACTGCACACTAATTCCGGGTCGCGTTCATCTAACCGCCCTCGCCGCACGCCTACCCCGTGGATGCCTGCTGGTACCAGAATGTCCGTCGTGCCCGCCTACAGCATGCTCCCAGTTGCGCGATGTGACGCGGATGCCGTGCTAGCCGCCCCCACGTGTGGTTGCTTGTGTTTTTGTCGAAAAATTAACGTGCCCTCGGGCGTATCATGTACCTGAACAAGCGAGAGGAATGTCGCAAGACAGCGCGGAACTAGGTTATGTCGAAATCGGAGTGAGATGGACTATGGGAGAGGCGTGATTATTTTGGTTGGTAGCAGGGTTGCCAATAGAGGAATACTAAATACCCTAAACTAATATTCTGTTTACAAGTTTATTAACTACTGAAATAGCACGTTTACTTTCTTAAAACAGTAAATAAAAATAACTGTTAAAACAGTCCAAGCAATAAAGTAGTAGTTATTTCGCGCTTCATTCAGTAGAGAGAGTTGCATAAGGTTTCCACACAGAGTGCGTTAAGTTTCCTATCTATCTTGTCTATGGTCGAAACTTGACAGCCCGTATGTTCATATGAACTACCACCTGCCAGTAGTTCTATTGCACGTGGAAGAAATAATAATAAATAAGAAACATATCTTCAAGAATCCATGTATTTAAACCGATTTTCCGAAGAAATTATTATGGAATAGTGTAAAAAAATCATTTTAAAAAAAGTGTGGTTATGTTGTCAGTACTGCTAGGTTGCTTGTTTGTCAGAAAAAAGATGGTGCATCGTGCATTGTTTACGTTCTAATCACAACAAACATTGAAATATGGAAGTGATGCCAGTGAATTATATGCCCGGCGACCCGATGCTCGTCGACAAGATCGTCTGCGAGTTGAAATCGCAGGGGATATTCGATAGTTTCCGGAAGGAGTGCATCGCGGATGTGGACACAAAACCAGCTTACCAGAATTTGCGACAGCGGGTGGAGGGTAGTGTGAGTGGATTCCTGCGAAAGCAGCGATGGAGCCCCGACATGAACAAGAACCACGTACGAGAGATGTTGAGGAAAAGCATCTATGAGTATGACATAGCTTTACATTGATATGGTCCACCATTAGTGATTTGTTAATTACCAAATTTAGAAGCATTTTTATATATAAATTAGATGAAATGCCCATCATCTGATGGGTGAATGATTTTTAATTACAAAAGAAGACTACCAAACACAAAATCTTTTAATTTTCAAAACATTTCAAATGTGCCTTACACCACTTTCATTCTGACAGGCTCATATATACTAGGGGTGGTCAACTTTTATGTACATAGGATGTTCTTTTTATCTTAAAAATGTGTCATGATCAACTTGTCATTAGAGCTTTATGTATCAAGTATGTAGTCTAATTGGTTTGGTTCACAAGGGACCAATACAAATTGACTTTGCAATCAACCGGTTATCATAATGAATTTGTTAGCCTCCCCTGATATATACTATATTAGTATATCATCATCTAAGCAGCAATACCACATATCTAAATTCTTTGAGGTCGACAGGAGAGGGTAAAAACTGATTATAAAATGCTTATTATACTTATCAATTATTTTTTTTTTATTTGAACCAGGAGTATAATAATAACTCCAATAAACATTTTATCATCAGTTTTTCTCTCTCCTGTCAATCTCAAATAAAATTCTAGATGTGTGGTGTTGCTGCTTAGGTAACATATAAGCTAATTAAACCATGTACCATACAACTAAGCTATTGTTATGTCTTCTTAGGTCAGGATTTTTGGAAACAGGTGTGGAGCGCATAGTGGACCAAGTTGTGAACCCCAAGATCAACACAATATTCCTCTCACAAGTCACTGATGTGGTCTACAAGTATCTGGGCATTGCGAAACCAGTTGAATCCAATCACAATGATTTAAATGTAACCATTGACAATTTGCTGCCAACAGATTTGGAGGCTATTTCCCCAGATTCAGGCACAATGGAGAGAAACCTGGAAGACTCTCATAGCCAGGATGATGACACTAAAATGGATGAGGATGAATCCCCACCATTTGAACCAATAGAAGACAGAACTGTACATGAAGAGAATTCAGTGGATTCACATTTATCAGGCTTTTCTGGTTTATTGAGTCATGATTCTAATCAGAGTGATGGACAAAGACCTTTGCAGATAGATATGGATACACAAATGTCGAGTTCTGAAGCACAGTCCATTTCTTTGGTGGAAGATCAAAACTCAAAAACAGGTGTAAATGAAAATGAGTTAAAAATGGAATGTGATGACTCACGATCTAAGGGATCCGAAATGGAGAGTAGTGACAAGAGCAGTGGTAGTACTACAAAAGTTGATGATAAATTGAAAAATGAGGAGAAAAAAGATAAAGATAAAAAGGATAGGCATCGTTCGAGTGATAGGAAGGATGATAAAGATAAAAGGTCATCAGATAGAAAACACAGTAGCAGCTCCAGTAAGGATAAAAAGGATACCAAAAGTTCAAGTAGTACTCGTAGCGGGGATAAACATAAAAGCCGGCATAGTAGCAGCAGCGCAAGTCGTAAAGAAAGTTCAACATCATCATCCCATAGGGATAAAAGCGAATCGAAAGATAGAAAATCAGATGCTAAATCCAAATCATCTTCAAGTAAACGTGATGATAAGTCTGCAAAATCTTCTTCACATAATAGCAAAAATAAAAAGAGTTCTAGTAGTAGTACTAGTCATAAGGATAAAAAGGATACCAGTAAGAAATCTAGTAGCTCAAAAGATGACCACTACAGTTCAAAGTATCGCGAACGCCGTTCAACGGATAGGGACTCAAATGATGGCTCAGGACTTAAAAGCTCATCCAGTTCCATATGTGAATCAAACTCTTCATCACAAAATTCAACAGCACAAACAAACAAACCACAAGACTCTAATGTAACATCTAATGAATCAGGCAATTCAGACGCAATTGAATCACATGTAACTTTAAATCTTCTTAACTCAGGTGAAGTTATTCTAGGCAAAACCAGTGAGATCAAATTGTACAAGCCTAAAATCGCTTCCAATATACACGAGGCGCGCAAATTGATGAAAATACGTAAACAACTGAAAAAGCTCGAGCAGCAAAGCAGTTTAACACTAGAAGCTTTAAATAATAAAAATTTAGTTACTAATATAATCTCTAAAGAGCAGGATTTGGAGGAGAATAATAAAAATGTTGCAAATGATTCAGAGGTTGTAAATAATGATGTCACAGTAGACGAAGAAATACTGGAACCACCGGTACTATCTGTAAGCATGGCATCTTGGGATGCACTTGAAGCCAAGCTGAATCAAAGTGTTAATTTCGACCAGTATAATGTGGTAACAACGGTGGAATCACCACCGCCAAGTACTAACGATAACGGCGATGTGTTTTATTTCTTGAAATCTGAAGTTGATGATATGGATCATCGCAGGAAGTTACTTGGTGATGCTATAGATGAATTAGATAGAGAAATCAAGCTGATTGAGTCGAGAATTGCTTTAAGTATCTGCAATAATGTCCCAAGTGATAATGAAGTCAATAAGGAGAATAAACGAGTTGGAATGAAACGGAAGTCGTCGGATAAATCTGATTCTTTGAAGAAGATTAAGAATAATAATAATTCGATTGAACCGGATGAGAATTGTTCGTTGCCGCTCAGTCCGACTGGGAGCGAGAAGTCTGTGGCGAACGAGGGGCGCACACGGCGGCCGAATAATGTGAGCAAACGGTACAAGAGCGAGGATTTATATAAACCCAGGCCGTTTATAACACGCACTACGTCTAGGTGTAGAGCCGCGCAATTGGATTGAGTTATTTGTACTAGGATTTAGCAATAGTGTGGGTTATTAAATTTAAAATGGTATTTAGTGATAATTATAGTGTTTATATAGCTTTATAAAAAATATACATTTATTTGCATGATGAAAATATATTGATTTGTTTTACTGTGACTAGTTGCTGTTGCATTTTCCGATTTTGTTGGATTGTTTTGATTATTACTATTTTTTTAACTAATTGTAATTATTTGAATTGTATACTACTAATATGTTGGAAAATGCTGGTCTACTGCAGTAACGGTTGATTTTGAATGCCATATGTATAATTATAATGGATTTATAAATTTATTGAGGTGTGTTTTCTTTTTATTCCTTTGAGATTTAATGTTCCTTGTAACTGACGCTATCGTGCACCCCATACCGAGTACAAGATACATGGAACACCAGCCTAAATATGGATGGGAAAAATAAAAAACAATAAAAGCCCAAGAAAAAATGGGATGAAGCTATAGATCAGAGCAATTAAAAAGGAAAGGAAAAACGCAAAAGAACCGGCATAAAATTATAAAAGAATAGAGACAAATACCATATTGTGGTAGAAAAGGACAAAACGGATATATATATATATATATATATATATATATATATATATATATATATTGGTTTCAATTATAGAAACTTGAAGAAAACATTGTAGAGCAGTTTTCCTCAAACTTGTTGGTCTTTCACCCCCTTTTGGATTTGAAAATTTCAAAGCATCTGATATTTTGGAATGTTTTAATTGACGTTTGAAAACATTTAAATTCATATTTATCCTTATTCTCGTAAATTACTGTAAAAAGCGTGTTATATAAAACAATAATATAAACATGAATTTAAATCTCTACACTAAGAACGACTCTGTTGAGTTATCTTATCAATCTCGCGTATAAACCTACTACAGATAAGATCTAATCTCGTAGTAGATTGTGTGAAAATATTTACGACACTACCAGAGCGTTAAAAACCATGGCAAAAACTAAAAGGGAGCTGATTTTCCTGTCGTGCCTCACTTCAGCCGCCGCCGCCATTCTATCATTAATCTCGCTGGGCACACAGGAATGGATTGTATCTTCCGGACGCTTTGTTGACGTTGAGGGCGACAACCAACCGAGTCGCGTCAGCTATGGACTATTTTCTGGGGTGTTGGAGCAACGACTTGGAGGGCAAAGCACCGCGTATGAAATTACGAGTAGGTAGTAGAAATTGTAGACAAATTTGATTTGAAATGTGTTCGCACAGCTTTTCGTTAGAAATTCACACGGTAAACCCTTAATTTCATTTCATGTAATATATGTATATAAAACTACATGTAAGCGTTGATTGAAGTATTATATATATATATATATATATATATATATATATATAATACTTCAATATAGTCGCATATGTATTGGATGTATATACTCGTAAAGTTGGATATGTGGTCTGTATGTAAATTTGCATTTTTTAGGTTGCATAATAATAACGAAAAGCCTTCTTTTACTGCACAAAAACTGCAGCGAAACGAGTGAAAATAGACAACGCTTTTTATATGCTTCCTTGTTTGTCCGGGTAGGGGTAGACTTACTTGCATAGCGGTATCGAGCCAGCAGAGCGCGATCCGTTCATGCCGCGGTCGGGAAAGTGCATGCGAATGTGAGATAGAAAATGGTATTTACACCAATGGATAAAGGAGGCCAATATACCGAGCATACAAAAGCAGACATTTCAGAAATATATGGCCTAATCGAAATAAACTTTGTTGATGAACAGATTGAAAATGGTGCTTATTGCCAATGGATAGAGAAGACCAAGGCTAACATACTAAACATATATAATTTCAGAAATATACAAACGTGTTGGCCCTGCGAGATGGGCCAAAACTGTAGCGGCCTTATTTGAAGAAATATAAAAATGGTACTCATTGCAATGGCCAACACACTGAGCACTGCTTGTCTATGAGTCTGCTCTCACTGTGACTTGCCTGCCTGGTTGTTTACTATATTTCCAACTATTGCCTGTATGTATGTCTGTTATTTATTTGATTTGCTTCTCTGTCTGTTTTCCACTTGACTGTTGTTTGTCTACTGTTATTACGTTTTACGTTCTGTCTCTTGTTCATTTGTTGTTCGTATGTGTGTTCTCCAACTAACTGTTATTTATTGTCAGCCTTCCAGTCCGCTTTTTGCCATTGTCATGGTTAGGTTGTACTCCGCATGCATCAACGTGATTTCTATTACATATACTAAAAAGGTTTCTTGTAATGTGTAAATGCCTAGTGTTTTGAACGTAAATTTAACGATGTGGCTGATAAAACTTTTATACGCGCACTTGTTTGTCTGAGTGAACATAAATAGCGACGTCGAGACAGAGCGCGATCCGTTAGTGCCGCGGGCATGCGAATGCCAAGATAGAAAATGATGCTTGCTGTAGCAATGGATAAAGAGGACTAAGGCAAATATACTCAACATACATAAGTAGATATTTCAGAAATATACTGCTTTGGCATAATCACAAAATACTTTTGCTTTGTTGACAATTTATTTACATTATGTAATAATTTGGTAGTTCGCAAACCTGCCATCCTTTAGTTATTAATAGCTATTTACAAATGACTAAATGTTTGAATTTACAGTGACCTGTCTAGTAGACAAAAATGTGTGTGCTATGTTATGTGGCGGCACTTCAGACAACAGGGATAGTGAGCTGAAACGACTATATAATGGTGAAGATGTGAAATTTGATCAAAGTTGTTCGCATGTTGAGAAGAGACTTAAGCAGGCACTCAAAGATATGGGGGTGTATTCAGAGGAACCAAATAGTGAGTAATATATTTACTGAAGATTTAATTGATTCAATTCAAATGATCTTGTTTCTAATTAATTTTAAAAGGGTGAACTTATTTTCTTTTGGTTGGCGTTCCAAAAATTATAGAAACCATACAATTTAGATGTTCACTTTTATTTAATAAATTACATTATAATAATAATAATAATATCTTTATTATCTTTGAGGTTGTTACAGATAATAACGACACTCGCCGCTTTCGTTTATAGTTCGGCAGCTGTTCTGGGCTGGTCTTACTGGGCTTAGAACAGCCCGGAGCAGATCCTAAAGGATAAACGAAAACGGCAACTAATAGTCACCTCAATATATATAAATGGTGTGTCCACGGATCGACGTAACTATACTTGCAAACATTTATTATTTGCATTCCTCGAGAAAAAGTTACTCTTTGGAACAAGTTTTTCTGAATCTGAAAAGTCTTTGGGCATTGTAAGAATGTCGAAATAATGTAGAGGGTAGTCAAAAGAAATATTACATACTTATACTAGAAAATTTACAGTAGTATCTCATTTATATCATAATATAGATGATTTAAAACAGTAGTTGCTCCGCGAGCATTGCTCCGAGAAATTATGAAAGCCGAAATTGAATGTTGGTTCATCCACTGTATGTGATTGGCTCTTTGATTTTGATGCACCGCGAGTTTTTTTTTAATCAAAGTGCTCCCGGACTTCAAAACAATTAAGAATCACTGGTCTATATGAAGATTTTTAGTGTACGAGCTGTTTTAAAATCAAAGATTTAAGAAATTAAAATTTATGATATTATTTTGCATTCTATATTTAATTGGGCTTAATATAAACCATATTTTGATCATTTTCACCCAAAAATAAAGTCTGCAGGAAAGTTTTTATTGTACGAGCTGTTTTAAAAGAATCGACTGAGTTATAAATAATTATAAAAAATCAAAGATTTAAGAAATTTAAATTTATGATATTCTTTTACATTCTATATTTGATAGGGCTCATAATACGCTATTTTTTGATAATTTTCACCCAAAAATAAAGTCTGCAGGGAGGTTATAAAAAATGATCAAAAATCAAAGATTTAAGAAATTTACATTTTTGATAAAATTTTACATTCTATATTTAATAGGGCTCAGATTAAGCCATTTTTTGATCATTTTCACCCAAAAATAAAATCTACAACAAGGTCATTATTGTACGAGCTGTTTAAATTAATCGACCGAGTTATAAAAAAATTATCAAAAATCAAAGATTTAAGAAATTTAAATGTATGATATTATTTTACATTCTATATTTAATAGGGCTCAAAATACGCCATTTTTTATCATTTTCACCCAAAAATAAAGTCTGCAGGAAGATTTTTATTGTACGAGCTGTTTAAATTAATCGACTGAGTTATAAATAATTATAAAAAATCAAAGATTTAAGAAATTTAAATTTATGATATTATTTTACATTCTATATTTGATAGGGCTCATAATACGCCATTTTTTGATAATTTTCACCCAAAAATAAAGTCTGCAGGGAGGTTTTTATTGTACGAGCTGTTTTAAATGAATCGACTGAGTTATAAAAAATTATCAAAAATCAAAGATTTAAGAAATTTACATTTTTGATATTATTTTACATTCTATATTTAATAGGGCTCAGAATAAGCCAATTTTTGATAATTTTCACCCAAAAATAAAGTCTACAAGAAGGTCTTTATTGTACGAGCTGTTTAAATTAATCGACTGAGTTATAAAAAATTATCAAAAATCAAAGATTTAAGAAATTAAAATTTATGATATTATTTTGCATTCTATATTTAATTGGGCTTAATATAAACCATATTTTGATCATTTTCACCCAAAAATAAAGTCTGCAGGATAGTTTTTAATTAATCTTCTGAGTTATAAAAAAATGATCAAAAATGAAAGATTTAAGAAATTTAAATTTATGATATTATTTTTCTCTATTTAATAGAACTCAGAATAAACCATTTTTTGTTAATTTTCAACCAAAAATAAAGTCTGCAGTAAGTTTTTTATTGTACGAGCTGTTTTAAATTCATCGACTGAGTTATAAAAAATGATAAAAAATCAAAGACTTAAGAAACGTAAATTTATGATACTATTTTACATTCTACATTTGATAGGGCTCAGAATAAGCCATTTTTTGATAATTTTCACCCAAAAATAAAGTCTACAGGAAGATTTTTATTGTAGGAGCTGTTTAAATGAATCGACTGAGTTATAAAAAATTATCAAAAATCAAAGATTTAAGAAATTTACATTTTTGATATTATTTTACATTTTATATTTAATAGGGCTCAGAATAAGCCACTTTTTGATCATTTTCGCCCAAAAATAAAGTCTGCATTAAGGTTTTTATTGTACGAGCTGTTTTAAATTCATCGACTGAGTTATAAAAAATTATAAAAAATCAAAGATTTATTAAATTTAAATTTATGATATTATTTTATATTCTATATTTGATAGGGCTTATAATACGCCAATTTTGATAATTTTCACCCAAAAATAAAGTCTACAGGAAGATTTTTATTGTACGAGCTGTTTAAATAAATCGACCGAGTTATAAAAAATTATCAAAACTCAAAGATTAAAGAAATTTAAATTTATGATATTATTTTGCATTCTATATTTAATTGGGCTTAATAAAAACCATATTTTGATCATTTTCACCGAAAAATAAAGTCTGCAGGAAGGTTTTTATTGTGCGAGCTGTTTTAAATTCATCGACTTCATTAAAATTATTGATATTATTTTATATTCTATTTAATTTAAAATAAGCCGATTTTTTGATAATAGTCATCCAAAAATAAAAAATTTAGTGCTCGGCGACTTTTTCTTATGATCAGAAGTGCTCCCGAACTTCAAAAAGGCTAAGCATGATTGGTCTACAGGGTCATCTTTTAGAGCTTGCTTAAATTAAATTAATCTTTATGAGACAGCTTATCTATTTATATAGTTTAATTTATAATTTTTACTCGAATATCCAATAAAATTATTAAACTCATATTACTTTTGTTTTTATACTATAACTATAAAATTTTTATTTTTTTAGATAAATCAAACCGAACGTTTATTAACGCTGGTTGCTACCTGAGCACATTGATTTTTCTAATAATTTCGGCTACTTTGGGCATATTTTCGGCCGCTTTGTCTGTTTGGAACACTGGCAGCAACCCCGCTCAGCACTTGCTGAACGTTTTCGGCTTGTATATTTACAATGCAGCTGCTGCGGCCTTTTTGCTTCTACCAATCATCATTTGGGGAGCGGAGTATACTGCTAAATTGATCGATAATGTTTGTATTCTTTACACCATAACCGGTCAGATGGAAACCAAAGGCTTTGCGACGTTAGGCTACTCATACTGGTAAGGCAACTACTTAATGGCGCATTGAGAGCAAAACGTAGACTAACCCTCCAATTTTCAAAATATAGTTTTATAGTATTATTAATATTAATAATAATAATAAAAGAAACTTCTATCTTTATAGGGATATTAGTTGTGAGGCTTTTCGCCGGTAATTGAGGAAGCTTACAGGAGTTTAATCACCTGGTATTTACCTTAACTTCACATAAGATCTCTGAAAATATGTGAAAGGTGAAAATTTGCTCCTATAGTGTTCGAAATCACGCTCCCCAATACTCAGTAGGAGATGGATGGCGCCTCTAACCAGTAGGCAACTGAGCTGCGTCACTGGTTAGAGCTGCCATCCATCTCCACTGAGCATTGGGGAGCGTGAGTTCAAACCCTATTAGGAATAATATAACACTAGATTAAAAAACAATTGAGGGTTAGTCAACTTTTGCATCCAAGGCCTCAAATACAACTACCATTACACTAAATACTATATAACTAATGTTATACCAAATATTATGCTAGTAATATTATATTAAATATTACTGGGAGGAATATTATTGCGCCAATATCAGACAGAGATTTAAATGTTTGATTCAATACCCAAAAATCGTCACCCTTCAGTGGGACTCATGTCTCCGGCTATCGCGGCCGTCGTGCTAACCTGTGGGGTATGGTCGGTAGCAATTGGTTAGCACAACGACCCCGATAGCCGGTGACGTGGGTTCGAATCCCACCGGAGGGTGACGATTTTAGGGTATTGAATCAAACATTTAAATCTCTGTCTGATATTGGCGCACTAATATACCTCATCAAATTATAGTTTTTATTTCGTCTCACAGGAGGGTGTCACATTCTAGGGAATTCATCAATTAAAAAATATAGCTCTAGAAATCTTTATATAAATCTGTTTTCTCAACTTTATAATTAGATGGATTGATTCCTTTCTGTAGAAAGGCGTCCAATTGTAAGATGGAAGGTTTTTTTGTTAGTTACGAGTTTTGATCCAATTAAAAAATCCCGACTTTTCGAATAATTGAAAACATTGAAAATGTTAAATCAAAATTATAAATGATTGAATCATAAAAAATCTTTTATTTTGCTTAAAAGCAAATGTTTTTCGTAATACATAATTTTGTTGCAGGATTAATATAGCTTCGCTGTTCTTGTACTTTTTGAGCGCCTGCGTCCTCTGGCTTCGGCAGTTCCTGATTGAAAGAGAGCCCAAAAAGGAGATTGAGGAGATTGAAAATATAAATGACAATCTTATGTTATATTAATGTTAATTTAACTTATTAAATTTAAAAAAGAAATGGTTTGTATTTTTATTACATTACAAATTTCTAGACTATACACCACACTGTGGTATAAAAGGCCAGCGGATATATATATATATATATATATATATATATATATATATATATATATATATATATATATATATATAGAATATATATATATATATATATATATCCGTTGGCCTGTGGTGTAAAGGTAAATTAATAAAAATTTAATAATTGAAGATATATTGTCTTGATGCTAGTAAAACGATAAATTGTGTATAGTCTAGAAATTTAGTTAAAAGTAAGGCAAATCCCAACTCAGTGGTCGAGTGGTTAGAGGCATCGCCCGTCTCGTATTGAGAATTGAGGAGCCTGAGTCCGAACCTCATCGGGGCGAATTTTCGCGAATCACCTTTCACAGTTTTTCAGAGGTTTTCTGTGAAGGTAAGGTAAATTCCGGGAGATTTAACACCTCTGAGCTTCTCCACTCACGGCTAATAGCCTAATAAAGATAGAAGTTTTTGTTTGAAAGCCAAAGATAACACGCACGTAGTAATAAATCTGTAATTCGTAGTTCCGCAAATATTAGTCTTATTTATGTAATTCCCCTCCCGCTCAATAAATAAAAATACTCCGTTACGTGGCGTTGAAATAATTCGTAACCGTATTCATTTCAATGAAACAAGGTAAAAATCTACCTGTGCGTTCAGCGAAACGTGACCCGATAGCCGTCGAACGGACTCGACCGCACACCTTCAGTTCCCCACACACACACAAATACACACCTTTCCTTTCCTACCACCAGTTCGAGAGCTCCCTCGTCAGAGCTGGTGTGTTGTTACAATTTGCCGCGTGATGCTCGCGTCCGGGAAGCGCGCCCCAGCGTCGCGGCGCGCGTGATAATGATCGAGTACTGACCACCACAAAAGAGACTTTAAAGAACAGTTTTCAAAATAATAATGCAGATGTTCAAACGGGGCATGATCTTTGTGACCTTCTTCGGGTCGTGCGTCGCCATCGCCCTGCTGGTGGCCAGCTTGGGCACGAAGCACTGGGCGGACGCGGCGGCCAAGCGCACCCTCAATCCGCACGAGTCCAACGGCCGGGTGAACTACGGCCTCTTCAGCGGGAAGAAGGAGCTGAACGTTGCGTACGGGTGGCGTAGCTACGAGATCGACGGTAAGCAAGCAAACAAAATGAGAAATCGAGAGATGGAACGGGATCGCGAGGCGGAAAGATCGGAATGCCTGCTGGCATACTTCGAACTGGCGGTGACACTATTTGTGTGTTACGCACATCATCGGTGTTTTTGCTGTTGCGCAACAACCTGTTTGCATTTTTTGTTTGTGTGTGTGTGTGTGTTTCAAAAGGGCAAATTGTTAGTAATTTGCGGATGTGTGCGAATGACGTAAAATGAACAGGTGTATATATTAAAAGCAAATATGTGGTTGGAATTGTATTTAACAGTACTGACGCGAAAGCATGAGTTTTGAGTGAAATTATAATTTTTATGGTTTTAAATTAATTTGCCGGGTACAACAGTTAAATAATACGTTTCCTTCAAAAATTTAAGATTATACTCGCTATGGAGAGACCTACATTTCTGTATAACCTTAGTACCAACAGTGATAGCAGTACAGTTCTTCAAAATGAGTTAGAAACTAATATACAATGTGAATTTGGAGTTGAGAACAGTTATGCAGGAAAACGACGATATGAAACATTGCATTTTTCTTTCAATAGGTAGACTCGTAATATGTTACGAATGTGTTAGTAAAGTTTCAACGAGAGACATTTGAAATATCTAAAACATTGCGGTTGAAACATACAAAAACATATTTGTATTGATTTCGTCATCGCCAGATGATATTCCTCATCTCTTCTTATCGGCTTTGTGCGTATTTGTCCTTTAGACCTCTCTTTTCCTTCATTAGTTTTTTGGTATTCTATCTAGTTTTTGATTTCTTTCATTTATTTCGTGTCGTGATTTATTGCATTTGTTAGTGTTGTGTTTAGTTCTTCCATATTGATATTTTCGTACACTATCATACGGTTAGTGCTGTAGTTGTTTATGTTGTTTTCTCTTTGCTATAACTATATGTTGTTCGGGGGTATCCATGTTTTGTTTCTTACTTTCCGAATACATCCCTGATGCAAAGGAAGATTAAGGCATCGTAAAAAACATCTTCACGTTTTCTAATTAAGATTACGGAAATATGCGATAATTTTCCGGGAAAAACACTACACCAGAAGGAAGGTATTGTTTTCGTGAACAATTTAGAATTTTTTTTTAGTTTTCGTTCATCACTGTGTGCTACTCCGGGCTTAATGTCTATTTGTCGTGCAAGCCGCTCCCGATGTGCACCATTCTACCTCGTCCCGGTGCACGACTGCAAAACATACAACACGACACGGGGCGACTAGTAATGTTAAACGAAAGCACCTCTAGTATATTACAAACTCTTTTTAATTCATTAAAATTAATTAATAATCAGGTAGCAACTATTAATTTGAGGCTTGACTACACTAAATAATACTATATATACTAATACCTGTATTTTTCAGCCAACTCGTGAAAAAAACTGTTTTTACGAGTTGACTGGAAAACACAAGAATTAGATTATTTAGTTTACTGAAGCCTCAAAATAATAATCACAATTTGATATATAATTAATTTTTATTAATTTTGTATTAGTATTTATTACATCTGCGAATTGATATTCGGTTGGTTAACATTATTGTTACCAAAAAGTAATATGAATAAATAAAATTTGAAAAAGTAGCGCTTGTTAATTATATGCATATTATAATTTCCCTAAAGACGATCGTAATAAATCACCGACGTGCAAAAATGAAACTTCGCCATTGTCATCGACCGGTTTCGCCGCACGGAGAACAATGGTCGTGTTCATTACGTTATTGTTACACCTTTATAATTATTAACTGCTACAGACGGCGCATTTAACAATCATAATAAGACAATGAGTTGAGTGCATGGATGGTGATGAAATGCGGTTTCAAAGTGCTGGTTTTTTCTTTTCGAAATATATTTAGACTATCAAAAAAAAAACTTCTATCTTTATAGGGCTATCAGCCGTGAGGCTTTTTCGCCGGTCAAGGGAGAAAGCTCAGAGGAGTTTAATCACCCGGTATTTATCTTAACTTTACAGAAAACCTCTGAAAAACTGTGAAAGGTGATTCGCGAAAATTCGCTCCCCGCTGGGGATTGAACTCAGGCTCCCCAATGCTCAGTACGAGACGGACGACGCCGCTAACCGTTCGGCCACTGAGCTGGGTTCAAAAAAAGGTTTATATAATTTATCATATATTGCTAGAATCTGCTGCCAATAAGTAGCCTTTTTCGAATCCCAATTTACAGCTTAAGGTCAAAGAAAATAGTCGTTTTCGTTTATCGTTCGAGTGCTGTTCGGGCTGGTCTTAGAACAGCAAACCGAACCGGTTCTATGCGGCGTGGTGAAGGAGAACCGTTACAAGAGGAATAAGGGCATAATTATCAGGAGAGCAGCTGCAAAGAAATAAATCGATCCTCTGAGTCTTAGTAAGGGAGATTTGATTTACCAAGGGTAAAAAGTAGACACAACTGATAAACTAGCACAGATAAACAAACAAACAAAATAGATACAATAAATTACCATTTCGCAATGGTAATTTATTTTATCTATTTTGTAACTTTTACAGAAATGTATGTCTTTTTGGCTAGAATTACCTGATTGTCCACGTTCTGTGACAAATAATAAATTTAAAGGACAATGGTTACAATTTCACTGCGAATTGGTAAACGAATATAAAATCATTCCAAGTTGAAAAAGCATAAAAATAAAGCAGGATCGAAGATATTGCATTTTGTCAAATCTAAAGTACTTCTCTCTGCTGTTTTGGCACATAAACAAAATGTTAAAGAAGCTGAAATTTCGACCCTTCGATACAGCCTCATTTGTTGAGAACGCAATCCACACATATGTAGGGTAATTTCATGGCAAACACGTTTTCCCTTGAGAAGATGGCAACTCTGGTAGATGGTAAAGCGAGTACGAGTAAGCGACACGTTCAACGTAACAATTAGTTTAACTATAGCCTAGGCATAGGTTTCCATACGCTACGCCCCCTTTACTATATTAATAGACCTGCAAAATTTCTTATTGCCAGATAAGCGTAATTTTAATCAACATTACTCGTGCGTTTACTACGACGAATTCGTTCTGCTGCGCTTCCCTTACACTGAAAATGCATAAAAAAAATAGAATAGCCCGTCCAGAAAGGACAATTAAAAAGCAATCTGGGTAAATTGCAAGCATGACAATTGTAATGAACGCGCGCGTGCCTAAGTTGATCGGAATTTTTGTCACGTTTTCCGGGGACCCGAAATGAAAGGAACTTTCATTTTCTACACACCTGAAATAACGTTCATTATTGTCAGCTGTGATTGTGTAATAATGCACTTGGTGGCGCTAGAATGGTATTTATAAGTTGTATAACGTATAATGAGTTTGTTGGAAGATCTGTTAAGGCAATCCGGAACACCATTCGTTTCTCCACTACTAGTACTAATATAAAATAGTATTATTAATTCTGTAAAATATAGTTTTCTTAAAATCTATTACATATCAAGTGTGTAGTGCAAGAAAGACCAAATGCTGTTTTAACAAAATGTCCAAACTGATTTAAAGAACCTAATAGACAAAAGTAAAAGGGTCAATCTGCGGCTCCCTTTTAATTCTTCATGTCATAATAGTTAAAAGTTAACTATTAATATATTAAGTCCTCATACCCCTGTATTCACCGACGTTCCATAAATCTATCAATAGCTATTGAATCCATAAGTATTCGTTGTTATAGCAACAATAAATACATTATCTAGTTAATGTAGTTACTTTAGATTCGCTCTATTGGAAACACTGAATAATTAAACAAAAGGTATCATCAAAGCTCCAATCGCAAGCGCTACTCAAGGTGTTGTTTGTTTTGGCATATTCTATCACAATGACGTTATGGGACCTATAAAGTTTATGGGAGTTTGGTGAATACGGGCATTAATCTTTTTTTTTAAGAAAACAGATTGTCCCTTCTTGCACAGTCGATATATAGTTGCTGTTTAATGATTCACTTAAATCTACAATTAAAATTAATTTGAGTGTCTCTTCATTGTGTATTAAGGTTTTTATGATAAATATTTTGGTAAAATTAAGATTATTTAATTCCATTCACCTTAAAAAGCCAATGAATTGTCAGAAAGTTTAGAAAATTATATTGCACGATAAAATATTTAGTTACAGCGGTAACAGCAATGTCGCCATGGGCGTCTTTAGAAGATTCCTCCTAGCAGGAACAAAAATGGGCTAGTGGTGGTCGAAAAAATTCCCCAAGAAAAAGGAGGAAGATTTTAACAAGAGGATACGAGGATATTATAGCCAAAGGAGGGCTGTCCTTCCAGAAGCAGGACGATTAGCAACCCTAATTGTAGCAAATACAGACTGTACTAGGAATGGTAGTATTATTGACCGTATAAGGTTTTAAAACTGATCGAGGAATACGAGAGATAAAACCAAAGTAAAACAAAATACATGTGTGTGGGGGAGGACATAGAAAATGTAGATGACTTGAAGGACCAGAATATCGGTGAAAACATGTGAACAATACATATATCTCGGAGTAAAAATTAATTCATAATTAAATATGCAAGTAACGGGCGATACGAGAAGGAAATCGAAGAAAAGATAGATAAGGCAGAAGAGGGTAATTGGGGCTCTGAACCCCATACTGTGGTCTACGAATATCTCGAACCACAGAAACAGAAAGTGCCTAATATATAACAACATCGTTAAAAGCATAGTGACCTAAGGATCAGAGGTATGAAGTTGAACGAAAACCAGAAAAAAAAAACAGCTGGTAGTAACGAACAAGGACTTCTGGAGACGAGCAGCCAGTCTACCTGGAATATGGGAATTTCAATTCCCATATTCCAGGTGCACATCCCAATACTAATGATATTCGTAATACCGTGGTCTACGAATATCTCGAACAACAAAATGTGTCTAATATATATCATCGTTAAAAGCACAGTGACCTAAGGATCAGAGGGTATGGCAGTTGAACGTAAACCAGAAAAAAAAACAGCCGGTTAATATCAATAACAATAAAAAGCGATATGATTCATCAGTACAATAAGTCTATATGAAGCTAAGCCAATTAACACAATTAATATAATGTTTGATGCGTAAGACCGTGCACGTTTTTTATCGGTACTATTAAATCAACTAACCTTAACCAAATATCTGCACGTATTCCCGTATTCATCGAAGCACTAATTCACACGCACTGCAGTTAATTGATCACTTAAAACAATCAGCGTTTGCACAAACCCACACACGTATTCAATCACAAATCAATCACATTTTTCGCGGACCGAAATACTTAGCGAGTGACAGCGCGCGATGCGGTTAGGCTGACTGACTGACTGACTCACGCGTTTGCTTCGACCGACAATTTATTTTTGGACCGCGGTTGTGATTCATTTATTATTTAAATAAACATTTTTATAGTATCACTAATATGATGTGTGAGTCAATTGAGTTTGCTGTTATAGAATAATAAAAACTGAAGACAATTGTAATTTTCTAATAAATAAATTTGAAACGTTGACCCCCCGTTCCATAAATCTATAAGGCACCTTACACGGTCAGTAATACTGTCAATCCTAGTACTGTCAATGTTTGCTTCAATCCTCTTTTTATATTTATCAAGTAATCAATAATCCAGATAAAGATCAGCATTCTCTACATTACATCATTAATATACATTACACGATGAGTAATACTGGCAATATTTTAGAATCATGAACATTTTAAACATATTATTGTACAGTCATTATTCTATAATATTGACAGTAATATTGATCGTGTAAGGTGCCTTATCAATAGCTATTGAACCCATAAGTATTCGTTGTTATATCAACAATAAATACAGTACCTAGGGAATGTAGTTACTTGAGATTATCCCTATTGGAAACACTGAATAATTAAACAAAAGGTGTAATCAGAACTCCAATAGCAAGCGCTATTTAAGGTGTTTGACATTTGTTTTGGCATATTCTGTCACAATGACGTTGTCAATTAATCCATTCAATAGCTTATGATCTATAAAGTTTATGGGATGTTGGTGAATACGGGCATTAAACTACAAACCATATATACAGTACTTTCCAAAAGTCCCGAGATGGAGCTTTAAGTTTTGAATTAGTGAAGATGAAAAAATTGAAAAATTTGGAATCACTAGAGTTATAAAAACTACATTCTTAAATAGTTTAGAACGTCCATGTAACATGGAGTTATTTTAGGGGATGGCCACCCTAACATTTTTAAATAGCAACCCCTATCGGGTTTCACCTTATTTCAAAGGTAATGAAAAAAGAAACATACCCACAAACCAAAACCCGATATCTTAATTCTTTCAAAAATTATGAGGGGTTGACTACCAAATGTGAAAATAAAATGTTTTTTTTGCAGGTTTATTAAGATTTTTATAACAAATGTTCAAATTTTCGAAATTCCTCGGGCTCGCAATGACCCAAACGCTGGTAAATCGAATTTGATCCATTATTGATAAATGATAAATCAAAGATAAATTTAATTA
Source organism: Lordithon lunulatus (assembly GCA_963942505.1). Lineage (NCBI taxonomy): Eukaryota > Metazoa > Arthropoda > Insecta > Coleoptera > Staphylinidae > Lordithon > Lordithon lunulatus. Next base: position 37,377,773 of record OZ012671.1, read on the forward strand.
GCATATACCTAGTGATATTGGTGGTTTCTTCAAGTATGCGATTTTCCTAATCATTTATTGATTCTGGTTTTATTGCATACACTGCACGTTTGAGAGACACCCAAAAGAAAAAATCGACTGGTGTTAGATCAGAAGATCGTGGTGGCCATTCAATCTTATTTTAATTCTAAGTAATCTGTAAAGTTAATATCAGTATCCTTGGATTTGGTTGCTAGGTAACATGTCGGTCGGCCATCATGGATTCATGGCTAGTTGATATTTTAGAGATGAGTAGAACTTTATGTCTAAAATCTTTACTAGCCATGAATCCATGATGGCTGGCCGAAATGTTACCTAGCAACCACAACCGTGGATACATACGTAACTAACGCGGAAAGTAACATGTTTCGCATGAGCTTGAAATGTAATACACGAGTATATAAATCACGCGAATGCAAGAAATACACTTCCAAGTAAATTATGTAGGTACGCCATTTTTCTTACGACTATAAAAACGGTGTTTTAATTACATGAAGATATTTGGGTGTAGATTTCAGATGTTAACTATTATTATGGTTTATTGCTCGTAATCATAAACATCCCAATATCAATATATTATAGGTCCCATAAGCTATTGAATGGATAAATTGATAACGTCGTTGTGACAGAATATGCCAAAACAAATGTCAAACACATTGAATAGCGCTTGGAGATTTGATGACACCTTTTGTTTAGTTATTCAGTGTTTCCAATAGAGATAATCTAAAGTAACTACATTCCCTAGATAATGTATTTATTTTTGCTATAACAACAAATACTTATGGGTTCAAACTATTGATAGATTTATGGAAAGTCGGTGAATACGGGGGTGAATCAATTTAAAACTCTGAATAATGGATTGTAATTGAAATAATTTATATTTACTTAGGGGTGCATTTGCGTTATCAGTTTTCATTGCATCTATTAAAAACATGTTTCTCACAAAGCATGAAATGTCTACTATACAATAGCATACAATATATATGACATTTTCATAGGTGATCGTAGGAAAAATTAATATAAGTATGCGTGGCTTTGGTTGCTAGATAACATGTCGGTCGGCCATCATGGACTCATGGCTAGCTGATATATTGCGAGATGAGCAAAACTGTATCTCTAAAATATCAACTAGCCATGAATACATGATGGCCGACCAATATGTTACCTAGCAACCAAAATCCACGGCCGATGGTATTAATTTTATAGTTGCGATTATAAATGTTCTTCTATTGTAAATAGTTATGCCATATTTTGGGAAAAACTACTCTATAATTAACAAAATAATTTCGCGTATCAATATTATCTGACCTAACGTGGTATGAATAATTTTTTGTTGAAATTGAAATTTATTGTGAAAAAGTCTCACTGCGATATCCGAAATTGAAAAAAGACAACTTTTACATAACATTCTAATTTATTAATTCTCATATTTTATTATAATGAAAAAAATACTGTAGTTAAGTGCTATAAAAAAAACGCTCCAAAATTTCGCTCGGCGTAGTAAACAACAAGTATGTCATCAAGAGTACTTATATCAAGAGAACAATTAATGAAAAAATTTTTATGTTTATGTCAAAAAATTAAAATGTCAAGTATTCTATAAAAAAAATCGACAAAAGTGTTAAAAAAGTAGAAAATACTAACAAAGTGAAATAGGTCATGAAAAATAATTTGGAAAGTCGTAGTGCCTTAAATGTGTGGGCACTATACGACTTTCCAAATTACATGACCTATTTCACTTTGTTAGTATTTCCTACCTTTTTAACACTTTTGTCGAACTTTCCGAATACAGTGCTGTATTCGGAAAGTAATGTGTTAGCACCTTCTTTATACATACAGTGCTGTATGTACAAAGAAGGTATTATTATCGTGAAAAATATTGGATTGCTATTATTTTTGCATTTTGCCGGTGTTATTTAGGATATTATTATTATGAATTCTGATATCGCATTTTTTTTCAGTTCTGCACCTACTCAAGTACGAGCCCGAGTTTCTCAACTACGGTTTTTGGCTAGGTACTGTCGTCTGCGTCTGTGGAGCCTTACTTTTCTCCGATTTAGCGGCCGTCTTCGCCGCAGTCAATACAGTCACCACTTCTAGCTGTTTCTCAGGAACTGGTGGATTGTATTTATGGAACATCTTATCATGTAAGAATAAGACTAGTAGTATACAATTAGTTCACGGAATTATTAGTTAAATCAATTGTGAACTTATACAGACGTATGTATGTAATTTAGTTTAATTTTTTCACAAAAATATTCTCGATATTTTCATTTAAAATGCCCTCTACCTATTTGTGTAAATGTTTTAAAAACTTCCATTCGTTAAATTTTTTAAAACAAAATAATGTGTAGTTTTTGGGATACAATTTTCTTCAACCTTTGTATGATAAAAGTATAAATTAAACAAAATTGTATTTTAACAGTATTGCAAGTATTTAATTTCTTTAAAAAAAATTTCACCTATATATTTCTATATAGATATTAGATGATTCAGTTTTAAATATATAAATGTAAATTGTGTTATATATTATTAATTTCGTTTTTAGTTTTCTGTAGTCTTGGTGCGATCGGACTCTGGGTTGCCCAATATTACACCTGCATACAAATGAACGTCCTAACCAGAGAAGATCTGGACAACAGTTGGACGTCCGAGGGGATGGCCGAATTAGGATACTCATTTTGGTAATTGAAAATCTTAAAGCTTCTCACCTGAATCTTTAGTTTCAGCCTCTCCATCATCAGAATCACACCTTTTCCAATCCTGGACATCACCACATGTTTCGTTCTTTCTGCCCTCCTCTCCCTTTTCTATTGTCGTCACCGTTTTTCAACCACACTCCGGTGCAACTTTCTCTCCTGGCTGGTTCATCTCATTTCTTTCATATCGCTCTCTTTTTGATCTTAATATTTCCACCAAACTCTGCCTCTTTTCTCTGATTTTCTTCACGGCCTCTATATTCCTCTCCTTCACATGCTCCGGCGTTAAACTTTTCAATTTATTTTTTTAACAGGCGCCCGCGCGCACTTTCTCACTCGCGGCTTGTACGGATCGCGCTCCTTATGTGCTAGCGGTCACACAATATATCATACTAGATAAAATTCCCGCCGTCCTACATGTTGTACATTGAAAAAAGTACCTCGGCATACCTCTAATGCCGAGGTACTTTTAAAAATTAAAAAGTACCTCGATCAGAGCCTCCGACCTTCGCCTCTGATGATAGGTTCCGTCCACATCTAAATTTCCTCGCATTAATTGATATTATTATTTTACTTAAAAATTGCTCTCGACTTGTCCCTTCATGTGTGACTTAAGGTCGTTCAGATCAGGTCATAAAGGGACAAGTCAAGAGCAACTTTCAAATAAAAACATTTAAGAAAAACAATACTTTCCCTCTGAAAATTACTCCAAACGTGATAGTGTGCACTTGCCGTAACTCATTGTACAATGGATAATGAAGAAATTAGTTTTTAATATGTAAAAAACCAACCCCTTTCATTCAAATCACTTAATACTCCAATTAAATATTGAATAAAAAATAACACCCTCGGTGGGAATCGAACCCACGATCCCTACTTTTGCAATGACAAAACATTGATTATATTGATATTATAGGGATATATATATATATAAACATTATTTTAATCACTTAAATTTCTAGGTTCGTGGTGGGAGCGGCTGCCGCAAATTTCGTGGATCTGATAGTCATATACATAGCGAATAGTGATACGAAGGTGGACCACATTGTGCCCATGATAGAGGAAAAAACCAACGGGGCCATTATGCTGTACTAGGGCCGATCAATGTAAATCAGTACGTGTTGTAAATAGTTCAAGAGAAATTCGTCCGGTTAGTTTTTAAGTAGATTTAAGGCGATTTTGTAATTTTTTTTATAAATAAAACGTAAAATAAAAATTTGATGAAAATTTGTAGTTGCCACACAAAAGCAATAAATATCAACATAGAACTTTGTTTGTTGTTATAAAAGTTACTATATACTTCGACGAGTTGGTGAAGGAAACTGCAGTCGGGGCCAACTCTTCGTAAGACACGGGGAAGATAGGGTGTACTCGAAACGGTTCGTTGTGAGAGAGAACCGACAAGAGGAATAAGGACACAATTATCAGTGTACACTACTATTATGAATATTTGTTTCTGCAGGTCCTCAGCCAGAGCCTTAGTGTACGTAATGGTGCAGTCCTGACCGGTGATTTTAGTGCCTGCGTCGTAATCGCTCTCTCAAGTGTCGCCCCTGCTTTTCATCTCCGCTCTCAACTGTGTAGTCGTTGGAGCTTAAGACAGAACATTACAAGTAACAACGTATTTTTGATCAAAGGTGACAATTGAATCACGTATTTGAAATTAATTCGAGAATTATCGCTTTTACAGAACCGAGCCATAGTGGCCATTCGCAATAAACGCAGTAGCGGTAAGCGATGTTTGCAAGTCTATAGAAATCCAGACGTTCAAAATTGGGCAGTAATTGTGTGGGATAATTAAGGTATAATTCCTCAAGTTCAGTATCCCTGGTTCTGTCACAGGTTTTTCGCGCTGCTATTAACACCCGAATTGTTATACATGCGTAAAGTATTGCTTGCCGTTATGTTACCACTACCACGCCGATTGTGAATGACCTTTTAGCCTTACACGATACTTGCGGCATTCTATGCGGGTTTTAAACCGTCTCGGAGAGCAGAATCCGTAAATTAAAAAATTAAATCATATTTATAAATCTATAAATATATCACCTCCTTACGCGATTAATAATTAACCGATTGCGATATCATAGTGGTAGCCACTTATTGATAGTTTTCATTAAAATGGTGACCCAGCACAAGCTTCATTCAGCCATTTAGTTCAAAGCAATATATTACACTCCGGCTTGATACAATATCTCAAAGACAGGTATATTGTAAAATATTGCTTAATAGAACGTACATAATATTAGAATGGCAATATTGTGCAGGCATGAGTATTATATACATTTATAGTTGATGGATTATATACCACTTATAGTTGATGGATGAAAATAAAGCCATGCCAACTGCAGGGTCAGCAATCAGCAAATAGTAAATTTGACAAGTACACTGCAATTTGAGCTCATTGTATCCAACAAATCCTCCAGGCAAAAATAAAGTACAAAGGTCATACCTACTTCAATCCAACCATGAACACCTCATAATTTTCTCAGTTTATTCAAAATATCCACCACGAACTCATGTAATACAATACTGCTTAAAAAGATCAGGTCTGTTTTGTCAAAGAATTCAACAGGTCTGCATTAATATTTATTGCATATATGCAAAAATATTACACCTAATCTTCATCCAAACTAAGAACTACGAATTTTTGAAATATAAAAAACATAAGCGGCAGATATTAACAATGCACAAAGAAAACAAGCAAACGGAAAAGTAAAGGATTCAAATAAAAACTAATTCTTCAAGTTAAGGAGGGGCAAAGGAGGAGTGGAAAACGAAATACTTTTTCTCTAATTTAATAGTAAAACCTTGCAATAAAATGAATTATTGTGTAAAAGTTGTCTACTGCTCCGGCCTTAGCGACGCCTGACTTGGGACCAACCATCATCCCCGCCTTCCTGTGCTGCCGGCTGTTCACGGGCTATAAACATTTGAATAAAAAATTAAATACGTGATATGTAATATTTCACGTTCATCAATATTACGGATGATTCACTAATAATTCAATAAAATAGTTAACAGTATAAACAGTTTTCATTTAGGGTTAGAAGACTGAAAATCAAATACCGTCAATGTTTTCACTTACGTCTTTCGGCGGGCCTTTGTCTGGTAATTTCCTCTCCTCCTCTACGGTCGCCGCCACGTCTCATCTCTGTAGAACGTTCGTCGCGTCGGGCAGGCGGATCGCTTTTGGTAGGCTCTTTGGGTGCTGCTGCTCTCCAGTCGGAAGCACCACCACCACCACCACCGCCACCAGATCTGACTGAGGGAGCACCACCACTACGCCACATGCCACCTCCACCCCTACCATCGCGACGATCTCCGCCACGATCACCACCACGTTCTTCGCGACGCATCTCATCACGACGTTCTCCCCCGCGATCGTCTCTGCGTTCATCACGATCACCTCTACGTTCATCGCGATCGCCTCTGCGTTCATCACGATCGCCTCTGCGTTCATCACGATCGCCACCACGCTGCCAGGTGTCGGATTTGGGAGCGTCTTGGTTGGAAGAACGTAATCGGGCTACAAGAGAAAATTGATTATCAATGTGTAATGTTTCGTTTATACACATGACTATAGCTAGCCCCAAATGAGCACATTTCCGCGCTCCGAGAGGACGATGCGTGAACCATCTTGCAGCGACAAGTCTGTGCTTGCCCATAAACGCACACGTTTATCCGTCGAGCCTAGTCGGGAGATGTATATGCAATTGGCTTGTATCGCGATGTTTCAAAATGTTTAAAATACCACGAGCCAAGCCAAACCCACAGGTAAATCGTTCAGTTTACCCTAAACGAACGGATTTGGCCGCGACGAGACAGATTTCCGTACGTGTTTTGCGCGTTCGTCGATGGCCTCGGTCGTAAAAGTGGTCGCCACGAGTAAATCCGACGGTTTTCTCACGGCGATCAAATCAGCGAACAAAAGTGTTCGTAACACTATAGTAATGTATTGATATAGGTTGAAAGACAAAATAAGTTTGAAAGTATCTAGGAATCATTAAAAACTGCATATCTCCACATGCAAGAGTACCAGAATAATTGATCTATAGATAATACAGCAAGTATTAAATACCTTCTGAAGAATAATTTAAAATTTGAATAATTCCAGTCTTGACTAGTACAATACAATTTACAATTGTTACTTACTAGGCTTCCAGGCTTCTGTAGCGGGTGCATCGGTGGATTCCGTTTTGTCCGCCCTTTTCCGCCAGGGGTCCTTGGGCGCCTGTCGCTCTTCGGAGTGCTTGGATGGTTGATCATCGCCACCGCGTCGCCATGAATCTTTCTCAGGTTGTCGCTGCTGCTCTTGCATGCGGTTCTCCAGCTCTTGCTCGCGCTGCTTTTGTTTCGCAGCCACACGATCCCGCATCTCCTGATCGGCCTGGAACTTTTTCGCACGTTCCTCCTCCTCAATACGGTTCTTCTCGTCACGATTTTTGCGTTCCTGCTCTTCCCTCTGAATGCGATCCTCTTCCTTCAACCGGATTTCCTCTTCGCGTTTGCGTTCCTCCTCCAACTCTTTTTGGCGGAAGTACTCACGACGACGTTCTTCTTTACGAACTGCTTTACGTGCAGCTAGACGCTTGCGGCGTTCCTCAGCGACCATCTTCTCAAAGTCACGAAGTTTATCCTAAAATATATACAATTATAATAAATTCTGCCGCTATTTGAGCCTATGAGAATGAAAGTGGCGTAAGTCACATTTGAATTAAAAAATATATATTTTGAAAAGGATAAGATTTTGCGTTTTGGTATTTATGTAATCGACGCACGCAGTTACATTTTTTTTATGAATAAATTGATTTCAAGTCTGTAACTGATCACTACCCTATATACAACGTATCCTGAATAACATCACCGATTATTATTCAACTCACTTCATAAACGCTATTGCGTTCGCTGAGTAGCTTCTCCAAGAAGATATCTTTGTCTGGCTTCATCCGCACCATTCTCTCCTGGTTGGCGACGGCGATTTTACGTTCCTCAATAGCTGCGGCGATACGCTCAGTCTCCTGTTGTTCCCAGAAAGCCTGATCCTGCAGTTGACGCTCCTCCATGCTGGCCTGCAGCAGTGGAATCTCCTCCAGCCGCTTGGCGCGTTCAAAGTAATCAACCTTCTTCTCCTGCGACTTCAGTTTCGCTTGCAACTCACGGCGCTCCTTCTGCAATTCTTCCGCTTCACGCGCTGCAATTTGGTCAGCGTCCATTTTCTTAATATCCTGTGGGTGAAAAATTTTTAACAAATAAGATGAATTATATCAATTATTTCATTCAAATTAACTTACATCCTCATCCAATTTTTTCAAAATTTTCTGTCCATGTGATGTTTGCGAAATCTGTTGCATCTTCTCCTTCAAATGCCGATCCTTAATTTGTTGAATCTCATTCAGAGCCCTCTTGCGCTCCCGCTCTTCCCTCTCATGATCCAACCGTTTCTGCTCAGCAATTGCCTGCTGCTTAGCCATCTCCTCCAACCGCCGCTGCTCTTCTTCTTCGCGCACCGTATTAAGCTTCTCGATATACTCCTTTCTGTCCTCAATGATCTTATGCCGTTGCAACATCCTCTGATGGTCGCGCACCTTGGTCTCATGATAATTAGCCACCATAATTTCCCGTATCTGCTCCCGCTCCACCTTCTTCTTATTCGGATTAATCACGGCGATTGCCTGATGCAGCACTGTCGCCATATTAACCAGCTGGTTGCGGATTTGCTCGCTGGGCATGGTTTGCAAAGTAGGCCCTTCAGGCTTGTCCTCGCGCTGGCTCTCGCTCAAGTCCATTCCGAAATGAATGCAATCCTTTCCGTGATCGATGCGGATCTGCATGTCATTATGGCGCACACAGTCCACCAACAGGCGCTCCATGTGGAACGCAGTGGTGAATTTAGCCAGCTGGATCAAACGTTTGAATTCGATCGTTTGATACACTTGCGCGATTTGTCGGACGAGCCGCACCAAGGTAACATCTTGCAGTGCCGGGATGTACAGCTGCAGCGCGGAAACCTCCTCAGCTTCAAGCGACTCGATAACGGATTGAACGCGCGAGCACAGTAGGAGAGGGTGGAAATCGACTTCAAGCCAGTTGTGCAGACTTTGGAGTTGCGGTGTCGCCAAATTAAGGACATTGAAGCGAACCTGACGAATGGGTTATTGTATTAAACTGGTGCTACACCATCTTTATGGCAAATATCAATAAAACTTGCAGTTTGACAATGACATGCAATAAAGTGTGAATAGTCATGTTCAGCTCAAGTACTGTTTACTTACAACATCTTTAAGAAGGCTGGCACGGGTTGGTGGCTGTGTTAGACCTAACAAAACAGCCAAACGTTGGGCTTTCTCCAGGGGAGACTTGTCGGTTTCGATAAACCGGTCAAATTCAGGATGAGCCGAAGGCAGTGGAATGGCCAGAGTGGCAATCAGAACACGACATGCCATACTGCAAACATATAAACCAAAATTAAACTAAATGACAATTTTAACCATATGTAATAAAACAAGCACTCCAAAATATGATTTTTTGTATACACCTACTTGAACCAGAAATGCTAACTTTAATGACTTGTCATATACAAGAGTAGTGAAGTACTTACCGTTGCAACTCTTCCTGAGTAATGTTCTTCTTCATGTCTTTGGAGAGTTGGTAGAGCTTGAATAAAGCAGCAGCATGGAACAGGTAGTTTCCAGCCTTCCAGAACACCATTGCCAACTTTTGGTAATAGTTTGCCATTGTTTTAGGCACTGGCATTTTCTTGGACATGTTCATCAAGTTGTGGATGTCTTCAATTGCCTTGTAGGCTTCCTAATAGAGCAACAAAAAAATAAACATAAAAATTGATGTGAGAGAACACAATAGAATATTGTTTTTAAGCTTGTGACTTATTTTTTACCTGCCAAAGTTCCATTTGTATGGCCGAATCGAGTTGATACAGCCTTGTCTCAAGATTTAGCTGCTGTGTTTCTGGTTTGGAGATGGAAACATTAGCAACCTGCACTGGCAACTTGCCAATGTCATCAAGATGCTTCCTCAGTTTGTCACACAGTTTACGGAACTCAGTCTTGCGGTTGTACTTCAAGCAGAACTGGAAGGCCATGCGTGCAATGTCATGGTAGAGGTTTTCAACATGTGCATTTGTACGCAAGAGCTCAAGGCATTGGCAGTATGATTCCCACAGGAATTTCACCCAGGGTGTTAGAATTGTACGATCTGAACGATCTTGTGCGTCTTCACCGGATACAGCACTGCAAAGAATATTAATTACTAAAATTATATTGTGAATGCATGGTGTAGTTTACACACAAACAATTAATGAAGTGTTGTTATGAAATTTATATAAAAATTCATGTTTCCTCAAGCCATTTGATTAAGAGTTATATTCTACCTTTTGGTCCACAGTCTATTTACTTAAAAAAAAAAACTATCTTTATAGGACTATCAGCCATGAGGCTTTTTCAATGGTCAAGGGAGAAGCTCAGAGGAGTTTAATCTTTGATCGCCTGATATTTACCTTAACTTCACAGCATACAAAACCTCTGAAAAACTGTGAAGGGTGATTTGGGAAAATGTACCCCAATCGGGTATGGACTCAGGATCCCCAATGCTCAGTATGAGATGGACAGCAACTGAACTGGGTGGTTTTTGTTTTATGGTGACTACTTTTCTACTAAGAGTATATCCATAAAGGGCTAGTAGTGCACACAACCTAGGGGTGGGGTACCCCTAGGTTGTGTGCATTACTGCAGCCCTTTATGGACTATTTGTGCCTCATACAACATCCATAATATGCTAGCTGGGTCAGCTCTTAGTAGAAAAGTTTCCCAACAAGTGGTGGATTTGAACCACCAACTTTTCATACAAATTGGTAGACCATCATTTTAGACCTCTGCACCTTAAGCTGGGTGTTTTCTTTTTCTTGTTATTATATTTTTTCTAACAATAGCAACATCCTTCACCAGCTTCGGTTTTATGTATGAGCCTGTGAAAATGAAAGTGGTATAAGTCACTTTTGAATTGTTTTGAAAAGGAGAAGATTTTGTGTTTGGTATCTATCTAAATTGACATATGCAGTTTTTATTCATGAATAAATTTCAAGTCTGCACACATTGATTTACATAAATACCAAATGCAGACATTTCATTTTCAAAATAATTCAAATGTGACTTACACCACTTTCATTCTTACAGGCTCAATTGTTACAATATTTTACTGGTTTACTTCAAAAATTATTTTAACTTTCAGCAGCAACTAACTAGTTTCACTTTTTCCATGTTTAATTTAAATAAATAACTACTAATCTATTAAAAAAACAGACACTTGCTTTATGCCCTTATTCACCAACATCCCATTAACTGTATCAGTCCTATAAGCTATTGAATGGATAAATTGACAATGTCATTGTGACAGAATATACAAAAACAAATGTGCCTTGAACAGTGCTTTCAATTGGAGCTTTGATAACACCTTTTGTTTCATTATTCAGTATTTGCAATAGAGAGAATCTATAATAACTACATTCCCTAGAAAATATTTGTTGTTACTATAACAACAAATACTTATGGGCTGAGTAGCTATTGATAGATTTATGGAATGTTGGTGAATACAGGGGTCAGAATGTTATATAAAAACAGAAGAGGTTTAAACAACTAACCTCAACAAAATACTCTCAGGAGTAGCCAAATTATCCAAATCATCGATATCAATAACAGCTTGAGCTGACTGCTCCCTAGCATTTTCAGTTTTCTCCTCAGCCATCCGAAGATACCCTCGAATAACATTCTCCAATGATCCTACATTCACTGATTGAAACAAATTCCTGTACTGAAACAACCCCTCCTTGGCAATGTGTGACTTCTTTAGCTCAACACACAGGTCTAAATACTTGAACATAATCGGCTCCAGCACCGACTCGGACAGGTTGTACGACCATTTCTTGTTGCGGAACACCTCCTGCAGGGTGTCCAGCGCCCTGGCCGGTTTGCCGACGTCGATGAATTCTATAAATTAAAGCGTACGAATTACAGCCGGGGCGACCATATTGACGACTCTTTCACTTACCATTAGCGCGCTTTAAAGCGTTCTCGGGTCGCTGCCCGTACCGTGCCATATTGATGGGTCGCCGGTGGTCTCTTCACATTTATTCACGGGGGCTGAATTAGGGGGCTGCGGCCTTTTTTTAGCCAGCTCCGTGCGAATGTCAAAGCAGTTAACAACACGGCTCTGCCAAAATGGCCGAATATGTTTCCGCTGGCTACCAACTGTGACATTACGATCACGCAATTTGAACTACTTGCAACAAAATTCAGACTCAACTCTAGAACTAATAAGTTTAATAATGAATTACTAATTATGCCGGTGAGTATTTTATATGGTAAACAAATATAACTACTGTTTTTATATATTATTTATCATTGTATACTGATTTTAACTATCTACGATATCAGTGTTGAACGTCACTGGAAAAAAGCGCGAAATTCAAAAAAATACTATTACCATTATTTGGACGTTTTTTTGCAGAAAGGAACCAACCCACAAAATATGATTGTTTCTCTTACCTTTATTCTCAAAGAAGAAGGCAAACGGAATAAAAAAATATATCTCTAAAGCTCTAGAAGTCCAAAATTAACCTGAGATGAATTTATATCAATATTTGTATAAAACTTTATATAAATCGGTTTTCTCAACTTTAAAATCTTGTGGATTGGATCCATTCTGCAGAAAGGCGTTTATTTAAGGTCCCGATTTTTTATGTTGAGCATTGTAAACAATTATTGGTATTAAAGTAAATTGGTGCCCCAAATAATTGGAAATCGATTTAATTGTAATTAATTATCCCAGACTGCTGGAACCATAAATTAATTTTCAAAATTACTAACTAATATATTAATAATATATTAATTGGCTTATAAATTCCTTACACTCTATGAGTTCATAAAGTATTTCCCCCCACAGCAAAAACATAAAAACCAAATAGAATAATGTTCAATAAAAATATAGTGAGACTACAATAGGTGATACTACTACTACTGGTAAATTATAATAAACAAAGCAGACATAAAATTACTACCAACAATTTAAAAAAAAACTTCTAACTTTATAGGGCTATCAGCCGTGAGGCTTTTCCGCCGGTCAAGGAAGAAGCTCAGAGGAGTTTCATTGCCCGGGATTTACCTTAACTTCACACAAAACCTCTGAAAAACTGTGAAAGGTGATTCGCAAAAATTCGTTGTCCACTGTCCCCAATACTCAGTACGAGACCTACCATGCCTGTAACCACTCGGCTACTGAGCTGTGCCTAACAATTTTATTACCTTATAAAATTTCATTTCTAAAAAAAAAAATCAAAATAGGATAATGTATTGTCTCCTTTTTTATTATGGGCAAAATTCACATCGAAATTAAAAATCGAGTCAACTAGTTTTTATATAATAATACATTTATAGTTCCACCTAAATATACGGAGTTTGAATGAGAAGTTTATTTAGTTACGTCACATTATTATTACCTTTCAACAAGTGTTTCTGTGTGTTTGTGTTTGTGTTTTTCATTACATTACTGTGTAACATCGCGTTTTACATTAAAACTCAACTATTGTCGGCTCAAAAAGTGAAAAATTATCTTACAAAAGGCACTCCAATAAATCAACGTCCTTAACCGCAATAATCGTTATTACTTTTTTTTATCAACTATATATTCTTTTGGTTGTTTTCATTATGATTATTATTATTATTAGAATAGTACAGTCAAACGCAAGCGAAGAAAGGAGAAACAGCGTCAGCTCGGTACGCCCGAAAAACACATTCCGGTCAATAAAAAACACCTAAAAAATCTACACGACTAACAAACGTAAATTGGCAAATTCAAAAACAAAGTCATCGTCAATATAAAATATGCAAAAACTTAACACCTATAGATACAGTTTTTTTTTTGGGTTTTTATTATTATTTTGTGATATAAACGGATATTGTTTTAGGAGCGTAAAAGTTACGTTTTTTTTTTGTTTGATTAATTTATGAACGCGTCTGCTTGTGGTGAAAGACAAGAGATTTGTTACAAATAGCGGCCTCTTTTGTATATGTAGGTTGAAATTGACTTTGTTGGCAATATTTATTTATTTACTTTCGTACAATAAATATAGAGTGCCCCAAACTGACTGTTCCAAGTTAAGCGCTGTTAATCTCTGCAGGCTTGCTAGTAACGATAGAATTTTCAAATGGTAATCGTGCAAACAATGTTGCTGTTTATGATGTATAAAAAACGTCATAAACAGCAAATACTGTTTGCACAATTACCATTTTGAAAATTTGAAATATCTACTGCATATTTTATTATATTATCAAATTTACAATTATCTTATGTAACTACTTTTTTTTTTTTAGAAATCTATATTAGAAAACTTTCCCTATCAAGATATTTCGATTATGCACCCAATATTTTGTTTATGTACTAGATTTTAATTAATTATTTCGAATATTTTATTGTCATAGAAATGTTTTTCAAATATTTTTAAATAAATTCAGTTTCTTTTTTGGAGCAAGCTATATTATGTATACAGGTTGATTTAAATTTGGTCACCACCATTAAAAACATCTAAATTTGTATGTTGCTTGAAAATCATTAATTAAGTCATTTTATTTAGCGTTTCATGTATTTATCCACATTTTTATTTCTTATATTAGACTCATATTATTAAAGAGTTTAACATAATTGAAGAAAATATATCAAGCCTTTTACCGGAAGGTAAAAGGCAAATAGATAATATATTTAACAAACCTTTTAACTTTTAGCATTATAAATATGCTAATGGTGAGGATATCAAATTTTAATCACCCTATAAATTTGCCTTAAACAAGATTATTTTTTTTAGATATGTTAATCAATTGATGAATTTATTGAGCATTATAATTTTCAAGAGGCCGCCTTTTCTATTAATTAAGCTTTTTCCGTAGCCGTACAACACTATAGATATGAATTATGGGGGATATGTTATGTAAATATTTTTTTGTTTGGAAAATAATTGTAGATAGTTATTGTCTGCAATAAACAGCCTTATGTATACAATGATAAAATTTCCCTATAAGTATATAATATGTATAATTTATCTTACAATAATATATTTCATGATATAATATATATATTTTTCCTCTGAAAATTATTGTCAGATTTGTGCACATCTTATCGTTTTATTATTAAAATGTTAATCCCTTAAGAGTTAAAAATTATTGTCAACCACGTATATAATGTAATTATTATTGACGTTTATCTTTTTTCACAGTTACGAGAGAGCCTTAAAAAGTTTTTTTTTTTTTCTTATTATTGTCATTTTTTTTCATTGACTGTTTTGCGAATAGCGATAAATCGCTTTATTTTGTATCTTTCTTTTAAAAATGATCAGTCGTCACGCGGCCATCGCTGGCTGGATTGCTGGGGTGTTAGAAAATGCGGACGTTGAGGGCAGCCGATGTTAAGACGATTGTTAGGCTTGCGAAGGGTATGATGCTTTCTGCTGCGCTGGCCGAGCCGTTTTGTCGCTCGATGTAGCCCGGTTCGACCACCATTATTTTCCAACCTAAATTGTTATGTGTGTAACACTGCAAGAAAATTATTTATAACATATAAATTATAATTAAAAAATCCGTTTAGCTCATAAAATCGAATAATAAAGAACAATAGAGGGAGGGAAAACATAACACAATATATCGCTTGTTCGGAAAGAAAAGGACATAACTCAACAAAAACTGTTTTTGTGCATAGAACACTTAAAAAAAACCCCGAATTCAAAAACACAAACTAGAAGTCGGTACGACAAAAACTAACAGAGATACAGCTCGAAAAGGGCGTTTTTAAAATGTTAAATTTAAAGCAAATTTTACGTTAAGTTTAAAGGGTTGTAACGCGAACATAGAAAGAGATATCCACGAAGGGTTTCCGAATTTTTAATTAGTACCCTTAAGAGTATTAATTGGTAGCAAAAAATTTTTTTTAATTTTTTAAATTTTTATTGAAAGTTTCTCGCGATTATCGTTAAAAGTAATAGAGACAGATTAGGGATAATTCAGTACTCGTATGGAATGTTTTCCATACGAGTACCTCCCGAATCCAAAAACACAAACTAGAAGTTAGTACGCCAAAAACTTACCGTGATACAGCTCAAAAAGTGCGTTTTTGAAATGGTAATTTCAAGCAATTTTTAGAAACTTTGAAGGGTTGTGACGCGAAAACGGAATGAAATATCCACAAACCGTTTTTGGATTTTTAATTAGTACCCCAAGGAGTATTGATTGGTAGCATAATATTAATTTTAAAATTTAAATATTTTTTTCTAAAAATTTCACCTCTAACCTTTTAATCATTTCTCGGTTTTGCGCACGCCACGTTAAAAGTAATAGAGGGAGATTGTGTATAAAAGAGTTCTCGTATGGAAAGCCACACCCTCAATTCAAAAACACAAACTAGAAGTTGGTACGACAAATATTTACAGAGATACAGCGCGAAAAGTGCGTTTTTGAAATCGTAATTTCAAGCAATGTTTAGGAACTTTGAAGGGTTGTAACGCGAAAATGGAAAGAAATATCTACAAACGGTTTTTGAATTTTTAATTAGTACCCCTTGGAGTATTGATTGGTAGAATAAAATGCAATTTTATTTCCTTATTTTTATTGAAAAAATTGGACCTCTACCCTTAGGATCATTTCTCGGTTTCTCGCGATTCCCGTTAAAAGTAATAGAGGTACATTGGGGATAATACTGTTATCGTATGGAAAGCAACACCCCGAATCCAAAAACACAAACTAGAAGCCGGTATGATAAAAACTTACTGAGATACAGCTTGAAAAGGGCGTTTTTGAAATCGTAATTTCAAGCAATTTTTACGAACTTTCAAGGCTTGTGACGCGAAAACAGAAAGAGATATCCAGAAACGGTTTTTGGATTTTTAATTAGTAATCTAAGAAGTATTGATTGGTAGCATAAAATGAATTTTTAATTTTTTGTTTTTTTTCCGTCTAACCGCTTGATTATTTTTCGGTTTTTCGCACGCCACGTTAAAATTAATAAAGGGAGATTGTGTATAAAAGAGTTATCGACAGCCAAACCCTGAATTTAAAAACACAAACTAGAAGTCGGTACGACAAATATTTACTGAGATACAGCTCGAAAAGTGCGTTTTTGAAATGGTAATTTCAAGCAAATTTTAGGAACTTTGAAGGGTTGTAACGCGAAAATGGAAAGAGATATCCACAAACGGTTTTTGAATATTGAATTAATACCCTAAGGAGTATTGATTGGTGGAATAAAATGCATTTTTTTTTTTTATTGAAAAATTTCGACCTCTACCCTAGGATAGTTTTTCGGTTTCTCGCGATTCCCGTTGAAAGTAATAGAGATAGATTGGGAATAATACTGTTCTCGTATGAAAAGCCACCACTTGCACCTAAAAACACAAACTAAAAGTCGGTACGACAAAAACTTTGAAAGGGTTGTAACGCGAAAACGGAAAAAAATATCTATAAACGGTTTTCGAATATATAATTAGTACCATAAGGAGTATTGATTGGTAGCATAAAATGAATTTTATTTTTTTAAATTTTTATTGAAAAAAATTGACCTCTACCCCTAGGATCATTTCTCGGGATTCCCGTTAAAACTAATAGGGGTACATTGGGGATAATACTATTATCGTATGGAAAGCAACCCCCCGAATCCAAAAACACAAAAAAGAAGTCGGTACGACTAAAACTTAGTGAGATACAGCTTGAAAAGTGCGTTTTTGAAATGGTAATTTCATGCAATTTTTAGGAACTTTGAAGGGCTGTGACGCGAAAACGGAAAGAGATATCCACAAACGGGTTCTGGATTTTTAATTAGTACTCCAAAAAGTATTGATTGGTAGCATAAAATAAATTTTGAATTTTCTGATTTTTTTTGTAAAAATTTTCCCTCGTAACCCTCGGTTTCTCGCACGCCACGTTAAAAGTAATAGAGGACGATTGTGTATAATATAGTTCTCGTATGGAAAACCACACTCTGATTTCAAAAACACAAACTAGAAGTCGGTACTACAAATATTTACTGAGATACAGCTCGAAAAATGCGTTTTTGAAATAGTCATTTCAAGCAATTTTTAGAAACTTTGAAGGGTTGTGACACGAAAACGGAGAGCAATATCCACAAACGGTTTTCGAATTTTTAATTAGTACCCTTAGGAGTATTGATTGGTAGCATAAAATGCTTTTTTTTAAATATTCTTATTGAAAAAATTTGACCATTACCCCTAGAATAGTTTCTAGGTTTCTCGCGATTCCCGTTAAAAGTAATAGAGGTAGATTGGGGATAACACAGTTCTCGTATGGAAAACAACGCACCGAATTCAAAAACACAAACTAGAAGTTGGTACGACATACACTTACCGAGATACAGTTCGAAAAGTGTGTTTTAAAATTGTTATTTCAAGTAATTTTAGTAAATTTTGAAGGGTTATGACGCGAAAATGTAAAGAGATTGGATAACGATTTTAGAAATTTTAATTAGCATCCTAAGGGGTATTGATTGGTAGCATAAAATTAATTTTGAATTTTTTTATTTTTATAGAAATAATTTGACCTCTACCCCTAGAATCGTTTCTGGGTTTCTTGCGATTCCCTATAAAAGTAATAGAGGCAGATTGGGAATAATACTGTTTTTATATGAAACGCCACCCCTTGTATCCAAAAACACAAATTAGAAGTCGGTACGACAAACACTTCCTGAGATACAGCTCGAAGAGGGCGTTTTTGAAACAAGCAATTTTTAGGAACAATTTTTCTAGTAAACTTTACCTGATAATATAAAAGGTCTGGTGCATTCATAGGAACCGTCCAATTCAAATAGGCAGGATCCCCGTTGTCACACTCCAGCCTCAACGTTTCCATATACTGTTCAAATGACTCCGTCTCGGATGACTTATCGATGCTCTTGTGAGCCCACTCGCAGTACCTACCAGCTGCAGTCGGAAACGGATAGCCCTGATGGTCGTACGACACCCCCGCAAACACCTTCTGTTTCTTCTGGTCGTGTTCGTACTTTTGCCCGAAGCCGCCCTCACGGGAGTCGGTTATGTAGAACGGATGGTACCGTGCGGGGTTCGTGCTGTCGTCGCCGCCCTCCACTATGAACGTGTACGTTTGTCCACGCTCCACATAGACTTCCGGGATGAGTTTATCGTTGATGTACCACGCGATGCCCCACGAGGGCTGCCCGGTGATCGGGGTGTAGCCTCGTTTACCGCCAGTTGGACCGATGCGAGCGGAAAGCATTGTCTCGCCTAAAACAAATACGATTAGTATTGCCGTAGTTTTAGTGCATTTTTTAACTCACCCATTATTTTATTAATAGGCCACGGCTTAGGCCCGTCCTCATCAATCAAAGTCTCCAGCACCCCAGTACAATCAGCATCGTTCATATCACTA
The DNA here is from genome assembly GCA_963942505.1 of Lordithon lunulatus. NCBI lineage: Eukaryota > Metazoa > Arthropoda > Insecta > Coleoptera > Staphylinidae > Lordithon > Lordithon lunulatus. Next base: position 37,396,941 of record OZ012671.1, read on the forward strand.
AAATCAATCTTTTGATCATCAGTAGTTTTTCCGGTTATACTATGCGCGTTCGCTTCCTTTCTGGAATTCAACGGCCCTATAGCGGCAATCACGCTCACAGCTCCATCATTGGGTATCGCCCTATCGTTTACAGCCTCGTTAGTTTGCAACGGACGCGTGTACGTCACCGTGGTGACGCCATTTTTACGGTCACCGGAAATAAGAGTGACGTCATTACGCCCCCCGATGCGTTCGTCGGGACAAACGCCTGATTTTCCATCACACTGCGCCGTGTGGGACATGTAGTAGTCGACGGCTTTGAAGGTTCTGGCTTCGGTGTCGTAGAAGACGACGGTGACATCACCTCCAACCTGATCATGTATATACTCATAATTAATGTATACAAACAATAATTAAAATCATGAGTACTAGCTTCTAGAGATATTACATATATAACAATCAGGAGTGAGTACCATTGTAGAAATTGATTATTTGGCAAAATAATATCTGTTAAGTAATGTATGTATAATATATAACAAAATAATTTACGAGTATACATTTTTTTTAATCCTTGACAGAACAAAACACAAGTGCATTATTTTAAATATTTTAAATTTTTTGAATTATTTTGCTCAAATTTTCACAGCTCGCTTTCACAGTCGATTTTTAATTTGATCGTTATCCCCGAATTTTGTTAACAGACTGTATTGATCTAAACAAAACACAAGTGCATTATTTTAAATATTTTGAAACAAATGTATGAAAACACGTTTTAAATAGCATTTAAACAGTTTTTATATAAATATTTGCGGGCAAATGTTTGTAGGTATAGACTAGGCTTTAGACGTTTTTCTCTTACCATTTGAGGTCGATTTTGTGCACCGCTTAGTCCAAACGCCACGTACTGGTCCTCACGAATCTTCGCTGACAGTGTGATCTGCACCTGGTCACCCTTCAGCTCCCATCGCACCTGCAGCCGCTTATCCAGAAACTCCCTACAGTTCGTCGGAGTAGGCGGTCGCGGGGTTGAGCTCGTCTTCGGTTTATAGTTGCGGGTTGAAAATGAACGAATGGTGGGGGAGAAGAGGGACAGAAAGAAACACGAGTTGACTTTAAAAGTGCACATCAGAGTATCCTATACTTACGGGGTTGTACCACCAGGGCGGCTTGCGTTCAACAAACAAACAATTCTTAATGTCTTTTAACGAAATAATAAATTGAGACTGTAGGTACAATCTTTATATGAGCGTGTGAGAATGAAAGTGGAGCAAAGGTCGATTTAGACAAGACAATTTCTTGACTCAAAAGTTAAGGTCGTTTTAGACAAGACAATTTCTTGACTTAAAAGTTAGTCAAGATGCGAGACAATCTAAATTATCTCGTATCATACAGCAAATTATTTGAAATATTGTATTGGATGGTAGATCGAACGGAAAAATATTATAACGCGTTATATTTATCAAGGGCAAATTGTATGGGAGGAGGATATATGAATTCAGTTCTTGAACAACTTTTGAGCTAAGAAATTGTCTTGTCTAAAACGACCTTTAGTCAAGATGCAAGACAATCTAAATCGTTTCGTATCATACAGCAAATTATTTGAAATATTGAATTGGATGGTAGATCGAATGAAAAAATATAACGCGTTCTATTTGTCAAGGACAAATTTTATGGGAGGAGGATATATGAATTCATTTCTTGAACAACTTTTGAGCTAAGAAATGGTCTTGTCTAAAACGGACTTAAGTTATATTTGAATTATTTTGAATAGGAGAAGATTTTACGTTTGGTATTTATGTAAATCGACGTTCGCAGTTGCAGACGTGAAGTCAATTTATTCATAAATAAAAATGTAACTGCGTACGTCGATTTACATAAACACAAAACGCAAAATCTTCTTCTTTTCAAAACAATTCAAATGTGACTTACACCACTTTCATTCACAGCTTCAAATGTAACAAGGAATCTTTGCCTTGTTTTCATGTGTAAATAGCACACTTGTAACATTGCGTTTTGAATATATATATATATATATATATATATATATATATATATATATATATATATGTATATATATATATATATATATATATATATATATATATATATATATGTATATATATATATATATATATATATATATATATACAATAGATTTACTACTTATATGTTATGTAATTTCCAATATGCGTGGCGTGTTTTAATAAATCGACGATCTTTTCTCCGCCCTTTCCGTGAAATTTGTTGTTTTAGTTCCTCTCTCGGTTTGTCAATATTGAGAGATTTATGTTTTTATTCGAAAACTGTTTTAAATTTTTCTTTTTTTAGCGTTGTGGGTGTTAATTTTTATTTAAAACATAAGTTCATTCTCATGCTGATGAATACTCACCGAAATTTTAGTCTGCCCCAATGCTGGAGGCACGTCTAAATCCTTCGGGATGACCACATGCCCGAAATTGTGCCGGTATTGGACACACCACACCGCCAGCCAGTCGACATCGTAAACGGTGAGGGAACCGGGCAGTTGGATTTCAATGTCCTCGCCCTGATACCCGCGCAACGGATCCAACGAGCCCATCTCGTTGGGCACTTTAATTCCAAACGGTGTTGGTTCGGAGCCGTTGCCTACCCAGAAGTAGGCATCCGGCCCGGCGCCGTCGTAGTGCAAATTGGGGATGTAGAAGGTCTTCGCATCAAGGATGCTGATATTGTCTGAGCGGAGACCGTGTGCGAGTCGTTTGAATTCGGGTAGTACGCGAGGCTTAGGCACCTCGAGATTCGGGGGGATGAAGACTTCCCCAAAGTCTACCTGAAATTAAAAAGTCGAGATGTAATTGCAATTTGAATTTTGAAGTTAAACGTGGGATCACTTTTAGCCTTAACTTTTATACAAATCTGGTGTAGGTACCAAACAACATTCCGAATTAATTATTTAATATTACATCAGAATTATTTTTTTAAATTAATTAAGATTTTTTTGTAAATTTAAAATGTAACCATTATTGGCTAATTCCCCACGTGATTTACGTATGTACCTATCACAGCCGATGACGTCACTTGTTTTTGACTGCGCGGCTCGTTCTTTTTTTTGAGCGGCCCGTGCCATTAGTAAACGGTTGCTTTAGCATGTTTTTTCTCTCAATTTTTTTGAATTATTTTGCTTAAATTTTCACAGGATCATCCCAGCTCGCTTTCATAGTCGATTTTTAATTTGATCGTTATCCCCGAATTTTGTTCACAGACTGTATTAATGTATAGGGTGGATATGTGTATGGATTACGAGAGTGGGATGTAATAGAAAAGGTGATTCCTTTCTGGCTGGCCTATGGGTGTGATTCTGCAGGATATGAATAGAACACATTTTTAAAGATTTCGACTAATGTTTATTTTTCTGTCCATTTAACTGCTGGGTAGAAATAATTTAAAGTAGCTATTGCAGTAGAGATCGGAATGAATAGAACACATTTTTAAAGATTTCGTTGTAAATTATGATTACATTAAAACAACGACGTTTATAACAAGGCTGATGTCATAAACTTCGTCGTTGTTTTAATGTAATCATTATTTACTTTAACGAAATCTATAAAAAATTGTTCTATTCATATTCCGATCTTTACTGCAAAAGCTACTTTTAATTATTTCTACCACCCCATACTGCAGTGGCCCACCCACGCCATCAATTCCAAACCTTCTGAATAGAGAAGCGGCATTTCTTACTGCCGGCGTTAATGAAGCTGTGTGTAACGTTAAATAGGACTGTCGAATAACGCAGTAAATTTCACTGGGGGTGGCGCGCGGGCAGGGGGCGGTCTGCGCCGGTTGCCATTTTGGCAAATGTATCCAAAGTAGATGGCCGCGGCGGGCGAGTGGCAGCGGCAGCGCAGGTCGATAATGTGATACTGTGATTCCCAGGGCGGGCGCCACCCCCACACTACGCCTCCCGCTTTACTATGAGATTTGTACTCGCCGCGAGGAGCTCGTAGTAATTATTGTAGTACGGCCATCTGTATAAACGCTACCATCATCGCCCGCCGCCATGTTGTAAATAGACATATTTGTGTAAATTGTTTAAGTTTGCTTTAGAAATCATTGGGAAAGTCTGTAAATCAAATTTTTCATTAAATTAACATATAATCAGCTCTGGATACCATATACATCATTGCATTTTAAATTCCCTTGAGAAAAACATATTTCAAATATAATGAACCCTTTCGGCCTCTCATAACATTTACAGGCCTCTACTTACTGTGCCTATCCATATGTTTGCTTTTAATTACTAAATTTCATTGCAACATGATTTGTCTTTTTCGCTAACACAACCTGACAATGTACAAACAAACAGCATGAAGTTACTGGGTCTGCATATAGACACAAAACTAAAATGGAAAACCATATTGCAGTTATAGCAAAGAAACTGTCATGAAATGCCTTCATATTGCGAAACTTAGTAGGACAAGTTTCAAGATATATGTTACGAACCGTCTATTTCCGTATGATTCAAAGTATAATTTCGTATGGCCTTCTATTGGGGAGGAAACAGCGTGGATAGAAATAGAATCTTTCGACTACAGCGTAAAAGTATTAAGGGCCTTTCGCAATAATCGCGGTAGGGGGTAACGTAGCGGTAAAGCCTTGGTTTCCTAGGAAGCGGAGTCGACAAAAGCGGCCGTATTTCACGTCATTTTGACGTCACACATTTCTTTTATGTATATTTAAATAAATCTGGTAATCCAGAGAGTGGTATACTTCAAAGTATTGAGAAAATGTCATGAATTACACTGGAATCTGGTGAGTTATTCAATTACATATTCTTAAAACGTATCTTGTAATGTGTAAATGAAGTCAAAGACGGCCGTATTTATCGACACCGCTTGCTAGGAAACCAGGACTTAAACGAAATTGCACACATCTATAAAAATGCGGGTGTTTACAGGAGCGCAGTAAAACTATGAGAGAACATGGGTAATTATCTCTACACATAGCAGTACTGTCCAATTCTGAACGTCTGAATTTTTATAGCCATGCAAAACATTGCTTACCGCTACCTTACCACTACCGCGCTTATTGTGAATGGCCCATTAGTGATGGACGGTATATCCTACAGAGACTGCAAATAAACTTTTACCAAATTAAATCTATACTACCATCGTTATATATTTTAAAATGTGTTGTATTTGCATGGAAACATACTAAATATTTTGAATTTAAATTAAATTTAAAAAAAAACAAAAAGATACACATGTCCACAACACCCGTGGAAAATTTAACGTTAGACCTAAATTATGTAGGCTAGCGAAATCCCAACGTAGCCCAATAAAACTATACAATAAAATTCCGTTCAGAAACATTGCCATAAAAAAGTTTAAGACTGTTTATCAACCATTTATAATATAAAATACACTACTGAGGAATTTCTATTAATCAATCTGAACCTATATACATACATATATATATATATATATATATATATATATATATAATCTTTTAAACTCTCTTTATACCCTTTCGGGTGTCGAGATTATTTAAGCATATATTAAATCTATTGTATTTTCTGTAGAAATTCCTTCCAGTCCTTCCCATTGCTCGCCATTCTCCTTGCATCCTGCCATCAAATGCCATTCCTCGTTAGTATTTCATGTATGTTGTTTTCCCACGTTTCGTGTGGTCTACCTCTTCTTTTCTTTCCTTTTATTCTTGTGTTCCATACACTTTTTATCTGTCTCCCTTCTGGCATGCGAATTAAGTGTCCATACCATCCGAGTTGTTTCCTTTCTATAGTTGTCTGTATATTTTCTATCTGTAGAGCTGTTCGAATTTGTTCATTTCGTATTCTGTCAATTCTTGTGATACCTTCTATTCTCCTTCAGTACTTCATTTTTGCTGCTTGCATTTTGTTTTTAAGTCTTTGAATATTATGCGTTTTGTTTTCTTCGATACCTGCTTGTTATTAAGTATTATTTTGTTTAGCATATGGTAGCTTTTGTTTGCTGCCCGTATTCTGTTGTTCATTTCTGGTTCCAGACTTCCCTTGTAATTTATATTTATAGTCAGGTATTTAAAATTAAAAACCTGCTCGATACTTTTTCCCGCTATTTGGATATTTGTTTCCACTTCCTGTTTGGCGATCACCATAATTTTTGTTTTATCTGTGCTTATTGTCATGTTGTGTTTATTTAGTTCTTCGTTCCATATATTAATGTTCTCTTGCAGGTTTTCTTCGGATTTGGCTAGTATTACAATACCATCAGCAAAATCACACTTAGCTATCATTGTGTGTCGTAGTTTATAATATCCTATGTCCTTTTTCCTTGTTTTCTCCTTTATATTTTTTAATATATTATCTAGGAATATTATAAACAGTAGAGGGCTTAATGCTCCACCTTGTTTTAGTCCTTGCTTGGTTGTAAATTCCTGTGATATCTGATTTCCTGTCGTTATGTAATTGTATGTCGTTCTGTATATACCTTGTATTGTTCTTTGTAGTTGTTTGTTTATTTGCCTCTTTTGTAGTATATTCCACATTGTTTTTCTGGGTACTCTGTCGAACGTTTTTTTCCAGGTCTATAAATGCTATAAATAATTGACTGTCATGGTCCATTGTTTTCTCCATCAGTTTTCTTAGTGTAAATATATGGTCCTGCATTGAGTGGCCCTTCCTGAAGCCACTTTGTGCATTTTCCAACGTTATTTCTGTTTGATGTCTTAGTTTACTTTCTAGTACAACCTCATAAATTTTAGCAGTTGTGCATATTAGTGATATTCCCCTGTAATTATAGCAGTTTTTGTTGTCTCCTTTTTTGTATATTGGGAGTATTACTGCTTTCTCCCAATCATTTGGATTTTTTCCATTTTTCCATATAGTCTTTAGAAGCTGTTTTAACAAATTTACACCTTCCTCGCCCATATTTTTGAGTTGTTCAGCTTTTATGTTATCATGGCCTGATGCTTTACCATTTCTTAATTTTATAAATGCTTCTTTTACTTCTGCTTCTGTTATATTGTCTGGTTCTTCGTTTAATATTTTCCACCTATGCGTTCTCATTTCCTTCGTTTGTGCTTAACATCGTTTTCTTCTGCAAAAGCTCTTCGAAGTGCTCTTTCCATCTTTTCATTATATCATGATCTTGTTTTATTATTGTTCCCTGTTTATCCTTTAGTTGTCTTAGTGTTATTTGTACTTTCTCGTTCTTGCATTTCTTTAGTGTTCTATAAAAAAAAAATTCTATTTTCGTTAAAGCTGTATTCCCAAATTCTTCCCATGTCCTTTCCCTTGATTCTTTTATTATTTGTTTCATTTCGTTTTCTCTGTATTTTATACACTTCGTAGTATTCTTCTTTCTTGGAATTGTTGTACTTTATCCACTTTTGCTTTTTCTTCTTTATTTTCTCTTTTATTTCTATAGTCCACCATCGTGTTTGCTTTCTGTTGTTTGCCTGTCTGGTTGTCCCGCATGCGCGTTTTGTAGCCTCTGTTATTATGTGTTTGAAACTGCTCCATATTTCCTCCACATCATAAGATTTTGAAAAAGATGTGAGTTCTTTAATATAATTCTGATACTTATCCTTTGTTTCTTTATATTTTAGTTTGTCTATTCTGAATTTCTCACTTGCATTTTCTTTCTTGTACTTATCCTTTTTAGTGTCAACCTCGTTTCCGCATGGTTTTTGTTTTTATTTCTTCCTTAATTGTGATGTTTGCTACCACTAGATAGTGATCACTTCCTATCTCGCTTCCTTTTTTCATCCGTACATCCTTAACTATCTTCCTTTGTTGTGTGTTTGCTAAAAAATAGTTTATGATCGACTTTTCATTTCTACTCTTTACTTCTCTGGTATATTTTTAGATGGTCATCGAAAATAACATACAGGCGACCAAGATAAACAAAACGCAGCAGAGGCAAACTAATGATAAGACAGCTAGACTACCTCAACGTAATAGAAGTGAAGACATGGTTCAAGACAGCACAAATCAGAGAAACATGGAAAACAATGAAAAAGGCCTACAACGAGGAATGAATAACTGATAGCTGAGGAAGAAGAATTCTTTATACGACAGATTTTCAAATTTATTACTCCACTCAATTTCGCGACGGCAATTTATTCATGCCGGACACGAAAAGGTATCGCAAGAATGCAAATTTAAGGAATGAATAATAACCGGCCGGCCCCGCGCCCTTGGCACGGTTAATATTGTTGAAAACACTCGGAACAAATTAGAATCACGTCGCGGAGACAATGCGCGCGGCAGAGCGTCGCGAGGGCCACAATGCGGGCGTCAGGCTGCGGTTGATGTGTGACGGGCTAGCTGTGAAGGGGGGGCGGCGGCTGCCGGAGCGCGAGCGAGCTTTCCGCCCCGGCGCCTCCACTGAATGGCCCCGACAACTCACTCGGAATATATTTTCCCGGCGTGGCCCCCATTTATATAAGTTGCCCAGGCTATTTCCCTTTTGTGGCATACATTTATTTTTTCAAGTTAACAGCCCGAGGGGGACGAGATTGAGTTTTTTTTCTTGGCGTCTTAAAGACGCGGGTGGTGGGGTGGTGCGGCCGTTATTAACTCGCGCGCTCGTTTTATCTAATAAGCTATAAATATTCCTGATTTACGGGAGGGTTGCCGCTGTGAGCGTGGGGGGGCTGGGAGACGGTTGGCCGTGACGGACACAACAGACGCAATGGACCGCGAGAACACAACGGGCAGAGAAAGACGATGAGCGCACGCTAACTGAGTTAGAAGGCATTAGGTCCGATTGGAAAATGTAATTGCTACGCGTGCTTGACAGCGGGGATGGCGACGAGGCTCGCCCGTCAAATTAACAAGCGGATCGTTTTCGATGGGGTGCGCGGTATTAACCGGAACGGACATGAGGGGGCGGTTTTGGTGGTTAAAAGAGATATATAAACTAAAATTCTTTGAAAGTAATAACGTTCAAAACGTTTACGAATATAACGTTTGCGAGCCACGAGTGGCTCTTGGGTCCTGTTTGTGGTTTTCAAAATACAATTGTGTATGGCAAGAACGAGAGAGGTAGAAAAGTGTGGATAGGCCTGGGGAAACCGCATGTATACTGTGTAAGAAGGAGAAGGACACTTGGTGGCACGCTAGCAATGAATGTGAGGGTGTGAAAGCAGAGTGGGTGGAAGATTGCAGAAAGGTGAATGAATGGTTAGGAGTGGATGGAAAAGGTGTGAAAATCTGCAAGAGGTTGACGTGAACGGAGGTACAGCCATAATCTCTGGTTTTTCTTGAGGGTGCCATATGGTAGTTGATGTATTACTTATGATTTAGTTTTATATTTTGTGTGAAATTTTATCAGTTACGGGCCGAGTGCTTTAGAAAAATATCTAGTGTGGGCCCAACAGGACTTTCCGAATTACATGACCTGTTGTAATTTTTTTAACATTTTCGAAATTTTCAACTTTTTTATTTTGCCACATTTTCTCACATTTTCCCACATTTTCACATTTTCACAGCTTCACAGCTTCACAGCTTCACAGCTTCACAGCTTCACAGCTTCACAGTTTCACAGCTTCACAGTTTCACAGTTTCACAGTTTCACAGTTTCACAGTTTCACAGTTTCACAGTTTCACAGTTTCACAGTTTCACAGTTTCACAGTTTCACAGTTTCACAGTTTTACAGTTTTACAGTTTTACAGTTTCACAGTTTCACAGTTTCACAGTTTCACAGTTTCACAGTTTCACAGTTTCACAGTTTCACAGTTTCACAGTTTCACAGTTTCACAGTTTCACAGTTTCACAGTTTCACAGTTTCACAGTTTCACAGTTTCACAGTTTCACAGTTTCACAGTTTCACAGTTTCACAGTTTCACAGTTTCACAGTTTCACAGTTTCACAGTTTCACAGTTTCACAGTTTCACAGTTTCACAGTTTCACAGTTTCACAGTTTCACAGTTTCACAGTTTCACAGTTTCACAGTTTCACAGTTTCACAGTTTCACAGTTTCACAGTTTCACAGTTTCACAGTTTCACAGTTTCACAGTTTCACAGTTTCACAGTTTCACAGTTTCACAGTTTCACAGTTTCACAGTTTCACAGTTTCACAGTTTCACAGTTTCACAGTTTCACAGTTTCACAGTTTCACAGTTTCACAGTTTCACAGTTTCACAGTTTCACAGTTTCACAGTTTCACAGTTTCACAGTTTCACAGTTTCACAGTTTCACAGTTTCACAGTTTCACAGTTTCACAGTTTCACAGTTTCACAGTTTCACAGTTTCACAGTTTCACAGTTTCACAGTTTCACAGTTTCACAGTTTCACAGTTTCACAGTTTCACAGTTTCACAGTATCACAGTTTCACAGTTTCACAGTTTCGCAGTTTCGCAGTTTCGCAGTTTCGCAGTTTCGCAGTTTCGCAGTTTCGCAGCTTCACAGCTTCACAGCTTCACAGCTTCACAGCTTCACAGCTTCACAGCTTCACAGCTTCACAGCTTCACAGCTTCACAGCTTCACAGCTTCACAGCTTCACAGCTTCACAGCTTCACAGCTTCACAGCTTCACAGCTTCACAGCTTCACAGCTTCACAGTTTCACAGTTTCACAGTTTCACAGTTTCACAGTTTCACAGTTTCACAGTTTCACAGTTTCACAGTTTCACAGTTTCACAGTTTCACAGTTTCACAGTTTCACAGTTTCACAGTTTCACAGTTTCACAGTTTCACAGTTTCACAGTTTCACAGTTTCACAGTTTCACAGTTTCACAGTTTCACAGTTTCACAGTTTCACAGTTTCACAGTTTCACAGTTTCACAATATCACAGTATCACAGTTTCACAGTTTCGCAGTTTCGCAGTTTCGCAGTTTCGCAGTTTCACAGCTTCACAGCTTCACAGCTTCACAGCTTCACAGCTTCACAGCTTCACAGCTTCACAGCTTCACAGCTTCACAGCTTCACAGCTTCACAGCTTCACAGTTTCACAGTTTCACAGTTTCACAGTTTCACAGTTTCACAGTTTCACAGTTTCACAGTTTCACAGTTTCACAGTTTCACAGTTTCACAGTTTCACAGTTTCACAGTTTCACAGTTTCACAGTTTCACAGTTTCACAGTTTCACAGTTTCACAGTTTCACAGTTTCACAGTTTCACAGTTTCACAGTTTCACAGTTTCACAGTTTCACAGTTTCACAGTTTCGCAGTTTCGCAGTTTCGCAGTTTCGCAGTTTCGCAGTTTCGCAGTTTCGCAGTTTCGCAGTTTCGCAGTTTCGCAGTTTCGCAGTTTCGCAGTTTCGCAGTTTCGCAGTTTCGCAGTTTCGCAGTTTCGCAGTTTCGCAGTTTCGCAGTTTCGCAGTTTCGCAGTTTCGCAGTTTCGCAGTTTCGCAGTTTCGCAGTTTCGCAGTTTCGCAGTTTCACAGTTTCACAGTTTCACAGTTTCACAGTTTCACAGTTTCACAGTTTCACAGTTTCACAGTTTCACAGTTTCACAGTTTCACAGCTTCACAGTTTCACAGTTTCACAGTTTCACAGTTTCACAGTTTCACAGTTTCACAGTTTCACAGTTTCACAGTTTCACAGTTTCACAGTTTCACAGTTTCACAGTTTCACAGTTTCACAGTTTCACAGTTTCACAGTTTCACAGTTTCACAGTTTCACAGTTTCACAGTTTCACAGTTTCACAGTTTCACAGTTTCACAGTTTCACAGTTTCACAGTTTCACAGTTTCACAGTTTCACAGTTTCACAGTTTCACAGTTTCACAGTTTCACAGTTTCACAGCTTCACAGCTTCACAGCTTCACAGCTTCACAGCTTCACAGCTTCACAGCTTCACAGCTTCACAGCTTCACAGTTTCACAGTTTCACAGTTTCACAGTTTCACAGTTTCACAGTTTCACAGTTTCACAGTTTCACAGTTTCACAGTTTCACAGTTTCACAGTTTCACAGTTTCGCAGTTTCGCAGTTTCGCAGTTTCGCAGTTTCGCAGTTTCGCAGTTTCGCAGTTTCGCAGTTTCGCAGTTTCGCAGTTTCGCAGTTTCACAGTTTCACAGTTTCACAGTTTCACAGTTTCACAGTTTCACAGTTTCACAGTTTCACAGTTTCACAGTTTCACAGTTTCACAGTTTCACAGTTTCACAGTTTCACAGTTTCACAGCTTCACAGCTTCACAGCTTCACAGCTTCACAGCTTCACAGCTTCACAGCTTCACAGCTTCACAGCTTCACAGTTTCACAGTTTCACAGTTTCACAGTTTCACAGTTTCACAGTTTCACAGTTTCACAGTTTCACAGTTTCACAGTTTCACAGTTTCACAGTTTCACAGTTTCACAGTTTCACAGTTTCACAGTTTCACAGTTTCACAGTTTCACAGTTTCACAGTTTCACAGTTTCACAGTTTCACAGTTTCACAGTTTCACAGTTTCACAGTTTCACAGTTTCACAGTTTCACAGTTTCACAGTTTCACAGTTTCACAGTTTCACAGTTTCACAGTTTCACAGTTTCACAGTTTCACAGTTTCACAGTTTCACAGTTTCACAGTTTCACAGTTTCACAGTTTCACAGTTTCACAGTTTCACAGTTTCACAGTTTCACAGTTTCACAGTTTCACAGTTTCACAGTTTCACAGTTTCACAGTTTCACAGTTTCACAGTTTCACAGTTTCACAGTTTCACAGTTTCACAGTTTCACAGTTTCACAGTTTCACAGTTTCACAGTTTCACAGTTTCACAGTTTCACAGTTTCACAGTTTCACAGTTTCACAGTTTCACAGTTTCACAGTTTCACAGTTTCACAGTTTCACAGTTTCACAGTTTCACAGTTTCACAGTTTCACAGTTTCACAGTTTCACAGTTTCACAGTTTCACAGTTTCACAGTTTCACAGTTTCACAGTTTCACAGTTTCACAGTTTCACAGTTTCACAGTTTCACAGTTTCACAGTTTCACAGTTTCACAGTTTCACAGTTTCACAGTTTCACAGTTTCACAGTTTCACAGTTTCACAGTTTCACAGTTACATTTAACCATTTTGGCTAATTCCCCGCGCGATTTACGTATAGTCCTTTAAACCTTTCCTTTTTTGCTGCAACCGCGAGCAATTGTGAGCAGTAAATTGTTTGTAGTATTTTTCCCGGAAAGTTATCGCATATTTCCACAATCTTAGTTAGAAAACGTGAAGACGTGTTTACGATGCTATAACCTTCCTTTAAATCAGTAATGTATTCGGAAAGTAACAAATTTAATACCTCGTTTAGTTCTAAGTCTCGGAATATTATAACCACCTCGAAACCCTGGGCTAGATTTTATAAAAATAAATTAATTTTATAACCCCGATTCTATTTCTAGTCTGTGATTCAAGCATCGCATTTGTAAACAGTCATACATGAGGTCATTAAAAATCAACGATAATGTATGCAACTTAAGTAGATTATCAGTAAGCTAGGTGTTGCCGCCAACATAGGGCAATTAAGGTTGCATACAGTTGGAAGTCATTTTCTCCCCACAACCTTTTTTATCTGCACCCTCGCCATCTCATGTGCTGCAAGCAGTTGTTTATTTGATGATTTGTTGTATTACAAATATGAAATATTTGTTTTAACTTGTGATGGTGGATTCCATCCCTTGTATTTTTGGGTGATAATAATGGACTGTATGGAAATACTTTTTGCCATTTGCTTTGTTTATTTAATGATTTATTGTAATAGTAATGTGAAATATTTGTTTTAACTTGTGATGGTGGATTCCATCACAAGTTAGAACAAATATTTCACATTAGTATTACAATAAATCATCAAATAAATAAAGCAGATGGCGAAAAGTGTTTCTATACAGTCCATTATTATCACCCATAACACAAGGTATGGAATTCCGTACAGTCCATTATTATCACCCAAAACACAATTGCATTTAACTCGCGTTTATACAATCCAGCCTTAGAAAATATCTACCCTTGATTACTGAATCCGCTAGCGAGCATCGATTATTGTTTCACAAGGTTTAAATTTGTACACTCTGAATTCCGCCGAAATCAGACTTTATATGTTTTAATTAGCTACTCACTGTGAACCGCCGACACCAGACGGAGAGCCACCGGATGTCCTTGATCCGCTTGCCCATGGGCAGCCGCAGGATTACGTCCGCGTTCTTGTAGGCCCTTAAGACCGGCGGATCGCTGAAACAAAGCAAGAGATTACCTGAAATGCGGCCGCAAAGCTTCCGACTAACTGCCAACCGGTAGTTCAAGTAGGTAAGAGTTTAAGGGGATTAACTCTGTCGGCGGTGAAAATAACAACCAGCTAATGAATGCATACATATAGGAGGATTACTAATTGGGAAGCTGCAGGTATTGTGATTTACAAGTTTCAGAGATTTACTGTAAAAATAATAATTATTATTTATACTATTAAATAGGTGCTATGTACCGTGATTCAAATGATACAGTATATAAGCGTGAATACACCTCTTAGTAATTAAGTTTGTCACAAAATAGTAAAAAAAAACTAGTGACACTGTAATTTTTATTATAGTAGTACTATGAATGAGATGAGTACAATTTTAGCAAGTAAAAAAATATTCTATCCAACTCCCGAGCAGCAGCTCTCACTCCATCATTGCTTTTATTATTATTTTTTATAATACTCCCTTTAAATGAATCTCCTGTTCGCACTAATTAACCAATTAACTTCCCTTGTTGTGTAATAATAAATTCTGGCAGCCCAACCAGCCGTCAACCGCATTGTTGTTGTATTGAATATTTAATGATCGGCTCGATTACGTTTTACACTGCCGATAATTAGCCGGCAACGGCGGGGCAGGGGAATAGGGGGCGCCGGATTGAAATAGCTGGAGAGCGTCCTGTCCATTTATATGCAAATGGGGGCTATCGTAGCCCTCCCTGCCTGCCACCCGGCGGGTTGATTAAATATAGTGTAACACGCCCGGCGCCTCCACCATGGAGCGCGAGCGGCACAATACGTGCACGCGCCGAACCTCCTCCCAGCCCTAAATCACCAGCCACCCCCCTTTCAGTTCCTCGCGCGCACAGGGAATACACAGGATACGGCTATTACGGTATTAACATAATTGTTTCGCGTTGCCCCCTCGCGTCGATTTCACAGATTAAGATCGCGGGACACAGGGGGCCGTAATAGAAACCTGATGGGCGGATGTATAAATCTGAGTTTAAATATCTAATATTTAAGTGGCTCGTTTATCATTTGTCTTTTACATGAATAATTATTGATACACTACGATAATATTATTTTGTAATCCAGCTCGGTGGCCAAGTGTAGAGATGCCAATAGCCGCTAATCTAAGTTTTGAAATTCCTCTTTAATAATTAAAAAGAAACATAAAAGGCAGGAGAAAATTCAAATAATTAAGATTCATTTACACACTCCTCTTCGTTGTCGTCTTCGTGGATCGTGATTAGACTTATACGACTAACTTTCCTTATTATTTTCAAAATAAATATTTAATATACTGACCGCCGCTTATGTAAGGATAAACCTCAACATAGAAGAACAAGTAATATTCGCCAGCAAACACAATCCACCAGTAGAACTACAATTTAGTTTCTTTTTGCAATCGTACATTCTATTGTTTTCAACAACTACTTGGTGGGTATTAATTCGTTTAGTCCTTGTGGTCTGGCGGACGGTCCAAAGAACATATTAGTTCGTAACCAAGGTAACGCAATGGGAAATCCGCTTATACCGTTACCGGCGATACAACTAAGCCGTTTAATGCAAGAGGGAAGCGCTTGGAAGAACGAAGGGGTGGTCATGATAACACTGCTGTGCGGCTTGTTTGACAAAAGAAAGGTTTTCATTTTGAAGAGTTTAAGTCGCTCGAGAGATGAATGAAACGATTAAAAACGAATATTTCCAGTTTGTAGTCAACGTCAAAGAGACAACATTAATGCCCTACTTTGAAGTGATTAAAATGAATATTGATGAATAAATAAAGTTCTTATTTAGAAAAACGAAATTTTTTTTATCAAACCTCGTTCATAATATATTTGTATAATTGCACCTTACAATTACAGCAAGGGTTCTCAAACTTTAGAAACGTTGTACCACTTAAAAAAACTGCTACAAATCTTGTACCCCCATGTTGATATCTTAATTCGAATTTAATACGAGTCAACGATATATTCAGAGAAAAAAAAACGAAATAAAATAAATAAGCATATGAGTCAACGATATGGTATATTCAGAGAAAAAAAAACGAAATTAAATAAATAAGCATATGACGAAACATAAGAAACATAATTTGCAATACATAATACATAATCTATTAGGTTAGAAGTATTATTATTTACATGCACTAATAACCAATACTCCTATTCCTACTTCTGGGTTGGCGTGTTTCAAACGTTAGTCGGGCTAATTTACATTTTTGAAAAATAAAGCTCTACATTATTCTAGAAATTTCTTTTGTACCGCCTACAACAATGTAATGTACCACCAGTAGTACATGTACCACAGTTTGAGAACCTATGCCTTACAGTATAATGCCTGTAATCACAAAAGTCTTTTCTTTTGCTATCGGTTGTTGATGTGCTGGGGCGTCCAGCTACTCATATAACTTGTATACGCTTGTTTTATTCATAGAAGACTCGTCAAACACAATATTCAATATTTATATCTTTGTTCCAATTTTTCACAAAACTACAAAATTATTATTTTTTGTTTATTGGATTGTTAAGGATAAGTTCTAGTCATTTTCGAGCTTTTCCTCTATGAGCAAATAAAAACTATAATTATCAAAATTAAAATAATTACTTAAATATAATCACGGGCTATAATTAACTCGTCTTTATACAACCGAGTCACAAAGCGTTAAATAGTTATAACTCGATTTGTTTCTGTGTAACAGTCAAGCAAATTCTTTAAATTGCTCCGAGAGTTTTGTGATTGCAATATCGTGGATTCATTCGGCGGCGATTGATCTGTCGATGGAAGTGGGGGCGGCGGGCCGTAATCACTGTCTCGAGCGGTGTATTAATGGTCCCCCTTGGTGACAGACGGATGAGGGATAATGCGCGCTGAATAGTTCAGGGTTTTCCCTTCGCTGAACGATCGCTTTATTGTGATTTTATCGCGTCCTTTAAGGAGACGATTATCGTTCAAATATCATGCAAACTAAGCCAGTTATACTAAATAATATAATAATAAAAGTTTTAAATGCATTAATTATAACGTGTGATCATATTAAATCGAATTTAAATTTAAATATTTGAAATTTATGACATGAGAAACAGATAAATTACATCTCGTTTACAACTACAACCAAAAAATATTTAATTATAGAAATAAGTCTTCTTGAATCCTAACTAAGTGTCCACTTAGTTAAGATGCAAGACTTATTTCTATAATTAAATATTTTTTGGTTGTAGTTGTCGTAAACCAGGTGTAATTGATCTGTTTGTTGTCCAACAAACATCATCTTTTTTTGTTTGCAAAAGGCATGCATTTACGATCACACACACACATACACACACACACACATATATATATATATATATATATATATATATATATATATCTATATATACATATATATATATATATATATATATATATATATATATATATATATATATATATATATTATTATTATTAAATAAGACAGTTAACTAAATTAAAAGACTGCACGCATGTAGTTATTATGACTATCTGCCTTTTTATTGTTTTCGTTAATAGAGTCATCTCGCTGACTTCATCACAATTACAACCCTCCCTTGCCGCTCTGCATGCTCTAGCACTCTCCCCTGGGGCCCGGGAGCCACCCCACACGCCCGTTAAGTTGCCATGTCATCAGTTACTACCACCAGTCTGTTGCGGCCTAATTCCATGGGATGTTTCGAAGTCCCGGGATTTTATTTTTATTTTAATGCACCACCGAGGGAGAGTAGGCGCGCTCCGGCGGGGGTGCGTTTATACATTCATCACGATGACGCGGCGGAGCGCGCGTCGCCCGGAACGGCCGATAAATTACATTTCCCCATATACACACACAAAGAGGGAGTATACATGGAGGAACAAAACTGATAATATATATATATATATATATATATATATATATATAAAGAAAGTGCTGAGGATGAATAATACATTTTGAGAGGGGTGAGATGATTATAGCAGAATCTGAGATAATTTAATTCTCTTGTTTGGGGCGTTTCATTTTTTTGCTACAATTATATTGTAGAATCAAACCAATACTTTGTACATATTTCGTTTGATAAAGTAAATTTTAATTGCGGAAAGGATTTCTCAGCAAAAATTTTAAAAAATTTACAAACTTTATTATATATTTATATTATTTATTAAAAAAAATTATTCAATATTTTATTTCTTGATATGTACCGAGGTAGTAATACCACAGTGAAGTTATCCATTTTCTATAATTCCGGCGGCCGCGCGGGGTCGCAACGCGGATTATGATTCTCCAGTAGTGGAGCATTAAAAAAAATTGATTTTTGGTACAATTGTTTACACATGTCTTGGTAACCATAATATAAGAGTAAAAAAAAATTAAGTTGATTTAGTTAGTTGTTATTGAATAAAATTTGCAAGAAAACATTTTGTAATTTTTTTGTTTAGAATTTAATAGTAATCATTAAACATATTTTTTTAAATATGCGCGGGGCTTAGTATTTTTCTAAATTAATTTTGAACCTAAACTTGTTAGTATACGGCGTGCTAAAAAATCAATAAAATCGATTAGAACCTAAGGAATGTGTTTATATTTTCTGTAATGATTAACACTTACAAGGTCAGCATATGTTGGAATAAAAAATTAAAAAATTACGCCCTACTATTTTTTGGCGGCAGTGAAAGTCAAAATGATTCAATTTTCCATCCTAGCCCACGAAGAATTTTTTTCAAATTTTCACCATTTGTTGCTAACCCAATAGTGAATACAAAAAGAACTTTTTTAGATATGCGCGGATACATATTTTTTTTATATCGATTTTTAATTAATTAAACCATATAGCTTGCTGGTTATTTACAGGTGCATTTGAATACAAACCTTTGTTTGAATCAACCCATATTGTTGCTAAAACATGGCTTTAGTGATTTCTAAAAAGTCCTATTGTAAAAAATGATAGCAAGTATTTTTTAGAAGCTGTCAAAGTTGACCCGAAATCTATGGTTTCACTTTGTTGCTGAAGGAATTACGAATTATTTAGCAATATTATTTTTATTTAAATTATTGTATATTGTTTATAATACATTAGGTCAACATGGGATAAAATCAAAAATCCAAAAATGACGCTCAATAAGTTTTTGACGGCGGTCAAAGTCAAAATTATTTTATATTCCATCCTACCCCACCAAGAATTTTTTTCAAATTTTCACCATTTGTTGCTAACCCAATAGTGGTTACAAAAAGAATTTTTTTAGATATGCGCGGATACATATTTTTTTTTTATATCGATTTTTAATTAATTAAACCATATAGCTTGATGGTTAATTACAGGTGCATTTGAATACAAACCTTTGTTTGAATCACACCATATTGTTGCTAAAACATGGCTTTAGTGATTTCTAAAAAGTCCTATTTAACCATAGATTTCGGGTCAACTTTGGTCGACTTTGACCGCCGTCAAAAACTTATTGAGAGTCATTTTTGGTTTTTTGATTTTATCCCATGTTGACCTAATGTATTATAAACAATATACAATAATTTAAATAAAAATAATATTGCTAAATAATTCGTAATTCCTTCAGCAACAAAGTGAAACCATAGATTTCGGGTCAACTTTGACAGCTTCTAAAAAATACTTGCTATCATTTTTTACAATAGGACTTTTTAGAAATCACTAAAGCCATGTTTTAGAAACAATATGGGTTGATTCAAACAAAGGTTTGTAGTCAAATGGCGTAATTTTTTAATTTTTTATTCCAACATATGCTGACCTTGTAAGTGTTAATCATTACAGAAAATATAAACACATTCCTTAGGTTCTAATCGATTTTATTGATTTTTTAGCACGCCGTATACTAACAAGTTTAGGTTCAAAATTAATTTAAAAAAAAACTAAGGCCCGCGCATATTTAAAAAAATATTTTTAATGATTACTATTAAATTCTAAACAAAACATGAAAATTTTGAAAAGAATCTCAGTGGGCTAGGCTGCTAAAAATTACAAAATGTTTTCTTGCAAATTTTATTCAATAACTTTTTTTAACTCTTATATTATGGTTACCAAGACATGTGTAAACAATTGTACCAAAAATCAATTTTTTTTAATGCTCCACTACTGGAGAATCATAATCCGCGTTGCGACCCCGCGCGGCCGCCGGAATTATAGAAAATGGATAACTTCACTCCGGTGGTAGTAATGACATTTACACATGAAACAAAATATTGGTTAAATGGCCACCGTTGTTGCTCTGTTGGCAGGAAGAGTACATTTGATACAATATTGCAGTACAAAAAAAAAACTTCTATCTTTATAGGGCTATCAGCCGTGAGGCTTTTCCGCCGATCAAGGGAGAAGCTCAAAGGAGTTTAATCACCCGGTATTTACATTAACTTCACAGAAAACCTCTGAAAAACTGTGAAAGGTGATTCGCGAAAATTCGCTCCCTACTGGGGATCGAATTCAAGCTCAATGCTCAGTACGAGATGGACGACGCCTCTAACCACTCGGCCACTGAGCTGGGTCTTGCAGTACATTTTGCAGGATTTCACAATTTCAATTTGGCGTGGAATTTCTTCTCTGAGCTCTTCAGTTGTTTCAGGATGATTCTCATAGACCTTTTCGAAACCCCCCATGACAAAGAAATCCAAAAGAGTTAAATCGCCACTTCTTGGCGGCCAGTTTAGGTCTCCAAAAGGACCTGGAAACTTGCTTTGCAACAACCTTATTTTATCGCTTGCGGTGTGACATGTAAAGCCATCCTGTTGAAACTACATCTCATGTAAGTCCATTCCGTCTAACTCTTGCTAAAAAAGTCTGTCAATATGGTCCGGTAACGGTAACATGTCGGTCCACCATCATGGACCCATGGCTGGTTGATATTTTGGAGATAAGCAAAACTGTATCTCTAAAAAAATCAAATAGCCATGAATCCATGATGGCCGACCGACGTGTTACCTAGCAACCAAAATCCACGGCTGATAGTATTAATTTTACAGTTACCATTATTTCTAATAAATGTTCTAATGCAAATAGTTGTGACATATTTTGGGTAAAACTACTCCATCATTGACCAAATAATTTTGCATGTAAATATTATCTTAGTTAGTAGTTAACGTGTATTTGTAGAAATCTATTGTGAAAAAGTTCCACTGCGATATCCGAAATTGCAACAACAAAAAAAAAAAAAATTATATAACATTGTAATTTATTAATTATCATTTTATTATAATGAAGAAAATATTGTGTCTCTATTATTAAAAATAGCACTGTTTGCACGATTTGAATCGATTTAAAAACAAAACTAACATTGGATGTGTTTCCATATATTGCACACACAAGAATTGGTGAAGTTAGGAAGTTAGTTCTGTTCATAAGTTCGAACCACCTTAGTTGCCTTTCTTCTATCTTCTTTTGTGGATATAGAATTGCTTGTAGCTACTATAAATATTTTTTAAATCCTCCCTCCCCCATCGTTTTTGATACACTTCACTTATTAAATTAACCGTTTCTCTAATTTGAGTTAATTCAACTGAAGAATTGAATAGAAGATAGAAAATACCACTTCTATTCAATCGATGTATATGTTTTATATGAATTAATTTTAAAACGTTTTCTTACCGTCCGACATAGTCCTCTGGATAGGGTATAATATACCCTTCGGGACTGGGTCGGGGCGAGTTGCCGATCCAAAAGAATGCATCGGGGCCGGTGCCGTCGTACGAGAAGCCTTTGATGAAAATTGTGCTCTCGTCAACGGCGTACGCGGTGCCGCTGATGCCATGGGCGAAGTTCTGCAGTCGCCCAATGAGCACCCCGTAGTAGGGTTCAGGGTGCTTGCGGCATAATCCTGAAAAAAACAAAGGATACAAACGTTAAACAGAGCAGTAGGTTAAAATTTAATGACCCGAGGGCTACAAATATTTACTCAAACTGTTCCATTGTGACAAATTGTTTATCATTTTTATTATGCCTTAGTTAGTAATGGCTAGGGTACGGATTCCTGATACCACTCCATACCGTGCATACTGTCAAGTTATTGCGAGTGATTATGTTCCTGGCGAATTAGTTGGTACTGTAGGAATTTAACTAGAATAATAGAAAACGTTTTTTCAGCGAGTCAGATGACAGAGAATGAGGTTATTTTAAGCCGGTCCACTTACTATTAAATTAAGAAATAACTAAATTTTCAGGCAAAAATAAAAATAAATTAAAGGAAACAAAAGAAGGCTACAAAAAACTACTGATATATATTTTCTTCCCGTGGTCATTCATCTGTTAAAATCGCAATAGCAAACATATCTACAAATTCTTTGAAGATATCGAATCTATATTTAATGGGCCTTAAGTTGGCATAACAATATCTAATATAACTCAGAGTTTACTAGCCTAAACGAGTCGAGTAATGCCAAACTTTGTATTTAATTGTCTTCCCGCAGATATCCATTTGTTAAAATCGCTACTCCAGAAAATATGTACAAATTCTTTCAAGATCTTAAATCTATGTTTAATGGGCCTTAAGTTTGCATATAAATATCTTATATACTTATGAGGTTTAAACTTTGTGTTTTATTTATTTTTTCTTGCAGTTATTCATCAGTGTCAACGTGTACGTGTACGTGTACAGGCGGAAAAGTGCAAAAATTAAAAATAAATTTTTTCAGAAAAAATTAGTTTGGGCTCATTGGGTAGATCATCGCAAACTGCCCGATAAAATTTAAATTATAATCGTTCTAAATTTACCGGTAAAGCTGCAACAAGTACAAATGCAAATTTTAAAAAAAATCGTAAACTATCATCAAAGCAGAGGTCGTTCTAGAAACAATATTATTTGATTCGAAATATAGTCGTGATGGCGGGAAAAAAGGCAAGATTGTATCAAATGGAACCGGTAAAGCTACAGGTCTTGGCAAATTTTTCGAACTTATATATTTCATGATAGAGAGTTGGGCATGATCTCATTTTGTAGGTATTTTAATTCCACATAAAAGTACGAAAAAATATTGTTATAAAAACTAAGTAATTTGATTCGAAATATAGTCTAGATGGCGGGAAAAATGTTGATATTGTTTCAAATAGAACCGGTAAAGCTACAGGGCTGGGCAATTTTTTTGAACTTGTTAAATATTTATATATAGAGATATTTCTTGATAGAGTGCTGTGCTTGATCTCATTTTGTAGGTTTTCTAATTCTAAAAAAAATTGAGAAAACATATTGTTATAACAAGTGTACCGTTTTGGCGGCAAATGCGAAGAAGTGAATAAAAATAAAATGAAAGTGGTCCAATAAAAATCAACTTTAACCCTTTGTATAGATAATTTTCAATCAACTAAACAATCTTATTACAATTTTGCCATAAAACAAAAGATAAACCTGCTACATATAAATTATAAAAGTGATAAAAATCGCTAAAATTACCAAAACAATCCTCCGTTGCGTCAAAGCAGGGGTCGTTATAGCAGTGACATGACTAAGTCATTTCATTTGAAATATAGTCTAAATGGCGGGAAAAATGTCGAGATTTTTTTTAATGGAACCGATAAAGCTACAGAGCTTGGCAAAATGTTCGTACTTTGAAATTTTTATTTCATGATAGAAGAGTTGTATTTGATCTCATGTTGTAGGTATTATAATTTCAAAGAAAATTACGAAAAAACATTGTTATAAAAAGTGTACCGTTTTGGCGGTAAAGCCGAAGAAGTGAATAAAAATAATATAAAAATTGTCCAATAAAAACCAACTTTAGCCTGTTACATAGATAATTTTCAACCAAATAAAAAATCTTAGTACAATTATTCTCTAAAACGAAAGGCAAACTCGTCACAAATTTAATTTGAAAAGTGATAAAAATTCGTAAAATTGCTAAAACTATCCCCCGTTGCGTCAATGTAGGGGTCGTACTAGAAGTGACCTGACACTGAAACTAAGACAGTCTAGATGGTGGGAAAAATGTTGATATTGTTTCAAATGGAACCGGTAAATCTACAGGGCTTGGCACATTTTTCTAACTTCAAACATTTTATTTTATGATAGAGAGTTGTGCTTGATCTAATTTTGTAGGTATTTTAATTCCAAAGAAAAGTACGAAAAAATATTAGTATAAAAAGTGTACCGCTTTGGCGGTAAAGCCGAAGAAGTGAATAAAAATAAAATGAAAATTGGTCAATCAAAATCACCTTTCATTTGTTGGATAAACAATTTTCAACTAAATAAATAGTCTTACTAAAATTTTTCTCTAAAATGAAAGGCAAACTCAACACTCAAAAAATTGGTAAAATTGCCAGAACTATCCCCCGTTGCGTCAAACAATCTCGACATTTTCCCACCATCTAGACTATATTTTGAATCAGATGACTTAGTTTCAGTGTCAAGTCACTTCTAGTACGAACCCTGCCGTACTAGAAGTGACCTGACACTGAAACTAAGTCATCTGATTCAAAATATAGTCTAGATGGTGGGAAAATGTCGAAATTGTTTCACATGGAACCGGCACAGGGTTTGGCAAAATATTCGAACTTGAAAATTATTTATATATATATATATATATATATATATATTTGTTTCACCACAGTGAGTTGTGCTTGAACTCATTTTGTAGGTATCTCAATTCTGAAGAAGATTGAGAAAAAAACAGTGTTATATAAGTGTACCGTGTTGGCGGTGAAGCCGAAGAAGTAGGTGAACTATCCTCCGTTGCGTCAACGCATGGGACGCCCTAGACGTGACCTGACATTGAAACTAATGTGATTTGATTTGATATATAGTCGAGAAGGCTATACAAATGTCGAGATTGTTTCAAATTGAACAGAAAAATCTATAGAGCTTGGCACATTTTTGAAAACTTGGTAAATTTTATTTTATGATAGAAAGTCGTGTTTTAGTCTCATTTTGTAGATCGTTTATTTACAAAATAAGGAGAGAAAAATATCAAAAATATATGGTTGTGGCGGTAAAGCTGAACAAGTGAATAAAAATAAAATAAACATTGTTGTATCAAATTAACCTTGAGCCTGATAAGACAAACAATTTAGAACCAAATACAAAATCTTAATACAAATTTAGCCTGAAACTAAAGGGCATTTCCGCAAAAAAAAAATACTTTTGTGTGCATTGCTAATTGATGTGGTGCCGCCAGATGGCCTTTAACTTTCCTCCTAGGGGGTTAGTTGTACTATTTTTATACTTTTTTTATTTGCAGCAATTGCTGCAACGGACCAGCAGTTATATAATTGCACACTCGATTTATGTAAATCATATTGGTATTATCACTAATAAACTTATAATATAAATTCTTGTCTGTTCTATATGGAGACAGACTACTTAAATAATGTAAACGGTTTAGAAACAACTAGAAATTTCTCACTAATACATTACAATGTCAGTTTTTTGTTTTGATCATGGCATGAATTAATAATGTTAACCATTCCGGTATTGTGTTTACAAATACAGGTCACTTGTTGGTCTCGTCGCAGTAAAGAAAGCCGCAGGAGCGTTGCACCTGGACGGGCGTGAAAGTCGAAGCCGTGGGAATTCAGGGCACGAGAACGATGCGGGAATGTGGGCCCGAGGAGATTAAGTTGCACGCACAATTTACTTGAATATTATACAAACAAATCTACATGTTTAATATTAAAAAGATAAAAACTGTGTGGTGTGAGAGCGAAAGTAAAATAAAGCCTGTCAGAATGAAAGTGGTGTAAGTCATATTTGAATTGTTTGGAAAAGGAGAAGATTTTGCGTTTGGTATTTATGTACATCAATGTACGCAGTTACATTTTAATTTATGAATAAACTGACTGCATGTCTGTAACTGCGCACGTCGATTTACATAAATATCAAATGGAAAATAGTACAACTAACACCCTGGGAGGAAAGCTAAACGCTATTTGGCGGCACCACATCAATTAGCTATGCACACTTTTTTTTTTCGTCTGGGGTGGTATCTTCGAAAGACACCCATGCCTCACTATCACCTCGTGGCGTTAGAGGCATGGGTAGTGTCGGATTCACCCCGCGTAATGGCGGGGGTGCCTACCGACTAAACCACCCCAGGTTCTATCACGAGGGGCTTGACCGCCTTGAAGGCAAGCAATGCACACCTAAATGGTAATAACCGTCAACATACTCATGCCATCAGGATCACCAGGTAGTGCCGCCAAATAACATTTTCATATTTTGACTGTATGAAAAATGTATTAAGACGAAAGACGAAATTCTCAATGTACATGTGATTAAGCCTGCTCACCATCGTCAAGGTACTAATTCATCGAGCAGGAATATATATATATATATATATATATATATATATATATGTATATATATATATATATATATATATATATATATATGTATATATATATATATATATATATATATATATATATATATATATATATATATTCCTGCTTGATAAATTAGTACCTTGACGATGGTGTGCAGGCTTAATCACATGTACATTGAGAATTTCGTCTTTCGTCTTTTTAATACATTTTTCATATATAAAATTACTGAAATGAAAAATGAAAAGAGAATAATAGAATAGCAAAATAACTATGAATTGGAAGGATAACAAAGTACCAGAACCGAACCGAACCGAACAAAAAACAGAGACCAACAAAACATGGGACGACAACGTAACTGAAACAATCTCAGCAAACACAAGTGGTCAGAAATTAATTGAATATAATCTTGATACCCAAAAGAGTTTGAAATTATATATGTGTTGAACTCAGACACTTCATTTACCACTACACCATTAACATTGTTTCGGTTGCTATCTTCTACTATCACAACCAAACAAATACCCTTTAAATGTACGTTTCCTACGTTACAAAATCTTGACATCCAACGCTTTGTTATCCTGTCAATCCATTTTGGAGGTTTTGTTCAGAGGTAGAAGAAACAAATTCGGTTCTACTACGTACATCCAAAATTAACTTTGAAAACCACAGACGCACATAGATGTCCTGCACACCGCTAGGACTATAATCTATAACATTTTGTTTGTCAAAATTAAATGTTGATTACAAAGAATAAAATAATGTCAACAGAAGGAACTGGGAATGAGGAAGCTAGTCCTGGAACGGAGGAATTTCCAGGAGCATACACCTGTTTCGTGAGCGCCTGTCCAGAAAAACGAAATGTGAATTTTAAACATCCGGAGTTTTTAGTAAGGTTTTTAATTATTATTACTTTTGTAGTTCAATTTAGTTGAAGTTGAATGATAATTTTGGTGTTAGTTTTGAATTTAGGGTTATTTTTAGCTTGATTTGGATTCAATGTGAAAACGGACTTATTTCTTCTTTAAGCGTAACTTACACTTTTTATAGACTTTTACTGAAATTTTCTTTGAGCTGTCTAGTCATTAACTATATGGTAGAGTGCATAAAATATAGGAGAGTTTTTTACTTTGAGGAATTTGTTAGAAGTAGTTAGTAGGTAAATATACTAGTCCCCGCACCTGGGAGCTGAGCATAAGGTGGGAGAGGGAGGACAAGATCCCATTTTTGAGTTATTCGATTATATCTCGGAAACGGTGGACTCTAGAAACATATGTTTTAAATAAAAATGAAAGCTAATTCAATGTCCTATAAAATTGTTCCTATGCATATTTGTCCAACTGTTTTCGAAATATATGTTATATACGAAATTATATACGAAAATTGATTTTCGTATATAACTTATATCTCGAAAACCGTTGGAAGTTCCACAAATATGCATAGGAACAATTTTATAGAACATTGAATTAGCTTTCATTTTTATTTAAAACATATGTTTCTAAAGTCCACCGTTTTTAAGATATAATCGAAAAAACCAAAAACGGGATTTTCTCCTCCCCGTTCCACCTTATGCTCACCACCCAGAGGCTGTGATGTCTGTAAACCATATATTTTAATATTTATGTGTTCTTCCTTAATCTTGATAACCATAACCATAACGTTTAACTGAGAAATTATTTTTATTTTCTGTTTGTATTTGGTTCAATTTACATGAAAAATATATAGGACATATTTATTTTAGCTATGTTACAAAGGTCCTAATGAAGCAACTGAGGACAAGTCAGTGGTTAAATACTACTGTTGCCCAATCGCCATGAACACTGCTACTCATGAAGATCAGGAAGTGATCGAACTGCGTCCAGCGCCCAACGGGAATAGTCAAGAAACAAGCACGCCTCCGAATTTTTGTTTTTCCACCATATATATGCTAGGCCCACAAAACCCCTACTACAATCACCCATACTACTACTACTTGCATATGCTGAATCAACGGCACCCCAACTACTGTAACCAGTACTGTCCGCAGTGCTCTAATGCCAACTTGTTCCAAAACACAACCAGTAATACTTTTTAATTGTCCATACATTTACCTATGTTGCTAAATTTTTATTAGTAATGTCAACGAATTAGAGTGAATAGTGCCAGCTATAATAAAACATTTTTTTTTAAAGAAACTGTATTGAAAATCATAACGTTTTTTGTTGTTTCTATAGATTTAATATGCTTTTAAACCAGTGTTGCTCAAACTGCCCATCCTTCATCCCCATGAAGAATATGCATGTATGCATTTGAAATATTTAGGTACAAAAGGGGCTTGCGGATCAATAAGCCCCTTTTGTACCTAAATATTTCAAATACACACATGCATATTCTTTATGGTGATGAAGGATGGGCATATGTAGAAAATTGTAAAATGTAATTAAAGTTTTCGGCGACCCCCACTTTAAGAATCACTGGTTTAAACGATGTGGCTGTGGCTCCACACAATTAATTACTTGTTATATACCCGGACGTTATGTTATTAATCAAAAGAATCTTAAAAAAAAATCAAACACCCTCTAATTGTGTATTACTTTGAGAGGGTTGGTCGCTAGAGCAGTTGAATAGAGCTGAGCGCTACTTTATTCAGAGGGATGCGTCGCAGCCTCAGGGGGAGCCGCGTCAAGTTTCGAGTTGAACGCAAACACATAACCGCACAGACTCTGCAAACACCGATATTGAGTTCATTTCGAATATTATCTGAAGGGGCGGCGCGAGCTTAACGATATTTTACGAGAAACTACCGCCTCCGTGTCATGCGACTCGACAGCGGCTTATTAATAAATCGCTGCGTTAATGAAGGAAAGTTTAGCGGGGAGATAACCGACATCAGGGCCGGTCCTAGGTAGTCCTCCGCCCTCATGCGAACATAATTTGGCCGCCCACATGCTATATTTAAAAATTTATAATTACCATTATATAGGATATAAATGATTTATTAATTTCTCCACATATGTATTATTGCCCATATTCACCAACATCCCATAAACTTTATAGCTCCCATAAACTTTATAGGTCCCATAAACTATTGAATGGATAAATGGACAACGTCATTGTGACAGAATATGCCAAAACAAATGTCAAACACCTTGGAATAGTGCTTGCGATTGCAGCTTTGATGACACCTTTTGTTTAATTATTCAGTGTTTCCAATAGAGAGAATCTAAAGTAACTACTTTCCCTATATAATGTATTTATTGTTGCTATAACAACGAATAATTAAGGGTTCAATATCTATTGATAGATTTTTGTGGAGAAATTAATAAAACACTAATCTGTGAAAATTCTGAGTAGGATCTTTTATAACCAAGGTTTATAATTGAGTTCTTCATACATTTTTCAGACATGAATTACATAACAAACAAAAATTGCATCATGATGAATAGGTATTTATGCAGGAATATGTGACAATACAAATTTCAACTTATAGAAGCCATATCTTTGAAGGCAATGAAGTTGTGAAGTGTGAAGTGAGTTCATAATACATTTTTGAATAACTGTAATAAAAAAAATATTCTAAAATTAGATAATGAGAAACCGTTTTCATTGCCAGAAAAGACTGATAATATAAATTTTAAACTTAATAGGCCATTTCTTTGAAGATAATGAAGATATATCATTAGGGTCTTTGTAATTTAGATCTTCATACATTTCTGGACAAGTAGTATAACACAAAACATCTAAAATTGCATCATGATGAATCCTATTTTTAGGAGGAATGTGTGATCATAAAAACTTCAACTTTTAACCAGCCATATCATTGAAGATAATGAAGATATCTCATTTAAGTTTTTAAAATTGAGTTCCTAATATATCTTTGGACCAGTGTACCAAAAAAATCCTAAATTTACATAATGCATAATGAGAAACCGTTTCCCTTAGGAGAAAAGACCGATAATATTAATTTGAAATTTAATAAGCCATATCTTTGAAGACATTGAAGATATATCATTAAGGTCTTTAGAGTTTTTAAAATTGAGTTATTAATACATTTCTTGACTAGTATAATAAATAAAAACTGCGAATTACATAATGAGGCATAGTTTTCATTAAAGAAATCATTAATAATACCAATTTCAAATGAAACAATCCATATCTTTGAAGATAATAAAGATCTCATTGGGGTCTTTATAATTCAGTTATTCAAACATATTCAAACAAGAATAACATATAAATCTTAAAATTTGCTTCATGATGAATAGGTATTTTTGCAGGAATGTGTGATAATACAGATTTCAACTTATACAAGCAATATCTTTGAAGATAATGAAGATAACTCACTGGAGTCTTTATAATTGAGTTTTTCATATAAGAATAACACAAAAAATCTTTAAATTGCGTCATGATGAATAGATCTTTGCAGGAATGTGATAATAAAAATTTTAAATTTTGCAAGCCATATCTTTGAAGATAATAAAGATAGTTCATTGGAGTCTATATAATTGAGTTTTTCATACATTTATAGACAAGAATAAAATACAAAAATCTTAAAATCGCATCACAATGAATAGGTATTTTAGCAGGAATGTGTGAAAAACGATTATCAACTTTCACAAGTAATATCTTTGAAGATAGCTCATTGGAGTTTTTATGATTGAGATTTTCATGCATTTTCAGACAAGAATAACACACAATAACACACAAAAATTGCATTATGATGAATAAGTATTTTTGCAGGAATGTGTGATAATAAAAATTTTAAATTTTGCAAGTCATATCTTTGAAGATAATAAAGATAGCTCATTGGAGTCTTTATAATTTAGTTTTTCATACATTTATAGACAAGAATAACAAACAAAAATCTTAAAATTGCATCACAATGAATAGGTATTTTAGCAGGAATGTGTGAAAAACGGACATAAACTTTCACAAGTCATATCTTTGAAGATAATGAAGATATCTTATTGGAGTCTTTATGATTGAGATTTTCATGCATTTTCAGACAAGACTAACATACAAACATCTTAAAATTGCATTATGATGAATAAATATTTTTGCAGGAATGTGTGATAATACTAATTTTAACTTTTGCAAGTCATATCTTTGAAGATAATATAGATAGCTCATTGGAGTCTACATAATTGAGTTTTTCATACATTTATAGACAAGAATAACATACAAAAATCTTAAAATTGCATCACAATGAATAGGTATTTTAGCAGGAATGTGTGAAAAACGAATATCAACTTTCACAAGTCATATCTTTGAAGATAATGAAGATATCTTATTGGAGTCTTTATGATTGAGATTATCATGCATTTTCAGACAAGAATAACACAAAAATCTTAAAATTGCATGATGATGAATAAGTATTTTTGCAGGAATGTGTGATAATACTAATTTTAACTTTTGCAACTCATATCTTTGAAGATAATATAGATAGCTCATTGGAGTCTATATAATTGTGTTTTTCATACATTTATAGACAAGAATAACATACAAAAATCTTAAAATTGCATCACAACGAATAGGTATTTTAGCAGGAATGTGTGAAAAACAAATTTCAACTTTCACAAGTCATATCTTTGAAGATATTGAAGATACCGCATTGGAGTCTTTATGATTGAGATTTTCGTGCATTTCCAGACAAGAGTAATACACAAAAATCTTAAAATTGCGTCACTATTAATAGGTATTTTAGCAGGAATGTGTGAAAAACGAATATCAACTTTCACAAGTCATATCTTTGAAGATAATGAAGATACCGCATTGGAGTCATTATGATTGAGATTTTCATGCATTTCCAGGCAAGAATAATACACAAAAATCTTAAAATTGCATTATGATGAATAAATATATTCGCAGGAATGAGTGATAATACAAATTTTAACTTTTACATGCCATATCTTTGATAATGAAGATATTTTATTGGAGTTTTTATGATTGGGATTTTCATATATTTCTAGACAAGAATAACATACAAAAATCTCAATATTGCATCATGATGAATAGGTATTTTTGCAGGAATGTGATAAAACAAATTTCAAATTTCACAAGCCATATCTTTGAAGACAATGAAAATATCTCATTGGAGTCTTTATAATTGAGTTTATCATACATTTTTAGATAAGAATATCACAAAAAATCTTAAAATTGCAATTTATAGAAATACTAGCGTTTGGTATTTCTATAAATCGACGTGAGCAGTTACATTTTTACTTGTAATGTAAATATTGATTTCAAGTCTGTAACTGCACGCGTCGATTTACATAAAAAAAACCCTTCTCCATCTCAAAACAACTAAATTTGAGTTACGCTACTTGAATTCTCACAAGCTCAATTATAACTATAACTATTAGCGCCTTAGTTATCTCATTTATAACTAAATTCGAAAAGGAAGCTATCTGTATTACCCTCCATAATACACTCCCCAAGTTTATCTCTATTATCCCCCGCCCGACTAAATACACACCCTTTTAAGATCGTACACGAGGTCTCTGATAGCCTATATTTGCACATCAAAGCCATCCGTCAATCACGATATGCAGATTACGCGCTGCCTCCAGCGCCGCCGCCTAAAGACATCCGTCCGTCAGCCGTGCCAACAGGTTTTATTCGCGCACATACCCCCACAACCACCCCGCAAATGTTTAATTAAAGTAATCGATCACCGCTGCGGGGGACCGTGTAAACACGGCGAAAAAGCGCACCGAACCACCCACAAACCTCCCCCCCGAGTCGACCGAGTCAATCCAACACTAGTAATCGCGCAGTTCATGTGCGAAGGCGATAAGACAAGTCGATCGATCGTTACGACCCCTCTTAATCGGCGCAGCAATAAGCGGAACGGAATCGAAATCGTTTGGGATAAAAGTGTATTTTAATGTGTCGAGTCGTTATAAGAATTGATGTGACCAATGTCAATTATTAAACTACTGTACACTTGTACGCTACGAAGTTTGGGAATGATCATTGTTATTCTTATTTTAGAAACAGCGGTTTGGTACAATTGGGCAGCCAGATTTCGTAGCCAAGAGTACGTCAGCGGCTAGTACTTCTAGTTCTTTAAATTCGTCCTTGTATGATTAGCTGCAAGTTATTCAGGTGTTCGTCTTTTGATGGTTATTAAGATTTCTTGTTTTTTTTATCCATTCTCCTAAGGATCTCAACATTAGTAATTTTACTTATATCATAGAAGTCTGCGTTGTTTATTCATGATACCCCATGCAGGGTGTTTTTTTGAATATATAATACTTACTACATTTTTTGTGTCCTGTGAGGAGGAAGTCTTCTAAAAACTCCCATGCCCCGTCACCCCCAATAGATAGTAGTGCGTGGGTAGTGTCGGATTCACACTACCCACGCACTACTATCTATTGGTGGTGACGGAGGCATGGGTGTTTTTAGAAGATTTCCTCTTTACAGGACAATAAATGTAGTATTATATATTCTAAAAAACGCCCGCTCTCTAGGCCTAGAAGCGCTGATAATTGCCCGCGTATAATTTTAAAAACCGTATAATCGGAATGTCTAATATTGTTGATAGACTTTCCATTGATACCTATCTCTTATAATGCTTTTTTCATTATCTCTTCAGAGTAGATGTTACAATATTTTTCAGTCAAACAAATATTGCACTCTTTTTCAGTTATAAAGTTAGTTTCTGATGAGATAAAACTATGTTTTATACATTTTGAGATAGCTTGATTAATCTATTTTAACATAGTAATGTAAACAAAATAATATCCTTGGTATATTTTTCAGATATTGGATGAAAACTGAGACCGTGATTTTCAATATTTTTCAGTCAAACAAATGTTGCACACTTTTTCAGTTATAAAGTTAGTTTCTGATGAGATAAAACTATGTTTTATACATTTTGGGATAGCCTGATTAATCTATTTTAACATAGTAATGTAAAAAAATAATATTCTTGGTATATTTTTCAGATATTGGATGAAAACTGAGACCGTGATTTTCAATATTTATCAGTCAAACAAATGTTACACTCTTTTTCAGTTCTAAAGTTAGTTTCTGATGAGATAAAACTATGTTTTATACATTTTGGGATAGCCTGATTAATCTATTTTAACATAGTAATGTAGAAAAATAATATCCTTGGTATATTTTTCAGATATTGGATGAAAACTGAGACCGTGATTTTCAATATTTTTAATCAAACAAATGTTGCACTCTTTTTCAGTTATAAATTTAGTTTCTGATGAGATAAAACTATGTTTTATATATTTTGGGATAGCCTGATTAATCTATTTTAACATAGTAATTTAAAAAAATAATATTCTTAGTATATTTTTCAGATATTTGATGAAAACTGAGACCGTGATTATCAATATTTTTCAGTCAAACAAATGTTGCACACTTTTCAGTTATAAAGTTAGTTTCTGATGAGATACAACTATGTTTTATACATTTTGAGATAGCATGATTATCTATTTTAACATAGTAATGTAAAAAAATAATATTCTTGGTATATTTTTCAGATATTGTATGAAAACTGAGACTGTGATTTACCACTTGTTTAGATAAACAAGTGGTAAAAAAGCATAGTTTTATTCATCTCCTTTGTCTATTTGAATGATTTTAATTTATGTATGTCCTATTGTCACAAATAGACAAAAACAATCCCCAAATTAAATCATTCATTATTGAACCAATTCGCATTTTAGATCAACTCAAAATTGTAGTTCTGGCACGTGCACAGCGCTTACTCTCTCCATCTCGTGCCCCCCATTCGGGATGATATCGATCCCCGATCGTGTTATTATGTGCTCCTCGGTCCACTGGGAGCCGATCCCCCCGGTAATCTCTCCCGACGGATCCGCTATTGCCCGGTTTGTGCGATAGGGAGCACTTTTTCCGTCACGGAAATTTGTATTCGCATAAATTCATATTTGTCGACGAGGGGGAACGATGATTAGTGATATAAAATTGAATGATAATGGTATTATCACTAATTGTGGTAGAGCACTTAAAGGATGGTGATAATATGATAATAATAATTATTATTCAGTACTGATTGAAATGATTACCTAAATATAAAACCATGTCGAAATTCTGACTTTTCAGCAGCAAGACTCACATTACATATTAGTGCCTTTCGTTTATCACTCTGGGCTTGTTTCTTGTTCTATTTGTCGCTTCCGATGCGCATAATTCTACCTCTACTTGTATATCATTATTATTATTTTTGACCAAGTCGCGCAAATGAAGGATTGGAAAACAATTGCTTAATGTTTATAACAATAAGACAATCTAAAATGGAAAATCTCTATCACAATGTATTTTTTTTTTCTATTTTTTTTTTAAATTTTAACTCTTACGCTCATATCTCGATAATGAAATACAAATTAGTCGCTGAAAAAAAAATTCTTATAATCAAAATTTTCCAATTTCCTTTGACTATCTGATATACTGATATGTTTTGTGCTAAGATCAGTAAAAAAATTAAACAAAATATCTTGCATTATTTTTTTATCGACTCAGCTTCTAAAATCGGATTATTGAGATATGAGCGTCAAAGTTAAAAATTTAAAAAAAATATAAAGAAAAATAGGTTGGGATAGAAACTTTCCATTTTACATTATCATATTGTTATAAACATTATGAAATATTTTTCAAATCCATATCATTTGCACGACTTGGTCAAACATAATAATAATGATATACAAGTTAGTCGTCGAAATAAAAATACTTATTATCAAAATTTTCCAATTTCTTTCGGCCATCTGGTACACTGATATCTTTTGTGCTAAGATCAGTAAAAAAATTGAACAAAATATGATCCATTATTTTTTTATCGACACAGCTTCTAAAATCGGATTATCGAGATATGAGCGTCAGAGTTAAAAATTAAAAAAAAAAATAGAAAGAAAAATACGTTGGGATAGAGACTTTCCATTTTACATTGTCATATTGTTGTAAATATTGAGCAGTTTTTTTCAAATCTATATCATTTGCACGACGTGGTCAAAAATAATAATAATAATATACAAGTTAGTCACCGAAATAAAAATACTTATAATCAAAATTTTCCAATTTCCTTTGGCCATCTGGTACACTGATATCTTTTGTGCTAAGATCAGTAAAAAAATTGAACAAAATATGATCCATTATTTTTTTATCGACTCAGCTTCTAAAATCGGATTATTGAGATATGAGCGTCAAAGTTAAAAATTAAAAAAAAAAATAGAAAGAAAAATATGTTGGGATAGAGACTTTCCATTTTACATTGTCATATTGTTATAAACATTAAGCAATTTTTTTCAAATCCATATCACTTGCACGACTTGGACAAAAATAATTATAATGATATAGAGGTTAGTCGCCCAAATAAAAATACTTATAATCAAACTTTTCCAATTTCCTTCAGCCATCTGGTACACTGATATGTTTTGTGCGAAGATCAGTAAAAAAATTAAACAAAATAGTTTGCATTATTTTTTTATCGACTCAACTTCTAAAATTGGATTATCCAGATATGAGCGTCAAAGTTGAAAATTTAAAAAAAATAGAAAGAAAAAATAAGTTGGGATAGAGACTTTCTATTTTACTTTATCATATTGTTATAAACATTAAGAAATATTTTTCAAATTCATATCAGTTGCACAACTTGGTCAAAAATAATTATAATGATATACAGGTTAGTCGCCGAAATAAAAATACTTATAATCAAAATTTTCCAATTTCCTTCGGCCATCAGGTACACTGATATGTTCTGTGCGAAGATCAGTAAAAAAAATTAAACAAAATATTTTGCATTATATTTTTATCGACTCAGCTTCTAAAATCGGATTATCGAGATATGAGCGTCAAAGTTAAAAATTTAAAAAAAAAATAGAAAGAAAAATACGTTGAGATAGAGATTTTCCATTATACATTATCATATTGTTATAAACATTACGAAATATTTTTCAAATCCATATATTTTCCACGACTTGGTCAATAATAATAATAATGATATACAGGTTAGTCGTCAAAATAAAAATACTTAGAATCAAAATTTTTCAATTTCTTTCGGTCATCTGGTACACTGATATCTTTTGTACTAAGATCAGTAAAAAAATTGAACAAAATATGTTGCATTATTTTTTTATCGATAGCCTCTAAAATCGGATTATCGAGATGAGCGTCAAAGTTAAAAATTCAAAAAAAAAAAATAGAAAGAAAAATACGTTGAGATAGAGACTTTCTATTTTACATTATCATATTGTTATAAACATTAAGAAATATTTTTCAAATCCATATCAGTTGCACAACTTGGTCAAAAATAATTATAATGATATACAGGTTAGTCGCCGAAATAAAAATACTTATAATCAAAATTTTCCAATTTCCTTCAGCCATCTGGTACACTGATATGTTTTGTGCGAAGATCAGAAAAAAAATTAAACAAAATATCTTGCATTATTTTTTTAACGACTCAGCTTCTAAAACCGGATTATCGAGATATGAGCGGCAAAGTTAAAAATTAAAAAAAAAATAGAAAGTAAAATATGTTGGGATAGAGACTTTCCATTTTATATTGTCATAGTGTGATAAACATTAAGCAATTTTTTCAAATCCATATCAATTGCGCGAATTGGTCAAAAATAATAATTTACGTTGCAACATATATTATACAACAACGCCTATAAAAATTATTTAAAAAAATATACATGAGATGAATTCACACAATATATCGAGTAGATATACACAAAAATGTTACAACTAACCCCCTAGGAGGAAAATTAAACAGATCGAAATCTAGATATGTAGATTGCTAAGAGGTAGATTCACACTTATACATGTTTTATAAGATTGGCTTTCTGCTGATATCTCAAGCACTCTGTTGAAATATTATTCCATAGAGGGCACTACCCGTTGATCCTGATGGCATGAGCATGTTGACGGTTATTACCATATGGGTGTGCATTTTTAATTGATGTGGTGATGCCAGATGGCGTTTAACTTTCCTCCTAGGGGGTTAGTTGTAACATTTTTGTGTATATCTACTCGATATATTGTGTGAATTCATCCTCACTAGCTGAGCTACACTGACGAGATCTAATAAGATCGAAATCTAGAAATGTAGATTGCTAACTTATATCTATATTTTTTAAAACATATATAAGTTAGACATAAACAATGGATTCCAAAAAATTTGGATATTTTTGGTCTCCCCAATTGGTCAAAAAATCTGTTGTGCGTGCGGTACCGCGGGTATAGAAGCTGGGATCTTAAAGGCTAACTTAACACCGGTATTTTTAGTAGTTTATTTAAGTGGTACAACCTTTCTAAAATTTGAAAACCCCTGGTCTATAATATATAGTTCTTCACAATAGTAGTAGTAGTTCTAGACAAATACTCCATTTGTCTAGAACTACTGTATTTCCCAAATCAGGTTTCCGTTTTCGTCCTCTATTGGAAGGTGATTTGGTCTAAATATTTTTTCTTAAAAAAGCGTAGTACAGAAAAAATGTATTTGTCTGGAAAAAAGTAATCGTTTCATATAACATGATACCTGTGATAAAATAATATGATCTTACTACATCAGATTTTTTAATTAACATCTCCGGTTACCCCAAAATAAAATAAAACAGAGGTAGCGAAGTTTTCTAATCCTCTGTTCTAATTATAATCTCTTTGAAATCGAAACCCTAATTTTTTTCTTGCGACTTCACGTCGCTCTCCCCCCCCCGCATTGCGTACGTATGCATAAAGGATAATGAATGTCCTTTTAATAAGGCCTTAATATTCGTAACGAGAATAGGAAGCCGAGCTCGCGTTTAGGAGGGGACGGTGCTACCGTTCCTAAGGGTTGTAGCTCTAGACAGATCTGCCATCGAGGAGTCCGCACAATAGATGACGCATCGATCGCATGACGTATTCATTTGTCTTCTGCTCCATTGCCCTCACAGCGCCCGAGGACCACGCGCGCCAACCCCTCGGTCCCTATCCCTATGCACTAACTATGGAGGTCCTTTGATGTACTCGCACATACACACACACACACACACATACACAGACGTAACCGATACACTTCATATAATACCACCCTAGTGCATGTGGTCGAGAATAAACGTTCTAGTGGAACATGATAAGTTTTTTCAAGTTCAACTCAATTTATTTGTATAGAGTATAACTACTTATGGGCACTATCAAATGAGTATTATATAAAAAAATGTTACAACTAACCCCCTAGGAGGAAAGTTGAACGCCATCTGGAGGTACCACATCAATTAGAGCAATGCACACCTATATGGTAATAACTGTCAACATGCTCATGCCATCAGAATCACCGGGTAGTGCCCTCTATGGAAAAATATTCCAACAGTGTGCTTGAGATATCAGCACAAAGCCAATCGTATAAAACATATATAAGCGTGAATCCACCTCTTAGCAATCTACATATCTAGATTTCGATCTTTAGATCTTAAGATCGAAATCTAGATATGTAAATAAAAAATGATTTTACAAATATTTTACTTAAGGCCCGGCACCCAATTCGAAAATATGTCCGATGATTGTTGTTAAACTCTAAATAATATTTTGAAAGTTTCAAAAACAAAATCGTGGGGTCTACCTTAATAAAATTGCAGTTTTTGTTGGAAATATTATTCAATAACAGCGGATAAAATTAACTTAAATTTGTTTTTTTGCTTATTTTATGGTTACCAAGACATAAGTAAACAATTGTAGAAAACATTATTTTTTTTAACACCAACTCACGGCCCGCCCGGAATTTTGAAAACTGTTTAACTTCACACCAGTGATTCTAACCAGTAACAGCACGCAATGGCTTCAGACTACTGCGCCACGACCGCCCCATTAATCACAAATAATTACTCAGAAAATATATATCAGAAAAATATCCTGAATTCGTATCTTGTAGCAAGTGTTTCGCTTTAATGCGTATTCAGTCACATGGTACAAAAGACATCGGATTACATATAAATGTCTCGTATAGGAAAAGAACCATGAATCACAAATAATTCCTTTAAAATCGCTCCAATCACGATAATTTCAACTACAAATA
This sequence comes from Lordithon lunulatus, assembly GCA_963942505.1. Lineage (NCBI taxonomy): Eukaryota > Metazoa > Arthropoda > Insecta > Coleoptera > Staphylinidae > Lordithon > Lordithon lunulatus. The sequence continues at coordinate 37,437,312 of OZ012671.1, forward strand.
TAGCTTACCTAATTTATCACTAGGTATAATCCTTACAGTTAGCACAAACACTTTTAAACCGACTTAATGACTTCAAAATCAATTTTTTATTTCTACGGAGGTGCGCGCACTATAAAAGACTCACTCGTACTAGTTTTCCGCTCTCCGCGGCGAGCTGGATAGAGATAAGAGTTCGAGTGTTTTTGCTCAAATGCAGTAAAAAGTTCTGCGTTGCAAGTAAACATCTATTTTAGGATCGACAAATACAAGGCCAATGTCTCATCTTTAGGAACACTTTATGGAAATATAATTTTAAATATTCATACAAATTAATACTTCTCAGGGAATACGAGGCTTATATTAACACCCAAACATATCAGGTTAAACAGAATTACAACACCACCACCTAGAATTACCCTAAGGACTGTTGTTTCAGGTAAATATTTATTGACACAGCTCAATCCATTCGCAATAAAAAAAACCATTACGCCCGTAATGACTATCTATAAACTGCTGATGATTGATGAGGGCGCGAACGTGGGGCTGGCCTGGTTTTTTGTAGCCGGCCGCGTTAATGTTAATTCCTCGAGGCCCGCTGTTCGTGGAAATGATGATCGTGATGGTGACGCTATTACGGGGGTAATAGACAGGCGTCAGACTGGGGGGCGGTCAAATGATGTCAGACACGCGGGGCTTTTAGCCACTACCACCACCGACTGAGTCGGTCGTGGCAGTAACACGCGTTTTAGTGATTAAAATGCAAAACGATATTATAATACCTAATCATGTCGAAGTTAATTGTAAAAAGTTAAGCGTGTTTGATAAGTATTGTCTATAAAATATTAACTATCGAAACAAATAATTGCTAATAAAATTAATAATACAATAAAACGACTTATTAATTTTGTTACCAAATTTTTCGATAGTGGTGATATTTTATAGTTTCTTAACACAATAAAATGACTTATTAAAATGATAATTTAAAAAAGAGATGAAAAATCACTTATTAAACAACATATAGAAGACAACAGCCTGTTGTTGTCTACTATATGTTGTTTATTAGGTACAATACAATCTCTTAAAACCAGGTACCAGACTGTTAAGCAATCGGAGGATCTGCAGAGAGATCATTCGATTAGAAAGTTATATTAAACTATTGTAAATAAAGAAGACAAAAGAAATATTTGCTATAATTCTACGTATTAATGTTATATAATATGTAGAATTATAGGAAATATTTCTTTTGTTTTCTTTATTTACAATAGTTTGTTATAACTCTCTAATGCCCGTATTCAGCAACATCCCATAAACTTTATAGGTCCCATAACCATATTGAATGGATAAATTGACAACGTCATTGTGACAGAATCTGCCAAAACAAAACACCTTGAATAATGGTTGCTTTTGTTTAATTTTTCAGTGTTTACAATAGAGCGAATCTAAAGTAACTAAATTACTTCCTCGTGTGAGTTTTCACGACACCTTTTGTTTAATTATTCAGTGTTTCCAATAGATATGATCTAAAGTAACTACATACCCTAGATAATGTATTTGTTGTTGCTATAACAACGAATACTTATAGGTTCAATAGCTATTGATAGATTTATGGAATGTTGGTGAATACGGGGGTAATTGGAGTATCTGCACTTGAAAATTACTACCAAAACACATACATATTTTGTTCGCATTTGAAACTAATACTGCTAATACGGTCTAGACACATTATTATAAATCTATCCATTTACCAAATAGTAGTTTATTTTGTTCCTGCGGTAGCCCCTCCGATAAAAGCGCGCTTTACGAGTATAACCGAATCAATTTACCGGTTGCAGTCATCATTATTGCCGGCGCCCCTCGTACAAGGCAATAAAAATCCATATAATATATTGAGTTAGCGCGGGGGCGGCGCGCGCGGTGGCGTCCCGTCGCGATTCACTTTATTATACTGCCCCCCGGAGGGGAGCGAGAACGGGGCAGGAAAAACGGAACGGGACTTACGCACAAGTGGACCGGGGGATAAGCGCGTAAATCACACAATCCTTAAATCGTAACGCCGCTTTCAACACCCCACGTTTGTCGTGTGAGATAGTGTGAGGAACTGCATTAGAGGAGGGGTGTGCATAAAAGAGATATTTAGTATGATTTTATGGGGTAATTTAGGACTACAGTTGATTATGTAAGTTATTATAAAGATTGTTATGCTATTCATGACTGGATTGGAATTTCAAGCTGTGTTCCGAAGAACCCTAACACATTAGAGGTTCTGAAAGTCAATGCTTCAATTCGAACGTAACCCGCGTTAATTTATATACTTTAATACTACTCTAACCCCCGCATTCACCGACATTCAATAAATCTATCAATAGTTATTGAACCCACAAGTATTCGTTGTTATAGCAATAATAAAAAAAAAATCTTTATTTGGCATATCAGCCCAACCCAACCCACACATTCCAGCCGAAAAAAACAGTACTTTCACAGAAAGAAATAAAAAAAGACACACAAAAAAAGAATACAAATTAACATAAAATACATTTTTCTATCCACTAAAATAAACCCCCTCTGCCCTCGCCAATTTCCTTTCCCACGTCAGCCTCCTGCAGATTTTCACGCTTTTTCCATTATAGCATTATAATTCCCATTATATAATAAATATATTATCTAGGGAATGTAGTTACTTTAGATTCTCTCTATTGGAAACACTGAATAATTAAACAAAAGGTGTCATCACAAGCGCTATTCAAGGTGTTTGACATTTGTTTTAGCATATTCAGTCAGAATGACGTTCTCAATTTATCCATGCAATAGATTATGGGACCTATAAAGTTTATGGGATGTTGGTGAATATGGGCATAATACTATATATAATAATATATATTTTATATGGAATAATAAATGCACGATCATTCACAAGACTCCGAAAATATCGCAAGCCTATAAATTATTCTCAGAAATAATAAGTACCATTCTAAATCTTCTTCTACTTCTACCAGCCAAGAAAATAGGCCACAGTGGGATAGAATCCCAATCTAGCCGGAAAAAAAACGGAAAAACACAAATAGGTCTAAAAAAGTAAGAAGAACAAAATTGATTGATTAATGTGTTTGCAATTACATACAATTTATATGATTACATTATTATTTTTTTTGGAGACGTGTTTGGATGGGAATTATTTTGTTTTTCTCTCAGTATATTAATATTTATGTTTACGAGTTGTATTTTATGTTTCAAGAAAGTTTCTCAATAAACTAAGGTTTTTACTTAAAATATATCAAGTTATTATTGTGTGTTTCCCTAATTAGATGAAATTTGTGCAAAATCTTATCCGACTGCGCCAATCAAAAGCGACACAGTATACACATGCGTTTCAGAATAAACGAAAAACGTAATTTTCAACGTAATAGAATATTGCAGAGGCGACAAAAGCTAGTTTATTCTAATTAGATGCAATTTCTGTCAAATCCTACCCGACTGCGCCAATCTAAAGTGACACACACACGATTTTAAGAACAAAAAAAAAACTGTTTCCAATTTATGTATTCGAGGTTTTTTTTTACTTGCGACACTGTAGCTTTACCGGTTCCGTTCCTTTCCCAACCGCCTACCACCCTCTTACCTCCCACTAATCTAATGTAATGAGGCCGTTTTGTCCCTTAGCTAATTAAAAAAAAACTTCTATCTTTATAGGGCTATCATTCGTGAGGCTTTTCCGCCGGTCAAGGGAGAAGATCAGAGGAGTTTAATCACCCGGTATTTTTCTTAACTTCACAGAAAACCTCTGAAAAACTGTGAAAGGTGATCGCGAAAATTCGCTCCCCTCTGGGGAGTTTATTAGAATCATAATATGTGGTGGTGTTTTGATTATTTTTTTAGAATGCGATTCGCACAACAGTAGACATTTCAGGCGCACTTTTTATGGTTTAGCGAAGTTATATTTTTTGTTTTTATTATTATTATTATTAATAATATATTTTTTTTTTATGTTTACTTTCCTCCTAATTAATTTATTATTAATTTATAACATTTTATTTAAGTTTTTCTTTTTTGTTTGGCAGACAACCTTGCGAAGTTTCTATTCTGAATAGAAGATCAGTGTAGATCTTCTATTATATTCGAGATCTAATAAGATCGAAACCTAGATATGTAGATTGCTAAGAGGTGGGTTCACACTTATATATGTTTTATAAGATTGGCCTTGTGCTGATATCTCAAGCACTCTATTGGAATATTATTCTCTAGAGGGCACTACCCGGTGATCCTGAAGACATGAGCATGTTGACGGTTATTACCATATGGGTGTGCATTGCTAATTGATGTGGTGCCGCCAGATGGCGTTTAACTTCCCTCTTCGAGGGTAAGTTGTACTATTTCTGATCTTGATTTATTATTATTATTTTTTATTTTAATTTGTTTACTTTCTTGCTTAATAAAAATTATAATTTTCAATAAGTTTTCTCTATGATTAAAAATAACATAGATATATTTATAATAAACAGTTTTACCTTATTATAGTTTTTTTTTATTTATTTAGTTTTCTGATAAAATGTCAACGTCTCTATTCGGCAGACGATCCCGCGCAGTTTCTATTGTGACTACAAGATTTCCCAGAGTCGATTATGTCGTTTCTGACATGCAGCATCCTTACGGAAAACATTCGAGAATAAACCCGAGCGCGTTCACGACACCCAACAACCAACCCCTCGTAAATATGCATTGATGTGTCAATCAATACCCGACGCCGAAGGAAAATACGTTTTCCTAGAAATACTAAACATTTTTATTCGGTGAGGACATGGCACGTTGAAAATGAAGTGAAGAGTATTATTTTTCTATATAGATTATAGATATTTAAACATAAACCGCGATATACCCATTCACAATTCCAAGAATATTTTGATCATAACCGTTTTTGTTTAGTCGTAGTGCAAACTTTAAGTTAAAGTTTAAAAATTGTAATTTTGAAAATATCTCCCTCTGTTCTAAATCCCGGATTCATTTAACGAAATCCCACCAGCTCGTATCGCGCTGTAGACCGTGTTGTTTCACGAATCGATAAAAAATAAATGCCCCCAGATCCCTTGAGCCCGCGAACGGGCGAAACAAATCCGAGCGGATCTTCCGATTTCACGGGGAACCCCCAGTGGGAGGGTGGCAGCGCGCTGCGAGGGGTAGATGGTGCCCATTAACTGATTAAAATAAAACGTTTTACTGTGATTAATGTTTGCGAACAGGCGGGGCTCATTACTACTACTACAAGTTGCCAGTTTGCATAATACATATTTACTGCAAGAATTAAGGGTGGAGGCGACGGGTGGTACATTTTGGGAATTAAACTGCTACAATTTAAGTATATTAAAATACTGTGTGTAGGAAATGTTGATGAAATATAATTAGTGAATTACTAAATAATTATTTTAATAATAGTTATAAAAATATTAAAAGAAAAGTAGCAACTGATACGAAGTGGAGTGAAGAAATGGGAAATATTGAATTGACGAGTATTCTATGAAACGATTACAGCGGAACATTTGGGATTGAATTATTTTGGTATTTGGCCTCTTTAAACATATTAAATGTTTCTGCAAATTAAGATATGAGGTATGATTAATGTATAAACAATAAAATAAATAAATGAATAAATGAATGAATAAATGAATGAATAAATGAATAAATGAATGAATAAATGAATGAATAAATGAATGAATAAATAAATGAATAAATAAATGAATAAATAAATGAATAAATAAATGAATAAATAAATGAATAAATAAATGAATAAATAAATGAATAAATAAATGAATAAATAAATGAATAAATAAATGAATAAATAAATGAATAAATAAATGAATAAATAAATAAATGTTTATTCCAAATTTATTTATTTTAGTCACCGAAGGGCCCACCTAAGACCTGATACTTAATTTATCGAAATATTTATTATATTATATAAATTTGTGTATATTCGGATCGAATAAATTTTCTTAATTAGCTAACAGCAACATATAAACATTGCTTAATCCTCACATCATCATTCATGATTTATCAATGATAAAAACGCTATAAGCACGATTTTGACATTATTATCTTTTAACTTTTATTATAAACTTATATAATGAAATATAAAACATATAAAATCATATAAAAAGATATAAGTTTAAAAAAAATAAAATAAATTTAAATTTAAATATAGATCATGAAACAACGTGTTACAATGCCCAGCCATCATGATCCAAACAATCCATACTTGATCATTCTCAAAATTTCAAGTGTCACCCGGTGTCACTTTCATGATTCGATCATAAATTTTCGGTAAGATCCAGCAAAATTCAAAATTTCTAGTAAATGAAATGTGTAGCAAAAATAAACATGAAGACCAAAAAGCCAGCCAACCGCCTCCAAGCACTGAGCATCCCGTTGTAAAATTCTGCGGGCCTTTCCCCCCATTTTGCGGACCTTCCCTGCCAACAGGGGATCCACTGGGTGGCCTTTCATACCACGATGCACCCGCCCCACGACCATGTGGTAATTATATTCTGTTGAACGCGCCAGTTGGAAAACCTGGACACGTTGTGGTAGGTATTTTTAAATAAACTTAACTATATATATCAGCCTACTGGTTTAGGTCTTGAATAATTTGAACACTAAACCAAATAAATGAACCGACTCGAACCGAAATATCTTAAATTTTGATTTAATATTAATTACACACACAGTGGCCGAGTGGTTAGAGGCGTTGTCCGTCTCGTACTGAGCATTTGCTCGAGTTTGATCCCCAGCGGGATGCGAATTTTCGCGAATCACCTTTCACAGTTTTTCAGAGGTTTTCTGTGAAGTTAAGGTAAATACCGGGCGATTAAACTCCTCTGAGCTTCACCCTTGACCGGCGGAAAAGCCTCACGGCCCAATAAATAAGTTTTTTTTTATTATTAATTAAATCATTCGGAAAGTCATGCCGTGCACACTCTAGATATTTCTTACGTATGTTTGTTTCTTGGAAGGTTCATTCTGCTGGGATAAAACGAGAAGCGAGAAAACCAGATGCTAAACAAATTACACCTGAGGGCGGCGATCATGGACCGCCAGATACCGAGAAGAAGAAACGAAAACGTGCCAGTTCCAGAGAGCTACGTGCCGGTATTTTGTACAGAGGATGCGATTGTGAGCGCCTTAATGGGTTACAGGATGACTGCCGAAGAACTGGCTGTCATGGGTGTCCAGAGTGCATGACACGCCCCCCCACGTGCGCTCCTAGCGAGTTTAGCAATGCTAAACATTTAACACGGTTAGCTGATGCGAATCGTGCTAGAAAGAAGTTAGAATGAGAAATTTGAATGTATTGTGACAAGATATGTTGTTATTTCAAGCCTACAGTTAGAATGTGTGTAGCCATGAATGTATGCTACTAGCTAAAAGAATCTGTTTGTAGTATGTTTATGTGAATGCATGTAAATGAATTGTAGCTAAAACAGTAACCTTATAATGCTATTGATGATGATATTGAGTTAGCCGCAGTTGAAACAGAGAGTTAGCAAACAGAGAGTTAGCTAATAATAGAATATAAAAATTTATGCTATAAAGGAGAATAAATCCAGAAACAATGAATCGAAACAGAAGAATCGAAACAAAAGAATCGAAATAAAAGATTCAAAACAAAAGAATCCAAATAAAAGAATTGAAACAAAAAAATCTAATTGATGATTCGAAATAGAAGAATAAAAAAAAGTATCAAAATAAGACAATTGAAACAAAAGAATCTAAATATAAGAAACGAAATAGAAGAATTGAACAAAAGAATTAAAACAAAAGTTATGGAAACAAATGAGTCGAAATAGAAGAATACAAAAAAAGAAGAGAAATTAAAACAAAAGAATCGAATGGATGAATAGACATAGAAGAATCAAAAAAATAATCGAAATAAGACAATTAAAAAAAAGAATCAAAACATAAGAAACGAATTAGAAGAATTAAAACAAAAGAATCAAAACAAAATTATGGTATCAAAAGAATCGAAACGGTAAAATCGAAACAAGATAATCGAAAAGAAGAATAAAAAAAGAATCGAAATGACAGAAGTGAAACAAAAGAATTAAAACATAAGAATCGAAATTGAAGAATGAAATAAAATAATCAAAACAAAAGAATCGAAATAAAAGAATTGAAATAAAAGAATCGAATGGATGAATCAAAATAGAAGAATCAAAAAGAGAATCGAAATAAGACATTAAAACAAAAGAATCAAAACATAAGCAACGAATTAGAATAATTAAAAAAGAAGAATTAAAACAAAATAATTAAAACAAAATAATCAAAACAAAAGATGATTTATTGTTATTGTTTATGGTAACAAAAGACTCGAAACGATAAAATCGAAACAAGATAATCGAAAATAAAAATTTAAAAAAGAATCGAAATTAGAGAAGTGAAACAATAAAAATCAAAACATAAGAATCGAAATTGAAGAATTGAAATAAAATAATCAAAACAAAAGAATCGAAATACAAGAATTGAAACAAAATAATCGAATGTATGAATCGACATAAAAGAATAAACAAAAAAATAATCGAAATAAGACATTAAAACAAAAGATCAAAACATAAGAAACGAATTAGAAGAATTAAAACAAAATAATCAAAACAAAATTATGGTATCAAAAGAATCGAAACGGTAAAATCGAAACAAGATAATCGAAAAGAAGAATAAAAAAGAATCGAAATAACAGAAGTGAAACAAAAGAATTAAAACATAATAATCGAAATTGAAGAATTGAAATAAAATAATCAAAACAAAAGAATCGAAATAAAAGAATTGAAACAAAATAATCGAATGGATGAATCGAAATAAAATAATAAAAAAAAAGAATCGAAATAAGACATTAAAACAAAAGAATCAAAACATAAGAATCGAAATTGAAGAATTGAAATAAAATAATCAAAACAAAAGAATCGAAATACAAGAATTGAAACAAAAGAATCAAATGGATGAATCGAAATAGAAGAATCAAAAAAAGAATCGAAATAAGACTTTAAAAAAAAGAATCAAAACATAAGAAACGAATTAGAATAATTAAAACAGAAGAATTAGAACAAATTAATTAAAACAAAATAATCAAAACAAAATTATGGTAATAAAAGAATCGAAACAGTAGAATCGAAGCAAAAGAATCAAAATAAAGAATAAAAAAAAATAATCGAAATTAGAGAAGTGAAACAAAATAATCAAAACATAATAGTCGAAATTGTAAAATTTAAATAAAATAATCAAAACAAAAGAAAGAATTGAAACAAAAGAATCAAATGGATGAATCGAAATAGAAGAATCGAAATAGAAGAATCAAAAAAAGAATCGAAATAAGACATTAAAACAAAAAAATCAAAACATAAGAAACGAATTAGAACAATTAAAACAGAAGAATTAAAACAAATTAATTAAAACAAAATAATCAAAACAAAATTATGGTAAGAAAAGAATCGAAACAGTAGAATCGAAACAAAAGAATCAAAATAAAGAATAAAAAAAAGAATCGAAATTAGAGAAGTGAAACAAAAGAATCAAAATATAATAATCGAAATTGAAAAATTGAAATAAAATAATCAAAACAAAAGAATCGAAATAAAAGAATTAAAAAAAGAATCGAATGGATGAATCAAAATAGAAGAATCAAAAAAAGAATAGAAATAAGACATTAAAACAAAAGAATCAAAACATAAGAAACGAATTAGAACAATTAAAACAGAAGAATTAAAACAAAATAATTAAAACAAAATAATCAAAACAAAATTATGGTAACAAAAGAATCGAACCGGTAAAATCGAAACAAGATAATCGAAAAGAAGAATAAAAAAAAGAATCGAAATAAGAGAAGTGAAACAAAAGAATCAAAATATAAGAATCGAAATTGAAGAATTGAAATAAAATAATCAAAACAAAACAATCGAAATAAAATAATTGCAACAAAATAATCAGATGAATGAATCGAAATAAAAGAATAAAAAAAAAGAATCGAAATAAGACAAAAAACAAAAAAAAACAATTAAAACAAAAGAATCAAAACATAAGAAACGAATTAGAAGAATTAAAACAAAAGAATCAAAACAAAATTATGGTAACAAAAGAATCGAAACAGTAGAATCGAAGCAAAATAATCAAAATAAAGAATTTAAAACAAGAATCGAAATTAAAGAAGTGAAACAAAAGAATCAAAACATAAGAATCGAAATTGAAGAATTGAAATAAAATAATCAAAACAAAACAATCGAAATAAAAGAATTAAAAAAAAGAATCGAATGGATGAATCAAAATAGAAGAATCAAAAAAAGAATAGAAATAAGACATTAAAATAAAAGAATCAAAACATAAGAAACGAATTAGAACAATTAAAACAGAAGAATTAAAACAAAATAATTAAAACAAAATTATGGTAACAAAAGAATCGAAACAGTAGAATCGAAGCAAAAGAATCAAAATAAAGAATAAAAAAAGAATCGAAATTAGAGAAGTGAAACAAAAGAATCAAAACATAATAATCGAAATTGAAAAATTGAAATAAAATAATCAAAACAAAAGAATCGAAATAAAAGAATTAAAAAAAAAAGAATCGAATGGATGAATCAAAATAGAAGAATCAAAAAAAGAATAGAAATAAGACATTAAAACAAAAGAATCAAAACATAAGAAACGAATTAGAACAATTAAAACAAAATAATTAAAACAAAATAATCAAAACAAAATTATGGTAACAAAAGAATCGAAACGGTAAATTGAAAAGAAGAAGAAAAAAAAGAATCGAAATAAGAGAAGTCAAACAAAAGAATCAAAACATAAGAATCGAAATTGAAGAATTGAAATAAAATAATCAAAACAAAAGAATCGAAATAAAAGAATTGAAACAAAATAATCAAATGGATGAATCGAAATAGAAGAATAAAAAAAAGTATCGAAATAAGACAATTGAAACAAAAGAATCAAAATATAAGAAACGAAATTGAAGAATTAAAACACAAGAATCAAAACAAAAGTATGGATACAAAAGAATCGAAACAGTAAAATCAAAACAAGAGAATCGAAAAGAAGAATAAAAAAAGAATCGAAATAAGAGAAGTAAAATAAAAGAATCAAGACATAAAAATCGAAATTGAAGAATTGGAATAAAATAATCAAAACAAAAGAATTAAAACAAAAGAATCGAATGGATGAATCGAAATAGAAGAATCAAAAAAAGAATCGAAATAAAACAATTGAAACAAAAGAATCAAAACATAAGAAACGAACTAGAAGAATTAAAACAAAAGAATCAAACCAAAAGAATCGAAACAGATGGATCGAAACAAAATAATCGAAATACAAGAATTAAAACAAAATAATCGAAACATAATCCAATCAAAAGAATCGGAACAGAAGAAAAGCACGACTGATTAATCTGTGTGTGATAAGATAATAATCATGAATACAGAAGAAGGTAAGGAGTAATATACAATTATCTTACTTACAACCAACTACAACAGATTTTTTTACAGTTGGAACTCACCGTACGAGTGTCCCATTTATAGTAAAGGATCGCGATAAATCTCATTTCAACAATGACCGACCTAACTGGTTGAAACCTATTACTTACAACCGATATGTATGTGTAAAATGGACGTGGAAATTTAACCAGCCAGTAAAATTAGTAACGCAACATATCTAGCAAGCTCAACAAAACAATATTATAGTATGAAAGGCCTAAAACGTAAAATATGATTTATCGAAGTAATTCTAATAAACGAGAATTTGACCAATGGCTAATAAATGCGTCTTCTATTTATTTATTTTTTAATTAGCAGGTCTCATCTAGGTACTTTGGTCATAAAGATATACAGGATGCTTGGAACTAGTGTCCCTCTTAACCTAATAAATGCTCAGGTATTATAAATATTATTTTACTTTTAAGAGAAAGTTTAACGCCATTTGCCGGCAACCGTATTAATTAATAATGCACACCCATATGGTAAAACCTTCAACATACTCGTGCCGTTAGGACTGACCCCCGTATTCACCAACGTTCCATCAATCCCTATAATATAAAAACGTTGACAATGTTTTGAAGCCAATCGATCTGTTATTTACGACTCTTGTGTTGTCAGTACATGTCGTGACAACTATTTTTATTATAATGGGGACAAAAACAACACAATAATAAAATATTGGCGTCCATTGTTATCTTAAATTGTAGTTGGAAGAAGAAGGACGCCAAATATTACGAGTGATGTTTTGAGAGGAAATGTATATAAGTAGACAATAGTCTGAGAGAAGTTGGCAATATAGTAGTTGATTCTTCATATGCCATCGGACGACGAGGATTTCGCCTAGTGTATTAATAAATATTGAACACATAAGTATTCGTTGTTATGTAGTTACTTTAGATTCTCTCTAGTGGAAACACTGGACAATTAAACAAAAGGTGTCATCAAAGCTCCAATCACAAGCGCTATTAATTTTTTTTTTTGGTAATTTCTGTCACAATGATGTCAATTTATCAATTCAATAGCTTATGGGATCTATAAAGTTTATGGGATGTTGGTGAATACGGGCATGAGTAATTCGAATAATTCCAATGGAGTGATTACGTAGTTGCTTCCAGATGATGTCAAACTTTCTCTAGAAAACAAATATCATGGTTGATGAATATTAGAGAATTGACTGGGATCCAGGCCATACCTAGCGTAAATGGCGCCTAGGGCTAACACCGATCTTGCGCCCCTGTCCAATCGTCTGACGATAAGATGCTACGTTTCATTTAAAGAAAAACGCTTTTTAGCGAGAGCCATCGGTAGGTCATCCTTGCAAACGCTATTTTTGACAGGAGTTGCACATCTAGGTGATGATAAATCAACGATATTAGGAAAAACTATTGGATAACCATAGCTACTCTTAATACACAACATATTTGTGTACATTTTAAATTATTCGTGTCACTTTGTCACATTCATGTTTCGGTTATAAATTTCTTTAAAAACGCATACATTCAAAATTTTCAGTGTATAAAACATGTGTAGCATAGACAAAAATGCGAATTTTGATCCAACTTCTGGTACGCCTATAACAAAATTTAACGGACAGTTTCCTCAATTATACGGACCTTGTTTCCCAACGGATGGGTTTGCGGAGCAAACTGTGCCGCCTCCACGACCATGCGGGAACTTTATTATAATGAATGTACCTGTGGCCAAACAAGAATGCATTTTGGTAGGTACAAGAGCTGATAATTATTGAGTATGATACTAATTACTTTCCGAATACATCATCGCTTTATAAACAGTAATAAAGTTATTACAATTTACAACATTATATCAAAAAAATAATAGAAGTTTTTTTAGGAAGTAATATATTACATATTACGTGCCGCCAGATGGCGTTCAACTTGCCTCTTAGGCCCAATTCACACATAAGCGGCGTCGGGTGCAGGCGCGACGTTGCACAGGCGATTGTGATGTCCATATGCAGTGAAGGGGTGGACATTACACATTATTTACATATAGGCGGCGTGGAAGAGTTTCGTATCTTCGCCTACCGTGTCTTAGGTGAAGAGGCGAAAGGCCGAGATAAAATTCAATCAATTCATTGTTAACAATACAAATAGCGTCTGTTTGATAAAATGTTCTGATTACGTATACTGCCAAAAATTTCAACTTACGCAGTCGGGTTGCACGACTGCGCCATCGCAATATTTGACATTTTTGAATTACCAATACATAAATAGTAACCCTCGTATGTTTTAGGTTTAGTATCTGATTGATTCGCCTTAATTAAATTTATTTTTAAATTTTAAATAGACTCCAGGCCAAGTCCACCAATCTGAACTAAACAAAATTACTGCAGAGAGAGGTGACCACGCAACGGTAGGAGGAAAAACAAATAAAAGAAGACGTGCACACTCTAGAGAACTTCGAGCTGGTATTTTGTACACAGGATGCGACTGCGAGCGTCTTAATGGGCTACAGGATGATTGCCGAAGAACTGGCTGCCATGGTACTCCAGAGTGTATGTTACGACCACCCACGTGCGCCCCTAGTTCGTTCAGCAATGCTAAGCATCTGGTGAAGTTAGCAGATGCGAATCGTGCTAGGAAAAAGAGAATGGAATAGTACTTTGATGAAGAGTAGTAATAGAGAGACGTAACATTGGTTATTTCAACTGTACTACAGTTCATAACAAGCTCCAGCATAAGCTAGATGTTGTTTTCAAAAAAAACACCTGGTCGTCGGATAAATTTGTCCTAGAAGATTATATATATATATATATATATATATATATATATATAAATTACAGATGAACGAACGACTTGACATTAATTTCATCTAGAGACCTATTCCAGTCTTTATACATATGCTATGATAGTAAGAAAACGATTAAATGTTTTTTTTCAGAAGAAAGAGATGAAAGTTATCATATTAGAAAAGAAAAAAAAACGGAAAATGAAAATTTTTTGGTCACTGATAGTTTCATCTGGAGCAGATATGGACACCATAACCATGAACTCACTACAGAATAAAATAATTGAGGAAGACATGACATCGTTCCCCATCCAATTAGAGATATATTTGGATGTTGTATTTTTGTATTATAACCCATTAATTTGACAACGCCATTGTGATTACGTCAGTATGTAAAGAAATTATAAAGATATGCTGCATATTATACACAAAACAAACTATTTCTTGTTTTTTTATTAATCACCTACCGGTAAGAATAAAAATAGTGTGACCTATAGATGTCTCAGACTATGGACATTCTCACCTGGACTACGGAATACGTGCAACATTTGCATACATATTTCTGCAACTCAATTTATGTTCTAGTTAAAGAAAGTATTTCTTATACGCAATTTCGGCTATGCTATTACATGTGGATCTCACAAGTTGCCTACATTTGAAAACGCTAACCTTAAGCTTAGTCTTATGAATTAAAAAAAAATAAGTTTAGAATTCAATGAGAATTATTTGTTTCTCCTCCATCGTCTTGTATTTTTGTAATATACGTGTTATTAAAGGTCGTTTTAGACAAGACAATTTCTTGACTCAAAAGTTAGTCAAGATGCGAGACAATCTAAATTGTCTCGTATCATACAGCAAATTATTTGAAGTATTGAATTGGATGAGAGATCGTATGGGAAAATATAATGCGTTCTATTTGACAAGAACCAATTGTATGGGAGGAGGATATATGAATTCATTTCTTGAACAACTTTTTAGTTAGAAATTGTCTAAAACGATATTTACGTGAGTGTTTCCCACAATGGGCGAGTCTAACTAAAACTATTGTTTACTCAGATTGCCATAGCAGTCAAAACTTACTGAATAATTGTAGTTATCCTGAAGTTACAAACTGATGTATGCTTGAAATTAGACAATTATTCAAAATTTTAACTATCTATAAAAGTAAAATATTAGACATATGTTATATTTCATCCCCAAGAAAATATACGTTGTTGTGGAAACATAATAAAAGTATTTATAATAATAAATACTAAAGGCGTGTGAAAAAAGGACGTAAATTTTTTTACACATACAAGAATATAATTACATATAAGCATTTGTTACAAGGTCGGAAAAGCGATTTACTGCCTGAATGAACGTTCACATACAAGTGGTTTATTAATTTATTAACGTAACGAAGGTTTTATGTAATAAAAGAGCATAGTAATTACATGGAACAAGTAATTGTTTTATTTATTATATTTCTTGTTTGTCCTAAACAATCTTTCATCATTAATAACAACTAAGAATATATGGAGAATGTTTATCTAGCAAATATTCGTTCTTTACTTTATCGTACAAAGTATGTATACAATATTGTTCTGATTAATAAAATTATAAAATTAATAGTAGTAGTAATTACTGTATTTTGTATTGGCAACCTGGTTAGCGATCTTCGTGTGTCCTGATGCCGTGTGTTTGTGTTATATATAATATATTTATTCCATTTTTTTAGGCCACAAATGTTACACCAAATATTATGCAACTAATATTGCACAAAATAATAGGCAACTGATATTACAACATTTATTAAGTAAAAAATACTTATTTTTAGGCGATTTAATGTAGATTATAATAGAATTTATTATCATTAAAATGTTTAATATATGTATTCACTAACATCCCATGGACTTTCTTTTTTTTATTAATCATTATACGTTAACGTATAAGCTATTGATTGTATAAATTTAAAATGCCATGCCAAAACAAATGTCTAAAACCTTGAATATCGCTTGTGATTGGAGCTTTGATGACACCTTTTGTTTAATTATTCAGTGTTGCCACTAGAGAGAATCTAAAGTAACTACATTCCCTAGATCATGTATTTATTGTTGCTATAACAACGAATACTTATGGGTGCAATAGCTATTGATATACCGCAAAATGCTCAAAATATTCTGGACCGACAGAATAACAAATAAAGAACACTTAAACAAACAAACAGAAATTCTCAATTAACATCAAGAGAAGAAAGCTCGCGTATTTCGGTCACGTTTTGAGAAATGATAAATACCGTCTGTTACAAACCATCATACAGGGTTAAATTGATGGCAGGCCGCAGAAGAACATCATGGCTGAAGAATCTACGGCAGTGGTACGGACAATCTGCAAGATCGCTGTTTCAAAAAGCAGCAGATAAGGTGCAGATCATGTTGCTGATTGCCGAGCTCCTTGAAGGATAAGGCACAAGAAGAAGAAGAAGATAGGTTTATAGAACGTTAATGAATACCGGGATAAATATTATATTTCTTCTTTGTATTAATAAACGCGGTATCTTCGAGAACACTTGCATTTTCATTGATAGGCTGTGAAGTAATTAGCATTGGGCATTGGGGAGTGATAGTTCAAACCTGTTTCAAAATTTCGCGAATCACCTTTCACAGCTTTTTCAGAGATATTCTGTGATGTTAAATTAGGTGTGTTACACTCCTCTGAACTTATTGCATTACCACCGGAAGAGCTCTCGGTTCAAACCTGAAAAAATTCGCAGCGCCCTCGGTGTTTTTCAAAGTTGTATCAATTTATTATTGTGGTATCAATGATCTAAACAGTTGCAACAATACGACTGTCATATTAATTGACAATTGTGTTTAATTATAAGTCGAAATCAACCCGTGGCTGTTTTCAGTGTATAGAAATTTCTAATGATAACAAAATTTGAAGTGCAAGCTAAAAATGGCAAGTGAAAACCCTGTGGCTAATGCGTGTCAGTTATGTGACCTTGTAGGGCCTAAGGCTACAATTGGCAGACCGGTTGTAGTGGTGAGTAAATGTAGAGAAATAATATTCATTTTTAGGTACTGCTTAATTTTAAGTACTGCTAGTCAGTCCTAGTACTGTCAGTATTTGCTTCAATCCTCCGTTTATATTTTTCAAGTAATCAATTATCCGGATAAACATCAGTATTCTCTTCATTCCATCATTACTATACCTTACACGATAAGTAATACTGTCTATTTTAGAATAATTAATATTTTAAACATATTATCGTAAAGTAATACTGTCATTATTCTAAAATATTGACAGTATTATTGTTCGTGAAAGGTGTCTTATAAATATAAAAAGAAAGTAGCAACTTTCAGCAACAAAATCTGTAAAGCCCTGGTTTCCTAGAAAGTGGTGCCACCTCTTGTTTAATTATTCAGTGTTTCCAATAGAGAAAATCTAAAGTAACTACATTCTCTAGATAATGTATTTATTGTTGCTATAACAACGAATACTTATGGGTTCAATATCTATTGATACTTGTATGGAACGGCGGTGAATACGGGGGTAACTCTTATCAGCAAACAAAACACCACAAAGTAGTCTACCTAGACATAACTTACGAGGTTAAAGATATAAAATACCTCAACTTATCTTATCCAAGGTAAGATAGAAGGCTTGTTTGCTTTCTATCTTTCCTTGGATAAGATAAGTTGAGGTATTTTATATCTTGACCTTGTTTGATCTAGGTCGAAAACAACTCGCAACATTCGGCAGTGGACGCATCTCGATCGCATCCGAGAGGCAAAAGATAGATCACTAACAATTACATAGTCGCCGACGCACTATAAATGTATGGCACCCTAAGAAAAAGAAGAAATGACTTCAATAACGGCCGTTTTTATCGAAACTAAGACATTAGCCATAGTAAACATTTATATCGTCCGAACTTTAATTTATGAGGGCTCATAGAACATGCTCCAAATACATGTAAACAATTTTTAGCTTCGTCCAAACTTTAATTTATTAGAGCTCTATATACATGTAAACTATTTTTTAGCTTCAATTACCATGTCAGATAACCAGGTCTTGTAGAGACAAAAAACCACCACCACCACACCAACCGCTGCACCCGCCAGAAGTGCCCATAAAACCAATCAAAAATCCCACAAAAGAAAAACCCCAAACCAAATCAAAGGCATTCAAAGACAATCTCTTCCCGATGGGCTACGTGCCGAAACGGTGCCGCAAACGAAAATACCCCACAAAACCAATAAAACGGCCACAATCGCACGAACTGCGCGCCAGCATCAACTACAGCGGGTGCGATTGTGCCAAATTCAACGGACTGCAGGATGACTGCAGGCGCAGCGAGTGCCAAGGCTGTCCCAGGTGCAAAACCTTCCCGCCCAAATGTGATTTGAGTCAGTTTAGCAATGCTAGGCATTTGACGCGGATTAAAGACGAGGGGATGAAGAGGAGATGTCCGTTTGTTCAAAGAGAATAAGTGGTCTTCAGGTGCCATCTCCGCTGCGGAATTTGGTAATCATCATTGTATATTGTATTTCTGTATGTTTGTTTTAATTTTATTAGAATGAATATTGTTAAAAGTTTTAAGAAACATCCACAAAAAATAATTATAATTGGGTTTGTATATAAACCATCTATCTCAATAATATTTTTTTAAATTGTCGTTAATTGTATTCCAATGACAAATTGTACCGACAAACCCCGCGGGGGATACGAACCTGAGGCGTCAATTTGTAAAACGGAGTTAACTATTGCATTATATCAGTGTGTACATTATTATATATACATTATTTTTCTAGTTTACTGCATACTAGAAGAAGAATAACAGGCGTGAACGCAATAAATAACAATCTTAACCGGATGAATAACTGACTTAATATGTTAACTACAATTGCATAAGACATCCGGCATGATTAATGATGCAACAATGAGTAAATCAGTAATTAACTGTAGAAAATATTTGTAATAACAATTTTAATATTCACAAATTAAAAAAAGTAATAGTGTTATATAAATATAAAGTATATATATGAAAACTTATGATTTTAATTAAATGAATGAAAACATTACTCTTATGGAAAATTTATTATACAGTAAACGAATACCTTTGTGATATACTTTAAATTAAGATTTTGCTATTACTAACTGTATTTTTATAATTTCTCAAAAATTTCACACTCCGGTGGAACTTGAACCCACGTCTCCGGATATCGCGGCCGTCGCGCTACTAACTGCACCACGGGGGGTGGTAGTGGCTTGAAACACAAAGAGTTTTCAAATTGACCACTGATGATGGTGCAAAATTCATCATATTTTGTTTACTAAACGTGTTAAGGACATGAAATTTTCATGAAATAATCTTGAACGATCGCTGTCCTGTATATGGGTAATTGGACATCCATGCTTCAAAAATGTAGTGACTTTCTAAACATATTAACACCGATATTGGTAAAATTAATGACCGATGTGTTCTAAAAGTCGTTATAATTTATTTAAAAAGCGTTCAAATCACTTGATATTTTGAAGAAATGTTCTTGAATCATCATATTTACTATGTAGAAAATTTTATTTCCGTAGATATAAAATGTGATCACTTTTAAGTCCTTTAAATACAAAGATTGTTCAAATTGGCCACTGGTGGTGGTGTAAAATTCATCATAATTTGATCATAAAATGTCTAAATGACTTAAATTTTTTACTAAATAATACTCAAATATCATTCCTCCAGTGCACACAGTTTTAAGTTCGTACCTCCAAAAGTTGATTACTTTTGGAGCCTTTAAACACAAATATTTTTTAAAATTGACCACTTGTGATGGTGCAAAATTCATTCTATTTTGTTTTCTAAGCATGTTAATGACTTGAAATTTTTATAAAATAATCTTGAACGATCGCTGTCTTGTATGGGTAATTTAACATCCATGCTTAAAAATGTAATGACCTCAATTGGAAGTATGATTGCAAAAATTAATATCTAAATCAGAACCTTTCATAATTAGCTTATTTTCAAACCATCCGTCAGTTGTTTGTCAAAAAACTGCAATAAGAAACTCTGGTTAAATTTTAATGTACAACTTGGTGGTAACAGCAAATGAAAAATTGCGAGATGTTCTCGCGTTCGATATCAAAACGCCGCAGGATCTTTACAATGTCTTCATGGTGCTGTACTTTTTCTCGTGGACAGTGCTGATGATCAAATACATGTAACTTTGTTGTGAAATGATTGAGTTCACTCAAACGTAAATAAAATATTACACGTATGTTTGATATTATTACTTGTTCCCGCCACTATTCTTGTTGTGCTACACACAAATCGGCAAATAGCAGCTTTGTGAATGCGTGTTTGCGACTTTTGAATACTTTATTGATGTGTAGGTGTATATGGGGTTGCACTGTAGAAGTAGCATATTTCACCGAATACGAAGATGGTTGGAGATAACTAGTCCTCACTGGACATCCAATTCTCATCCAGTGGCTCCTCGCGTTGACTAACAGACTAAGGGCCGGTTCTACAATTGACATTTAACTGGAGAATAAGACTATTCGTGGTATAAGTTTGACATATTGGCATCAATATCTTAAACTTATTCCACGAATAAGACTATTCGTGGAATAAGTCTACCTATATGGACTACCTCGAATAGTCTTATTCTCCAGTTAAATGTCTATTGTAGAACCGACCCTAAACCAGATGCGGAGAGCCAGATATGGCCAGATAAGGCGAATTATGATGGTGAAAGAGTTCAATGCAAGTCACGGCGGGGAAAATGGACTTTTGTACGGCGGAACTAGCTCTGAAGGCATTCACGACATTTTCCAAGCTCAGATTATCATAGGATTAGGGCACATTCTTGTGCAAAAGGATGTGTTTAAACCAGCTTTCGGCCAAGTGCATAATATCAGGCAAACAAGGGGAAACTACCTAAATAATTATCGAAGAAAGCACTAGTAAGACAGATTCAAAAAACGATTTTAATTTGCCATGCATTCCGGATGTCGACTGGCGCTTGGTCAAATAGACCAGTGTTGTACTATAGGGCACGCGAACGTAAGCGGTGCGTATGGAAATAGTCTTACTATAATATTATTCAATTTTTGCAGGAAATTTTTTATAACCCTGTAAGTAACGAACTTCCATATAGTCTCTATATTATTTTATAATATTGCATACTATATCGACTGTTTTAAATAATAATTTAGACCTACAAAAAGCTAATATATTTTATAGTATACATGTACAGTTTTGAATTACCTGCACATATAATAACGAATAATCCCAATACGTTCCGCAGGATCATCTTCCCTGATCACACAAGCGTCCCTCAGGTGGCAAATTTTCGGCGAACGGCGGTTCAATTCAACAATAATAAATCAACAATTCCTTCACACACACATACACACACTCAACACAACTCGCACACGAACCTCAACGGCGCGAACTCAAAAGAAAACAAGAACAAAAACTGTTGCGCGCGGGCATTTCACATAACCGGGGCGAGGCGACCAAGCAGCGGGCGAGACTGGACTGGGCCGCCGCTCGGCGGCGGTGGCGGCGGCGGCGCCGGGAAAATGGGCGGCGACGACGGTGCCGCTTTCCCTTGCGCCTGGGGGCAGGCGCGCGCGACGTGCACGCCCACGCGCGCTACAAAACGAGAGCGCGATAACGAAAATATTTTCCGTGCATATAATCCCGGCGCTGGAAAACTTCCTCCGCAGTTTTCCCTCGATTAAATGCCGCAATTGAAAGAGAGGGCGATAAAAGAAAGGAATGAAAAAAAAACTCGAAAGCAAACCGAGCGGTCGGATTAAAAAATGTTTTTGGGCTTGTCATATAAAATAGTGTACAAAATAATTGAATCGCTAAGTGGAAAAACCATATAACACCAAAGTTGTAGTTTATTTAATTTAATCTAAACTACGATTTTGGAATTATATGGCTTTTCCACTTACATATTCAATTGTAATATGAAACAAAGATATTTTGTTAATCGTCTAATGCGGCTTTATGGATATATTTGTGCAGCTCGTTAGAAATATAATGGAAAATGATAATCTGCCCATATTTTTTTTGTATCTCATATTTAACTCCTTTACCTAACTAGAGTTGTAATCTAGCTAACATGATCAGATTTACAATACAACACACATAATATCAACACGATACGTCTCATACTGATTTTTTGGAGAATTTTCTTGTTTGCTATTTATATTGTTTCAATGTATTCAAATTGCAATAACTTGAGTTGTAATTCAGCTAACTTGATCAAATTTACACATGATATCAAGAGTACTATGATAATACAACATACAAGATTTCAATACGAGTCAAATTGATTTTTTGGCGAATTTTCTAGTTTACTACTTAATTTTTTTCAATGAAATTGTGTATTCAAAATGCAATAACTTTAGTTGTAATCTCGCTAACTTGATCAAATTTATACAAGATGTCAAAAATACTATAATAATACAACATACAAGATGTGAACACGATACGAGTCAAATTGAATTTATGGCGAATTTTCTAGTTTACTATTTATATTTATTCAATGAAATTCTGTATTCAAATTGCAATAACTTGAGTTGTAATCAAGCTAACTTGATCAAATTTACACGTAATGTCAAAAATACTATGATAATACAACATACAAGATGTCAACACGATATGAGTCAAATTTATTTTTTGGCGAATTTTTAAGTTTACTATTTATATTTATTTAATGAAATTCTGTATTCAAAATGCAATAACTTGAGTTGTAATCTAGCTAACTTGATCAAATTTACACATGATGTTAAAAATACTATGATAATATAACATACAAGATGTCAACATGATATGGATCAAATTGAATTTTTGGCGAATTTTTAAGTTTGCTATTGATATTTATTTAATGAAATTCTTTATTCAAAATGCAATAACTTGAGTTTTAATCTAGCTAACTTGATCAAATTTACACATAATGTCAAAAATACTATTATAATACAACATACAAGATGTCAACACGATACGAATCAAATTGAATTTTTGGCGAATTTTTAAGGTTGCTATTTATATTTACTCAATGAAATTCTGTATTCAAAATGCAATAACTTGAGTTGTAATTTAGCTAACTTGATCAAATTTACACATAATGTCAAAAATAGTATTATAACACAAAATACAAGATGTCAACAAGATACGAGTCAAATTGATTTTTTGGCGAATTTTTAAGTTTGCTATTTATATTTATTCAATGAAATTCTGTATTAAAAATGCAATAACTTGAGTTGTAATTTAGCTAACTTGATCAAATTTACACATAATGTCAAAAATAGTATTATAACACAACATACAAGATGTCAACAGGATACGAGTCAAATTGAATTTATGGCGAATTTTCTAGTTTACTATATATATTTTTTCAATTAAATTCTGTATTCAAATTGCAATAACTTGAGTTGTAAACTAGCTAACTTGATCAAATTTACACATGATATTAAAAATACTATGATTATACAACATAGAAGATGTCAACACGATACGAATCAAATTGAATTTTTGGCGAATTTTTAAGATTACTATTTATATTTATTTAATGAAATTCTTTATTCAAAATGCAATAACTTAAGTTTTAATCTAGCTAAGTTGATCAAATTTACACGTAATGTCAAAAATACTATGATAATACAACATACAAGATGTCAACAAGATATGAGTCAAATTGATTTTTTGGCGAATTTTTAAGTTTGCTATTTATATTTATTCAATGAAATTCTGTATTCGAAATGCAATAACTTGAGTTGTAATTTAGCTAACTTGATCAAATTTACACATAGAGTTTAAAATACTATGATAATATAACATACAAGATGTCAATACGATACGAATCAAATTGAATTTTTGGCGAATTTTTAAGTTTGCTATTTATATTTATTCAATGAAATTCTGTATTAAAAATGCAATAACTTGAGTTGTAATTTAGCTAACTTGATCAAATTTACACATAATGTCAAAAATAGTATTATAACACAACATACAAGATGTCTACAGGATACGAGTCAAATTGAATTTATGGCGAATTTTCTAGTTTACTATTTATATTTTTTCAATTAAATTCTGTATTCAAATTGCAATAACTTGAGTTGTAAACTAGCTAACTTGATCAAATTTACACATGATATTAAAAATACTATGATTATACAACATAGAAGATGTCAATACGATACGAATCAAATTGAATTTTTGGCGAATTTTTAAGATTACTATTTATATTTATTTAATGAAATTCTTTATTCAAAATGCAATAACTTAAGTTTTAATCCAGCTAAGTTGATCAAATTTACACGTAATGTCAAAAATACTATGATAATACAACATACAAGATGTCAACACGATATGAGTCAAATTGATTTTTTGGCGAATTTTAAGTTTGCTATTTATATTTATTCAATAAAATTTTGTATTCGAAATGCAATAACTTGAGTTGTAATCTAGCTAACTTGATCAAATTTATACGTAATGTCAAAAATACTATGATAATACAACATACAAGATGTCAACACGATACGAGTCAAATTTAATTTTTGGCGAATTTTCTAGTTTACTATTTATATTTTTTCAATGAAATTCTGTATTCAAATTGCAATAACTTGAGTTGTAATCTAGCTATCTTGATCAAATTTACACATGATGTCAAAAATACTATGATAATACAACATAGAAGATGTCAACAGGATACGAATCAAATTGAATTTTTGGCGAATTTTTAAGTTTACTATTTATATTTATGTAATGAAATTCTTTATTCAAAATGCAATAACTTAAGTTTTAATCTAGCTAAGTTGATCAAATTTACACGTAATGTCAAAAATACTATGATAATACAACATACAAGATGTCAACAAGATATGAGTCAAATTTATTTTTTGGCGAATTTTTAAGTTTGCTATTTATATTTATTCAATGAAATTCTGTATTCGAAATGCAATAACTTGAGTTGTAATTTAGCTAACTTGATCAAATTTACACATGATGTCAAAAATACTATGATAATACAACATAGAAGATGTCAACAGGATACGAATCAAATTGAATTTTTGGCGAATTTTTAAGTTTACTATTTATATTTATGTAATGAAATTCTTTATTCAAAATGCAATAACTTAGTTTTACTCAAGCTAAGTAGATCAAATTTACACGTAATGTCAAAAATACTATGATAATACAACATACAAGATGTCAACAAGATATGAGTCAAATTGATTTTTTGGCGAATTTTTAAGTTTGCTATTTATATTTATTCAATGAAATTCTGTATTCGAAATGCAATAACTTGAGTTGTAATTTAGCTAACTTGATCAAATTTACACATAATGTTTAAAATACTATAATAATATAACATACAAGATGTCAACACGATACGAATCAAATTGAATTTTTGGCGAATTTTTTAAAAATAATAATTTAGTTTATTCTAAACGCAAAAAAAGTATTAAAGAAGCGTTAAAATATACACAAGAATTATTAAAACAAAAATAACAACCTGTAAATTAATTTTGGAAGTTACTACATCTCATAGTGCGATTTTATATCTACTTTATTTCCCAGTGACACAACTAATTAAAACTTAAATTAACAACTAATTGTTATAATAAGTAGTTGCTGTTGTTGCGGTATTTTTATTAGAATGTCGCGCCACAGTAATTGTTCTTGTGATGACCCGTTGACCCACTGTGCAGGTACGAATGGAATATTTTTTTCATTTTGATCAATTACGCTGCTTCTGCTAATGCGACCTGGAGAAAGCGAGGCTTAACCTTGACACGGTTATTAGGTGAAAAGGGAGCGGCGAGTTTGGAGGTCGTTTATTGGATTGTCTGCGATTTGCGATGGACTGATGAGCGAGGAAAGTTATTTGGACGATTGATTTTATCAAACAAACGCTAATTAATGTTGTAACAGACTGTGTGTAAATAAACAATTGTGCAGTTTTTTTTTTGTTGCTTTTTACTAAAAGCAACGAACTGTAAAACACCTCGGAATAAGTGTATTTCATCTAATGGATATTATTTTGAAGGGGATTGATGTTTACAAGATGTTATATTAGATACAAACAAAATAAATAAATATTTTCCGTTACTTTTGACAACCCCCTCGTATATTCCGAATGCAAGATATTTGATAAAATTATATGGATTACAAATTGAAAAATATATTGAAATAAATTAATGCTATTACTTTGGCATACACTTAGAACATTATATTTACTAGTGTAAAAGATTGTTGATCAAATATCTTACATACAGACCCCTCCTCCTTTCTCAACCGGGCTTGGGACCGGCTATGGCGGAGTTAGTCTAGTCAAAAATAATTGTTAATTAAACAAATTTAAGCGTTGTTTAAAAAAGCAACTACATAACGTACACTTTCGAAATACGATCAGACACTAGCAGGACAAAAAGGACAATGCAGACCACCGAAATGAAGATCTTAAGGTGGGTGAATAGTAAGACACGAGGATAGGCGTGTAGAGTCCCAGATATCAACCACTGGGTACCCCAAAGAGAGGAATGAAACAAACAAATAAGAAGACCGAACAACAACAGAGTTTTGTCAGGAATAAATCCTCAATAGGGTGAAGATCCATGGGACCAAAAAAAAAGATTGTTTTTCCTTAGTGTTTCACAGTGTGGGGAGAAAACGGGAAATAATGCCTAATAATAAAAGAAAAGAAGAATTACATTATGAGTTACAGCTGTGTATTTGAAGAAGAAAATAAAATTCTATTTTTTAGACTTTTTCGTTGATAAAGGGAGGAAGCTCATCCAGTATTTACCTTCACAGAAAACGCCTGAAAAACTGTGAAATGTTTTTCGAGAAATAGTAGTTCAGTTAAAAAAAATATTGTATATGCAGTTATTTCATCATAAATGTCACACCCCTCTCGATTTATTTTGCCTCTGTATTTTCCAGCATTCGATTAGACTCTCGGCCTCATTAATATTCCCGCCCTCGTTCCGGTTTTCTGCGAACGTGCCGCCTGTCCCGTTGCCTGTTTTTCCGCGGAATTCGTAAATATTGCAGCTTTCAGTGTGCGTGCGTGCATCACCGCCGCCGCCGCTACTGCTGGCTACCACCCGCCTCCCCAAGGCTCTCAATTGAACGCCGTTGCCTGGTTACTGCACATCGGTGCGATTAGCGAGATTAAAAAGGGGCCGCGCCGAGGCCTTTGCCGAACTCGAATAATTTTACTTAGGTAAATACTACTAGAAAATATCATATTTTTAATGGAATAGTCACTTTTCGGTACAAACTATATCGAATATATACAGTATATTAATAAATGCACAATGATGAAAATTAAAATTTACACATTTGTTTTTTCATATAAATGGTTAAAAAATGATCATTGGATATTTTATACGGGGCCGAAACATGGTTAATAAAGCATAGAAACAGAAGCAGATTACAATCGGCAGAAATGAGGTACATCCGTGGTACCTCATATTACCACTAGTATCAGTCACAGAGTTAGATAAAATAAGGAAGTAATAAGAAAAAGGGTACAGACGGAAAGTATACAAAATACCATTGACAAAAACAATTAAGAGTAGTATGGACACCTAATAAGAATGCCAGAGGACAGACAGGCCAAAATAGTATTGAATTCACACATAACAAAAAATAAGAGAGGTAGGCCACAGAAAATGTGGGAGGAGTAGAAACAATATTGGTCGACAGGAAACGACAGAAATTGCACGAAACAGAACAAAATGGAAGATTTTTACAAAATTTAATATATATATGTCGGCGCCTGATCAATTTTGATGCTTTGAAAAGATTTTATGAGGAACTTAACCATAACGACAGCACAAGGGTGCATTACGCAGCGTTTGATTAGTGCAGCCAATTAGTGACAATTTGAAGGAATGTGGCATAATATATATATATATATATATATATATATATATATATATATATATATATATATATATAATCGAAGTCAAATTATATCCTTGCGTATACGAGGTATAACCAAAACTTAACTTTTTAAATATGTGAAAACGTTATTTGGAAAAGTTAATAATAGACGGTTCTAAACGTGAAATTAGAACCACATAGATTTATAGATTATAAAAAAAACATATCTTTATAGGGCTATCAGCCGTGAAGCTTTTCCGCCGGTCAAGGAAGAAGCTCAGAGGAGTTTAATCACCCAGTATTTACCTTAACTTCACAGAAAACCTCTGAAAACTGCGCAAGGTGATTCACGAAAATTCACTCCCTGCTGGGGATCGAACTCAGGCCCCCAATGCTCAGTACGAGACGGACGACGCCTATAACCACTCGGCCATTGAGCTGGGTTATAGATTATACTTTGCCAAAATAGCGTATCTCAAAAAAGAAATCTGATACAGCACTGGTATTTTGAATTACACCCAAAATTTCCCAGATTTTTTTTTAAATGCCCCGAACAGTCTATATGATATATGATATACAGTGTTATATGATATTTGATTTTGACTGTATATAACATATACTGGAAATCAATAATGTTTATAGACGAAATAAAATGATATTTTCCCACCTGGAATAAGTATTGAGATTATTTAGAGACAGTTTGTTTCTAGTAGTAGTATGTATACTTATTATTATTGAGTTTCTAATAATTTCTCCTCTGACTGAGCCAAGTTTTTAGGTAGACACTACATCTTACACCTAATAGTTATGATCCTCATCATAGGGTTGTTTTGAATAGTTTTATAAATGAGTTTAATAGATGTGACATTGTATCTATTTATAGTCTGGCTGCAATCATATTTCTAGTACTAATTATCTTGACGTGTAGTTTGAATTTTCGGTAAAATAATCGCTTCTATTACACGCCCCCCTACCCGGCTGACAATTTGCATCATCGCCGGGCCATTACGGTAATGTTTTAATGCGTGCGGATTACTAAAGATTACTAAATGATAGGGTCCCACCCCAGTCCAATAGACTAATGCACTACACAAAGGCCGTTTATTACAGCACCGTTTACACCGTACACACACATACTACCAGCTAGCTACCCTATACTCTGGCAACAAGTACACTCACCCCCAGCAAAGATTTATTGTGTTAATATATTATAACAAATCAGAAACGATAAAAACATAACTTTAAATAATTGTCTACTACAGTATAATATAAAAATACTAATAATTAAGACTTGTTTTAATAATTATTAAAAAGGAAAACTAAAAAATTCACGCCGATGTAGATTAGTTTACACTTTATAGGCGCTTTCGTTTAGCATGGTTTAGCATTAATAGTCGCCCCCGTGCCGTGCAGTATCGTTCAGGTCTTGCGGTTGTGCGCCGCCGGTTGTAAGGGCCGAGGTAGAATTGTGCGCATCGGAAGCGGCAAATAGAACAAGAGACAATAAGCCTGTACCAGCCCAGAGTGATAAACGAAGTACCGTGGTGCGGAAAGCAAGGAGAAACTAACGCACAATAACCCACATGACAAAAAATCATGGCGAGAAACCAAATAGAACTGACCCCTAGCCCGTGACAGATCTTAAATGGTAGAGGGGTGCGAAGAATACCAGCGATGAATAAGGATAGGACCCACCGAAAGTGGAAACTAATAGAGAAATTCCTATAATAATCGGTACATGGAATGCACATCTCCGCAAAAATTCATAATACAAAGAGATGAGAAGACTAGGTATCAACGTTCTGGGAATTAGCGAGATGAGGTGGCCTGGTGCGGGAGAAACCTGTATAGACGACTCTACGGTATATTTCTCTGGCAACGACCTGGCAGACCACTCATATGGTGTTGGAATAATACTAGGCAAAAACGCAAAGAAATCAGTCTTGAACTATGTACCGCACTCGGACAGAGCAATGCTACAACAACTAAAAGCAAACCTCAAAAACATTAATATCATACAAGCCTATGCACCAACAGTTGACAAACCGGAGTCAGAAATATCAGATTTCTATGCGCAATTAAAAGAACTAAAATCATATACGAAGAAAAACGAAATTACCATAATTATGGGAGATTTAAATGCGAAAGTGGGCAAATGAAGAGTCGCTGATGTTGTTGGTAACCATGGTCTGGGTGATAGAAATGACAGAGGCGACTTGCTGGTGCAATTCTGCCAAGAAGAGAACCTTATGATTAGTAACACTTGGTTCCAATTACCTAATAGACGACTCTACACTTGGACATCTCGACAACATCAGTCACACCACATAGAACGAAATCAAATAGACTTTATACTGGTCGACAAGAAATATCGAAATGATGTACATAGAGTGAGAACGTAACACTGGGTCAGATCATAACCCCGTAATAGCTCAAGTAAGATTCCGCCTTAAAAAGATAAAGCGTAAAATCATTAGAAGACCAAACATGGATGCACTCAAAGATCCAAACCTGCAAGAGAAATTAACGACGAAGCTCAACACAGAACTAAAAAAGACTCGTTTGTCAGAAGAGCAACCGGTTGAGGCAGTATGGGATCAACTTACGCAAATATTTAAAGATATTCAAGAAACATTGAAAACACCAAAGGCTAATAAACGAAAGCAGTGGATGACAGAAGAAATCATAAATTTAATGGATGAACGAATAAAATACAAACATGTGGATCAGCAGAAATATAATGAACTGAACTCAAACATAAGAAAAAACATTAGAAAAGCTAAAGAAAAATGGATGGAAGAAAGATGCCAAGAACTTGAAGAGCTACAAGACAAACATAATCTGTTCAACCTCCACAAAAAGGTGAAAGAAATACCAAAAGCCATCTACCATCCAGAATAGTAAATGAGGACAATCAACTTTTGACAAATAAAGAAGAACTGAAACAAGAGTGGGCAAAGTATATCAACAATTTGTTCGATGGCAAAACTAATTTACCACATCCAAATCAAGGTGGAGATACTGGCCCGAACATCATGAAATCAGAAGTTATCAAAGCTATAAAATCTACTAAATCAGGTAAAGCTGCAGGACCGGACGACATGTACATAGAAATCCTAAAGCTTATACAAGAGGAAAATACCGACATTCTTGTAAACTTCTTTAACAACATATATGAATCCGCAAACATACCGCAAGACTGGCTAAAATCAGTATTCATGGCCCTAGCAAAGAAATCAAACGCAAGCAAGTGCGATCAATTCCGACTGATAAGCTTGATGAGCCAAGTATTAAAAGTATTCCTAAAAATCCTACATAATAGAATACGTAAGAAATACGAAGAAGACCTAAGCAAGGAACGGTTCGGGTTTAGAGATAGCAGACCACGACTTCTCCCATTTGTGTTGTGTACATCACTTCGGTAAGAAAACATACATACATAACATATATATATATATATATATATATATATATATATATATATATATATATATATATATATATATATATATGTTATGTATGTATGTTTTAAGTGTGAACCCACCTCTTAGCAGTCTACATATCTAGATTTCGATCTTATTAGATTACATCAGTGTAGCTCAGCTAGTGAGGATGAATTCACACAATATCTCGAGTGGTTATTTACAAATATAATACAACTTTCCTCCTAGGGGTTTAGTTGTATTATACTTCGCTAAGAGATTATATCATGGAGGAATGAAACTTAAAAAATTAATATATTGTGAAGAAAGTGGGAATATTTAAAATGTAATTGATGAAAATGTTAAAACGATACAACTGTTTATTTAAATATGAATTCTCTATAATTTCTGTAGTTTAAATGTGGCTTCGTGTCAGCCACCCCTAGCGAGCGCATCGCACAATATCGCTCAAGCTTCCTAATGACATGTTAGCTGTCACAGGGGCGCATGGGGGGATGAAACTAATCGAATTAACAACTTTCGGCGCGGCGGTTTCACGGTCTCCGCAGTGATTCCTGTTCGCTCCCAATAAAATAAACGCGGCGTTCAGGATTAAACGACTTGAGGCGGGAGCGCGCCGATTTAATTTTATTGCGAAATCAATTCACAGATGGATATAACCTGTAATTTCTTTTCAAGAATATTAGACTTATATTATATTATATCAGCAATATCTATTACATTTCAAACATACAAGTCTGAGAAAGTGGAAAAAGTAACGGAAACATTACAGAGGAAATTCAAGGGGGTGATATGATGGGAAACCGTTGCATATACGCACTCACACACATGGAGCATTAAAAAGCAAATGTATAACTAGAGGAACTAAGACCTCTAGTTATACATTTGCTTTTAATGCTCCATGTGTGTGAGTGCGTATATGCAATGGTTTTCCATCATTTCACCCCCTTGAATTTCCTCTGTAATATTTCCGTTATTTTTTCCACTTTGTCAGACTTGTATGTTTGAAATGTAATAGATATTGCTGATATAATATAATATAATATAATATAATATAATATAAGTGTAATATTCTTGAAATGAAATTACCGTTTATATCCATCTGTGAATTGATTTCGCAATCAAATTAAATCATTTGCTTTGTAATACTCCATATGTGTAAGTGCGTATATGCAACGGTTTCCCAACATTTTACCCCCTTGGATGAGTTGGATGCCAGGGAACTCTGTAAGTTTTCCCTCATATATTTGTAGGGTAGCACACTTTTCTAATGTAAATTTGATTTTTATGTTTTATGTTTTAAGATTATTTTATTATTATTTTTATATTATATATATATATATATATATATATATATATATATATGTATATATATTTTATTTTCAATAAGCTTTAGAGACGTTCAATGGTGTTGCCATATAGCTTCAAGTCATCCATATAAAAAAGGTGAGTAATGGATGTTTGCTTGTCAATCTTATATCTATTGGGTACTTTGTTTAAACTGTTGCTCAAAGGAATAAGAGCTAAGCAGAACCATAGCTGGCTTAAGCTATCGCCTTAAAAAATGACTCATTGTATGTTGATTATTATGATACTGTATGTATATCTGCTCTCACGTTTAACACCATGGCCCATGATGTCATTGTGTGCTGAAGAAATTTTTTAATATTCGCCTCATTGGAAATGGCAGCGGCTTACTAGCAATCACTCGAGGAAAACTGCTGGTTTTTTGGATATCTACAGCACATTTGTGGTATCAACAATTGTTCAAAGTATCAAACAAATGCCCTGTCTTCATTTTGGACGACGCAATTGTATTTGTTATAGATTGTAGGCGGTCAAGGACCACAAAACACTATGCGAGAGCGTAAACCCTAGAAGCGAGAAACCAGATCTAATAACAAATGAAAATTTTGAACAATAGGACGTTGAAAATAGAAACTGGTATAATGGTACAATTGCTAGTAGTTTGCTATGACATTTCCAATTCCAATGAGGCGAATATATATATATATATATATATATATATATATATGGATGTTTTTCTTTACTAATAGCCGCCCATAATTTAAATTGCATTTAAATTCCTAATATATTTGGTTCGTTGCTACTAGCGACATCTATCGTTAATGGCATATATTATAATTCCTTGCTATAGAAATCTAAGCAGAATTCAATTATTTTATAGCAAATTGTACTAACAACTTGAAAATCTATATAAACATTGATCAAAAAGTAATACAGACTTCTCAATCATCGATATTAACTAATTTTATGATGGGACAAAAAATTATTGACTGAAAACAAACGTATGTTAAATATAATATAAAAGTGAGGAGAAAAACTGTTTTAATTTAACTCATTCGCTCATTCGGGAAACTTGCCTTCCTGCACTAATAATGTAAATTACTATTTTACAGTGAATTATTACAAATAAAACTTGTATTTTTACAGCTATCAGCGTGAGGACGCTGGCAAAGGGAAAAGCTCAGAGAAGTGTAATCATCCGGTATATATTTTAACTAACGCAAAAAACACACTTATTCTTGTTTAAATATGTATCTTGTTTAAATATGTATGAAAAACTCACTCACACACACCGCAAGAAGATATCTTGATTATCTTCAAAGATATAGCTTGTGAAAGTTCAAATTTGCTTTATCACACATTTCTATAAAAGTACCTACTCATCATGATGCGATATTAAGGCTTTTGTGTTATTCTAGTATACAAATGTATGGAAAACTAAATTATAAAAACTCCAATAAGGTATCTTCTTTGTTTTCAAAGATATGGCGTATAAAAGTGGAAATTTGTATTTTCACACATTTCTGCAAAAATACCCATTCATCATAATGCAATTTTAAGATTTTTTGTGTTATTCTTATCTAAAAATGTATGAAAAACTCAATTATAAAGACTCCAATGAGTTGCCTTCATTATTTTCAAAAATATGGCTTGTAAAATTGGAAATTTGTATTATCCAACATTCTTGCAAAAATACCTATTCATCATGATGCAATTTTAATATTTTTTGTGTTATTCTTATCTAAAAATGTATGAAAAACTCAATTTTAAAGACGCCAATGAGTTGTCTTCTTCATTATCTTCAAAGATATGGCGTGTAAAAGTGAAATTTGTATTATCAAACATTCTAGCGAAAATGCCTATTCATCATGATGCAATTTTAAGATTTTTGTGTGTTATTCTTATCTAAAAATGTATGAAAAACTCAATTATAAAGACTCCAATGAGCTATCTTCATTATCTTCAAAAATATGGCTTGTAAAAGTTGAAATTTGTATTATCAAACATTCTTGCAAAAAACCTATTCATCATGATTCAATTTTAAGTTTTTTGTGTTATTCTTATCTAAAAATGAATGAAAAACTCAATTATAAAGACTTCAATGAGTTATCTTCATTATCTTCAATAATATGACTTGTAAAAGTTGAAATTTGTATTATCATACATTCCTGCAAAAATACCTATTCATCATGATGCAATTTTAAGATTTTCTATGTTATTCTTGTCTAAAAACGTATATAAAAAATAAAATTATAAAGACTCCAATGAGGTATCTTCATTGTCTTCAAAGATATGGCGCGTAAAAGTTGAAATTTGTATGATCACACATTCCTGCAAAAATACCTATTCATCATGATGCAATTTTAAGATTTTTTTGTGTTATTCTTATCTAAAAATGTATGAAAAACTCAATTAAAAAGACTATAATGAGTTATCTTCATTATCTTCAAAAATATGGCTTGTAAATGTTGAAATTTGTATGATCACACATTCCTGCAAAAATACCAATTCATCATGATGCAATTTTAAGATTTTTTTGTGTTATTCTTATCTAAAAATATATGAAAAACTCAATTAAAAAGACTATAATGAGTATCTTCATTATCTTCAAAAATATGGCTTGTAAATGTTGAGATTTGTATTATCATACATTCTTGCAAAAATACCTGTTCATCATGATGCAATTTTAAGATTTTTTGTGTTATTCTTATCTAAAAATGTATGAAAAACTCAATTATAAAGACTCCAATAAGTTATCTTCATTATCTTCAAAAATATGGCTTGTAAAAGTTGAAATTTGTATTATCATACATTCTTGCAAAAATACCTATTCATCATGATGCAATTTTAAGTTTTTCTATGTTATTCTTGTCTAAAAATGTATGAAAAATAAAATTATAAAGACTCCAATGAGGTATCTTCATTGTCTTCAAAAATATGGCTTGTAAAAGTTGAAATTTGTATTATCAAACATTCTTGCAAAAATACCTATTCATTATGATGCAATTTTAAGAATTTTTTGTGTTATTCTTATCTAAAAATGTATAAAAAACTTAATTATAAAGACTCCAATGAGTTGTCTTCATTATCTTCAAAGATAAGGCTTGTAAAAGTTAAAATTTGTATTATCATACATTCTTGTAAAAATACCTGTTCATCATGATGCAATTTTAAGATTTTTTGTGTTATTCTTATCTAAAAATGTATGAAAAACTCAATTAAAAAGACTATAATGAGTATCTTCATTATCTTCAAAAATATGGCTTGTAAATGTTGAAATTTGTATTATCATACATTCTTGCAAAAATACCTGTTCATCATGATGCAATTTTAAGATTTTTTGTGTTATTCTTATCTAAAAATGTATGAAAAACTCAATTAGAAAGATTCCAATGAGTTGTCTTCATTATCTTCAAAGATATGGCTTGTAAAATTTGAAATTTGTATTATCAAACATTCTTGCAAAAATACCTATTCATCATAATGCACTTTTAAGTTTTTTTATGTTATTCTTGTCTAAAAACGTATGAGAAATAAAATTATAAAGACTCCAATGAGGTATCTTCATTGTCTTCAAAGATATGGCGCGTAAAAGTTGAAATTTGTATGATCACACATTCCTGCAAAAATACCTATTCATCATGACGCAATTTTAATTTTTTTTTATGTTATTCTTGTTTGAATATGTATGAAAAACTCAATTATAAAGACTCCAATGAGATATCTTTATTACCTTGAAAGATATGGCTTGTTTAATTTGAAATTGGTATTATCAATATTTTCAACTAATGAAAATTATTCCTCATTATGTAATTCACAGTTTTTATTTATTACACTAGTCAAGAAATGTATTAAGAACTCAATTTTACAACTCTAAAGATCTTAGTGATATATCTTCATTACCTTCAAAGATATGACTTATTAAAATTCAAATTTATATTATTTTTTCTGCTAAAGAAAACGGTTTCTCATTATGCATTATTTAAATTTAGGCTGTTTTGGTACACTGGTCCAAAGATATATTAGGAACTCAATTTTAAAAACTCAAATGAGATATCTTCATTATTTTCAATGATATGGCTTGTAAAAGTTGAAGTTTGTAATATCACACATTCCTCCTAAAAATAGGATTCGTCATGGTACAATTTTAGAATTGTTTGTGTTATACTTGTCCAGAAATGCATGAAGATGTAAATTACAAAGACCCTAATGATATATCTTCATTGTCTTGAAAGAAATGGCTTATTAAATTTGAAATTTGTATTATCAGTCTTTTCTGGCAAGGAAAACGGTTCTTCATTATCTAATTTCAGAATATTTTTTTGTTACAGATGTTCAAAAATGTTTAATGAACTCAATTTCAAAATCGCTAATGATATATCTTCATTGCCTTCAAAGATATGGCTTCTATAAGTTGAAATTTGTATTGTCATATATTTCTGCATAAATACCTATTCATCATGAGGCAATTTTAATATATTTTTTATGTAATTCATGTCCAAAACTGTTTGAAGAACTCAATTATAAGCCTCGGTTATAAAAGATTTTCACAGATTAAAAATTACTTAATAACTTAAACTACTAAGTTTAAGTTAGAATCGAACTGTTCATGATCATCCTTCTGAGTAATTGTTGTGACATAAATTAACCCTCGGGTGTCTTTAAATAATATTTTTCTTCTTTGTTTATTCAGCTTCATGGTATAATTTCTTGAGGAAATTAACTGAATATGTTGCAAACGAAATATTTTTGCAACAGATTCAGTTAATTTCCCTCAAGAAATTATACCATGAAGCTGAATAAAAACCCCAGTGTCATAAATGAAATACGAATTGATTATCCTTCTGACTTGATTGTTGTGACATAAATTAACCCTCGGGTGTCTTTAAAAAATATTTTTCTTCTGTTTTTATTCAGCTTCATGGTATAATTGCTTGAGGGAAATTAACTGAATATGTTGCAAACGAAATATTTTTGCATCAGTTAATTTCCCTCAAGAAATTAAACCATGAAGCTGAATAAAAACCCAAGCGTCATAAATGCAATACGAATTAAACCTACATACGCCTCCATTATTCATTACCCGTAATTAACTAATTTCCCAGTAAATTCCGCCGGCAGGAGATCCCTGGCAGGAGTAGGCGCAGGCGCGCGTAATTCATTATCGCCGCGCGCGCCAGCAAATATTTACGTTTTTGAAAGCAACAACGTTGAGTAGCGAGTGCACGCTCGCCGTCGTTTCCCCAATTCAATCAACTATTTATAAAACACCGGGGCTGTGATAACGATAAAGACAGATAACAGTGAATTATATTTAAAAACAAAATTGTCATAATTAAAACCCGTCGGCATGGTGGTGCTGCTCGCGTTAATTGCAGTGGCTACAGTTTTAGGGGTTGCCGGGCAAACTGGCCAGGATTGCCCCATTGGGCCTCGACGCGGGACGTACGATGAGGCCCAGACGATTATTGTTAGTAGCAGTTGCCCATATGAGTTGTCTTACCCTGATAATGAGGTATGTTATCAATAATAACTAATTAGTGAATAATTAAAAATTAAGATTGATTTTAATTAATAGAATTTTTTACTAATGATATTTTGCATGCGTGTGCTGTTGGTTTATTTCATATTTAGTTAAATTTCTATTTTATTATTACTAACGATTGCCTTGCAACTTGAGAAATGTAAAACTAACAATGAAAATTAGCTTTACCAAAGTTTTAATAAATACGCGCCAAAACATGTGCACATATATGGGGTACATATAGTAAGAAGAATATTTTAATATTATGTAATAATATTATGTAATAATATTATGTAATAATATTATTTATAATATTATTTATAAAAAAAGACCTTTATTTGGCATACTGCTCAAAAAATACACCCCTCCAATAATCCCAATACACAATACTCATACATCGGAGCAAGAAACAAAAAAATAACAATAAAAAAAATAAAAAGTAACACTCCTCACAATACAAATTAAGAGAATATACAACTAAAGGATATTCGCCCTAAACCCCGTCTGCCCTTGCCACTTTCCTCTCCCACGCCAGCCTCCTGCAGATTTTCACGCCCTTTCCATCCTCTCCCAACCATTCATTCAGCTTTCTGCAATCTCCAACCCACTCTGCTTTTACCCCCTCACATTCTTTGCTAAGGTGCCACCACGTGTCACTTCCCTTACTACACAGCGCACTCGTGTACCCCAGACCCATCCACATTTTCCTTCCTCTCTCATCTGATCCATACCTTCCTCTTGCCATGCACACTTTGTCCTCCCTGCTCCACTCACCCCTGGCTAAGTATCTTGGGAGCTTTCCCAGCACTTGTCACTCTACGTAGCCAAGGTTGTAGGAGCTCTCAGTCATTCTTACCTGTCTTTCCTGCCACTCAATATCCCTCAATCTCTCTCTTACCTGAGTTCCTAGGCTTCCCATTTCTCTCAACTTCTCCTCTACCCACACCTCAGACATACCCACTCTTTCATATATCCTTCCTCTATCTCTTCTCCATCCACTCTCCGTCCTACTCTTACACCTCATCCATACCTTCCGCACCAGTCTTTCCTCACCCAATTCCTGCAATCTTTCTTCAAACTTCACCACCCTCACATACGACTCCCACCACATACTCATACGGTCTCCTGCAACAGCACTGCTCACGATAAATTATAAAAGTGATAAAAATCGTTAAAAATGCCAAAACTATATATACTATATTAAAGTAGGAGTCGTTGTAGCAGCGACCTGACACTGGAACTAATGTCATTTAACTTGAAATATAGTCTGGATGACGAACAAAATTGTCGAGATTGTTTCAAATTGAACCGGAAAAGCTGTAGGGCTTGGCAAATTTTTTAAACTTGGAAAATTTTATTTCATGTTAGAAAGTTACTGTAACTTTACTCCCTCGATACTCAAATATCTATTTCTTTTATACAAAAGTGATAAAGAAACAGGTATAATTTACAACAGATGAAAATAACTGATTCTGGGTCACTTTATACACATTCTAATTTACATAAGGTCTAAATGGATTAAATAAAATTAAGAATTAACTTTCTCCTGCCTAGATATCTCGTTCTACAAATTAAACAAAATAAAATCTTCTAAATCATAATTTATGGTATTATTTATAATAAATAATTTGATATCGTTAAAATTAAAAATGGTATGTATTCACGTTATAATCAGATTATTGATCAACACCAATATGCGCAATTTAGCCATGATTTAACCGATTTAACCTCGTATAGATAAGCGAGATCCTTCTGAAAAAAGCACCATGTTATATAATATTATAGTAAGTTATATAATATATTCTTAACGAACTAATCAAATACTTAATCATTTAAAGATAATTATTTAAAAAAAATCATATCTAATTCCTATTTGTTTAAACAACAGGAAATTGAATGTAATTGTCTACACCAAGGTCGAATTATTACAAAACACACATACTTTTATATATTTTCCCGCGAACTTGTGCAAGTTTCAAGTGCCTTCAATGCCCATATCAGTGTTTAAATGAAGGTGGCGGCCGAGTGTGCACAACTGATAACCGCGGTCACCGGTACGATTCGTTTCGTGGAAATTGCGTTTTGCAAGAAATTGTTTTAATCAATAAATCGTGCACGCTCAACTCTTTGGGAAACCACCAGGGTCACGCAAACCGGTACTTGTTGCGGCGAGACATTTAGATGTTGCGTGTTATAGAACAATTTAATGCAGCAGACAGAGGGGAAATTGTATATTAATAAAATCAAAACACTCGAATGCAACAAAAAAATATTTGGTTTCTGTTGAATTAATTTCTCAAAACTATATAGCAAGCTCTCAACAAATCAATAAATAATTAAACTTTTATCATTATGAGAGCACTTAACTTAAATTTAGATGTAAATGCGATAACGTTCCAGAGAAAAACTAGACTATAAGTACCTTCCTCGTTTAGCATGGTTTATCATTGCTAGTCGCCCTCGTGGCGTGCTCAGGTCTTGCGGGTGTGTGCCCCCGATTGTAAGGGCCGAAGTAGAATTATGCGCATCGGAACCGGCAAATAGAACAAGAAACGCAATAAGCCCGTACCAGACCAGAGTGATAAACAAAAGGCACTCTTATTGTCTTTTTTTTTTCGGGAAATCGTTGTTGTCGCGAACAAGTTAAAAATATTTTTTTTACGTTTCATGCCTAAAATAGTCGAAATAAACACGATGTTTGTGTTTTGTTGTCTTGTTCGAATGTCTGTCTGTTTATGAACAATATTCCGGGAAAACGGCATAACGAATCGCGACTAAATTTGGAAATAATGCTGAGAACCCTATCTGGGACAATTCAGTGAAATTTTTAGCAAAATCGGTCTACTAACAGAGAAGAAAACTCGATAAAACCGACTTTATGCACACAATTAGGCACTTACAAGCTTCCTGTGTTAATAAATAGTCAGATGTTTCTGTTATGTTTTAAAACAATTTATTATTGTTATTAGCTAATTAGTGCGATTACGTTTACAAAATGTACCTACTAGATCAATTATGCGGATGTTGAAAATGATTATGATTCATTTTAAACATTGCACTTCAACTTATTGTCGTAACGAATTTATTATTTATAAGCTAATTATGAATTGTTTATATATCTTATTTTGATTCTAAGCAATCTGTAAAACTAATATCAATATCCTTGGATTTGGTTGCTAGGTAACATGTCGGTCGGCCATTATGGATTCATGGCTAGTTGCTATTTTAGAGATGAGTAGAACTTTGTCTCTAAATATTTACTAGCCAAAAATCCATGATTGGGAAAAACTACTCTATATTTGACAAAATAATGTAGATATTATCTGACTTAACGCGGTAAGATTAATTGTTTGGTAGAAATCTATTGTGAAAAAGTCGCATTGCGATATCCGAAATTGAAAACAATTTTCTTGAAATTTTACATTTTAATTTATTAATTCTCATATTTTATTATAATGATAAAAATATTGTATCACTATTAAAAAATATATATCACTTTCTTTGAATCCATTTAAAAACAAACAAAAAATGAAAATGTAAAAATGTGAAAATATCAAAAAATCAAAATGTCAAAATGTCGAGTTTTCTAAAAAAATCGTCAAAAAATTGCCAATAATGTAAAAAAAGTACAATATGTTAATAATGTGGAAAATTTAACAAAAAAATGGAATAGGTAATGTAATTTTGAAAGTCGAATGGTGCCCACACCAGATATTTGGTATTAAAGTCAATTAAAATAGGAGCATTATTATTTTAGAAAATTTATAATATTGTTTATAATATCAATAATTAATTCTAGATCTTTTTAGGCTGAATTTCCATTTCGTGTCCAAGTTATGAGTATGGAGTCCACCCTGAACTATCCGATATTAGTGGTGGTACGCCAAGAAAGACGTATAACCTCCTGGCAAATACCCTTGCTCGAACAATCCGTACTGGGGGTGGCTGAGTACAGAAACACATCTCGCATCCTGTGCTACGATACCAATAAAGTGATCACAAAGTATGAAAATCTGCACCCCACATCAAGATTCTCGCCATTGGGGCGACGCAAACACACCAAGGATTTTACAGTGTCCATTTCCACCTTTTCGCCAATTAATGTGCCTGTGCAGGTGCAGGCACGAACTTTTGAAGAGTATTTTTTGAGAACAGGCCTGCTTTATAATGTTACATTTTCACCAAGCCAGCCCGTTTATTATTCGTATAGTTTTCCAAATAGCACCAAAGAGCAGGAGTTGATTGAAACGGTTCTCATCGTGGTGTCTTCGGATGATGATACTTGTTTTACTGTGTCTATACAACCGAAACTGGTAGGTAATTTATATAACATATATATATATATATATATATATATATATATATATATATATATATATATATATATATAATTACTAAAAAACTAGTTGCTCGCGGTTATGAGTCAACTTCACCACTAGTTGACTCATAACCGCGAGCAACTAGTCTCATATATGCACTGAGGAGCGACAGGTATCTTAATTTTCAATACAATATTACTTTTACTCCCTTCTAAGGAATTTTCTTGTCTATTATGATGAGAATTTCAATAATTTATGTTCGTTTTGCAGTGTCCCGTACGAGATTTGAACCATGATATCACGTTTGAGGGAAAATATCAAACAATTATTACTAAAGGAGGCATCACAGTCACAGTAAGTACTATTAGAGCCTTGATATAAATAAAATTTGTAACTTTGTACATTTATACATTTGTATATTTGTATACTCTTTGAATTTATTAATTATTCAATATTCATATACACACTTTAAGAAATACTGCTTTAATAGTTGGAAACTGTTAATAGATATTTTATAATATACTAGTATCCGTATAACAACAACACATACAATTTATAGATCCATAACCTATTGAATGGACACATTGAAAACGTTATTGCGACAGAAATTGCCAAAACAAATGTCAAACACTTATGCCCGTATTCATCAACATCCCATAAATTGTATAGGTCCCACAAGCTATTGAATGGATAAATTGACAACGTCATTGTGACAGAATATAGCAAAACAAATGTCAAACACCTTGAATAGCGCTTGCGATTAGAGCTTTGATGACACCTTTTGTTTAATTATTCAGTGTTTCCAATAGAGAGAATATAAAGTAACTACATTCCCTAGATAATGTATTTATTGTTGCTATAACAACGAATACTTATGGGTTCAATAGCTATTGATAGATTTATGGAACGTCGGTGAATGCGGGGGTTAGTCAGCTTGTGATTGGAACTTTGATGACACCTTTTGATTTAATATTCAGTGTTTCCAATAGAGAGAATCTAAAGTAAATAATTTCCCTAGATAATATATTTATTGTTGGTATAACAACAAATACTTATGGGTTCAAAAGCTATTGATATATTTATAGAACGTTGGTGAATACGGGGGTTAACCTATAAATTCATTAATGTAGTTAATTAATAACCTTTTTTCGGGAAAAAATTGTTGGTTTTGTATTATTCAAAATCTACACTGGCGAAAGAAATTTACATATCACTTTTAAAAACTCGATTAAAATTAAAATCAATTGTTAATTTTTGATTTCGACTGTATATATAATGAACAAGCTTATCAAGTATGTTGTTTAAACACTAGTTGATGTTTTTTTTAACCCAAAGCTGTTGTCAATAAATAAAAGTACTGAAGTATTACCATGTTTACAACAAATAAGTTTCGTGTTGGGTTTGTTTCGTATTATTTTTAGTGTGAAATAGTGAATAATGATAAATAATAATCGTCAGAATCGCAATTTGAGTGTTAAATACCACTCTTGTTTTATTTTAGAAGCCACAATTCCCAGATGGCTTCATT
This sequence comes from Lordithon lunulatus, assembly GCA_963942505.1. Taxonomy (NCBI): domain Eukaryota; kingdom Metazoa; phylum Arthropoda; class Insecta; order Coleoptera; family Staphylinidae; genus Lordithon; species Lordithon lunulatus. Next base: position 37,481,556 of record OZ012671.1, read on the forward strand.
CTAGTCTTTGTGTCGAAAAGTGACAATTCCGACTGTTACCAATCAGGCTCACTGCTACCGATGCCACGTACAGCTACAATTCATGCAAACAAGCAAATTTCACGCATACAATTCCAAATTCTTGCTGGAAAAACTAAGAAAGAATATCTAATTGCTGTTATGACAATATTTTGGGTTAACTTCGCAATATGTCTGTTTTTCTTCATACTGACTGTAATTTTCTATCATTGCGGACGATACAAGGCAGTGGAAGATGTTCCGGGTAAGATTAAAAACACATTACAACCATAAACCAAGTAATACTATTATTTTATATTTTTCAGAATCACGTGCTGCCATTCTTGAGCTACCTATTGACGAAATTGATGCGTACTTTGATAAAAGTGGACTTACAGTGGCGGATTTCGTTAGGCAGGGCCGTAGGAACAACAGGAAGGCGTTGAACTATTTCTGGCATATTACCAACATTGCAATTTTCTATGGATTGCCCGTTGTACAGTTGATGATTTCCTATCAGAGAGTGAGGATATGATTTTTTTGAAATTATAGATTTAGTTCATTAATTAGATTTAGCATTTAGTAATGTTAGAATTTTTTGTTTACAAAGAGTTTTAAACCTGCTACAAAACTATTATTCCAGCAAGACATTCTATATGATTTTGTTGACTTTTTACTATTTACTATGCCAGAGTAATGGATACTTATGATTGCAAGTGGCTTTTTGTCTATCATGATTGAGTAGTAGTTTAAACAAAGCAATGCAACTTTTCTTCTATATAGAAAGTTTAACACCATCTAGCGATTCAATTAACAATGCACACCCATATGGGAATAACCGTCAACATGCTCATGCCATAAGGATCACCAAGTAGTGCCCTCTATTGGAATAATATTCCTACAGAGTGTTTGTGATACCAACACAAAGCCAATCTTATACAATATATTGACCTCTATCCGACTATAAAGCGACACATGGTGTCTAAAAATTGAGGTCCTGAAATGGTGTAAATTTCAAATTTACATTGATTTTGTATGGTGTTTCAGATTAGATTACAGTTCACTCGATTAATGATTCTTCACGTGTATGGTCTCGTCGTGTTTGTCTCACTTTCCGCTATCAGATTCTAGTCGGTTTCTGAATCTCACTACTCGTTACAAGCTGCAAATACTAAATTTTCATGGATACATTTTGATATTTATTCGTTACTTTATACGGTACTGCCAATCAACCTATCGCATGCGATATTGCCACTGTTCCTGCTATCGCTCTAAGAGTATTAGTATCAGTTCAGTAAAACGATATATATTCCAATTCCAAGTTTGAATCAAAATAAAAAGAGATGAAGAAATGTAAAAGTCATCATTAAACTCAGGATCGTCATATTCACTGGAATCCACAAATTTAATTTCAATGCCCATAATTATAGTAAACACTAGAAACATAAAACAATTAAATACGGCAACAGTGTATATATTCTGAATGTTGGTATAGCTTCAAAATGTGTATGCAACCACACATAAAATAACCTAAAATGAGACAGATTGACAATAATTTGGCAAAAAGTGCTGTATGAAAATTAATGTTTTTCTATTAGTAAAGGCAATATTGGACAATAACTGTAGAGTCTCAGTATAGCCAAATGTGGGACGGACACGTTGGGCACCATCTGTGCCAATTCATTATTGCGAGAAAGTTTAAAACGACCATTGAATAAAATTCCATGTAAAATGTGTCGCCGGCAATTACCAACGAAATAAATAAACCATCAGATTTTATGGTAGTGGATTGTTACATATTAAGACCATACTATTAGAAAACAATACTCTTACAACAAATAATTAACGGAAATTTAAATGATTCAATAACGAAAACTTGGCGCCAAAAGTATATGTCACCTTTACACCATTTCGGGCCGGCGCGGTGGCGCCCCCATCGGTCATTCTATAGGTCAATAAGTCTTAATTCACCTCTTAATAATTTACATATCTAGATATCCATCTTATTAGATTTTTCTGTCTAGTGATAAAGTTTAACGCCATCAGACCGAACCAACAAAATTAATAGTTCATACCCATTCACATTTTGTAAATTCATCCTCACTTACTGAGTTACATTGATGCGATCTAACTAGACCGAAATCTATACGTATATGTAGATTGCTAAGAGGTGAATTCAAGATTGGCTTTGTGCTGTTAACTCAAACATACTGGAATATTATTCCAATAGAGGACACCACTCTGTTATTCTGATCGCGTGAGTATGCTGACTGATATTACCATATAGGTGTGCATTGTTAATTTTATTGGTTCCGCCAGTTCTCTATAGAGATAAAGTTGCATTACTTTGTATATAAACCACTAAGGATTTTGTGAATTCATCCTCACTAGCTGAGCCATATTTCTGAAATTTAACATGATCGAGATGTGGACTAATAAGAAGTGGATTTAGACATATAATACATAAATAATACAACTTACCCCCAAGGAGGAAAGTTAAACGTCATCTGGCGGCACACCATCAATTTGCAATGCATGCCATATGGGTGTGCATTACTAATTGATGTGGTGCCGCCAGATGGCGTTTAACTTTCCTCCATGGGGGTAAGTTGTATTATTTTTGTATATAACCACTCGAAATATTGTGTGAATTTATCCTCACTAGCTGAGCTACACAGACGAGATCTAATAAGATTTAAATGTAGATTGCTAAGAGGTGGGTTCAGATATATATATATATGACATATAATACAAGTTATTTTTGTTCTATTAGACAGTGGATTCCTCAGGAAACTTGGACATATGCTACCACAACTTTCACTGCTCGCAACCATATTACTTTACTGACTTCAGTCATATTTATTCTAACATTGGCTACGTGTTTTTCGGGATACTTTTCCTGGCAATTACCTTCTACAGGAACAAACGCGTTCGAAATAAACCGGTATGTAAAATAGACTTTATTAACTACAGAAATAACTATTAGTTACAAGTTATTGATAGATTTTATTTTGTGTATGTTTAGGGATGTGGTGTGCCAAAATTCCATGGCCTCTACTACGCTATGGGCATGGCTCTGATTTTTGAAGGAGTTCTATCGGCCTGTTATCATATCTGCCCTAATCAATCAAATTTTCAATTCGGTAAGTCAACTATAATAGTGTGTTTGGAGAGCGAGAGTTCAAACCCCATGTAATCGAAATTTCTCGAATCACCTTTAAATATTTTTACAGACACAAGTTTTATGTATGTCATGGCTGTTTTAATAATGGTAAAACTGTATCAAAACCGACACCCGGATATCAATGCCAGTGCGTATGCTACATTCTTCGTACTGGGTCTAGCAGTTTGTGTTGGTAAGAAGCTGATTTAAAAAATAATTACATAATTACATTAGTTTGTGATTTTTTAGCAATGTTTGGAATACTTTTCAACAGCACTGCAATCATGCTGCTGTTCATACTTTCATATATGGCTTTATGTATATTCCTCGCGTTCCAAATCTACTTTTTTGGCCACGTCTTGCGCGGATTTGGCTACATCTATAAAGCGTATCAAGTGGAAGTGTTTACCAGGGTCGTGAAACCAATGCGAATAGGTACCAACATCCCATACACTTTATAAGTCTCATAAGCTATCGAATGGACAAATTCAAAACGTCATTGTGACAGAAATTATCAAAATAAATACCAAACTCCTTGTAATTGGAGCTTTGATGGCACCTTTTGTTTTATTATTCAGTGTTTCCAATAGAGAGAATCTAAAGTAACTACATTCTCTAGATAATATATATTTTGTTGTTATAACAATGAATACTTATAGGTTCAATAACTATTAATACATTTATGGAACGTTGGTGAATACAGGGTTAATCTATTTAACATTTCAGGTAGATTCGTTACATTAATAATAGCCAACATTTGTAATTTTGTAATTGCAATCACTGGTATGGTCCTGTATCCTCGCCACGTAGATTTCGGAACGTTTTTGCTCGGAATTCTGCTGATAAATTCGGTGATGCATGCCATTTTTTACATGGTAATGAAGGTGAGTAGACATTTGAATCCTTAAACGACCGAAGCGTGTCAACGAATTAACAAAATTATTGTTTTTTTTTGTAGTTGGTCCATAAAGAAAAAATTTGCTGTGAAGCTATTGTGTATGGCGTTCTGGGCCTTATTGCCTGGAGTTTTGGCACATACTTTTTCCTGGATGCTTCTACAAAGTGGTCGGTAAGTGACAATTATGTTTGGTGTAATATGATGACGATTATGAGAGGTATTGGGGGGCTTTTGACATTCTGGATAGCCACTCTTATTTTCGTCAACACCTGACGACCCATATAAATGAAAAGAATCAGCATCATAAATGCAAATATGTTATATTAGCGACTGTTTTTGATTTAATACGTGATTGGTCACAGTAAGAGCTGGTCACAACAGAACAAATGTTTAATTGAAACTAGTAACTTTTTCAACAATTTTCTTGACGAATTTAGTCCTATGTACTGCATACTTTACTGTTTTGTCAGTGCCAGACGAACACATCGTGCAGATAGACATGTACGGACGTAATATATTTTATTTTGTGCTGTTTTCTTTAGCAGCAATTTAATTTATTTATAAAGCGTGAATACATTACACAAGATTCGTCAAGAAACTTAAACAACTATCATTCAAGACTGCTCCAATTGAAACTTGAATTGTGTAAATCAGAACAAGTTTCATACAAGAACTAATGTCCTGCTCTACTTATCGTTCAAGTTTCACACAAATTGTATTTCTGCAGTAGTGATTGGTCATAGTACGAGCCGATCATAGCGCTTCTATTTTGATTTACTTGAACAATACTTGTATGATAATTGAAACTACGAATTTGTTTAAGTTCCATGATGAATCTAGTACAACGTAATTCATACTTAAACCTCAAAAAATATACATAATAGAACGTGCTACGTTTTTCACTGACAAATCAGTAAATCAAACAAGTCAGTCAGTCCTGATTGAAGTGTAAGTTTATGTCTCTTGTGTAAGGGCATAGTAACTCAGCATGTTATGTTTTATTTTTTCTTATTTTTTTTTAATTATGCCTGTTTCTACCCACATGGTATAAGCCTCCCTTAAGTTTTTCCACTTAATTATATTTATTACAAGTGTTTATTTATCCTAAAGATTCTGAACATAAATTATTTATTTATATATTAAATACATAAAGTTCATTTTCCTACGTATCAAGTTTTCAGCAGTATCTAAAGCTATTATAACAATTTTAAAATGCTTTTAATAAATTGTAATATTAATCGTATATTAACGATATTATTATTAATGCAACGTTGTCTAATTCCTGTCACATTTAAATTTAAAACATACACAGACATTCCATTTGTACAATGCATTGATTTATAATTGTTCAGGTTACACCTGCAGAGTCTCGTCAGCTCAACAAGGAGTGTCTTTTAATGAATTTCTATGACACACACGACGTATGGCACTTGCTAAGTGCTCCAGCTCTCTTCTTCACCTTTATGTTCCTGTTGGCTCTAGATGACGACTTGTTTGACAAAAAACAGGAGGACATCTCTGCGTTTTAAATAAATACAGTGACAAGAACAAAGCTAGTCAATCCGCTTGCCAGATAAATTATTTATAAGATTTGTACATAATTTAATAATAAATGTTTTATAATAAATTGTTTCATAATTACTTAATTTTCTACTTTATCACACGGAAACATAAAGGTAAGTAAAAATATAAATAAAATTAGTTTAATAAGAATGAAACCTTGATTTATCCTTCTAAATCGATCCTCCCTCACCAAGACTCAGAGGATCGATGTATTTTCCATTTAGCTATTAGATTACGCTGATAATTCTGTCCTTATTCCTTCTCCCTTACCACGACTGACTTAGAGAACCATTTCGAGTATATCCTATCTTCTCCGTAAGGCGGTTAGATGGTTTATAACTCTCCCCGTGTCTGTCTTAGGCCCAATTCACACATAAGCGGCGTCGGGCGCAGGCGCGATGTAGGCGAGGCGCATGCGCGACGTCGCACAGGCGATTGTGATGTCCATATGCAGTGAAGGGGTGGACATTGCTCCTTATTTTACATAGAGGCGGCGTGGAAGAGTTATACCTCTCGCCTCTTCGCCTACCGTGTCTTAGGCGAAGAGGCGAAGACGCGGTGCCGGAGCTGCGAGAGGCACGACGCTTCAAGCCCTCTCTATATAAACATGTGGTACAATGCTTACTTAGGTGACGAGGCGCGGGCATTTTCCTCGTGCCTCTCGCCGCGCCGGCACCGCGTCTTCGCCTCTTCGCCGACACGGTAGGCGAGGAGGCGAAACTCTTTAACGCCGCCTCTATGTAAACATAAGGTGCAATGTCCACCCCTACACTGCATATGGACATCACAATCGCCTGTGCGACGTCGCGCCCGCGCCTCGCCTGCGCCCGACGCCGCTTATGTGTGAATTGGGCCTTACGAAGAACTGACCTAAGCGGCTACGCACTGTAGCTTCCTTCCCCACCCAATCCAGATACCAAGCTTCGATAACATATACCAACTTTAAATTTCCCAACAGACACTAGGCCTGACGGGATCCCAAACACAAGTAACCTAAGCGAATGCTTGACTGAGAAAATATTTCTCAGCAGGTCGAAGGTGGCAGACTCGTGCTGATACACAAAAAAGGGATGTGCAGCATGTACTCATCAGTCTATAGGGCACTATGCCTTTTAACCGGCATGGCCAAGATATTGGAGAGGTTGACACAGAACTGGCTGGAGGAGATCGTTAAGCAATTTGAAATTTTTCACGAAAACAATACCTTCCGTATACAGCAGTGCTGTAAAAATTAGATATATATTTTCCAAAATAAAGGATAAAAATTAACATGATGGAGGAAACTTAAAAGTGTCAGATAATTCAATAATAGTTTGTAGTTAATGTTTTTGTTACAATTCTGTAACTGGCTAGTCTTTACATAAAAAAAGGGAAGTCAAGCATAGACCCATCAGCCTATAGGAAACTTTGCCTTTTAACCGGCATGGCCAAGGTATTGGACCGAACTGGCTGGAAGAGATCATTAGGGACGCGAGTGGGTTGGCTCGGACGAGATTTGTCAACCGTAGAAGCCATTCTCATGGTTGGAGGAGTCGTGGACGCTGCACACTCAAGGCTACTACGCCAGCGAATGCATTGCTTGATGGTCACTCTTATGGTTAGCAATGCCTTCATTCCCTTCCCTGAGAAAAGATTATGGAGGCGTTCCGAAACTTGAACTTGCCGACACCGCTCCTGCGCCTGATGGCGTGCTACCTCAGGGAGAAGAAAGTCACTTATGGGGTCCCCGACGGCACAGAGCGATAAAACCAGAGGAACAAGGGTCAGTATTGGGGTCCCTTCTATGGAACACTGTGTACGACGTGCTAAGACTGCGCCTACCACCAGGGATCGTGACAACGATCTGGCGGTCATAGGAACCAACCGGCACGCTGAGGCACTAATTTACAAAGTCAGAGGGGCATTACTACGGGTAGCTGGCTGGTTGAGGGGAAACGGCATTAAAGTGACGATGCGCTACTGGAGATTATTGTAGAGACCAGAACCTGGAGCGAGGCTGAGGTGAAGGTGGATGTGAATGTGGAGAAAGTCATTAGAAACCTCCCCAACAGAAAGCCATCAGGCCCGGACGGGTTCTTAAAAGAAGCGTTGGAGTCATGCGGAATATTATGTACGGCGAAGTCCTAATACTGCCCCTACCACCAGGGATTGACACGGTGGCATTGTTCGACCATCTGGGGGTCATCGGAACCGACTGTAAGACGCTGAGTGACCTACAAAGCCAGAGGGGCAGTACTACGTGTAGCCGACTAGATTGAAGGGAAACAGCCTGGAGGTCGCGACCCATAAACGGAAGCAGACTGCTACTCTCTACTAAACCTGCCCCGCAAAATGTTCGTTCAATGATGGAATTTTGATGGATTAGTATTTTTTTAAGGCCTGTATACCAAAATTCCATAATATTACGAGCTCACATTGTGAATTGTCAGTATTTTGCCTAGCGACTTTAATAGTTAAACGAATATATTTGAAACGAGTGGTTTTTAGAATTGTATCCCAAGCATCGCGAAGTGCGACACAATAGAGCTGCTGGACAAGACGGTCGCAGTGAGGGGCACTTCAACACTCGAGGCGAATAGTAACTTCACGGCCCGTGGCGCAATGGTCTAAGGCGATGGTCTGAAGCCATTGCGTACGGAATGTTGGTGGTTCGAATCCACCGCTAGCCGGGAAATTTTTCCACAAATAATCTACCCGGCTAGCATATCATGGATGTTGTATGAGGCACAATAGGTCCGTGAAGGGCTGCAGTGCACACAACCCAGGGGCGGGGGCTGTACTCACCGTAAACTTCACGGCCCACATGTTGCAGGATTCAAGGAGGGCAGACTGGACGGAAGAGGCAATTTCCCGTATTCTCCCCAGCTGAGAGGCCAAGCCGAGGCTGCTGACAACAGTCTCAAACTTACAACTTCTATACGCGGCGCCCTTCCGGCCAAGCGGAGGTTCATAGGAATAGCACCCTTAAGACGTGCTGCGCCTACATGACAGTCTCTACCGAGACTACAGAAGTTGTTCACTGATGCCAACGGACCTACAAGCGGAGTCGAGGAGGATCTATTACTATCTGAGGAGCGACGACCGACATCGGTAGACCAGGCTAAGGAAGAGGCTATGTACACGTGGAAGAGGAGGCGGCACGACTCCGCAAGAGGCGCTTGGATGAGGCGGCTAATTCCGAGCATTCAGCAGTAAGTAGACCGGAAACTACTAACTGGACATGGGTAATTCCATAAAATCCTGTGTAAATGACGTCAAAAATGGTTTTCGTTTATCACTTTGGGCTGGTACGGGCTTATTGTATCTTGTTCTATTTGCCGCTTTCGATGCGCATAATTCTACCTCCGTCCTTACAACCGGCGGCGCACTAACGCAAGACCTTAGCGATACTGCACGCCACGGGGGCGACTAGCAATGATAAACCATGCTAAACGCTCTACAAGGAAACCAGGACTTTAGTATTGAACGAAGCGTTAATTTTTTAATGGATGTTTATGAATACGAGCATAAAGCTGATAATAATATTTTAATGTACATTAAATACGCAAAACGTATAAGAAATGAGATTTATGACAAATACAGTAAGATAATCTCGTAACATTATGCCTCACTGCGTTTTATTGCCAACGCACGTAATCACTTCTATAATCAATTTCCAGTTCGCATATTTACATCTTGGAAAAGACGATGGCACGTTGCCGATTGTCAAGTGCACACTTTTCTGGAGTTACTACAGCGGTAAATCGGTGTCAATCAGCACCCACGTGTATCTTACCTATATATAAGGGTATGTTCGGATTATTTTATTAGTTTGTGTCCTCTTGCTGACGACGAGGACATTGCAGCAACATGCAGTGAGTACTATTAGTAATCTTATATGTATAACAAAATTTAACGTACTGAATAAGGTGATAACCGATTGTTTCTCGTTCTACTAGAAGTATATTAAAATATTACATGATATATTCAATGAATGTGTGTTATATCTTGAATGAAAAATTATGTTTTCCTACCCTCCACAACCAATACATCGTTTTTCTTGGTCTGCCATTGATTGATTAAAAGTGTGAGACGTGCACAGCAAGTTTATGTTGCTACGAAATAAATATACTACATATTATCATTATAAAATGAATTATTGTTTTGCAGACGTGTAAATAGAAACACACTTTCCGCGATGAAGCCGGTTCTCAACTTCGTGATTATGGTGATAGCTTTTGGGCAAGTATTGGCGTTTCCTGCCGGACCCGATGACGATAGATTTCTCGACCGTGATGTAAGTAGTAAATAAATATCTCTAATCATTATTGGTAAATATTATTTAGACATTCCGATGTAGTGCAGTGGTTAGCACCCACGTTTAACGAGCGGGCGGCCCGGGTTCAAATCCCGGCCCGGGTAGTCGGCATCATTGGTTGTTCGGATACAATTAACGAAAACTCAAGGACGATTTTCATTATATGTTAGTATTATTAAAAAGAACAAAAAAAGTAGCAAATCCAACTACACTCACACTCAGATAATTGGCGATTCAAGCCGGTTGATACTCCATCTGGTGGCACGAAATGAACTACATTTAGTAGGGAATTTGTTTGCATAACATTTGTTTTTTCATCTTATTCATGACTATAGAGCCAATGTTATACTATTTATACCTTAAATGTACATTAACAATCACGCATTAATGTAGAAGTGATTGAAATCATATGATTTTAATGCAATCAGCTCATCAAATAATAACAAAAATCAGCAGTTTACCTACTACTTTGAAGAAAACCGTTAACGTTTGAATCGCGAATACACGCACCACATAAGCAGGGATCGGAAGGTCGTGAACAATTAATAAATATTGACAAATCAGCACGCAGTGGTTAAATGCCTCTGTACATATAGGGCACCGGCACCTCTGCAATTACGTTTACATTCACCAAAAATTAATAGCATATCAATGTTTTCGCTATTATTCATCTTGAAGTAATAAATAATTGCACAATTATGACAAATCAACAAGCAGTTGTTAAATGCAACTAGCAAATGTCAAATTTTAAACAAAAATTCGATTTTCTTTTGTTTTCATGGCTATCGCTACTTTTACTTTAAATAGTTAATGTGATTCTCTCCAAATCTTTAAATGCAATTTTCTAGAAAATTAGTTTAAACTACTATATACAATTTTTATACCATCGTAAAAAGAATTAAACGAATGTTAATTATTTATCTATTTAATCCTTTCATGGTGCGTATAAGCAGTACAAAAACTGGTCCCCAGGACCTACACTTTGCCGAAAATAATAATGTAATGAAGAAAAATAAATTAGAATTAATGAATAAAAAAAAGAATTTTTCTTTGTTTTTTATCACTTGTTTATTACTGTTTGCGAATATTTTCGGCTACGCTCCAATCGAATTGCAAGTTTAAAAGCATCACCCTCAACGGGAAGTGGAATCTGATTCTGAGTCATCATCAAGCTAATCCGATGTCTTGATAATGTCTAAGAGCGTAGCCGAAAGTATTCGCAAACAGCAATAAACAAGTGATAAAAAAACAAAGAAAAATTATTTATTATAATGAATTATCACAAAGTAGATGACGATTGAACCCGATTTTTTAAATTACAATTAAATTAAAATAAAATAACAGAGAAAAATATAAAAACTGCAAACAAATTATATATTGTCATTTGTATTGAACACTTCCGGCCAACCCGGAAATTAATGTTATTATTTGAATATGCTACAAAATAGTTTGTGATACTGAGTTAAAATATCTGGTGTGGGCACCACACGACTTTCCGAATTACATGACCTATTTCATTTTGTATAACATTTTCGAAATTTTCAACTTTTGGGCTTTTTGACATTTTTTGATATTTTGACTTTTATGACATTTTTGTACTTTTTTTTTAAATTTTGACATTTTCTGACATATTTAATATTGTTGACTTTTGTTGTAGTTTTTGACTATTTTGTTAGTTTTTTTTGGCTTTCTAAATATGTTTGGCTTCTTTTGACATTTTTTACTTTGTTGACTTTTTGACGTTTTTTTTTACTTTCTTTGAAATTTTTGACACGTGAGATTTTTACATTTTCACGTTTTGACATTTTGACTTTTTATCTTTTTGGCATTCTGACTTTTTAACATATTGACATTTTTCCATTTTGAAATTTTGACATATTTACATTTAGGCATTTTCATATTTCACATTTTCAAATCTTCACAGTTTCACATGAAAAAGTAATGTAATTATTAATGTATCGATACCTTACTACATTTAAGATGAGACAATTTTCGTTAATTCCGCGCTCGATTTACGCCACGCCCGCTGACGTCACGCTGACGTCACGTATATTATTCATTATTTGTGATATGCGCAATAGGAAATCGCTATTATTGAGAAATCTTCTATGTTAGTGAACCGATCTTGCTCAAATTTTCAAAGTGTCGCCAAAGCGAGGGCTCTCACCTGATTTCAAAATTTGGTCGCGATCTGTTGTGCCGTTTTCCCACCGTGAGCGTTAAATGGTCCGGCACAGCGCCTAATTATGCTCCGCGCGTCGTGTCGATTGTGATTCCTTCGCTGTTCGTGAACCGATTGTGCTCAAATTTTCACTGGATCGTCCTGGATAGTGCCCGCAGATATTTACCAAATTTGGTCGCAATCTGTTGTGTCGTTTTCCCAGAATTTTGTTCACAGACAGACAGACAGACAGACAGACAGACAGACAGACAGACAGACTGACTGACAGACATACATACCACACACAGCCATCGCAAAAATCGGGTTTATTTCGACTATTTTGGGCATAAAACGTAACGAAAATTGAAATTTGTTCTTGCTAAATAATACACGGCAACAATACCTTCCTTCTGGTGTAATTTTTTTCCCGGAAAGTTATCGCATATTTCCACAATCTTAGTTTGAAATCGTGAACACGTTTTCGGTAAAACAATACCTTCCTTTACATCAGTGATGTATTCGGAAAGTAAAAATATTTAACCGTTTTTTCGTCAATCGTCAAATAAAGAAGTTACACGAGTTCGCACTTATTTGGATCTTACTGTATATAGCTAGTAGTTTTTATTTTTTAAATTGTAATAAATTAAAAATAATTAATACACCAATCGAAATGCAAGTTTAAAAGCATCACCCTCAACGGGAAGTCGAATCTGATGACGGCAGCGCAAATATATTAGTCTACAGCATTATAAGCTATACAAATATATTTACGAACCTGTATACAGAGTTGTCTATAGTGCTCTTTAAAGTTCAATTTAATTTGATATATAGGCTGAAAATTAAGTATTTATGTAATATTTAAGCTTGAATTTCATTATACTACATTCGTAAACTTGAATTAAAAAAACAAGTGCAATACGTGATTGGTCATAGTACGAGCTGAATATAGCACATGAATAGTTGAAAATAGAAACTTGTTCAAGTTTATTCACGAATATAGTACAAATTCACGCTTAAAGCTGGCCATACACGTTCCGGTATACCGGAGAGGTTTACCTGCGCAAAGACCTGTACAGGTAAACCGGAGCGTGTGTGTGGACAAGTTGGGTAAACACACACAGTAGGGTAAAACGTACTGGGCTACATATTTGTCGTTTTGTAATAAAAAATATAGTATATAGCAGTTTCGGGAATAATGTCGAGATTATTTCAAGTTAAACCGAAAAAATTACAGGAATTGAAATAAAATTTGAAATAAAAAAATTAAATTTGGAAACAGTTATTTCATGCTAAAAAGTGTTTGGCCTCATTTTGTAGGTATTTTAATTCCAAAAAGAAAATTCCGAAAAAAAAATTGTTTTGGCGGTAAAGCCGATGAAGCACTCGCCTTCGGGTAGAAAGAATCGAATTTTAATTCTTCTCCGGTCGCCCGTACATGTCACTATGCCTGTGCTGGTTTACCGAAATTTGTCCACACACACGCTCCGGTTTACCTGTGCAGGCGTACCTCTCCGGTATAGCGCAACGCGTATGGCTGGCTCCAGGGACTGTGCAGGCAAACCGGAGAGGAAAACCGTCCGGTTTACCTCTCCGGTATACCGGAACGTGTATGGCCCGCTTTAGTAAAGTTTAAATTTAATTAATAAATAAAAACTAAAAAAACTTCTATCTTTATAGAGATCTTTATCAGCCGTGAGGCTTTTCCGCCGTTCAGGGATGAAGCTCAGAGGAGTTTAATCGCCCGGTATTTACCTTAACTTCACAAAAAAACCTCTGAAAACTGTGATTCGCGAAAATTCGCCCCGCTGGGGTTCAGGCTCGCTAATGCTCAGTACGAGACAGACGACGTTTCTAACCACTCGGCCACAGAGATGGGTAATTAATGAATATTAACCAAAACTGGAATGACTTTTCAAAATTTATAATCTCATAAATGGTATAGAAAGTAATTTTAGATGTGCTCGATTTTAATACGAATTACATCTTTGTTTATAATTTTCGTCGATTGTAGGTAAATTCAATAGATAATGCTGATACTATTGAAAGTTAAGGTTGTATACAAAGATAAAGTTGTCTGTTAAGTTTTTAATAGCCATGTGTCTAGTTTTGCTAAGATATTTTGGTATATGTAACAAATAGAAGATAGACCTCTAAACCAGTGTTTCTCAAAGTTTTCCCCGATCCTATTTTGTATTTGAAAATTTCAAAATTTTCCGCGATCCTATTTTGCATTTGAAAATTTCAAAGGATCCCCTGAATAATATATGAGTATAGAAGAGTATATGTAGAAAAACATCCTGAAAGATCTGTATTCATTTTTTTTGGGAACCCTAAAATATTTTTCGCGACCCCCAAATAGAGCAGTTATCTCAAAGTGGGGGTCTTATAACTGTTTCAATTCAATGTTTACAATAAGGTTAACTAGCAGACACGTGAAACTAGAAAATGGTTCTACTCGCCTAACAAGCGAGATCTCATCGAATCTCAACAGATCGCGATTTTTTCTCAAAATTGGCGAATATATTACGAGTAACTTAGTGGCCTGGTGATTGGAGACGCAATCTATCTCGTATTGAGCATTGGGGAGAAAGAATTCAAACCCCGCTATGGACGAGATTTCGCGAATCACCTTTATTTTAGTTTTTCATAGATTTACTGGGTGATTAAGCTTCTCCCTTACTAGCGGAAAGCCCTCGGGCTAATAGCTATACATTTTATATTTGATTTCAAGTACTAAGTGTAATTTCCGTCGTTTGACGGGGGATGATTTGTAATTATGTTGTCCCCAACAATGAATTTTCGATAAATTTCAGCTTAAAATGTTCAACATTATTGGCGTAATTATTTTAATTGCCACAAATATGAAACCTTACTTAAAACATTGCTATTATTTCAAAATATTAAAAAAAAAACTGGAATTTCGCGTCCTCCACTTTTTAACAACACTGCCGGTACAAAATATATAAATTACAAGTTCAAAATATGTCTTAGTTTTTATATTATAAGGTTTGTCGTTAAAACTGTTTTCGGTTTTAGTTCGCTACTCCTGGCGGTCATCAACTGGCAAGTTGGTTGACTTCTCAATTGCGTAGGGGCGCCGAATTTCCCATAATTCCCGTGGATGTCCCCATCATACCCTATAGGGTTCCGGTTGGGGGTAAACGCAATTCCGAACTGACCAGCTCCATCATGGGTATTCCGCGCACCATGATCGACAACGGACGTTAGAAAATGGATTACCGATCTGATTGAACAAATACCAATGACAACCCTGCACTTTCCTCGGATTCTCGTATATCAATGTAGATAAATATATTTAATATAACTCCCATGCTAGTGTCATTTGCAAATAAATGTGTCTCTAGATTGTAATTAATAAAGCAAAATAAAATGTATGTATATATTATTTACCTTCATATTATCAGATAATTTTAAACCTCACTCCGGATTTCTAAGTTTAAAATATATTTTTTTCTTTGTTAATTATTATTACGCTTATTCACAACAAAATTATAAAGTTTCTAAAAGTGTGCATGGATTTTCTTTAAAATACCTTATTGGAATGAAATCTAGTCATTAAAACAAATATATGGATAGGCATAGTAAGTAAAGGCCTGTAAATGTTGAAGCACGGAAAGACCACAGAGCAGCTAAATGGATGACACTAGAAAAAAGACAGGCGCATGATCATACGACAGAAAAGGGTTGAAAGAAATTGTCCAAGAGGACTGCTACAAACTGCTGAAAATAGAAGAAGTAATTGGTGGCCACACCAGATATTTTTTTGTTCATTTGGAATATTTCGTAAACACGCGCTTCGTGAAGAACAAATTATATCGCATTTTCAAATATAAATTCAATACTGTATGTCATGTAATTTTTTGTCCTCCACCTGTATGAATTTAAAAAAAATAAAGTTAAATAATGTTAAAGTATGTCGTGTCATTTATTTTTCACCATGTATGAATTTATTTTAAAAATATAGTAAAGTTAAAGTATGTTATGTATGTTAAGTATGTCATTTTTTGTCCTCATCCTTTTTTAAATAAATATATAGTAAAGTTAAAGTATGTGTTGTCATTTATTATTCTCCGCCCTCTATGAAATTTTAAAAAAAAAATAGTAAAGTTAAAGTATGTTATGTCATTTTTTGTCCTCATCCTGCATAAATTTAAAAAAAGTTAATACAAATAATATATGCATATTTGATAACATATGAATATCAAGTCTGACTGCACCAAACTTGTTACAACGTGCATTGACGTGTCTTATCTGCGGGGATTACTAATCCGTCGCGATCCACGTCTTACTCAATTCATTAATAACCCAACAAGAGTGTTTGTGGAATTTATTTGTCACTGCGATAACCCCTCGGCATTGAGAGCGGTGCAGTGTTTATCACGCTTCAGAACCCGAACCGGGCAGCCACAATTTCCAATTACTCAATTATATATTTATAGATCGTTTTTGTCGCGCGTGGAAATGGAAAGTGGTCGGGTTAAATTTAAAACGTTACTCAAATCTACTCCCTGTGACAATACTGCAACAATTAATAGAATCCTAGTGAGAAATTTCTATATCAGTTTTTTTTAAACTGCCACCCGTTTGGAACGAATTATTCTATTTATTATATTCTCTTTGAATTTTATAATCTGCTGGAATATGTATACAGGTGATTCAGTTTTAATGTTAAATATTTTAACACAATTTTCTCCTCGTCGTTCAGATTCAAAATTACAATTATATACATATGCATCTAGATCGCTTCCTAACAAATATACAGTTAAATTTGTATGTAAAACTCCCGTATTCACCAACGTTCCATAAATATTTCAATAGCTCTTGAACTCATAAATATTAGTTGTTATATGTCTGTATTCACCAACATCCCATAAACTTATATAGGTCCCATAAGCTATCGAATGGATAAATTGACAAAGTCATTCAGAATATGCGAAAACAAATGTCAAACACCTTGAATAGCGCTTGCTTGATGACACCTTTTGTTTGATTACTCAGTGTTGCCATTATAGAAAATCTAAAGTAACTACATTCCCTAGATAACGTATTTATTGTTGTTATAACAACGAATACTTATGGGTTCAATAGTTATTGATAGATTTATGGAACGTCGGCGAATACGGGGGATAGTAACATTAAATACATTATCTAGGGAATGTAGTTACTTTAGATTCTCTCTATTGGAAACACTGAATAATTAAACAAAAGGTCCCATCAAAACTCCAATCACATTCGCTATTCAATTTGTTTTGGCAATTTCATGTCACAATGACGTTTTCAATGTGTCCTATTAATAGCGTATGGGACCTATAAAGTTTATATGATGCTATTGAATACGGGCATACGAAAGGTATTGTTTTAGCAAAAATGTAAAGGCGTTTTCTAACTAAGATTGTGGAAACATGCGATAACTGTCCGGGGAAAAAATTACACTAGAAGGAAGGTATTGTTGTCGCGAACAATTTAGAGAAAAAAAATAATCAATTTTCTTTACGTTTTATGCCTAAAATAGTCGTCATAAATCCGATTTTTGTGTGTGTGTGTGTGTGTGTGTGTGTGTGTGTGTCCATCTGGATGTTTGTATGTGAACAAAATTCCGGGAAAATGGATTGTGACGAAATTTTGAGAAGTATATGGGAACCCTAACCTAACCGACTTCCTGGGCATAAAAATCAAAAATTTCGCTCTGTGTAGTTAACAACAACTACGACATCGGTGGTGATGTATTTGTCACATATGTTAAAAAAGTAGAAAAAGTTGAAAATGTAAAAAATATTACAAAAGTGAATAATGGCAATGTAATTCGAATGCGTTACCACCCACAGCAAATGCAAATTCTCCTAAGTTTAAGTATCGTATTTAATTCAGAAAGAGAGTATCATGTGTAGGGAAAATGAAAATCAATTCAATCAGCAACAATGTGGGGTATTTTTATTTAATCTAGAAAGGATTTATAATCCAGTGATTCTCAAAGGCTAAAATATTTTTCGCGACCCCGCTCGGAGGTCGCAGAAAAATTGATTTGCAGATCTTTGTTTTCAAATATTTTCTAAATTTACAATGGATTCATGTTTAGAAAAAAATAAATCTGCTATATATTCGGAAAGTCGTGTTAAGGGCACACAACACGACTTTTCGAATTATATTGGCATTCACTTTTGTAATATTTTCGACAACACCAGATATTTATTACTTCAATAAACAATATACTAGTAAACGGGTACTTTAGTACGTAAAGAATAAAAAACGTTTACGTTTCCTAGATATTTGTATTGTGTTTTCACAACAAATTTATTTATTATTAATAAATTAAAGCATGTAGATATTAAATAAGAAACGGAGAGGAGGGAGAATCAATGTCAGACCTAGAGAGTAAAGGAAATCAATATTAAATAAGTCTAAACCTAACAATCTCTCGTTGTCGGCATTATTTTTCTAGCCGACCTCGAGTGACAATTACTGGAAATCGCAGGTAATTGCGGTCTGGCTTTTTCCGCGTTGATGTGAGTTTAAGTGTGCAATTAGGGGGTGGGCCGCCTGACGCCGGCGCCACAACGCAGGTACGTCGCAGCGGGTCGCGGCGGCGTCTGTGACTCGTACAGTCATTGTCCACCACCGCCCGGGGGGTGCCCTGAGGTCGGCCGGCCAGAGGGGTCGTTTTATTGGCGATCGACATGCCAGGGCAGAAAACTGTGACGTGACTCGCGTGCGTCGCCACCCACAGTTCTTGAACGCAAAAATAAAATTCTCCTGAGTTTAAGTATCGTATTTAATTGTGAAAGAGTATTATTTGTGGTGAAAAGGAAAATCAAATAAAATATTTATTTGTCTTTGATATTTTAAACATTTTCTCCAATATAATTGATTAATCAATCGAATACTAAAGGCCTCATAGCGTTATCTATCAGAAATTACAGAGATATTTGCTTTTAACGAGCTGCACATGAGCTCCTAAAATCTCAAATAATTTCAACAGCTGTGTGAATTACCCTATAGCTTTATAATCGATAAAACTGCGTGCTGTAATGGCATTAAATACAATTTTAGTTCTCATTACACATCCCGACTATGTGCCTCACTAATCTACTCGCTTTATATCAGCTCTTCGCCTCGAAATCTGAATGCGGGGGTCAGAGATCGCGCGATGTGGCCGTTGTTTTCGATCGAAATTTTAATGATCCGGATGATCTCCTCGCTATCGCAATTAATAACTCGGATAATTTCATTCACAACGCGTTTACTCATTGAAAAACGCACATTAAATCAGAGAAAGTGTTTCTTTTTTTGTATTGAAATTTTGAGAAATTATATATAAACTAGAGCCTTTATGCAGTAGCAGCTGCAGTTTAAAGTAATTAAAAAGTATCCAAATTACGATTCGAGGACTCTGGTATATTTCATAACTGTTTATCAAATCGGTTATAGTATCTAGAACTAGTTTTAGATTTTATAGCCATCAGTTCATTTCTACTTCCATTTTTCTACCGTATTTATACCAGGACTGTGCCTTTGCTTGTTGCACAATTTCATTTACTTTGATCCGCTGTTGTATGTATTCCGCATACATGATATCTGATTTAATCTCTAGATACAGTTTCCATATGAAAAGCATATGGAAACAGTATCTAGAGAGTTACTTTTTTACTTCGTTCCTTCAAGGAGTCTGCTTCTGCTCTTACTTCTTGAAATCGAAACGGCATACTTCTTTAACTCACACATGTCACGTTAGGTCAGATAATATCTACATATGGAATTATTTTGTCAAGTATAGAGTAGTTTTGCTCAAAATATGGCACAACTATTTGCAATAGAAGAACATTTGTTAGAAATAATTGCAACTATAAAATTAATACCATCAGCCGTGGATTTTAGTTGCTAGGTAACATGTTGGTCGGCCATCATGGACTCATGGCTAGTTAATATTTTAGATATAACGTTTTGCTCATCTCCAAAATATTAACTAGCCATGAGTCCATGATGGCCGACCGACATTATAATATTAATTAATATCCTTGGATTTGGTTGCTAGGTAACATGTCGGTCGGCCATCATGGATTCATGGCTAGTTGATATTTTAGAGATGAGTAGAACTTTGTCACTAAAATATTTACTAGCCATGAATCCACGATGGCCGACTGAACTGTTATCTAGCAACCAAAGCCACGCATACTTATATTTATAATTTTTCCTACAACCACCTACGATAATATCATACACTGTATTCCATTATAGTAGACAGTTAGCATTTCATACTTTGCGAGAAACGTGTTTTTAATACATGCAATAGAAAACGATAAGGGCCAAAATTGCACCCTTAATTAATTATAAATTATTTCAATTACAATCGTTTATTCATACTTTAAAACTGATATAAACCATAATTCTGAAATCTACATTCAAATATCTCCATATAATTAAAACACCAATCAGATAGTTGTAGTTTTATCGTCATTTGAAGTCGTAAGAAAAATGGTGTACCTACATAATTTGCTTTAAAGTATATTTCTTGCATTCACGTGATTTATACACTCGTGGATTACATTTCAAGCTCATGCGAAACATCTTACTTTCCGCGCTAATTACGTATGTAATCCATGGTTGCTAGGTTTCATTTAGTAGCTAGTAAATATTTTAGAGATAAAGTTCTATTCATCTCTAAAATATCAACTAGCCATGAATCCATGATGGCCGACCGACATGTTACCTAGCAACCAAATCCAACGATATATAGATTTGGTTGCTAGGTAACATGTCGGTCGGCCATCATGGATTCATGGCTAGTTAGATATTTTAGAGAACTTTATGTCTAAAATATTTACTATTTATATATTAAAATAAGATATATAACCAATTTATAATTAATTTATAAATAACAAATTCGTTACGACAATAAGTTAAAGTGCAAGGCGTTAGATAGCTAACAGTCATCATAATCAATTTCAATATTCGCATAATGTATCTAGTAGATAACTTTTGTAAACGCAATCGCACTAATTAGCTAATAATAATAAATTGTTTTAAAACATTGTGGCAACACACATAACAAAAACATTTGATTATTTACTAAAAATCTATTATTTATAACACACGAAATGTATAGGAGCCTAATTATGCGCAGAAAGTTGGTTTTATCGAGTTTTCTTCTCTGTTAATAAATAAATTCTGCTCAAATTTTTACTGGATCATCCCAGTAGGGTTCCAAGTTAATTTCCAAATTAGGTCGCGACACTAATACCTTCTCTCTAGTGTATTTTTTTTTCCGGAAAGCATATTTCAACAATTAGGTCGCGATATTTTGTGTCGTTTTCCGGGAATTTTATTCAAAGACAAACGGACATACATACATAACACACAAACAGCCATCGGGGTTATTTCGCCTTTTTAGGCATAAAACGTAAATAAATTTTTCGCCACACTAATGCCTTCTTTCTAGTGTAGTTTTTTTTTTGGAAAGCTTATTTCAACAATTTTAGTTAAAAACGTGAAGGCGTTTTCGGTAAAATACCTCCTTTTACATCAGTGAAGTAAATTCGGAAAGTAAAAAATTAAAAATTTGGGCATCACTAAAAACTACATTCTTATATAGTTTAGAACTTAAATGCTACGTGGAGTTTGTTTAGGGGATGACTACATTTTTAAATAGCAACCCCTTTCGAGTTTAATCTTATTTTAAAGATAATTAAAACAGAAACACAACCCCATAAACGAAAACCCGATATCATAATTATTTCAAGAATTATAAGGGGTTGACTACCAAATTGGAAAATAAAATATTTTAATGTTTCTTTTTGCACGTTTATTTAAGATTTAAGAACAAATGTTCAAATTGTTGATATTCTTCGACCTTGCAATGACCCAAACACTCGTAAATGGAATTTTGTACCCTCCTGATGGTCATATCCCTAGTGAAATTGGTGGTAAACTTATAGCTCCATCCCAGGACTTTTGAGCCTGTATATTTTATACAATATGTTAAGGTCGTTTTAGACAAGACAATTTCTTAGCTCAAAAGTTGTTCAAGAAATGAATTCATATATCCTCCTCCCATACAATTTGTCCTTGAAAAATAGAACGCGTTATATTTTTCCATTCGATCTATCATCCAATTCAATATTTCAAATAATTTGCAGTATGATACGAGATAATTTAGATTGTCTCGCATCTTAACTAACTTTTGGGTCAAGAAATGGTCTTGTCTAAAACGACCTTAAGTTCATTCTAGTGTCCTCGCCACAAGATTTGTAGATTGACTTCAATCCCAGGCTATCAATCTATTCTGAATCGCACATGTTATAAATGTTATTAATTATATTTGTTGCAGTGTTGTGCAACTGGCTACCATACTTTTCAGTCTACCACCCATACTTGCGTAGAACATTCAGAAGCTTGTAGTGATGAATATAGATCGGATGAGCCTGCTATTACTTGCAAAATGTGTAAGGGGGATTATTGCAATGCTGCTGAAGGATATTGTACTACAAATCAAGGGATGTTATTTGTAGTTCTTTGTGGTATATTGATTTATATTGTGCCTATACAATATAAATCAATATACCACAAAGAACTACAAAGTACTACTAGTAACAATAAACGTATAAACCAATAAATATAAATTTTATATAAACTAAATAATTGGAGAAATAATTCTGTTTATTTTCAAGTGCCTTTTTGTAGTTACTAATTTGAAAAATGTTACCTATTTTGATAAATATTGTGAAATATATTGAGATTCTTTTATATTCCGTCATCATCAATTTCAAACAATTGTTCACTCAACATGTAGTAAATCAATTCAATTTTTATAAAATTGAATTTTAATATATGTTCAATAATTTTGGAAAATTTCAAATTTGTGTCTTTGATGCGCGGCCCATTGCCGTCGTCGACGGTGTGTGTGTGTATGTCCCCCCTTCGCTCTTGGCGGACTCGCGGGGTCCAAACAATGTTTACAACTCGCTGGCCAGTCTGCGGCACGAGCGTGTTCGAGTGAGAGGCGAGTTCGGCGAGCACGAAGTAGCGCGTTCGCGCAAAGTGGTTTTTCGCCTTGTTTTCCCCCCGAGTGGTCTAACGCGCGCCCCCTTTTCCACCGGAGTTTGCGTGTGAAAAGTTTTCCCGGGGTCCACCGCCAATACCTGGAGGATCCGAGTGAGCGCTCGCGCCGCTGGTGATTGCGGATTAATTCAAATCGCCTGCGAAGGTGCGATCGTAAATGCAGAACACGTAATTATCATTATATTTATTATGGTCGCTCGTGTGTATTGGTGAGTGTGTGCTTGAATGTATGTGTGTGTATGTATGACATAGATACTTCCTAGTGCTTCGGTGGGGAAAACGAAGGTTGAAACTCGACATTTGTTATGCCGGTCACAGAAACAGAACCGCGGCAACGGTTTTATATTATTGATATTAATTAATAATAGAGCCGAGGCCTTCTTGCCCGGACGATCGAAATATTGTTGTCCGCGCGAGCGCGCGCGCTTGTGAAACGATTGGCCTCAATATGACTTATTATATCTCCTGACTTGCTCCTCTTATGTGTAATTTTTTTCCCCTCGCGCGCCCGTTGTTGTTTTGCGCGGCCGTTCAATTAGAGACAGCAAAACAACAATCTTTATGAAACGGGCGCATTCCATTGCGAAATCGTTCCAAGAATTATGGCCTATAACACAAAAACACGATCATTTCGCTGCTGCTAATCGTTAAAAGAGAGGAGAAATTATTCAATCGGTTGGTGATTTTTAAGAAATCTATTCGGACATTGGCTTGGAATGTGAAAACTTTGTATACAATTCATTAATTTATAATATTATTCTGGAATATATATTGAATGAAATAAATATGTAAAGGTCGTTTTAAACAAGACAATTTCTTGACTCAAAAGTTAGTCAAGATGCGAGATAATCTAAATTGTCTCGTATCATACAGCAAATTATTTTTATTTATTTATTTATTTTTTTTAAATTTATTTATTCTTTTTTCCTTTTGTCCATACATATACAGTATAATAATATTTATATAATTGTAAACATTAAAATAAACTGTATATCTACAAAAAAAAAGTGAAAAATAAAAAAAATTGTAACTTTCTTCCCTCGGTCCTCGCCGCGAGGTTTGTGGTGTAGATTCCTCCTCGGGCTGTGGGTATTGAGGGTTTGTGGAAGATGCCCAACTGATAAAGACAATAAGAGATGGTAAAATGCACACAGAGAGACCTGTCGGAAGACCACCAAACATATAGAGGGATATTTCAGGAATAGCGCAATGAAATATTTCGGCTTTCAGTGAAGAAGAACAAGAAGGATTTTCGTAAACTGTAAACAACCTTCAGTTTGCGAAAATCCTTCTTGTTCTTCTTATCAAAAGCCGCACGGCTGATGATGACGATATTTCATTGCTGGTTCCGCTATTTCTGGAATATCCCTCTATATGTTTGGTGGTATTCCGACAGGTCTCTCTGTGTGCATTTTACCATCTCTTTTTGCCTTTACCAGTTGGGCATCTTCCATTCTCATTTATTTCGTTTGCCACGGCCGCTAATTCCTTCCATATCATTTAAAAGTAAGTATGTACACTCATCTAATGATCCTATAGTTTTGCCGAGAGAGTTGGATAAAATATTATAATTGTTTGTAATGGAAAAACTCTTCATTTATATAAAGAACTGGACAAGATACTGAGTACATGACTAAATACTGAATAATATAACGCAACTTAGTCAATCAACAAATCTTGTCCGGTGGTTGGTGTTTTTGCGCGTATTAAAATAATTCGATACGCGTCTTTGCTGTCAACGTCAATCGGCAAGTGCCTCTTCCTCAATCGGCGATGTTATAATTAAGTGATACCGTGCGCCGCGTGCTGTTTGTTTACGCGCGGCGAAAATAAAAAATGCCCCGGCTAATGAACGAAATGGCCCATCGATAAATGTATTAGCGGTGTCTTTCAGCGGCACCGTGCGTCTGGTGTTTACACACACTGCTCAATTTAGATGTGCCACTGCGCAAAAAACGCGCTTCCAAGAAGCCGAAAAACTATCAATCCAAAACGATATGAATAACCAAACGCAACGTCAATGAAGTCAACTGTTATTACGCGTTACACTGTAGGAATAAGAGTCAAAATATAAAATCTTTGAATCACTTTTTCTAACTAAGATTTTCGAAATGTACGATAATTTTTCGGGAAAATAATTACACTATAAGGACGGTATTATTATCGCGAACCATTTAGCAACAAAACAAAACTTAATTTTTTCTATTTTCTTTTTATACCTAAAAATATCTGGTGTTGGCACCACACGACTTTCCGATTACATGACCTATTTCATTTTGTATAACATTTTCGACATTTTCAACTTTTGGGCTTTTTTAAATTTTTTGATATTTTGACTTTTATGACATTTCTTTTACTTTTCTTGACATTTTTTACTTTTTTGACGTTTTTGTTAGTTTTTTTGGCTTTTTTAAATATTTTCGGCTTCATTTGTTGACTTTTTGACGTTCTTTTTACATTTTTTATTTTTTTTTACTTTTTTTGACATTTTTACTTTTTTGGCCCCTCTGATTTATTTTTTACTTTCTTTGAAATTTTTGACACGTGAGATTTTGACATTTTGACGTTTTGACTTTTTATCTTCTTGGCATTCTGACATTTTAACATATTGACATTCTGACATTTTAATATTCTGGCATTCTGACATTTTGAAATTTTACATATTTACATTTAGGCATTTTCACATTTTCATATTTCACATTTTCAAATGTTCACAGTTTCACATGAAAATGTAATGTAATTATTAATGTATATTTTCGATACCTTACTACATTTAAGATGCGACAATTTTCGCTAATTCCGCGCTTGATTTACCCCACGCCCGTTGAGGTCACGCTGACGTCACGTATATTATTCATTATTTGTGATATGAGCTTAGGAAATCGCTATTATTGAGAAATCTTCTGTTTTAGTCAACCGATCTTGCTCAAATTTTCACAGGGTCGACGAAGCGCGATTTCCAAATTTGGTCGCGATCTGTTGTGCCGTTTTCCCACCGTGAGCGTTTAATGGTCCGACACAGCGCCTAATTATGCTCCGCGCGTCGTGTTGATTGCGATTCCTTTGCTGTTAGTGAACCGATTGTGATCAAATTTTCACTGGCTCGTCCTAGATAGTGTTCGCAGATATTTGCCAAATTTGGTAGCAGTCTGTTGTGTCGTTTTCCCGAAATTTTGTTCACAGATAGACATACAGACATACAGACAGACAGACAGACAGACAGACTGACTGACTGGCAGACATACATACCACACACAGACATCGCAAAAATCGGGTTTATTTGGACTATTTTGGGCATAAAACGTAACTAAAAAGTTGAGAATACTACTTGGGAGGATTTAGTGAACATTTGAGCAAAATCGATGAACTAACAGAGAAGACAAATCGATTTCCTGGACACAATTGGGCGGGGTAGCTCCAAAAAAGGACCAAAAATAAGTGATGTCATCGGCGTTTAATGCACTATACTTAAGTCACGCGGAAATTAAAATTGTTGTATAATAATGAAAAAATGTAGGAAAATACCCAGCTCAGTGGCCGAGTGGTTAGAGGCGTCGACCGTCTCGTACTGAGGAACTAACTTTCGTGAATCACCTTTCACAGTTTCTCAGAGGTTTTCTATGAAGTTAAGGTAAATACCGGGTGATTAAAATCCTCTGAGCTTCTCCCTTGACCGGCGGAAAAGCCTCACGGCTGATAACCCTATAAAGATAGAAGTTTTCTTCTAGGAAAATGTGAGAACAAATGGTAACATTTGAGAAAATGTGAGAAAAAGTAAGAAAATATGAGAAATTATGAGAAAATGTGGGAAAATGTGAGGAATCGTAAGAAAATGTGAGAAATTATGAGAAAAGGTGAGAACATATGGCAACATCTGAGCAATTATGAGAAAATGTGAGCGAAACGTGAGAAAACGTAAAAAAATGTGAGAAAATGTGGGAAAATGTGAGAACATATGCCAACATCTGAGCAATTATGGGAAAATATGCGAAAATGATAGAAATTGTGTTGGAAAGTATGGGAAAATGTGTAAAAAAAAGTGAAAAATGTCAATGTAATTCGGAAAGTCATGTGGTGCCCTCGTCAGTTATTTTATACTAAGTTTATTTTGTTAATAGAGAGATAATTTGAGTTCATCAGTTTTCTTATATGCGACCCGCACAAAAAATTTAAATTTGTAGCTGGCCCGTTGTACAAAAGGGTTGCTCTACAGTGTAAATAAATTAGAATATTATTCCACAAGAGTAAACACATAATTTATGTATTTTTTATATTTTCAGGGGGCCCACAATGTTCTCCCGTTGGCGCCTGACCATCGCCGTGCTGTTCGCCGTCGTGCTGCAGGCACAAAAGAACGTCGCCTCAATCGGAGTCAGTGAGTGTTGCACATACACCTAATATTTCCCTCGAATTTAACAACTTAACAGCGCGTTAATGGGAACCCCGTGTCCGAGCAAATGTAGAAATCATGTCCCCGGCACTATCTGATCGGACGCTCTTCTGGGAACGGGGGACGCTTTCCGCGGGCCCGCAAGCGAGCCCCGTGGGGTGTGCGAATGAAATTTTTATGCAAATCGCCGTGCCCACCCAATTAGCGATTCGGTGTCGTAATAAAAACAGATACAGTATTTAATTTTCGTTCCAAATAGAACGCACCGGGTCGCCTGTGGGACGGTTGATTCGAAAGTAATAGTTCGCAATTCAGATTATCCCAATCGAAAGGAGTATATAAATATTTATTATGACAAATTGGATATTTATAATTTATTTCTATGAAATATTCAAACAAAAATGTGATATATGGATGTCATAACGTTTTACGAAATTATAACCTTGCACTAATATATTTATTAAATTTGTAACTAAATCTGTAACTAAATCTGTTTATCATATAAATATTAGGATTATATGGTGTATGCTTTCTTCTCAATTGGTATAACTATTGATTATTTCCATTCATCAGGCACAACATCTGTAGGGGTGTATTTATATTTAAATAGATTATATATATATATATATATATATATATATATATATATATATATATATATATATATATATAATTATATTTATTCACAACAACATTACATAGAGTTCAATACATTTATGTTACTAATTGGGCTAGTTAGGTTTTGTAAAGGACTAACGACCCACAATCTTTCTGCCTGGAATGTATTTATTATATTAAGAAATCTATTTCCAAATATAATACAACTAACCCCCTAGGAGGAAAGTTAAACGCCATCTGGCGGTACCACATCAATTAGCAATGCACACCCATATGGTAATAACCGTCAACATGCTCATGTCCTTAGGATCGCCAGGTAGTGCCCTTTATGGCATAATATTCTAACAGAGTGCTTCAGATATCAAGGCCAATCGTATAAAACATATATAGGTGCGAATCCACCTCTTAGCAATCTACATATCTAGATTTAGATCTTATTAGATCTCATAGAGGGCACTACCCAGTGATCCTGATGACATGAGCATGTTGACGGTTATTACCATATGGGTGTGCATTGCTAATTGATGTGGTACCTCCAGATGGCGTTTTACTTTCCTCCTAGGGGGTTAGTTCTATTATATTTGTATATAAACACTCGAGATATTGTGTGAATTCATCCTCACTAGCTGAGCTACACTGATGAGATCAAATAAGATCGAAATCTAGATATGTAGATTGCTAAGGTGAGTTCACACTTATATAAATCTATTTCCAGTTACTTCAAATGCCATTTTTAATATTTGTTGTAACTCCATCAGTACTACTGTTTTTTGTAGGCATAACGTTAAGTTACGTAAAATACTCAACGTTATGCCTACATATTTATTAT
This sequence comes from Lordithon lunulatus, assembly GCA_963942505.1. Taxonomy (NCBI): domain Eukaryota; kingdom Metazoa; phylum Arthropoda; class Insecta; order Coleoptera; family Staphylinidae; genus Lordithon; species Lordithon lunulatus. The sequence continues at coordinate 37,510,545 of OZ012671.1, forward strand.
TTCAGTCTTCCCATGTAGTTGTAGTTTTAATATACTGTGATACTGCCAGTTACTATTTCTTCTATGGATTAAATAAAAAAGTCTTCGCTTATTTCGCTCTCAAACTCCTTTCTTTTCTTTGCTTTTCAATTAATTAAAGCTTTCAAGTGTTTTCCACATTTCTTCAAAATTATCTGTAGACTCTATTATTTTTGAATTATAGTACTTGATGACAATTCTTATGAAAATAAATGTAATTTCTATTATAGAATAGCCTCAATGTCAGTTCCTTCATATAGATGAAGGAACTGACATTGAGGCTTTGCAGTCCAGGGCAGAGCTCATTAATCACTTTTTACCACGATTCTGTGTTTTTTTTAAATATCTTCCCTTCTGACCTATATAAGATTAACTTTATACCGTTTTATGGTGCTATTTCTAAATATATTAAAATCCACAAGGATTAAAAGATTACAACTCATACTATAATAGATCAGTTAAACCGAGTTGCCCCCCCGTCGCGTTCCACGTAAAACCAAAACCTTCACGAACTGTCTCAATCCAGCCTCTTAATAAACCGATCACAACAGAAAAACAAACATAGGTGTGTCGGCGGGTTTTTGTGTGTGCGTGTGTGTGTGTGTTGGTTGTTCCTCTTCCTCGCCCCCCACGGACTTAATAGATTACCCGAGCCGATGGGTCACTAAATCATCTCTTAAATGGGCGGACGGATTCGGGCACGGGACCACCCGGCCGGCCCGAAAACGCGCCTTTTGTTTTGGGCTTGCGCGCCGCGCTGCACGATAATTACGTTGTTAATGTCCGGGGCGGGAGGGTGCGGTGGTGAACGGGGGAGGTACGTGGACCCACCTGGTAGAATCGGTTCCCACCGTGGAAGAATCGCCAATTACGGGCCCATCGGGGCTTTTTAGGAGCTAATGAAAAGGTTGAGAGAGGAGTAAATATAGAGGACGCAGGAAGTGGAATGACAAGGGATATATACAGTATGATTTTATAAACTTAATGAGGTTTTGGGTTGTTATGGGAAATATAATTCATTTTTTGATTAGAGACATAACTTTAATTCATTTAGTTTAGAATTAAAGCAGCTTGAAATAAACGAGTTTGTAGGATCATCCAACATTAGATGGCATTTGAAATCTATAGAAAAAACGCTATAATTTTGTGAAAAGTGGTGATATATATATATATATATATATATATATATATTTCAATCTAATGTAAAATCTCCGAGATGAAATACTCAATCTGTCAAATATACGCCTCAGCTCTACGTAGGTAGGTACACTGACATTCCCCCTTTCTGTCTTGTACTCTTCATATTATATTCGCGAATAACAGTTTTGATATTTCCTCTTAAGCCTTGGTTTCCTAGGAAGCGGTGTCAACAAAAGCGGCCGTATTTCACGTCATTTTGACGTCACACACTTCTTTTATGTATATTTAAATAAATCTGGTAATCCAGCGAGCGGTACATTTCACAGTATTGAGAAAATGTCATGAATTACACTGGAATCTGGTGAGTTATTCAATTATATGTACTTAAAATGTATCTTGTAAGTGTAAATGACGTCAAAGACGGCCGTATTTATCGACACCGCTTGCTAGGAAACCAGGACTTCAGGGCTTGAATCGTTGGTGGAGCACTGTCGTAGACTTTATAGCCTCAAAGAAAAAAAACCTAATCATACCATCTCGGTAGCAAATTAAAGTATTCATTTTGAGAAATATTACGTCTAGGAGATTTTTTTGATATCAAATTAATAGTTTCCATCTGTAAAGGTCATTTTAGACAAGACAATTTCTTGAATCATAAGTTGTTGAAGAAACGTATTTATATATTGAGTACGATTTTGTCTTGTTTACTTGATGAATATGTATGGAACAAAACAATTTCAGGAATAAGAATGGGTCCACGATCATGCAGCTTCACATGAAATGTGTGCTTGAAAGATTAAAACAAATTCTATTCTCCATTCAATTTACAATACAATTCAATACTTCAACCAATTTCTTCGACGTGCGATTTGATTGGTAATTGAATATACTTATTTTGTGATCATAAATAAAATAAGGATTATTAACTGATTTGTTCTGTCAAATTTATTAGTTTATGGGAGTATAAACCTACATTTCCAATTATTAATCATTTTGCAAATCTGTCAGTGTTTCAAAACTGAAATGAATGAAATTAAAATTAAAATCCACCTCCACATTTAGCTGCAACATAAAGCGGGTTTGTTCCAGTACAGTTTGCGCGGTTTTATTCGCAAATTAAGTGTCCCAAAATATGCCATCGTAGTCCCGCTGCGACGATGGAACTGTGCCAGCGGGCGCTAATTGCGCAAACATCCTTCGGTGCCTTTCTGCGGGGCTGGTTGTTATCATAATCCGTTTAGTCACTCGGTTTCGCGTGATCTGTTCCTTTTTGCGGTGCGATAAGCGGCATTTCGAGAAAACCGATATCACCAATGAGATGACTCAACGCACTGTCCGAGACATTAAAATTAAACAGACTGCTCGCGTTGAGTCACTGAATTCATCTGCTTTAATCGGAAAGCTGCGGTTGTTGTGTTTTTATATACAACTACTGCAGGTCAAACACTTAAGAGCTTATTTAATTTTCTATACTTTTTCTATCCCCTGAAGATAGGGTTGCCATCTGTAAAGTCACTAACCAAAGTTTAAAAACTCAGGACTTTTCAGCTTAACATCCTAATGTTTTCCAACGTTATGTACTCTATAGATTCAAATATTAATAAATATTATTAAACATACATAATCTTACTTCTTTAAAAAAAATATCAATAATCTCTCAGTAATAAAAAAAAACTTCTATTTTTATAGGGCTATCAGCCGTCAGGCTTTTCCGCTGGTAAAGGGAGAAGCTCAGAAGAGTTTAATCACTCGGTATTTACCTTAGCTTCACAGACAACCTCTGACAAATTGTGAAAGGTGATTCGCACAAATTCGCCCCGATGAGGATCGAACTCACGCTCCCCAATGCTAAGTACGAGACGGACGATTCCTTTAACCAATCGTCCACTAAACTGGGTCTAAGTAATCATAATCTCAAAAATGAAAAATTATAAACTAAATTCTGAGATCAACTCGTTTCAGGTTATCGGTCTTTTTCAACGTATTAACATTTCCTATTGCCTTCAGAACATCTTTTCTAATTAAATGGTCCAATCTTTAAAAATCAGGACAACTTTTAAAATATCTGGGCACTACACGACTTTCCGAATTACATGACCAATTTAATTTTCAACTTGTTCTACTTTTCTTAACATTTGTGACACATTCTTGATGATTTTTTTTTTAGAAAACTCGACATTTTTACTTTTTAACCTTTAAACTTTTTGAGATTTTCGCATTTTGACATTTTCCTATTATGAGATTTTCACACTTTAACATTTAGGCATTTTCAGATTTTCAAAAAAAAAACTTCCATGTTTATAAAGCTATCAGCCGTGAGGCTTTTACGCCGGTCAAAGGAGAAGCTCAGAGGAGTTTAAACACCCGGTATTTCACTTAATTTCACAAAAAACCTCTGAAAAACTGTGAAAGGTGATTCGCGAAAATTCACTCCTCGCTGGGGATCGAACTCAGGCTCTAGCCACTAAGCTGCGTTCACATCTTTATTTCCTTGCAACATTTAAATTTTCCGATGTGTAGTTTTTCCGGAATTGTGTTCACAGACAAACAGATAGACACAGATACACACATACACACATACACCCATACACACATACACATACACGCATACACACAAACACACATACACTCAAATATTGCAAAAACCGGGTTAATTTCGACTATTTTAGGCATACAACATATCGAAATTTGAATTTTGTCTAAATTATTCACGAGAACAATAGCTTCCTTATAAATCAGTGATGTATTCAGAAAATAAAATCGGACAATTTCTATAAACTCAAACAACTCAAAAAACCTGCCTGTATGACCTTAAACTAGAACATATGCGGGGAAGTCCGGACGGAAGGCAACCCTACCTTAAGAGAAAGTCGAAAATGAAAATTGGTTATAAATTTTGAATAGAACATAATAGAAAAAGAATATGCCCTACATAATTAGAGTTTAGCCAGTATTTGTGATATTTAAAAATATATAATATGTATTTGTTTTCGACTTTTTAACTTTTAATATAAATGTAAGGGTACTTGCACATCGACGGCAAATTAATCGGCCGGTAAAACGATGATGATATTGAATGATGACGAGGTTGAATCTCAACCTTATACCCATGTTAATTTCAATATCATCATCGTTTCACCGGCCGACGAATTTGCCATCCATGCCAAAGAAAAATTGTATTTGGAAGTCACTAAAAACTGGAAATTATCTGTGTTATTTTCAAATATTGGATTGTTAAGGCGTCTACTTTGTGATAATTCATTTTAAAGGATAAATAAAACGATTTTTTACTTTGTTTTTTTATCACACTTCAGTTACACTTTGCAACTAGTTTCGGCTAAGCTCTAGCCATTTTCGAGCTCCTCCGATGACCGACGACAGTCATCGGAGGAGCTCGAAAATGGATAGAGCTTAGCCGAAACTAGTTGCAAAGTGTAACTGAAGTGTGATAAAAAACAAAGTAAAAAACCGTTTTATTTATCTTTTATGTGTTATTTTCTCCTAATATCGTGTCCGTTTCATTTGTCTAGTCGTTATTTGCCACATTCGTCTTTTCGTTAGTCCATCTTATATTTTAGATGGACAAAGGAAAAGACGAACATGGCAAAGAAAGATTAGGAAAAAAACGGGCACGGTATTAGAAGAATAACACAGAAAAAGGAAAGATAAAAAATGCATGATCTGAATTGGTCACACAGAAAATCTATTGGTGGGAACATGGAACATAATTCATACGCAAAAGACGACGTGCGAAGACGCGATGCAGGCACGACATCGCACAGACAAATGTAGCTTTTTAGGTTCACCGTTTATGGTTAAAAAAAAGCAACAAGAGTGGAATGTTCGATGTTATGACGGAGCTGGAAATGTATCCAGAAAGGTTTCAAAACTATTATAGGATGTCCTATGAGTGTTTTTACAAAGTGATATAAGAAATAAACGTCCTTTTGGTGGCTGTATCTCAGTAAGTGTTTGTCGTACCGACAACTAGTTTGTATTTTAGGGTGCACGGGTTGAGTTTCCATACGAGAACAGTATTTTCACCAAACTACTATTTACTATTACTATTTACGAGGACTTGGTCTCTGCACTACACAATTATCCATAACGTTTTATGATTAATTTCATTTATTAATTTAGATTTAATTTAAAAAATATATAGGGAACAATGTAATGTAGAGTTCAAGCCATTTGAAATAGTGAATGGGCATAGTTTGGTTGGTAGGGGCCACCCGCCAACCCCACCATTGCTTGCATAGTTTTTTTCATAGGATAACACACTTTTTCGAATAGTTTAACCAATTCAACGTTGATGTGCATTATATTTCCATGGTATAACACTCTTGCTGGAATTATTTAAACATTATAAAACGTCTGTATCCAATGGAAAAAACTATGGAAACAAAGGTGGGGTACGTGGATGTCCCCTACCAACAAAAAAATGCCCATCGACTATTTCAAATGGCTTGAACTCTACATTACATTGTTCCCTATATATTTTTTAAATTAAATCTAATTTAACAACTGAAATTAATTGAATCATAAAAAGTTATGGATAATTGTGTAGTGGAGAGTTCAAGCCATTTGAAATAGTCGATGGGGATAGTTTGGTTGGTAGGGGCCACCCGCCCACCCCACCTTTGCTTCCATAGTTTTTTCATAGGATAACACACTTTCAAAGTAGTTTAACCAATTTAACCGTGATGTGCATTATATTTCCATGGGATAACGCTATTGCTGGAATTGTTCTAACATTGTAAAAAGTCTGTATATATAGATTACAATTTCAAGCACGCCTTTTCGAGCTGTATCTCAGTAAATGTTTGTCGTACCGACTTCTAGTTTATGTTTTTGAATTCCCACCCTCTGAATTCAAAAACATACAACTAGAAGTCGGTACGACAAACAGTTACTGAGATATAGCTCGAAAAGGGCGATTTTGAAATAGTAATTTCAACCAATTTTTTATGCAATTTGAAGGGTTGTGACGCGAAAACGGAAAGTGATGCCCACAAAAAAATTTCAAATTTAAGGAGCAAACTTAAACTACAGGGCCATATGATATATTGTAATCTAAATAATTAACAATTTCAATTTTTACGAATTTTATGGAAAGCCATCTATTTTAACATATTTTTATGATGATGTAAATTATCAATCTTCATGCATACCAAATCTGAAACTCTTGTCTAGTCTAGTTGCCACTGCATTAAGGATGTTCTGACTAATTCCAATCGTTTTGATGTTACAGAAGTACTCTCTGGGGTACGACTTGTGAGCGATCGCTATGAACATAGCGATCGAGAGACGTTCGCTATTATTGTAAATGATACCGATTTTTGACCCGTTGCTTCATAATTCTTTGACAGAACTAAATGCTTAGAGGAACCAGGTTAATTTTTCAGTTATATCTATTAAACCATCTCTATGATAGGTGTACACTTATAACGCTTGATCACAAGGATTGTTCAAAAATCTTGGTCCTACAAATTATAGTTACAACATAAATGTTTTTGGCGAGCTTTTCCGTCGGATTGTTGATCGAAGGTGGTAATTCGGAAACGAATATTAACACCAGATACAACAGTGTGCCACAGTTGTAAATTGTAACACACTTAAATTGATTTTATGTGCTGCAGGCGTAAATTGCAACACACTTATAGTTTTACATGATATAAGACACGGAAGTTTCATGTAGCACAACCATTTTATTCGAAGGTTTAAAAAGAACTTATATCATCCCCTATAAGCGTATACTTTTACTTTTCCTGCTAGAGAAAAAATAGCTCGCAAGTTTTAGTCTCTCTCTTGTGCACCTGTGCAATGCGATGCTGACCTTGGCCCCGCTTCGGAACCTCTGCCCCGCTGGAAACTCTCCCGCAGCAGGAATTCGCGCGAGAGCCTCGCGGCAGCAGCAACAGCCAGCAGCACACCGGTGCCGTTTCATTGTCAAGGGGGGCAAGCTCGTTTTTTGCGCCTGCTGACGGACGGACGAACGGAGGAGCGCGCGCGCGCGCCTCCCGGAATCCGCGCGAGGTTGACGAACCAGCCGGAGCGCCGAACCGACGGCGGCGTATCCTTGAGCGCGTGTCGCTTTTTTTTGGGGCCGCAGGACGCCCACGCGGATTATGCAATGCCATCTCGGGCGAGAGCACACTGACCCAAATATTGAGGGCGCGAACGAAATGGCAACAAAGCGAAATGCTTGAAATTTTCTGTTTTTGCACTGTGCTAGACTATTTAGAAAATTACCGAATTATAACTACATATTTCAATATCTGATTCAAAATTAGATGAGAATCAAAGCAGCAGCATAGAAAATATAAGAGCTAGGACATGTTTCTCAATCTCAAAAGAACTTAATTCAATTGTAATTTAGTTATACAGCATGTCCCTGGATTATAGCCCGGAGTGGAAAAACTTGTTTAGATTTCGATTATGTTATATAGTAATCAATAAAAGTACTTTAATTATCATTGAAAATAGCTACTAACTATACTGCAGGATTAACTAAGAAAACTACTTTATTTAGAACTTTAGGCGTTGATTGAAGTATCCTCCATCTAATGGAAATTCTCACATAATTGAGAATCTATAGCTAGACCGTTACGCCCACAAGGAGAGACACCTCAAATACGATCTCAAGGACCGCGATCAAGCCACCATCTACTTCTCTCTGATTTGGAGACGGTCGTTTTTGGTCATAAGGTTGCATGTCTGTATAAATACTTCAATCAGCGCTTTAGGGAAGGGAAATCAACAGTTTTCTCTACCTCTTTCTGATATTACGTCCGTTGTAGGAATTTTGCCGCCTCCTAACGGGTTAACTATGTTAATACTTATATATAATCTTATTCAGGGCCGTATTTGAGGGGGGTTTTGAGAGTTTAACTAGCTTTTAAGCTACCCCCTGAAATGTTATGTATAGTATAAAATACTTCGTTGTTGCGTTAGTGTCGCAGCTTTTCTAAAAAAAACTAGGAAGAAATTCTCTAATCTTGCACCACTACGGCTGAAATACTCTGTGAATGTAGAAGGCCTTTCCTTATACAAACAATAGTTGGACTTCGACACGTTCTCTACAGAGTTACAGTTTATAGAAACAAAAGTGGATTCAATAAATTCAGGTTGGCAGTCCAACGAACGCCCTTCCGAATCACAAAGTAATCAAACTATAATTCCCAAAATTTGATTTTAAGAATTCTTGCAACTTTACCTGTATCGACAGCTACATCGTAGAGATCATGTTCAACGTTGAGACGATTAAAAAGCAATTTACGGAATTCAACTGACCAAGAGAGTCAACAATAATTATATTTATTGATATGAATGAGAAAGAAAAAACTGAACACATTGTTAATGAGAACGCAATGAATTTCTCAAAACCATTAACAAAACTAATTGTAGGAGTAAAATCAGGGTCATATCTAGGGGGAAAAAAACAGGGGGGGTTTAAAAATTCGCAGAAAACTAATTATATTTATTTATAGAATGAGAAAGAAAAACTGAACACATTGTTAATTACAATAAAAGCTGTACAGGCTTTTTGCGCTAATAAACGTGAATAGAAACATAGCAGTTGATACAGAAGAGGTGTTAAATCGATTTGCGAGACAAATATACAGACATATTTTTGTCTCGCAAATCGACACCTCTTCTGTATCAACTGCTATGTTTCTATTCACGTTTATTAGCGCAAAAAGCCTGTACAGCTTCTATTGTAATTAACAATGTCTTCAGTTTTTTCTTTCTCATTCTATAAATAAATATAATTATTTTTCTGCGATTTTTTAAACGCTCCCTAATTTCCCCCCCTAGATATGACCCTGATTTTCATCATTCATATAAATAAATATAATTATCTGTCTGGGATTCCTTAACCCCCCCCCTGATTTGTTCCCTAGATAAGACCCTGATTTTACTCCTACAGTTAGTTTTGTTAATGGTTTTGAGAAATTCAATGCATTCTCAAGATTATTTAAATATTTTCGCAACTAATTGGAATTGAGATACTTTTGCTATTTATAGTGAAATACTGTTATATGAAATATATTAATGTTGAGAATACAACAGAAATTTCACTCCTGATGAATATAAAGATTGGAAGTTTTATTTTTAATTTTCCTGAATTGCGTTCTGGAATTCTCGACACTTGACAATTCCGGAAATTTCCAGAAAAAATCTCTGATATGCTTTTAACAAACTACATTTATATGATTATCCTTAAATTCCCCGAGAAGTGATGTACGCGAAACGTGCACAATTCCCCGAATGTATTATCATTCCCCCTAACTAATGATTTTCTGTCTTGTTTTAGTGGGACAACGTGCCCGCTGCAGCAACGAGGGCGAGACGGTTGCGGTGGACAGCATCGACAAGCAGAAGTGCTTCACGTGCATTTGCAAGGTGAGAACCCATTACCGTTTACACACGTGCAGGTGTCTTCCCGCGGATATCAATCAAAACCCTCTTCTCGAAATTACGCAACACGTCCGCCGATTCCGGGAATGCGTTCTCGCGTCGCTCGACTAATTTTTTCGCTTCGCGCTTCAAACGAGTCGCGCTCCACAATATTGTTGTTATGCAATCAGGCCTTGCCACAGGGCGATAGTGTGGCCTGTGCGGTTCCAGTAGGCTGGCCGCTTGAAAAGTAGAAACTTCGACGACAGCACCTAACAAGAATCGCGCTGAATGGGTGGTGATTTTCAATAGCAACAACGCGCGCGCGAACCGCATATCAGGGGTTTCGTGTGCGGCCGTTTCCGCATACGATTGTGATTTCCTGTTTGTAGAACAAAAGACGTACTGTTTGATTTCATTATTTCGCAGCAAAAAAAAATCCCAAGAGAAAAAATTACCAAATAGATCTTTTTCTGATAAACGTACTATATGTGCTCTGTTTCGTGGACTGATGACATATTATATATACAAATAATTCATATAATACATTGGAAAATATTTGTATAAAGGTCGTTTTAAACAAGACAATTTCTTGACTGAAAAGTTCGTCAAGATGCGAGACAATCTAAATTGTCTGTACCATACAGTAAATTATTTGAAATATTGAATTGGATGGTAGATCGAATGGAAAAATTTAACGCGTTCTATTTGTCAAGGACAAATTGTATGGGAGGAGGATATATGAATTCATTTCTTGAACAACTTTTGAGCTAAGAAATTGTCTTGTCTAAAACAACCTTAAGTAAAAGATTAAAATTATTGATTTTTTTCGTTTATACGTTTTCTATCACACAATTTGAGTTTGTTACAATTCTTTTTCAATGCGCCGGCCCGAAATGGTGCAAAGGTGACATATAAGTTTTCGTTATTGAATTATTTAAATTTCCACTGATTTTTTGTTGTAAGAGTATTGTTTTCTTATAGGATGGACTTAATATGTAAGAATCCACTACCATAAACTCTGATGGATTATTTACCATTGGTAATTGCTACCGACACGTTTTACATGTAATTTTATTCAATGGTCGTTTTACACTTTCTCGCAATAATGAATTTATATATATGGTGCCCAACGTTTTCGTCTCACATTTGGCTATACTGAGAATCTACAACTCTTGTCCAATATTGTCTTTACTAATAGAAAAACATCAATTTTCATACAACACTTTTTGCTAAATTATTGTCGATCTTCCTTATTTTAGGCTATTTTATGTATGGTTGCATACACATTTAGCAGCTATACCAACATTCAGAATATATGCACTGTTGCCGTATTTAATTATTTTATGTTCCGAGTGTTTGCTAGAATCGTGGGTATTGAAATTCTATTTTTGGATTCAGTGAATATGACGTTCCTAAGTTTGATGATGATTTTCAACTATTTGAAAGACCGAGAGCCGGTAGCAACATTGGCACGTATTGAAACAGAATGCAGGACTATTGGAGCTATAGTAGGAACAGTGGCAACTTTGCATGCGATTGGTTGATTGGCAGTACCGTAGTTTATATTTATATTTATGCAACTCCAGCTACAACGCCACCGAATAAACGTCAAAATGTGTCCATGAAAATTTGATATTTACGGCTTAACGAGTAGTGAGATTCAGAAACCAACTAGAATCTGATAGCGGAAAGTGAGACAAACACGACGAGACCATACACGTGAAGATAAGATAATCGAGTGAAATGTAATGTAATCCGAAACAGCATAAAAATCAATGTAAATTGGAATTTTACACCATTTCGGGACTTCAATTTTTAGACACCAGGTGGCATACATTAATCATACCTCAGATACTAATATGCAAAAACATTTAATATGTTTAAAGAGGCAAATACCATTTCATACAATAGTCGTGAATTTAAATAAATATATTATTTTCGTAAAACAATTTTCCAGGGAAACAAACATGTTCTTAGTTAATTTTTATTTTATAGAATGGATTTGTGGAGTGCTACAATTATCAAACATGTCCAGAAATAGATGGATGCCACATGGTCGTTGAGAAGCCTAAGGATGACTGCTGTTTTAAGTGTAAAGGTAATTTTAGTAAATTTCGAAGACATATAGTACCACCTATATTTGTAATTGTGTTAATAAAATGCTAAAGGATGGTCGTATCCATTAACTAAAGAGTTTAACTAGACGTTTCATCAACAACATAATTAAACCCTGAAAATTAAGTTTTAAAAAAGTGATCTACTGATTTATAAAAATTCGCACTGACAAAATAACACGCGACAAAATATCCCACCAACAAAATAGATTCAACTACTGTTAAGGTCGTTTTAGACAAGACAATTTCTTGGCTCAAAAGTTAGTCAAGATGCGAGACAATCTAAATTGTCTCGTATCATACAGCAAATTATTTTAAATATTGAATTGGATGGTAGATCGAATGGAAAAATAAAACGCGTTGCATTTATCAAGGACAAATTGTATGGGAGGAGGATATATGAATTCATTTTTTGAACAACTTTTGAGCTATGAAATTGTCTTGTCTAAAACGACCTTTATTGATAATTTTTGATAATTCATGCATAAGTAACCTATAAATGGGGGGGGGGGGGGATCCCCCACCAACACTACCTACTTTATAATAATATTATAATAATATTATAATAATATTATAATAATATTATAATAATATTATAATAATATTATAATAATATTATAATAATATTATAATAATATTATAATAATATTATAATAATATTATGTAATAGTGATATAATATAGTGATTTAGCTACATAATGTGTTGTAGTTTTAGTTTTAGTCATATAATTCTATTAATGTAAATGTAAAGTAACGTTGAAAATCTGCTCTCTTGTGTAAAAATTTAATATCTCAAAAATTTCTCAGGATGTTACTACAACGGTATCTATCACGAAAGCAAAACCGAATGGACCGAACCAAAACAACCCTGCAGGATATTGAAGTGTGAGGCTGGTGTTGTCACGAAATCCGAACTTCAGTGTCATGTGCCTTGTGACAATCCTATACCGCCGGCAACAGGCAAATGCTGTCCTACATGTCCTGGTAAGCACACATTTGACTATAATTTCTAATTTCCTAATTATTATAGTGTAGTTTGATACATTTCAAAATTAATCTTGAAATAATTGTAGATAGTATTTTACACATATACTAAACTGTATGTATGTATGAAAAAAAAATGTTTTTTTCTTATCAGATTGTAGTTTGAATGGTGAAATCGCGAGTGACGATCGAGATGTAACCTCAGGAGACCTTTGCGTCAAATGTAGTTGCAGAAATAGCAAAATGTCGTGTTCAAAAAACGCGTGTCCTGTTCTGCAATGTCCTAGAGAGGACCAACGTAGCGACCCCGGCGAGTGTTGTCCACGTTGCGTGGGAAAACGCAGCAGTCACATTCAAATGGCACGCATTTGCGTGCTGGGCAGTAAAGTCTATAAAGAGGACGAAACAATTTCCATTGATCTCTGCACAAAGTGCAAATGTGTAAACCAAACATCGATATGCGAGCGACGTACTTGCCCCATCCTCGACTGCCCGGTGGACTTGCAGAAACGTCGCGGGAATGGGTGCTGTAAGGAGTGCGTGCAAGTGCCGGAAGCGCAGGAAATGAAATCGCAGTGCAGCCACAAGGGGAAAACTTATGAGGCGAGTTTAATAATCATACGTATTTATTTTTCAACTAGATGAAATACCATCAGGTATGATGAATTAAATATATTGCTAATTATTATGGCTCATGTTACAACTATTACTATTAATTTCGATTCAATTTTATTGAAACATTTGTAATTACTCGATTCCGTTTCACAATGGGCCCATTTTGAGGCCTAAGTGTCTGTAGCTATGCTACCCTCCAGCCTACTATCCAGAACTAATTACTCGATTCCAGTTATGCAAAGAGTTTTTCTTTTTTTTAATTTTTTATTTATTAATCATATATATATATATATATATATATATATATATATATATATATACATAAATAATACATAAATACAATTCAGTAAAAAAATAAACTGAAAATAATAATTTTCCCTGCGGTTGCTCCGGAGTGGGTCCTGGCCACCTGGTTTTGGGAAATCTCAAACAAAATGAAAATTAAGTTAACGTATGTATATGTCTTTTTTTTTTAGAGTAGTATTCGGTTATTCGCCTCTTCTATTTAAGTTCGAACCTCCCGTTTCTATACTTTTAAAATTTCAAAACTAACAACATTATCTGCGAAACCATCGCAATAACTTTACAACGCCTTAACTACTGCATTTTACTGATTTAGGCTTATACATAGCCATTTTCCATTAAAAATATAAAACTCTTTTTTAAGGGTTACTTGAAAATGTCAGAAAATAAATATAAATAACCCGCTTAAATTATTTCCTTAGACCTTAGACCAATAAGTTCTAAAACAAAATTAATTTTTAAAATGAAAAAGAATCATTGGATTCAGTGTCTATAGTTGTAAGCCAAATATGCTACGCAATTTAACAGTTAAGAAAATTCATATTTTTAAATCAGTATAATTTGAGTAGTTCATATTCCTTCCTTCCTTAATTCATGATGCAAATTTGTAACGAAAATTAACAGTTTTAAATGAAGCATTAAACACGTTAGGAGAGCACCCTGCTGGTAATTTCAACTAGCTTAAGCAGAGCTCCTATATTTCCACCATCCCCAGCCCATATAAAGGATTGACTTTCACAAGATACTTTTTCTAAAGTGGCTAAAGAACGCTGAATAATAACCGCCACTTTTAGTTATAATTGCCAAATAAAAAGTCAAAACTCGCGCTGTGACAAACTGAAAAGGCCAATTTCAGCCCCAGTATGTTTAAATGGTATCGAACCGCGCGGAATTAGTTTTGGTCTCACATGTACATTCAGAAATCGGTATGAGAATTGTTCAAAATTAACTGATTTGATGCATGAAAAAAAAACCGGTTTAATAAGTCAGTAGTTTGTCTATCTAAATAAAAACCTCAAAACATTGTATGTCGTCGCCTAAGCAGCAACACCACACATCTAAGGCCCAATTCACACAGAAGCGGCGTCGGGCGCAGGCGCGGTGTAGACGAGACGCAGGCGCGACGTCGCGCAGGCGATTGTGATGTCCATATTCAGTGAAGGGGTGGACATTGCACCTTATATTTACATAGAGGCGGCGTGGAAGAGTTATGCCTTTCGCCTCTTCGCCTACCGTGTCTTAGGCGAAGAGGCGAAGACGCGGTGTCGGCGCTGCGAGAGGCACGATGCTTCAAGTCCCTTCTATATAAACATGTGGTGCAATGCCCACTTAGGTGACGAGGCGCGGGCATTTGCCTCGTGTCTCTCGCCGCGCCGGCACCGCGTCTTCGCCTGTTCGCCTAGACACATAAGGCAAAGAGGCGAAACTCTTGCACGCCGCCTCTATGTAAACATAAGGTGCAATGCCCACCCCTTCACTGCATATGGACATCACAATCGCCTGTGCGACGTCGCGCCTGTGCCTCGCCTGCGCCCGACGCCGCTTATGTGTGAATTGGGCTTAACATTGTATTCGAGGTATAGTTATTTTACTCTGACAAAAGTTATCATTTTTTTATATTATTGTTTATATATTATTTAGTTGAACCAGGAGCAATTTTATTACTTCAATAAATATTTTATAATCAGTTTTTCAATCTCTTGTCAACCTCGAATAAAATATTACATCTGTGGTGTTGCTGCTTAGGTGACAATATGTATATCTATTTGCTATTTGTATGACGTATAATTTGGCATTTGTGAATTTAATCTATTAAACCATTGCCAACTGCATCAATCTGACTATGCCCGTCCACTATTTCGAACGGCTTGAACTCTTCACTACACTTTTTATCGGAATTTTTACTGATTCCATCAATTTAATTCATTAATAAAGTTTTGATTTATAGGAAATTGCGAAAAACAGTGTACTGCAGAGTTCAAGTCGTTCGAAATAGTGTACGGGCATAGTCAGATTGGTGGGGGACACCCGCCCACCCCACCTTTGCTCGCATAGTTTTTTTCATGGGATACATTTCTTCCTTGAATTGTTTAAACAATATTAAACCTCTGCATCCATTGAAAAAGACTATGCGACCAAAGTTGGGGTGGGTGGGAGTTTCCTATCAACCTAACTAATTTGCCCATCCACTATTTCAAACGACTTGAAATTTGCACTAGACTGTTTTCATAAACTTTCTGTGATTCAATTAATTTCATTTATTAATTTACGCCTGATTCGTAAAAAAAAAACATGTGAGAAACAATGTAGGGCATAGTTCAAGTCGTTTGAAATAATGGATGGAAATAGTTTAGTTGGTGTGGGACTACCCTCCCACCCCACCTTTGTTGGCATAGTTTTTTCATTGGATACAGAGGTTTTATATTGTTACACAATTCAAGGAAAAATTGTAACCCATGAAAAAAACTGTGCGAGCAAAGGCGGGGTGGGTGGGTGGTCCCCACCAACCTGACTATGCCCGTCCACTATTACGAACGGCTTGAACTCTGCACTACACTTTTTATCGCAATTTTACTGATTCCATCAATTTAATTGATTAATAAAGTTTTGATTTATAGCAAATTGCAAAAAACAGTGTACTGCAGAGTTCAAGTCGTTCGAAATAGTGGACGGGCATAGTTAGATTGGTGGGGACCACCCGCCCACCCCACCTTTGCTCGCATAGTTTTTTTCATGGAATACATTTCTTCCTCGAATTGTTTAAACAATATTAAAGCTCTGTATCCGTTGAAAAAAACTTCTGCGACGAAAGGTGGGGTGGGTGGGAGTTCCCTATCAACCTAACTATGCCCATCCACTATTTCAAACGACTTGAACTTTGCACTAGACTGTTTTCATAAACATTCTATGATTCAATTAATTTCATTTATTAATTTACGCCTGATTCGTAAAAAAAACATGTGAGAAACAATGTAGGGCATAGTTCAAGTCGTTTGAAATAGTGGATGGACATAGTTTAGTTGGTGTGGGACACCCACCCACCTCACCTTTGTTCGCATAGTTTTTTCAATGGATACAGAGGTTTTATATTATTACACAATTCAAGGAAAAAATCTAACCCATGAAACAAACTATGCGAGCAAAGGTTGGGTGGGTAGGTGGTTGGTCCCCACCAATCTGACTATGCCCGTCCACTATTACGAACGGCTTGAACTCTGCACTACACTTTTTATCGCAATTTTACTGATTCCATCAATTTGATTGATTAATAAAGTTTTGATTTATAGCAAATTGCAAAAAACAGTGTACTGCAGAGTTCAAGTCGTTCGAAATAGTGGACGGGCATAGTCAGATTGGTGAGGACCATCCGCCCACCCCACCTTTGCTCGCATAGTTTTTTTCATGGGATACATTTCTTCCTCGAATTATTCAAACAATATTAAAGCTCTGTATCCGTTGAAAAAAACTATGCGACGAAAGGTGGGGTGGGTGGCAGTTCCCTATCAACCTAACTATGCCCATCCACTATTTCAAACGACTTGAACTTTGCACTAGACTGTTTTCATAAACATTCTATGATTCAATTAATTTCATTTATTAATTTACGCCTGATTCGTAAAAAAAACATGTGAGAAACAATGTAGGGCATAGTTCAAGTCGTTTGAAATAGTGGATGGACATAGTTTAGTTGGTATGGGACACCCACCCACCCCACCTTTGTTCGCATAGTTTTTTCAATGGATACAGAGGTTTTATATTATTACACAATTCAAGGAAAAAATCTAACCCATGAAACAAACTATGCGAGCAAAGGTTGGGTGGGTAGGTGGTTGGTCCCCACCAATCTGACTATGCCCGTCCACTATTACGAACGGCTTGAACTCTGCACTACACTTTTTATCGCAATTTTACTGATTCCATCAATTTGATTGATTAATAAAGTTTTGATTTATAGCAAATTGCAAAAAACAGTGTACTGCAGAGTTCAAGTCGTTCGAAATAGTGGACGGGCATAGTCAGATTGGTGGGGACCACCCGCCCATCCCACCTTTGCTCGCATAGTTTTTTTCATGGAATACATTTCTTCCTCGAATTGTTTAAACAATATTAAAGCTCTGTATCCGTTGAAAAAAACTATGCGACGAAAGGTGGGGTGGGTGGGAGTTCCCTATCAACCTAACTATGCCCATCCACTATTTCAAACGACTTGAACTTTGCACTAGACTGTTTTCATAAACATTCTATGATTCAATTAATTTCATTTATTAATTTACGTCTGATTCGTAAAAAAAAACATGTGAGCAACAATGTAGGGCATAGTTCAAGTCGTTTGAAATAGTGGATGGACATAGTTTAGTTGATACAGTTAGCAATGATTAAACAGATAAGCTATTAGGATATTCGGACTAAACATAATTATAACTAGTTAGTTTATATATATATATATATATATATATATATATATATATATATATATATATCGGACTAAACGTATATATCTTCGTTGCTGATTTCTTGCCAACAGTAAGTCCATTGACACAGGTACTAACTTTTTTATGTTATAAATATATTTACTGTTAAAAATGTTTTAAAAAGACGAAATTCTGAATGTACATGTGATTAAGCCTGCTCACCAACGTCAAGGTACTAATTCGTAGAGCAGGAAAGGATTGGTTAGGCAGGAAAGGATGTTTAAAGCAATCTGAAAAATGGAATTGGAGTATTTGGAATGACAGGATTGTTTTCTATTGTCGTCAAAGCTAACGTAAGCATTAACTATTACCGCGAGTTAAAGACCTAACATCGTCAAGTCATAGTCATAGTCATAGTCATAGTCATAGTCATAGTCATAGTCATAGTCATAGTCATAGTCATAGTCATAGTCATAGTCATAGTCATAGTCATAGTTATAGTCATAGTTAAAGCTTAAAGTAAAGCAATAACATTAAGTTAACATCCAATGTCGTTAAAGCTAACGTAAGCATTAACTGGTTCGCGAGTTATTGGTTTGATTTAATAAGAATCCACATAATTGAACCTCTTGCACGACAGCAACCGTCGTCAAAAATTATCACCACTCTGCATGAGCACCTCAGGCTCAAGCCAAGCCACGTAACTGACGAGCTTTTGTCTCAATACAAATGACCGGCTATACGAAGACCCTTGGGTCGTGTAGTCGGGTAGCTTTTAAAGCTCAAGTTCTTGAGCTTGAGCTTTGAAAGCTACCCGAAGTCCTTAGGTTCAAGCCACATCAAAAGAAAAAGAACAGAACTGAAATCGCGGACTACGCACCCGGCTACTTGGAGAACATCGGATTTCAAGTTAATGGCCGAACAATTCTGAACATGTTGATGCCGTGCAAGACAACGCAAATAAATATAGTGTGGTTGACAGGCAGCATGATTTGCAATCAAAGTTATGTCAAACAAATTAATTATTTAGTAAAAATTTAAAAGAAATAACAAAGTTATGTCAAAGTATATGAATCAATTAAAAACAAAAATATCTAATCATTAAGACTTAATGATTTAGATTGAAATCTAGTTTAATTCAAAGCTATTTTTGCCAAAGTTAGTACAATACCCAAGATAAACAAATAGCGACGACACCATTAGATAATCCGCCTATGAAATTGAACACAAATATTGTCATTCAATAAACTTAAATTAATATCTATGGTGTTATTTGCGTAACGATTCGGTTTTTTCGGCGCAACTAAATTCGCTTCCCTAACATAATCTAAATACATACAGATAACCTGAAAAGAAATGTATTAGGCTGAAAGAGAAGTTTTATTAGGCATCCTAACTTGATCTGACCTACTTGCGCAACGCGATCGCGACCCGTAATTCAAAAAGCACTCACTGCTTCGTTGCGGGGATCACTCACGTTAGGAGAACACCCCGTTGATGTCTTCTGTTTTCTTCAGCGGTGCTCCCCCATTCCATCTCTAGCCCATGTAAAGCACTGACTTTAATTTGCATAACAAGCAATACTACACCCTAACTTGAAACTATTAATACTCGTGGGACCCTAACGTGGTTAAAGAACGCGGACTAATCACTTCATTTTAAAATACGGTTTTCAAATAAAAAGCTAAAACTGGCACTGTTACACCTGTAACAACAGAAATTTGATATGAGTTATTTTGTTAAGAAAAAAATGTAGCATACTAAATATGTATGTTTGTTTGGTTTGAAATACTTACATTGCCCCTGTAACGATTCCGCCGCTATCTTCCTTCATGGTTGTAGAATGGAACTGCATTCGTTTCAGGGTGCAAATCGCCTACGCGGTTGTCTGAAGATTCGGAACGCGGCTGAATCAAGTTACCGCACAAGATTGATTCAAATAACCGGACGCGATTGATTCAAGTTACGAATCGCGATTGATTTAAGTATTCGAATGCGATTGAACCAAGCTACGAATCGCGATTGAATCAAGCTACGAATCGCGATTGAATCAAGCTACGAATCGCGATTGAATCAAATTATGAATCGCGATTGAATCGAGTTATGAATCGAGAATGATTCAAATTTCCGACCGCTATTGATTCAAGTTCTCGAACGCGATTGATTCAAATTTCCGAACGCGATTGAATCAAGCTACGAATCGCGATTGAATCAAATTATGAATCGCGATTGAATCGAGTTATGAATCGCGAATGATTCAAATTTCCGACCGCGATTGAATCAAGTTCTCGAACGCGATTGATTCAAATTTCCGAACGCGATTGAATCAAGCCACGAATCACGATTGAATCAACGCGATTGATTCAATTATCGGAGCGCGACACGTCGAAAAACGGTTGAAAAAAAAATAGAATTAGTGATTGATCGAATTGAGTAATGTACAACATTTAGAAATTTAGATTAATGTTGAAACAATTTCGTTGTTACTCGTAAAATTAAAAATAAATCTTTTTAAAAATTATTTTTGTATATCAATTTTGTTTGGAAATTATATAGTTATTTACGGTAAATTTAATAAATTAGTTCAAAATGTATTGAAATAAAGTGACTAAATTTGGTATTGAATATTTACGATGTGCTCCAAACGATCCATGCAAGAATATTTAAAGACAATTTTCAGACCCAAAAAGTTAATGTTATCATGAGGAGCGGAATTAGTTTTGGTCTCACATGTACATTCAGAAATCGGTTTGAGAATTATAGAAAATTAAATGAATTGGTGCAGGACTACAAAATTCTATCTTTTAACTTTGTGGTTGGAGTCTAGCTAAATAAACTCAAAAGATTTATTAAATTTGATATTCGATTGCAATTTGTATTTTATATAATATGCTGCCAATAATTTAAATTGTATACTCATGTAATGAGAGATCTACAATTTTGGGAATTGACATTAAAGTGTTTTTTAATGAATGGTGAACACACCGGCAATGCTGGAAATGGTATGGGCCCTTATACCGCCTACAACACAATTCAAGCCGGTGTAAATATAATAAAATGATAGAAAGATTACAATACAATGCTATAAATTAAAAACCAAACTGATATCTTACTATCAGCCGTGATACTTTTTCGCGGATAAAAGAAGCTCAGAAGAGTTCCATCACCTGGTATTTCCCTTAATTTCTTAGAAAACTGTAAATGGTGATTCGCCCTGATGGGGTTTGAATTCAGGCTCCCCAATGCTCAGTACGAGACATATAATTTATAAATAAATAAATAAATAAAATTATTTATTAGCATTGAAAATAAATTGAAAATAATTTGATTATTTTTGGTAGCATATTACATTATATATTATTACACATGTAGTAACGAAACATTAAATTAATTTAAGCACTAATAATTTATTACTTTATCACACAAAGTATTTATGTTTCGACTGTTACGAATGCAAAATTAATACAAATATTTTTAAATATTGGATAGTTAAGGTTGGCGGTTTCATATTTAGGCAACTTGTGATGCACATGTAATAGCATAGGCGAAATTCGTATAAGAAATACGCACCGATCTTTAACACAGAGTAAGACAGAGGGAGCATAAGCGCTTTCGCATGTAGTCCCAGAGGGGAAATGCAAACGTTATATGCAACTTCAGGAACAATGGACTCTGTTTAAAATGTCCATAAGACTACGTGTGTAATCTTTCTGCTTTTTTCGAGAATATTAGTTCAATTTTAATTTTAAGGTCCATAATTTATCAGTAATGAATATACAGTACTTTAAATGGGTAGTTTAATACTAGATATTTGATCAAATGGAAATTATTAAGCACATGTCTGTATCTTTTGATTACATCTAATGTACGTTTTGGCTTAAAAAATGACCATATAGTTTACAACCAAATTTAGCATGTGACCTGTTAGTTATCTGATCTAAGTTAGTCTTGAATAATGTTTGGTGGAAACCTACAAACGAATGTTTATGTTAAACAACTCCGTTTACCGGATTTGAAACAAAACTTCATGCAGTTTTGATGATTTTTTTCCCTACAATATTCGAATTCATTTTTTAGATATTTTATTATAATGATAAAAATTATAATCTCTGTCTGAAATAACACTGTACCTGTATTGTTTTTTTTTAAATTAAAATTAGTTAGCTAAAGTGTATTTATTGTTATCATAACTTAGTAATGTATATAGCATTAATTTGTTATAAACAATGGAAACAAAACTTTTTATTTCGAACAAGAAACTTGATGTATTTTAAACAAAATATTCCCTTTATTTTTAATTAAGGTTTCTAGTATAATTAATTTAATTAGCATGTAAAGGGCTCTTTGGTATATACAAAAGTAATACACTTTTATGTATATATTTCAAATTCTAGTGTATATTTTCTGTAGAAAAGAGATTACGGTTTAACTAAAAAATTTCTATATTAAATTATCAAAACATGCAATTTTTATTAATTTTTTTCCACAATATTCGAATTCATTATTTAGATATTTTATTATAATAATCAAAATTATAATCTCTGTCAGAAATAACACTGTACCTGTATTGTTTTTTAAAATTAAAATTCGTTAGGTAAATTGTATTTATTGTGTATCATTACTTAGTAATGTATATAGCATGAATTTGTTAAAAATAATGGAAAAGAAAACATTTTATTTTGAACAAGAAACTTGATGTATTTTAAACAGATTCCCTTTATTTTTTTATTAAGATTTCTAGTATAATTAATTTAATTAACATGTAAAGGGTTCTTTGGTATACACAAAAGTAATACACTGTTTTGTTTATATTTCAAATTCTAGTGTATATTTTCTGTACAAAAGAGATTATGGTTTAACTGCAAAATTTCTATATTAAATTAGACGTAAAATACATCTCCAAAATGAATTAATTATATCCGCTCTAGTCCAGTTTAAATCTCACAACCTGATGCTTGACAAGAAAATACTCAATTCGTGTGTATTTATTAAAAAATAAATAAAATCCATATATCTCTTATATGGCGCAATGTAATATCGTCCATAATTTTGTGGGTTGCATATAGTCTCAGCCGACTTCCCCTTGCGTCTGGGGTTTCGAGGTCATTGCCTACAAGCTGCCGGTATGTTCCCCCTGTGATCTTTAACGATAACATAAATTGAGTTGCAATAATGCGTATGCAAAAGAATAATGTTGCACGTATTCCGTAGTCTAGGTGAGAATGTCCATAGTCCCTCTATTAATTTTTGTTCACCATTAACGAGGGACTATGGACATTCTCACCTTGACTATGGAATACATGAAACATTATTCTTTTGCATACGTATTATTGCAACTCAATTTATGTTATCGTTGAAGAGAACGGTGCGTATTTTTTATACGCATTTCGCCCATGCTATTACCTGTGCATCACAAGTTGCCTAAATATGAAAACGCCAACCTTAACTATCCAATATTTAAAAATATTTGTATTAATTTTGCATTCGTAACAGTCGAAACATAAATACTTTGTGTGATAAAGTAATAAATTATTAGTGCTTAAATTAATTTAATGTTTCGTTACTACATGTGTAATAATATATAATGTAATATGCTACCAAAAATAATCAAATTATTTTCAATTTATTTTCAATGCTAATAAATAATTTTATTTACTTACTGTGATAATTTATTTTTAAAAATAAATAAAACTATTTTTTACTTTGTTTTTTATCACACTTTGCAAATAGTTTTGGCTAAGCTCTAGCCATTTACGAGCTCCTCCGATTCGGAGGAATGTGATAAAAAAACAAAGTAAAAAATCGTTTTATTTATCGTTTAAAATAAATTATTACAGTAAGTAGACTAGAATATTTTTAATATTATGCAGTACATATCATTATAAAATTATCTAATTACGCCCCAAAATAGATATAAATAAAGTATAAATAATATAATATACTTTGTTAATGGTATCTTGTCAAAAGTAAGTCAATTGAAAATTAATAATTTTTTCATATTGAAAAATATGTTGATTAAAAAATTAAAAGACGAAATTCTCAATGTACATGTGATTAAGCCAGCTCACCATCGACAAGGTACTAATTCGTCGAGCTGGATGAGATACGATAAGATAATGTGTTAATTGCCAACAAATAAATGTATTTACAAACATCATAGAATTAAGTAGTATTTGTTGCTACATCTTACCAACCGAACATAACAATTCATCCGTTGAGTAAAACGCGTTTTAGATTAAATACTAGTGAACTCGCTTTTTCAAGTTTAAGTTAGCACCTTTTACCTTTATGGTAGTATTTAACCGCTAGATAGTGTGGGCTTCTCAAACAGTTTTGCAGTGCCACGTAATTCGTTTTATTTCGAGTATTATGGCTGTGGATATATGTATGTGTTAATGTTGTTATGCATAAATAAGATATTCTGCATTATAAACACATTTGGAAATGAAGTATATTTAATTCAATAAATTCTTCATAGCAGTTTTCACGATTACATAAGTCGGGCAAGATTCTTATTGTTATTCGTTGTAATGACAATATCTTGAACCTTGAGCTCGCTTGTACCCAAATCATAAGACATTATGCTATGGAATAGTGCGAAGTAGGCAATACGAGCTGTTAAACTTACCATACCATCACAAAGTTTCTCAGAACAAAAATTCTGATATGAACTTTTAGATAATTCCGCGACATGAATCCTATTTGAGTTTATGGTCCAGATATATATATATATATATATATATATAAAGAAATTTAACTTGATTCTCTATAGAGGCATCATGTTAGCTGTATTTTTTAATGAAAGTAACATTTTGTCCGTTTTGGTCAAGTTATGTATTAAGCTGTTTTCAGAAAACCATTGATTTGCATGAGATTGTGTTACTGTTAATTCTATCAGTAAGGATATGATAGTGTGACAAAACAGGGGTGTCGGAAGGAAGGGAAGTCTGTCTGACTTTCCGCATATAACAAAAACAGAACTCCTTAGATAAACTCATAATAAATTTAAATAATAAACGTAACATCTTTTCGCTTTACACCACACTGTGGTAGAAAATGCCAGCGGATATATATATAACATCCTTTCGCACCCACTTCTATTTATTTATATGTTCCGACACCTGTGTACGTATAATATAAGTCGCCCTGAAAGACCCCTGGGTGCAAAAATAATAAATAAAAATAAATAACCCTTAAAATCTTTTCTCATCCTAAACAAAAAACAAACTAAAAATATAAAATTATATCAGGAACAACCAAAAACAAAAAGAAAGAATAAATCATAGCGACAGTGAATACGAAATTATAAAAATATAAATAAACAATTACAAAAATCAATAGAATATATGAACTCGCAGGTTCAAAGAGTTCCAATACGAGAATAAAGACCTAAAGAAGCTACTGACATATACAATAAAACAGAAGAAAACACTCGAGCATTCAAACACTAGAAAATTTAATAACTATATTTTGGCTTTGTCCTGTTGGGAAATAAATAAATAATATATAAGACCACAAACAAGCTCCTGACTACTCAATGAAGAGGGTATTGGAGACATGGTTCAAAATTAAGAAATCCGAAGGACACCGGCTACTAATGTACTAGAAAGAGTAGCATAACTAAAATGGAGGTGGCTACATAGCGAGACAGGATCCCTTAATATGGACTAATAGTCATCTCACTATGTTGAATGTTCATATAACAATAGCACGTTTATTTTCGTAGTCACAAAAAAGAACGTTTTCTCTCAGAGCTGACCTCGAAATTGTTTACTACTATAACGCGCAGAATATTCTGTTTAAAAAGAAGAATAGATTCGCAACAATAAATATTATAAATGTACGATTAGCAATATATTTTCATAGTCACAAAAAAAATGTTTACAGAGTTGACATGTTCATCACTTGTGTACGCGGAATATTTTACAAGATAGTATTTGTAACAAATAATGTTATTAATTACTTAAAACGTTCCTCATTACAATTCGTAACAATCACATTTAACCGGCGCACAGTGGAGTATTTCACGATAAAAGTTGACCGAAATTATTTTAATTCGCTAATCTGTGTGATTCACAATTCATATGTATCCTAACAACCGCGCTCCGTTTTTTCCATACAAAAACTAGCGCGGCGTGAGCTGACGCACGCGTTGCGTCATCTGAGCTCGCGCTAAATGATAGTGACTTAAATAATTATTCCGCGCCATACAGTATTTCACGATAAAAATATTATTAAAAATATTACAGTAGTTATTAATATTATTATAATTATTGTTTCTGTCCAAAATAATTAAGCGAAGAAGAAGAAAGCAAATCAGAAATAGATTTCGATTCATTCGATTCTTAATTTTGGTATTACGAATATGTATTTAAATTAGAATAAATATTAAATAAACCTTTTATTACTCATCATGTATTGTTGAAAAGTTTATTTTATGCCAATAAAATTATTAAAATAATTTTGGCCAACTTGTATCGTGAAATACTTCACTGTGCGGCGCGGAATAATTATTTAAATCGTATTTATTTAGCGCGAGCTGAGATGACGCAACGCGTACGCCAGCTCACGCCGCGCGTTTGTATGGATAAAACCGGAGCGCGGTTGTTACAAAATACATATGAATTGTGAATCACACAGATTAGCGAATAAAAAGGATTATATATTGGATTTAGACAAAAATATAATTAATATTATGTAATATTAAAACAGCCCCAGCTATCAGAATTAAAAAAAAACTTCTATCTTTATAGGGTTATCAGCCGTGAGGCTTTTCCGCCGGTCAAGGGAGAAGCTCAGAGGAGTTTAATCACCCGGTATTTACCTTAACTTCACAGAAAACCTCTGAAAAACTGTGAAAGGTGATTCGCGAAAATTCGCTCCCCGCTGGGGATCGAACTCAGCCTCCCCAATGCTCAGTACGAGACAGACGACGCCTCTAACCACTCGGCCGCTGAGCTAGGTTCAGAATTAATTTCACACAAATTTGTTATATGATATAACAGTAACGCGAATAGATGAAGATAATTGTACTATCACAATTAAAGTACGACCTAAAAAATGCGGCCTCTACCATATTATCTCAAAAATCGACTTACCCCATTACACGCAGCACCCATTTACACTATAACTCACTACTTACATTATTCACAATTAAAACCACTGAATGTAATGCGAACACATTTATTTAACTAACACAACTGATATCTTCGGATAATGGGCTCAGACTGATGCATCGCGACGGTGCGGAGCGCTGAGTAACAATAAACCATCTCTTTCTATCACATTGCGCGCTGGCCACAAAAATATTTATAGACATTTTTTGTTGAATACTTTTAATCGGACCTGTTCCATTTTGCTAGCAGCCAAGGGGAGTCCGCATGTTTGCAACAAATGCTTTTCGGAATGAAATTGCCGGCTACATTTTATTAATAATCAAAAACCTTGATAGTGGATGGTTTTCACATATTTTTTTCCTCGTGTACGCATGAACACCAGACAACTATAAATGTAATTAAATATGTAACTAGAGATAATTTTTGGGTGATTAATTTTATAATACATAAAACTCACGCACATTTAATTTTTAAATGCAGCTTAATTTTTTTCAGTCGCATGAACATAAAGATTAAGGTAACAGGGAATAACAGAGCAATTCAAGGTATTAGAAAATACAATAGAGAGAATATAAGAAAGCACAAATGAATTAGACGTAGAACATCTATGGAAAATGTACACAAAAAAATACTGAAAGATTTTCTAAAACGTCTTTCTTCGGCCCACTTTTTTCTTGGCGGTGTGCCAGTGGCGTATTATAGGGTTTTCAATAAACCCATTTTTATTATAAAAGTAGATTTTGTTTAACCTTCCGTCGGGTGCAATATTATTATAACAGGGACGGGCGCAATGCACCTGAAAAGCCACGGCTAATTATGGCTATAAAAATATTTTTTCAACAATTGTTATTTTTTTAACTATTCTACAATCTCACAAGATGCTGTAGCTGAACATGAAGTACAAAAAAAAACTTCATGTTTCAGGCAAATCGAATCTAGATAGCATACTAAATGTACGCTGTGCCTGATAGATTAAATGCGCTCGACGGAACGTTAAGCATTTTTTTCGATTAGTGAAATTTAAAAAAAAAATCTGGTACTCTCTCTTTGTTGTTTGTTCCCAATCATCCAACAGGAAGTAATATAAACATACACACACAAACACACACATATACAGACTTTTTCAAAAATAGTCTATTTCGACTAGAAAAGTCATGAAACGTGGAGAAAAGTCAAAATTAACAATTCGATTTGTTCGCCAAAACAATACCTTCTTTATACAGTAGTTCTGTATTTGGAAAGACAAACAAAATCATTTTATTCCCCTTCAGGTTATTGAAAAATGTGAAAGCCTTTTTACAGCTTTTGACATCCAAAAACACGACAGATATGCTCTGTTTTTAAATTTCCGTCCGTTCCCAAAATAGATATAAATAAAATATAAAAATATAAATAATATAATATACTTTGTTAATGGTATCTTGTCAAAAGTAAGTCAATTGAAAAGTAATATTTTTTTCACATTGAACAATATATTGATTAAAAAATTAAAAGACGAAATTTTCAATGTACATGTGATTAAGCCAGCTCACCATCAACAAGGTACTAATTCGTCGAGCTGGATGAGATAAGATAATGTGTTAAGTGTTAACATATAAATATATTTACAAACATCATAGAATTAAGTAGTATTTGTTGCTACATCTTACTAACCGAACATAAGAATTCATCCGTTAAGTAAAACTCGTTTTAGATTAAATACTAGTGAACTCGCTAAGTTTAAGTTAGCACCTTTTACTTTATGGTAGTATTTAACCGCTAGATAGTGTTTCTTCGATTCGATTTTTTCGCCTAAACAATACCTTCTTTATACAGCAGTTTTGTATTCGGAAAGTAAAAATAGACAAACAAAATACTTTTATTCCCCTTCAGGTTTTTGAAAAATGTTGTGCAAGCCTTTGCAGCTTTTGACATCGAAAAAGACGATAGATGTGCTCTGTTTTGAAATTTCCTTAGTACCCCTAATAATTTCATGTTTACCCCATTTGTGGTAATTTACCCCGGTTCTCCGACCACTGATGTAAATAGATAGACATTTTTTGTAATGATATTGAATACAATAGCTATAACCATCATGAAATTTTTATATTTAATTAACAATTTCTGTCAGGCAGGAGGGCCAGTCGTGGACCTTAAACGCGTGCACCCTGTGTAAATGCCACGGCGGACGCATAGTCTGCGCCATGACCAAATGCAATACAACACTACCGTGCCCAATGGGAACACAACTAGTGCAAAACGAGGGCGAATGCTGTGACCGTTGCGAAGAAATAAAAAGTTAGTTCAGGCTACAAATAAAATGAGCGATCAATTAAATTAAAACTGTTTATACATTTCAGGTGAAGCAGCGTGTATGGTGTTCGGCGATCCGCACTACAAGAGTTTCGATGGAAAAATATTTTCGTTTCAAGGTTTGGGAAAGTACCAGTTGGTGAGCGACTGTTACAATCATTCTTTTGCGATCCGCATTACGAACGATTACTCGAATGATAATCGTACTTCAACAGCTATAAAACGTGTACGAGTTAAATTCGGGGATATTCGACTGAATTTAGGGCAGAAGTACCGGATGCGAGTTAATGGGAATAAGGTGCAGGTGCCTTATGTGAAAACTGGGAAGCTACAGGTGGAAAAAAATGAGTACTACTTACGGGTGGTATTAGGGAATGATGTTAAGATACTGTGGAACGGTAAGAGTTTTCTGGAAGTCACAGTGCCGTCAAGTTTTAAAAATAAATTGTGCGGGTTGTGTGGTAACTTCAATTCAAACGTGCAGGATGATTTGAAAATGCGTAAGGGGGGTGTTGTAAATGATTCCAATTTAATGCGGTTTGGTAATAGCTGGTGTGTTGGTAAGGATTGCGCTAGGCAAGCTAAGCGTACAGCTTTGATACGTCCATGCAAACCCAAAGCACATCGCAGGCATTGGGATCGCAACCCATGCAAGTATCTCACATCAACCGAACTTTTCAATGGTTGCGATTCAAAATTGAGCTACACAAAGTATCTCAACGCATGCATTAAGGACATGTGCGATTGCCCTAATGGTAAGTGCTATTGCGAGAGTTTGATGGCGTATGCGCAGGAGTGTCAGAGGTTGGGTGTTACTGTTAGCAACTGGCAGAAAAATAGCTATTGTGTGGGGAACGCGGATGACACCAAGTCGCGCAATAAACAAAAACACAAATCACCTACGTACACACAGGATGAAATCGAGTTGCTCAGTTTGCAACTGCACAAGAAGCACAACAAGGGCAACGCGCCTATTATACATTAGTAGTAACTTCGTTTGATCTTATTTTAAAACAAACAAAAAAACTAGTCACCGACAGTATTTTTTGCAAACATGTATTTTTCGTCAGTCCCCATTTTTTTTTGTATTGATAGTAGTTTTTTTTATATATGAGCAGTTTTAAATTTTACGATTTCACAACCGAACTACCAAAGAAAGCCATAAATAAATAAATAATAGTTGTGTGTGTGTTGGTATGAATGGAATTGTGCGTGAATATTTTTATATCGAGTTAAATCAAACAAAGTTATGCTAAGTTTTATTATGTATACGCAGATTTGTAGTTAGGATTTCATACATAACACCCAGATATACATAGATATTACCCGCTTTCGTTTATCGGTCTGGAGCTCTTCGCAACACCTCTCGTATTAGATAGAACTTGCTCACGAACGATAAATGAAAGCCGCTAATATACTACTTTTAGCATGTAAATAAGAAAATGTAGGCTCTTTTCAGTTTCAAATAATGTAAATTTCAAGTTAATTGTTTAGTTTTTCGGTCTCTTCTTATACACACAACACTATTTTCTTTGATTATACCTTCCCTATTTTCTTCTAAAAAGGGATGATTTTGATTTGTTGTTGTTTCTTTCAATCAACAGGAACAAAATGTCAAAATTTGTTTTGAGCACAGCCAACTATAAAAGTATTAAGAATATATATATTTTTTTCAACATGAACTGACTGAAATTCATTAACGTCTTCATTAATAAAATAATAAATTTTGAAAAAATGTATACCATAATTTGGAACAGTATAGCCCGTAATTCAACAACATCCTACAAACTTTATAGGCGATTCAAATCCGTGGATACTCTATCTGGTGGCAGGAAATGAACTACATTTAGTAGGGAAATTGTTTTTTCATCTTATACATGACTATATAGCCAACGTTATACTATTTATACCTTAAAAGTACATTAACAATCGCGCATTATTGTAGAAGTGACTGAAATAATATGATTTTAATGCAGCTGATCAAACAATAACAAATATCAGCTGTTTACTACTAACTCGAGGGAAACCGTTAACGTTTGAATCGCGTATGGGACCTATACTATATAAGCTATGGCCAAATTGAAAACGTCAATGTGACAGAAACTGCTGAAACAAATGTCAAACTGCTTTAATACCAACTTTTGTTTAATTATGCAGTGTTTCCAATAGAGAAAATCTAAAGTAACTATGTCCTAGATAACGTATTTATTGTTGATATAACAACAAATACTTATGGGTTCAATCGCTATTGATACATGTATAGAACGTTGTTGTATACGAGGGTATGATATTACACGTTTTCATAACATTATCATTTTCGTTTCGAATATTAGACATAAATTAATTATGAAAAATATACTAGTACCTACAAATCTGTTTCCTTTGTTTGATTTAATGTGATTACGATACATGTGTGTGCAAAAACGTATCTCATTTAACCCAAAAACAAAACCCCCTATATATTTGTCCTAACTGTAATTCGATGTACATAATACTTAATATACCTATAACATAGTTAATAATTAAAGAGATCTCCGTGTTGCCCCTCTAAAATTAAAGTGATTGGCCCGCGCGCGATTTTAGGAAATCCAGTTCCTGTGTGTAGATAAAAGGTTCTCGTTTATTGTTTTAGATGATTTGTGAATAGATAGATCTTTTTATACAAAATGCAAATTGTAATTGTAAATTGTAGGTTCTTTTTTATACAAATAATTAAGCGTATATGTACATAATAACAAAAAGTTGTTGGATTAATTAATAAATGATAACGTGTATGTTTATTCTTTTTGTCGTTTCCATTAATCTTTCTACAGATAATCTGTATAAACGTGTGAGGGATTTTGTATACATTTTCATAAGCATCGTGTTAATTTTTCAAAATCAGATAATTACAGTCTTGCCAAATTTATATATAAATATAAAATTGTGTTATAAAATATACTAGATTTAATGAAACGTTTGATGCAAATTTAGGTAACGAAATGTTTTGGGATTCAAATATTTAGCTTAAAATTGCCATATTTATGGCGGAGAGGATGGGAAAGGCGTCAAAATCTGCAGGAGGCTGGCGTGGGAGAGGAAAGTGGCAAGGACGAATATGTATATTCCTTTAGTCTTATATTCTCTTTGTATTGTGATGAGTGTTTTTATTTGTATTATTATGTATTTTTTTTAATTCTTGCTCTAGATGTATGAGCATTGTGTATTGGGGGAAGAGTGTATTTTTTGAGCAGTATGCCAAATAAAGGTATTTGTTTGCCATATTTAAGTGGCTTTTAATTTTTGTGAATTTGAAATAAAGACGCTACAAACTTGAAACAGAGGAAACACATGAAATTTCATAATATTCACATTTTCTCATCGCTACAATGCAAAAACGGTGAGTTTTCTCTAGCTCTTACCGCCTCGGCTTCTATCTGTAGGGCTAGAAATTATCGTCATTCTGTAGGGCTAGATATACTCTACATTTTCACATATTAACCAGCTCTCTAGCATTTGAAATAGATACACTACAGAGTTAAAACTGGGGAAAAACATGAAATTTCATCGTATTCAGCCAAGCCAACTTAAGCTACTAATGCACCCCTGAAGAAGCCGGCGCATTTGCAGCCCCAATATCGACTGACATTACATTTAACAACCCCATTAGGAAGACTTTTACCCGAACTCATTATTGCCCTTGAATAGAACCGATTTTATAAAACGGGCACCGTATTCATTTTCATTCATCATTGTTTCTACAACATTCATTTCCACAACGACTGTCCGAAGACTGTAGAACCAGCCAACATCGCCGAGCTACAGGATCTCAAATAGTTGTTAATTATAATACAATAAACAGTTTTAAACTTGTACGAGTTTTCCTCAATCCTGAGATGGTAGCAGCGAAACACATCGTTGCTATGATAGGCCCTGAATATATAATTTAGTAAAGCTAAGCGGACCCGAATCGTACAGCATCGTATTATTATTTGTTTAATTAGTGCAAATTCATCATATGTTATCGAGTAGGTACAATGAATTTTAAAAATAACAAACAAAATACGATATCAATTGTATTTGTTGCAATTAGCCAATATCGGTACGACAAAACAATTTTTAATCACCGTGTCCTGTTTTTGCAGCTTTAATCACTTTCTCTCTTAAAATAACAATTAAGAACATCTAAATAATTAAAATAACATGTGTGTGTGTCTGTGTATAAACAATTGATGTGTTTGCAGTTGTTTATCGTCTAAAATTGCCTAGTTTATTATGGTATTTTTTTAGAGGCGTATACTGTATCAAAACAACAAGTCAAGTCGAGAGCATGTAATTGTTTATTGTGCGGCATCGTCGTGTGGATTAAAAAAAGATGCAAACAATCCGCCAGACGTTTGCCCGCATAATTTACCCCGTGCACAATAAACAACGTGTTTCCGTACCGTTTCTGGTGCCCGCGGCGCGCCGACCTTGCGGTTTTTCTACGCTACAACTCTCGCGCGATTTCCTAGGCGCTATTCATCTTTAAATGGCATCAAAACCGGTGACACACTAATTGCAAACACTATACTAATATTAGTATTCTGTGAAATTAGTTATGATGCTATGTAATGTAACAGGCATATTTTTACTTTGCCTTATTATTAACAGTTTTTGTCAGTAGTAGAATAGTGAAAACATACTTAAATCTGAGTATAGTTTAGACAATTTCTGAAACCACAATTTATTAAAGATAATAGTTCTTCTAATCTGTTTAAATCATACAGTACAATGTTAGAAATCGTGAATTGAAATGTAGATTATTTATGGAGCCCTAGCTTAGCGGTAAAACGCTGGACTTGTAACATAGGAGACCCAAGATTAAATGTCAGTATCACATTGCATGAAACCGTTTTGTTCCACTCCACGGTGCTTCGGAAGGTACTTTAAGCAGTTGGTCCCGTCGGTAACGTAGCACCTGCCCTGCTACTTACACAGAAACGACATCAAAGACTAAATAGTAGCATACTAGGGGAGTTATCTAGAAAATTGGTCTCATCAAACCCTACAAACCGATATATAGATAGATTATCTGGAAAATAGAACTTAGTACTAGCCCAGGCGCTGGAAATATATGAACCTCCGCGGCTGTATTAAAGGTACACAGGCGCCCGTGAGTGACGTTCTCAGTGCAAATGTTATTAAGCCTGCTCATCACGACAAGGTACTAATTAATCCAGCCGGGATTTGAGCGCAGAGTAAACATTGTCATCAAAGCCTACAAACCAATATATAGATAGATTATCTGGAAAATAGAACTTAGTACTAGCCCAGGCACTGGAAATATGTGAACCACCGCGGATGTATTAAAGGTAGACCGGCGCCCGTGAGTGATGTTCTCAGTGCAAATGTTATTAAGCCTGCTCATCACGACAAGGTACTAATTAATCCAGCCGGGATTTGAGCACAGAGTAAACATTGTCATCAAAACCTACAAACCAATATATAGATAGATTATCTGGAAAATAGAACTTAGTACTAGCCCAGGCGCTGGAAATATATGAACCTCCGCGGCTGTATTAAAGGTACACAGGCGCCCGTGAGTGACGTTCTCAGTGCAAATGTTATTAAGCCTGCTCATCACGACAAGGTACTAATTAATCCAGCCGGGATTTGAGCACAGAGTAAACATTGTCATCAAAACCTACAAACCAATATATAGATAGATTATCTGGAAAATAGAACTTAGTACTAGCCCAGGCGCTGGAAATATATGAACCTCCGCGGCTGTATTAAAGGTACACTGGCGCCCGTGAGTGACGTTCTCAGTGCAAATGTTATTAAGCCTGCTCATCACGACAAGGTACTAATTAATCGAGCGGGGATTTGAGCGCAGAGTAAACATTGTTATAATTAATTTTTAATCGAGTGCTTATTATAACTAACTGGAACCCGGAGGTGAAGAAACCCAGAGCATAGTTGGGTGTAAAAATCAAGACGACATGATGGGTAGGTGGGTGGAGATAAATGCAGCGCGAATGAAAGAAGTGGGAGAGATAGCTAGTGAAGTTGGGCGAGACGACGGTAGAGCTTAGGGACGAAAGTCGCAATGGAGTCGGTGTTGTAGTAGACAAAAAGGTGGAGATAAAAGATAAGTGAGAGGAGGGCGCCAGTCACAAGATCCGATTCATTATATAGCTACCGTAGCGCAACATATTCATTCTGTGCCTTCATGTTCCATTATCTTTTATGTGGCTGTAAATCATCCGTAGCACTGTTTTTTTCAAAACAGTTTAGTTTTATTTCGTGGTTGCTGTTCATTGTCCACATGTCATTGCCATATAACACAATCGGTCGGATAAGTGTTTTGTAGAGCGTTACTTTTGTGTTACTGTGCAACATTGCGTGTAGGCTAAAGAGGCATCTATTTTTTAGCATAATACAGTTGCTGACCTCCTCGGATATACTGTGTACATTATTTATGTTAGATCCTATATTTTTAAAGGTAGTTATCACTTTAAACCTCTGCTCGCCAAAAATTACTTCGAGTCCTATTTCTCCATTGAGAGTGCCATATATTTGGTCTTACTGCTGTTTATTTGCAGTTCAATTTCCTCGGCTGCTTTTTTTATAAGGGTGAAGGCTTCTTTTATATCTCCGGTGTTCCTTCCGACGATGTCTATGTCGTCTGCGAAGGTAAAGACTATTGACCTATTGAAGATTGTGCCCCTTTTTTCTATTTCTTGTTGGTCATACAGCGACTCAGAATTTCCATTTTTCCTGTAAGGATGTTGCCCTCACTGCCCATGCAGATATTATTTCTTGGCTGGAACCCTTTATTGATATTGAAAATATTCTTGTAGAACTTCGTTTCTAATCTATTTTTCTTTGGCCACTCTGCGTTTGGCTCGTAGAAATTTTCTACACTCCTTCCGAGTGCTTCGTATTCTGTTGACTGGCTCTAGTTCGCCTTTGTAACATCTTGGCCCATGTTTTATATCGATTATTACTTTGCAAGCCAACCCAGCTATTCTTCTTTTGTTTTGGTGTCTCTCCTATTTGGTTTTTAGTTGGCATTGTCACCGCCTTCTTTATACGTTACCACTTATCCTCTATGTCGACTTTAGCGGGGCTCTGGTTTCTGTTACTGTGCAGCAGTGTGTCAACTATTTCGCGAAAAAGTGCTTGTGATTGGTTGTCGTCTTTAATATTTTCTATATTCCACTGTTTGTTGCTTATTCCCTTGTTTGCAGGCCCGGATTAATCAATTCTGGGGCCCTAGACATTTTGTCCTGCCGGCCCCCCATAAGAAATAGACCACACATAAAAATTCCCCCAGAAAATAGATGCAAGACTCCCTCACTCGCGTACATATGTTTTATTGCCGTTTTTTTGTACTTTGTTGTTCTTTAAAATAATGCTTGTTAGAATAAATGTGAAAAAAAATTATTTTTTAAATGGACGGTTTGACCGGGTCCCCCAAAATAACTGGGCCCTATACATTTCTCTGATTGGTCTATGTGATGATCCAGCCTTGCTTTTCTGTACTGTCAGCAGAGTGTAATTAATAAAATAACAACTGATTTAATTAAAAAACAATTATTTTTGGAGAAAATTAATAATACATTAAATGAAGGCTTTGTAATAAGAAAAACCTGACTGATAATAAAACTATTGAGATCTCATAGAATCATAGTGTCTGGTGTCGGCACATCGGCGACAACACGTAAAAATATAAAAATATTACGTGCTAGATAACGGCACCAGATAAGCGGGGGCCGTTGTTGCCGGTCGCGCTCCTCGCCGTCGCCACCAGAGAAGCCAAGTAGTGCAGCTACGAGCGTGTTCGT
This sequence comes from Lordithon lunulatus, assembly GCA_963942505.1. Taxonomy (NCBI): domain Eukaryota; kingdom Metazoa; phylum Arthropoda; class Insecta; order Coleoptera; family Staphylinidae; genus Lordithon; species Lordithon lunulatus. The sequence goes on from OZ012671.1 coordinate 37,547,753, forward strand.
GAGCGTTTGAGCGATGTGCGGGCCATGACCATAGACGCGACGTGCATGCGGATTTCGAGTTTCTTACCGAAAGAAAAAGTGACAAGAAAGCGAAAATTCCTACCGAACACCATGGTGCACCTGAAGAGCTGCGTTTTCATTGCCGCAGCCACCTGCGGAGTGGTGCACGCGGCTCCCCATTCCGCCGGGGAGGATGATGAACTTGGTAAGTTGAAACAAAGGAGATTGAGTTATGAAAAGTAGTGAGGCTTCTATCTGGTGGAGATTACAGTGTTGTTTTATTTATGAAAACTGATTGTTGGTATTGAATCGTTTCTAACGCGCGTTATCGCTCGGCTAGTTTGTTTAAGTATTCATTCATTTAGATATTTTTATGGCTTTGTCTCTTTTAACAGTTAATATTTCTTTTAATTGAAACCTATGCTAAAATCTGACTTGATCCAAGTTAATAATTTTGTTGTTTATTATATATATATATATATATATATATATATATTTCGTTTATCACTCTGGGCTGATAGGGGCTTATTGCTTATTGTTTCTTGTTCTATATGCTGCTTCCGATGCGCATAATTCTACCTCGGCCTTTACAACCGGCGGCGCACGACCGCAAGACCTGGGGCCACGGGGGCGACTAACAATGACAAACCATGCTAAACGAAAGCGCCTTATATAAGCCTTACAACCTTACGCTGAGAACTCGAGCTGGGACCTTGTGAAAATTTGAGCAAAATTTTGCCTATAACTTTATAACGGTCCATTTGTACGAACATTTTAAAGAAACATTCAAGATTATTATTTTTTCGAAAAACCAAGCCCTACCAATCAAACTGTAGGGCTACAAATACTCTACATTTTGTTATATATTATATATGAAATACAGACGATACAGAGTTAAAACCGAGGAAAAACATTGTGAAAAAGAGCCAGAGAAATGCGTCAAGCCCCAATCTGTAGGGCTAGAAATACTCTACAAGTTCACATATAAAGCATCTCTCTAACATTTGAAATAAAAACGATACAGAATGGAAACTGGGGGATAAACATGAAATGTCTTCATATTTTCTCACTGATATAGCGCGAAAACGGTAACAGCTACATAAAAAAGTTTAGTAAACATCTGTAGGGCTAAAAACACTCTACATTTTGCCATACAAAACATTTCTCTAGCATTTGAAATAGAGACGCTACAGAGTTCAAACCGGCGAACGCATGAAATTTCATCTTAACTTTTATTAAAATAATGTTTGCGAAAAATAAAAAAATAAGAGAAGTAAAAAGAGAAGAGAAATAAAATTCCGGGAAAACGGCTGAATGGATCACGTCCTAATTTGGGAATCGGTTGAGAACGCAAACTGGAGTGATCCCATGAAAGTTTGAGCAAAAAAAAGTGAAAATGTGATAAAGTAATTCGGCAAGTTGTGTAGTGCCCCCACCAGATACTTTTCACTATACTTATTATAATAAATAGTATACTTATAATAATAAATAAATAAATATATATATATATATATATATATATATATATATATATATATATATAAATATATATATATATATATATATATATATATATAAATATATATATATATATATATATATATATATATATAATAATAATAATAATAATAATTAAAAATAATAAATATTATTTGTTTGATATATTTTTTGTGAGTGTCCGGCCCTGGTTGTATTTGTGCTAAAATTCTAAAATTGCACAACTACAAAACTGTAACATCATAAAACATAAAAAAGAAATTACAATGATTCAAATTCCTCGAATAAAGTGTATTCGCGCTCATCCTATTCACCGTTCCTCGCAACAAATTATGGGATTTCCCTATGGTTCACTAATGCCGCTACATACAATATTCGTCTGGCCGGGATCATTACACAGTCAGCTCAATTTGTTCAGCCAAGCGAGCTGGAATTACCTCAGCGATTAAAAATGAATCTATCGCGAAGACCAAACGACCTGCCTGGATTACGAATCTATTCGCGGTCGGATCGATTCGACCTTTCGCGCGGCGTTCTTTTTGCCCGCTCGAAATCGACTTCCTAAAAATACTGGTCGCCGAAGGACGGGTGTCAATGCACGCGCCAATTAGAAAGGGTACCAGGAAGTTGACACCAATTTGTCTACGCATTTTTTAAAACTTTGTCAGTAATTTTATTATAATGCCAAGCATCGCCAATAACGTTTAGGAATACGGGTATTAATATACAATAATTCAATCTTTCATATGAAAATGATGCTCCGTGAGCTTGTTGCAAATGCTTCGTGAAATTAACAAAGCCGAAACTTTTATTAAATTTTTTGTTCTTGCGAAAAACCAAAATTTATATTGCGAAATAATTTAGTAACGGTCCACTAAATTATTTCGCATAATTTCGCGAAGCACTTGCAACAAGCTAGCGGAGCACCAGTGTCCCGCGGAGCATCGGTTAAGAACCAGTGGTCTACAGACATAATCTGACAATATTCAAAAAATTGTAATAAATTAAATTGGTGTTTTTCAAAAAACTAGACAGCAGGACTGTATTACCAATATATTTAGCTACAAAATGAGGTGTTGCTTGTATCTGTAACTAAATTACCAAGCTAGATATTAGGGAAAGTTGAAGAAATGTAAGCGCTAATAGAATATAAAATATTCAAAAAATTATAATAAATTAAATTAGTGATTTTCAAAAAACTAGACAGCAGGACTGTATTACCAATACATTTAGCTTCAAAATGAGGTGTTTCTTGTAGCTGTAACAAAATTACCAAGCTAGATATTAGGGAAAGTTGAAGAAATGTAAGCGCTCATAGAATATAAAATATTCAAAAAATTGTAATAAATTAAATTGGTGATTTTCAAAAAACTAGACAACAGAACTGTATTACCAATATATTTTGCTACAAAATGAGGTATTGCTTGTAGCTGTAACTAAATTACCAAACTAGATATTAGGGAAAGTTGAAGAAATGTAAACGCTCATAGAATATTAAATATTTAAAAATTTATAATAAATTAAATTGGTGATTTTCAAAAAACTAGACAGCAGGACTGTATTACCAATACATTTTGCTTCAAAATGAGGTGTTGCTTGTAGCTGTAACTAAATTACCAAGCTAGATATTAGGGAAAGTTGAAGAAATGTAAGCGCTCATAGAATATAAAATATTCAAAAAATTGTAATAAATTAAATTGGTGATTTTCAAAAAACTAGACAGCAGGACTGTATTACCAATACATTTAGCTACAAAATGAGGTGTTGCTTGTAGCTGTAACTAAATTACTAAGCTAGATATTAGGGAAAGTTGAAGAATTGTAAGCGCTCATAGAATATAAAATATTCAAAAAATTGTAATAAATTAAATTGGTGATTTTCAAAAAACTAGACAGCAGGACTGTATTACCAATATATTTAGCTACAAAATAAGGTGTTGCTTGTAGCTGTAAGTAAATTACTAAGCTACATATTAGGGAAAGTTGAAGAAAGGTAAGCGCTCATAGAATATATAATATTCAAAAAATTGTAGTAAATTAAATTGGTGATTTTCAAAAAAACTGGACAGCAGGACTGTATTACCAATATATTTAGCTTCAAAATGAGGTGTTACTTGTAGCTGTAACTAAATTACTAAGCTAGATATTAGGAAAAGTTGAAGAAATTTAAGCGCTCATAGAATATAAAATATTCAAAAAATTGTAATAAATTAAATTGGTGATTTTAAAAAAACTAGACAACAGGACTGTATTACCAATACATTTAGCTACAAAATGAGGTGTTGTTTGAAGCTGTAACTAAATTACCAAGCTAGATATTAGGGAAAGTTGAAAAATGTAAGCGCTCATAGAATATTAAATATTCAAAAAATTGTAATAAATTAAATTGGTGATTTTCAAAAAACTAGACAGCAGGACTGTATTACCAATACATTTAGCTACAAAATGAGGTGTTGCTTGTAGCTGTAACTAAATTACTAAGCTAGATATTAGGGAAAGTTGAAGAATTGTAAGCGCCATAGAATATAAAATATTCAAAAAATTGTAACAAATTAAATTGGTGATTTTCAAAAAACTAGACAGCAGGACTGTATTACCAATATATTTAGCTACAAAATAAGGTGTTGCTTGTAGCTGTAACTAAATTACTAAGCTACATATTAGGGAAAGTTGAAGAAAGGTAAGCGCTCATAGAATATATAATATTCAAAAAATTGTAATAAATTAAATTGGTGATTTTCAAAAAAACTAGACAGCAGAAATGTATTGCCAATATATTTAGCTACAAAATGAGGTATTGCTTGTAGCTGTAACTAAATTACTAAGCTAGATATTAGGGAAAGTTGAAGAAATGTAAGCGCTCATAGAATATAAAATATTCAAAAAATTGTAATAAATTAAATTGGTGCTTTTCAAAAAAACTAGACAGCAGAACTGTATTGCCAATATATTTATCTACAAAATGAGGTGTTGCTTGTAGCTGTAACTAAATTACTAAGCTAGATATTAGGGAAAGTTGAAGAAATGTAAGCGCTCATAGAATATAAAATATTAAAAAAATTGTAATAAATTAAATTGGTGATTTTCAAAAAACTAGACAACAGGACTGTATTACCAATACATTTAACTGCAAAGTGAGGTATTGCTTACAGCTGTAACTAAATTACTAAGCTAGATATTAGGGAAAGTTGAAGAAATGTAAGTGCTCATAGAATATAAAATATTCAAAAAATTGTAATAAATTAAATTGGTGATTTTCAAAAAACTAGACAACAGGACTGTATTACCAATATATTTAGCTACAAAATGAGGTGTTGCTTGTAGCTGTAACTAAATTAATAAGCTAGATATTAGGGAAAGTTGAAGAAATGTAAGCGCTCATAGAATATATAAAATATTCAAAAAATTGTAATAAATTAAATTGGTGATTTTAAAACAACTAGGCAACAAGACTATATTACCAATATATTTAGGTACAAAATGAGGTGCTGCTTGTAGCTGTAAAGCTATAAAGTTTTGAGGCTTAAGAAGAACACATTCACATCTGCTGCGTTAGCATTAATGCTCATTTTTTAGAGGAGGGCTTGACCTAGTGGTCTACTACACACATATTGTTCCTACGTATTCGACGCCCGGGTATGTGGAAACCGATTTTTTATATGGGTTGCATGTGATGACAATGGAGCCAATATATACTATTAATAATAATTCTGATATTAATAGATATTCTGTAATTTAATATACATATATATATATATATATATATATATATATATATATATATATATATATATATTAAATTACAGAATATCTATTAATATAAGCGAATACTGATAACACCGGAAATAATACTCTAGACCCAAATAGAATCAATCGAAAACATGAGTTGTAATATTAATCTCAGCATGATCACGTCGTGAATATGGTCCACAAATTAGTTTCCTATGCTCATGACTACGTGTATTTACAATCAGTTTATTGGTTCAATTGTAATTTTATAATTGGATCAATTGGAGTGACCAGATACGGCTCCGAAAATAGAATACCGCAATCATTGTTTATAAACAATTAATTAGTTGACTGATGAATACAATCAGTGGTCATATGTGTAGCCTACTTCTCGCTTTACAATTAAACACTGCAACACTGACTGTTAAACTTAGTTCCACCACAATGTAAATGTAAATTAGCACATTTTGTTAAAACAGCTAACTAGTACTGTACTTTTACGTTTTGAGCCAGTAATTTTGTATATGTTGTCCAGGTCTGGGTATCTCCAATTCATTAATGCTGTTAGTGTCTTTTTCACATCTTTTGGTGTTATTTCAGCCATTGGGGTTACCCTTTGCGTTTTTTGTTCTACTGATTCGAGCCAGGTGTTTTTCTTCTTAAATATGTTGGGGTACACCAGATTTTTTCTCAGTACCTGTGTAGCTTATTGACTTGTTCGACAAATTTTGTGGATTTTTTGGAGTTTTGGGCTCGATGACCTGGTTAGGGAATTGCTGTTTGCAGTTATTCTTAAGTTTATGCTATACCTCTGTGTTAATAATTCCTCGGCTTCCATTTCATTCTCCGGTTCTTGTGTTCTTTCTTGGTTTTCCTCCTGTTCCTCTGTTTGTTGGTTGTGGAGCTCCTCGTCTTATTTAGTCTCTTTCGGTATGAGATAAGATCTTTTTCGCATAGATGTACCTTAATCGATCTGCTGCTTTTGGTCTGTTGGTGTCACGTCTGGGTACAATTTGGAATATTCTGTATCTACTTTCATCCCACGATTGGGCTATCTCTGCGTTCAATTATTTAGATAATTGTTTTAACCATTTCGTAATTAATTTCATTACTACACGTTACACGGCTCCCGATATTTATATTCCTTCTAGCAGCTCCCCTTATGTATCTTGAACTAACTTGCGAATTAGATAGGATTTCTGTTTAACCCGTTTGTCTGTAATGTCCTTGTTTATTCAGGTGAATATTCACGATAGTTCAATCCAAGTCCTGCTGCGTCTTACCACCTGAATATCTTTGAGTCTATGAGTATTCACAGCTATATAATCTATAGTATTGCTAAACCTACAGATTATTCTGGGGAAAGCATCCGCCTATATCCCGTAACTAGGGTCCGCGGGTTCGTTAGGCCCGTTATCTCCGTAAATGTAACGTAGATACCCCTGCGGGATATAATTATTGTTAGATATTCCTATCTAGTAAATTATATCATATAATAATAATTATTATTATTATAAAGTAGTGTGCAGTGATATATCTGTGTTTTGTTAGTTGCACGTTGTCCTTTTGTATATTAAAAAATGGAACAATTGTTTTTACGTTTTGTCCTCATTTACAAAATCTAGATCGTAACGGTAAAACAAAAGCCAGCGACAACATTTCCTGATTCTCAAATAGTCGCCGGCTTTTATAAATTCCCGTTAAGCGCCAATCGTTCATTTCGTGGGATGATTTTAATCATTTTAGTCATTCCGAGTACCGTCTACTCCACCTGCAGCAAATCAAAAATAGCCTCCCACAATCATTATTTACATTTTTACAAACACTCAATTTGTAAAACGCTTATCGCGTTATCTATAGCTCAGGACTGTTCCTCGCAGTTGCATGTAAATCGTTGTTTGTTCCAGTTATTTATGCGCCTTATCTGTTTTTGCTCACCCAAAGCTTCTGAGAAAAACATGTCGTTTGTGATATTATACATAAAATCAAAATTTAATTAGTTACTGCAGAAACAAACAGATTTATGCACCGTAAAATATAGTTATTACACTGTAAATATTTAAGTGCAATTACTATTATCAAAACGCAATTGCGACGTTTATTTAATTATCAAACTTGGGGACTACCTGCATAAAATCTACATACATTTCTATTGTATTGAGAAAACAAATGAGTTTTACAGTTTTAATGGCTTCTAATATAATTTCTTTGTTAGCAGATCTATTACATAAAATTTTATACACATAATAGGATTTATTATTATTATATTTTAAAATATACGAACAAATTATAGGCAGAAAAATAAGACCCGGGTACTCAGTATCATTTGTCGTTGGGATTTAACTAACACCGTACACGATTTTATGAAGTAGCAACTCATAACACTAACATACAGCAGAAGGACCTGAAGGGCAATACCCAGTTAAAAAATTGTAACAAACTACTGCCCGTTTACATACAAGGATTCTCTACTAACTAAACAATGTTTCGCATTTTTTTATAAATCAAGGCTTATGCCCGTATTCACCACATGCCATAAACTATATAGGCCTCATAAGGTATTGAATGGATAAATTGACAACGTCATTGTGACAGAATATGCCAAAACAAATGTCAAACAGCTTGAATAGCGCTTGCTTTGCTGATACCTTTTGTTTAATCATTCAGTGTTTCCAATTGAGAGAATCTAAAGTAACTACATTCCCTAGATAATATATTTATTGTTGCTATAACAACAAATACTTATCGGTTCAATAGCTATTGATAGATTTATGGAACGTCGGTGAATACGGGGGTTAATGAATCAATTGAATCGGTGAGTGGAAAAACCATTTAACTTCAAAACTCGTAGATTAGATAAAATTTGTTTTTGGGAAAATTATACATGTGACAACAAAGCTGTGACTATCCCTATGTAGGTGTGATACTATAGCATAGGGTAACCTAAAACGACAGACTTTCCCTATAGTTCATCGGTAGGAAGGAAACTATTTTCCACTTCCTCTTCATGACCTAGTTGAATTCGTTACGGCAAGTACACAGTGTATATCGCCCGTACGAAAATTTACTAAATCATATGTTTGACGCTTCATTACTTTAATAGTACCTTGCAAGTACTATATATCAAATTATACATGTCACAACAATTAGATGTACAAGATCTACAACTCTCTTGTACATCTAATTGTTGTGACATGTATACTTTTCCTTTACACAACAGATTTTATCTAAGATTTTGGAGTAATATGTTATTTCGACTCACCGATTCAATTAATTTGATTGATTCTATTATTGTTTTTGTAATTAAAAAGTATATCCTGTCAGACGACGAATAGTAAGGACCATATACAAGAGGACGTCGCAATTTCCATCGACCAATCCGGTGACGGCAAACATGCATCGTCATGGCAGGGATATTTGGCGGTAAATTTAAATATCAGTAGATGTCCTCAAACTGATCGAAGACAAAATTAACATTTTGGCAAACCTGCACAACACTACTTACAATCCCGAAATTATACCAAAAGAATGATTGAAATCAACATTGAGAAGAAAAAAAAACATAATGCAAGAGAGTGATTCAATCAGATCCATTAATCTGATGAATTATACCTTGAAAGTAATTCAAAATCGTATATACAAAAACCTGGAAGCAAATATGAGTAAAACGCAGTTTGGATTTCGAAGTAATCTCGGTACAAGAGAAACATTATTCGGGAATTTCAAATCATCTTGCATCACAATCATAATTTTCCAGCCGTTGCACACTCAAACTGCGTCAATTTAAAATTCGCATTAGTATTAAATTTGCCAATCAAAATTCATATTAAATTCGCGTTTTATTGCTGCAATCATCTCTTGCCGGTGAAACCTTTATAAAATGGCAAATTATTCACAATAAATAGTCTGAAGCGCAGATAAATATGGAATTGAAATTGTTACGTGGGATATAATTGTAAATATAAAGAGTTTTGCAAGTAGGTATTGCGTTTGTCAAGGTTGTAGGAAAACAATGCGTTTGCGAGGTAAACCGTAAATTATCTCCGAGAATAGAAAATCACGCAAGCCTGCGATAATTGCGCTTTCTTTGATTGTTATTTGTTATATTGGATATTGAGTGTAAATAACTGTTATGATAACGAAAGGGTATCCTGTATAATTAATACATACTGTGTGTTCATATATCACTGAGTAAAATTTGAATGAGCCGCTCATGCATTAATGTTGTAGGTTGGTATGTGTTGGCATTGGTAATAATCTAAAGGTTCGGTTGTATAAAGGCGAGGTAACTATAACCCGTGATTATATATTGTTATTATGACTTTCCATTTTATAGCCTCATGTACCTCTGTTTATATATGACAACGTCGCATTATGTGTCAAATATAAGTTGTCAAATGTGAGGTTATAATCACGAATTGGATATTATCTTGAGACTTATTTGCAAGTACACAGATTAAATCGCCCGTACGAATATTTACTAAATCATTTATTTGACGCCTCATTTCCTACAGTATTATAATAGTACCATGCAAGTACTATAAATCAAATTGAAGGTAATTTAATGTGGAATACAGTGATTGCGATTAGTTTTTGGTTTTTCATTAAACAAGCTTATAACACAACAAAATACAAAAATATTCCAAAATTTAAGTAAGTCACATGTTTGACGCTTGATTTTCTACAGTACTTTAATAGTACCATGCAAGTACTATACATCAAATTGAAGGTAACTTAATGTGGAATACAGAGATTATGATTAGTTTTTGGTTTCTCATTAAACAAGCTCATTGTACTTGAAAATACAAAAATATTCCGAAAATTAACTAAATCATATGTTTGGCGATTAATTTCCTACAGTACTTTAATAGTACCATGCAAGTACTATAAATTAAATTGAAGGTAATTTAATGTGGAATACAGTGATTGCAAATAGTTTTTGGTTTTCCATTAAACTAGCTTATATTTGAAAATAAAAAAATATTGCAAAATTTAACGAAATCACAATGTTTGATGCTTTATTTCATACAGTACTTTAATAGTACCATGCAAGTACTATATAGCAAATTGAAGATAATTTAATTTGGAATACAGTGATTACTATATTAGTTTTTGGTTTTTCATTAAACAAGCTTATAATACTTGAAAATACAAAAATATTCCAAAATTGAACTAAATCACATGTTTGACGCTTTATGTTCTACAGTACTTTAATAGTACCATGTAAGTACTATATATCAAATTGAAGATAATTTAATGTGGAATACAGTGATTGTAAATAGCTTCTGGATTTACATTAAACAAACTTATAATACTTGAAAATAAAAAAATATTGCAAAATTTTACTAAATCACATGTTTGATGCTTCATTTCATACAGTACTTTAATAGTACCATGTAAGTACTATATATAAAATTGAAGGTAATTTAATTCGGAATATTGTGATTGCGAATAGTTTTCGGTTTTTCATTAAACAAGCTTATAATACTTGAAAATTAAAAAAATATTCCAAAATTTAACCAAGTCACATGTTTGACGCTACATTTCCTACAGTACTTTCGTAGTACCATGCAAGTACTATATATCAAATTGAAGGTAATTTAATGGGGAATACAATGATTGCGAATAGATTTTGGTTTTCATTAAACAAGCTTATAATACTTGAAAATCAAAAAATATTGCAAAATTTAACTAAATCACATGTTTGACGTTTCATTTCCTACAGTACTTTAATAGTACCATGTAAGTACTATATATCAAATTGAAGGTAATATAACGGGGAATATAGTGATTGCGATTCGTTTTTGATTTTTCATTAGCCAACCTTATAGTACTTGAAAATACAAAAATATTCCAAAATTTAACTAAAACACATGTTTGACGCTTCATTTCCTACAGTACTTTATAGTACCATGCAAGTACTACGTATCAAATTGAAGAGAATTTAATATCGAATACAACTGACAGCTGATGAACGCTAAGCATCCTTGCTGTACATAACTTGCCCAAATTGCACCAAGTTGAAAACAATCCAACAGTTAATATTTTTCCACAGTGCGCAGAATGTGTCGGAAATTGTACTGCGATATGGCTCCCCATGGAGCATTTGAGTTGCTGAATGGACAAAATGTAAAACCTTTATATCCATTGAACGGAACTACGCAAGCAATGAGGGGGTGAATGGACGGTTTCCCTATACAAACCAAACTATGCTTCTTCACACTTTCAAGCAATTTTAACTATGTACTATACTGTTTCTTAACGGTTTTTGACGAATCTAATACAATGTAATTCACGCTTGTACATAATTAACTGAAATCAAATCCTTCAAGCATAATAATCAAGCAAAATATAGATATACAACTCACAGATGGCTAATTTCACAAAACAATGAAACTCTCTTAAAATAGACAAAACCCAAATACAATTAAACCTGATAACACTCTAAATAGCCCTGTTGTCAAGCAATTCCTCGTATACTTTTAAAAACAAAGCTGTTGATAACAATTAGAACGGTGATATAATTTAATTACAAAAATATTCCAAAGTGTTCATTTTAATGTGGTTAATTCCACGATTGTCGTAGCATAACGGGGCCCCCCTAAATCAAAACCGGTTGTTAGCATTAGTAAATCCGCTACAATTCGGGAATTTCGCGTGATTCAACCGCCCAATTAACGGCTTATCCCGCGCCACGACCGTACTCCAGTTGAGTCCATTAAAAGTAAAACAATTTTGAGATAAAACTTGGTAACAATAACAGAGTCAACGCCACCGTAAATGACGCCACAACATCCGGTTCGTTTAAATTATGATTTATAAAGCTATATGGTTATTAATAAAATATAGTCAATAATTAGTTATTGTTATTTACACACGTAATCAGTTATCGGGTTCTCGTCTCTATCGATCACCTGATAAGGGTTTATTAATAAAGCCGCTCATGCGTAACGTTCGCCTGCTGAGAGTGGGTATTTGTTTATGTAAGTAGATAAGATGATAAATCACGTTGCTGTTGAAATATTACTTCATAAATTATTTTGCTGACTGAAATAATCCTCTATATCGTGCTCAGATACAATTTTGTACTAGACAGGAGTTGTTTACTATAAATATATAATGTCTCACAAAACTGCAGTTGTACTATTCATATAAATAATTAGATAAAATATCCGTCGTGCGAGGGAGAATGATAAATTGATATCACACCTACTATTCTGACTCCATGTGATAAACACATTTAGTTTCAAAATTTTAAAACACCAAATTAGAATAATCATCGTTGAATCTAGTAGGAAGTATAGTTCATAGTAATTTTGGGATAAAGATCTGGAGAGCATCGCCTATAGGTCCTATATGGACATGGGTTGCACCTGGGTGGTGTCAGAGCTACACCCTTGCTGTTTAGACGGTGCATCGACACATACCGACTCAAGAACAGCGCCTGTGGCTCCGTTATGGACATGGGTTGCACATGGCTGGAATCAGAGTTATACCTTTGTTGTATGAACAGTGCATCACCGTTAACACGTTTTTCTTTGACAAACCACCCTCGATCAACTATACAACGAAAAAGCCCGCCAAAACCGTTAGCATACATTCAAGTCAAATTCCATAGATTTCCCCTAGGATGAAAGTATAACGTCATCTAACAAGATCGAAATCAAGATATGTAGATTGCTAAGAGGTAGATTTACACTTATATAGGAAGTCAAATTGTTTGAAAATTTCTTAGAGAAGGTTACAACGATCTGAAACGGCTGAAAATAGACATCGCTTATATGCGCGCTCTTGTCTGACCGGGTTGAGATGGATAACGGTAGCGAGCACGATCGACAGCGGGTGAGAAAATTAAAGAAAAAAAACAAGAAAATGGGATAGGCTAACGCCGGAACAGGTGAAGGAGAGTATGATAGCCCTCAAGAGAATGTGGGAGGTGGTGCCACCAGTCCGAGGACGGAACAACGAGCCCCAAAAAATACAACAATAAATTTTGAAGTAATAGCAAAGTAAATGTTGCTATATAAATAATTTGTGCAATTAAAAATGTATTATATATATATATATATATATATATATATATATATATATATTACGGTGGGCATTGCAGCTAGTGTAAATATTCCAGAATAAGCCTTTAAACTCCAAAATAAATAATGATTGGTCTCATCCTTAAATTTTACATCTTCTACATATTTCTATTAAACCATTTGCCAATGTTTACTTTCTTTCCTAATACAACTTTTGTTTACAGATTTACCAAAGATGTCAGACCTACTTTCCACGCAGAGCGCCCAATCTGCGCTAAACGACTACATTAATAATTTCATGATGAAACAAATCAGGGAAAATAATGATTTAGTTAACAACAGAAATTTTAATGATATGAGTCTTTTGAAGCCTACTACCGCCGCTGAGGATCCAGTTGGTAATTATAATTTATATTTATTTTGTAACACATACTGAAACATATTATACGTATTTAAAGAAAACATTGCAACACATGTTGTAATATTACATTGCCAGCTACAACAATGATAGCATCTCTCTCATACCATTTTCAACTGCATCAATTATAGATTTGGTCACATATTAGAGACAAATTTTAATTGTTGCAAATTCTCAGACTGTATGAGCATTTGCAACAATTAAAGTTTAATAGTTTAATTACTCGAAAACTTTCTAAAGTAAATTTGTCGTTGGGATACAATTAAGAACACTTTCGAAAACTCGGAATTTCTGAAGTAGCCAGCTCTAACTCTCAAATACACATACACTAATACACGGAAGAAGGACCCGAATGTCCATAGCCAGTTACATAATTGTAACAAATACAGTAACTACTAATACATTTTAATAGTTGCAACAGTACTCAAATAAGTTATTTGCATGGGTATATATCTTAAAAAATAAACTATTACTTAGTATAGAATTAATTAATTTAAACTCCCGATATTAAGAACAACAAAATTTTGTAATAAGGAAAGTCAAAAGGTTAAGTATGAGCGCCAATAAATATTGCATAACGTAATTGACATTTGCAATGACAATAGCAATGGCATTGGTTGTTATCAAATAGGTAGATAACTGCCTAGAAACTAGTGCTGATAGTTAAATCCAATCTGACGCACTTGATCGTCATTTTTTCTCTTGGCCTCTTGTTAATTGAATTTAAAAATAGTCACACGATTGCAACAAGTGTTCGGGATGAGTTTCGAGTTGATTGGAACCAGATGTAAGCGATTTGAATTAAACCATGACCTGGACGGAAGGCATTATTGTACGCTAGCTGGACTGGATAAATGCTCGATTTTCACGAGCTGAATTTATGTTATGAAACTATTTTAATAATCTTGTTTGCTATAATTAGATATGAAATTATTACTTAAAAGTAGTTGTATTTTAATACTGGGCGTTTTATAACAATCGCAACTACCTACATCGAAATTGTTTATGATCCGACTAAAACTAAACATATAAGAAGAAAAACAAGAACATTTCAATATCAACTGGTGTGTTGTATATATATATCTAGAAATTTTTGGTGTCTTTTTTGATTTCTTTCTGTGAAATTACTGTTCGGCTGGAATGTGTGTAAAAGGGAAGGGTTGGGCTTGGTTGGGTTGGTTGATATGCCAAAGACAGATCTTTTTTTTATATCTAGAAATACAACATTCCAGTTGATATTTAAATGTTCCTGTTTTTCTTCTGCTATGTTTAGTTAGTGTTAGGTATATATATAATACTTTGTGGCATAGATAAATAAAGAATGACCTGTAGCGACGCGTGTTATTTTGTTTTTCAACTAAAATCTTATACATTATGCAATGTTAAATTTTGTTTTAATTCCCCCAACATTTGAGCCTGTGCGAATGAAACTAGTGTAAGTCACATTTGAATTGTTTTGAAAAGGATTTTGTGTTTGGTATTTATGTAAATCGACATACGCAGTTACATTTGTATTTACAAATAAATTGTGTTCAAGTCTGTAACTGCGCACGTTCATTTACATAAACACCAAACCCAAAATATTCTCCCTTTCAAAACAATTCAAATGTGACTTGCACCACTTTCATTCTCACGAGCTCTTTTCGTTTATCGATCTGTGCTGCTACGGACTTATTGTCTCTTGTTGTATTTACCGCTCCCGATGCGCACAATTCTACCTCGGCCCTTACAACCGGCGGCGTTGGACCGCACGACTTGTGCGATACAGCACGCCACGGGGATGTAAAACGAAAGCGCCTACAGGCTTATTTATTACCGTTTCTATTCCATTTAAAAAAATATATTTACCTTTAAATTTCTAGATCACTGTTTTCATTTGGGTTATTTTGTTTCAGGTCCTGAGGATTCATGGTCGGTGGTTTGGTACATAGGTTGCTTCAGTGCCCTCATTACATTCTTCCTAATCGTCTCCTGCTCGGAGTGGTGCTGCAGGAAACACGTGCGAACGACGACGCGAACGCCACGTGCCTCTCCGCCACCCCGACAACAGCCAGCTGTGTTACCCTCAACAGCAACAGAAACGCCGCCCCCAGCGTACGATCTATTCGCACCACCCAGCTACGACAGCATCACCGGCCGCCGCATGTCATCTGCAGCGGAAAAAAGCGAATTTGATGTGTACGTAGTGCCGGTGCATGCTATCGGCAGTATGCTTGCAGCCGAGGGAGAGTCAGCTGGGGCTACCACCACCAGTCTTACTGATGACCCGCCAAGCTATTCAGCGGTGAACATGGGTTTCCGTGAAGCTGACACGTGATGCAAACTGTGATGATTTAGAAGCGTTGTGATAACATAGAAATAAACTGATACAGGAGTTGTGCCATAAAAAGTTACCCGGACCAAGTGTTCATTCCTGTGAGATCTTTAGATAGTGACGATTACGGTTATTTTTTGTATGTGTAGGTTTTAAGGAGGAGAGATGTACTTAATTTGTTCTCGACGTGTATGTGTTTTGTGTATGCTGCGAATGTTTGAGAAAAATAAGAAAGTCGAGTATGAATTGAGATTTGACGTTTTTGGAAACCTATTCGAATCCTTTTCAAATCTACATCGCTAATAAACCTTAATCACTGGCATAGTCATACAGATCAGTCAAATGAAACTTTTAGGGAAAATCTAAAATGACTATAATTGTTTTTTAAGTGGAGGCGGAGCGTCGCGTAGTCAAATCACCCAAACTTTTAGCAGTTCATAGTCAGGTATTAAGTATGATCTAAATAAATATATAAGGAGAATTATTACATGTAGAATGGCTTATGATGAAAGGCATCTGGAATGCGATTTTTGAACGATTGTTATAAATATAGTTATCGAGTTCGCTATAAATATAGCGATCGAGTTCGCTATTATTACGAATAGTGTCGATATTTACCTTTAGCTTCGTAAATGACGATCGCTATCTTTAGTAGAAATGAACCCTATGAACCATACCAAACTGGGAAGACAAGGCAGACGATCAACAAATTCCCAAACAATAAAGCCGTGGAACCAGAAAGCATCCCCAGCGAGTTGCTGAAGGCCACAGCCCCGTAGATGACCGCACTGGCCAACAAAAGTGTCTGGCAACAGGCACCTTCCCCAGGAGATACAAAAGCGCCAATTCACTGGTCATTAGGTTGAAGCGGAGCAAGCCACCAAACGAACCAACTTCATACCTGCATCGTCGACGGGAGGGCGAAAGTTGTGGAGAGACTGATCGCGGACCGTATTACCGACGCGAGACATCAGGAGGGCAGAATGGCCGATTTCAAGAACGGGCGTCATCCTGGCAGTCAGAAAACTAGTGACGAAGGGCAACCAATGAATGTGGAGACGGAGAATACACTGTGTAATGGTTACAACAATAGGAGTGGACCTAACCACATGGCAGGAAACCGCAGAAGACCGCCCTAGATGGAGACAAGTGGTGAAGGCAGCCAAAACCCACCCCGGGCTGTAGCGCTACGGAGAAGAAGAATGGTCACCCTGGAGGTCACTCACAAGAACACCTTTGTTTTTATATTATTGAGAGATAGTGTTTCTTGCGATGGGTATGCCAACGATCCGTACTGGGCCCGCTACTGTGGAATGCAGCCTATGGCGACGAACGTATCTGCCTGAATATGTGCACATGATCGTCTTCGCTGAAAATATGGTGTTAGTCCTATGTGGCCGTGACCTCAAAGGGGCCAAGGGGGGAAGACCTGAGAAGTGGTGAGCAGATGGCCGAGTGAATAGCCAACCTTATCACTGTGGGCAAAACGGAGGAGGACCTACTATGAACCCAGAATGCGCAAAGCATCAGGCTGCTGGAACAAGACGAGACCATTGTGCGCATGTTAAAGTATCTTGGCAGAATTGTGGAGGCAAACACCATCCATGCCTCCAAGAATTGACAGATTGAGAGTTCTTTCTTGATTCGGTGGGTAGTGGTGCATGGCCGTTCTTAGTTGGTGGAGCGATTTGTCAGGTTAATTCCGATAACGAACGAGACTCTAGCCCGCTAACTAGGCTTATTTTCGATATCTCAAAGGTCCGCCGGCCTCGGCCCTCGGGTCATCGTCGCGCGCGATTTTTACTATTGACGTACATCAAATTCTTCTTAGACATCCCACAAGGCGGCAAAGACTGGGGCAGCACTAGCAAAGCTGCTTCCAAATATCGCAAATAGAAGGTTGTTGGCGGTGGTGTCGCGCGCTAAATGTGTGTACTCCGCTTCAGACTAGCCGTGCGGATTGAGGAGGGCGCACAGCGCTCTTGGCATACCTAGACATCACCTCGACGGAAGTAGTACAGGTCTTAGCTGCCACCGTTCCGGTTGACCTACTGGTGGAAGAGAGAGAGAGCCAGGATCAAAGACGGAAGAACCCTATTCGCCACCCAGAAAGAGGCATATATTCTTACCAAATGGCAAAGAAGCTGGGAGGAGATCAAAACGCCGGGTGGACGGGAAAAATATTGCCTCTACTGGAGCCCTTGGTGAGAAGATGACACGATGATACGGACCACTGGTTGCCACAGAAAATGACGGGACATGTAACATTCAAAATCTACCTGCACAGGATTGGCAAAGCGGTCACTATAACGTGCAGGTATTGCGACAAGACGGACGACGCGGCACAGACACTCTTTAGGTGCCATAGATAGTACAGGGAGCGGGCCCAGATGAGTAGAAGAGATCTATACGCCGACTCAACAGGGATTAGCGTTGCTAGAAACGGAGGCACACTGGGAGGCGATGACCACGTACGTCAGGACGGTTATGAGGACGAAGTACAGTGACAACATACGAATGAACCGATACAACACCAATTAAGAACAAAAACGGCGGGACAAAAATGACCAACTGACGTGAGACGGTACTTAGAGGTCCTCTGAAGCGCAGAAGCCCCTAGTAACGGAACGTAAGTTTTGGTTTAGTTAATAGGCGCCCCGGCCAATACACGGGGAGAAACCGACACTACCCATGCCTACCAACTAGTGCTAGTGCCGAAGGCATTTTGAACATTCCATATTACAGGACAAAAAAAGGTTTAATAAAGAAATAATACAACTAACCCCCTAGGAGGAAAGTTAAACGCCATCTGGCGGCACCACATCAATTACCAATGCACACCCATATGGTAATAACCGTATATATGTTTTATACGATTGGCCTTGCTGATATCTCAAGCACTCTGTTGGAATATTATTCTATAGAGGGCACTACCCGATGATCCTGATGGCATGATCATGTTGACGGTTATTACCACACCCATATGGTATTAGCATTTCTAATTGTTGTGGTGCCGCCAGATGGCGTTTAACTTTCCTCCTAGGGGGTTAGTTGTATAATTTTTGTATATAACCACACGAGATATTGTATGAATTCATCCTCACCAGCTGAGCTACAGTGATGAGATCTAATAAGGTCGAAATCTAGATATGTAGATTGCTAAGAGGTGGGTTCACACTTATATATGGTTTAATAAATTTTTTCCTATGAACCATAACCCTCTCCCTCAAATCAACTTTCTTACAATTCTATTGCTACATGAGATGTGAACTTCGAATGTGATAACGACACTGGCGTTGGTATCAACAGCCAGAGGTATTAACTTTTTTTATTTAAAATAAAAATTCAATATAAATTAAATATAATCAATATAATATATAAAAAGAAAAAAAAAGAGTGATTCCCTCTGCAGGAACTTGTTGGATGCCGTACTGGTATCAAGAGATGCAGTTGGTGGTGGTTGGTGGTTTGTATCTCTGTATTATGTGTCTCCTTCATGTATTATCTCCTTCCTCAGGTTTTCTCTACATTTTTTTTATGTTGCGTTGTATAATGAAAGTGGTGTAAGTCATATTTGAATTGTTTTCAAAAAAAGATTTTGCATGTGGTATTTAACGTGTCGATGTGCCCCGGGCGCTACTCACAAAGGGGCGCCAAATGGTTATATTATATGGTTTTCGAATTGGCTGGGGAGGGGAGGGGGGCTCTAAAAGGTATTGTGCCCGGGCGCAAGTTAAGCTCGCTACGCCACTGCTTTGATGACACCTTTTGTTTAATTATTCAGTGTTTCCAATAGAGAGAATCTAAAGTAACTACATTTCCTAGATAATGAATTAGCTATTGATAGATTTATGGAACGTCGGTGAATACGGTCAGCCCGCATTAGCACAAAGCGATAAACGAATACAATGCACAAACAAACAACCGATACGTTTGGCGCGTACAATTCAGGTGAAGTGACGCCATCGCGATATCTCGCACAAAAATTAAACAGCAGCAATGTGAATTATATCACTGGAAAGCGCGTGAAATAACGAACCGTTTGGTCTTAATTTTATAAAAGGTTGGATTAAATTTACCTTATTTTCAGCCGATTGAAATCAGGAGATGAAACGAAGCGCGGTTAACCTGTCAAAATCACAACCATTAGTTGCGCGCGCAACCCTCCATGATGGCGGCGTATAATGAAGTTTTCTATTATCCCATATATTATCATTGCCAACTGCATCAAAGACAGCTTCGCTCATATCTATTCTAACAAGCTACCGTTATCTTCTCCCTGAGAGCGAAGCTGTCATTGATGCAGTTAGCAATATTATAAATGTAGATTTCGTCCAATAAAAATATTGGATAATAATAATAATAATAATCTTTATTAAACGGGTCTAACCCTTGAAAATACAATAAAATACAACATATATACATAGATTACATGACTAAAATAAGCTTAACTGTAACCAAAATAAATCTTGCCTCACAAACCATTTAGGTTTAATGAGATAATACCCTTTTTAAAACGTGTTAAATCATCCGAGAATATTGAGATGTGATTTGAATCACATAAAGTGATATTTGCTATTCTCATTAACCTCGATAATGGATGTTGTATCCAAATTCAGTTTTATGAAAGCGCTCCCTAAAAATTATACGGCTTCGCGTCATCATGCCTTCCTCTTGGACCCAGAAATTAATGCCACAGAGAAGAGATGGGCAATCAATTTGATTATTAATGATCTTATAAAGAAATGTAAGATCATAACGAGCTCTCCTAACGTCCAGGGGCGGTAAATTGAGGGACGACATAAGTTTGCTATAGTTTAGATTAATTAAGCTAATCTTTAATTTGAACGCTGCCATTCGAATAAATTTATTTTGAACCTTATTAATTTCCTTGGTCCTATATAAGTGGTGTGGTGCCCATACCGAAGACGCATATTCGACTCCAGGGCGAATCAAAGCACAGTACAAGTGTTTAACGGTAGATACCGAAAAATCTTTCGAAATTCTAGATACAAATCCTAACATCTTAAGCCCTTGATTTACGACTTTTTTCGAGTGACCTTTAAACGTTAGTCGAATAATACACCCAAATCACTAATTTCTAGAACTCTTTCAACTTCAGCGTCACCTATACAATAGGTTCCAGAGACTGATTTATTATTGTTACGATAGAAAGAAATAGCTTTACACTTGCTAGTATTCAAAGGTAAGTCATTTTTCTCGCACCAGCTTAAAATACGATCGAGATCTTCTTGAATCAGTTTACAATCATCTAGATTAGATATACTTCTAAATATTTTCATATCGTCCGCATACAGCAACACCCTACAGTGCTTAATAACATCCACTATATCATTGATAAAAACATTAAATAGAATTGGCCCAATATGCGATCCCTGGGGTACACCAGATGATACCCGGATAACCTTAGAAACGCTATTATTAATTTTTACATATTGTTTACGATTGCAAAGGAAACTCTGTAACCATTTTATAATTGTATCATTACAGCCAAGACAATTAAGTTTACGCAACAGAATTTGATGGGAGACTTTGTCACATGCCTTGGAGAAGTCGGTATAGATTGAATCAACTTGACCCCGACACTCCAACTCATCTACCAAAAACATTTCATATGTAATTAAATTTGTAATTGTAGAACGGCCGGAATGAAACCCATGCTGTTCTTCAATTATCGTGCTTTTAAATAGCCATTTCAACTGTTGTGCAATGATACCATCTAATAATAATGGTATCGCCTATTGCAAGCAAACTGCCCTATAATTGGAGATGTCTTGGCGAGTTCCTGTTTTAAATATAGGCGATACATAGCTATCCTTCCAGACATCAGGAACACATTGCTCAACAATAGACCGCTGAAACAGTGCTGTTAGAGGATGTGTAATTGTAAAAATACAGTTAACTAAAAATCAATTCGGAATGTTATCTGGCCCACATGAGATATTCGGTTGAAGTTTGCTAATGGCATTAAAAACTAACATAAAGTCAATATAAAATTTAAAGCATGAATCCACAGGATGAGAACTTTTGAAGTCATATAAAGGAACCTTGCTGTTATTATTATTATTATTATTATAAACAGTGGAAAAATATTCAGCAAACAGATTCACAGAACCGTCTAAGTTAGAGCTATGCTTACTATTCAAAAACATGCTTAACGGAAGGTCTTTGTTTACTTTAAATTGATTAACATAACCCCAGAATGACTTTGCATTTCTGTGTATATCGCATGTACAATCTATATAAAAAGTCCCTTAGAGTTTTACATTGAGAACGTAAATTGTTAAATTCAACGTAATCACCATGATTGTTTGATTGCTTATATCTACGATGTAATTTCTTTTTCATTCTAATTAGATCTATAAGTTCTTTAGTGAACCATTTTGGGTAGTTACTATTATAAATCCTTTTTAAAGGTACAAACAGATCAATTGATCGGTACAAACTATCATAAAACGAAATCACAGCTTCATTAACATCACAGCAATTATCAAACAAAGATATCCAGTCTACCGACGCAATAAACTGGTTGATTTCAATAAAATTCGCTTTGTAAAAGTCGTAGCGAAGGACATCACAACAGATGATATCACAGATAATATTACCCTTCACAACAATGGAATATGCAAAATGATGGTTAGAAGTATCACTTAGTAGCTCTAGCGCACTTGAAACACTTACTAAATTTGCATCTCCAAATACGAGATCTAAAAAGACACCATTTGAATTTGGTAAATTGTTCACTTGGGAGAGGTTTAAGAAACCCATGGAATCTGCTAAGAGTTGTGCCTTGGTACTGGAGCTGCTTGGTACATTGACCCCATATTCATCATTAACCCATTTATCTCCTGGCAGATTATAATCGCCACATATCAGAAGCTGTTCTGGGTGATATTTTTCTACAATACGCTCTATAGTAGAGCAATGAGATTGGTATTTTTCATAGGTAGTTAGTGGAGGCAGGTACACCGCTCCAATAACTAAGCAACTTCCTTCAATCGATAATCTAATATATAATTCCTCAACATCAGACTGAGCAAGAGGCAAAATGATTGGGGTCAAATGCTTTTTGACCCCAATCATTACTCCACCACCCGATGTTTTACAACTGGTGTGAGTTGAACGATCCTGTCGAAATATATTATACTGATCTAGTTTAAATTCGCTGCAATTTACTTTATTTGTAAGCCATGTTTCAACGATGATAAAAATATCATAATTGCAAATTAGTACGTTTTTGGAAAAATCAATAATTTTTGAATTCATTCCACCTATATTTTGAAAATAAATATTAAGATTATTTACTGATTTCGAATTCTTACTCGATTTATTTTTACTATGTACATCTTGGCAGATATATTTACGAGTTCTTGTGCGTGTATCTACACTAACTATATTAGGATTATGTCATTTTCTGTGGTGATTGAAATTATCGACGTATATACCCTCCGGCCAATTAGCTGGATCCAGAAGATTTTCAAGAGGTATATCGATGCTTCCCACTTTGAAGCACTTTTTCAGACTTTTAGACTTTAGATCGAATACAAGAACATCCTTGCTGGGAAAAGTTTGTTTAAGGTAATTCAGAATGCATTCCCCAGAAGTATCCCTAGACAGACCACCAACCCAGATCCACCTTCTCCCCTTCGGGGCGGTTTTCAGAATGTCATTGTTAGGAGCTGATCCTTTGATTACAGTGCTCTCTCGTGAAAGACTACCCCTCTTCTGCATAATTGGTGCCGGGGTCCCGGATTATGCTTGTTTGACACCTTCGTGATTAATAATCTCTTTCGCTGTAGATGGGATAGAGGGTGTTGAGCAATCGTGAAAAGTAACATTCGAATGAGTTGGTTCCTTGTCCACTTGCTTTATTCTAGACATTGGAGGCCGCTCGCTAAGAAGACGTATCAGATCGATATTTGTATTTTTTATTGAGTCCATTGCGTTCTTTAATTCGGTGGTGTGAGCTAAAATTTCACTTTTAATGGTAGCGTCAATGTTCAAGAGTTTTTCATTGACTGCATCAGTAACTAGTTCTTTTATGTTACCCAATGTGTTATCGGGAACTTCGCAGTTCGTGGACTGTGATGGTCTTAGAACACTCTTGGACAATTTATCTAATGCGACTGGCAGGCATTTATCGCAAAACCATAAAATGTTACTTGAATCTCTAATCGCAGAATTAACCGACTCCTTGATTTTAACACAGTGAGGGTGGAATGACTTTTGACAGTATGAACATTTAGTTCGTTTCACATTTGCGATGTAATTATCATTACATATTTCACAAATATCAGACATAGTTGAATTTAGATTATATTTCTTAAACAGATGGACAGCAATAATAAATAATAATATTAAAGGTTACGGTTAAAGGAATAACATATAGACACTTGCTTCACACCTAGGTGCCTTTCAAAGTGACTCACTAAAACAAACAAGACAGGCAGCGGATAACGTACTATAATTGGATAGCAAATAGGATAGATCACGAAGAGAAATACATTTAAAAGCCGTAACGATAAGCGATAGTAGTTATTATAAGCAAATGTTTTTATATCGATATGGGATATTTGGTATCTATATAATTTTAAATTCGAAATAGAATCTATTTCAATGGTTTTGAGTTCAGGATAGCATGTAATCGATTCTAATTAGCTAATAAAAAACTATTACAGTGGTATGACTTCTTATTTTAATACGCCATTACAATTATATTAGTGCAATATGAGTGCATATAGAAATATAGCTCGCCATTGTTACGATCTTGCGCATACATATGTACGCGATTTGCCATCTGCAAAAACTGAGCACAAACAAATAACCCCACTAGTTGATACATCAATATTAGTCATTTCGAAACGCTGTACACTGTAGCGACTTATACAAGCATATAGCTACACCGTTTTAACATACGCTCCGCACAAAATTCACTATTATAAGATGCAATTCGTAAACAAACAACCGCGATGTTTGGCGCGTACAATTCAAGTGAAGTGACGCCATCGCGATATCTCGCATATAAATTAAGCAACAGCAATGTGAATTATATCATTGGAAAGTGCGTGAAATAACGCAACTTTTGTTGGTAATTTTATAATAGGATCGATGGAATTTACCTTATTTTCAGCCGATTGAAATCAGGAGATAAAACGAAGCGCGGTTAACCTGTCAAACTCACACTTCAACTATTAGTTGCGCGCGCAACCCGCTATGCTTGTAGCGTGCCAGTGGCGTATCATACGGTTTTCAGTTAACCCATTATAAATATAATCATAAAAGTAGATTTAGTCCAATAAAAAATATTGGATAGTATGTAATCTGATTACAATTAGCTAATACAAAAACTATTACACTGGTGTGACTTCAGATTGTAATACACTATTAACTTGTGTATTTAGTACAATATGAGTTGCATACGCTGTGTAAATGATTACAATGAGGGAATTATTATAAACAGCAATTGTAACACCCGTATTTTTTTCTGAAAAATCTCCCTGAACGTAATAGATAATAATGTTTGATAAGAAAACAAACATGGAATTTTAACGATCACGGGTTTTTAACCACCGCAAAAGATTAATTACATTTTAATTAGTATTCGGCGCTGACATCGCACGACTGTCAAAAATGACGTTTTGACGCACCTTTTGTTTTGCTAGCTTTTATTATTTCGGGTTTTAAAATGAAAGGAGCCAACTACGGATTGTTTCTGCTCGTGTTTGGGGCGTGCGTGATTTTATCGCTGGCATATAAAGAATGTTAGTATGCGGCTTTATTTTTAGAGTATGTTTTGTAATGTTTATTTTGTTGCAGTGTCTGTTGAGAGTCCTGAGTTGTGCTCCCCTAACTCCAAGAAACGTATTAAACTGGGTTCAGGCCCACGGTCCGGGCTGGTGGTGAAACAAAAGCGACTCGGTGATCATTCGATTGAATGGCTGCAGAATTCTATTTGTAAGTTTGAGGTTAGACTGGATCACAGGACACGCAAGGGCGAGGGGATTTTCGCTGTGGTGCAGCAGATTGTGTTTAGGAAGGATGAACAGACTGGGGAGTGTATTGATTTCGTGCAATTTAAACGGCAGGATGGGGTGCTTAGTAAGAAGTTCTGTGGTCGATCTAATGCTGCATTAAGTATGGACAGTGTTTTTCTAAATGAGGATGACAGTGAGGAGGATGACGATGATGTGAGGATAGCCAATAATTCATTTGATGACCATTATGGGGAACTGGATGTTTATATTTTTGTCGCTAAAGAGCCATTGCTAAGCCATGAGGAGACTGATATTAGTATAGTTTTCACAGCATATAAACGTAAGTAAAATTATATAAAACTTTACTCTATATACTCTATATCAAAAGTTAGTCAAGATGCAAAACAATCTAATTTGCCTCATATCATACAGCAAATTATTTTGAAATATTGAATTGGATGGTAGATCGAATCAAAAAATATAATACGTTCTATTTGTCAAGAACAAATTGTATGGAAGGAGGATATATGAATTCATTTCTTGAACAACATTTGAGCTAAGAAATTGTTTTGTCTAAAACAACCTTAAAGGTCACATTGTGTCACATCTTGACTCAAAAGTTCGTCAAGATATGAGACAATCTAAATTTTCTCGTATCATACAGTACATTATTTCAAATATTGAACTGGATGGTAGATCAAATGGAAAAACATAACGCGTTCTATTTTTCATGGTCAAATTGTATGGAAGGAGGATATGTGAATTTATTTCTTGAACAACTTTTGAGCTAAGAAATGAATTCATATATCCTCCTCCCATATGTCCTTGACAAATAGAACGCGTTATATTTTTCCAATCGATCTACCATCCAATTCAATATTTCAAACAATTTGCTGCATGATGAAACAATTTAGATTGTCTCACATCTTGACTAACTTTTGAGTCAAGAAATTGCCTTGTCTAAAACGACCTTTACTCTATTATATTAATTTTCATTTGATGTTCTAGCTTGCCCAATAAGTTATAGTTTAGACACAAAACCCTGCAATGTAGAACTTCCTGACAAATGTATCTACAGTGGCTTCTTTCGGGATGGCTACTACAACTGTCCCTACATGAACTGTCTAGATGAAGGCGACTGCTCATACATGCAAGAAAACACTACAGTCGAAAAAGAATCAATAGGCAATAAAGTCCTAATTAGTTCAGTAACCTCTCTGCTCATTATGTTTATTCTGTTTGTATGTTGCATTTACATGTGCCGCAAATACGGAACTTTATGTTGGGCGGAGGAATTTGCGCGATCAAACCCAACCGCCGCGCAAAGCCCCCCGCGAAACATACAACTAACCACCACGGTTACGGAAACAGCCGCCTCTGCTCCAGCCCCGGAACAGGCGACTAGCACAACCGCTACCGCACCCACTGCGGACGACAAGGATTTACCACCATCCTACGAAAGCCTATTCCCCACTAGGTGAAAATTACCATAACTCAGTATTATAACAACAATTTTCCTCCGTCCAAACAGTCAAATTATGCCAATGTATTCAAATTAGTCGTAAGCCAATAATTGCCGTTGTGATAGTAAATTTGGGATCAAGTGTTGGGTGGATTAATTTGTAATTATTTATTGACTACTATACGGATTTCGTTGTGTATTAATGGGTGAATAGTTTTTTTATATTAATTTTTTTTTCTGGAAGGCAGATCTACAAATAATTAAACCAATTGTTATATTATGATTTACTAGAGTAATTGTAAATATTTTTATACTTGTATATAACACAATAATTTTTATAGAAATAAAGAACTTGATAGAATTTTTTTTATATATAATTTAAAACTCCTTTTTACCTCCCAGTGCGAGGAAGAATATCTGGGATGACCCTATGAAATTTTGAACAAAATCAGTCCACTAACAGAGAAGAAAACTATAAATTCGAATTCCTGGCGCATAACTAGGCGGACGGCTCAAATAGAGGAACGCGGACGCAGTAAACAAGTGACGTCATCGGTGTTAATGCACTACACGTAAATCGAGCGGGGTATTATATAAAATGACCGCATGTTAAATGCAGTAATGACAATGTGAACACGTGAGTAACTGGGAAAATATGGGAACAAGTGATAAATGTGGACAAATATTAGAAAATGCGAGACAACGTGGGAAAATGTGACACAATAAATCAAAATGTGTCAAAAATAATCAAAATGTGGGAAAACGTGTCAAAATGTATCAAAACGTGTAAAAAAAGTAAAATATGTCAATATAATTCGGATGGTGCCCACACCAGATAATTAATTTTGTTTGTTTTATTTATTAAATTAAATATAAAAAACATGAAATATCACATTGGAAAACTGGACACACCTACAGAAAAAAATAGTTCTAAAAAATTATAAACTATATCTGTTGCCAACATCATTTTATATAAAATCCATTTTTTAATAGGACTTCTATTGTATATTTTTCTAGACTGCTTTCAAAGTATAGTTGATTGATACAGGAAACTACAAGGTGGCAAATAAGTATCGTAGCAATCATCAACTATATTTGAAAAGCAGATTGGAAAATATATAATATGTCTTGTTAAAAAAAATGGATTTTATGTAATATGCTGTTGAATGTAGGTATTATAATACCATAAAATATCTATAAATAAAAAGGTACATCTCAGACTTATCCCTATATAAAACTTTGTATGTCAAAAAATTGCCATTTCAATTGCACAATTGTTCGTAGTGCGTTATTAAATCATCTATTGACGGCCGCGATCGCATATCGTATTGCATACAGTGCTTGATGGTGTTGATAATCCGCCGGGGCACCCAGTCCACCGTAGGGTACTCAATTTTATGATTAGGATCCATAATCATAGACAGCTTCGCCCATGTGTGACCAACATGCTGGAAAGGCGTCTTCTTGTACACTAGCTCGTACAGAATGCAGCCCAGCGACCACACATCCGATTTGTAACTAATCTAAAATCACATCAATAGTTCTACCAAACCGTTATCCCAAAATGATGAAATAATTCTCACTTTATATTTAGCTTTTCCATATGATGGACTATCACAGTTGTTAGATCCTTCATTATGTAATGCCTCGGGGCTGATATAACTGAATGTACCAAGCGCCGTGTGTTTTACAACGCTTGTTTTATCATTTTGCACCATGGAAGAGATACCGAAATCAATTAGTTTAATTTTGCCGTCAATTTCTAAAAAGTTGGCTGGCTTCAAATCGGAATGAATGATACCTGAAATTTTATCAGTAATAAATACCAATTATATGTAAAATATCTATTCAAACTAAAAACCTACTGCTGCACAACAAAATCAAAATGTAATAGTACAAGAAAAATAGCGTAACCAATAGCTTAGACCCAGAAAATATAAAACACAAACCCTCAATACTCATAGCCCAAGGAGGAATCACAACCACAAACCTCGCGGTGAGGTCCGAGGGAAGAAATCACCATTCATCTTTTTGTTGTTGTAGATATACAATTAATATTAATTTTATATTTTATATAATTATGATTATGTTGTGTATGTATGGACAAAAATAAAATAAAAATCAGTACCGTTATCGTGGATGTCTTTAACTGCGTAAAGCATGCCCATCCAGTAGTACAGGACCATGTACATTGGAATGTGTGTCGAGGCAGATTTAATGTCCTTTAAGATTTGTGCCAGGTCTTTTCCACCCTTCTCCAAGACCATTAACATCTTCTTTTCTGCGTGTAACACCACACTTAAAAGATGGGAAATTTAAATATAAAATTAGCTAGAGCAGTGATTCTCAAAGTGGTGGGTCATGAAAATTATTTAGAGGGTTGCAGAATAAATTAATTGGGATGTTTTTTCTGCACATACCCATTAATTCAACTTGTTGGTCCGCGACCCCCTTTTGCACCTAAACATTTCAAAGGGCCCCCTGTGAAATTTTTAGGTGCAAAAGGGGGTCGCGGACCAACAAATTTGCTACAGCTAGAGCAACAACAGAAAATATATCTAAATGTATACTTTTACTTAAATCATTGATTAATGATTACCAAGATGTTCAACGTCTGTTAACGTAATTACGTTTGCGGTGGCGACCTATCGGTAGGTCAATTCATACCATACCCAATTATAATTGCTGCACATACTAACAAAGCGAACAAGACGTGTATAGGTGTGAAAATAAAGTGTCTTTCGTTTAAAACTCTGGCCTGGTACGGGCTTATTGTCTCATATTCTATTTGCCGCTTCCGACCCGCATAATTCTACCTCGGTCTTTACAACCGGCGGCGCACGACCGCAAGACCTGAGCGATACTGCACGCCACGGGGGCGATTAACAATGATAAACCATGCTAAACGTAAGCGCCTTGATTACCAATGGAGGAAGTATTTAGGATACTTAGTAGTTTAATGCCACTGTCAGTGTCACTATGATAACCAAGAATTACAGAATACTTATTTTTAAGCTTTATGTTAATAAAATAATACACTCCCAAGACATCACGGTTTCCGCCCCTAAGTGGTGCCACGACAAGTTCAGCAGCCCGCGCTTGCTACAAGCGATTAATCCAGATGTGAATATACAATTACAATTTAACAACACTTACTGTGAATACAATTTGATAACCCTGCTGCACTTTTGTAGCTGCTGCAACATTTTTACTTCATTTAAAAACCCAGCAACTGCCCCCTGGTCCTGATTTAGGTTCACAACCTTGATGGCACAGTTCAGTTGTTGTAGAGGCTCGTAGCAGTCATAGACAATTGAACTGCCTCCTCTTCCAAGCTGTTTTAACACATAGTAGTTTACTTGTTTCACTTTAATGATTTTAAAGAGACTTTGTTCAGGGGGATTCTCCTTGTTGCATGTGTTCCTGCTGGTAATCGGAACAGCCTGAGGTACTCGCTGCATACTTGCAGTGGATGCCTAATAAAAATGTATTGCTAGTGTAACTACCAGACATCACCACTACCACATTTGAATGGCGTTTTTAGGGATGATTTGCTACAGTTCTTTAAATCATATGCCTTATACTGTTAAGTCTATACTACTACTACTGAATATAAATGTTATAAAAAGTGGCAGAATGCCACTTCAGTTTCATAGTTCATTCTATCTGTGTTTGATAAAACAAACAAAAATCTATTTCAAGTGAAATTAACATTTGAATGTCTGTATGATTTACAAATATAAACTAATGGTGTGAGCAGTTGGATTGAAAAATGTTTTGATATATATATTCACCAACCTTTTATAAATGTATCTAATTCTATTGAACCCATAAGTATTCGTTGTTATAGCAATAATAAATACATTATCTAGAGAATGTAGTTATTTTAGATTCTCTCTATTGGAAACACTGAATATTTAAACAAAAGGAGTCATCAAAGCTCTAATCACAAACACTATTCAAGGTGTTTGACATTAGTTTTGCCAACTTCTGTCACAATGACATTTTAAATTTGTTCAATAATGTATGGGACCTATAAAGTTCATGGAATAATTAAACAAAAGGTATCATCAACACTCAAATCACAAGTGCTGGTCAAACATTTGTTTTTTCATTTCATTTCTGTCACAATGATGTTTTCAATTCAGCTTATTGGACCTATATGGTTTAAGGGATGTTGGTGAATACAGGCATAAGAGATTGAAAATCATGCAATTATTAAAACCTAAAAGCTTGTCATAGAAAATCACTAACCTTTGAAGGCGGTTTATTTATTGGAGTATTCATGTACTGATCCATATCAATACTGTATAGCACTTTTTGTGTGTTTGGTTTCTTAATAATAGGTTTATTTGTAATTTTCAAATCCCTCCATTGGTGTAAAAAAGGATTCCCATTGGAATTGGTTGATTTAATAGGGGTAATACCTCCAAACTGATCTACAGGGTTGTTTGTAACATTGTCTGGTTTAACTAATATCTGTTTGGTTGAGGCCTCTATTTCAGATTCAACTGTAACAGGAGATAGCAATCTTCCAACAGGTCTTATACCTTTTACAGGGGTGATAAGCATAAAATCATCCAGTGAAGTCTGATGGGCAAGGTTTTCAATAGATCCAGAACTTTTCTCTTCACTTATTGTAGTGATCTTAGTTTCTGGTGGTGGTATCATTTCTTCACCCTCACTGTCATCATCAGAAGATACCATTGATTCAAAATCTTGTACAGTCAGTCTTAGTGCCATTAATTTACCTCCTGGCCTGTAAACAATAATTTTCACATTCATTCAGAAAATAAATCAAACTATATTATCAATAGATCGCATAAATTACATTGTACAGGATTGCAGCTAAAATAACACCCACATCTAAAAGGAGGATTGAAAAAGAATGATACACCAAAAACTTTTACTTCTTAAGGCTAAAGAGGACTGAGAAGAAACTGTGATGGGTGTGAAACATCAAGTAGTGGACACAAATACAATACAGGGAGTTTGGTCCACATATCAAGGGATCAGAATGAGAGCAATCTTACAATAGCTATTGAACTCTTAAGTATTTTTTGTTATAGCAACAATAAATACATTATCTAGGGAATGTAGTTACTTTAGATTCTCTCTATTGGAAACACTGAATAATAAAACAAAAGGTGTCATCAAAGCTCTAATCACAAGGGCCCTGTCTGATTGGCTACTACTAGTAACTATTAGTGACACATGCAATAGTATAGCATGACATCAGCATTTGTCACTACTAGTCACTAGTAGTAACCATACAGACAGGACCTAGATGTTTGACATTTGTTTTGGCAATTTCTGTCACAATGACATTTCGAATTTGTCCATTCAATATCTTATGGGACCTATACAATTGATGAGATATTGATGAATAATAGCAAACAAAATATATGTTCATATGTTCAAGCAATTCAATTACTGAGCACAGACTTATACTTCTATTATTAGAATTTGGGCATTTGTACTCAATATTACTTTTTTTATCCTGCAATTGCAAACATTGTTCAATTATATACAAGATTCCAATGCTGTATATGAATATTTTATGGGATTATTGGATTTGTACTAAGACTAAGTGAATACTTTTCTGCAGAAAGGAACCAACTCACAAAATATGCTTGTTTCTTTCATACTCAACATAAACAATTTAATTTAAAAAAATATAGCTCTAAGGACCTGTTCTACAATTGACATTTAACCGGAGAATAAGGCTATTCATGGAATAAGTTTGAGGTGTTAATGTCAATATGTCAAATTTATTCTACGAATAGCCTTATTCTTCAGTTAAATGTCAATTGTAGAACCGACTCTAAAAGTCCAAAATTAACCTGAGACAAATAGATATAAATCTTTATATAAATCTGTTTTCTCAAGTTTAAAATTCGGTGAGCAGCAAGGAGTCCAATTATAGAAAGAATTGAATTATATGAACAGTTTGCATTAAAAAAATCTGGTATTTTTTTGGAAACCCAGTGAAAATAATGAAAAACTAACCTAATCTCTGGAAACTGGCTGCCTGTCGATGAACGAGACTTCACATCACTTCCAATTGAACTCAAAGACGAGTGTTCTGATTTATCTGAATTCATTTTGCTAATTTTGTACACAACAGTTTGGTTTGGTTATGTTTCACTAACGGTTGGACTCTAATTCATTGCCAACATGACGAAATGAATTTTTTTAAACGTTTACAGAATGATTAGTAATTAAAATTGTGTACCCCGTCAACGAATGTTAGTTTTTTGATCCTAATCATAGACAACTATCATAATATATTGAATTCTGATAATTTAACAGTTATATTTTAATATCTTAGTTTATTATTATTCCGCATGTGTTCATTTAGAAGTCTACATTCTCATTATATTACGTTTTGATGTTTAACATAGGCAACTCATTTTGCAGGATATACTCTAATATGTACTATATACTACACTATATACACGATATACTCTAATATGCACTATAGTGCATTCATTTCGTGTATCACTCTGGGCTGGTACGGGATTATTGTTTCTTGTTCTACCTCGGCCCATACAACCGGCGGCGCACCACCACAAGGCTTAAACACGCCACGGGGCGACTAGGAATCATAAACCATGCTAAACGAAAGCGCCCTATATGGCATAGATTTAATATATTCATAAGTAAAGGATAGAAGGTGGCGCATACGACGGTGGTCTGCGAACTACCAACATTTCAAATAATGTAAAGAAACCGTGCCCTAAACGAACCATAGATCTTTGAATCCACGTTCAAAAAAACTACACAAACGAAGTTACACACAAAAATTCAGTAATTGACCATAAAAATGACAAAAATACAAACGAATGAACACAACACAAACATATCACAATGTATAAGATTGTAGTTCACACGCGGCGCTACATGTCATCCTTTACTTATCTATAAATTTACCTTTATTTAGCAAGAACACAATCACTTGGCTTATTACAGTAAGCCGTTCTACCTGCTATAGTAACTATACTAAATCAATAAACATAGCAATTGCCTGAAAATACGTAGAAAATAATACATATTACACATTTACATATTTTGAGACGTTTAAATACATGTTGACCTATTTTGAGACGTTTAGACATATTTTGACATATCTTGAGACGTTTAGACATATTTTGAGACGATTAGACTTATTTTGAGACGTCTAGACACATTTTGACTTATTTTGAAACTTTTATATACATTTTGACTTATTTTGAAACGTTTAGACACATTTTGTCATATCTTGACACATTTTCCTACATTTGCTCAAATGTTCCCACATTTTCACTTTCACTACTACGTTTAACATGTTAAACGCCGATGACTTGTTGCTGCGAAGTCAGTCTGCCATAAAATACGATTTTGTATATTTTGACAGAAAATTCGTAATATTTCAAAAATCCCTCGATGTATATCTTTCAAACTTTGCTAATACATTAGCAATATATTGATCTATAGACTAAAGCAAAAATCAAAAGTTACGGGGATACTAGTGTCCATACTATTTAATGACAAAGTCAGTATTGCGTAAAAATACGATTTTGTATATTGTAACGAAAATTTGTAAATATTTCAGAAATACCTGGATGTATATTTTTCAAACTTTGCTAATGTATTAGCAATACAATTTTTGAAGTCATAATCAAACATTACGGAGTCGCTAGTTTTCATACTATTTAATGCCAAATTAAGTGTTTAATGGAAATACGATTTTGTATGTTTTAAATGAAAATTTTGCATTAATGACGGAGTTTAGGAAACCCGCCGAAACCTGTCCCAAACCAGGCTGAGGGAAGGTATCAATAACAAGATCATTAGAAGCCAGGGTTCAGATGATATCAGCCTGTGAGGGCCCCTTCCAGGGAAACCGGAAAGACTTGCAGGAATATGTTGGTCCACGAAAGGCTAGAGGAAGAAGACTAGAAAGCACTCAAGTTCTCCATGAGGTTTCGGCATAAAAATGCACAATGTACGAGTCTGGCTGTCTTCCATTATCTAGAGAAGTGTCCCTTCCTTGGGAGGTCATTGAATATGGCTCTGTAAACTGCAAAAAATTCCCCTGCAATTAGCTTTATGATTTTCAGAGAAACCCCATCTGGGCCTACGGCCTTGTACGTCTTCTGTATTCTGCCTGCCTCGGTGACCTGGGACGCAGTGACCTGTTTCTCCAGAACAGTCATCAGCGCGAAACATCAGGATGGAGACGTAGACGGAGACAGTCTCACTATCAGGAGTCGGACAACGTCCTAGTCTAGTACTCAGGCAGTACCTGCGAGACGGACCAGCGCTATGATCGTGAGCAAGAGTTGAGGGTTTGATGGGTATGGCCTGCATTAATATGCTCTCCCCGGCAAGAATCGCTGTGCTGTGCGTAAATGCATAGCGGTAAATTTATATCTGCTGTAGTGTTGGTAATATGCAACAACCAATAATTGCATACCAGAGGACAATGCAATTGCATAAACATGGTCAAATTAAATTCGGGACAGGACTTAATATCTGTAGCAAAATGTCTACTGGAGCAATGTGTACGCATTTGATTACTATATTATCGCAATCTTTGAAATCATGATCCCACTACATTTCTTGCATCTGTGTTTGCCCCTACATTGAGTTGCGACATGACCATATCGCAAACATGAGAAGCATTGAATAACTTATTGTATATAAGTTTGAACCGGGCATATTACCTTGTATAGGTTCATTCTGAAAGGTAGAGTTTGCCCTTTAAACGTAACTATTATCAAAGGGGTTGGTATATATTGAGTAACTGAATTGTTCTGGACTCGTTTCATTATTCTTTTAATCTCCAAAACAGGATGATAACCCCCGCTTAGAGGTTGTAAATTAGACATGATTTCGTCCTCAGAAAAAGTGGTGTGTGGTTCCTTTACGCCTTAACAAATATTGGGGAATGAATATACGTATCAAATCTTTTCTCTTTTAATGTTTCCGATTTAATTAAGACATATTAGCCGATGAAAAAGTGCACACGAAAATAAACATGCGGTTTTTACCCGTTCTATTTATTTTAACTACATTATTGTGCATCAGGATGGAATGTATATACTATATATACTATAATACCTTCCTTAAACAGCATTGTTATATTCGGAAAGTAGAAAGTAACATTTCCACTACCATGATTTTTCATGTTAAATCATAAAATTCTATGCAGTATAATACAGTAATGACATATTTCAAAATTCAATTTATTTATAACACTAAATTCTGAAAACACTTGACCTATTCAAACTAATCTAATCAGAGGATTATCCCCATTTGTGGAATAGGTACAACGTAATTCCAGAATACCTAGTTTAAATTAATTACAAATTATCATCTGAAATCATAATAATTTAAATATAATTCAAACAATTTAAAATGCAATAAAATACAGTTAAAATTACTCAGCTTCCAAACATGTAATCTTATCAGACGCCTTAATCAATAAGGGATTACAGTTTAGCCTTTTTCTTTATCTTATCACCGACTGATTCACAAGATATTTTTTTTTTGGCCGTAAATCGGCGGCCACATTTCATTTGTTCGCGGGTAGTTATGCGTTTTTTGTGTGTTATTAGACGTGCGTGCTAGTGGTAAATCATGCACCGTCGAAACGGGCCCTCGGCGTTCTTAACGCCGGAGGAGGAACCATTTCTGGATAACACGTAAGTCTCACAAAAATCACATGAAAATATTCGCTATGGACATATTTGCAATCAGGCCCACCGAACAACAAAAGGAGCCATGGGATATGTTCTTGAATACACCGCGGAAGGTGGTGTCGGGCTCGATGGCTGATTCTAAGTTCTTCGACACTGCCGAGAAAGTTGTCAAGTTAATCGTGTTTGTGCTCACGTTTGTTATCGTGTTGGGATGTGCGGCTATTTCCAAAGGCACTTTGCTCTTCATGACGTCACAGATTGTACCTGATGTCAAGTCGTATTGCAACAAATGTTTAGGTGAGTCATATTTTTTTTCATACTATGGTAAATACAATTTCATCAATGAAGGATATCTTCTATCAATCATAATTGAGGTATTGAGAGCATTACATTAAAAAAAAGTATATATAAGTGTGAATCCACCTCTTAGCAATCTCTACATATCTAGATTTCGATCTTATTAGATCTCATCAGTGTAGCTCAGCTAGTGAGGATGAATTCACTGTAGATTGCTAAGAGGTGGATTCACAATTATATATGTTTTACAAAATTGGCTTTGTGCTGATATCTCAAGCACTCTGTTGGTATATTATTCCATAGAGGGCACTACCCGGCGATCCTGATGGCATGAGCATGTTGACGGTTATTACCATATGGGTGTGCATTGCTAATTGATGTGGTGCCGCCAGATGGCGTTTAACTTTCCTCCTAGGGGGTTAGTGTATAAAAAAAAGTAGTTTCATGTTATTATCAGCACCGTAACTAGCTTGTTTGGGGCCCTGGCCAAAACTTCATCACTGAAATTGGGCTATCAGCTTTTACGCCGGTCATGGGAGAATCTCAAAGGGGCTTAATCACCCGGTATTTAACTTAACTTTACAGAAAACCTGTGAAAGGTGATTCGCGAAAATTCGCCCCGATGGGGATCGAACTCAATGCTCAGTATGAGGCGGACGACGCCTCTAATCACTTGGCTACTGATCTGGGTTATTCTTAGTATTAACATAAATATAAAAGATTTTTTTGTTAGAGGAATTTGCCATCAAATGCAAGAGTTTTTCTACTTTCAGGTAGATACAAGCAGTTTGAAGTGACGTTACCCGATGTTGAGCGCGCCGCATGGATCTGGGTGATATTCTTTGCGTATTGCGTGCCTCAAGTAGGAATATTCATACGTTCTTTGCGTATTTGCGTTTTCAAAACATGGCAAGCGCCCGGTCCTTGGGAATTTATCTCGCTGTTCGTCACAGAATCACTGCCGGCCATCGGAAGTGCCATTATGGTCTTCACCGTGCTACCAGAGTTGGATGTGGTGAAGGGTGCGATGTTAACGAATGCCGTTTGTTTTATACCCGGCATAATAGGTAAAGATAGTTTAAATCGTGATCGCGCACCGGAAAATTTTCCGGTATACCGATGGAACACAGTCTGGGCCCTAATACGAGGGTGGTCTGAAAAATGTACGACCTCACAAAGATACAAAACGTTTTCTTTCAAATTTATTTTTATTTTTCAATATAATCTCCGTACAAAGCCCCACTATTCTCCCAGCGATACTCCTACCTCATCAACCCGTCCAAATAGTAGTTGGCATCTTTGTCAGCAAATAGTTGTTTTATTAATGTAACTTATAGATTTAAAATCATATATAATTTATTTCTTCATTGCAATTCCCATATAGGTTTTCTTTCATGGAAGCCCGGCTGCTCGTGGACATCAATAAAAGTGGTGCTGGATGTGATGAGCGCCACAGCGCAAGCCACTTCCTTCGTAGTGTGGCCACTAGTTGAGAACAAACCAGTATTGTGGCTCATACCAGTTTCAGTGATACTTATCTCGTGTGGTTGGTGGGAGAACTACGTTTGTGAGAACTCCAGTGTTAAATTCATCAGCGAGCTCGCGAAGACCAAGAAGAACTTCTCGAATGGGAAATATTTCATGTACACTTTTGTTTCTTTATGGAAGTGTTTGGTCTTCTTCATGACGATGGTGCTTATTTTTACGATCCGGGAGGGTGACGTAAAGTTTATTGATAACTTTGCAAACGCTTTCAGCAGCCATGGCATTTTCATTACTGAGGTAAGTGAAATTACTATTTCCTACATCTTTGCTACTTCGTTAGTCAATCAGGTGCTAGTTTTGGATTTGCTACTAACCCCAGGTGGTAAGTGAGGGAGCAGACTCATATCCACATCACGCGTGTCGAGCGTAAAAATTTATTTATTCATTTGTTTATTCATTTATTTATTCATATATTTATTCATTTATTTATTCATTTATTTATTCATTTATTTATTCATTTATTTATTCATTTATTTATTCATATATTTATTCATTTATTTATTCATATATTTATTCATTTATTTATTCATTTATTTATTCATTTATTTATTCATTTATTTATTCATTTATTTATTCATATATTTATTCATTTATTTATTCATTTATTTATTCATATATTTATTCATTTACTTATTCATATATTTATTCATTTATTTATTCATTTATTTATTCATATATTTATTCATTTATTTATTCATTTATTTATTCATATATTTATTCATTTATTTATTCATTTATTTATTCATTTGTTTATTCATTTATTTATTCTTTCATTTATTCATTTATTTATTCATATATTTATTCATTTATTTCTTCATTTATTTATTCATATATTTATTCATTTATTTATTCATTTATTTATTCATTTATTTATTCATTTATTTATTCATATATTTATTTATTTATTTATTCATTTATTTATTCATATATTTATTCATTTATTTATTCATTTATTTATTCATTTGTTTATTCATTTATTTTATCTTTCATTTATTCATTTATAATTTTTTTTATTTATTTTATTGTTTATACATTAATCATACCTCAGATATTAATATGCAAAAACATTTAATATGTTTAAAGCCAAAATACCAAATCAATTCAATCCCAGATGTTTCATACAATAGTCGTCAATTCAATATTTCTCATTTCTTCATTCCACTTCTCTATTTTTCTCTTCTCACAAAACTCTCCAAACCGAAAATTTACTTATATATTTGATCTATTTCTACTTGACACCGTAGTCGATTAAAAATCAGAATTCAAACCAGTTCGTTAAATGATAGAATTACTGTTTACTAGTGTTTGTGTATATTAATTGAATGTACAATAATCAAGAATTGCCCGAATTCTCGATTTTAATTGTTTTCAAATGAGGCCTATATTGCTGTTTTTTTGTACGTCAGCGTTCAACGAATCAAAGATACGGGGTGAGATTTATGACACCACGCCTGTAAGACCATATTCTTTCTCTATTATGCTCGCCCAGATTTGGATCAGCTGTTCTCTTTTCCAATCGGGTTTCAAATGAGAAGCTGATCCTAATCTGGTCTAAGATTGGCTGACACAGCAACAAAAACGCAAAGACAAAGAGTAGGAATACCTTACAGGTGTGGTGTCATGAATCTCAGTCTTTGATTAGTTAAAGGATAAATGTCTACCTTCAATTTATTCGTTTGTCAACGCTATGTTGCTTCAACATTTTACTAAAAAACATTCTAAAAATGTGTAACTATTGTTTGCATTAGGTAGCACCAATAATAGCCTCAGCAGGCACCGAAAACATTGACGACGTAATGGCAACAGGTGCTGGAACAACATTGCTATCCAGCTACCTAACCCCAATTTGGGTCTTCCTAATAAACATCGCAGCTACCTACGTCTGCTACATCACAGGGAAATTCGCCTGCAAAGTTATGATTCAAGGCTTCAGTTTTGCATTCCCAATCAACCTCACAATGCCCGTTACGCTATCAGGACTAATTGCGATATCAGGTGTTTACGTGAAGGATAGCTGTGCGTTTTCAGACAGCATCCCGCCCTATCTCTTCTTCGATGTACCCCCAATGTACTTCCTGAAGGACTTTATAGGACACGAGCATGCGTGGATTTGGTTGATCTGGCTGCTCTCACAGGCGTGGATCACCGCACATATTTGGTCGCCCACCTGCGAGCGGATGGCGCACACAGAGAAGCTTTTCGTGAGGCCCATGTATGATCCGTTTTTTATTGACCAGGATATTGCTTTGAATAGACGACGGAATGACGATGAGGAGGCGGAGACAACGGATAATGCGTTTGAAAATTCTAATAATACTTATAGCAGCAAGGACAACACGACGAGGATTTTCGCTTGTGGTACGATGTGGCATGAGACTAAGGATGAAATGGAGGAGTTTTTGAAGTCTGTTGTGCGGTTGGATAGTGATCAGAGCGCGAGGCGACTGGCGAGGAATAAAATGCATTGCGAGGTGCCCGATTATTATGAACTGGAAAGTAAGTGTTTTTAATCCATAATTTCGTACAATCGACACATCGCCCAATAGTCATAACAAAAATGATTATGATAGCCACAAATGGATGTATCAATCAATCAATCTCTCGGTTACCTTCACCTCGGATTGGTTACAGCATCTTTGGCGAGGTTGCTCAGGTTTCCAAGGTTCACCCGCCTTTCTAGTTTGTAGTAGCTAGTTGGCTAACATTTTGCAGATTAGAATTTTGATATTGTCACAAAACAATCGGTTATTTAGTTATAAATGGGATTTATAGAATATAGAATTTATTAAGGCTCGGTTGTATAAAACAGATAACTCTCGAGTTAACTTTCAATTCGTGATTTCAACCTCACTTTCGACAACTTTGACACATAATGCGACGTTGCCATATATAAACAGTGATACATAACGCTATGAAATGGAAAGTTAATAACAATTTTTGCGACGTCTAACAATATAATCACGGGTTAATGATTTACCTGCCTTTATTACAGCCTGTCGTCATAGGTGAACGATCGCGCAATTAATTACACATTTCGTGGCAACGGCCGCGCGCCGCTGATACAGGGATGTGCCCATGTTATTTTTGACAACACCTAGTAACAACTCGGGCTAGGAAAATAATCACATATTCTGGCAAGTCAGGTATTTCATAATCGGGCCAGTTTTCGTCACTTCCTTGCAAAGCACGGCGAGCGACAACTTCACGAAACGCAGCGACGATAGATTAATTTAGTTTATAACCTACTGTTATGCCCGTGTTCTTCACCAACATCCCATAAACTTTATGGTACCGTATTCACCGACGTTCCATAAATCTATCAACAGATATTGAACCCATAAGTATTCGTTGTTATAGCAACAATAAATACATTATCTAGAGAAGGTAATTACTTTAGATTCTCTCTATTCGAAACACTGAATAATTAAACAAAAGATGCCATCAAAGCTCCAATCGCAAACCCTATTCAAGGTGTTTGACATTTGTTTTGGCATATTCACAATGACGATGTCAATTTATCCATTCAATAGCTTGTGAGACCTATAAAGTTTATGGGAAGTTGGTAAATATGGGCAATAAGATTTGAATGGATAAATTGACAACGTCATTGTGACAGAATATGCCAAAACAAATGTCAAACACCTTCAATAGCGCTTTCATAACAGCTTTTGTTTAATTATTCAGTGTTTGCAATAGAGAGAATCTAAAGTAACTACATTCCCTAGATATTGTATTTATTGTTGCTATAACAATGAATACTTATTAGTTCAATAGTTATTGATAGATTTATGGAACACGGGAGTTGTAAGGTGATCAGTGTCATTCGATACGTTAGTCTGTACCGTATCGATCACTAGTGTAATAGGTAATAAAGGCAGCTTCGCACTGTGCGATGCAACCCTAAATCTAAGCTACATCTGTGACCCCGCAACCCGCCGCTCTATGATAAGAGGAGATCCTATCTCACCACAACATGGTGAAGATCCCATCTTACCATAAAGTATCGAGTACACATGCGTTAATTTGTCTAGTCTATTATTGATATATTAACGAGTTAGTAAAGTATTATACTCTAAATACTTTAGTCTTCTATAACAATACTTTAGAGAACTATTCCAGCTCCCACTTGATTTTTGTTTTTTGTTTTATAGCTCACATCTTTTTCGACGACGCGTTTTATAGAACCAAAAAACACCCAGAGCCACGCATTAATTCCTACGTAAAAGACTTGATTAGCACCGTGGTGAAAGCTGTGCACAACGTACATGAAACGGAACGTATAATAATAATGCCTCCAACGAAGTACACTACGCCATACGGAGGACAGCTAGTGTGGATATTGCCCGGTCGAACTAAAATGATTGCTCACCTCAAGGACAAGGCTAAAATACGCGCTAAGAAGCGGTGGTCGCAAGTTATGTATATGTACTACCTTCTGGGATACAAGTAAGTCTTAAGTGTTTGTTTCGTAGGAAATAATAAATATGACTGTAACCCCCGTATACACCAACGTTCCATAAATATATCAATAGCTATTGAACTCATAAGAATTTGTTGTTATAGCAACAATAAATACATTATCTAGTGAATGTAGTTACTTTAGATTCTCTCCACTGGAAACACTGAATAATTAAACAAATGGTGCCATCAAAGATCCAATCACAAGCGCTATTCAAGGTGTTTGATTTTTGTTTTGACAATTTCTGTCAAAACGATTATTAAATGTGTCCATTCAATAGCTTATGGGACCTATAACGTGTATCGAATGTTGACCTACTAATTAAACCACCTCACATCCTATGTGGGAGGCTTGACGAACCTTACTCTGTTCCCAAACCCGTCCTGCTTTAGAAACAAGAATACTTGGCAACCCGTATTAGATATTGCAGGAACATTTCATTTCACATGGGAATTAGTTAACAGTTTTTAAACTAACAAAAACTATTTTAGATTGTTAAGACAAAACCTGACAGACTCCCGCAAGGATGTCATTGCAGAAAACACGTACATTCTAGCACTGGATGGGGATATCGATTTTCAGCCCAAAGCAGTACATTTAC
Organism: Lordithon lunulatus; assembly: GCA_963942505.1. NCBI lineage: Eukaryota > Metazoa > Arthropoda > Insecta > Coleoptera > Staphylinidae > Lordithon > Lordithon lunulatus. Next base: position 37,591,785 of record OZ012671.1, read on the forward strand.
TAGTGGATTTGATGCGGAAAAATAAATCACTGGGGGCGGCTTGTGGCCGGATACATCCAATTGGCTCGGGCCCGATGGTGTGGTACCAGAAATTTGAGTACGCTATCGGGCATTGGCTGCAGAAAGCCACAGAACATATGATCGGATGCGTGCTTTGCAGCCCCGGATGTTTCTCACTGTTTCGCGGAAAAGCTCTAATTGATGACTCTGTTATGGCCAAGTACACTACGAGATCGGTGGAGGCACGAGATTATGTGCAATACGATCAAGGTAGGAAACTTAATCTTTTCAGACATTTTAACATTATTACTGTCGTACATAAACTTTTGTCCATTTGCATTGGACCTTTGTGAAGAACTGCAGAATGTTTTTTAGAGTAGTGACGCTGATAGTGGGTAGCAAAGAGGTCTAGGTTGGGGGTGCCAACCGTAACTAGACTTTCGAAAGTGGATGCGGGAGCATGATCCGGTCTATCCTCATAAGTGTTGAATCCTCTACCTAGTGAATCGACACAGTATCCTATTACGTTCAAATTCATGCAAGCTTGTTCAATTCATTTCTCAAGAGATGCTCACAAAAACGTGCAGTATTCAGGCTTGGTATGAATTGTTGTGCATGTCGTGAGGCTTTGCCGCTTCAGATTCCATAAATTACTACTCTCTTTCTAGGTGAAGATAGATGGTTGTGCACTTTATTGCTGCAAAGAGGGTTCCGCGTCGAGTACTCAGCAGCATCTGATGCTTACACACATTGCCCGGAAGGGTTCAACGAATTTTACAACCAACGTCGACGGTGGATACCGTCCACAACAGCCAACATCCTTGACTTGCTGATGGATTACAAGCATACCGTCAAAATCAACGATAATATATCACGATTGTACATCATGTATCAGGTAAATTACTACTACGTTTAATGTGCCAGTTATGTGACAACTTCTCCCCGGGCGTCAGTAGTGGATGACCAACTTGACGTATTACTACTTTTATTAATTCAACATTAATCACGTCTTATTTGTTTAAGATGGTCATGATGGTCGGTACAGTTCTAGGCCCAGGATCCATCTTCCTCATGTTAGTAGGAGCGTTCGTTGCAGCCTTTCAAATGGACCAATACAGTAGTTTCATGTGGAACGCGTCGCCCGTCCTTATTTTCATCATGGCGTGTAAATTGTTCAAAAACGAAAAAGTGCAGGTAACACCAATTTATCAGCGGTCATATCAAAATCTCGTTTAAATAATTTCCTACAGCTTTTCTTCGCAGCTACCATCAGTGCGATATATGGGCTAATCATGATGGCTGTCTTGGTGGGAATTATGCTGCAGATCCATAACGACGGTTTTCTGGCACCGTCATCGCTGTTTTTCTTCTGTGTGGCTGGCGAGATGATCCTTACTGCAATGCTTCACCCGAAGGAGTTTGGTTGTTTAATGCATGGGATTGTTTACTATGTCACCGTACCCAGCATGTACATGCTGCTTATTATTTACTCGGTATTCAACATGAACAACGTCTCTTGGGGTACACGCGACATCACGATTATCGATGACGAGGATAAAGACGAAACAACGGATGTAAGTCGATTTTTTCTTCATAGTGACTATTCGTTTTTTTTTTGTTTCTCGCTGGCTATATTCGCTCAAAAATCGTATCCCTGGCTCAATATCCCGGATTACACCACACACAAAATGTTCACCCAAAATATAAGCAAAGCCCATCCAGAGATTATAGAGAGACCAACAGTAAACATTAATTTCATTAACATCCCAGAATCTGTTGTGATTATGTGTCATTATGTCATTATGGGATAGCTCAGCTGTATAAAACAGATAACTCTCGAGTTATTTTCCAATTCGTGATTCCAACCTCAGTTTCGACAACTTTGACACATAACACGACGTTGCCATATATACACGGAGGTACATAAGGCTATGAAATAGAAAGTTAAAAACAATGTATGGAACATCTAACAATATAATCACGGGTTATAGTAACCTCGCCTAAGGCTCGGTTATATAAAGCATGGGTTATAGTAACCTCGCCTAAGGTTCGGTTATATAAAGCAGATAACTCTCGAGTTAACTTCCAATTCGTGATTCCAACCTCACTTTCGGCAACTTTGATTTTCGGTTTTATAAAAGCTAGGTAATTATAACCCGTGATTATATTGTTAGATTTTGCATAAATTGTTTTTAATTTTTCATTTCATAGCGTCATGTATCTCTGTTTATATATGGCAACGTCGCATTATATGACAAAGATGAGGTTAGAATCACGGATAAAATTAACTCGTTATCTGCTTTATACAACCGGGCATTAGGGTTTTATATATTATATTGTTTGCTTCGATTGTATAAAGCATATAACTCTTCAGTTAATTTTCAATCCGTGCTTCTAATCTCACCTTCGATAACTGTGACACATAATACGACGTTGCCACATATAAACAGATGTAGATAACGCTATGAAATGGAAAGTTAATAACAATTTCTGCAACATCTAACAATATAATCTCCTCGCCTTTATGTTGTAAACTTTTTCCCAACACACTGATTTAGGTGTAACATTTGTCAGTGGTTACGGATCTAAATTTATAGGCTACTCCAAAGGAGCCCGCCAAAAACGACACAATGAAAAACAAAGTGCTGAACTTTTTCGGAAAAAGCGGTGAGACTGGCTCTTTCGACTTATCCGTCGGCAACCTTTTCCGTTGTCTGCTCTGCACCAGCGAAACAAATCCCGTAGAGCGGTACCAGTTGGAGGAAATCAAAACAACCCTGTCGGACATCACCCAGCGACTGGATAATTTATCAAGAGGCGTACAAGAACCGGAAGTAGTGCCTGAACAGCCACGAAGAAAAACTATTATGATTGAGGGGGCGCGTGCGCAGGCTGTGTTGAATGAAAACGACTTAATTTCCGAAACGAGCGATGTGCCTAGCACCACATACGCTACTGATTGGATGGACGATGAGGTGCTGCTGAAGGGGGAGACTGATAATATTGATATGCACGAGGAGGACTTTTGGAAGGGGATTATCACTAAATATTTGCATCCTATAGATGACGAAAAGGATAATGTAAGTATATTAGAGATTTAGTTTGAGTAGAGTTTGAGAAAAATGTATTTTGTTCACAGCCACGGCTACAGCAAAACTTAATTGACCTTAGAGACAAGGCGGTGGCTGCATTCTTTATGATAAATGCACTGTTCGTGCTGGTGGTGTTTTTGCTCACGCTGAAGAAAGAGATGCTGCACATTAACTGGCCGTTCGGAATTAAGGCTAATTTTACATACAAAGAAGATATCGGGCAGGTAATGAAATATAGTAATAATATTAAATTGCAGGCAAGTGAATTGTTTTATCTTTGTGCAGATTTATCTAACAAGGCAGTATTTGGAACTGGAACCTATCGGGATGGTGTTTCTAATATTTTTCGCTATACTGTTAGTAGTACAATTCATAGCTATGCTGCTACATCGTTTTGCAACGTTGTGCCAGATTCTTGCCAATACAGTGCTGGATTGGGGGATATGTAAAAATAATGTAAGTTTGAATTTTTACGTAGGTATTGCAGGTATTGTTGGAATACACCTTAGTTGTTTTCGTTCAGCCTTTCATTCTTAAGTAACCTACTTGCACAACGCGATCGCAACCCGTAATTCAAAAAGCACTCACTACTTCGTTGCGGGGATCACTCACGTTAGGAGAACACCCCGTTGATGTCTTTCTTGTCTGTTTTCTTCAGCGGTGCTCCACCATTCCATCTCCAGCTCATGTAAAGCACTGATTTTAGTTTGTATAAAAAGCAACACCCTAATTTTATCTATTAATACTCGCGGGAACCCTAACGTGGCTAAAGAACGCGGACTAATCACAGCACTTTTAATTACGGTTTGCAAATAAAAAGCTAAAACTCGCACTGTTACACCTGTAACAACAGAAATTTGATTTGTTTAGAAAAAAAAATGTAGCATACTAAATATGTATGTTTGGTTAGTTGAAAATACTTACATCGCCCCTGTAACGATTCCGCCGCTATCTTCTTTCATGGTTGTAGAATGGAACTTTCAGGGTGCAAATGGCCTACGCGGTTGTTTCAAGTTTCGGAACGCGGCTGAATCAAGTTACAGCACAAGATTGATTCAAATATCCGAATTAATTTAAGTTTCAGATCACGATTGAATCAAGTTACGAATCCCGATTGATTCAAGTATTCGAACGCAAATTTCCGAACGCGATTGAATCAAGCTACGAATCGCGATTGAATCAAGCTACGACTCGCGATTGAATCGAGTTACGCATCGCGAATGATTCAAATATCCGACTGAATGCGATTGAATCAATTTCTCGAACACGATTGATTTAAATTTTCGAACGCGATTGGATCAAGTTCTCAAACACGATTGATTCAAATATTCGAACGCGATTGGATCAAATTCGCGAACGCGATTGATTCAAATTTCCGAACGCGATTGAATCAAGCCACAAATTACTATTGAATCAAGTTATGGATCCCGATTGATTCAAATTTTCGAACGCAATCAAACCACGAATCACGATTGAATCAAGTTATGGATCGCGATTCATTCAAATAATCCAACGCGTTTGAATCAAGTTAAGGAACGCGATTGATTCAATTTTCGGAGCGGGACACGTCGAAAAACGGTTGGGGAAAAAAATAGGATTTGTGATTTATCGAAATGTAATGTACAACATTTAGAAATTTAAATTAATGTCGAAAACAATTTTGTTGTTAAAACATAATTTAAAACGTTTTAAAAATTATTTTTGTATATAAATTTTGTTTAGAAATTATTTAGTTATTTACGATAAATGAAATAAATTAGTTCAAAATGTATTGAAATGAAGTGACTAAATTTGGTGTTGAATAATTACGATTTGCTCCAAACGATCCATGAAAGAATATTTAAAGACAATTTTCAGCCTCAAAAAAGTTAATGGTATCGAGAGGAGCGGAATTAGTTTTGGTCTCACATGTACATTCAGAAATCGGTTTGAGAAATATAGAAAATTAAATGAATTGGTGCATGACTACAAAAGTCTATCTTTTAACTTTGTGGTTTGAGTCTAGCTAAATAAACTCAAAAGATTTATTAAACTTGATATTCGATTGCAATTTGTATTTTATATAATATGCTGCAAATAATTTAAATTGTATACTCATGTAATGAGAGATCTACAATTTTCGGAATTGACATTAAAGTGTTTTTTAATGAATGGTGAACACAACGGCAATGCTGGAAATGGTATGGTCCCTTATACCGCCTACAACACAATTCGAGCCGGTGTGAATATAATAAAATGATATAAAAATTACAATACAATGCTATAAATTAAAAATAAAACTGCTATCTCACTAGGGCTATCAGCCGTGAGGCTTTTCCGCGGGTAAAATAAGAAGCTCATTGGAATTCCATCATTTGATATTTCCCTTAATTTCATAGAAAACTGTAAATGGCGATTCGCCCTGATGGGGTTTGATCTCAGGCTCCCCAGAGTACTGAGCTCATATAATTTTATCAATTAGCATTGAAAATAAATTCAAAATAATGTTTGATAGCATATTACAGTATACATTATTACACATGTAGTAACGAAACATTAAATTAATTTAAGCACTAATAGTTTATTACTTTAGCACACAAATTATGTATGTTTCAACTGTTACGAATTAAAAAATAATACAAATATTTTTAATATTATACAGTACATATCATTAGAAAATTATCTAATTTACGCAGTATGTCGCCAAAATAGATTGAAATGAACGAAACAGATACGCTGCTACTAAAATAATAAATATCAGACTAAACATGATTATTTCTAACATTGTTAATAATATCTTGTCAAAAGTAAGTGAATTGATAACTAATAATTGTTTCATATTGAAAAATATATTTATTAAAAAAATTAAAAGACAAAATTCTCAATGTACATGTGATTAAGCCAGCTCACCATCGTCAAGGTACTAATTCGTCGAGCTGGATGAGTGATTCTAACCTCACTTTTGACAACTTTGACAGATAATGCGACATTGCCATATATAAACAGAGGTACATGAGGCTGCGAAATGGAAAGTTAAAAACAATTTAATCACGGGTTATAGTTGCCTCGCCTTTGTACAAGCGAGCTATAATATTTTTTGTTTGTTTTAAACCTCTTTAGGATTAGTCTGTTAATTTCATTCATCATTACTTTTTTAATTACCATTTTTCTTCTTAATTTTTACCGTTTTTCTTTATTTTTTACTTTTACCATTTTTCTTTATTATGTAACCTATTCAAAATTGTATATGGTTGGAAACAGATTAAAAACTCTACCGAAATAAAAAATATAGGTCATCATTTAAAAAAATATTGATGACGTCATAACTTTTAAAACAGTAGATGGAAAAATCTGAAAACATGTTTTTTTATATGCGCAGTAATTTATAGCGCTATACCCCTTTTAGATTTTTTCTCTATTATAACTTAACTTTTTTTTAACTCCGTTAATGTGGAGTTACCGAATTTATTCGCTACTTAATTTCCAGCTTGTGTAATATAGATGGATATTTTTTTGAGAATACATTATCCACTGTTTCAGTCTGAAAAAGTCTCCGAGGACGCTATACTAAGAGGCAACGCGGTGGAAATAGCTAAACAGCTGCAGAAACTGAAAGACGACGAGGATGAGATAAAGGAGGAACGGGTGGGCAGACGTAAAACAGTGGCGAGGATGATGCAGGCGAATAGCACGGCTAGGCCTGTTGTCCGCTTTTTGGATGAAGCGTATGAGCGAAGGCAACGGCAGTTCGAGATGAATCCAAGTAAGAATGTTTCTTCATTCATTTTATTAAACCTGTTCTACCTACTAATTCATTTTCTAGAACAATACAAGGGACCTGTACGAAGAGATACTATGTTTGCGCTGCAAAGGCGCGTCACGGTAGTGCAGCAGAGGATGTCGATGGCAGCACCGGCGCCTCCACCAGGAATTATACCGAATGGTGGCAATGAGAATTTTGCCTTCCAGTTTGACTCAGAGTAGGCTTTAATGATGTTTTAATATTGTATATGTGTAAGAAAACTAAATATTTATGAAACTTAAACTCAAAATAAATTACTATGTAGTAGAGAAGAGAAGTACAGAAACTCAGTCAAAATTTGACAGACCTATCGGGGGCGAATGTTCCATCTCACAGCCTCCTACTTGCCCCCCTCAAGAAGTCACAAAGACCAAAACACCAACAGAAACCAGGAGAGCGATTTTTGACATTTTTCTTTTCGTCACTATTCGTCAATATTTAACAATATTTGTCAATATTTGACGTTATTTGACTATATTTGAATATATTTGACTATATTCGTCAGTATTGGACAATATTCGTCGATATTTGACAATATTTATCTTTTAGTTTAATTTTAATTTTTCAATATTCGTTAATATTCGTCAATATTAGTCAATACTCGTCACTATTAGTAAATATTTAACAATGTTCGTCAATATTTGAAAATATTTGACAACATTTGTCAATATTTGACACTGTATTTGACTATAGTTGACTATATTTCACTATATTTGAATATATTTGACTATATTTGACAATATTTAACTATATTTGAATATATTCGACTATATTCGACTATATTCGACTATATTCGACTATATTCGACTATATTCGACTATATTCGACTATATTCGTCAATATTAGTTAATATTTAACAATGTTCGTCAGAATTCGTCAATATTTGAAAATAATTGACAATATTTGTCAATATTAGACACTATATTTGACTATAGTTGACTATATTAAACTATATTTCACTATGTTTGAATATATTTGACTATATATGACTATATTTGATATTTGACTATATTTGACAATATTTAACTATATTTGACTATATTCGTCCATATTAGTCAATATTTAACCATGTTCGTCAATTTTTGAAAATATTTGACAACATTTGTCAATATTAGACACTGTATTTGACTATAGTTGACTATATTAAACTATATTTGACTATATTTCACTATATTTGAATATATTTGAATATATTTGAATATATTTGAATATATTTGAATATATTTGAATATATTTGAATATATTTGAATATATTTGACTATATTTGACAATATTTAACTATATTTGACTATATTTAACTATATTCGACTATGTTCGTCAATATTCGTCAATATTAGACACTCTATTTGACTATATTAAACTATATTTCACTATATTTGAATATATTTGACAATATTGAACGATATTTGACTATATTCGTCAATATTAGTCAATATTTAACAATGTTCGTCAATATAGTTGACTATATTAAACTATATTTTACTATATTGCACTATATTTGAATATATTTGACTATATTTGAGAATATGTAACTATATTTGACTATATTCGTCAATATTAGTCAATATTTAACAATGTTCGACAATATTCGTCAATATTTGACAACAATTTTCAATATTTGACAATGTTTGACAGTATATTTAACTATATTTGACTATACTCGTCCATATTAGTCAATATTTAACCATGTTCGTCAATATTTGACAACATTTGTCAATATTAGACTATATAGTTGACTATATAAAACTATATTTGACCATATTCGTTAATATTAGTCAATATTTAACAATGTTCGTCAATATTCGTCAATATTAGACACTCTATTTGACTATAGTTAACTATAGTTGACTATATTAAACTATATTTCACTATATTTGAATATATTTGACTATATTTGAATATATTTGACTATATTTGACAATATTTTACTATATTTGACAATATTTAACTATATTTGACTATATTCGTCAATATTAGTCAATATTTAACAATGTTCGTCAATATTCGTCAATATTAGACACTCTATTTGACTATAGTTAACTATAGTTGACTATATTAAACTATATTTCACTATATTTGAATATATTTGACTATATTTGAATATATTTGACTATATTTGACAATATTTTACTATATTTGACAATATTTAACTATATTTGACTATATTCGTCAATATTAGTCAATATTTAACAATGTTCGTCAATATTCGTCAATATTTGACAACAATTTTCAATATTTGACAATGTTTGACATTATACTTAACTATATTTGACTATATTCGTCAATATTAATGAATATTTAACCATGTTCGTCAATTTTTGAAAATATTTGACAACATTTGTCAATATTAGACACTATATCTGACTATAGTTGACTATATTAAAATATATTTGAGTATATTTAACTATATTTAAATATATTTGACTATATTTGACCATATTTAACTATATTTGACTATATTCGTCAATATTTGATAAGAATTGTCAATATTTGATAATGTTTGACACTATATTTAAATATATTTGACTATATTCGTCAATATTAGTAAATATTTGAAAATATTTGACAACATTCGTCAATATTTGACACTATATTTGACTCTAGTTGACTGTATTTAATTATATTTGACTATATCCGTCAATATTGGACAATATTCGTCGATATTTGACAATATTTGTCTTTTAGTTTCGTTTTCATTTTTCAATATTCGTTAATATGCATCAATACTAGTCAATATTCGTCACTATTAGTCAATATTTAACAATGTCGTCAATATTCGTCAATATTTGAAAATACTTGACAACATTCGTCAATATTTGACACTATATTTGACTCTTGTTGACTATATTTAACTATATTTGATTATATCCGTCAATATTGGATAATATTCGTCGATATTTGACAATATTTGTCTTTTAGTTTCATTTTTATTTTTGAATATTCGTCAATATTAGTCAATATAAACTCTGCCAAAGAACAGTAATCGGGTGAACTGAGTAGCTCGGTGATGTCTTTGCCGGTCCCAAGCCCGGACAAAAGAGGAGGGTTTTGAGGTTAGGCCAGCCACCTGCCTCATGTAAAAAAAACAAAAAGGGCTCACAGGACCAAACGACAAGCCTCGGAACCGGACGGATACACGTTGACGACATATGCAAGGAACAGGAAAAGAGCCCGGGAAACAAGAAAACGAAAGCACAACACCCAACTCAGAATAGGATGCTGGAATGTAAGATCTCTCAGCGGCAAAGACCAGGAAATCCTAATGGAACTACATGAACATAAAATAGACATTTGTGCAGTCGCAGAAACAAAGAAGCTAGGTAAGGGTACAACTCAATACCCAAATTATGTCCTGATTTTTTCATGTAAAAACAAAAACCAACGAGCAGCATCTGGCACGGGGGTACTCATAACCAACAAACTGGCTCAACTACTCACAAACATAACATACACGAATGATAGAATACTTCAAATATCAATGAAAACGAACCAAAAGCAACATCTGCACATAATATCTGTATACGCACCAGATTCTGGACTGCCAGACGAACAGGCAACGTCCTTCTATGAAGCGCTGCAGGAAGTGATAGACACAATCCCACAGGAAGATAAACTTATAATACTGGGGGATTTAAATGCCCGGGTGGGAAATGACATAATCCCTGGTGTAAAGAACAGATTCAATGAGCCAACGCTAAATAGCAGGGGAGAAACACTAATAGACTTCTGTACACATAACGAATTAAGAATATGCAACACATACTTTGAGCACAAGTTGCAGCACAAGATAACATTTACAGGTGCAAGACGGCAATCCATGATTGATTACATTATTACCACATAACACATAAGACCAGAGCAAACACTAGACATTAGAGCACTAACATCTGCTAACATTGGATCACATCACAACCTGATTGTAGGTAAGTTCGCAGTAGAGACACCACAGTACAGAACAACACATAGTGCAGCTAAAATCGAAAAGTTGAACATAGAAGCATTTAGAAACGAAAGCACAAAAACGCTCTACCAACAAAGAATGGCCCTTCAAATAAGGCATAATCCCATCGAAGACAGTGATACATCCCAAGCGGCATGGGAAAAACTAAAACGAAACATAAACCAAGCTGCCGCAGAAGCGCTTGGGAAGAGAATAATAAACAATACACCAACATACCAAAGAAGATCCAAACCCTGGTTCAATCAGGAGGTAAAAGCTCTGGCACGAGAAAAGAAACAAGCCCATCTTATTCACAAATCGACGAATTCCAGAGAAGACTACGAAAAGTATAGAGAAATAAGAAACAGAACTAACAACCGAATCCGTACCATAAAAAGAGAGAAGTGGGAACAATTTAGCATGGAAATGGAGAACGACTTATATGGGACACAAAAACGAATCTGGAAGTTTCTCAGGGGACTGAGAAAAGAAATGAACGAAACAGTACAAATAAACAGCGTTAGCTCGGACAAGCTAAAGTCGTTCTTCACGGAACTATATGATCAAGGAGACACAGAACTTGAAAAAGTGACAATAACAACAAGAGCACATCAGCCTGCATTCGATCAAGTCAATACCGAGGACGTCGAAGCTATCCTAGCAAAATTGAAAAACGGTAAAGCGCCCTGGGATACGGCAAGGAGACAGCTTGAGTCCTCTACTGTTCAACCTCCTGATGGATAAGATTATAACAGCCCTTGACCCAATAGAACATGGCTACAAACTGGGAAACACACTCATTAAAACAGTGTGCTACGCTGACGACGCCGTACTAATCGCAGAATCAGAAGACGGTTTACAATGGCTACTGAACACGTTCAGAAAGGAGTGTGAAACAATAAATATGACAATAGCTACAGCTAAAACCAAAAGCCTAGTCATTGCAAAGAATTCAATCAGATGCAAGCTAGCCGTGAAGAACATCATCATTGAGCAAGTCTCAGAATTCCAGTACCTGGGAATAACTATAAACTCCTACGGAGACCTAAAAACCAGTGTCTTAAACCAGGTAAGAGGAGCGTCCAGAATATCAGGAGCACTGCGAAATCCTGTCTGGAAGAATAAAAACATAACAACTGAGAGCAAAGTAAGGATTTACAAAGCATGCGTGAGACCCATTCTTACTTACTCCGCTGAAACCAGAGCCGATACGGCAGAGACAAAACGTCGATTAAGATGTGCAGAGATGAATACCCTCAGATCCATCACTGGCTATTCACTTGCAGATCGAAAAACCAACAAGGGAATACGGGAACAATGCAACACACCGGACATTATAAGATGGGTGCGGAGCAGAAGAAGACAGTGGAACGAGCACGTAACACGCATGCAGGACGATAGAATCGCCAAGATAGTCCGAGACGGTAAAACATACACCAAACGCCCTCTCGGCAGGCCACCGAAGAGGTGGAAGGACAGCTGGTCGTCGATCACAGGAGCAGGACCCGCGATAAGAGTTTGGTCAAAACAAGCCACATGGCTTCCGAAAAGAAGAAGAAGAAGAAGATTAGTCAATATTTAACAATGTTCGTCAATATTCGTCAATTTTTGATAAATATGACAATATTCGTCAATATTTGATAATGTTTGACACTATAATTAACTATATTCGTCAATATTGGATAACACACTAATAAATTTTCTCATATAGCCGCTTTTGCTTATCGGCCGGGAGCTGGTGGTCTATGAAAACATTTGTTAGTTCCCAGATCGCCTTATGCGCCACCTACAATTCTTTACTTATCATTAAGAATTAATATATGCATATGTCGTCCAGCGGAGAAACATATACTTGAACAAGAGATAATAAGCCCATAGCAGCCCAGAATAATAAACGAAAGGCACTAAAGCTAGTAAAAAGTTACATCGGTTTAACATACACAATCTACGTTATCATAAGAAGGTAATTTGCAACAAAACTACCGCGTCGGTTTGAAACTTTGGTTAGGATCGCGTTAAGCCAAGTGACAACATCGCGATATCTCGCTGAAAAGTGTATCTACAGCAGTGGGTGTTATATCATACGAAAGCGTGTACAATAATGAACAATTTGGTTGTATTTTTATAATGTAATTGATTGAATTTACCTTGTTCTCAGCCGTGGGAAGTCGGGAGATAACACAACGCGCGGGTTTTCTGTCAAACGCACAGCACCTGTCAATTGCGCCGCGCATGCGCGATAAGATGGCGGCGTATCAGTGGCGTATCATAGAGTTTTTAGTAATCTTACAAATTGTAATCCATCGGCTGCTACTCCAAGCAATATTCAATGCATATATGAAAAAAATATATATTACGCAAAATGTCCCTTATAATTCTCACCTTTCCCGATATGCCAACATTTTTGTATACACAAGCCCGGTCATAGGTAGCCGGTCGACCGCATGCTAACATAATTTGGCCGCCCGTGGCGTACAAATATAATTTGGCCGCCCAAATTCTGTACTTAAAAGTTTATAATTACCATTATATGAGATATTAGGTTAGGGACATATGTGAAGAAATTAATAAAACATTTAGGAAGGTTAATCTGTGAAAATAATGAGAAGGGTTTTTATAACCAATGCGAGTTCAGATTTTATGTCTAACTTTAACTCTTTCGGTAACTCATGTCCCGGATGAATTTAGTCGCCGCTGGGACCGGCCCTTTGCATAGACAACTTCCCTGTGTATATAGCCCGCCGTCAATTTCATGAACCCACGCATCGGTAAAAATTCTATGTATAACAACAATTCTCCAATAATCAACACATCAGTAGTAATAGTGAATATTAAACTAATCAGAAACACTCACCCCGAGCCCTCTAACAGCAAGAACTCATTAAAATAGTCATGTAACATTTTTTACCACAACCGACGCCACTTTTTGCACATATAATGTAAAAACAATAACCAACCGTTCAAATGTTAACAAAAAAGCGAGTGCGCAAGCGCAAGTGGATACGACGCCAGTACCAACCTAATAAAAATAAACATAACAACAATATCCAGTAATAAATCAAACCAAACCAACAAAATTAACACGATTTAACAGTTAATAATATTCTTAGTATGAATTACATCAAATGTAAAGTTTAAGTGACTTCAGTTGATTCATATAGGTAAGGTAGGTAACTGTTTATTATTTATTATTATACATATTTCAATTAATTATTATTTGTTTGTACGGTGTAGGATTTAACATATATACTCGTTGAAAACTCTCTATTTCTATATTTACATATTGTTTATATTAAGATGATTATGCCATGCAACCCTAGTTGTTGTACTCCTAACATTTTCATTCAATTTCAAACCAAAACTAACTTAATATTTGCTTCAATAAACTTATCGAATTAATTAGTCGGATTGATTCCCTACCATTTATATTTACAAACTTTTTAATTTGTATTGACATAATAAAATCAGCTGGCGTTGCAAACATACAAACATCAGTTGTCAAAAACAAGTACACCCACATAACCTAGCTTGTTGCAATTGATATTCAATTGTAAGTGCAAAATGCAAAGTGATAGCTGCGATTTTCCCGTAGAGCTGTGCTGTAAACCACAGGCTTTAATTGGTATTAGTGGGCTGGACACTAGAAACAATGCAGTGCATAAGTCTATTTGGGAAACGTTTACTAGTAATCGGAGAGTGGATAGTGCTTCAGTAACATATAAACTTATTGATAATGCGTATGAGTTTCCGGTTGTTAAGCCGAAAAGGAATTCATATGAGTGGTATATACCAAAGGGTATTATTAAACGGAACTGGTTGGATAAGCACTTGAATCGGATTCCGGCTGTGATTGTTGTTTTTTATGATTTGGACTGGACTGATGTGCAGTGGAGTGAGAAGATGATTGAGTGTGCTTCACGGGTGCAGTCAATGAGGTATAATTAACTTAATTTTGTTTCAATATTTGCAACTACTTGTTTGTCACTCAGACCTTTTACCTATCCACCTCCTGCGATATACATTGTGGTTGGTTTTCCACACCCACATTTAGAGTTATCTATACTTCCTGTGATAAAGTAAAATTATGGTGGTCAAACTCAGTATTTCATAACAATACAATTTATATGTTTTGTCACAAATTATTAACTATTACAAAAATCCCTCATGGGTATTTTTCAAACATTAGTAGCACAGTATATTGCTAAGCTCAGGATTTCGAGAACCTTCAAGGTGAAGGAGCCACACAACTTAATTTGTTTTTAGAGTTATTTTTTTAAATATCTAGGGTTGCTCTGGAAGGCCGCGGCACGAAATTGTCAATAGTTTTGGTGCAAAACAAACAGGCCGTGCCGACAATTGACGATCCGCTGGCGTCAGAGCGTGCGGCTGCTCTTTGTGCCAGTTGTGAGTTGAATTCCAAATCACTCTACATCTTACCACATGGGGACCATCTGCAGGGGTATGCTGTGCGCTTGGAGACTGCTTTTTATGACCTTGCACAGAACTACTATATGTCGGAGATGAGACATATTAAGTCGCACCGGGATCACCTCAACAAAACCACGCATCACTACTTGTTTGTGAGGCATCAGTTCAAAATGGGGTTCCTGAGTGAGATGAAGCAGGATATACATACAGCACATAAGTAAGTTTAAAGTAGAAATATTTTTAATTGTCACATAATTATGGAAAACATTGTTTGGAAAATCAGTTGTCGAAATTGTTTCCATGGCTGGCTAGAATTTGTAGAGGTAACTTGTGATTTCATTATCAGACATATAAATACACAAATATTCTTTCATTCTATTATGCTAGGTACACATGAGCAATTATTCAGTTGATTCCCAATAAACATACGAAGTGCATTAAATGTGCATTGTATGTATACATAATATGCTGTGTACATTAGAATATAAGCTACACATGCAATGTGCATTTATTGCACACTAGTGGAGTAGCCATAGTGCACTGGGTCAAATTACTTGGGTTCACTTCACTGAAATGGTCAATCGATGTTAATTTTGTATCATCAATACCTTATATAGCATCTCTCTGGTCCAAGAATTTCAACTTAGTTATCTAAAACTACATTTTCTTTTCAAGGCACTACACTTACGCCTACAACAATCTCCTGGAAATTCGAATAGTCGACACTAATGCAATGGAAATCCGTACAGTGGCCGGATTCATAAACTACAAACTCTGCGCGTTGATGTTCGCTCTTAATTTGCCCAGGGACGCAATTTCGCAATTTAAAACGCACACGGACCGTTTCAAAAACCGACTGGGCTTCCAGGAGTTGGCTTTCGAGCATTCCGCGTGGATGTCCAAACAGTAAGTAGGAAAAGCCCTGGGGTAATAGATAGAATTTATTTGGCACAAATACCACTTATTTGTTGAATGAAACTGATAAGTAGATATTTTCTTTAACTGGAATTGTTGTAGGTATTGCATGTTTGGTGATATATTTGATGAGGCTGTAAAACTAGGACTACCAGCAGTGCAAACCCAACACCCAGGTCTATATTATCAGCAGGCTGTGCAGCATGCAATCGCAAGGAAGAAATCATGCAAGGAACTATGCAGTGTAAGTTTTATTAGAATTACTAGCTATAATTAGGAGTAGATTTAATATCTATTTAACTTTATATACTAGTACTTTTAAACAATGTTTAGTCAATTGTTGCTTATGCATTAGTGATTAGTATGACATATTTCGTTTATTTAAAATCAAATATTGAGGTTTAATTATACTTTCTGCAAAAAAATTAATTCTATTCAAATAAACTATTTAAATATATATGTATAACATTATGTGAAATTAAAACACGCGAATTAACAGATTTGACCACCAATTGATGGTAATTGTTTGTTTTATCAGTCTGTAACGGAATACCCATCTCCTGATCCACTAGAGGGCATCGGTAATATGGAATACTATGGCCAGAGGCCATGGCGTTTGGGAAAAGTCAGCACCGAACCACCAGACCAACAAGTTGAGTGGAATGGTATCAGGGCGCTGCAGCACTTGGAAACGCGTTTCAATCACTCTAACAATATTATAACACTGTATGGTTTGGCTGTGTCGCAGTTTAAATCGTACCGTTGCCCTCGCACACGTCGCCATTTAATTGTACAAATGGCGGATGAGTACTACTACTCGCGTGACTATGGAAAGGCACTAACGTAAGTTAATTATTTATAGCTATACTTATAAAAATTGATAGATTACTAAGTACGGGTATGATTTTATCAATCGCGACTACTAACAGTTGTACAGAGAGTATCTATGCATGACTCCATACCTTCCTGAAACTGCAGTACTTTAGTGTCGTTGGAAATTAATTTATTTTAGATTTAGTACTACTTTTTTACCAGCGCCACCAGTATAAGCTAAGAGCATAGTTCTCAAACTGTGGTACATCTACCACTGGTGGGATATTACGGTGTTGAAGGGGCTACAAAAGAAAGTTCTTTTGCATAGCTTCATAATCTAAATCACGGCGATACATCGCGGTTGGTTTGTCTCATTTAATTAGTACAACGTTTCTGAAGATTTCTTAGCTAGATAATGCGCCTATATTATTACGCTCGTAGTATAAATATCAAATAGATAATTTGTAACAGATATTTGAAGTATGTATTCCTATGAACTCATTTACTTTGTACTTATTAATACTATCTACAGTAATTGATAACATTGATCTAGATTACTAACTCATATGTTGTGGGATTACCGCGCTGAATGTTGGTGGTCCCTGCTTTCCAACATACTGGATAAAGCCTTGCGTTGCGCCTACCTAACCGGTAGTTTGGATGACTACGTGTCACTCTCTCTGGAGTTGTTGGGCCCGCAAGTGACCGTCAGCGCTGAGCGCAAGAAACAGATTTACGAAAATTTCAATCGGGTGCTCCGCAAACAACCGCCGCAAGTAGAACCGAATATACCACAAGGGGAAAACGCTGAGCCGCTGTGGTTGAAAGCTATGAACAATCCAAAGCTGCATTTGCCAATTGAGATGAGCAACATCGTGTCTTGTA
Source organism: Lordithon lunulatus (assembly GCA_963942505.1). Taxonomy (NCBI): domain Eukaryota; kingdom Metazoa; phylum Arthropoda; class Insecta; order Coleoptera; family Staphylinidae; genus Lordithon; species Lordithon lunulatus. Next base: position 37,609,639 of record OZ012671.1, read on the forward strand.
TCGATTGTAAGGCTCGTTTCGCATCGGCCAAGTACCAGGCTGATGAGAGTGTTGACGTGGAGGTTTTTGTGCGGAATTCGAGTGATTTTCCGATTAACATTTTGAAAGTGATCGTTTCAATTAATAATCCGATGAAAAGTATGGAGTATGTGGTTGATGAGACCATGCAGGGTAATCCTAACTTCTTGTTTAGTGGCAAAGAGATTAAAAGGTATTTGGTGCAGTTTTCACCGCACCCGACTGATATTAATAAGGAACTTCAGGTGAGTGATTCTTGATTGATTCTTTTATATAAATTGTATATGGTGATATTGGTGTTATGTTTGTGCACCTCTATAATATAAAAACGAAGACATTGTTTTGAGGCCGACCGACCTTTCATTTATGACTTTTGTGCTGTCAGTACAGGTCGTGGCATTTTCTTATTACTAGCAGTTTTATTCGTCAAATTGGGATAAACTCAAAAACGCGATTGTCGATAGTTTCGGATGTTTCAACTACATAGTTAGAAGAAGAATATTACATTAGGTAATATTTTGTGAGGAAAGGTTTACAAATATCCACAGGGCCCTAGAGATAATTGATATGCTGTCGGACGACGGGAAATTCACCTAGTCTCTATAATATAAAAATGAAGACAATGTTTTGAAACCAACTGACCTGTTAACATTGACTTTTGTGCTGACAGTGCAAATAGTTGTGGGTTCGAATCTCATCAAGGGTGGTATTTTTAATGTTTTTTTTTAAATTAAATATTTGATTGAAGTATTGAGTGTTTAAATTGATAACAATCTTTAAAGTAAGGGTTTGGTTTGTTACATATTAAAGATGTATTTATTCATTTCTTTCGACGGGGTATCATGAATGAATTAGCAAAGGGAATTGTGCAACAGAATAATCATTTCTCTTTGCTAATTCATTCATGATACCCCGTCGAAAGACGGGAATTGAACTAGTTTTTTTTTTATAATATAGTGAAGAATAAATAACTGTAAAAGACTTATATAACAGTTAATTTAAGGTTAACCTTATTAACTAATCTATATTTAATTTAATGTTGCAGGTGAGTTCTATTAATTTATATTTGGGCACATTATCGAACCATATAATCGACCTGAAATTTTCTGGACTCGGCAATGATAAAAGCTCCATACCGAATGACTTGCTTCACTTCCGAAAAGCTCCAAGAAATACTATTGATTTTGACAGCGTGCGACCTGTGCTCAGTACGACTATAGTACCCAGAAATTCTAAGTTAACAATGATTTTTATTCATCCTACACCCGCCCTGTCGGGAGAGTGGTATCGCATAGAGATTCAACTCGGGAACGATAAAGACTTTGCCGTCACGAATTTGAAGTTTGATATCAATTTACTGGATGAGGACGGGATTGATTCGAGTAAGTTTCAAGTTAATTATGTTCTTAGACTGGGTTATATAAAAGCTTTCATAACTTCAATTTTATTGATGATTGAATTCTGACTTGAAAACTTAAAAATCCATGGATGCTGTGTACCCAGTTTAGTGTATATAAACATAATAATACATGTGTACTGTGTTTTGATAGATCAAGACCAACAAACCAAAAAAAGTAGATGAAATGCAATGTTAGGAATAATTTATGTAACAAGTATCAGTAATCATGTAATCACGGGTTACATCTTTCTGTAACTATTGTTACTTTAATTTTCTAGCTGAATTTAGTAAGTCGCCCGAAGGAATCCCAGAAAAACTTCCGCTGACTTACTCCTTGGACGACTTGCATCCCTCCGAACAGCTATCACTAGTCATATTTATGAGGTCACATGACATTGGAGGCCGTAACTTGCATGTACGCGCCTCGTTTAATTTCCTAAACGAAGAACAAATTCCCAGCTTAACTGAAGAGGTGCTACATGTGCCTGTAGTAAAACCGTTCAATATAGAAACACGATTCCTTTCCGCGTTGTTTGAGGACACTACCAAGTTCTATGTGGGCGAGATGTTTGGTGTGATGCCCGTTATCAATTGTTTGTCACCGTGGCCAATCGTGATCGAATCTACAAATTTGGAACTGGTAAATCTTATTATTTGTTACTAAATACGTTGATTATTACTTATTAGTTTTAAGAATTTATACTAACAAAGTGTCAAAAAATTAATGTGTAATGGACACTTAAATATTAACATATTTGCCGAAAATTATTGTTATATATATATATATATATATATATATATATATATATATATATATATATATATATTATTATTACAAGATTACAAAGGAATTATGGTAATTAATTTAATTTACAGCATAACAATTTACAAAATGACGACAGTAGCATTAAAAGTCAAATGGCTGGCAGTGAATTGAACAATGAAGAGTCATGTGCTGAAATATTTTTGGCTAACACCAATAAACGAAGTGATGTGCCTATTACTGTGGGTCAGTATAATGTTAAATGGAAAAGGTAAATATTTCCAGTAGTAAACTAAGCCGCTTTTGTTTATCATTTGGAAACTATATCGGACTCAATTTTATTTCGTCCCTTCGCTAGTAAACCTAGTATTTCGGTTATCAAAACATTAACTGGTATTTTGCGCCGCTACATAAAAACAAATTAGAATTTCGTGAAATTTCGTATGACTAGCAATTTAGTAATTAAATATTCATTTTGTTCCAGGGTTAATGGCCAAACTACATCATCACAAATGATGATAACTGGTCCTACAGTAGACTGGATTCCGCTCGATTTACGGATGACATACCCCGCGCATGGACTAGTCCGAACACCAATGCAAATTGAATATCATTTGAAGAACAAGTCACAGCATTTACTCCAATTTGATGTCAGCATTGAGGGCAGTGAAGCGTTTATGTTTGCTGGCTATAAACAGGTGCGTTGCGTCGGCCCTCTCCGCCGTCACCTCTAGCCATATTCTACGCCTCGTTCCGAGCCTTTCTCTTTATTATTTTAGGCCGTCTACCTCTTGCAACGTCTTGCCTGGTCGTCACACCTCAGGCATAGGTCTTTTCTGTCATCTCCACTGCACTCGTGGGCCCGGTGGCCAAACAGCTAACAGCGGCTGCAGCCTTACGGCAGTTCTTCTCTTCTTGTTGCTCTGCTATATATCATTTGCACCTTCAGCCTTGTTGCTGCTAGGTCCTCCGCCCCTTTATCATTAGTTGTCACTGTTATGTTCTTCCTGCCGTTCTGGGTTGGTATCTCAGTCTTAGTTTTCCGCCTTGATGGCAGTCTCAACCTCTGTTTTTGTTGTAAGTAGTTCTAGGCCCCTTATATTACCTGACCACCTGATTATGGCCTCAGTTCCCAGCTCCTTCGCGCTGATGGCCTCGTACAGTGCGTCGACCTTGGGGCCGCTGCCCCTCATCATAATCCGGAGATGTACGTTTTCAATTTTCTCGAACCGGCGACATTACTTTCCCCGCTGTCGATTATCCAGACTAGATCCACATACGTCGGCCCCTCGGCCGGTTTGATCAAAATTGATTCTTTCATATTTGTTGTTGTTTTGCCGCGTTGGTGATGGCCCTACGGATTTTCAGTTGTGTGGTATTCCTCCAGGTTCTTCCATAATTGCTTCTACATTCGTGAAATGGTATTCAATGATTTTTCTCGTGTCCTGGGTGGGCACCCTCAACTATTCTATCCCTTATGGGGCATTCACAATAAGCGCGGTAGTGGTAAGGTAGCGGTAAGCAGTATTTTACAGGGCTATAAAAATTCAGACGTTCAGAATTGGGCAGTAATGCTATACGATAATTATGGTAGAGATAATACCCATGTTCTGTCATAGTTTTACTGCGCTTCTGTAAACGCCAGCATTTTTGTGTGCAATTTCGCTTACCGCTACGTTACCCCTACCACGATTATAGTGAAAGGTCCTTTAGTCTTACGCGTCGGATGCCATAGTAATTGCTTTCCTTCATCATCGGCCCCTTGGTGGTATCCGACCCTATATAGTGTATATGGTTTCTGTTAAACTGTAGATGTCTATATTAAATAAATAAATAAATAAATAAATAAATAAATAAATAAATAAATAAATAAATAAATAAATAAATAAATAAATAAATAAATAAATAAATAAATAAATAAATAAATAAATAAATAAATAAATAAATAAATAAATAAATAAATAAATAAATAAATAAATAAATAAATAAATAAATAAATAAATAAATAAATAAATATACCGCGTTCGATTCCCTCCACTGGGGCGTTGGGAGAGTGCACTTCCGCGGTGTGGCCAATTGTAAACCTTAAATATTTAGGTAACGAATGTAATTATTTCAAATTTTCAGTTTTCTACAACACTCTTGCCGGATTCTGGACGCATCTTGAAGTACAACCTGTATCCTTTAATAGCGGGCAGTGTAGCCCTGCCAAAATTGGTGCTGACGGTGCCTGAACACGCCGCGGGGCCCGCGCTGCGCCAGGAACACCTCAACGCGCTGCAAACCCGCACCCTTCCGACGCACATCTTCGTAATGGTGAGAACCACCCTTAGTCGCCCCCAAAAACAAACGAATAATAACCTTTAATTTCCAGCCCCAGAAGAAAGGCAACCCAGTCGTCCCGGAAACATGCTGGCCGCGCGCTACCACCGCTGATTTTGGTTCACAATGAAACGGTTTGTTATTTCTCTTCTCCACACTTCGTCGGCTACACTATTCACTGGTTTACAACTAGTGACTAGTGTATGACCGGCTGAACTTATTGCTATCCCTAAATTACAGACTCCGCGCGATTGTGAGTCGCAGCTAAATGTTTATATAGCGACTACACATCATATTCGTAAAGGAACACAGGAACTCTATAAAACTGTTTAATAAATGTTTTGGTCTCTTACCCACCGGTCTGCCGGCGCTTTTTCTGCTGCCTTACTCGCCCTTCCCTGGTCCGCTCCACCACGACGGTCGACACGTATGAACTGGCCAACGACCAGGGCTTTCGTACACTTCAGCCAAACTGACCGGTATGAGGCTTGCTCCTGCACTTATTTCCGTTACTGTCTATAGGGTGTATCATCGGGTGCATTTGAAAATGGCGTGTTCCACCATGTCCACCGGGGTCCCGCACAGGAGGCGATCTGAATGCTCCAGGCCCATTCGTTTCTGGTGCAAGCTGAAGCAGGCGTGTCCTATTTAGGCTTGGTTGAGGTCGTATCCCACCTTCCCGTGTCGTCTGTTTGCCTACATGGTGAGGTTGGGGATACGCCGTCTGGTCCATGTTGCCTTACCCTCCTTCATCGGGTCTAGGTTGCCTCACACTCCAGACTTCTCCATCTCTGCTGCCATCGTGGCTCCGTCCTGCACCCGGCTGTCTTAGCATTGATCTCATCTCTCCGTGCGTTCGAGTGCCGGTAGATACCGGCGATGGCTAAGATGGCTTGACTTGAGACCGTCCGGTACCCGTCGCCACCCTTAGGGCACTCTTGCATTTGGGCTAATACATCGCACGTGATCTGTAAGGATAAACGGTGGCAATAGACCGGGGCGCCGTATAAAATAATACTACATACTATTGTATTGACTCGGTCCCTTAGTATTTGGCATAATGGCAACCAGGTCCGTATTGTATTCGGGAGCATTTGCTCCAGAAGCCTTCACATGCTTGCACTATCCCCAGGTGCTTAACTTCCCGCTTGGTAATTACTTCCGTTTCGCCGATAGTGAAGTGGATCTCTGCACATCGTTTCTTCCCGATCAGGTCGGAAAGGGCCTGACACTAATTTCCTTTTATTGGAAATATAGTCTAGATGGCGGGGGAAAATGTCGAGATTTTTTGAGCATGACAAATTTTTGAATTTTGTAAGATTCCATGGTAGAAAATTCTGTTTAGCCTCATTATGTAGGTTTTTTAATTCCGAAAGAAAAGTCCATAAAAATATTGCTATAAAAGTGTACCGTTGCGGTAAAGCCGAAAAAGTGAAGAAAAATAAAATAAAAATCGTCCAATGAAAATCAAATTCAGCCTGTTGGATAGACAATTTTGAACAAACTGAAAAATCCACAATTGGTACCTAAAGCAAAATACAAGTGAGTCAAGAAGATAAATTACAGAATACATCACTTCTGTAATTTATCTTCTGACTGACTTGTCTTTTGTTTTAGGAACAAATTGTAGATTTCGGTAAAAATGTCCTAAACTACCCTCCGTTGCGCCAAAATTTGGGCCGTTCCAGAAGTTGCCTGATATTTTAGTTTCTTAATTATGCTCACGGGCTAATAATGGATGGTATTCATGGTGAATAATGCGTGTAAATACAACACACTTTTATGTAGCAATTGATTGCGTCTGCTGGTGCATGTATTCTAATTTTACGAGATTGGATGAACGTGGGCCGGAAATAGCGTTTAAAAACTATTTATTGCCCGTTAACGATCTGGGCTACAACCGAATAAATAGTATGGACTTCATAATGAGTATTTCTGTTTGCACCTACTGTTTATTGCAAACAGATGATATTAAACACACAGTATGTTTATAAATCAGCCATTTTTAAACAGACATCAAATAAAAAGCGTATGCGCTTTTTTTATTTAAAGAAAATTCTTACAATCAGGATTGAAATGATTCACGTGTAATTTTTGGGATATTCTGGTTTATTGCTATATAATACAATTGTGCAGAAAGAACGAACCTATTTGAAAAGTTGGAATTAGGTCAGAGGACTGCAGTAGCCAAAAATTAAAATTGTAACCGGAAAATTGTAAGGCCCGGCCTGACCCGATACTATTATAAGTATCCTAGCTTAACTTCAGACGGCTGATAGTGTAATAATATAATATACGCTTCTATTTTTTATACGGCTATTAGTCTGAGGTATTTTTCATCTGGGTTTGAGATTCAGAGTGAAGAGTAGGGTTGTTTTTTGTCGAAAACTAATTAGGTAAACTGAGGCTGAAAATCACATCATGTGATTGTGTGTTTTTAATCAAGCTATCGTTATTGTGGTCGTACGACTCCCCTTTTTTCATGTTCACGGTCTCCAAGAAATAATTCAGTTACAAGGGTCTTGTCTGGCCACGTGCCCTACCCAACTCCACTTGATGTTCGATATTCGCTCTATGACGTTAACTACTTTAGTTCTTCTGCGTATTTCGGTGTTTCTAAGTTTGCTCCTCGAGCTTATGCCAAGCATAGCACGCTCTATAGTTCTTTGTGTTGTTCTGAGCTTATTTGAGCGTTGCTCTGTAAGTGTCTTAGTTTCCAGGCAGTATATTGTTACTGGCAGACACCACCTTAAATAAAAGTCTGTTAATTAACAGACCTATATTTATTATGAATTCACTTCTTGGGAATTCCCACTTTTATAAGTAACTGATATCTTGAACACTGTATTAACATTTAATGTTTTGTATGAACTCTCAGGATTTAAGTGATGAGAGTAATTATTTCAATTTTGATTTCGGTTTTCTACAATACACCTGCCGGATTCTGGACGATCATGAAGTACAGTTTGTGTTCTGTAATAACGGGCAGTGTAGCTCTACCAAAATTGGTGCTGCTGGTGCCCGAACATGCCGAATGGTCCGCGTTGCGCTAGGAACACCTGGACGCACTGCAAGTCCGCACCCTCATGAACCACATCTTCGTAATGGTGAAAACCATCCCCCGAATCAAACTAATAATAGCCTTTAATTTCTAGCCCCAGGTGACCCAGTCGTCCCGGAAACATGCGGGCCGCTAATTGCGGCTCATAATGAAACGGTTTATTTTTTCTCCTCTCCACACCTCGCTCCGCTCCGTGCGCTCCACTCCCCGTTGTCGGCTCCCGCGGCCCGTTCCGAGATTTCATAATAATTCTAAAACTGTTCTGGCCGGGATTTGGCGCTCGCAAAAGATTGACCTTCCTGACACAGTTTTTTTAATCTGTTCTGCCGCCGCCCGATTATGACCATAGCGCGCAAATAGCGATCCGTTTTGTTTGAGTTGCGCTATTTGCGGGCTCATTCTTTTCCGGCCCCCATCCACCGCCGGAGAGAGCAGAGGTCCCGCGTCCGCCCACGGTTGCAAAAATACGCGCGGCTAATATTAACCGCAAAGGTCGCATATTTTGGCCGTAAATACGCGCCGCGTTCGTAGTAATTGTCCGGTAATAATGATCATGGTAAGTCGCGTAAAGCGGTTTTTGCGACCTCATTGTGGCCGGCGCTATTTCCGGTCTGGCCCGCACTATTTTTAGGCCCGCCGTGCTGCAATTAAAAAAATAACACGAGCGGGCCGGACGAACGTGGCGCGCGCGAACGAAATTAATATAAAGCAGGTGCCGAGCGCGACGGAGGTTTTAGACCAAGGGCCCCACTAAAATTAGTGTGTACTATTTTACCTCGTTTCGCCACAACAAAGGGGAAATAGCGAGGCCCCATCAGCTGGTTTGGGAAGGAATGTTGGATGTGACATTGTTAATACTGGGTGTTATTACAGTTCTCTACTCCTGTTACTCCCATTACTGCAAAACTTCTATCCTCATACGGCTTTTAGTCGTGATGCTTATCCGCCGGTCAAGGGACAGGCTCGGAGGAGTTTAATCACCCGGTATTTACCTTGACTTCACAGAAAACCTCTGAAGTACTGTGATTCGCGAAAATTCGCCCTACTGGGGTTCGAACTCACCAATGGTCAGTCCGAAATGGATGACTCCTCTAATCACATAGTGTGAATAGAGGAAATAATAACAATAATCCCTCAGGGGGCACAACACATTATTTTGTGGTACGGGAAGTGGCGATCCTGAGGCACCTGAGCCCGGGGAGAAAACACTGTAAAAATCACCTGGTAGTCGGTATCAATGCACCTCATAGATTTAGTTATGGTGATTACCCCCGTATTCACCGACGTTCCATAAATATATCAACAGCTATTGAACTCATAAGTATTAGTTGTTATAGCAACAATAAATACATTATTTAGGGAATGTAGTTACTTTAGATTCTCTCTATTGGAAACACTGAATAATTAAACAAAAGGTATCATCAAAGCTCCAATCGCAAGGTGTTTGACATTTGTTTGGCATATTCTGTCACAATGACTTTCTTAATTTATCCATTCAATAGTTTATGGGACCTATAAATTTTATGGGATGTTAGTGAATACCAACAATATTGTTTGTACATAGTAGTAGACAATCGGTTGACGCCGTTAAGTAACAACAAGCTGACTTAAACTAATGATACACCCCTGAAGAAGCCGGCGTATTTGCAGAAAGACTTTAACCCGAACCCATTCAATAGTACCGATATTATAAAACGGACACCATAAAAGATAGAACAACTACGAAAAGATATATGCCTCCTGACAGAATATAACAACCCTGCATCCAGCAGCATCAGTAAAGTAGTAGCAGAGGCCTGTTAATCCGGCACACTGTTGTATAATCGCGTGCAATATTTCAAATAATTATACAATGGTTATTCATCAAGAATACCAGTAAACCTAAAACGAATTTATTATTATCTTCCTCCGTTCTGTTATGCACATTTTTGTGACAGCGTAATTTATGTGCATTGGCGTCTCCGCCGCAGTCCGAGCACCATCGGCCTGTCCGAATTTAAAAATATGTGCTTCCCGCTCAGTTTTAATGGGCTTGGAGTTTTCTCAACTGGCACCACGTCAAAACTGCAAACGGTGTACGCGATTATCGATTTCAGCATGAGCATCGCCAGCCGCGAACCTGCAACACCAGACAATTTATCAACCTGTCCCGTCCGTTTTAATTAGCGAATCGCGGTTACCAATGCACGCCTTGGGGCCCGCACCGAACGGCATGTAGGTTTCCTTCGCGATGCGACCCTTGTTTTCCTCGCTGAAGCGCTCCGGGTCGAATTTCATGGGGTTTTCGTAGTACTTTGGGTCGCGCTGAATGGCCAAAACGGGTATCCAGATCACTGAGCCGGCTGGCAGGTGGACGGTGCGGCCTTTGAAATCTATTGTGTAAGGGCGTTCGGTGTGTCTGTCGGTTACGGGGAGAGCAGGCCATTTTCTTAGAATTTCTGGGATTAGAAAAGAAAATTATTATTCGTTTGGTGCGAATTGTAAATAACTGTAAAGTATTCAAAAGAATTAGTCTTAAATATTAGGTGATATTGTATGTATAACAATGGTTTTGTTGTATTTACAGGAACATGTTTTCTAGTAAACTATGTCACATTTCGTGGCGACCGTTGCATTGTTCGTTAGTTTAATCCTATGTAGATCTTATTTTGTTATCGCGTACTCTGCCAAACCAAATTAAATTTCGAAAATACGCTAAAATAGAACGTTTATAATTACGATTTAATTATAGAAGATATTTGTGTATTCTTATACTGATTATTATACATGTAAAGCCGAAACCAATAAATCATCGCCAGATGGCGTTAAACTTCCTCCCTTGAGAAAACCTTGCAGTAACAGAAGATTAAAATACAGCACGATCTACTGGTCAATTGAGCGTAATACCCTAGTTACGCCTAATTGGCCAGTAGACCCTGCTGTATTTTTAATCTTCTGTTTAATGCAACTTTCCAATTCAAATATCAGAATATCCGGATTATACGACCAATTTTGACTATTCTATAATCCAATAAACAAAATGATCAGTTACAATATGCATCTAAGTAAAAAAAACAGATAAAAAAACGAATAAATAAAGGTCAAGATAAAATCCTTATGACAATAATCTTTTTAGAAACAGGCAATATTCCACATTCCACTAAAAATCGTAAAAAACTGTGTTAGACTGAGTGCAATTAAAGTGCGCAAAACAGAGTTCATGCATAACAAACCTAAACGTGATTCTTGGATACGATGGATGAAAAGAACAATAACACTCTATTCTACATTAGAAAGAAGTAGCTAATTAGTTTACTAGGTGCTCTCGATAACTCGTTTTAAATTTTTGATTATAACATTAAAGGATAGACCAATATATTTTTAATGCATTGGAGATGTTTCAAAAATATCCATCAAGGGTTTTTTTGAAATATTTACAAATGTGTGATTTAAAACTACAAACCCGTAATTTTTATGAAATGCTGACTTTGGCATTAAATAACATAAAAACTAGCAATACCGTAATTTTTGATTTTAACATTAGTGGCTAGACCAATACATTGTTAAATCATTAGAGAAGTTTCAAAAATATACATCGAGGGATTTTGAAAATATTTACAAAATTGTGATTAAAACATACAAACTCGTAGTTTTGATGAAATGCTGACTTTAGCATTAAATAACATGAAAACTAGCAATAACGTAATTTTCGATTATAACATTAATGGATGGAACAATATTTTGTTAAAGCATTATAGAAATTTCAAAAATATTCGTTGAGGGATTTTGGAAATATTTACAAATTTGTGGTTAAAACATACAAACTCGCAGTTTTGATGAAATGCTGGTTTTAGCATTAAATAACATGAAAACTAGCGACACCATAATTTTTGATTATAACATTAATGGATAGTCCAATATATTTCTAATGCATTAGAGAAGTTTCAAAAATATCCATCAAGGAATTTTGGAAATATTTACAAATGTGTGATTAAAGCATACAAATTAGTAGTTTTTATGAAATGCTGACTTTGGCATTAAATAACATGAAAACCAGCAATACCGTAATGTTTCATTATAACATTAATGGATAGTCCAATATATTGCTAATGCACTAAAGAAGTTTCAAAAATATTCATCAAGGAATTTTGGAAATATTTACAAATTTGTGATTTGAAACTTACAAACTCGTAGTTGTTATGAATAGTAAGTTTAGCATTAAATAACATGAAAACTAGCAATAACGTAATTTTTGATTATAACATTAATGGATGGACCAATATATTTTTAAAGCATTAGAGAAGTTTCAAAAATATTCGTTGAGGGATTTTGGAAATATTTACAAATTTGTGATTAAAATATACAAATTCGTAGTTTTTATCAAATGCTGACTTTGGCATTAAATAACATGAAAACTAGCGACACCGCAATTTTTGATTATAACATTAATGGATAGTCCAATATATTGCTAATGCATTAGAGAAGCTTCAAAAATATCCACCGAGGAATTTTGGAAATAGTTACAAATTTTGATTTGAAACATACAAACTCATATTTGTTATGAATAGTAAGTTTACCATTAAATAACATGAAAACTAGCAATATCGTAATTTTTGTTTATAACATTAATGAATGGACCAATATATTGTTAAAGCATTAGAGAAGTTTAAAAAATATTCATTCAGGGATTTTGGAAATATTTACAAATTTGTGATTAAAACATACAAACTTGTAATTTGTATGAAATACTGACTGGCATTAAATAACAAGAAAACTACCAATACCATAATTTTTTAATTACAACATTAATGGATAGTCCAATATATTGCTAATGCATCAGAGAAGTTTCAAAAATATCCATCAAGGAATTTTAGAAATATTTACAAATTTGTGATTTAAAACATAGAAACACGTAGTTTTGATGAAATGCTGATGACTTTAGCATTAAATAACATGAAAACTAGCAATACAGTAATTTTTGATTATAACATTAATGGATAGACTAATATATTGCTAATGCATTACAGAAATTTCAAAACTATCCATCGAGGAATTTTGGAGATATTTACAAATTTGCGGTTAAAACATACAAAAACATATTTTTATGATATATCAACTTTACCATTAAATAACATGAAAATTAGCAATATCGTAGCTTTTGATTATAACATTATTGCATAGACCAATATATTGTTAAAGCATTACAGAAGTTTCAAAAACATCCATCGAGGGATTTTGGAAATATATATATATATATATATATATATATATATATATATATATATATATATATATATATATTTGTGATTAAAACATAGTAACTCGTAGTTTTTAAGAAATACTGGCTTTAGCATTAAATAACATGAAACCAGCAACACCGCAATTTTCTATTATAACATTAATGGACACACCAATATATTATTAATGCATTAGCCAAGTTTCAAAAATATCCATGGAGGGATATTGAAAATATTTACAAAATTGTGATTAAAACATACAAACTCGTATTTTTTATGAAATACTGTGTTTGGCATTAAATAACATGAAAATCATTCAAATATACATCGAGGGATTTTGGAAATATTTACAAATTTGTAATTTAAAACTACAAACTCGTAGTTTTTATGAAATGATGATACATATTGGCATTAAATAATATGAAAACTAGTAATACCGTATTTTTTGGTTATAACATTAATGGATAGACGAATATATTGCTAATGGATTAGAGAAGTTTCAAAAATATTCATCGAGGGATTTTGGAAATATTTAGAAATTTTGGATTAAAACATACAAACTCGTAAAGGATAAATAAAACGATTTTTTACTTTGTTTTTTATCACACTTAGGGTTCCTCCGATCGGAGGAGCTCGAAAATGGCTAGAGCTTAGCCGAAACTAGTTGCAAAGTGTAACTGAAGTGTGATAAAAAACAAAGTAAAAAATCGTTTTATTTATCCTTTAAAATGAATTATCACAAAGTAGACGCATTAACAATCCAATAATTACAAACTCGTAGTTTTTATGAAATGCTGACTTTGGCATTAAATAACACGAAAACTAGCGATACTGTAATTTTTTATTATAACATTAATGGATAAATCAATATATTATTAAAGCATTAGGGAAATTTTAAAAATATCCATCGAGGGATTTTGGAAATAATTACAAAATTGTGATTAACTCGTATATTTTTTATGACATACTGATTTTGGCATAAAATAACAAAAACTAGCAAAACCGTAATTTTTTATTTTAACATTAGTAGATAGTCCAATATATTGCTAATGCATTAGTGACGTTTCAAAAATATCCATCGAGGAATTTTGGAAATATTTATAAATTTGTGATTTGAAACATACAAACTCGTAGGTGTTATGAATAGTAAGTTTAGCATTAAATAACATGAAAACTAGCAATACCGTAATGTTTGATTATAACATTAATAGATAGTTCAATATATTGCTAATACATTAGAGAAGTATCAAAAATATCCATCGAGGGATTTTGGAAATATTTATAAATTTTTGATTAAAACATAAAAACTCGTATTTTTTTATGAAATACTGACTTTGGCATTAAATAACATGAAAACTATCAATACCGTAACTTTTTATTATAACATTAATGGATGGACCAATATATTGCTAATGCATTAGAGATGTTTCAAAAATATCCATCGAGGAATTTTGAAAATATTTACAAATTTGTGATTAAAACGTACAAACTCGTATTTTTTTTATGAAATGCTGACTTTAGCATAAAATAACATGAAAACTAGCAATACCGTAATTTTTCATTATAATACTATTGAATAGACCAATACATTCTTAAATTATTAGAGAAGTTTCAAAAATATCCATCGAGGGATTTTGGAAATATTTATAAATTTTTGATTAAAACATAAAAACTCGTATTTTTTATGAAATACTGATTGGCATTAAATAACATGAAAACTAGCAATACCGTAATTTTTGATTATAACATTATTGAATAGACCAATACATTGTTAAATTATTAGAGAAGTTTCAAAAATATCCATCGAGGGATTTTGGAAATATTTACAAATTTTTTATTAAAACATACAAACAGATATTTTTTATAAAATGTCGACTTTAGCATTAAATAACATGAAAACTAACAATACCGTAATTTTTGTTTATAACATTAATGGATGGACCAATATATTGTTAAAACATTAGAGAAGTATCAAAAATATTCATGGAAGGATTTTGGAAATATTTGCACTATATCTCAATAACTAAAAAAAAAAGAGATAGAGGTTCGCGGTTTGTTGTATTTGCTTCAGTTCGTTGATTTCTAAACGAGAAAGAACCGTAGTCAAAGTAAACGCGTGGTTGAAGGAAAATAGCGTTTACAAGCTATGTATCTTCAGATTGTTAAGGTTAGCCGTAATAAAGATATTAAAAAATACATAATCCATTATTTTTTACCTGAACAAACCATATCCAAGTACTTCAAATTCATCAAATCCTCATACTCGATATCGCCATCGTTCATCGCACCATTAACTTCATCAAACAGCTTCTGCTGCACATCTGGATTGGCAGCGAGTTCGTACATGCCAAAGGTCAAAACACACGCTGGCGTATCGGTTCCCGCGATCATAAATAGCATTGCATGTCCAATCAGATCATCATCGCTCATATTAATGGACGTCTTCGCTTTGTCCAGCGAGGACTCCTGGATGGTCGCAAAACCGGTGTCGTTGAGCAGGTCGTTGGTGTCGTGTTCCGCATTGCCCTTCTGCGCCTCCATCAATAGGTGCAAAATGTCTGGTCGTACGATTCCTTGCTCTTTTCGTTGTTTAATTGAATTCTTCACGACTTTGGTGAAGTATTCTTCGTCTTCGGTTGGCACGACGCGTAGATTAAATAACTGAAATATGTTTGTAAAATATTTGCGTGAATAATGGGCCATTCGCAATAAGGGTGATAGTGGTAAGGTAACGGTAAGCAATATTGTGTATGGCTATACAAATTCAGACGTTCAGAATTGGGCTGTAATGCTATGCGATAATTATGGTAACCATGTTCTGTCATAGTTTTACTGCGCTGCTGTAAACGCCCGCATTTTTATACATGTGTCCAATTTCGCTTACCGCTACGCTACCCCTACTGCGCTTATTGGGAATAGCCCATTAGTGTGTGCATTATTAATTTTGTCAGATTTTGATAGATGGCGTTAAACTTTCTCTCCAGAGAGAACATTACATATTACTATTTGAACTTCAGAATGTTGTAATAAATAAAACTATATATATATATATATATATATATATATATATATATATATATATATATAAATGCTCTATAACAGGGATAGGGTCCTGGGGGACTTAGGCTTCAGTGTTGAAAGTTCGAAAAAAAATAATGTTGAATAATTTAACGTGCCACATATTTTTATATTTATATTTAAAATTAAATTGTATTGTATTTGGAAAAATGTTGAGTGGAAATTTTTGTTTTCAATTGCTTGAGCTCGTTTCAAAAATGAAGATAGATACGTGTCAATATTTTTGTCATACGTGCCAATTATGGCACGTGTGCCAATTATGGCACGTGTGCCATAGGTTCGTCTGCTCTATAACATTCCATAGATTTAAGTTTGTTCGGTCAATGACTTGACGCAATGGGTTATCAGCTTGACCTTAAGTTTTGTTTCATTATGTTCCCATCTCTTATCGTAATATGGTACGTTACAATGGGAAATTCAGGCAATTTCTAGTGACAGAAAATGAACGACAAACCATTTATATTATAGTCATAGAAATGGACGAAATCGTAAAAATGTTTATGTCGTAAATTACAAAAAAAATGCCCATATCTTTAGTGCATTTCCGATGGGTAATCAAAAAAGTTAAATCACCCGGTATTTACTTGAATTTCACAGAAAACTTATGAAAAAAACGCGGTGGGGTTTGAAATCTCACTTCCAACCAATGCTGAGTACAAGACGCACCTCTACCAATCAACCAAGACCACTAAGCTGTGTGTACATAACAATCGTATTTTTTATATTCTTACTTTTACTACCCATCGTGGAAGACAGTATCCGAACAACGCAAATATTTTCATCCCTCCAAAATCTCCACTGCTGTCCATTCTGCGAAACAGCTCGCTGTTTTCATCCTTAAAACAGTTGCTCTCCAACCCGAATATACAGTTGACAATCACATCGATTGTAAAGCGATACACCAATCCGTGTTTGATGTTGATTTCGATTAGGTCTTTGTCTTCTTCCATGTACCGAGTCATGCCGTGACGTGCGCACTGTTTCACCAAGCCGAACATGGCGCGCATTTTGCTGCCTGTAAAGCATGGCGTGAGAGCTGGTCGTGTAGCTTTCCAAATATTACCTGAAAACAACAATTGTTTGTTAATTTACTAGTACGGAGCGCACCCATCTTGGTGGATGCCGCTGCGAGGGCCTAGGTGGCTGGCGCACGATTTTGACGTTTTATCTGCGTTTAATGCACATTCACGACTAGTTGAGGTGGAATCATCGTAATTAAAGAACAAGTTCAATACAAATGTAATTTGAAATGGTTTAAATCAACACATTGTGTATACCGGTAGCACTCTTCCACGGCCCTGTTGACGGACAGGCTGCTACAGGCCTTGACGAACTTGCTACTGAGTCTCTTCAAAACCCCTGCACATGAGGCCCTTCTCCCTATTTCTAATCATATGCAGTATCTTTACTAACACATCATTGTGAGATTAGTTAATTTTGTAATAATATATAATGTAATGTATATGTAATAACAATGCAATCAGATGACTTACCTTTCGTTACGAATAAATTTTGGGTAAATATCTGCTCTGGATCGTTCGTACTGAAGAGTTTGTGTCCTATAAACGTATCTAGCTGCTTGACTATGAGTTCCTTAATAAGTTCTGGATCGCGTATCACCAGTGTCGGTTTCAAAAATGTATAGATTCCAAAGAAGCTACGAAAAAATAATTTACATTATATTGTGGCAAACAACGAAATAAAGGCAGGGTTCTGGAATATAGCAGGCGTGGAAAGAAAATTAAACAAAAAGGCACAAAAGTTAGAAGAATATTTTTTGAACATTTCAAAAGTCGACAGGCCTACGTGCCTCGTCTATGTTTGTCCATGATCCGCCCTGGGAATACCCAATGGTTTTGGACTTTTCCATATTTAGCTATCTTTCGATTATTATATATATAATGGGTACTAACGACCATGAATAGTCCGTACACTGTCGAATACGCCTTA
Source organism: Lordithon lunulatus (assembly GCA_963942505.1). Classification (NCBI taxonomy): domain Eukaryota; kingdom Metazoa; phylum Arthropoda; class Insecta; order Coleoptera; family Staphylinidae; genus Lordithon; species Lordithon lunulatus. Next base: position 37,627,446 of record OZ012671.1, read on the forward strand.
GGCCCAATTCACACATAAGCGGCGTCGGGCGCAGACGAGGCGCAGACGCGACGTCGCACAGGCGATTGTGATGTCCATATGCAGTGAAAGGGTGCTCATTGTACCTTATGTTTAATAGAGGCGGCGTGGAAGAGTTATGCCTTTCGCCTCTTCGCCTACCATGTCTTAGGCGAAGATGCGGTGCCGGCGCTGCGAGAGGCACGTCGCTTCAAGCCCCCTCTATATAAACATGTGGTGCAATGCCCACTTAGGTAACGAGGCGCGGGCATTTGCCTCGTGCCACTCGCCGCGCCAGCACCGCGTCTTCGCCTCGTCGCCTAAGACACGGTAGGCGAAGAGGCGAAACTCTTCCACGCCGCCTCTATGTAAACATAAGGTGCAATGTCCACCCCTTCACTGCATAAGGAGATCACAATCACCTGTGCGACGTCGCGCCTGCGCCTCGCCTACACCTCGCGTACGCCCGATGCCGCTTATGTGTGAATTGGGTCTAATATGTATTTTTATTTTTTCCAAATAATATTGAAAATTATACTATATATAAATCTCAATTTATCAGTTTATCGGTTATATATATATATACTTATAAAAACGTACGGTTCATCCGGAAATGTATAATAGAGCCTCTTGAGGATATCTGCCATAGATGTCACCTGCAGGACGTTCTCCCAAAAGGTCCCAAAAGGACTGTACGTCCTTATGTACTTCACATCCCGCTTTGCCCAGTAGGTGAGACGGTCGTAAAGGTAGTAAACACTAAAAAACACCACAAACCCTACCAAGTACCACAACATGATGATTGTACACGCACTCGGTCGGTGATTACACAAAACTGGTGCCCAAATGTGATAGCACTTTTATAGAGCCTATAATCGGCAAATTATCACTTTTGGAAAAATTCAATTATAAACAAATTATCAGCCATGAGCAATTAAAAGACAATTATGTAACATGTAATGCGTTTAGCTTCGATTTAAAAATGATCTCAATATGTATTGAGCATTTATGTAAACTTATAGTTGCGTGAGAAGGGGTGGGTACCCAATACGGAAATTTGTAATGATATAGTATTGTAATACTTGTTTATATTAAGCGAGACCTTCACACACAACTGTTATAATTAAGTGATAATTGGTTGATTTATACAAGTGGTACGTAATAAAAAAGCCAGGCGGTTATCAGTAGTTGTGATAAAAAGCTAGCTCTGTGAAGATGGCATTCTAGTATTAAGGTCATAGCTACATTGCTATGCCACATTTCTATAATGTTGTGAAGTAGCCTGTGGCATTTATCACCGGTGCGAAGTTAAACAATAGCCGCCGCGTGGATTCGCGCGGCGGGGTCTTTTTTCTCGGTGCAGTGTAACTAAACGGAGTGTGCAAAAAAAAATTGATTTTTTCTGCAATTGTTTACTCATGTCTTAGTTACCATAAAATAATTAAAAAACAAATTTAAGTGTTAATTTTGTTACCTGTTATTGAATAATATTTTTAATAAAGTACTGCCCGCGATATTTTTTTAAACTTTTATATATTTATTATCCAGATATGAGCATAAAAGTTTAAAATTTAAAAAAAATAGAAAAACAAATACGTTGGTATACAAACTTTCCATTTTACTTTATCATATTGTTGTAAACATTAAGCAATTTTTTTCAAATCCATGAACATTGCGCGTCATGGTCAAAAATAATAATAATGATATACAAGTTAGTCGCCGAAAAAAAATGCGTAGAATCAAAATTTTCCATTTTCCTTCGGCCATCTGGTACACTGCTATGTTTTGTGCTAGAATCAGTAAAAATATTAAACAAAATATGTTGCATTATTTTTTTATCGACTCAAACTCTAAAATCGGATTATCCAGATATGAGCGTAAAAGTTTAAAATTAAAAAAAAAATAGAAAAACAAATACGTTGGTATACACACTTTCAATTTTATTTTATCATATTGTTATAAACATTAAGCAATTTTTTTCAAATCCATGAACATTGCGCGTCATGGTCAAAAATAATAATAATAATATACAAGTTAGTCGCCGAAAAAAAATATACTTAGAATCAAAATTATCCATTTTCCCTCTGCCATCTGGTACACTGCTATGTTTTGTGCTAGAATCAGTAAAAATATTAAACAAAATATGTTGCATTATTTTTTTTATCGACTCAGCCTCTAAAATCGGATTATCCAGATATGAGCGTAAAAGTTTAAAATTAAAAAAAAAATAGAAAAACAAATACGTTGGTATACAGACTTTCCATTTTACTTTATCATATTGTTATAAACATAAAGCATTTTTTTTCAAATCAATGAAAATTGTGCGTCATGGTCAAAAATAATAATAATGATATACAAGTTAGTCGCCGAAAAAAAATACGTAGAATCAAAATTTTCCATTTTCCTTCGGCCATCTGGTACACTGATATGTTTTGTGCTAGGACCAGTAAAAAAATTAAACAAAATATGTTGCACTATTTTTTTTATCGACTCAGCCTCTAAAATCGGATTATCCAGATATGAGCGTAAAAGTTTAAAATTAAAAAAAAAATAGAAAAACAAATACGTTGGTATACACACTTTCAATTTTATTTTATCATATTGTTATAAACATTAAGCAATTTTTTTCAAATCCATGAACATTGCGCGTCATGGTCAAAAAAAATAATAATAATATACAAGTTAGTCGCCGAAAAAAAAAATACTTAGAATCAAAATTATCCATTTTCCCTCTGCCATCTGGTACACTGCTATGTTTTGTGCTAGAATCAGTAAAAATATTAAACAAAATATGTTGCATTATTTTTTTATCGACTCAGCCTCTAAAATCGGATTATCCAGATATGAGCGTAAAAGTTTAAAATTAAAAAAAAAATAGAAAAACAAATACGTTGGTATACACACTTTCAATTTTATTTTATCATATTGTTATAAACATTAAGCAATTTTTTTCAAATCCATGAACATTGCGCGTCATGGTCAAAAAAAATAATAATAATATACAAGTTAGTCGCCGAAAAAAAAAATACTTAGAATCAAAATTATCCATTTTCCCTCTGCCATCTGGTACACTGCTATGTTTTGTGCTAGAATCAGTAAAAATATTAAACAAAATATGTTGCATTATTTTTTTATCGACTCAGCCTCTAAAATCGGATTATCCAGATATGAGCGTAAAAGTTTAAAATTAAAAAAAAATAGAAAAACAAATACGTTGGTATACACACTTTCAATTTTATTTTATCATATTGTTATAAACATTAAGCAATTTTTTTCAAATCCATGAACATTGCGCGTCATGGTCAAAAATAATAATAATGATATACAAGTTAGTCGCCGAAAAAAAAATACTTAGAATCAAAATTATCCATTTTCCCTCTGCCATCTGGTACACTGCTATGTTTTGTGCTAGAATCAGTAAAAATATTAAACAAAATATGTTGCATTATTTTTTTATCGACTCAGCCTCTAAAATCGGATTATCCAGATATGAGCGTAAAAGTTTAAAATTAAAAAAAAAATAGAAAAACAAATACGTTGGTATACAGACTTTCCATTTTACTTTATCATATTGTTATAAACATAAAGCATTTTTTTTCAAATCAATGAAAATTGTGCGTCATGGTCAAAAATAATAATAATGATATACAAGTTAGTCGCCGAAAAAAAAAATACTTGGAATCAAAATTTTTCATTTTCCTTCGGCCATCTGGTACACTGATATGTTTTTTGCTAGGACCAGTAAAAAAATTAAACAAAATATGTTGCATTATTTTTTTATCGACTCAGCCTCTAAAATCGGATTATCCAGATATGAGCGTAAAAGTTTAAAATTAAAAAAAAAATAGAAAAACAAATACGTTGGTATACAGACTTTCCATTTTACTTTATCATATTGTTATAAACATAAAGCATTTTTTTTCAAATCAATGAAAATTGTGCGTCATGGTCAAAAATAATAATAATGATATACAAGTTAGTCGCCGAAAGAAAAAATACTTGGAATCAAAATTTTTCATTTTCCTTCGGCCATCTGGTACACTGATATGTTTTTTGCTAGGACCAGTAAAAAAATTAAACAAAATATGTTGCATTATTTTTTTATCGACTCAGCCTCTAAAATCGGATTATCCAGATATGAGCGTAAAAGTTTAAAATTAAAAAAAAAATAGAAAAACAAATACGTTGGTATACAGACTTTCCATTTTACTTTATCATATTGTTATAAACATAAAGCATTTTTTTTCAAATCAATGAAAATTGTGCGTCATGGTCAAAAATAATAATAATGATATACAAGTTAGTCGCCGAAAAAAAAATACTTGGAATCAAAATTTTTCATTTTCCTTCGGCCATCTGGTACACTGATATGTTTTGTGCTAGGACCAGTAAAAAAATTAAACAAAATATGTTGCACTATTTTTTTTATCGACTCAGCCTCTAAAATCGGATTATCCAGATATGAGCGTAAAAGTTTAAAATTAAAAAAAAATAGAGAAACAAATACGTTGGTATACACACTTTCAATTTTATTTTATCATATTGTTATAAACATTAAGCAATTTTTTTCAAATCCATGAACATTGCGCGTCATGGTCAAAAATAATAATAATAATATACAAGTTAGTCGCCGAAAAAAAAAATACTTAGAATCAAAATTATCCATTTTCCCTCTGCCATCTGGTACACTGCTATGTTTTGTGCTAGAATCAGTAAAAATATTAAACAAAATATGTTGCATTATTTTTTTATCGACTCAGCCTCTAAAATCGGATTATCCAGATATGAGCGTAAAAGTTTAAAATTAAAAAAAAAATAGAAAAACAAATACGTTGGTATACACACTTTCAATTTTATTTTATCATATTGTTATAAACATTAAGCAATTTTTTTCAAATCCATGAACATTGCGCGTCATGGTCAAAAATAATAATAATGATATACAAGTTAGTCGCCGAAAAAAAATACGTAGAATCAAAATTTTCCATTTTCCTTCGGCCATCTGGTACACTGATATGTTTTGTGCTAGGACCAGTAAAAAAATGAAACAAAATATGTTGCATTATTTTTTTATCGACTCAGCCTCTAAAATCGGATTATCCAGATATGAGCGTAAAAGTTTAAAATTAAAAAAAAAATAGAAAAACAAATACGTTGGTATACACACTTTCAATTTTATTTTATCATATTGTTATAAACATTAAGCAATTTTTTTCAAATCCATGAACATTGCGCGTCATGGTCAAAAAAAATAATAATAATATACAAGTTAGTCGCCGAAAAAAAAAATACTTAGAATCAAAATTATCCATTTTCCCTCTGCCATCTGGTACACTGCTATGTTTTGTGCTAGAATCAGTAAAAATATTAAACAAAATATGTTGCATTATTTTTTTATCGACTCAGCCTCTAAAATCGGATTATCCAGATATAAGCGTAAAAGTTTAAAATTAAAAAAAAAATAGAAAAACAAATACGTTGGTATACACACTTTCAATTTTATTTTATCATATTGTTATAAACATTAAGCAATTTTTTTCAAATCCATGAACATTGCGCGTCATGGTCAAAAATAATAATAATAATATACAAGTTAGTCGCCGAAAAAAAAAATACTTAGAATCAAAATTATCCATTTTCCCTCTGCCATCTGGTACACTGCTATGTTTTGTGCTAGAATCAGTAAAAATATTAAACAAAATATGTTGCATTATTTTTTTATCGACTCAGCCTCTAAAATCGGATTATCCAGATATGAGCGTAAAAGTTTAAAATTAAAAAAAAATAGAAAAACAAATACGTTGGTATACACACTTTCAATTTTATTTTATCATATTGTTATAAACATTAAGCAATTTTTTTCAAATCCATGAACATTGCGCGTCATGGTCAAAAATAATAATAATGATATACAAGTTAGTCGCCGAAAAAAAATACGTAGAATCAAAATTTTCCATTTTCCTTCGGCCATCTGGTACACTGATATGTTTTGTGCTAGGACCAGTAAAAAAATGAAACAAAATATGTTGCATTATTTTTTTATCGACTCAGCCTCTAAAATCGGATTATCCAGATATAAGCGTAAAAGTTTAAAATTAAAAAAAAAATAGAAAAACAAATACGTTGGTATACACACTTTCAATTTTATTTTATCATATTGTTATAAACATTAAGCAATTTTTTTCAAATCCATGAACATTGCGCGTCATGGTCAAAAATAATAATAATGATATACAAGTTAGTCGCCGAAAAAAAAAATACTTAGAATCAAAATTATCCATTTTCCCTCTGCCATCTGGTACACTGCTATGTTTTGTGCTAGAATCAGTAAAAATATTAAACAAAATATGTTGCATTATTTTTTTATGGACTCAGCCTCTAAAATCGGATTATCCAGATATGAGCGTAAAAGTTTAAAATTAAAAAAAAAATAGAAAAACAAATACGTTGGTATACACACTTTCAATTTTATTTTATCATATTGTTATAAACATTAAGCAATTTTTTTCAAATCCATGAACATTGCGCGTCATGGTCAAAAATAATAATAATGATATACAAGTTAGTCGCCGAAAAAAAATACGTAGAATCAAAATTTTCCATTTTCCTTCGGCCATCTGGTACACTGATATGTTTTGTGCTAGGACCAGTAAAAAAATGAAACAAAATATGTTGCATTATTTTTTTATCGACTCAGCCTCTAAAATCGGATTATCCAGAGATGAGCGTAAAAGTTTAAAATTAAAAAAAAAATAGAAAAACAAATACGTTGGTATACAAACTTTCCATTTTACTTTATCATATTGTTATAAACATAAAGCATTTTTTTTCAAATCAATGAAAATTGTGCGTCATGGTCAAAAATAGTAATAATGATATACAAGTTAGTCGCCGAAAAAAAAAATACTTGGAATCAAAATTTTTCATTTTCCTTCGGACATCTGGTACACTGATATGTTTTTTGCTAGGACCAGTAAAAAAATTAAACAAAATATGTTGCATTATTTTTTTATCGACTCAGCCTCTAAAATCGGATTATCCAGATATGAGCGTAAAAGTTTAAAATTAAAAAAAAAATAGAAAAACAAATACGTTGGTATACAAACTTTCCATTTTACTTTATCATATTGTTATAAACATAAAGCATTTTTTTTCAAATCAATGAAAATTGTGCGTCATGGTCAAAAATAATAATAATGATATACAAGTTAGTCGCCGAAAAAAAAAATACTTGGAATCAAAATTTTTCATTTTCCTTCGGCCATCTGGTACACTGATATGTTTTTTGCTAGGACCAGTAAAAAAATTAAACAAAATATGTTGCACTATTTTTTTTATCGACTCAGCCTCTAAAATCGGATTATCCAGATATGAGCGTAAAAGTTTAAAATTAAAAAAAAATAGAGAAACAAATACGTTGGTATACACACTTTCAATTTTATTTTATCATATTGTTATAAACATTAAGCAATTTTTTTCAAATCCATGAACATTGCGCGTCATGGTCAAAAATAATAATAATAATATACAAGTTAGTCGCCGAAAAAAAAAATACTTAGAATCAAAATTATCCATTTTCCCTCTGCCATCTGGTACACTGCTATGTTTTGTGCTAGAATCAGTAAAAATATTAAACAAAATATGTTGCATTATTTTTTTATCGACTCAGCCTCTAAAATCGGATTATCCAGATATGAGCGTAAAAGTTTAAAATTAAAAAAAAAATAGAAAAACAAATACGTTGGTATACAGACTTTCCATTTTACTTTATCATATTGTTATAAACATAAAGCATTTTTTTTCAAATCAATGAAAATTGTGCGTCATGGTCAAAAATAGTAATAATGATATACAAGTTAGTCGCCGAAAAAAAAAATACTTGGAATCAAAATTTTTCATTTTGCTTCGGCCATCTGGTACACTGATATGTTTTGTGCTAGGACCAGTAAAAAAATTAAACAAAATATCTTGCATTATTTTTTTAACGACTCAGCCTCTAAAATTGGATTATCCAGATATGAGCGTAAAAGTTTAAAATTAAAAAAAAAATTGAAAAACAAATACGTTGGTATACACACTTTCAATTTTATTTTATCATATTGTTATAAACATTAAGCAATTTTTTTCAAATCCATGAACATTGCGCCTCATGGTCAAAAATAATAATAATGATATACAAGTTAGTCGCCGAAAAAAAAAATACTTAGAATCAAAATTTTTCATTTTCCTTCGGCCATCTGGTACACTGATATGTTTTGTGCTAGGACCAGTAAAAAAATTAAACAAAATATCTTGCATTATTTTTTGATCGACTCAGCCTCTAAAATTGGATTATCCAGATATGAGCGTAAAAGTTTAAAATTAAAAAAAAAATAGAAAAACAAATATGTTAGTATACAGACTTTCCATTTTATTTTATCATATTGTTATCAACATTAAGCAATTTTTTTCAAATCCATGAACATTGCGCGTCATGGTCAAAAATAATAATTTATGTTATTATACAAAAGCGCCTATACAAATTATTAAAAAAAAAAAAAAATATATATATATATATATATATATAGATCTTATGATCGACAAGACATAAATAAAGAATTCTTCAAAATTTGGATTTTATTGGTCACTCCAATTGGTCAGCACATACCCGCAAACAATCCGCCGTGCGAGCGGCCTCGCGGCGCCGCGCGGTATAGAGGCTGGTATCATAGGGGATATCTTCACACCGGTAAACTTATGTCAAAGTTGAACTTAATATCATAAAAAAAAACTTGAGACTTAGATAGTACCAACTTACTTTTTTTATAACTACTGTATTGTTAGCAATAAATGCTGAAAATTAAAAAAAATATTGTGGGCTAAAAGGTTGGAAAATTAATAATGAACATTTAGGTTAATAGCGGGCACACTAAGATGTAGTGTATTTTAGGCTATTACATTTACATTACTAAACATTATACTTTACAATTATTGTTTAAAAAATAGCAACAAACAAAATAGTACAATTCGAGCTTCCGCACATTGTAATTCCGCCACTGCTTTTGTTGATTATAATTTGAATTTGTTTACAAAACCATGTTATACAGTTAAAATTAAATGTGATAACATAACTGGCAATGTGTTTTTCAACTTTATGCTCACATTAAATGTTCGCTGTCTCCTGAGCGGCGGAAAAACGTGTGCGCCAAGCGGACTCCATTAAATAATCGCAAATCTATTTTCCTCGTGGAGATGTGCCGCGCGGCATTTTTACGGCGCGTCCTTGGAAAGAATCTGATAAAATGGCCATTATTAATAAACATTGGCTCCGCTGCAAAGGATGCGACTGGCAATCCTGAAAATGTCTAACATCACACACACACGCACCTATATACAAACTATATCGATGAACATTTTACATTTCATTTTTTTTCATTGGTTGAAATCTGCAAAATTCGACAAGCTCAGGTATCACATTAAATGATTTTTGCCTCAAATAAATTTCATTCCAGTATATATGTATGTTTATATATATTTTTTTAATTAGTGTTATTTTTAACTGTTATGTTTAATTTTGAAAAGTTTAGTCGGTACTATTTGGCGATTGGTTGGTTTGGTTCTCCACGAGTTTTTCTTATAATCAAAACGGCCCCCTGACCTCAACAAGGTACCAACTACCACTTGCGATCTAGTGGTAGTTGGTACCTTGTTGAGGCGAGGGGGCAGTTTTGATCAATATTTGAATTAAACTGTTTTCTGTATTTTTTTTTTCTTTCTTTGTACAATTATAATGATGTAATACTAACATGATGTTTTAATTATAAAAAAAATACTAGTATCTATTTTGTTGTTTTCTACAATGGTTTACTCATATCTTGGTAATCATACAATAATAAAAAAACAAATATAAGTTAGCTGTTATCGAATAATATTTGCAATAAAATAAATTGCAATTTTTAATACAATTCCGCACACGATTTCTTTTTCAAACTTTCATATTTTGTTTAGAATTTAACAACAATCTTCAGACATATTTTCCTATATTTTTACGTGCCTTACCTTTTTTAAATTAATTTTAAACATAAATATGTAAGTAAACGGCGTAGTAAAATATCTGTAAAATCGATTAAAAACAATATAATCATGTTAGTATTATATCATTATAATTGTACAAAGAAAGAAAGACATAATAATAATAAATAAAATGTCGCGAGATATTCATTTCACCAAATAAAGTATATAAATCTAGCGGGTATAACATGATTAGCAAGGAAATGTTTTTTAAGCCCTTCAGAACGCTTAAAAACACTTGTTATTTTAGTCTGGCCATCACTCATCAAGCACGTTCCCACTTTGTTGCCATGATTCTAGGCTGACGCGACGTCGCAAAAAAATTTATTTTTGGAACACTGTTTTATTTTCGTTTTCTACGATGTATGACCTTTATCATCTACGCAAAATATACTGTTTTTACTTGGCGATTATTATAATGTTTGAGTTTTGTTTTAAATCAGGGGCACGCCGGACCCAAGACTTTAGTTATCTATTATATCGGATATGTAGCAATACTGTCCGGATTTCCAGATGGCTCGATCGTATGCTACTACGAGATATTTGGCTGATTTTTTATATCGTTTGTGTAGTAAGTAACAGGGCACGTGCTACGTTACTGACGAGACCAACAACTTTAACGCCCGGTTTCTCCAACGAATCTTAACTAGTTTAAGACCGTGTTAATAATAAGACGGTCTTAAAGGGTTGCACCAAAAATAAATCGGATCTTAAAACGATAAGACGGTCTTACATTGTAAGACTAAGTAAGATTTACATATGTACACAATACAAATTTAAGACGTGGTTATATATAAGAGGAGTTTATATAAGACGAACTTATATAAGACGAGTTTTAAGATTCGTTAGAAACCAGGCGTTAGTACCTTCCGAAGCACCGTGGAGCGCACATATTCATGCAGCGTGACAACGAGATTTGAACTCGGGTCTGCTGCTTTACCGGCGTCCGGTGTTTCACAATGAAAAAAAAAACAGAAATAACACGAATAAAAATAACTAAAACCTAAAAACATTATAAATTAATTGCATCTCAGATCGAAATGATAAAAATAATATATATATATATATATATATATATATATATATATATAATATTTGGACTATTTGGAGTATGAGAATTCGACCCCCTTCAAGACTCCGTCATGCTGCCTTGGCCTAACGCTGAGATCACCTGCTTAAGCCCAATTCACACATAGGAGGCGAAAAGGCGAAGGTGCGGTACCGGCGCGGCGAGAGACACGACGCATTCCCTCCCCTTCTATATAAACATATGGTGCAATACCCACTTAGGTGACGAGGCGCGGGCATATGCCCCGTGCTTCTCATCGTGCCAGCAGCCTCTTCGCCTGAGACACGGTCGCTGCGAGGCGAGAGGCACAACTCTTCCACGCCGCCTCTATGTAAACATAAGGTACAATATCCACCCCTTCACTGCATATGGACATCACAATCGACTGTGCGACGTCGCACCTGCACCTCGCCTACACCGCACCTCTTAGGCCCAATTCACACATAAGCGGCGTCGGGCGCAGGCGAGGCGCAGGCGCGACGTTGCACAGGCGATTGTGATGTTCATATGCAGTGAAGGGGTGGACATTGCACCTTATGTTTACGTAGAGGCCGCGTGGAAGAGTTATGTCTTTCGCCTACCGTGTCTTAGGCGAAGACGCGGTGTCGGCGCGGCGAGAAACGTGAGGCAAATGTCCGCCCCTCGTCACCTAAGTGGGCACCACATGTTTATATAGAGGGGGCTTAAGGGGTTATATACCTTTATGTGCGGTAAAATTGAGGAATATTTGAATTTTTGTAAAGGTATGTAGCAATAATTTTGATACATCAAAATTATAATTTATTAATAGTACGTTTTTTAGTGAAAAAAATAAGTATTAGTTTATTTAAAAAATTTCATAATTGGCGGAGTTATAGCCTTTTCCCCGAAACCCTCTTTTTTTGATGACGCTTGCGGTGATCATCATGTAAGTCCAGCAGGTCAACTGAAATCATAAAACCCACTAAATTTCACTAGTATAGGGACCTTCCTAGTACTTGAACGATTATTTAAATAAAAATTTTGTTTTTTCAGCACACGGGAACGTTTTCCCCAAAATCTCAATGTTTTGAGCTCTAAAAATTTTATTAAAAAATTCTTATTTGCAAAATAAAAATTTATGCATAAAAAAGGAATCGTTCACGGACTGACAACATTAATTAAAAATAATTTAAAAAAAAATGAAGAAGATCGCTCAAACAGTTTTTCGGCAATCGTGATCACGGCAAAGGCACTTTTTGGAAAACACCATTTCGAGATAATCGAGTTAGCGTGTAATTTTGTTTAGGGAACCCATACTGCCATACCCGCTTCGAAACGCTGTAACTTCTGTAATCTCCATGAAAATTTCGTAAAATGTTCTCAAAGAGTTTTAATTTCAGCAATAAAAAAAATCGAGTTTTTTTAAGAAAATAAAGGTATATAACCTCTTAAAGTGCCGTGCCTCTCGCAGTGCCGGTACCGCGTCCTTGCCTCTTCGCCTAAGACATGGTAGGCGAAAGGCATAACCCTTCCACGCCGCCTCTACGTAAACATAATGTGCAATGTCCATCCCTTCACTGCATATGAACATCACAATCGCCTGTGCAACGTCGCGCCTGTGCCTCGCCTGCGCCGCGCCTGTTCCTCGCCTGCGCTGCGCCCGACGCCGCTTATGTGTGAATTGGGCCTTATGTGTGAATTGGTCTTTAGGTTCTACTTGTGGTTGCTGGTATGTCATTTCCTTCCTTGACGTCTCGCCTATAGCCTGTACGTTTAAGTCTTCGATGGTGGGTAGTAGTTTGGGTTGCGTTTTTCTGCCCGGGTCATCAGTTCGTATGGTCGGTGTCTCGGTCATTGTTCGTTTGCTTGCCCCGTCCACCATCCCATTTGGTCCCGAGCCTCTTAAATAGGCATCGCGGCGTGTCACTATGTATTGTGTTGTGCAGGCCGCAGAAGGCTGTCTGTCTCTTTTCCTGGTGGTCCTCAGTGTCTGTTTAAGGATGTTTCGTCTGATGTCTTTGTCTCTGTTGGTTCCGCCTTCCCGTCTCATCTTTCGGGTGGCGAGGTGCTTTCCTCTGGACTGACATAGTTGAGTGGATTTCTTCACCTGTGTCCGAATTGCCAGCCATTGTTATCTATTCAACTAGCGATTCCCTGTTGGTTTTTATTTTCGGGAGTTTTTACTTGGTTCTACCTCTGTTTGTCTTCTGTTCGTTTGGCGTCCTGGGTGTTACGCCGCTTGCCCCAAATGGGTTGGTGTCTTCAACGCGCTCTGGTCCTGTATATGTTATTTCTACTAGTTGGTAGTCGGATGATGGACAGAAGGCACGAAGCCCTCATCGACTGGTTCTGAGGTCTCCCTCCCCTGCACAGTAAACGATTGGCGGACAATCGTGGCTATCTCGGTTTTATTTACCGCGATAGTAAGCCCCCATTCATTGCCACTTTGGACTTGGTGGGTTTTAAGTCTGGGCCTCGGACTATAATGGCCAAGTCATCTATGAATGCTATCGTGGTGGTGATTGGTGGTAACTTAATCCTGAGCACATCATCAAAAGCTATGTTCTATGGAAGGGGAGGACTGAGCCCTGTGGGATCCCTCCTTTCACTTTATAGATGATGTTTACAGTTTAGTCTTCGTTGTAAAAAGAGAAGTCCAATCTTTCACTCCGGTAAGAGCCAAAAAGTTGGCGCAGAGTTTGAGGTATTCCTCTGCGTCTCAAGGCTTCAGTAATGGCAGGGAGTTGAGCGCATTGTTGACTTCTATGGCCAAATTCACACATAAGCGGCGTCGGGCGGAGACGAGGTGCAGGGGCGACGTCGCACATGCGATTGTGATATCCATATACAGTGAAGGGGTGGACATTGCATCATATGTTTACATAGAGGCGGCGTGGAAGAGTTGTGCCTCTCGCCTCTCGCCTCGCAGCCACCGTGGCTCAGGTGAAGGGGCTCACATGCGGTGCCGGCACGGCGAGAGGCACGAGGCAAATGCCCGCGCCTCGTCACGTGGGCATTGCCCCATGTATTTATATAGAGAGGGAGTGAACGCCGGCACCGCGCTGTCGCATCTTTGTCTCCTATGTGTGAATTGGGACTATCGCAGCCAACACGCAGTGCCACCGCTTTCTGTTCCCTTCAATATTTGTATTTGTTTCTTCTATCATTTTGGTTATTTTCAGCATGGTGTCAGTTGTGGAGCGAATTTTTCACAATCCAATTTGGTTCTCATGGAGCCCCCCGGTTTCCTCGAAGTATGTTTTTGTCGGCGATGAATCGTTTCATTATCTACGCTATTCCGTCCAGTAAGCACAGACGTCTAAGAACCCAATTCACACGTCGGGCGCAGGCGCGGTGCAGGCGAGGCGCAGGCGCGACGTTGCACAGGCGATTGTGATGTCCATATGCAGTGAAGGGGTGGACATTGCACCTTATGTTTACATAGAGGCGGCGTGGAAGAGTTTCGCCTCTTCGCCTATCGTTTCTTAGGCGAAGAGACAAGGACGCGGTCCCGGTGCGGCTAGAGGCACGAGGCAAATGCCCGCGCCTCGTCACCTAAGTGGATATTGCACCACATGTTTATATAGAGGGGACTTAAAGCGTCGTGCCTCTCGCAGCGCCGGCACCGCGTCTTCGCCTCTTCGCCTAAGACACGGTAAGCGAAAGGCATAACTCTTCCAGGCCGCCTCTATGTAAACATAAGGTACAATGTCCACCCTTTCACTGCATATGGACATCGCAATCGCCTGTGCGACGTCGCGCCTGCGCCTCGTCTACGCCGCGCCTGCGCCCGACGCTTATGTGTGTATTGGGCCTTAGGCGAAGAGGCAAAGACGCGATGCCGGCGCTGCGAGAGACACGACACTTCAAGCCCCCTCTATATAAACATGTGGTGCAATGCCCACTTAGGTGACGAGACGCGGACATTTGCCTCGTGCCTCACGCCGCGCCGGCACCGCGTCTTCGCCTAAGACACGGTAGGCGACGAGGCGAAAGGCATAACTCTTCCACGCCGCCTCTATTTAAACATAAGGTGCAATGTCCACCCCTTCACTGCATATGGACATCACAATCGCCTTTGCGAAGTCGCGCCTGCGCCTCGTCTACACCGTGGTTGCGCCCGACGCCGCTTTTGTGTGAATTGGGCCGTTTTCCATCCTACACAATTACCCGTTCCGTGCACCCAACAAACACACACAACACACAACACACTATAGTTGCGTTTGTCGCCAAACACACACCAAGTGTGTTGTTTGGTGCGAGGTGTATCAACGCCATGGTGGTGCGGCGTTCTTGGGTGTGACACCATACCCAAGAACAGTAAATGTTCTAGCCGCACGCAAACACTCGCCGGCTTGATGCCCGCACTCTGCTGCTGTACTAGACTTTTATTATATATTTCCGGCTATGGCAGGTGTTGCTTCTTAGAATTTAGTTTGGAATTCCATCAGGTACTTGGTAGTCTTATATCCTCCTCATCCCAGGTCGTAGGTGTTTCATTATGTTCATCACTCTCCGCATGTGGCGTTGTCTGGATTGTATGTGTAGGGTCAGCAAAAAGGGTGTAAATGATAGTTCTGACCCCTCTCTGGACAGAAGCCAGGTCTAGGAGGACGTGTCCCGATCTCGTTCATAACTATTCTATAGGGAAGTCCCAATGGATAATTGTTGACTTCCTTACAGAGGCTATCCCAGCACGCTGCTTGGCTGCGTTCTATAGCCCGCCTTTAATCCTGTTTCCTTAGTCCGCATTGTTTCCTGAGTTGCTCCGTCGCATTTCCCGCCACCTTGGCTTACTGGTGTCGTCTTCTTGCGTTATTTGTACTATTTCGTGCTTCGGTCACCTCACTATACCAGCAGTAGACACTTCTCTGTTCACTGGTGGGTCTTTTCGGTACAGCGGCTTCACAGGCAAGCTGTAACCGTTTAGCCAGGTCCTCGGCAAGTTTCTCACATTTGGGTGTATTCGTTATACTGGTGGTCACACAGCGTTCACCCCATAAGATTTTGAATGGATAAATTGACAACACCATTGTGACAGAATATGCAAATTGAATAGCGCTTGCAATTGGAGCTTTGATGACAGCTTTTGTTTAATTATTCAGTGTTTCCAATAGAGAGAATCTAAAGTAACTACATTCCGTAGATAATGTATTTATTGTTACTATAACAACAAATACTTATGGGTTCAATATCTATTGATTATGTATAAGGCACCTTACATGATCAATATTACTGTCAATATTTTAGAATAATGACAGTATTACTGTATGATAATATGTTTAAAATGTTCATTATTCTAAAATATTGCCAGTATTACTCATCATGTAAGCTATAATAATGATGTAATGAGGAGGATCTTCTTCTTAAAATTCCTCTCCTATCGGAGATTGGAAATCATCACTACTACCCGGACTTTATCAATCGCTTGTCTGAAGAGTTCTGCAGATGTGCACCCAAACCACTCCCTTAAGTTGCGCAGCCATGAGATTCTTCTTCTACCGACAGTTCTTTTGCCTTTTATTTTGCCTTGAATAATGAGTTTAAGGATGTTATATCTACTTCCTCTCAGAACATGTCCTAGATATTCTAATTTTCTCTTTTTTATGGTGTTACACATTTCTTTGGTTTTATTCATTTGGCGTAGCACTTCCTCGTTAGAAACCTTGTCGACCCATGGTATTCTTAGCATCCTCCTATAGCACCACATTTCAAATGCTTCTATTTTCTTGATGTTATCTGTTTTGAGTGTTCAAGCCTCCATTCCATACAATAGAATGGAGAATATATAGCATCTTAACATTCTGGTTCTTAGTTCTAATTTTATGTCTCGGCTGCAGAGTATTTTCTTCATTTTTATGAAAGCGCTGCGAGCTACTTCAATTCGACATTTGATTTCTTTTGTGTTATCTGCTGTTTCAGTTACCCATGTGCCAAGATATTTATAGGAGTGCACCCATTCCACGTCGTCGTTATTAATCTGAATTGGTGGTCTATGATGGTTTGTGTTTTCGTTTTTCGAAGTTGCCATGATTTTAGTTTTCTTTAGATTCATATCTAGGCCATATCTCTTGCAGAAAGTGTTTGTTAACTCAACCAGATGTTGCAGGTCTTCTAGATTATCGGCTATAATAGCGGTATCGTCTGCGTATCTCAAGTTGTTAATTATTTCTCCGTTTATGACAATACCACCGGTTTCTTCTGCTAACGCTTCTTCAAAGATGCCTTCGCTATAGACATTAAATAAGAGAGGCGACAGTGTGCAACCTTGTCTAACACCGCGACGTATCTCTATCTCCTCACTTAGATCTTCTCCTATTTTGACTCGCGCTGTTTGGTGCCAATAGAGATTAGATATTATTCTTATGTCTTTGCTGTCGATGTTTTTCTTCTTTAGTATCTCTAGGAGTTTTGAGTGTTGAACTCTATCAAATGCCTTTTGGAAGTCGATAAAGCAGATGTACATATCCTGATTCATATCGAGGCATCTCTGTCTCAGTACGTTAAGTCCGAAGAGCGCTTCTCTAGTACCCACACCTTTCCTAAAACCCATTTGAGTATCACTGATGTCTTGTTCTAATTCCTTATAAATGCGGTTCTGTATAATCTTTAAAAAGATCTTTAAGGTGTGACTCATTAGAGCAATGATTCTATGGTCTGAGCACTCTCTGGCTTTATTTTTCTTTGGCAGTGTCACGAATGTTGAAGCTAGCCAGTCAGTAGGAATAATGCCCGTCTCATAAATGTTGTTAAAAAGTTTTAATAGGATATCTATGGCGTCTTCTCCGATAAGCTTTAGCAGGTCAGCAGGCACTTCGTCAGGTCCTGCCGCCTTTCCGGATTTGCAGTTTTTAATTGCATGTTCAAGTTCTTCTCTTATTATTTCTGGGCCAGTACATTCTGTGTCTGAGTTCGCCAATTCAGTCCGATTATCGTTAAAAAGTTCTTGTATATATTCGCTCCATCTTACTAGTTTGCCTATCGACTCTATTATCAAGTCTCCGTTTTTCTTTACCAATACATCGGGTTGACGTCTCTTAGCTGTCCCAGTCATTTCCTTTATCTTTTTATGCATGTTGAAAAAATCGTATTTGTTTCGATAGGCTTCAATCTCTCGACATTCATCATTAAGCCATATTTGTTTAGCCTGCCTTATTTTATTTCTGATGTTCTTGTTTATGGTCTTGTAGGTTTGCGCATCTTTGTTCTTATATTGGCCTCGTATCGTCATCAAGTCCAATATCTCTTGTGTCATCCATTCCTTGTCCTTTCCTTTTATGGATTTCAGTTCTTCATTTCCAACATTCATCAGTACTTGTTTTATGTTTTGCCATTGTTGATCTACAGTGCTATTATCATTATCATCATGTCTTAGTTCGTTCAATTTTTCGTTTATGTTCTTCTTAACTTTTTCGTAAACTACATTATCCTTTAATCTTCTAGGATCCATACATTCTTTAGTTGTTTTCCTAACGAGTTTTTTCAGTTTTACCTGTATGTCAGCTACCACTGGATTATGATCGGACGTTATATCCGCTCCTGGATATGTTTTTACTGACTTAATAGTGTTTTTAAATCTTCTACGGATCATAATGTAGTCGATCTGGTTTCTAATCATATCCAGTATTCCATCTGATGGTGCTTTCCATGTGTAGAGACGACGTGAAGGAAGCTGATAGAAGGTGTTGGTTATTATCATGTCTTCTTTCTGACAAAACTCGACCAATCTGTCTCCTCGATCGTTACGAAGACCCAGTCCGAACCTGCCGACAGTTCCCTTCACTTCGCCTTGGCCAACCTTCGCATTTAGGTCTCCCATTATAATAAGGACTTCATTTTTCTTGATAGGTTTGATGACATTATCTAGATCTTGGTAAAACGACTGTATTTCATCTTCATCCTTGTCTGCTGTAGGTGCATAAACTTGAATGACATTTACTGGAACTTTATTTGAGATCAGTTTTAGCAGAATTATGCGGTCTGAGTATGGGACAAAGCTGGTTACCGTATGTTGCACTCGCTGGTCGACAATTATTCCTACTCCATATCGATGAGTGGCATCATCGTTCCCTGTATAGTACATTCTTGGTGGTGTGCTTTCCCGATCCTTTCCACTGGACATCGCTTAAGCCAAGTATATTGATGTTGAGTTTCCTCATTTCCAAAAAGACATTATCTATCTTTCCTGGCGCGTAAAGACCTCTAACGTTCCATGTCGCAATTCTCTCTTTGTGTCTTAAAATTCTGCAAGTAGCTTTATTCAATGCCCTCCTCCCCGGAGATCCGATTGGAGGAGTTATAGCTCCGGAACATTTTGAATTGATTAAAGCCATTGTAATGGTGTGATGACTTTCACTAAGGATATCCATAAAGGATCTTTAATTCAGTGGTTTCCACTTGCCTTCTGAATTCTTATACCGTTGGCCACTGTAGTGGTTCATCCGCTTTTCGGGCCTGTTCTAGACCCTGGGGCAAAAGAGTGCCCAATTCACAGCCGCCCAATCTGGAACAGACGCTGTAGTGCTGATTTTGGTTCGCCCCGGGTATTTCAATTCCCCGGTACCACCCATATCTGGGAGGCATTCCCCTATCCACCACCTGGGGAGGCGCCCGATGGGGGATCAGCAACCCCACACGGGCTTAGGAGAATACTGATCTTTATCCAGATAATTGATTACTTGATAAATATAGAAGGAGGATTGAAGTAAATATTGACAGTACTAGTATTGACAGTATTATTGACCGTGTAAGGTGCCTTTATGGACCGTCGGTGAATACAGGGGATAAAATGATATTTGCTATCCAATTAGCAAACAATCTTACAATTGAGTATGTTTAACTTGGCGGCTTCCATTTAAACAGCTTCGGAGCTGTTGCGGGCTGCCCTCGTGTTACAACAGTCCGAAGGATAAACAAACCCCGCATTTAGATAACACCATAGAGAATATTATACCACCGGCTCCGTCATAATAAACCGCCGCCTTCACGTTCCGCGTTCTTTTCATTCCCGTTGAAAATTTTCGGAACGTGTCGCGGCTGGCTGCCAGCAGCCGCGGACCCCTACAACGAACAACAATGTGCGCGATGCACGGGGAGGCCAAATGTCCCGCCGCGC
Organism: Lordithon lunulatus; assembly: GCA_963942505.1. Taxonomy (NCBI): domain Eukaryota; kingdom Metazoa; phylum Arthropoda; class Insecta; order Coleoptera; family Staphylinidae; genus Lordithon; species Lordithon lunulatus. The sequence continues at coordinate 37,647,638 of OZ012671.1, forward strand.
GTAATTATAAATCAAGCGGGCACCTGTTGCGTGTCGATCGCTCTAGGTCGGTTGGTCGGTCGGTCGGCCGATTTTGACGCGCGCATTATTGACTGTCCGTGGCAATCATCGCCCGTCGATGATTTACAATGGCCCTCCGTCGTCGTCGTGGTCATCTAAATTTAGCCAGCAGCCCGCGTTTTGCTCGAAATAGCGGCACGTGAGGCGAGCGAGTCATCCTGATCTTGAACGTGATCTAAATAAAGTAGCCCCCCTCGCAACGCGCTAAGATCAAAGCGTTGGAAACCTTGAAGGGTATTTTTAGGATTTTACAATGAAATGAGGGTTTGTTGTGTGTGATGAAGGGTGTTTTTTCGGGTAAAAAATAATTGCGGCCGATGCTCATGGGCGCGTGTTTAAAAATGAGCGGTCGGAACGGCCGAGCAGCACCGGGTCCCCGGGTTTGGCACCGTTCCCAGTCACCTACAGGTATCTACCGAGATTATAAAAGCGAGGAGCGCGTTCGCTCCGGCGCCCGTTCCGTTCTGCAGCTTAGTCTAAACCGTTCGCATCCACCATATGGGGGCCTAAGCCTCGTGTAGTTTAATCTCGTATAGTGCCAAGTGATACCACTGGGACCACTGATAATTGTGATAGCGGTAAGTCCTAGTGCCCGCAATCCGAATTTTTAAAAACTCAAGTGCAATGTGAAATATTTCTTTGTTTTTGGTTTTATTATGTAACAAATTTGCGCCAAAATCCACCATTGAAAATCCCGCCGGTCTAAAAACGTCCGCTGAGTGTCTGGCACGCCGCCCGACCCCGGGAACCGCGCGCCTCGTATTTACGTGCACCCAAAATAAAGCAGCACCAAATGACGCACTTATTTCATATACCAAACATGTCACACGAACCACCGCGCCACGGGCTCATCAATCCTATTTCCATCGCAGCTTCTGATGGACGAAAATATCCACCACCACATGGGATTATTACCTTGAGCACCGCGCAATTTTTGATGGATATGCGACCGGAATTTTAAGCGAGCTGAACTATTTCAATCATTCACCGAAAATAAACTATTGGCAAGCTATTAAAAGATGATGAGCACATGCCGGAACTAATAAACAGGCAGATAGAACAAAGGCGGCAGTAAATTCGGGACAACAAATAACTTCAAACGGTTGGCTTTGTTGCAGACAATGTTTTAGTTTGTTTTACAAATACAATTGTCAGGTATAAACATTTTTTTGAAACGTAATGGCTTCTGTTAATATTCTTATGAAGATTAATTTGATAGGAGTTTATAAAAGGAGTACTAGTGGGATTATGCAGATATAAAATAAGAAATAATTATTGAAACTGATGACATTAGTAGATGTAAGGGTTATATTCCACGGTTTTATGGTTTAAAATAATAAACAAATCGATGGTGTAGGGCAAGAAGGACCAATCTGATTTTTAACAAAATATTCAAACTGAGTTAAAGGACAAAACTAAAAGGGCCAATCTACAAGGGTCGGTCTGCAGATTTCTCTCAATTGTTAATTTCATAATAGTTAATTATGGTTTTTAACCATTATGAAATGAAGAATTGAGAGTAAACTGCAGATTGACCCATGTAGATTGGGCCTTTTAGTTTTGTCCTTTAACTCTGTTTGGTTATTTTGGTAACAAATCAGATTGGTCCATTAATTATTACCATTAAGTTCTTTAAATCAGTTTGGTTCTTTTGTTAAAAAAAATCAAATTGGCCTTTCTTGCGCTACACCGTCCATAAGTTGTTATTACTTATATTATTATTTAATATTATTAAACATAATGTTTAATATAACAAAATAAGTTAATTGTAATTGCGCATTATTATTTTGTGACAACCCTGCTCAGTGGCCAAGTGGTTAGAGGCATCTTACGTCTCGTACTGATAATTGGGGAGCCTGAGTTCGAACCCCATCGGGATGAATTTTCTCTAAACAACGTTCACAGTTTTCATAGGGTTTCTGTGAAGTTGAGGTTAATATCGGGTGATTAAACTCCTCTGAGATTCTCCCTTGACCGGCGGAAAAGCCTCACGGCTGATAGCCCTATAGAGATAGAAGCTTTTTTTTTGGTTTTGTGGCAATAAACATTTCAATATAATCCTTATTTCTGGTCTAATTTTATTAACTATATAAATGCAAAATATTCCTCTAAGACTCGGTTTTATAAAGGCTAGGTAACTATAACTCGTGATTATATTGTTAGATGTTGCAATTGTTTTAAACTTTTCAATTCATGTACCTCTGTTTATATATGGCAACGTTGCATTATGTGTCAAAGTTGTTAAAGGTGAGGTTAGAATCACGGAAGTCAAATTACGTGCCTTAAAATAGTAAACAAAACTGAAGACTAAAATGTCTTACTTTATTTCTGCATAGACCTTTTACCCCTGTATTCACCAAAGTTCCAAAACTATAGAATCCATAAGTATTCGTTGTTATAGCAACAATAAATACATTATCTAGGGAATGTAGTTACTTTAGATTCTCTCTATTGGAAACACTGAATAAATTAACAAAAGGTGTCATCAATGCTCCAATCGCAAGCGCTACTCAAGATGTTTTACATTTGTTTTGGCATATTCTGTCACAATGACGTCAATTCATCCATTCAATAGCTTATGGGACCTATAAAGTTTATGGGATGTTGGTGAATACAGGCATTAGCCTTTTAAAGCAGTTTGAATCGCCTTATGTTAAATGTCACGTAAAGAGTGATAGAATAATAACTTATTTCACTATTTTAACGCCACTTTTGATAAATTAGAGACATTTGACGTAATGGGCCATTCATCAATAAGCGTGGTAGTGGTAAGGTAGCGATAAGCAATATTTTGCATTGCTATAAAAATTCAGGCGTTTAGATTTGGGCAGTAATGCTATGCGATAAAATTATGGTAGATATAATTACTTATGTTCTGTCATAGTTTTACTGTGCTGCTGTAAACGCCAGCATTTTTATACATGTGTGCAATTTCACCTACCCTAGGAAACCACGGCTTTACGAGTAATGTCGTAGAATGTTTATTCTTTTACAATTAATTAAATAAAATTAGTTGGCGTGGTGGACACGTATTTAAAATGATCGCCTTGCTGCATAAAGGTCCACAAAATATCTTTGTTTCTCTTACCTTTATACTCAAGATAAACTAAAATGATACAACTAACCCTTTAGGAGGAAAGTTAAACGTTAAATATTGTGTGAATTCACCCCCACTAGCTGAGCTACACTGGTGAGATCTAATAAGATCGAAATCTGGATATGTAGATTGCTAAGGGGTTGATTCACACTTAATATGTTTTATAAGATTTACCGCATGCTGATATCTCAAGCACTCTGTTGGAATATTATTCCACTACCCGGTGATCCTGATGGCATGAGCATGTTGACGGTTATTACCAATGCACACCCATAGTGTGCATTGCTAATTGGTATGGTGCCGCCAGATGGCGTTTAACTTTCCTCCTAGGGGGGTTAATTGTATCATTTTTGTATATAACTACTCGAGATATTGTGTGAATTCATCCTCACTAGCTGAGCTACACTGATGAGATCTAATAAGATCGAAATCTAGATATGTAGATTGCTAAGGAGTGAATTCACACTTATATATGTTTTCAAGATAAACAATTTAATTTAACGAAATAAATAAATATAGCTATAAAGCTCTAGAAGATCAAAATTAAACTGAGATGAATTTAAATAAATCTTTATATAAATCTGTTTTCACAAGTTTAACATTGTGGTGGATTGGTTCCTTTCTGCAGAAACAAGTCTTGCTTAAATCCTCTCACAACACAAACTTCCATTGTATGCAACTCAACTGCCTCCATTTGAATTTCCCGCGGGCGCCAATGGTGGTATGCCGCGTCATACCGCCGCTGCGACCAATCGCAATCTAACACATAAAATCAGGACACGTTTTTCCGAGCAACCTGCCGGAACGCAGTTAATGTTTAAAACAATTGCGCTCGCACATGCACGAGACGCGGCAATAAACGACGAAAGTTATAAAAGCGGGACACAATTAAAACGTCGCGCCGCCGCGTTGTCAAGTCAGCCCGGCTGCAAACTAAAACAATCTACAGCAACACCACACGTAATCGCATTGCATAACATATAAACCCAAAAAGTTATATAGTTACATCGTAATATTAATACTAATTAAAGCATTACGATTATACCCGTTTTAGTTGTAATAATATATATTATCGTAATAATCAGGAATATTAATAGCATTGTGCAACGTTGCAATTTCGACGGTGCTGCCGTGTGACAGTTACCCCAAAGCACAAATCCGTACGTCTTTTCAGTTGTAAAATGTCGATTGTGGCGTGCGATTGTTTGTCCAGCGATTTCTAAGAGTCGCCCTCGCAGCGCAACTCACCCTCCCCCGTTAGTTCGTAAGCCACTATCGCGGGCAGTGCAGACACACACATACGACATTTAGCACCGGTAAGTGCCTGTTTCCGTGTCTTTTTTTACACGTCATAATTCAAATCACCGCGGCGCCCCCCTCGTTACGAAGCACATTCGTGTGCGCCCCGCACTACATAACCTCAATTCAGCGTGCGTTTTGGTGACGGTCCCCGTTGTATTTTGCAGAACTCCCAACGACGGTAACATGGAGGACGCCCACAGCAAGACCGTGGATGAGGTGCTGGGCTATTTTAGCGCGGACTCCGAAAAGGGGTTGACGCCCGACCAGGTGAAGAGGAACCAGGAGAAATATGGAGCTAATGGTGAGTGGCGTTTTTCTTTTGTTTCCCCCCCATGTTCTGGGGGTTCTGTTCTTTGTTCGTGACGTGTACTACCGGTTCGGGCTATTGTTTACGACGTCATTCGGTTTAATTTAACGCTAATTTGAATTAATTAATTAATTCAGCTGGGTGATTAAGGTGCACACACAAAACACGTGTTTGTAATAGATTAGATATATACGCAGGTTGATTACAGCTATGTCTTTTTGAATTAGAATATTTATGTATAGTATCTTTGAATTACAATTGGAAATAATAAAATAGTTTACACAGAGTTCATCGAATATTTTGGATATATAATACAATAGATCATTGTTTTTTTCTAATTAACCTATAAAGGTAGTTTCATAAACACGTGTATATTTTATTTTAACCTTTAATTGGACACACGTACATATGAAACTGAAATAATTGGTTTACTGGCTGAGAAAACATTCGAAAATATATTGTACAATTTTATTTTTAATGCAATTTTCATAAGAAAATTATATGGCCAGTGCTCATACATACATAGTGTTGCCACCTGTAACACCACTACAACAAAGTGCTTCAAAATTTCTTTAATATTTAACTTAAAACGTGAATTATATTGTACTAAATTCATCAAGAAAGTTGAATAACTTTCATTCAAGCCTGCTCAAGCTGAAACTAAATAGTATAAATCAAAAAAAGTTTCATACTAGAAATAATAGCTGCAGTCCTAAATTTTCATGCATGTACATGCACATGAATACATACATATAAGTGCATTTCGGTTATTACTCTGGTCTGGTACGGGCTTATTGTTTCTTGTTCTATTTGCCGCTTCCGTTGCGCACACTTCTGCCACAGCCGTTACAACCGGCGGCACACGACCGCAAGACCTGAGCGATACTGCACGCCACGGGGGCGACTAGCAATGATAAAACATGCTAAACAAAAGCGCCTATAGTATGAACTGAACGCAGCACACGCAATATCACGCGTACTTCACTTCTATATTGATTTTCTTGAACGAAACTTTTATTGTAAGTGAAAATGGAAACTTATTCAAGTTTCTTGACGAATTTAATACAATATAATTCACGCTTAAAACCCTGTCGCGTTTTCTAAATTTACATGGTTTATATGTTGTTATTAAATAAAAGAAAGCAGTTGTTATTTTAATCTTTAATCACCACTATACTGATTAGTACAATAAACGCACAAAAACATAAATTATAGCATACAACAATAGTTGTCTATTGCCTGTATTTACCAACATCCCATAAATTTTATATTTTATCCCATAAGCTATTGAAGGGACAGATTGAAAACGTTATTGTGACAGAAATTGCCAAAACAAATGTCAAACACTTTAAATAGCGCGTGTGATTGTAGCTTTGATGTCACGTTTTGTTTCATTATTCAGTGTTTCCAATAGAGAGAATCTAAAGTAACTACATTCCCTAGATAATGTATTTATTGTTGCTATAACAATAATAAGTTAATCTATAAGGTTCAGATAAACATATATAATCTTTCTTCTTTGAAAATCAACATTAATAATCTCGAAAATAATGAGAAATTAAAAAATGTAAAATTGTAAACTAAATTCTGAGATCTCAGGAATGTGTGAAGTTAATACATGTATAATTATATTTATTGTTAATCAATAATTATATAGATGTTGGTCTCAGTAGATTTCTTCTTTTCATCCACTCATAAGTTACTAAAGAGTAGTAATTTACATTATTAGTGCAGGAAGGCGAGTTTCCCGAATGAGCGAGAGAGTTTACAGCACGAGCCGAAGACGAGTGTTGTATTAAGAGCGAATTCGGGAAACGGGCTTACCGCACGAATAATGTATCGTATTTTTTGTACGAATAGATACTTAATATTTATTTAAAGTTATTTAAAGTAGTTTTGACAAATAGGTTATGTCACTCTACCAAATTCATATAAGTTAGTCTATATTTTCTTCAAAATTGTATTTATTCAGAACCATATCGTTAATTTTTAATGCTATTTGAAGTATAAGAGGTGTACGTTGTGCTTGCATGCATTCTGATATTTATAAATACATACACATTACATTAATTACATTAACGAATTTTAAGTTGGCAACAATGGCTACTTCCCGCACTAGTGCAGGAAGGCAAGTTTCCCTAATGAGCGAATGAGTTTATTAAGAGCGAATTCGGGAAACGGCCTTATCGCACGAATAATGTATTTTATTTTTTGTACGAATAAATACTTAATACTTATTTAAAGTTATTTAAAGTTGTTGTGACAAATAGGTTATGTCACACTGCCAATTACATATAATTTAAAGTCATATCTTCTTCAAAATTGTATTTATTCAGTACCATATCGTTAATTTTTAATGCTATTTGTAGTATAAGAGGTGTACGCTGTGTTTGCATGCATTCTCATATTTATAAATACACATTTATATTGGTACCGAATTTTAAGTTGGCAACACTGGCTACTTCCCGCACTAGTGCGGTAAGTAGTATTTCCCGCACCCAAATCAATGCGGGAACTGACTTGTCTTAGGACATGAGTACAAAAAAGACATTTACACATTAAAGCGTTAATTACATTGTACTAGATTCGTCAAGAAACTTGCTAAACTCACTAGTTGCAATTATCATACAAGTTTTGTACTTGTTCGACATATTTCGTGTGCGATGGTCAGCTCGTTCTATGACCAACATAAAATAGCAAAATGAAAATCACGCGTACAGGTTAACGTCCAAATCTTGAGAGTCGACCCAAGATACCCTAAATCCTATAGGAGCATCTACTTTATGGCAACTCAGTTCAACAATTATCAATGAAAGGGTTGTACCTCAACTAGAAAACTTTCTGCCACCATCCTTTTGGTTAATGGAAAATGCTTTTGGGGTGGCCTGTTTCGAGGATTAAGTTGAAAATGCTTGACCACCATTTGGCTAGGTTGTGATAAACTAATATTGTTGTCTTTAAGTTACAAACACTGCGATTTCTGTGCTCCATGGTCTCGCATCTAATTTATTTGCCGCTCCACTTATGTTGGTCTCTCGCGACGTGTCTCGCCAAGTTCCATTTCTGAGCGGTGGTATACTTTACGAACGCATAGCGGGGCCGAAAACGTGGCCTTGTTACTAAATCTCCTTTTGGAAGACCAATTTTTGTTTCACGCGGGGTTTCGAGGTCGCTGATTACGGATTCGATGCCCGATTTCAAAAATTCAAAATGGTTGACCCAAAATGGTGGACAAAAAAGTTAATTTTGCAAAAAATGTATGTCATAATAACTTGCACGGGGGGTTTTGAGGTCACAGAATACAAACCCGATGTCGAATTTTAAAAATTCAAAATGGCAGACCCAAAATGGAGGACAAAAAAGTAAATTTTGCAAAAAATGTAGTTCGTAATAACTTGCACGAGGGGTTTTGAGGTCATAGAATACAAACCCGATGTCGAATTTTAAAAATTCAAAATGGCAGACCCAAAATGGTGGACAAGAAAGTTAATTTTGCAAATTTTTCGAGGTCGCGGATTACGAATCCTATGTCCGATTTCAAAAATTCAAAATGGTGGACAAAAAAATTCATTTTGCAAATCTAGTTTGAAATAACTTGCACGGGGGCTTTTGAGGTGACAGAATACAAACCCGATGTCGAATTTTAATAATTCAAAATGACAGACCCAAAATGCGGACAAAAAAGTAAATATTGCAAAAAATGTAGTTCGTAATAACTTGCACGATGGGTTTTGAGGTCTCAGAATACAAACTCGATGTCTGATTTAAAAATTCAAAATGGCAGATCCAAAATAGTGGAGAAGAAAGTTAATTTTGCAAATTTTTCGAGGTTGCGGATTACGAATCCTATATCCGATTTCAAAAATTCAAAATGGCGCACAAAAAATTTAATTTTACAAGTAATGTAGTTCGAAATAACTTGCACGAGGTCACATAATAATACAAACCCGATGTCGAATTTAAAAAACTCAAAATGGCGAACAAAAAAGTTAATTTTCCATATTTTTCGAGGTAGCTGGTTACGAATCGAAGGTGCGATTTCGAAAATTCAAAATGGTGGACTCAAAATGGCGGTTTAGTTTATTAAATGCTGTTAATATGGATAACAATATTTCAAGTTTTTATCTTATAGTTTATTTATACAATATCTTTATTTCATCCCAATTATTAAAAACATTTAAAATTGAATCCAATTGAAATTTAAATCTTCTACCAATCAAAAGCAAGCTGTATCTAGTTAGTTTTAAATTATAATACATTGTGTTGTTACACCGCTAGGAAAACTTGAATTACAATTTTGCTGCACTAAAATATCACTCATTTCCCGGAACAAATCCCACGCAGTAGCAGCGCTCAACCGCACGCAATTACTTCCGCAAACAGCACCGGATAAGCCAGCGCCTTGAATTATAAGATTCAGGGGGAAAACGTTCTCTTTCGAGCGTCTGCGAATGAAATTAATATCGTGCTAGTGACACGTAGCAGCGGCGCAGGGTACGCACGTGTTGGCATAATTATTACCACACGAGATAATAAAAGTAAATATTAACTAGCACCAGCAGTTTGGCTTTCCAAACCGTTTGATCACGCCCGCAAAACACTTCTGTTTGAGATTTTTTCTTGTTTGTTTGTAGACAAACCAGATTTTTTTTTGATAGTTTAATGCACTTGTCATTTTAGAGTTTATATTTATATTCAGAATGAGTCGAATGTTATGAATTTTATTTATCTAATTTGTTGATTTCAAGCATCACTTGTTTATTATGTTATAATATAGATTTGGAATTTAATTTCTCATAAAATGGTGTACTCTGTTAATTTCTTATTTATTTAGCGCAATTCAAAATATTTTTTTCAAACCAATGAAGTTGTACTGTATTATAACCATATTTATACAATATTGTTAATAGAAATCAAGTAAAAAAAAACTATTTGGCATATTATAGACAGAGGAAAAAAGAAACAGATAAGCAACAATCAGTGCCAACAACTCAAACAAAATATGAAGCTATAGATATTTTGTTTGAGTGGTTAGCACTGATTGTTGTTTTTCTTTTACTTTTTCGGTCTGTTTAGAATATGACAAATAAAGTTTTTTTTCTCACCCTCATACTTGCTGCTCTGGAGCCACCGCACATTATTCTTCAAATGACAGACCCATAATGGCAGACAAAAAAGTTAATTTTGCATAAAATGTAGTTCGTAATAACTTGCACGAGGGGTTTTGAGGTCACAGAATACAAACCCGATGTCGAATTTTAAAAATTCAATATAGTAGACCCGAAATGGCGGACAAAAAAGTTAATTTTGCAAAAAATGTAGTTCGTAATAACTTGCATGAGGGGTTTTGAAGTCACAGAATACAAACCCGATGTCTGATTTAAAAATTCAAAATGGCAGACCCAAAATGGTGGACAATGGTGGTCTGTTTAGAATATGACAAATACAGTTTTTTTCACACCCTCACACTCGCTGCTCAGGAGCCACCGCACATTATTCTTCAAATGTAATACAACATGTTTAATGAGGCAACAAATAAAAGTCAAAAACTATCCTTAGTTATCAGCCCGTTAATTCTGGTTGCGCCTGATCTCACCCTCCAAGTTAAAATCTATGGTAATGTCCAAAACGTACAGACAATTTGCAATAAAACCAATGTAAAAGATTTAAAACAAAATCTGCTGAGGTAATAATTATAATTCTAGTTACTTCTTTACAATTGATTTGTATTCGAAATATTATATAAAACCGGTTACAATACTGTACGATAAATCTGTAACTACTTTGCTTTGAATTGCGATAAATAAATAAAGAAATTAACAGAGTACAAAAGAAACGGGTTTTCCAATCCTCACTTGCAATTCAAAGTTTTTTTTGTACTGTTAATTTCTTATTCCGATTTTCAATATTCCTCAAAGATGTACAATACCGGTATTGTATGATAACTACCCTTATTTAAATATTTCTTAACCGTTCCAGGATGATCGAAAATAAATAAATTTTAATTGCATGTAGGGATTGCAAAAACCGTTATTTCCTCATCCTGCAATGATTAGGAAATATTTAAATAACAGTATTTATCATAAATATACCGTTATTTCGGTATTGTACATCTTTGAGGAATATTGAAAATCGGAATAAGAAATTGACTGAGTACAAAAAAAAACTGAATTGCAAGTGAGGATTGCAAAAACCGGTATTCCAAGTTTTTATTTGTGTACTCTGCTAATTTCTATTTCGATTTTCAATATCCTCAAATATGTACAGTACCGAAACAACGGTATTTTATGATAAATACCGTTATTTAAATATTTCTTAACCGCTCCAGGATGATGGAAAATAAATAAATTTTAATTGCATGTTGGGATTGTAAAAGCCGTTATTTCATCATCCTGTAACGATTAGGAAATATTTAAATAACGGTATTTATCATAAAATACCGTTATTTCGGTATTGTACATCTTTGGGGAATATAGAAAATCGCAATAAGAAATTAACAGAGTACACAAAACAACTTGGAATATCGGTTTTTGCAATCCCCACTTGCAATTGAAATTTATTTATCATCCTGGAACGGTTAAGAAATATTTAAATAATGGTATTTATCATCAAATACCGTTATTTCGGTATTGTACATATTTGAGGAATATTGTAAATCGAAATAAGAAATTAACATGCATACATATTGCACACAATTGCAATTTATAAATTGCTTTTTTTTAAATATGGATTTGAATTTTTCTGACATTAAAAATCAACCCCTTGAAACGGCGATTTCACCTAGTTATGTGTTAATTTGGTAATTCACAAACTACTTGCACTTTATTGATTAGTCCATGCACACGATTGATTTTTCTTCCAGTATTCTGATTGAATATATAAATAAATTTTCAATAATAATTTGGTTATAATGGTTTTAACTTTATAAATTCAATTTGTGTTGATTTAAATTTAATTTATTTCATGTTAGTACCTCGCATCGTTGGATATTAACACTAATAAACTCATTTTTAAAATAATTTACATAATATTGTATGTACGGTGATTAAATATAACAAGTTTTTTTTTTATTATTATAAAATTTGCTTATATTAAAACTGTAAAATGTTGTGCAACTTTCAAATATAATCAACTGCGGATATATAATTATCATCCAGACCCGACCAAGCGTTATTATTGTAGAAAATCGCAAACCGTCTGACGTCAATGGAAGTCGTTGATGACGTGGCACGTGTAACTTTACGGTTTACTCTTTAAAATAAAACAAATTAAGTGCGGTCGCGATGAGTAACGCCTACTTTTTTTTATTTGTATTCATATCAACATTCGATTATTAACAAAATACTTTTCTCTATGTTTCAGAATTGCCGGCCGAGGAAGGTAAGTGACATATTTATTCGATTGACGCACATGGCACGCACACGCAATCGCACCGAGCGCGTGAGTGTTCGAGTACTTATCTGACTGAAATCGAGTGTTTACGTGTATTTATGTGTGTAGTAAACAGTAGTAGTAATTATTGCCGGGTTGTTGCGATTACACGTTACAGAACTTTTATCTTATCCGGTTTTCTGATAATGAATTTAATATGTAAAAAAAATTCATTGAATGCTATGCGTTATTTATGATGACGCAGGCTATAGTTGAATCCTTATAGTCATCTTTTGTTTTTAAAAAAATTAAAGGTGGGTTATGCTGAGATAAAATAATAAATAAGGAGTTAATTTTGCAGGGTTATTTACCAAAATATAACTACTAAGAACTAAATGATAAGATAATATTGTTATATATTTTACTAGAGCATTACAAATTCAATCAATATTATGACAATATAATTAAATTATATATATATATATATATATATATATATATATATATATATATATATATATATATATATATATATGTAGAGTTAATTGTGATTTTTGCTGTATATGTATAGTTAAAAACAGAAATCGTTTGGTTTCTAGCTCCTTGGAGTATAAAAAAAGTATAAAACACTTAATTTTCTTTTTCAATGTTTTTTAACTACTTCTACTTCTTCGCCAATATTTCGTAGTTCAGACAACTACTTCATCAGGACTCGGTGTGTGTGTAATAACTACGTTATTATTTTGTCAATAGGTAATTTCAAAGAGGAAGTTACTATTGTTATTTTGTGAGCATAAATAATTCTCATTTCAACTGATTCGTTCAGTGTAATTTATTAATTTATGTCAGTATATAACTTACTCACCTTAATTTAAGCTGGATTTTTTTTATGATCGAAAAACTAATGAAAATAAAATTTAACTGGAACAATAATGTTCTGTAGTCGTTAATATTTATTAATAGAACAACGTAACTAAATATTTTAATGTATGTAAAATTATGATGCAACTAATCACAACCACAATCTCATTGCGTTGATAATATTCTTTGAACTAACTCATTTGTCCCGAATTTACGTAACAATTTTATATTTTGTTTTATATTACTGGCATTCTACTGCATTTGAAATAGTTTGGGAATAAATATTCAACAACAAATTTATTATAGAATCACAACCTGTTTCTTAATCATTGATGGGATTATTATTATTTAGTCCTTGGAACGTTGGGCACCTTACATTGTGTTTCTAGGCACTTTTTTCCCCTACGTTTGCCAGCTTTATGTTATTTTCTTATTTATTATTACTTATTTCCTGCTCCAATACTGTATTTTAATTGTTTGGATACTTTTTTACTTTCCGAATACATCACTGATGTTTTCTCTCATATTTTCCATGTCATGTTTCTAAAAAAAAATTCTATTTATATAGGACTATCAGCCGTACGGCTTTTCCACCGATCAAGGATGACGCTTAGAGGAGTTTAATTACCCTTAACTTCACAGAAAACATCTGTGAAAGGTGTTTCGTAAAAATTCACCCCGATGGGTTTCGAACTTCTTCTCTGATGATGTTGTTTGACCCTTTTTCTATATCAATTTCTAAACGAATCTTGTGATTTTTTTGGAGTAAGTCATCTTATTCTTCTATTTCTTTATTATTCTTTGGAATGGAAGGACGAACAAAAATATTTTCCCATCAAAATTACTGATTGTGTCACTTTAACGTCACCTATACATTTTATTTTAATGGTTTATGTGATGTTCTATAGTTAATATTATATTACAGTGACATAAACCAGTCTTTGCAAAATTCATTGTTGTGACGTTTAAATAACTGATTTTATGCTATTTATATTATGATAAAAACTAGTTTATCTTTATTATTATTTAATCAGCTAATCGCATACATTTACTAGATTGCGTTAATTTCCATTGGCGAATAGACACAGGAAGATATCGTCGTTTATTTATTAATTATGTACTCAAATATGTATTTTCATTGAAAACTGCATGCAATTACATTGTAACATACGTGTACAATGAAATACGTGTCTCATTAAACATTCAGGTGCTCGTGATTTGTGATTAAAACGATTTAAGCTCTCTGAATTGAATATCTCCCCTACAAATGTGTTCTGCAATATGGAGATTAGTTTAATATGCATGCAAGTATAGTTCATGGCCGGCTTATAGGATTATTCGCGAAAATACTAATAACATTAAGTTGTCTCTCGGCTGTTCGAAAAGAAATGTACGATTTTCCGCTGACTTCTCATTAAATAAAACACGGCCGCGAACACTCGAGTCAGTCAGGCAGATGGGTGCTCGAGGTATATGGGTCACGCCGCCCCGTTTATTACAAAAGTGAAACCCTTTGCTAATCCCTTTTATTTTCTGCACTCCACAGGCAAGTCAATATGGCAGTTAGTTTTAGAACAATTCGACGACCTTCTAGTCAAGATTTTATTATTAGCAGCTATCATTTCATTCGTAAGTATTGGGGCCGTTTATAAAAAGAATCAAAAGAAATGCGCGCGTCTGGCATGTCTTGAAGTCGTCCTCTTGACGGTTTACTGTTACGACATCCCGGCGGTCTGTTCATATTTTTAACTGTGCCCGTTTTTTGTTTCCTTTTTGCAGGTACTAGCCCTTTTTGAAGAACACGAAGACGCATTCACAGCCTTCGTAGAACCTTTCGTAATCCTTCTCATTCTTATCGCCAATGCCGTCGTCGGTGTGTGGCAGGTAAATATTTTCGTACCCTCTAATTATATATATATAAGGTTGCAGGTGCTTGTAATAGCCACAAAAATAGGACAATGAAAAATGACCGTTGTAAATTCACAATGTTGTACAGCTGTCATTTTCAGCTGTTTAGATTAAATTCGCACATTTAAACTTTAAGCTTCCACCAGGTAATTTTTGCACGGTATTTGTGCATTAAAAAATTGCAATGTGCCTGTCTATAAGACATTATTTCTAAATTGAAATAAAAAGGAAATAAATTTACTGTAGCACTTTTGTCTATTTTGTTAAATATTTTTCTTGGACTCGTATGGATGTGCTCCTACAACGTACTGAAAAGGAAATGCACCATATTAAAGTCATTCCATTTCGGAAAGAGCCGACTATTTTACTTTATGAACAGTGTTTACTGATTCGAAACTGGATATATAATTTAAAATTAATTAAAATTGCTAACTCAATGTGGTATGGTGATAAATTTTATCATAAAATGATTTAAATGTTGCATTAACATGGCTTTATTTGTTGCATTGAGAAACCTGTTATCAAAACACTATTTATCTCTATAATAATTAATCATGAAATCAACCCTAATTGGATTAAAATATATTTGTACTATGGATTTTATGGATTTATACTAGGAATGATGAAATATTTCATTGTGTTTCTGTGAACAGAGAAATGTTTTCAATTCCGCCGTTTAATCATACTAATTGCGCCCAATTACCATCATATCCGGGTAGTAACTGTTGCCTGTTCTGTATTTAGGAAAGGAACGCTGAATCCGCCATTGAAGCCCTCAAGGAATATGAACCCGAGATGGGCAAAGTGGTGCGCGGTGACAAAGCCGGCGTACAGAAAATCCGTGCCAAGGAAATTGTCCCCGGTGATATCGTTGAGGTATCCGTGGGCGACAAAATCCCCGCCGATATCCGTCTGGTGAAGATCTTCTCCACCACTATTCGTATCGATCAGTCCATCCTGACCGGTGAGTCCGTGTCCGTAATCAAGCACACCGATGCCGTGCCCGACCCCCGCGCCGTCAACCAGGACAAGAAGAACATCCTCTTCTCCGGCACCAACGTAGCCGCTGGCAAGGCCCGCGGTGTCGTCATCGGCACCGGCCTGTGCACCGCCATCGGCAAGATCCGTACCGAGATGTCCGAAACCGAAGAAATCAAGACGCCGCTCCAGCAGAAACTCGACGAGTTCGGTGAACAACTCTCCAAAGTCATCTCCGTCATCTGCGTCGCCGTCTGGGCCATCAACATCGGTCACTTCAACGACCCCGCCCACGGTGGCAGCTGGATCAAGGGTGCCGTGTACTACTTCAAAATCGCCGTCGCCCTCGCCGTCGCCGCCATCCCCGAAGGTCTCCCCGCCGTCATCACCACCTGTCTCGCTCTGGGCACCCGCCGTATGGCCAAGAAGAACGCCATCGTGCGCTCCCTGCCCTCCGTCGAAACCCTGGGTTGCACCTCCGTCATCTGCTCCGACAAAACCGGCACACTCACCACCAACCAAATGTCCGTATCCCGCATGTTCGTCTTCGAGAAGATTGAAGGCAACGACAGCAGCTTCCACGAGTTCGAAATCAGCGGATCCACCTACGAACCAATCGGCGAGGTCTTCCTTAAAGGCCAACGCGTCAAGGCTGCCGACTACGAGGGTCTTCACGAAATGGGCACCATCTGCATAATGTGCAACGACTCCGCCATTGATTTCAACGAGTTCAAGCAAGCTTTCGAGAAGGTCGGTGAAGCCACCGAAACCGCCCTCATTGTGCTCGCCGAGAAAATGAATCCCTTCAGCGTATCCAAAACCGGTGACCGTCGTGGCGCTGCCATCGTTGTCAGACAAGACATTGAAACCAAATGGAAGAAAGAGTTCACCCTTGAATTCTCCCGCGATCGTAAATCCATGTCTTCCTACTGCGTACCTCTTAAACCATCCCGCTTGGGCACTGGACCTAAATTATTCGTCAAGGGAGCACCAGAAGGTGTACTGGACAGGTGCACACACGCTCGCGTTGGAACAACCAAAGTACCACTCACCAACACCCTCAAGAACCGCATTTTGGAAGTTACCCGCCAATACGGTACCGGTCGCGACACCCTCCGTTGCTTAGCTCTTGCCACCGCCGATTCCCCAATGAAGCCCGAGGAGATGGATCTTGGAGAATCCTCCAAGTTCTTCACCTATGAAGTCAACCTTACCTTCGTTGGTGTCGTTGGTATGTTGGATCCCCCACGTAAAGAAGTTTTCGATTCGATTGTCAGATGCCGTGCCGCTGGTATCCGCGTTATTGTCATCACTGGCGACAACAAGGCCACCGCTGAGGCTATCTGCAGACGTATTGGAGTCTTCACCGAGGAGGAAGATACCACTGGAAAATCATACTCTGGACGTGAATTCGATGACTTGCCACTTTCCGAACAAAAGGCCGCTTGTGCTCGCGCTAGGCTGTTCTCCCGTGTGGAGCCATCTCACAAATCGAAGATTGTTGAATTCTTGCAGGGCATGAACGAAATTTCCGCTATGGTAAATAAACTCAACACCCCTCACTATTTATTGTGTACTAATTAATGTATTTGTTTAGACTGGTGATGGTGTCAACGACGCCCCCGCTTTGAAGAAGGCTGAAATTGGTATTGCCATGGGATCCGGTACCGCCGTCGCTAAGTCCGCATCTGAGATGGTGTTGGCTGATGACAACTTCTCATCCATCGTATCTGCCGTTGAGGAAGGTCGTGCTATCTACAACAACATGAAACAGTTCATCCGTTACCTTATTTCGTCCAACATTGGTGAGGTCGTGTCCATTTTCTTGACTGCCGCATTGGGTCTTCCCGAGGCTCTCATTCCCGTACAACTCTTGTGGGTCAACTTGGTCACTGACGGTTTGCCCGCTACTGCTCTTGGTTTCAACCCACCGGATTTGGACATCATGGACAAGCCCCCACGTAAAGCCGACGAGTCTCTTATTTCCGGTTGGTTGTTCTTCAGGTACTTGGCTATTGGTGGATACGTAGGTGCCGCTACCGTTGGTGCTGCCGCTTGGTGGTTCATGTACTCTCCTGAGGGACCTTCTCTGAACTACTACCAACTTGTACGTTGTGATTTCGGGGGGGTTTGAGGCGGTTGAGTAATGAGGTTTTTTTTTGATTGTAGACTCACCATTTGGCTTGCATTGGTGGTGGAGACGAATTCAAGGGAGTCGACTGCAAGATCTTCACCGATCCCCATCCCATGACCATGGCTTTGTCCGTGCTTGTCACTATTGAAATGTTGAACGCCATGAACAGGTATAGTTTAATAATGGTTTGTTTTTAATATTCACTGACTTTCACACACACAAAAAACGCATACGTTTATAAGTTACTCGTGTACAATTATGTTTTTTGTTTGATTTGTTTACAGTTTGTCTGAAAATCAGTCTTTGATCGCCATGCCACCATGGTCCAACTTGTGGTTGCTTGGCTCAATGGCACTCTCCTTCGGCCTCCATTTCGTTATCCTCCACATCGAAGTCCTTTCCGTAAGTTGCAGCTCGAATTGAAAATCGACTTGATATATTGTTTAAACCGTATAATTTTTTTTTGTTATAGACCATCTTCCAAGTGACGCCGTTGACAATCGAAGAATGGATGACTGTAATGAAATTCTCCATCCCAGTGGTATTGCTTGACGAGACACTCAAATTCATCGCGAGAAAGATCACAGACGGTGAGAATTGGCTAAAAACTGTGTGGGGCATAGTGCTGATGTGGGCTGTGTTCTTTGGCCTGCTGCTGTACGGGCCGCTCTAATCATTAACACACACGATTTAGACTGTACATAGCCACTGCCTCAGCTGACGAGGATAGTTTCAGTAACCAAGAGCTGATGACCCAAAACCAAACAAAAAAATAATAACAATCACCACCTCTCGCTCTCTCTTTCGTGCATACACAATAACAATCAATCTTTCTGAAATAATAAAAAAAAAAAATATCAAAACACCAACATCGGAAACCGCGTGTGTGCAAACTAATCGAACGAGAACTAAGCCGTAGGCAGGCAAGTTGCGTTGTTTTAGTTTATTATTAAAAAAATATAAAATAACAAGTATAAAATAATGGAGAAAAAAAAAGAACTAAATCCCATTTACAATGAAGTGTTGTGATTTAGTAAAATATTACTTTTTAAGAGTGTGTTGGAGTGCTCGGACATTCGATTTGTGGTAAAAGACTGACACGGTTCTTTCAAAATGGAAAGCCAAAAAAATAATAGTAAAATACTTCCTTTTTAGATAAACATACACACAAGTTTTAGATGAATGATTAGTATTTTGTTAGTGTAAATATAAATCGAGAGGACACCAATCGCGACTGTACTTATCCTAATACCTCGAAATAATCAAAATTTATGTTTTTTTTTTATAAAATTAATTATTTAAGCAGATCGTGTTCGCCTTTACCATGTTTATTAGTACCTTTTTGACAAAAAAAAAGTATAGTTTTTTCCATATAATAATTTATTTATTGTAATAATTGAATTTTTTTGTTTCTGTCAAGTTGGAATTTGTGAAGCAGGTTCGTTCTTTTTTTAAATTAGACAGTGTAAATATTTATCAGTTATTTGTAACGGGGGAAAAATAATAACAATAAATCTTGAGAGTTTTGTGTTTTCTGTGTGATTTTCGGTGGGCGCTTGCGTGTTTGTACTTCCCAAGCGGGCGTCGCCGGAATATTTATGCTTAATTTAACCAAAGGCTGTTTTTTTTTTAATAGTTTTGCAGTGTGATAAACATGTTTTGATGGTAATTAATGGAGGTTTGCAAGTGTTCTTGTAACGTAAAATAGGCAATATCGGAAATTATTGTGTACATACAACTCATTTCGTGAGTTATTTACGAGCTCGTTCTTCGTTTTATAAATTTTGGATTGTGAGTTAGCTGCCATATAGCATTCAGGGCTCAGTAGCGAATAAATTTAACAAAACTTATATTTATGATTTTTTCAAACAATTCTCGGATATTTCGATTTTTAATTTTACATTACCAATTTTTGTCGATCAATTTTGAATGAGCAATCACTTCATCCGACTTTTCTCCACGATTGATAACTCATATTTTAAAGCTATGTTTGAACTTAAGTCCTGGTTTCCTAGCAGAGCGGACGCTTTTCACGTCATTTGCACATCACAAAAACCGTTTTATGTATATAAAATTCAATAACTCAACATTTTTCATAGTAACTCGTTGCCTTTTTGCATTACACTGAGATGTAACTCTTTATGGTAACCCATACGCATTTGTATACATGTAAAACTATTTTTGTGACGTAAAAATAACATCAAAAGCGGCCGCTTTTAAGCGACCGCTTCCTAGGAAACCAGGACTTTACGCAATATTTATTACTGAATACTTTATTTTTCATTTTAATTCATTTGAATATTTGTTTGGACATTTGTCCTAGAAATGACATTAAAAAAAATATCATTGAGCCTAGTATATTTTACAAAACCTTGCATAATCCAAAATTTCAATCAAAGCAAACATTTCATAGGTAAGTACCTTTTTGTGTTTTGCATAATTTTGAAATAGTTTGATTCTATATAGTTGGATGTTTTATTAATTTGTAATTTAATTTTTTCACAGTACCGCGCCAAGTGGAGCCACTTAGAGATTAAGCGTCTCAAGAATGTGGACATTGAGTGCACACACTACCATCTTCCTCCCCCCAAAAAAGTGTGACGTGTGGCCATCTCTCCACCCATTCGAAATGGCTTCTAATAAACTCCCCCTTTAGCGAAACGAAAAAAATTTAACGGCCCACGCTATCCACTCAAAACTCCTCAATAATCATCCCGTTTTATGTTTCAGTGAACGAAACCGTCGACAAAACTAAGTGGTAGTTTAATTAACATTTAAGAAGACTTAACATTATAATTATATTACACCTCAATCCAGTCGACGCTTTCAAACATCTCTTTCTATCGTTTCGAATTTTTTCTAGACTAATTTGATTGTTCTCACTATTTCATTTTTATTTAGTTGACAGGCTTAAAATTCTCTTAACAAGTTCCATTGTGTATAATAAACCTATTTGTTACGATGAATAATAAACAATAAAACTACTGCAGAAAGGATCGCATGCTTACTTCATTTTTTGTTTCGCTGCTGTTTGGGCTCTGATTTTTTTTTTAGCGCCAGTGTGTGTCCGCGCCCCTATCTAGAGACCTGTGATGGTGTCTTTAGAATATTATTAACACTACCAAACAATGTAAATATATAATGTAAGATTTATTTATTATTATTAATATAATATTAAATACAATCTCCTTTTGTGGAGAGACCCGCCCTCATGTCCAGATTGCGCAGACGAGATCAGCTAGGAACGGGATTTTAAAAGATGTAAATGGGGGGAAATAGCCCCCCGATGCATGGCCCCTCAAAGGCTGTAACTGATTGTTATTATTGTAATTTTTTTTCTGCTCGTTTTAGCATAGGTTTCACTTTTGAGCCCAGGCGTGTGTTTTTTAATTTTCATTGATTGGAAGTGCGCGTTCGAGCTGATCTCGACTGACCTTTTTTTTTCTTGATCACAGCAACAATATACATACATACAATAATGTACATTACAGTTTTGTAAAAAAAAAGAAATAACACGAGATGTGTGTAAATAAAGGTGATGGCCGAACAAGGCCGTCTTAAGTTTCCTGTATTTCTTTAGTTCATTCTTAATATTCATTTATTTAGGCTGAGTTGTATAAAAGCAAATTTCTTGGACTCGTACTAGACAGGAGCTTGATTTTCTGGGACAGCACACAAGTGGACGTAGAAGTTACATAAACACAACGTAGACAGTCTGACGCGATTTGTTGCCGGGTCTTACAAATACCGTGCTGCAATTCACACAAGTGTAAAATTCGGATTGTTCTGTTCCAAAACCTGTCGACCTGTTCGAGAGCCTATTCTAAACCTGTTTAACCAGCTGAAAAATTCAATTTTTGTGGCTGCGAGCGTGTGTGGACGGCGGGGCCAGTGCACAGATTAGGAGTAGGCGCCACGTTGCACAAGCGATTGTGATGTCCATATGCAGTGAAGGGATGGACATTGCACCCTATGTTTACACAGAGGCGGCGTGGAAGAGTTTCGCCTACCGTGTCTTAGGCGAAGATGCGTTGCCGGCGCGACGGGAGGCACGTGGCAAATGCCCGCGCCTCGTCACCTAAGGCCCAATTCACACATAAGCGGCGTCGGGCACGGTGTAGGCGAGGCGCGGCGCGACGTCGCACAGGCGATTGTGATGTCCATATGTAGTGAAGAGGTGGACATTGCACCTTATGTTTATATAAAGGCGGCGTGGAAGAGTTATGCCTCTCGCCTCTTCGCCTACGGTGTCTCAGGCGAAGACGCGGTGCCGGCGCTGCGAGAGGCACGACGCTTCAAGCCCCCTCTATATAAACATGTGGTGCAATGCTTACTTAGATGACGAGGCGCGGGCATTTGCCTCGTGCCTCTCGTCGCGCCGGCACCGCGTCTTCGTCTAAGACACGGTAGGTGAAGAGGCGAAACTCTTCCACGCCGCCACTATGTAAAAATAAGGAGCAATGTCCACCCGCTCACTGCATATGGACATCACAATCGCCTGTACGACGTCGCGCCTGCGCCTCGCCTACACCGCGCCTGCGCCCGACGCTGCTTATGTGTGAATTGGACCTAAGTGGGAATTGCACCACATGTTTATATAGAGGGGGCGTGAAAGCGTCGTGCCTCTCGCCGCGCCTTCGCCTGTGACACTGTGCCTCCGAGGCGAGAGGCATAACTCTTCCACGCCGCCTTTATGTTAACATAAGGTGCAATGTCCACCCCTTCACTGCATATGGACATCATAATCACCTGTGCGACGTCGCGCCTGCACCTCGCCTCCACCCGACGCCGCTTATGTGTGAATTGGGCTTTAGACCGCGCCGGCCAGCTCAAGTATATAGCTTTCTAATTATCACGTATATCCGTGTGCGTGTGAGCAATGCAAATGTCGTCCCTGAAACTTTATTGATCCTCCCCTAGGTTCACCTACGGAAATCTTTGTACGACTATTACTTCCTCTAAATCAGGTGGCCACTGGGCCTGACTGAGGACCTGCAGACAAAAAGACTCATAAGAGTAGCAATTGTCCACAGCAGGGCTAACCTCATACAGACACAAACTTTTGCTATAGATGCTGCAAGGATGGGGACTCAGTAGCCAACTGTGGAGATCCGCGGTGCAAAGGATGATATGAAACAGCTACTGAATTGCAATACGGTATTTGTGATATCCGGCTACAAATCGCGCCCGTGTCTACATTGTGCTTATGCAACTACTACGTCCTCTTGTATACTCTTCCTAAGAGCGTATTCAGGATGACGAATTAAATCGAAACGGCTTGGCAGAAACAATGCCAGCATAGATTACCATGCGGTAACAAACAGTACCCATTAAACCTTAATCCAGATTAACAGATTCAGGTAACAATTATTTTAATTCAATTCCCTCATTCTAGTTAATGTTCTCATTAAAGATCCATTTTCCTTCTCCAACTTGAGTATGCTCCTGTTGTTGTCCTCAATTTGGTGCATCATATCGTCAACTGGATCACCGATTACTACAAAAAGAATAATGTAAGTGTTTTAGTTTATCTACAAAATTGTATAATTATTTAGCAAAAGTATGGGCATATTGTTTGTTATCCGGCTGAACATAGACATTCATACCCAGAACGTCCAATTAAGAAAAAATATTATGTTAATCTAATATCTTTCAGGAAGGAATAAGGGTATATTTGTGAGGCCGTTATGTTACGCTGTTTATTGCAGTAAAGACTTTAAAATAGATGGCGACAACACGACGGAGAGCATGGTCTGTGTAAAAGCTTCAACAATAAATAGATTATCTAGGGAATGTAGTTACTTTAGATTCTCTCTATTGGGAACAATGAATAATTAAACAATAGGTGTCATCAAAGCTCCAATCACAAGCGCTATTCAAGGTGTTTTTCATTTGATTTGGCATATTCTGTCACAATTTATCCATTCAATAGCTTATGGGACCTATAAAGTTTATGGGATGTTGGTGAATATGTGAATCAGTGTCTCCTAATCATTTCTTAACAACAAATTGAAATAATTACCTTTTAATAATTGCGGTTTACACATCTGCAACTCATCCTGCAAGCGTTCTATAGTAATCTGTTGCAGTCGCATCTTGGCCTCAACTTGTTCCTGAATGCATTCAAGATGTAAACAGTAAATTATTACAAGCCTTCAATAAAATACTTGTAGCTCACCAAGTTGTTTTTCAAACCGCTGCAACTTGTCTTTCACATCACGTTTGCTAGTACTGATATTTTTCTCCAATACTTCGAGATTATTACTACAGCACGTTAATTCAGTTTGAATTTTGGTATAGTCCTTTATTAAATCAAGGTTTTTCGTGTTTTCTATTTGAAGGTTTCCAATTTCTTCTAATTGAGCTGTTTTAGCTGTTTCTATATGTAATAACTGTTGTTTTAGTTCGTTTATCATCAACTGTAAGTCAGTATTGTTTTGATTGTATTTGTTACGCTCGTGCAACAATTTTCCATGACGAATACTGCCTGTAAATAGTAAAATAGATACATTTGTTTTACACATAAAGAAATATAACCATTCTGCCATACAAGAATTAATATAAAATATATTGGATTGTTAAGGCGTCTACTTTGTGATAATTCATTTTAAAGCACTAATAAAACGATTTTTTACTTATTTTAAATATTGGATTGTTAGTTTTTGAATCATCGGAGGAGCTCGAAAATGGCTAGAGCCTAGCCGAAACTAGTTGCAAAGTGTAACTGAAGTGTTATAAAAAAACACTTCAGTTACACTTTGCAACTAGTTTCGGCTAAGCTTGGTTGCAAAGTGTAACTGAAGTGAAGTTTTTGAGTCATCGGAGGAGCTCGAAAATGGCTAGAGCTTAGCCGAAGCTAGTTGCAAAGTATAACTGAAGTGTTAAAAAAACACTTCAGTTACACTTTGCAACTAGTTTCGGTTAAGCTCGAGCCATTTTCGAGCTCCTTCGATGACTCAACAACTAACAATCCAATATTTAAAATGAGATAAAAATCATTTTATTTATCCTTTAAAATGAATTATCACAAAGTAGACGCCTTAACAATCCAATATTTAAAATAAAATAAATTAATAATAGGTTAAATATAATTAAATAAATAATTGGACATAATGAACATTTCACGCGCTATTCACTACCACCCTCCGTGGCGCAGTCGGAGCGCGATGGCCGCGGTAGTCGGAGACGTGGTTTTGATTCCCAAACGGAGAATTTTTGAGAAATAATTTATTAATAAATAACAATATAGTATAAATTAATAATTACAACGACCTCGAAAACCTTCGGGGAATTAAAATTGGTTTTCTAAAAGAAGGTTTAGTTATATTGGTCACGTTTTCAGGATTTAGCCCCACTATAAGGCGCACTCTTTAATATATGATTTGGCCAATTTTATGTTGGCCTAATAATTCGAAATCGAGACATTTTAACACCCTATACTGCGAATCGTGATTAAAATAATATTCATAATTACAATATTTGTGATCACTCTGCAGTACTTCATATTCCTTTCGAATTATCTCTAGTTGGTGCTCTATTGTGGCGGAGACTTCTTTAATAGTGACATTTTCTTGAATAAGAAAATCAACATCTGAACAGATTGCTTGACATAAATCAATCATTGCGTCTATTTGTTGCACATTGAAAATATTTGCGTGTGCGTTGTCTCTGTAAAGTAATATTATTAGATTTTATTATTTTATAGTGAGGGTGAGGGATTTGGAAGGAGGAATGGGCGGGCACGGAGGGGTACCGAGCACAAACTAAAAGATAACACCAAAAGAAAACCGAGAAAGTGAATGGCTGAAGAAATTTTGCAATTCATAGAAAATGGAAGAACTTACAATAATCAGATAAGCGCCTATAACTGCAGAGAGAATTGAAAATATTTGCGTGTGCGTTGTCTCTGTAAAGTAATATTATTGGATTTTATTATTGTATAGTGTGAGTGAGGGACTTGGAAGGAGGAATGGACGGGCGCGGAGAGGTACCGAGCACAAACTAAAAGATAACACCAAAAGAAAACCGAGAAAGTGAATGGCTGAAGAAATTTTGCAATTAATAGAAAATAGAAGAACTTACAAGCACCAGATAAGCGCCTACAACCGCAGAGAGATATTAGATCTAATGGTAGACATGCCAAGAAAAGTACTTCGTCGCCAGAGCGCCCAAAGAAATAGTAGACCTACTGTTAAAACACGATACCTTTGATCTACACACTTAAGTAAAACAAGCCGCTGTTATATATAACTCAAGAAATGAAGAATGGCCGAAGAAATTTTGCAATTATTGGAAAATAAAACTTACAAGAACAAAAACCCAGATAAGGAACAACTGCAGAGAGAGATTTGATCTAATGGTAGACATGCCAAGAAGAGTACTTCGCCGCCAGAGCGTGCAAAGAAATAGTAGACCTACAGGATATCTTTGATCTACACATTTAAGTCAAACAAGCTGCTGTTATACATAACTCAAGAAAAAACAATACACTTTTTAGTAAAAACGGTGCAGGACTAAAGTTTAATGTAAAGATAACCAAATGGATGGTTCAAATATTCTATTAATCCAATATTTGAACCATCTACTTTGTGGTAATACATTACAATGAATAAATAAAGGGAATTGTTCAATTTGTAAATATTTTTGGCTATACTCTAACCGTTATCAATCTAATCCGATGTCATCGGTTTGGCTTGATAATGCAGGAAATACGTAGCAAGCTAGAGGTGCATTTCAACGTATAAGAAAGGTTAGCAGGATGGTATCTGAATATCTGCCTTCTACGTTCTGGTATTGGCGGTGGAAGTATTGACATTAACGGAAATCATGTGCAACAAAATTCAAGCATTCGAAATTTGGACGATACTGAAAATACCTTATACGGCAAAGGTAATAAACGAGGAAGTATCTCCGGCGGTTCCATAAAGAAATTTTCTTACCTTGCAATGGAACATGCTGATTGATTCCAATGAAATTTGCTGATAAGTGTTTTAATCGTTTTAATAGCTACCAAGCAACTGTCGCAATATTTATTTCCAATTTGAGCATTCGGACGAATATCTGGATTTTTTTCTTCTACAAGCGTGTGCTCTACTTTGTTGCTCGACCAGCCAATTAATTTTAGCCATAGCATTCTTGCAATTCCGGTCAATGTAAGACTTTTCGGTTTCACTATATTCCTGCCTACTTCCAACTGTTTCTTACTGTTATTTTCCAAATAAATTACAAACACGTTCAGTAGCACGTACACTCTGAAAGGAAGAAGTTTAATTTCATAATTGTTCTTTAATATTTTATTTTATTTAATTAATAACACTTTAAGTGCCTTTCGTTTATCACTCTGGGCTGGTACGGGCTTCTTGTTCTATTTGCCGCTTCCGATGTGCATAATTCTAGCTCGGCCCTTACAACCGGCGGCGAACGACCTCAAGACCTGAGCGATACTGCACGCCACGGGGGAACTACCAACGATAAACCATGCTAAACAAAAGCGTCTTTAGTAATCCTATCATACCTATTAAATATAATTTCAAGACAAGTCTCAATATCCAGCCCTGCAGAGTTTTGTTTGCTACAACCTTGCACTTGGTGTGCTAAACAAATCTCACCCATCCAAGGAAAACCCCTCTCAATCTCCTCCAGCAGCTTGGTCAAATTATGCAACTCTTGCCGCCTGGATGCCAGCATAACTTGCTGCAAGTCATTATTAGACATGATCAGTCACGGCGATCGCAGCCCACTTACAGGCGTATTTTTAAACCATTGATTATTCAAATTCGAAATGCGGGTCTCATATTTTTTTTTTATCGCGGTCACACGGATACGCACGTCCTGGAGTTATCAGCACAACAGCTCGCCGCAATCAGTCCATCGGCGATGGGGCTAAGAGCGGGTTTCGTTGTGATTGCCAGTTTTTGCACGGTTGGCGCCCTTTTGTCGCACAAGTATCATAGTAATGATGAGCTGGGTGTGCTTTTGAGGGAGTTTAGTAGTAATTTTAGTGATATTTCTACAGTTTACTCAATTGGACGATCTGTAAAAGGTATGAGATAGCTTTCATACTAACTATTAGTATCATAAATAGCAAGTCAGGGCAGGTCCTAGCTAGTGGGCAGCCTGTGTGCAGACATAATTTGGACGCCCACATGCTGTACTCAAAGAATTAATTACTATTATATCCTACATAATAGTAATTAATTTTTTGAGTAGTAGGGTCATATGTGGAGAAATTCATAAATTATTTATAAACGCTAAAATACTAAGAAGGATCGTTTTTAACCGAGGCGAGTTTGATTTTATGTTTAAATCTCTTTGGATAGCTCATGCCGGCTGAATTAAGCTGCCCCGAACTTTTACCCTTTTATTGTCCGCGTGCGTCGCACATCTTGCTAGGACCGGTCCTGAAATGATGAAAAACAGTAAAATCATAATAACTTTAGAGCAATCATTTCCAATATTTTAGTTATTGTAAGCAGAGTTTAATAATTTTATATGTTAAGATTGTAAGCGAGAGTACATCCTATTTTGTTCCAGATATTATGGAAGAAATTGTCATAATTTGTGTTAAATTTTGTATAGCAGCAAAATTGCTGGTAAAGAACTATTATTATTATTATATATTGTTTAATGTAACAAAATAAGTTAATGCTAAAGGTCGTTTTAGACAAGACAATTTCTTAGCTCAAAAGTTGTTCAAGAAATTAATTTATATATCCTCCTCCCATATAATTTGTCCTTGACAAATAGAACGTGTTATATTTTTCCATTCAATCTACCATCCAATTCAATATTTCAAATAATTTGTTGTATCATACGAGATAATTTAGATTGTCTCGCATCTTGGCTAACTTTTGAGTCAAGAAATTGTCTTGTCTAAAACGATCTTAAGTATGTATTCCTATTTTGTGACCATAAATGGTCAAATATAATCCTCATCTGTACTCATTTTTATTTCTCATTTTATGTCAGAACAAACACATTTTAGTTCATTAATTAATCGAATATATGTCCACTTTTTTAGGTGTAGAGCTGTTGGTAATTGCTTTCAGCGCGGCAAAAAGGTATAAGGAAAATGTACCTAATGTTAAACTTGTTGCTAATATACATGGAAATGAAGCTGTTGGAAGGGAAATATTGCTACAGTTTATTGACGTAAGTAGTTAATTATAATATATTAATTAAAATCCCCACCATTCAATGGGGATGAACATAGAGAAATCCTTATTTTTAATATAATGAATAAATACATTTGGAATTGAAATAGCAAAACTATAATTTGCTATTATTACTTATATTACTAACCCCCGTATTCACCGACGTTCCATAAATCTATCAATAGCTATTGAACCCATAAGTATTCGTTGTTATAGCAACAATAAATACATTATCTAGGGAATGTAGTTAGTTACTTTAGATTCTCTCTATTGGAAACACTGAATAATTAAACAAAAGGTGTCATCAAAGCTCCAATCGCAAGCGTTATTCAAGGTGTTTGACATTTGTTTTGGTATATTCCGTCACAATGACGTTGAATATTATATTACTTAGTACTTACAAAACTTACGCCTCGAAAATGTTTGCGACCCAGGGCTATAGCATATTTAGTCCTGTGGTTAGGTTTGTCCTGACTCTGTACCATATACATTAGATATTTCAATTTCCATCGTAACCGATATGTGATCCTACTATAAATTTCGTCAACTTTAAGCTTGTTATTTTTCTTCGGGCCTCTCATTTGCTATAGCTAGGCCAACCACCGATGCGTCCCTTCCCGAGATATATCTGAACCTTTCCTTCTCTATCCCCCTCTACTCAACCGTTGAGGATACTAACATTTGCTGATTCCTAGCCATTGGATTATTTTCTCCCTTCCCCGTTAATAATACCATCTTGTAATCGTCTCCTGTCTATATCGCCGGTTTCTTGATTCCCCGACCCTCACGCTGCAAACGGGTAGCTCCGTAAGGCGTGGGGCGAGTTCATACCTGTCTTCTTCTTTAGGTGGCATCTCCGATACGAAGGTCGGCAATCATCAAGGCGATCTTCACTTTTGAGACCGCATTTCTAAATAATTGGTTGCTAGTACAGCCAAACCACTCTCTAAGGTTTTTCATCCATGAGTTTCGTCTCCTTCCTATGGACCTCTTTCCTCTAATTTTCCCCTGCATAATTACTTGTAGTATTTGATATTTTTCTCCTCTCATGATATGTCCTATATATTCCAGTTTTCTTTGCTTAGTCGTCAGAATTACTTCTTTTTCTTTATTCATACGTCTCATCACTTCTACATTGGTTGTTTTCTCTACCCACGAGATCCTCAGTATTCTTCGATATATCCATATCTCGAATGCCTCCAGTCGCTTTATGTCGATTGCTTTCAATGTCCAGGATTCCATTCCGTAGTATAGTATTGATAGTACGTAGCATCTCATCATTCGAATTTTTAGATCGAGGTTTAGATCTCGGCAACTGAACAGGCTCTTCATTTTAGAAAAGGAGCTTCTTGCCTGTTCGATTCTGATTCGAATTTCTTGGGAGCTATCATTATTTTCATTAACGGTTGTGCCTAGGTATTTGTATTCTCTTACCCTTTCAATAGGCTGGTTCTTTACATATACTCGATGGTTGTCCTGAGTTGTTTTAGTTATTAGCATGTATTTTGTTTTGTTTATGTTCAGTGATAGCCCATATTCTTCACTTTCTGTGACTATTTTATTAATTAGCGTCTGTAGGTCTTCGAGCGTTTCAGCTAAAAGAACCGTATCGTCGGCGTACCTCAGATTATTTATTGACATGCCGTTAATTTTAATGCCTATGTCTTGATCATCGAGTGCTTTATTTACTATGTCCTCTGAGTAGAGATTAAAGAGGGTTGGTGAGAGAATACACCCTTGACGGACACCTCTCTGTATTTCTATTTCTTCGGATGTTGTGTCTTCTACTCTTATTGCTGCCTTCTGGTTGTAGTAGAGGTTTGAGATTATTCTTATGTCTCTAAGGTCTATCTTTCTCTTTATTAGCGTATCTATTAGTTTGTCATGTCTAACTTTGTCAAAGGCTTTGTTATAGTCTATGAAGCAAACGTGTAGGTCTTGATTCATATCTAGGCATCTTTGCGACAGGACATTAAGTGCAAACAGTGCCTCCCTTGTTCCTAGGCCTTTGCGGAATCCAAATTGTGTGTCGCTGATGTCTGCATCTAGTTTCCTGTATATTCTATTATGGATCACCTTCAACAGGATTTTCAATGTGTGTGCCATTAGGCTAATCGTACGGTAGTCGGAGCAATGCTTGGCACTTTTCTTTTTTGGGAGGGTTATAAAAGTTGATAGCAACCATTCATTTGGTATCACTCCTGTTGTGTATATGGTATTAATTATTTCTACTAGAATATGAATCTGGTCCTCTTCTATCAGTTTAAGAATTTCTGCTGGCAGTTGGTCTGGACCTGGCGCTTTTTTGTTCTTTAGTGTATTCAGTGCATATATTACTTCTTCTTTAATTATGTCCGGGCCCACCTCTCCTTCTGTATTTTCGAGAATAGTTTTCCGTCTCTCATCATCGAAGAGCTGTGCTATGTAGTTCTTCCATACTTCAAGTTTTTGTCCTATCTCTGAGACTATTTTCCCGTTGTTGTCATACAATATATTGAGTTGTTTGTGTGTACTGAAGCCTGCGAGTTCTTTGACTTTTTTGTGCATGTTAAAGCTGTCGTGTTTTGCTTGCAACTCCTCAATTTCTTCACATTGTTGTTTGTAGTACTCTTCCTTTGCTTCTCTGATCTTTGTGCGGAGTATTCGATGAATTTCCTTATATTGTTGAGAACTTTTTCCTTTAAAGCTTCTTCTCTTATCCATGAGATTAAGTATTTCATTCGTTATCCATTTTTTCCTTCCTCGGGATTTTTCTTTCTTTAGAATGGCTGTCGATGGTTCCAGTAGGGCTGATTTGATGCCGCACCATTTTTCGTTTACGTCCCTGCATTGTCGGTATTCTTCTTTATTTTCAAGTGTTTTCAAATTTTCATTTATTTTTGTTTGTAACTCATTTCGTACTTCTTGTTCCTTTAAGTACTCTACATTTATCTGACTGTCTCTCTTCTTCGGTGTTCTTTTAAGTCTGATGTTCATTTGGGCTATTAACGGATTGTGGTCCGAGGAGACATCAGCGCCCGGATACGCCTTAACTGACTTGATGCAATTTCTATATCTCGCGTTTATTAAGACGTAGTCTATTTGATTTCTTATTGGTTTTTGATCCTTGTCCTGTGGTGACTTCCATGTGTAGAGCCGTCGCTTTGGAAGCTTGTAGAAAGTATTTGTTATTATCAGTTCCTCCTCTTGGCAAAATATTTGTACATTACCTGTACATTGTTGTTATTGGTTTCTTGATTAATATGATAACCTCCTTGCTCTGTTATTCTCACGTTCCAATCGTCCCCTATGATTCAATTTGCGCTATCTCCGGTGCTGAGAATATTCTCCACCTCTTCTATAACGTTTTCTATCACACCATTATTCTGGAAGTTTTTTTATGTCGCAATAATAATAATAACAATAATTTATTTCATAAGAGTCAATACGTCAATATTAGGGAATACATTTATAGGGCAAGGCAGTCGCCTCCAGACTGAAGGGCCTGACAACCCCTCCCTCCTGAGTCTTAGAGCCTGAAAGCCGGAGCAACAACAAAGACACCCACCAATGATGGATGTTGTTAGGCTCAGCTGGGCGTAAGCTATAAAAGGCGACATAACGGAGAGAAGAAGTAGACAAAAAATTGCCTTTGAAAGCAATAGAACAGGGGTGGGCTAAACGTCGACCAGTCGCCCGACTAACCATTCTTATGGGCCATTCACAATAAGCGCGGTAGGGGTAGCGTAGCGGTAAGCGAAATTGCACACATGTATAAAAATGCGGGCGTTTATAGCATCGCAGTAAAACTATGACAGAACATGGGTAGTTATCTCTACCATAAATATCGCACAGCATTACCAGGGCTAGTTCATCAGCCGTCGGCACGTTTGATCTGGCGAGGATCGGTAGTTTGACGCGCAGCTGCCTCGAGTGGCTTGCCCCCGCTCACATTACGCGCGCGAATTTATAATAGTGGGCGCCCGGATTTAAAATTGTTACCGCGCTATATTATATCTCAACAATGTGTTGGTATTCTTTTAATTTAATAATGCAATATATTTACAATTACATCAAATAAAATCATATAGAATCGTTATTATTTGTATGATATTTATACATTAACAGATAGGAGGCGTGGAAAAATAATCAAAAATAATAAACTAGAGAAGTAACTAAAAAACCCAAATCAAACCAAATCATCACCGCCTATACGAAAGAAAAACACAACGAGAGGACCCCAATCATAGTATAAATGTATGTTTTAAAGGATTCCATATGTCTGGAAGAACGTGCACACGTGTGTGCAATAAATGTGAAACTCCATTAATTGTACCATTAGAAGGATGTATTTTAAGATGCAATTTAACAAAATAAGATATGGTCTTGTTGTTCCGTTTTAATACACAATTCAAATTTAATTATGGACATTTTTAACATAAAACGGTTTATCCCAATTATAATACACGAATTCTTAAAAATTCCTGTCATAAAAATTGGTATAGTAGTACAGTTTAAAAGATTAAATACCCCAAAGTTTGTGAAAACGTTCTTAATTTTTTTTTTCTAATGCATTATTTATATTAATATTAGTGCAATAATATTAATTATCAAAATGATAGTATTTGAAAAGTATTTCGCGCGAATAAGCGCTGGAATTTTTGTGTGTAGTCCCAAGGCGCGAACGCACGAACAACCAGGAGCAACCGTAGGGATACGTGTGGCGTAGCGCGCGCGGCGAAGAGGGTTTACGTCTGGTTGTCGGTCCGTGCGCACATTTGCGACACGAATTCACGCAGTTGAACTCTCCCTCCCTGGCATTACTGCCCAATTCTGAACGTCTGAATTTGTATAGCCATGCAAAATATTGCTTACCGCTACCTTACCACTGCCGCGCTTATTGTGAATGGCCCATTAGTCTGATATGTAGACATATTACATATTGTTTTATTAATTAACTAATTAGTTTGTGAGAAGATATCATTATTTTCTATTATTTAACTAATTAGTTATTGATTATGTATTAGGATTATCTATGTTTATTTTAAATTTAAACTTACGTTTGGCTTGCAATTTCTATTTTTCCTCGGTGTTTTCATCACTTTACACTGAACGCCATTTTATACAGTTTCGTTTATAATAGGGGTACCCTCTAATGAACATATCGCTATTATTGTGGCTCGAGTTGTTTATAGGAATATCATATGATACTGCTATCTTTCTCGTACATTAAGAAATCGCTATATTTGTCTCAAATATTTCATAATGGCCGACGACGATGAGAAAACAAAAAGTCGGTAATGAAGCGTGCGTTTGCGGAAAAAGGCCAATTTTTGTTTCAAACACATTTATTACACAAAATGGCTTTCGATGCATGTATTTGCACTCATAAATGTGTTTTAAATGTATATAATTATGAATTGTTGCGGTATAATAGTGTGATATGTGTACAGTGGATTAGAAATCATGGAATATGAATATATTTAACGTGGGTTCTGTCTTATATGTAAGTTTTTTTTATACTTCTATTATAACACTATAACCTTCAATAGCATTACTCCTTTTGTTATGATCACTTAATACATACGACGACTGCAGACCGCCCCATATAGTTTAAAAAGGTCGCCCAAAAATATCAAAAGTGTGGCCACCCCTGCAATAGACCGTGCCGCGTCTAGCGCAGGTGATAGACCCTCGACGGACACGCATCGAACAAGGAATACTTGCCAAAACCGGGAAGGAAATATTCCTGAGGTAACGCCGAAGTCCATACCACCCCATAATAGAAGGAGAAGAACGAAATGGACCAACGAAATGAATCATCATCCGAACACGAAACACAATTGACGATAGACAACGTAATCCCCCACATGAAAAAAAAAGTGTGGTGTTTTATTTTCTTTGCATGTGCGATGATTACGCTTCACTTCATATATGTATTGATTATCAAAAAGCATTTCACTCAATCACTCCCTCATGGCTAATTGAAGTATTAAGATTCTACAAAGTAGATGAAAATATTATACATTTTCTCAAACCAACTATGGAAACAAAAATGGAACACCTCCATCATCCAACTGCACAAGGAAAAAAGAAAATTGACATTGAGGGATGTTGTATGTTTTTTTTCTATCTAACCTGTTTTACTCCATATGTTGTTGTGTATAAAGAAATTAATCTATAGTTTGAAGGCGGTGTGATTAAGATCTTTTATGTGTTGTGGGATTTGGTTGTGTTGTTTTATTATGTCTGTTGTCAGTGCTTGTGTGTATTTGTTTGTTTTATGTCTCTGGGTTCTCAGTTCGGAGAAAATTGACTCATCATTTCACCTATTAAAAACATATCAACAAATTATCTTACCGTAATTACCTGTAATTAATGTTTTCTTTACATAAGTATACAAAGCACATACATTTATAATATACTTATGTTTTTGCTAACATAAAAATGACATCAAAAACGGCCACTTTTACGGCACTTTAGGTCCTACAGTACAGATTTAAGCTTCTCTCAAAGAGTCAGAGAGGCTTCTTCCTCTTCATGTGCTTATCCGATTTCGGATGTTTGCGATGAGCATGACTATCTTCACTTTATTGGTTGATATTTTGAAGAGCTCGTTCGACGTCTTCCCGTACCACACCCTGAGATTCTGCAACCATGAAATTCTCCTCCGTCCCGGCCTACGTTAGACGTGTACCTTGCCTTGAATGATGGCTTGTAACAGGGCGTATCAGTCCTCGTTCCGCATGATGTGACCTAGAGCTTGCGGATTTTGATGGTGTCCATGATCTCCTTCTCTTTCTTCAACCTGTGGAGGACCTCTATGTTTGTTACTCGGTCTTTCCTAGAAATCCTCAAAATACGTCGATATAGAGAAGCTTAAACCTGTATTATATGTTTCCAATTTAGTTTTTTTTTGTAGTTTTTGGGATACAATTACAAAAAAGACCCTAAAGTGACGTGGTTACTGAAACATACCAGAATTCACATTCTACCATCCATGAACCCAGATGGTTTTGTAATATCCAACCCAGGAATTTGTGCTGGTGATTATGGTCGAAAGAACGCCAGAAAAGTAGACTTGAATCGCAACTTTCCGGACCAGTATCACGTCGTACAATCTTCAGAACAACCTGAAACGCTTGCAATTAGGAAGTGGATGAATAGTACAGATTTTATTTTGTCAGCGAGCCTCCACAGTGGTGCTTTGGTTGTCAATTATCCATTTGACTCCGAGAAGGAACCGAGTAAGTACAATTTTATTTTGATACGTATTACGTGCCTACTACATATGTACCTACAATGTATTCATATCGTAAACTAGTTTATTCTGCTTTTCCCTAAATTTTTTATGAGGATGCTGATTTCTATTACAGACAATTAAAATAAATTTTATAACATATTAACTTTTTACATTTTTACATTTTAACATTATTACTGTAATAGAAACTTAATGTTATCAATATTTCACTTTGTAACATCTGGCTTGGTTGTAGTAAATCCTGATGAAGCTCTGAAATAAGAGCGAAATTTTGATATTAAAAGTAGGAGTGTCTTTAGCCCTCACCCCGCGATCCCAGTAGTTCCTCCTAAATATATATATATTTGTTGCCGTATACAGCTATATGAATGAAGAATCACCAGATATATCAACTGAAAGTTTGGAGAAAAAATTATATATATATATATATATATATATATATATATATATATATATATATATATATATATATATATATATATATATATATATATATATATATATATATATATGCTGTATAATAAGGTGGCCAAATTCAAAGCCTACTAGATTTAGAAAATGTATTTATTTGTTACTATTAGTATCAGTTATTACATAAACTCTAGGATCGAATTTTGCAATATTCATTTCAAACCAGAAGTACACGAAAAGTGCAGGGAAGAGTTGGTTCAAGGCAGCACAAGACAGAAAAGCATGAAAACGAATGAAATAGTCTATATCCAGTAATGGATAACTGATAGTTGAGGAAGAGACAGTTACAACATTTTACCATTCTGGCATTGATATGTTAGGTGATCTTCCACCTAGAGTAGTTTCTACCTAAAAAAACGGACCCTCGCATTTTCTCCAAATGCATGTTTGTACTTGTTTATTATGGTGTATTGTTGCATTGCATACTTTTGTAGAGAATAATCTTTATTATTATTTATATAATTATGAAATTCTTTATATATATATATATATATATATATATATATGTATATATATATATATTATTATATATCAAAATAATACAAAGACAACAATAAAATTAAAGAAATAGTATTTTCAGAATGGCAAATTTTTGTAAAGCAGTACTTGAACGCGAACGCCTCAGAAGAGATTGAAAAGCTACGTCGAAATTATATCGGTAATAATTTTGAATACCGGTGTTGGGTTAACTAAACATGTATGTAATCAATCGCCTTGTAACTTCTATATTTTTTAAGATTCACTTCCTGTAAACTTGCCATCACTAACGCCTGATGATGACATCTTCAAACATTTGGCATCCGCCTACGCTTATGCGCACCCGACGATGCACCGAGGCGTTGCTTGTTCAGACTCGTTGGTATTTAAAGGTGGCATTACGAATGGAGCTGAATGGTATCCACTAATAGGTAATAGGTATTATAAAATAATGCAGTATGACTGGTATGACGTCGCGAAATAAAAAATACTTTACAGTAAACACCAAACTTATTTGAGGCATTGAGAGCAAAAGGACCAACCCTCAAATTTAACAAATCTAGTTATAGAGAGAGAATCAATCTTTATTGCGGCTATTCTAATTATGATACAACTAACCCCCTAGGAGGAAAGTTAAACGCCATCTGGCGGCACCACATTATTTAGCAATGCACACCCATATGGTAATAACTGTCAACATGCTCAGCCCATCAGGATCACCGGGTAGTGCCCTCTAAAGAATAATATTCCAGCAGAGTGCTTGAGATATCAGCACAAGTCCAATCTTATAAAACATATACAAGTGTGAATCGACCTCTTAGCAATCTACATATCTAGATTTCGATCTTATTAGATCTGTCGGTTAGTTGTATCATTTTTGTACATAACCACCTGAGATATTGTGTGAATTCATCCTCACTAGCTGAGCTACACTCATGAGATCAAATAAGATCGAAATCTAGATATGTAGATAGCTAAGAGGTGGATTCACACTTGCATATGAAGAGTACAAGGCAGAAAGGAGGAATGTCAATGTAACTCTAGCAAACCAAATATCATGTTTAAAGCACATTTATATACACAAACCCGCATATATATATATATATATATATATATATATATATATATATATATATATATATATATTTGAGGATTTGTGTATATAAATGTGCTCTAAGCATGAAATTTGGTTTTCTAGAGTACACTAACATTCCTCCTTTCTGCCTTGTACTCTTCATATGTATTCTAATTATATTTATTTTGTTTTTATTATATTTTTATTATCATTAATTATTATTATTATTACTATTATTAACATAAAGGATTTCTTTAAAATTTGGTTCAGTCCACTTTTGACCTCAATTCCTCATATTATTCATGCTTTTATAACTGATTATTTACATTCGTCAAGAGAAATATAAGTTTAATAATTAATTGGTTAGTAAGAAAATATTTTATTTTAGAAAAAAAACCATCTCTAAACATTAAATATTTGTTTCTTAGGTGGCATGCAAGATTATAATTATGTGGCACACAACTGCATGGAGCTCACATTAGAGCTGTCCTGCTGTAAGTATCCTCTACAGGAAGAGTTGCCCAGGTTATGGGATGAAAATAAAATGGCAAGTTTGTAAATGTATGTCCATAATTTGGATAACAACTTTAGTTATTTTGCAGGCGTTATTAAATTTTTGTATGAACGCTCACATTGGTGTAGCTGGTGTTGTAATAAATTCTACAACTAAAGCTGGAATTAAAGGTGCCAAATTAAAAGTACTGGGCAGAAATGTCGAGTTTTCTACGAATAGTAATGGAGAGTTTCGGCGAATTTTATTGCCAGGGAAATATAAATTAGAGGTGAGTAGTTGTGATAATATAATATGTTATATCCATCACACACACACACACACCCGTATTCACCATAAACGTATCAATAACTATTTAACCCATACGTATTTATTGTTATAGCAACAATAAATACATTATCTAGGGAATGTAGTTACTTTAGATTTTCTCTATTGGAAACACTGAATAATTAAACAAAAGGTATCATCAAAGCTCCAATCAAAAGTGCTATTCAAGGTGTTCGAAATTTGTTTTGGCAATTTCTGTCACAATGATATTTTCAATTTGCCAATTCAAGCCTATAAAGTTTATGGAATCTTGATGAATACGGGCATCAGAGTTGGATTCAACAGCAGATAGCACACTCATCGTTACGCAGTGTCAGTCCGCGACCCGCTTTTGCAATTTCAAATGACCCCCGTAAGAACGGCAGCAAAGCGCATCCGAGTGTCAACATTGTGGATATACGACATCTACGTCCTTTTGCATACTATCCTTGGAGCAAACCATTATACAGGGTGATCTACTAGTGGTATGACAAATTCTGACAGGTGAAAAAAATGTTTATGAACATAGTTTCGATTTGTTTTAGTTATCGAGTTTATCGAATATGTTGAGATAGTCATGAAAAAAAGAACTGCTTTCACATGTCAGAGTTTGTCATAAAGGCACGGTCAATAATACTGTCAATCCTAGTACTGTCAGTATTTGCTTGAATCCTCCTTCAATATTTATCAAGTAATCAATTATCCGGATAAACATCAGTAATTCATTCCATCATTATTATACCTTACACGATCAGTAATACTGTCAATATTTTAGAATAATGAAAATTTTAAACATATCGTACAGTAATACTGTCATTTTTCTAAAATATTGACATTATTATTGACCGTGTAAGGCCCAATTCACACATAGGCGGCGTCGGGCGTAGGCGCGGTGTAGGCGAAGCGCAGGCGCGACGTCGCACAGGCGATTGTGATGTCCATATGCAGTGAAGGGGTGGGCATTGCCACCTTATGTTTACATAGAGGCGGCGTGGAAGAGTTATACCTCTCGCCTCTTCGCCTACCGTGTCTTAGGCGAAGACGCGGTGTCGGCGCTGCGAGAGGCACGACGCTTCAAGCCCCCTCTATATAAACAGGTGGTGCAATGCTTACTTAGGTGACGAAGCGCAGGCATTTTCCTCGTGCCTCTCGCCGCGCCGGCACTGCGTCTTCGCCTCTTCATCTAAGACACGGTAGGCGAAGAGGCGAAACTCTTCCACGCCGCCTCTATGTAAA
This sequence comes from Lordithon lunulatus, assembly GCA_963942505.1. Lineage (NCBI taxonomy): Eukaryota > Metazoa > Arthropoda > Insecta > Coleoptera > Staphylinidae > Lordithon > Lordithon lunulatus. The sequence continues at coordinate 37,688,125 of OZ012671.1, forward strand.
CATAAGGTGCAATGTCCACCCCTTCACTGCATATGGACCTCACAATCGCCTGTGCGACGTCGCGCCTGCGCCTCGCCTACACCGCGCCCGCGCCAGACGCCGTTTATGTGTGAATTGGGCCTTAGGCGAAGACGCGGTGCGCCGTGTCACATAAGTGGGCATTGCACCACATGTTTATATAAAGGGGACTTGTAGCGTCGTGCCTCTCGCAGCGCCGACATCGCGTCTTCGCCTCTTCGCCTAAGACACGGTAGGCGAAGAGGCGAAAGGCATAACTCTTCCACGCCACCTCTATGTAAACATACGGTGCAATATCCACCCCTTCACTGCATATGGACATCACAATTGCCTGTGCGACGTAGCGCTTGCACCTCGCCTACACCGCGCCTGCGCCCGACGTCGCTTATGTGTGAATTGGGCCTTAGGTGCCATATAGAGCTAGTAGATCACTCTATACTAATATACTGACATATGTATTTATTTCGAATTTAAAAATTTCAGATTAATTATCTAGATAGTGTCAGCAAAGTGATACCTTTCGAAATATTTCCAACAACAACAAAATATCCAAAAGCAACTTTTCTACGAATTCAATTAGAAAATGACACATTCTACCAGTCCGACATGTTTACAACGCCATCTTTTAATGCTAGGACAAACTATGGAAACACAACTGTGAAATCAACAATAACAACAACATTAACAACTACAGCATTATATTTGCAGCCACAAAACCTATTGGCAAAAAGTACAGGTGTTAAACGAGATTTTGCCATGCAACAATTATTGTTTCTGTTGTTTACTACTTTTGTAATGATTTTATTATAAATACTCATAAATATTATTATTCACCTAGATTAATCATCCTCTAGATATTGCATGATTATTTAGATTCCTACTGTTACGTATATATCGTACCATCTCTAGTTATGAAAGCGTTACTGATATTTATGTATCTATTTAGATATTTGGGATACAAACGGGATACAACTAAAAATAATATACCAACAAAATTACGCAATATTATTAGACAATATTTATAAATAATATACAGAGTGTCCCTAAAGTATGCAATAAATTCGATACAACATTGTCCGAGCAATTTTTGCGAAAATAATAAAAATAAATATTATTAATATATTATTATTTATGAAACATATATAAGTGTGAACCCACCTCTTAGCAATCTACATAACTAGATTTCGATGTTATTAGATCTCATCAGTGTAGCTTAGCTAGTGAGGATTAATTCACACAATATCTCGTGTGGTTATATACAAAAATATTACAACTAACCCCCAAGGAGGAAAATTAAACGCCATCTGGCGGCACCACATCAATTAACAATGCACACCCATATGGTAATAACAGTCAACATGCCATTACCATATGGGTGTGCATTGCTAATTGATGTGGTGCCGCCAGATGGCGTTTAATTTTCTTCCTTGGGGGTTAGTTGTAATATTTTTGTAAATAACCACTCGAGATATTGTGTGAATTCATCCTCACTAGATCTAATAAGATCGAAATCTAGATATGTAGATTGCTAAGAGGTGGGTTCACACTTATATATGTTTCATAAATAATAATATATTAATAATATTTATTTTTATTATTTTCGCAAAAATTGCTCGATTTTAAATTTTAAATTGCCAATTTTTAATGAAAATGTCAGTTTTTTTCGACCATTTTTGACTGTGCATTGATGTCATCGACAAGTTTTTCAAATGACAACCGCATTTTTTTAATTATGAATATGAATTAAACAATGGCTTACAAAAAAACATCTGCACGGGGTAACTAACAAAACAGGCAATAAATTATTTCACGCGGCACGAATTACGCCTTCGACGGCGCAAACACAGCGTGCACTTATTGAAACAAACATATTAAGCCAGTGTTGCAATCTTATCTTAATCACACTATCATTTTTAACAGTAAACAAATGACGCATTCGTTTTAGCATAACCACCTGAATCGCAAGCAAATAATGATGGTTGCATATGTTGTTGTTAATAATTAATTAATATCATGCGTTCATAATTTTCGGTGTTTGGTTTATATTTATTGCGCTAATTAGCTTAAAGTCGTTTTAGACAAGACAATTTCTTAGCTCAAAAGTTGTTCAAGAAATCAATTCACATATCCTCCTCCCATGCAATTTAATTTGTTCTTGACATATATAACGCGTTATATTTTTCAATTCAATCTACCATCCAATTCAATATTGCAAATAATTTGCTGTATGATACAAGACAATTTAAATTGTCTCGCATCTTGACTAAAGGTCGATTTAGACAAGACAATTTCTTGACTCAAAAGCTAGTCAAGATGCGATACAATCTAAATTGTCTCGTATCATACAGAAAATTATTTAAAATATTGAATTAGATGGTAGATCGAATGGAAAAATATAACGCGTTCTATTTGTCAAGGATAAATTGTATGGAAGGAGGATATATGAATTCATTTCTTGAACAACTTTTGAGCTAAAAAAAATGCCTTGTCTAAAACGACCTTAACTTTTGAGTCAAGAAATTGTCTTGTCTAAAACGAAATGGCCTTATTCTTCAGTTAAATGTCAATTGTAGAACCGGCCCTAAGAACAACACAAGTATCTTCTCGTCGGAAACAAAAGTATTCACAATTCTAGTATGAAGCTAATTTATTAATTGAATAGCTAATAACAGCAACGGTGTTATAAGTTATTGAGTGGATAATGGTTGAATGGTTTTCAACCGTTCGGAATTGACTTGGATTGGATATGATTATTTTTCATTAACAAATCGCTTAGTCAAGGCATTACCGAAAACCGCAAAATTTAACGTAGCCCCGGTTAACAAACAATATATAAATTTTTATTGACCTCATCATTCAGTTCCCCGATACACCTTATCGTCACCGTCGTCGGAGAGGTCGGGCACGCGGGCACCGCGCCACGATAACGAGCTCCGAGCTCAGTCCGTGTTCCGTTGCCGGCTGTTGTGCGTGCCCCAAAATAGCAGCAATAAATTAACCAGACGTGGGCCGGAATAAATACAACAAAGTAACGGGAATACCACAAAAAAAACACTCTAAAAGCGTCGCGGGTGCGGAAATATGAATCGCACGGTAGTAGCGAACGCGGCCTTGCAAGGACGATGAAGGGTTGTTACCTGATTGCGGTTCTTTTGGTGCTCGTTGATGCACGCATCGCCACCAACAGTGCTGAATTAAGTATGCAATAATTATTATTTATCAGTATAAATGTGTATACGGGGACCACTAGCTTTTATGTTCGTATCAAACAAATAAATCTCAATTAATTACCGTGCGTTTATTATAATTAAAGAATTTATATAAGCTTGCCTAAAATTACGTGTTTGCACTTAGAAGAATCTTATTAGACTGCGTTAGACTGGCCGCGAGGGTGGTTTCGTAGCTACACCCTTCGCAGATAGTCAATTATATTTAAAATTGGAACATGTGCCATAAAGGACGAATGTCGCTTAAAAAGACTGAGCAATGTATTACTTCTTTACTTGATTGTTGAATATATATTATTAATAATGACACAAACAAATCCACGCGTAATAAACTAGAAACATTAATCGATAATTAATTTGATAACGTCAAAATACACTAAACTAAAATATGCTTGATCGTTAGTAATAAGTTTTGTTACGCTTGGGCTCGGTTGTATAAAGACGAGTTAACTATAGCCCGTGATTATATTGTTAAATGTTGTTAACTTGCCGTTTTATAGCCAAATGTACCTCTTTTTATAAATGGCAACGTCGCATTATTTGTCAAAGTTTTCAAAAGTGACATTTGAATCACGGATTGGAAATTAACTCAAAAGTTATTTCTTTTATACAATATAGCCTAATGGAAAACAAGCAATTTTTGCAAATATCATAAAAAAGGTTTTTATTGAATTTATTCCATACTTTAGGAACACCCTGTATACTTTTAATGCCATTATTTCGTATTTTGAAAAGAAATTTATATTTTCTTTTCAAAACACGAAAATACAAACTGTTAGTCTTACTCGGTTTGAAAAATACTAATAAATTTATAAACTTGTTGTTCAATGTTGCATTAATGCCCGTATTCACCAACATCCCATAAACTTTATAGGTCCCATAAGCTATTGAATGGATAAATTGACAACGTCATCGTAACAGAATATGCCAAACCAAATATCAAACACCTTGAATTCGCAATTCAAATGTTAACGGTTTTTTTCAAGGTAGTAGGTAAACAGCTGATCTTTGTTATTGTTTGATCAGCTAATTGCATTAAAATCATATGATTTCAGTCACTTCTACAATAATGCGCGATTGTTAATGTACTTTTAAGGAATAAATAGTATAACCTTATATATATATATATATATATATATATATATATATATATATATATATATATATATATATATATAGCTCTATAGTTATGTATAAGACGAAAAAACAAATGTTATACAAACAAATTCCCTACTAAATTTAGTTCATTTCCTGCCACCAGAGTATCAGCCGGCTTGAATTGCCAATAGGGCTTGCAATTGGAGCTTTGATGACACCTTTTGTTTAATTATTCAGTGTTTCCAATAGAGAGAATCTAAAGTAACTACATTCCCTAGATAATGTATTATTGCTGCTATAACAACGAATACTTATGGGATCAATAGCTATTGGTAGATTTATGGAACGTCGGTGAATACGGGGGTAAATGTTATATATCCCAATTTGCACACACTGCGTACACATTTTTGTAATTAAAAAATGGTACGCATTATAGAATGAACATTTTAAGAACGTAGATTATTTTAAATTAAGAGTACATTTTAATGAATACATACAATTAAAAACATATACACATTCTTCGCAGACTTTAGGTATGCAAGTGAAAACAACGTTGGCATGTTGTTATGCGCGTGTAAAAATAGTACGCATAAAATTAAACGGTGCATTTTATTTATACCAAGCCAGTTTTTATAATATTGTTTACACACAAAAATGCATTCTATTTGTATGTGGACTTTCTTGATAACCTAATCCAAGTCGCGTTATAGAATATAATATAATTGTATAAACAATTTGTTTGTGTCTTTAGGACATTTACAACAAAACTAATTATGTTATTGGCTATATACCGAATTATATTCTGCAATTCACGTACTGAGCATTGGGGAGCGTGAGTTCAAACCCCATCAGGGCGAATTTTCGCCGAATCACTTTTCACAGTTTTTCAGGGGGTTTCTGTGAAGTTAAATACCGGGTTATTGAAGTCCTTTGAGCTTCTCCCTTTACGAGCAGAAAAGCCTCATGGCTGATAAATAAAACCTATACTACACTATCTGCAACACGGCAATGCTCTATTTTTGTTGTTAAACCGTTGAAGTCTAACCATATTTCTCTTTCGATTATAGATTGTATCTAACATCTAATCCTATGTAAACTACGATCATAATCCATTATGAGCGTGCTTCTTTTGTTTTTCTAAATACAACAGTGCCGTATAATAATGCCCGTCTTTCATTGGGCAATGGTAACATGCAATCGCAATCTGCACCAGATTACAATAGATTTCATTTACATTGCACCTGCAACCAGGGCCGTAACTAGCTTTTTTGGGGCCCTGGGCAAGACCTCATCACTAGGCCCTCCATTATTGAATTTATGAATTAAATAAAGCTACTTATTTCCCTAAAATAATAGTTGTAGTACAACTAGAACAACCAATTTTAGAGGGAGCTAATTTTTTTAGCTAGGCTTCTATCTGTCTTGTATCTGTCTTCTATCTGTCTTCTATCTAGAGTCTAATTTTTATTTGTCTTCTTTAGGTATATTTTTTGGCTTATATAGGTTTTCTAGCTTGAGTTTGTCTTGACTCTATCTTGTATCTGTCTTCTAACTTGAGTCTTGTCTTGCGTCTGTCTTCTATAGCTTTTTTATCTTGAATTTGTCTTCACTCTATCTTGTATCTGTCTTCTAACTTGACTTGTCTTGTGTCTGCCTTTTATATGTGTTCTATCTGTCTTCTATATGTCTTCTATCTGTCTTCTATCTGTCTTCTATCTGTCTTCTATCTGTGTTCTATCTGTCTTCTATCTGTCTTCTATCTGTCTTCTATCTGTCTTCTATCTGTCTTCTATCTGTCTTCTATCTGTCTTCTATCTGTCTTCTATCTGTCTTCTATCTGTCTTCTATCTGTCTTCTATCTGTCTTCTATCTGTCTTCTATCTGTCTTCTATCTGTTTTCTATCTGTCTTCTATCTGTCTTCTATCTGTCTTCTATCTGTCTTCTATCTGTCTTCTATCTGTCTTCTATCTGTCTTCTATCTGTCTTCTATCTGTCTTCTATCTGTCTTCTATCTGTCTTCTATCTGTCTTCTATATGTCTTCCATCTGTCTTCTATCTGTCTTCTATCTGTCTTCTATCTGCCTTCTATCTGTCTTCTATCTGTCTTCTATTTGTCTTCTATTTGTCTTATATCCGTCTTCTATCTGTCTTCTAGCTGTCTTCCATCTGTCTTCTATCTGTATTATATCTGTCTTCTATCTGTCTTCTATCTGCCTTCTATCTGTCTTCTATCTGTCTTCTATAAGTTTTCTATCTGTCTTCTATAAGTCTTTTATCTGTCTTCTATTTATCTTCTATCTGCCTTCTATCTGCCTTCTATCTGCCTTCTATCTGCCTTCTATCTGCCTTCTATCTGCCTTCTATCTGTCTTCTATATGCCTTCTATCTGCCTTCTATCTGTCTTCTATCTGTCTTCTATCTGTCTTCTATCTGTCTTCTATCTGTCTTCTATCTGTCTTCTATCTGTCTTCTATCTGTCTTCTATCTGTCTTCTATCTGTCTTCTATCTGCCTTCTATCTGTCTTCTATCTGTCTTCTATCTGTCTTCTATCTGTCTTCTATCTGTCTTCTATCTGCCTTCTATCTATCTTCTATCTGTCTTCAATTTGTCTTCTATTTGTCTTCTATCCGTCTTCTATCCGTCTTTTATCTGTCTTCTATATGTCTTCTATCTTTATTCTATCTGTCTTCTATATGTCTTCTATCTGTCTTCTATCTTCCTTCTATCTGTTCTATCTGTCTTCTATAAGTTTTCTAACTGTCTTCTATCTGTCTTCTATCTGTCTTCTATCTGCCTTCTATCTGTCTTCTATCTGTCTTCTATCTGTCTTCTATCTGTCTTCTATCTGTCTTCTATCTGTCTTCTATCTGTCTTCTATCTGTCTTCTATCTGTCTTCTATCTGTTTTCTATCTGTCTTCTATCTGTCTTCTATCTGTCTTCTATCTGTCTTCTATCTGTCTTCTATCTGTCTTCTATCTGTCTTCTATGTGTCTTCTATGTGTCTCCTATCTGTCTTCTGCCTGTCTTCTTCCTGTCTTCATTCGGTCTTCTATCTGTCCTCTATTTGTTTTCTATCTGTCTTCTATCTGTTTTCTATCTCTCTTTTATCTGTCTTCTATCTGTCTTCTGTCTGTCTTCTTTATGTCTTGTATCCGTCTTCTATCTGCCTTCTATCTTGATTTAGTTTTGTATCTGCCTTCTATATGTATTCTATCTTTATTCTTTCTCGAATCTTTCTTCTATCTAGAGTCCACCTTTTTATTTGTCTTCTTTAGGTATTATTTTTGTTTTGTATAGGTTTTCTAGCTTGAGTTTGTCTTGACTCTACCTTGTATCTGTTTTCTAACTTGAGTCTTGTCTTGTGTCTGTATTTTATATATATACTATCTGTCTTCTATTTGTCTTCTATCTGTCTTCTATCTGTCTTTATCTGTCTTCTATCAGTCTTCTATCGGTCTTCTATTTGTCTTCTATATGTCTTCTATATAAAGACTAAATATATAAGACAGATGGAATACCTATAGAAGACAGATATACAACAGATAAACTTCAATTAAGAATGAGAACAAACGAACATCAAAATATCACTATTTTTGTGATATTTTAATGTTTCATAGAGGGCCATGGAAAAATATGATTTTGTAACAATATAAATGCATAACAAAATATATTATTTATTGTGTTTAAACAATACCAGCGACAACCTCTTGCTGCTGAATACCCTATATATGTGGCTGTGAATAAAATTCTGGATTGAGAGGAAATTTGGGATTGAATGGTTAAACAATAAACCGAGTCGTTTTTAAGCAAATCTCTTGTCAAGTCTATCTTATCTTTAATAATACTTACTAAGTTGTCCTTTCGTAGTACTTTTTATAAAATTAAAATAAAATTCAAAAAAAGATAGAACTACTACAAGAATTCTTGTTGTTATTAATAATTCCGTCAATCGTTACTATATTGGATATTAGTCCTTGTTAATTAATTACCATCAGCACGGTGATGTCAACAATAAATTTAACCTGTTGATAGAAATAAGGCTCGTTATTTTTTTTAAATAATAAAAAAAAAACATTAGTTTGACCGATAAGCGTCGCAATTGTTTACCAAGCTAATGAGCAAGGGGGGCGAGAAAGCATGCCTTTCACTGAGGGGCGGCGGCGAGGTACACTTGCGTTTAATGGAAAAAGGTCAGCGAGGCCGGTGATATTACGTGACGGGGGTCAATTGGTCGCAATTTGTATTTAACTCGATTATTTACTGGACGCGGCTGCAGTTTGCACCGTGTTGACAAATGTAAACGAGAACATATCTTTTAACTGTAATACATATCTAAATACATACCTAACCATAGAGCTATATGGACTCTTCGACACAAGCCTTTTGGGACCGAAATTTGTATTGGTGTTATATATTTTTTTGTTATTATTTATTATTAGTTATTTTTATTGAAAATATTTTCATGGCAAAAATAACCAAATATTATGTTTTAAATGAAATAGAAAATATTATATGTAACTTTATTTTCTTATGAAGAGAGGCATTAATTTTACCCTTGGTTGTATTTACTCACAAATTCTCCACAACCCCTTCTCTGATATGCACTCCTCTAGCCTCGTTTACACATTCTGAATTTCCTTTAATTCTTTCCTTGCATATACAGTCTCAAAAGTCCATCTTCGCCTGGTTGGTCCTCTTAAATTCACGTCTTCCATATCTCCATTCAGCCATATCCTACTGCTATATCGTCTTCAACTTTCTACACTCAAACCAGCTAACCCTTTGATTGCCGTAGTTCTTCATCTAGGCACCTGCGTGAATAAACTCTGGGATCACACCGTAGAAATCTAATGCAGGATAGAAAAAGCGAGAGCGACATTTATTCAGATGAGAAAAGTTTTCAACAGCCCCGAATTGAGCCTGAAACTTAAGATCAGAATGTTGCGTTGCTATGTTTTCTCAACACCAATGTACGGCGTCGAATCCTGGACTTTATAAAGAAATACAGAGAATAAACTGGAGACCTTCGAATTATGAGCATATCGTCGTATCCTAAATATCTCATGGAAAGAGCACATTAGTAACGAGAGAATGGGTAAGGAATGGAAAGTATTGACCGCTGTAAAGGTTAGGAAACGTAATGAGACATAGTGATAGGTACGGAATACTCCAACTGATTCTGGAAGGAAAGGTCCTGGGAAGAAGAGGACCAGGAAGACGACGAATTTCCTGGCTAAAAAATCTACGCCAGTGGTTTGGCATGACATCCCTGCAAGTTTTTGGCAGTGCAGTAGACAAGGTGCAGATCGTGATGATGATCGCTAATATCCGGAACGGATGAAGCACGCTAAGAAGAAGTTCTTCCTCATCAACCGACGCAGCTCTCTCTTCTACTGCTGTATCGACTATATCTCCCACTTTCCGTCAAGTAGCTTTTTCTAATAAACTAACTTTTCTGTTTCACTCCATCCAAACCTCTCCTGCATCTTCTTCTGATACTGCCTCCTCTCCTTTTTGGAACCGGGAATGCCGAAGTTATGATTAATTAAGGATAATGTTAGGTATCTTATGTAACTCTACTTTTTATAAACCATACTATAATTATTCAAGAAATATAAGAAAGTTAGTTTTCTATGCATGCCACAGGATACCATAAATTTTTAATTCAAGGGTATATTAAACTAAACATACTTAAATAGGTTAATACAACATTACAAATTATAAAAGTTTATGACATCTATATAATTTTGAGTCCGGTTTAAACCTGTATTGTTTCAATTATAATTACCTAAAAGAAATAAATAAATATATAACTAATATAACAAGCATAGTTTATATATTTGTCATATATTTGCAAGTTACATATTTACATTTCCAAGTCGATTTAATTCCCCCAGGATATTTTTCAAAGCTTAATAGATAATCCCGACCTTTCTGTAAGGAGGTTATCTCTGGCTGCGTACTCGCGCAAACAACGTAAATGTTGCTATTATTTATTAAATAAAACAATAAAATCACACTTAGAAATTTGTTTAAAATAGTTTTTTTTTATTAGCATTATGCGGGTCCAGATCGAGTTTAGAGTTGGACGAAAGCGGAGAAGGTTCCTCGGTCACACTGAAGCCCGGAAAGAGAAGAAACAGCAGTGAACCTTGCAGCATAGAGATTAGTGCACCGAGGTCACATCTTGTGCACCTGCAATTTGCTGATACTGATTTGGTGCTCTATAAGGCTATGGGGTTGAGTGCGCCTCAGTATGCACCATGTGTGTTACAAGTGGTTAGTAAACTTAAGGTCGTTTTAGACTTGACAATTTCTTGACTCAAAAGTTAGTCAAGATGCGAGATAATCTAAATTGTCTCGTATAATACAGCAAATTATTTGAAATATTGAATTGGATGGTAGATCGAATGGAAAAATATAACGCGTTCTATTTGTCAACGACAAATTGTATTGGAGATATATGAATTCATTTCTTGAACAACTTTTGTGCTAAAAAATTGTCGTCTCTAAAACGACCTTTAGAACTATTAATTGATAAATATTATTATGCCAATAAAAATCATTACGCTGTTATTGGGGGGCTATTCTGTCGACAGAATTATTATATACAGTCCTTGGAAGTAGGGTAAAATCTTTAACACTTGGTTTGGTCACTGTCCGTCAATTATTATAATTGTATATAAGGATTTACAGGGAAAATTTGAGGTCAGCTCTTGGCCAAAATAAAAGTACCTGGATAGTCGCCCAAATGGCGATTAATACCCAAAACTTCATGGGTGGTGTGTTTGTCTATAGTTAGTCTATAGATAGAATAATATACATAATTAATACTTTACAGTCATCAACTCGGTATTAATTTATTGATAAAATATAATATTATATCAACAATTATATACAGAGTTGATGACTAATAATAATTAGATTAAGGTCAATAAACCAAAAAAAAATAGCCAAAAATAGTCAATCCAGTTTTGAGGGCCTTGCAATTTATGAAGCCCCTAATATGGCAAAATTCGGGCCCACTATAGCACTTGCCACAACTTCTGAGACCCCCTGATTGTATATTTAGTTGATGTTTTCATTTCTGGTACACATGATTGTCCGAATTCTAGTACGACTTTGACAGGGCACATACCGACCTATTGGTGTGAGGAATCACACTCCAGAACCCCTTACTATGTTTTAATACTCTCTTAATTTTACTCAAGTATTATTACATAGTTATTATTACTAATTTTACTCAAGTTTTACTTAAGTATTATTATTTATAACTGGAAAAAACTTAAGGGAGGCTTATACCCTAATGGTAGAAACTGGCTAAATTAAAAAATATATATTATTAAAAAATGACCTTTATTTTGCATACCGCTCAAAAAATACACTCCTCCCCCAATACACAATGTTGTGTATCTGGAGCAAGAAACATAACAATAAAAATGAAAAGTAACATTATATATTATTACTTATAGTTTCTTCCTGAAAACAAAGACATTCCCGTGTGGCAAGGCGACCTATGCACTCTCCACGACCTACCCCCAGTGGACCTGCTCACATCCCGCGTGACATTATCCTGGGAGCCTGGAAAATCCATTTTTGAAATCGGACGTGAGGTTGTTCTCACAGCCGTTGGTACAGGTTAGTAATAGTTCCGCCGTGCCTAAATCGAGCCTATACAGTATTTTTTATTTTTAGGCACAGCCTGCAAAACTGCTGGTCAGCACGTCTGTATGAAAATCGGCTGGGAGCCGAGCATGTGTGTCTCGGAGCATTTGGTTTGCAATGGACGACAAGAGTGCCCTAAAGGCTCAACAACTGCTGACGAAGGGGACGAGTTGTGCCGAGACTTTCATTTGCAGTCGTGGCGTGATGTGGCTGTTGGGATTATTAAGCAGCTGCCCGAGCAGACGCTTAATGACAAGTGGCTGCAAAATATCATTCAGCAACAGGAGAAGAGTCTGCAGCAAATGGGTGGGTTAAAAGGGACGGCGGCGGGGCCTGCTTGGGATGAATGGAATAGTATATTGGCTAGACAAAGGGATGAGAGAGGTAAAATTATAAAAGTGTGTTCGTGGAAAGTATTGTTAATTGTCAACTTTTGACATATAGTATATTCCTATAATATAAAAATCCCTATAATATAAAAACAAATAATGTTTTGAAGTCGACCGACCTGCCGTTTATTTTTTGTGCTGTTTGTACTGTCAGTTCGAAATGAGGGGCGCTGGTTCGAATTCCCACCGAGACGTTTTTATTAATATATATATATATTATTCATCCCTATAATATAAAAACGAAGTCGATATTTCGAAGCCGACCGATCTGTCATTTATGACTTTTGTACTATGAGTGCATGTCGTTACAAATATTTGTATTACCGCCAGTTTTGTTTGTCAAATGCGGATTATAACAACGTGAGAGTAAAATAGTTACAAATTTGATATTAGTCAAGGGATAAAATGTATCATAATTCTGTTTCTGTTCAAAGTTTATAAAATTTCGCAGAATATTATATTATTATATTCACAGAGTCATATTTTGATCCTACAAACTATGAAATATGAATATTATTAATTTATAATCTTTTTGTGTTGGTAAACTCAAAAATTATAAATTTGACATTAGTTAAGGGAACTCCAACTTTGTAGTTTTCAAAATTTTATAAACTTTCGCTGAATATATTTACAAATAGTTATACTTAGCCCCTACAAAGTATAAAATATGTATCTCAACTATTCGTAGTCTTTTTGGGCTGTTAAACTTAAAAAAATACAAATTCTGACATTAGTTAAGGGACAAAAAGTACCATAACTATGTTTGTAGTTTTCAAAATTTCATAAAATTACTATGGATATATTCACAAATAGTCATATTTAGTCCCTACAAAGTATGAAATGTGTATCTCATATATTCGTAGTCTTTTTGGCTTGTTAAACTCAAAAATTACAATTCTGATATTAGTTAAGGGACAAAAAGTACCACAACTATGGTTGTAGTTTTCAAAATTTAATAAAATTACAATGAATATATTCACAAATAGTCATATTTAGCTCCTACAAAGCATGAAATGTGTATCTCATATATTCGTAGTCTTTTTGGCTTGTTAAACTCAAAAATTACAATTCTGACATTAGTTAAGGGATAAAAAGTACCATAACTATGTTTGTAGTTTTCAACATTTCATAAAATTACAATGAATATATTCACAAATAGTCATATTTAGCCCCTACAAAGTATGAAATGTGTATCTCATATATTCGTAGTCTTTTTAGCTTGTTAAACTCAAAAATTACAATTCTGACATTAGTTAAGGAACAAAAAGTACCATAGCTATGTTTGTAGTTTTCAAAATTTCATAAAATTACTATGGGTATATTCACAAATAGTCATATTTAGCTCCTACAAAGTATGAAATGTGTATCTCATATATTCGTAGTCTTCTTAGCTTGTTAAACTCAAAAATTACAATTCTAACATTAGTTAAGGGACAAAAAGTACCATAACTATGTTTGCAGTTTTCAAAATTTCATAAAATTACAATGAATATATTCACAAATAGTCATATTTAGCCCCTACAAAGTATGAAATGTGTATCTCATATATTCGTAGTCGTTTTGGCTTGTTAAACTCAAAAATTACAATGCTGTTATTAATTAAGGGACAAAAAGTACCATAACTATGTTTGTAGTTTTCAAATTTTTATAAAACTGCTATGGATATATTCACAAATAGTCATATTTAGCCTCTATAAAGTATGAAATGTTTATCTCATATATTCGTAGTTTTTTTTGGCTTGTTAAACTCAAAAATTACAATTCTGACATTAGTTAAGGAACAAAAAGTACCATAGCTATGTTTGTAGTTTTCAAAATTTCATAAAATTACTATGGGTATATTCACAAATAGTCATATTTAGCTCCTACAAAGTATGAAATGTGTATCTCATATATTCGTAGTCTTCTCAGCTTGTTAAACTCAAAAATTAGAATTCTAACATTAGTTAAGGGACAAAAAGTACCATAACTATGTTTGTAGTTTTCAAAATTTCATAAAATTACAATGAATATATTCACAAATAGTCATATTTAGTCCCTACAAAGTATGAAATGTGTATCTCATATATTAGTAGTCTTTTTGGCTTGTTAAACTCAAAAATTACAATTCTGATATTAGTTAAGGGACAAAAAGTACCATAACTATGTTTGTAGTTTTCAAAATTTCATAAAATTACAATGAATATATTCACAAATAGTCATATTTAGCCCCTACAAAGTATGAAATGTGTATCTCATATATTCGTAGTCTTTTTGGCTTGTTAAACTCAAAAATTACAATGCTGTTATTAATTAAGGGACAAAAAGTACCATAACTATGTTTGTAGTTTTCAAATTTTTATAAAACTGCTATGGATATATTCACAAATAGTCATATTTAGCCTCTACAAAGTATGAAATGTTTATCTCATATATTCGTAGTTTTTTTTGGCTTGTTAAACTCAAAAATTACAATTCTGACATTAGTTAAGGGACAAAAAGTACCATAACTATGGTTGTAGTTTTCAAAATTTAATAAAATTACAATGAATATATTCACAAATAGTCATATTTAGCCCCTACAAAGCATGAAATGTGTATCTCATATATTCGTACTCTTTTTGGCTTGTTAAACTCAAAAATTACAATTCTGACATTAGTTAAGGAACAAAAAGTACCATAACCTTATTTGTATTTTTCAAAATTTGATAAAATTACTCTGAATATATGCACAAATAGTCATATTTAGACTGTACAAAGTATGAAGTGTGTATCTCAACTATTCGTAGTTTTTTTTGGTTTGTTAAACGCAAACATTAAGAATATGGCATTAGTAGGGAGACAAAAAATACTATAACTCTCTTTGCGGTTTTCAAGTTTTTATAAAATTACTCTGAGTATATTCAGAAATAGTCATATTTAGACCCTACATAGTATAAAATATGTATCTGAATAATTAGTAGCCTTTTTGGACTGTAAAACTTAAAAAATACAATTATGATATTAGTCTGGGATAAAAAGTACCATAACTTTATTGTAGTTTTCAAAATTTGATAAAATTACTCCGAATATACGCACAAATAGTCATATTTAGACTGTGCAACGTATGAAATGTATATCTCAACTATTTGTAGTCTTTTTAAATAGTTACACTCAAAAATTCGAAATCTGACATTAATTCGGGGACAAAAAGTACTATAATTCTGTTTGTAGTTATTTAATTTAAAAAATACTATGTACAAATATTCAAATATAGCCATACTTAGACCGTACAAAGTATGAAGTGTGTATCTCAACTATTTGTAGTTTTTTTGGTTTGTTAAACGCAAACATTAAGAATATGGCATTAGTAGGGTGACAAAAAATACTATAACTCTGTTTGCGGTTTTCAAATTTTTCTAAAATTACTCTGAATATATTCAGGAATAGTCATATTTAGATCCTACAAAAAATAAAATATGTATCTGAATAATTCGTAGTCTTTTTGGGCTGTTAAACTTAAAAAATACAATTCTGATATTAGTCAGGGATAAAATGTACCATACTATTATTTGTAATTTTGAAAATGAGATCAAATTACTTTGAATATATGCACAAATAGTCATATTTAGACCGGACTAAGTATGATATCTGTATCTTAACTATTCGTAGTCTTTTTGGTTAGTTACACTAATAAATTAGAAATCTGGCATTATTTCGAGGACAAAAAGTGCTATAACTCTGTTTGTAGTTTTCAAAATTTTATAAAATTACTTTGTATATATTCACAAGTAGTCATATTAAGTCGTTACGAATTTTGAAATATTTATCTCAACGATTCGTAGTCTTTCTGGGCTGTTAAACTCAAAAAGTACGAAGTGGCATTAGTTGGGAGATCAAAAATACTATAACTCTGATTGTAGTTTTCGAAATTTTATTAAATTATTCTGAATATATCCACAAGTAGTCATATGTAGACCGTACAAAGTATGAAATATCTATCTCAACTATTCGGAGCCTTTTTGGGCTGTTAAACTCAAAAATTACAAATCTGACATTAGTCACGGAACAAAAAGTACTATAACTCTGGTTGTAGTTTTGTAAATTTTATACAATTCCGTTGAATATATTTACAAATGGTTATACTTAGCCTTTATAAAGTATGAAGTTTGTATCTCAACTATTCGTAGTATTTTGGATTGTTAAACTACAAGATTACAAGGAAAAGTTTATAAATATTCACACGGGTTCAGAGGAGTTGGCCAGATAGTTCATTCATCATACGCCGTTGGATGATAGGAGTTTAGTTATTTAATTCAAGTATTAAGGCTCGGTTGTATAAAGCACTCGTACACGACCTTTAGCTTTCGTGGCCAGCGTGCTATCACACAAAGCAAGGCTGATGGCACGGGTTGTTACGTAATTACCTGCGCTCTCTGTGGTGTATTTGGTAATATGCTAGCCGCGAAAGCCAAAAATCATGCGTTCGAATATCACTTATCATACCTTAAGATGAATTACTTTTAAAATAATTATGTATCCTCTTTTAGAACAGTACAAACCAGACTTTCAGCCTTCCCACAAACCAGAGTCACCAGCATATAGCCCTAGTCTCTTACCAGGCTGCATTTTAGTCTCGCTGGTGATTTCTTTGCTGTGTTTATTCACTTGGTGGCAGCGCAAACGGTTGGTGAATCTCGATGGGGACGACGTGTCCGAGGGAGCATCCCCGGGCGATCCCAGGATGCCGTACGGTGATACCGTGGTCAGCATGCCTCCTGATTACGATGAACTCGATTTACCGCCCTCGTACGCATTGTTGTTCCCTGACAGTAATAAGACGACGGTTGTAGCTGGGGAGGCTATGGAAATGACGGAGTTGACTGGTGAGACGTCACGGAGTTGATATTTACTATGGTAAAATAGATTTTAAGGATAACTTTGACTGAGATTTTGTAAATAAGTGTATTTTTATAAATAAAGAGAATTATTTTATTTTGACAAGATTGATAATATGAGGTATAATAATAATATTATTCATTTATTATCAATATGGGTTTATTGAAAACCCTATGATACGCCAATGGTAAGCTGCCATGCTATCGCATGCGCGCACAACAACAATTGCAGTGCGGTTGACAGTAAAGTAGAATCGCGCGTCGTTTTAACTCCCGATTTTCACACGGCTGGAAATAAGGTAAAAACAATCAATCCAATTATACAATTACTACCAAACTGTTCCTTATTACAAGCGCTTTCCAATGATATAACTCACGCTGGTTTAACTTAATTTTTCTGCGAGAAATCACTTGGCTTGAATTGTACGCGCTGAATGTGATTTTTTGTTGTCGAATTACATTCGTGTGATAATGCAGCTTGTGTGCGGCGTATGTTAAAACTATATAACTTTTTGCTAGCTTTGTTGTGATATAAGTTGCTACACTGCGCGAGATTTCAATATATAAAAAGCGCCGTATGTTTAAAAGAAAATTATATGTCAAAATTGTGAGGTTATTTTGTGAGTGCTTGGATTTTCTGTAAATTACATGTTAACTGTATACATGCGGTTTTTGTTTATCACTATTTGGTGCTCTGGGCGTATTGTATCTTGTTCTATTTGTTCCTCCCGATGCGTACAATCCTACCTCGTCCCTTAAAGCTCCCACAGACGCTTAGTGTTTTACTCCGAATTTGCGCAGGCAAGCCGTATGCATACAAGAGGCCGGCTGTGCACAATTACTATACAGTCCTTAGGCTGTGCAAGCCTCTTGCTTGGCCTGTGCGATATCAGAACTGTTTGTTATTAGGTCGTCCCACACGTTTATAATACAAACGGCAAGTAAATAACAACATATGTCGTTATTTACTTTCCTAACGTTTTTATTGTAAACGTGTGGGTCGACCAAGAATCATAGCAAAAGAAAACAAACGACATGGTTTACAAGAAATTAAAAGTATAATTCAAAATGGTAAAAGTCACAGGAACAGACAATATTAACAAGAAAATGTTCAAATACGGAGACAAACTACACGAGAAAATGAAAACGACATGGTGGACAGAAGAAATAATGACGCTTCAGAAAAAGAAAATCTGTATCACTGCTGTTTTGTATATTTTCCATAGATGTTCTAGACGTAGAACATCTATGCAAAATATACATTCATTCATTTATTTTATTCTTCTATTCAGTCGATTATATTTTCTTCTATTCTGTCTATAGTCTTTTCTTCTAGTCTATCTATTGTCTTTTATTCTATTATGTCTATTGTCTTTTCTAATACTCTCTTAAATTGCTCTGCTATGCCCTGTTACCTTATACTATATGTTCCTGCATTGAAAAAGTTGTAGCTGCATATAAAACTCATATGTTTTTGAGTTTTATTTATGTATTAATTGGATTAAACACTTAACAATCACCATAAAAATATCTCTAATTACATACTTAATTACATTTATAATGTGCTAGTAGTTAGTCATGCGTAAATGAGGGGAAAAATATGTGAAAACCACCCACTGCCCAGGTTTTTCATTATTAATAAAATGTAGCCGGCAATTTCATTTCTAAAAGCATTTGTTGCAAATGTGCGTAATCCCCTTGGCTGCTAGCAAAATGGAACAGGTCCGATTAAAAGTATTCAACAAAAAATGTCTATAAATATTTTCGCGGTCAGCGCGCAATGAGATAGAAAGAGATGTGTTATTGTTACTCAGCGCTCCGCACCGTCGCGATGCGTCAGTATGAGCCCATCATCCAAAGATATCAGTTGTGTTAGTTAAATAAATGTGTTCACATTACATTCAGTGGTTTTAATTGTGAATAGTGTAAGTAGTGCAGTGATTTTTAGTGCAAATGAGTGCTGCGTGTAATGGGGTAAGTCGATTATTGAGATAATATGGTGGAGGCCGCCGCATTTTTTTAGGTCGTACTTTAATTGCGATAGTACAATCTGTTCGCGTTACTATTATACCATATAACAAATGTATGTGATATAATAATTGTGTGAAATTAATTCTAATATCTGGGGCTGTTTTAATATTACTTACATTACTTATATTATTTTGTCTAAATACAATATATAATCCAACATCTTTTTATTCGCTAATCTGTGTGAGTCACAATTCATATGTATCTTGTAACAACCGCGCTTCGGTTTTTTCCATACAAAAAGTAGCGCGGCGTGAGCTGGCGTGCGCGTTGCGTCATCTTGAGTTCGCGCTAAATGATAGTCAACTTACATAATTATTCCGCGCTAGTCAAATCTGAGTGCTACGACTTATAATGAGAAACGTTTTGATTAATTGATAATATTATTTGTCTCAAATGCTACCTTGCAAAATATTCCGCATGTACAGGTTCTTTTTGTGACTTTGAAAATAGATTCCCAATCGTTTATTTATAATACTATCAGTTGCAAGTCTACTCTTGCAAACCGGAATATTCTGCGCGTTATAGTAGTAAACAATTCCGAGGTCAGCTTGGAGAGAAAACGTTCTTTTTTTGTGACTACGAAAATAAACGTGCTATTGTTATATCAACATTAACATTTTATATCTTGAATTTTATAGTAAAAATATAAAATCGGTGTACAGGCAACACATGTTTTTCATATCACCGTATTAGACTAATTAAATAACGTCGGATGGTGGTAGATTGTTAAGAATGAAAATACTGTTGGTGTGAATTATATCTATATATCGGTTTTATAGTATCTGACGACACTGTTCGATTCCCAGATAGCTCCTTGCGGGATATTTAACTTAATTTTTACATACTTTTGGTGTGAATTTACTTTGAAATATATTTAATATTTAATTGCCATTGGAATCCTTTGTCCATTTATAATTTCCATTTTTCCACCTGTTATTTTCTTATGTCCACCGCTAGTCCATCAATAAGTTATTGATAATTTAAATTTAAAATAAATTACTACTAATTATAAAAAGGGACAAACGATAAATCCCGTCATTTCAAACTCATTAATTCCATTTTTCAGGCTACCTTCAACATTTTTCTTGCCGGCTCTTTTCCCGATTAACTAATATTTTCCCGCTCGATGAATTGGTGCCTTGTAGTGGCGAGCGGGCTTAATCACATGTACATTGAGAATTTCATCTTTTTAAAATAGTAATATATTATTTTTTTTAATATGAATAAGTTATTTTTATATTACCTATCGTTAACGAATATTCTAGTTGGAAATAATCATGTTTAGTCTGATGTCTTTTGTAACAGCTTATCTGTTTAATTAATTTCAATTTATTTATGGAGACATACGCCTTAAATAGATTTATTTTCTAATGCTATATATTGCAGCACTCCTAAAAATATTTTAATTATTTTTGAATACTTAAAAAAGATCAACATCAATCTGTGTGTGTTAAAGTAACAATCCATTACAGATTAAATACATTTAATATTTAGTTACAATTGTATGATGTAATATGCTACTAAGCATTATCAAATTATTTTCAATTTATTTCAAGTGCTAATTGATCTATAGCATTTTATTCAAAGTTTTATTCATTATTTAAATTCACATCGGTTCGAATTGTGCTGTAGGCGGTATAAGGGCCCATACCATTTCCAGCATTGCCGTTGTGTTTTCCATTCATTAAAAAAAAACACTAAAGTAAATTCCTAATATTGTAGATGTCTCATTACACGAGTATACAATTTAAATTATTGGCAGCATATTATATATCATACAAATCGCAATCGAATATTCAAATGAAACAACTCTGTTGAGTTTATTTAGCTAGACTCAAACTACAGAGTTATTAGATAGAATTTTCTAATAATCTAAATCATTAACATGGAACTTATTTCATTGAAAAATATCAACGTAACATATTTGTTGGTTACAATATTTAAATTTTATATATTCTTTAACTTTATGATTTCTATTACATTTTTGCTAAATTATTAACTTGTCTGACATAAGTTTTATTTCAAACCATTCAGCTGCTTTCCAATCACATTATATATATTGCTCGTTTATAGCTTGCGCGGCAAAAACATTTTCGGAATTTTCGGCCATTAACTTGAAATCCGATGGTCTCCAAGTAGCCGGTTGCGTAACCCGCGATTTGAGTTTTGTTCTTTCTCTCTTGATGTGGCTTGAACCAAAGGACTTCGGGTAGCTTTTAAAGCTCAAGCTCTTGGGTCTTCGTGTAGCCGATCATTTGCATTGAGACAAACGCTCGTCAGTTACTCAGTGACTTGGTTTGAGCCTGAGGTGCTCATGCAGAGTGGTGATTATTTTTAACGATGCTGCTGTCATGAAAACGATTCTATTAAGAGTGTACAATTTCAATTACCGGCAGCATTGTATATAAGCAAATTTTAATCGAATATTCAAATGAAATCAAACTTTTGAGTTTATTGAGCTAGACTCAAACTAGAGAGGTATTAGATAATATTATTTTCCAATCTAAATCATAAACTCTTAACATATTTCACATAATAATCTCATTTATGTGTATTTTATTTCACTAAACTTGATTATTTCTATTACAGTTTTACTAAATAATTAACTTGTTTCACATAATTTTGATTTCAAATTATTCAGCTGCATGCCAAGAATACTGCATTTAGTACATTTTCATAGTTTTCGGCCATTAACTTGAAATCAGATGGTTTC
Source organism: Lordithon lunulatus (assembly GCA_963942505.1). Classification (NCBI taxonomy): domain Eukaryota; kingdom Metazoa; phylum Arthropoda; class Insecta; order Coleoptera; family Staphylinidae; genus Lordithon; species Lordithon lunulatus. Next base: position 37,710,125 of record OZ012671.1, read on the forward strand.
CAAGTAGCTAGTTGCGTAACTCGCGATTTGAGTTTTGTTCTTTCTCATTTGATGTGGATTGAACCTAAGGACTTCGGGAAGCTTTTAAAGCTCAAGCTTTTGGGTCTTCACACAGCCGATCATTTGAATTGAGACAAAAGCTCGTCAGTTACATGGCCTGGCTTGAACCTGAGGTGCTCATGCAGAGTGGCGATAATTTTTGACGATGCTGCTGACATGCAAAATGTTCTATTACGATTATACAAATTGAATTATTGGCAGCATGTTATATATAGCATACACATTTTATTCCATTATTAAAATTAATTGAATCTTTTGAGTTTCTTTAGCTAGACTCAAACCACAGATTTATTAGACAGAATTCTGTATATAACCACCAATTCATTAGATTTTCTATAATTCTCAAACTGATTTCTGAATGTACATGTGAGACCAAAACCAATTCCGCTCCTCTCGATACCATTATAACTTTATGGGGCTGAAAATTGCCATGTCTTTTTAAATCTTCTTTTATGGATCGTTTGGAGCAAACTGCAATTATTCAATACCAAATTTAGTCACTTTATTTCAATACATTTAGAGCTAATTGATATGATTTATCGTAAATCGTAAATACGACATAATTTATAAACAAAATTGATAAACAAAAATAATTTTTAAAAAGGTTTAGTAATTATTAGTATCAAAAGAATATTTTTGGCATTAATGTAAATTCCTAGCAGTTGCTCGATATTATAAATCACAAATTCTTTTTTCTTACTGTTTTATGACATGTCGCGTTCTGAAAATTGAATCAATCGCATTCCGTAATTTGATTCAAACGTGTTCTAAAATTTGAAGCATCTCGTTCGAAAACCTGAATTGATCGCGGTTTGTAACTTGATTCAATCGCGATTCGTAACTTGATTCAATCGCGTTCGGAAATTTGAATCAGTCGCGTTCGAAAATTTGAATCACTCGCGTTCGAAAATTTGAATCGCTCGCGTTCGGAAATTTCAAATACTCGCGTTCGGAAATTTCTAATACTCGCGTTCGGAAATTTCTAATAATCGCGTTCGGAAATTTGAGTCAACCGCGATTCGGGACTTGATTCATTCGGGATTCTGTACTTGATTCTATCGCGATTCGTATCTTGATTCAATCGCGTTCGGAAATTTGAATCACTCGCTTTCGGAAATTTGAATCAATCGCGTTCGAAAATTTGAATCAATCGCGTTCGAATACATTAATCAATCACGTTCGAAAATATGAATCAATCGCGTTTTCTAACATGACTCAATCGCGATCGAATATTTGAATCGTTCTCGCGCGGTCACTTGATTCAGCCGCGTGATAAAACTTAAAACAACCGCGTCGACGATTTGCACCCTGAAACGAATGCAGTTCCATTCTACACCCATGAAGGAAGATAGAGGCGGACTCGTTACAGGGGCAATGTAAGTAATTTCAACCAACCAACCATTCATATTAAGTACCTAAAATTTGTTTCTAAACTAAATAACTAATATCAAATTTCTGTTGTTACAGGTGTTACAGTGCTAGTGTTAGCTTTTTATTTGCAAACCGTATTTAAAATTAAAGTGATTAGTCCGCGTTCTTTAACCACGTTAGGGCCCCGCGAGTGTTAATAGTTTCAAGTTAGGGTGTATTATTGCATTTTATGCAAATTAAAGTCAGTGCTTTACATGGGCTGGAGATGGAATGGGGGAGCACCGCTGAAGAAAACAGAAGACATCAACGGGGTGTTCTCCTAACGTGAGTGATCCCCGCAACGAAGTAGTGAGTGCTTTTTGAATCACGGGTCGCGATCGCGTTGCGCATGTAGGTCAGATCAAGTTAGGATGTCTAATAAAACTTCTCTTTCAGCCTAATCCATTTCTTTTCAGGGTCCCTATATGTATTTAGATTATGCTAGGGAAGGGAATTTAGTTGCGCCAAAAGTACCGTATCGTTTCGCAAATAACACCTTAGATATTAATATTTTTGGATTGAATTACAATATTTGCATTCAATTTCATAGGCGGATTATCTAATGGTGTCGTCGCTATTATTTTATATTATATTTGTTAATCATGTTGGTATTGTACTCTGGCAAAAATAGCAGCTTTACATTAAACTAGCTTTCAATCTAAATCAATAACTTATTAACTTATTTTATTTATAATGATCAATATAATATATTTTTATTTTCAATTAGTTCAGTTACATTGACATAATTTTGTTATTTCTATTAAATTATCACTAAATAATCAATTTGTTTGACATAACATATCTTTGATTTAAAATCATGCTGCTTGCCATCCACACTGTATCTACTTGTCTATTTGCTTACCGGCAACAACATTTTCAGAATTGTTCGGCCGTTAACTTGAAATCCGATGGTCTCCAAGTAGCCGGTTGCGTAGCCCGCGATTTGAGTTTTGTTCTTTCTTGATGTGGCTTGAACCTAAGGTCTTCGGGTAGCTTTTAAAGCTCAAGCTCTTCGGTCTTCGTGTAGCCGACCATTTGTATTGAGACAAAAGCTCGTCAGTTACGTGGCTAGGCTTGAGCCTGAGGTGCCCATGCAGAGTGGTAATCATTTTTGACGATGGCTGCTGCCGTGTAAAAGGTTGAATTATGTGCATTCTTATTAGACCAAACCAATAACTCGCGAAACAGTTAATGCTTACGTTAGCATTTGCGACAATAGAAAACAATCCCGTCATTCCAAACCCATCAATTCTATTTTTCAGGCTACCTTAACGAATTTCCTTTTCTGCTTAACCAATCCTTTCCCGCTCGATGAATTGGTGCCTTGTAGTGGCGAGCGGGCTTAATCACATGTACATTGAGAATTTCGTCTTTTTAAAATAGTAATATATTAATTTTTTAATATGAATAAGTTATTTTTATATTACCTATCGTTAACGAAGATTCCAATTGGAAATAATCATGTTTAGTCTGATGTCTTTTGTAACAGCTTATCTGTTTAATTAATTTCAATCCATTTATGGAGACATACGCCTTAAATAGATTTATTTTCTAATGCTATATATTGCAGCACTCCTAAAAATATTTTAATTATTATTGAATACTTAAAAAAGATCAACATCAATCTGTGCGTGTTAAAGTAACAATCCATTACAGATTAAATACATTTAATATTTATTTACAATTGTATGATGTAATATGCTACCAAGCAGTATCGAATTATTTTCAATTTATTACAAGTTCTAATTGAAAAATCAATGGTATCTATAGCATTTTATTCAAAGTTTTATTCAGTATTTAAATTCACATCGACTCGAATTGTGCTGTAGGCGGTATAAGGGCCCATACCATTTCCAGCATTGTCGTTGTGTTCTCCATTAATTAAAAAAACACTTGGAAGTCAATTTCTAATATTGTAGATGTCTCATTACACGAGTATACAATTTAAATTATTGGTGGCATATTATATACCATACAAATTGCAATCGAATATTCTAATTAAACCACTCTGTTGAGTTTATTTAGCTAGACTCAAACAACAGAGTTATTAGATAGAATTTTTTTATAATCTAAATCATTAACATGTAACTTATTTCATTAAAAAAAATATCAACGTAACATATTTGTTGGTATCAATATTTAAATTATATATATATATTTTCACTTTATGATATCTATTACATTTTTGCTAAATTATTAACTTATCTGATATAAGTTTTATTTCAAACCATTCAGCTGCTTTCCAATCACATTGTATATATTCCTCGTTTAAAGCTTGTGCGGCAAAACATTTTCGGAATTTTCGGCCATTAACTTGAAATCTGATGGTCTCCAAGTAGCCGGTTGCGTAACCCGCGATTTGAGTTTTGTTCTTTCTCTCTTGATGTGGCTTGAACCAAAGGACTTCGGGTAGCTTTTAAAGCTCAAGCTCTTGGGTCTTCGTATAGCCGATCATTTGCATTAAGACAAAAGCTCGTCAGTTACGTGACTTGGTTTGAGCCTGAGGTACTCATGCAGAGTGGTGATTATTTTTGACGATGCTGCTGTCATGAAAACGGTTCTATTACGAGTGTACAATTTCAATTACCGGCAGCATAGTATATAAGCAAATTTTAATCGAATATTCAAATGAAATCAATATTTTGAGTTTATTGAGCTAGACTCAAACTAGAGAGGTATTAGATAATATTATTTTACAATCTAAATCATAAACTCTTAACAAATTTCACATAATAATCTCATTTATGTGTATTTTATTTCACTAAACTTGATTATTTCTATTACAGTTTTACTAAATAATTAACTTGTTTCACATAATTTTGATTTCAAATTATTCAGCTGCATGCCAAGAATACTGCATTTAGTACATTTTCATAGTTTTCGGCCATTAACTTGAAATCAGATGGTTTCCAAGTAGCTAGTTGCGTAACTCGCGATTTGAGTTTTGTTCTTTCTCATTTGATGTGGATTGAACCTAAGGACTTCGGGAAGCTTTTAAAGCTCAAGCTTTTGGGTCTTCACACAGCCGATCATTTGAATTGAGACAAAAGCTCGTCAGTTACATGGCCTGGCTTGAACCTGAGGTGCTCATGCAGAGTGGCGATAATTTTTGACGATGCTGCTGACATGCAAAATGTTCTATTACGATTATACAAATTGAATTATTGGCAGCATGTTATATATAGCATACACATTTTATTCCATTATTAAAATTAATTGAATCTTTTGAGTTTCTTTAGCTAGACTCAAACCACAGATTTATTAGACAGAATTCTGTATATAACCACCAATTCATTAGATTTTCTATAATTCTCAAACTGATTTCTGAATGTACATGTGAGACCAAAACCAATTCCGCTCCTTTCGATACCATTATAACTTTATGGGGCTGAAAATTGCCATGTCTTTTTAAATCTTCTTTTATGGATCGTTTGGAGCAAACTGCAATTATTCAATACCAAATTTAGTCACTTTATTTCAATACATTTAGAGCTAATTGATATGATTTATCGTAAATCGTAAATACGACATAATTTATAAACAAAATTGATAAACAAAAATAATTTTTAAAAAGGTTTAGTAATTATTAGTATCAAAAGAATATTTTTGGCACTAATGTAAATTCCTAGCAGTTGCTCGATATTATAAATCACAAATTCTTTTTTCTTACTGTTTTATGACATGTCGCGTTCTGAAAATTGAATCAATCGCATTCCGTAATTTGATTCAAACGTGTTCTAAAATTTGAAGCATCTCGTTCGAAAACCTGAATTGATCGCGGTTTGTAACTTGATTCAATCGCGATTCGTAACTTGATTCAATCGCGTTCGGAAATTTGAATCAGTCGCGTTCGAAAATTTGAATCACTCGCGTTCGAAAATTTGAATCGCTCGCGTTCGGAAATTTCAAATACTCGCGTTCGGAAATTTCTAATACTCGCGTTCGGAAATTTCTAATAATCGCGTTCGGAAATTTGAGTCAACCGCGATTCGGGACTTGATTCATTCGGGATTCTGTACTTGATTCTATCGCGATTCGTATCTTGATTCAATCGCGTTCGGAAATTTGAATCACTCGCGTTCGGAAATTTGAATCAATCGCGTTCGAAAATTTGAATCAATCGCGTTCGAATACATTAATCAATCACGTTCGAAAATATGAATCAATCGCGTTTTCTAACATGACTCAGTCGCGATCGGATATTTGAATCAATCTCGCGCGGTCACTTGATTCAGCTGCGTTCTAAAACTTAAAACAACCGCGTCGAAGATTTGCACCCTGAAACGAATGCAGTTCCATTCTACACCCATGAAGGAAGATAGAGGCGGACTCGTTACAGGGGCAATGTAAGTATTTTCAACCAACCAACCATTCATATTAAGTACCTCAAATTTGTTTCTAAACAAAATAACTAATATCAAATTTCTGTTGTTACAGGTGTTACAGTGCCAGTGTTAGCTTTTTATTTGCAAACCGTATTAAAAATTGAAGTGATTAGTCCGCGTTCTTTAACCACGTTAGGGCCCCGCGAGTGTTAATAGTTTCAAGTTAGGGTGTATTATTGCATTTTATGCAATTTAAAGTCAGTGCTTTACATGGGCTGGAGATGGAATGGGGGAGCACCGCTGAAGAAAACAGAAGACATCAACGGGGTGTTCTCCTAACGTGAGTGATCCCCGCAACGAAGTAGTGAGTGCTTTTTGAAATCACGGGTCGCGATCGCGTTGCGCAAGTAGATCAGATCAAGTTAGGATGTCTAATAAAACTTCTCTTTCAGCCTAATCCATTTCTTCCTTCTTCAGGGTCCCTATATGTATTTAGATAGATGCTAGGGAAGGGAATTTAGTTGCGCCAAAAATACCGAATCGTTTCGCTTATAACACCTTAGATATTAATATTTTTGGATTGAATTACAATATTTGTATTCAATTTCATAGGCGGATTATCTAATGGTGTCGTCGCTATTATTTTATATTATATTTGTTAATCCTGTTGGTATTGTACTCTGGCAAAAATAGCAGCTTTAAATTAAACTAATTTTCAATTTAAATCAATAACTTATTAACTTATTTCATTTAGAATGATCAATATAATATATTTTTATTTTCAATTAGTTCAGTTACATCGACATTATTTCTATTAAATTATCACTAAATAATAAATTTGTTTGACATAACATAACTTTGATTTAAAATCATGCTGCTTGCCATCCACACTGTATCTACTTGTCTATTTGCTTACCGGCAACAACATTTTCAGAATTGTTCGGCCGTTAACTTGAAATCCGATGGTCTCCAAGTAGCCGGTTGTTAATCCGCGATTTGACTTTTGTTCTTTCTCTCTTGATGTGGCTTGAACCTAAGGACTTCGGGTAGCTTTTAAAGCTCAAGCTCTTGGGTCTTCGTGTAGCCGATCATTTGTATTTAGACAAAAGCTCGTCAGTTACGTGACTAGGCTTGAGCCTGAGGTGCTCATGCAGAGTGGTGATCATTTTTGACGATGGCTGCTGTCGTGTAAAAGGTTGAATTATGTGCATTCTTATTAGGCCAAACCCAATAACTCGCGAAACAGTTAATGCTTATGGTAGCTTTAACGACAATAGAAAACAATCCTGTGATTCCAAACTCTCCAATTTCATTTTCAGGTTGCCTTAAACATCCTTTCCTACCTAACCAATCCTTTCCTGCTCGATAAATTAGTGCCTTGTCGTTGGCGAGCAGGCTTAATCACATGTACATTGAGAATTTCGTCTTTTTAATTAATTTTATATAGTAAATATATTTTAACTATGATATAGTAATTTACATAATTAGTGCAAGAAGGCAAGTTTCTCGAATAAGCGAATGAGTTTGCAGCACAAGCCGAAGGCGTGTGCTGTATAAAGATCGGATTCGGGAAACAGCTCTATCGCACGAATAATGTATGTTATTGTTTGTCGTATTCACCAACGTTCTATAAATCTATGAATAGCTATTGAACCCATAAGTATTCGTTGTTATAGCAACCATAAATACATTATCTAGAAATGTAGGTACCTACTTTAGATTCTCTCTATTGAAAACACTGAATAATTAAATGAAAAGGTGTTACCAAAGCTCCAATTGCAAGCGCTATTCAAGGTGTTTGACATTTGTTTTGGCATATTCTGTCACAATGACGTTGCCAATTTATTCATTCAATAGCTTATGGGACCTATAAAGTTTATGGGATGTTGGTGAATCATGCCCGTATTCACCAACATCCCATAAACTTTATAGGTCCCATAAGATATTAGATGAATCAATTGACAACGTCATTGTGACAGAATATGCCAAAACAAATGTCAAACACCTTGAATAGCGCTTGCGAATGGAGCTTTCTGATATCTGTCTGATATCTATCTGTCTGATATCTATCTGTCTGATATCTATCTGTCTGATATCTATCGTGACAACTTATCTGTTACATTATATTCAAGGTGTTTATGGAAACATACACAAGTATACAATTCAAATTATTGGCACCATATTATATATTATATAATTTGCAAATGGATATACATATAAACTGTTTTGAGGTTTTTAATTAGATAGACTCTTAACTATTGAGTTATTAGACAGGTTTTTTTTTCATGCATCAATTCAGATAATTTTGAATAATTCTCATACCGATTTCTGAATGTACATGTGAGACCAAAACTAATTCCGCGCGTTTCGATACCATTGAGGCTGAAATTGGCCATGTCAGTTATCACAGCGCGAGTTCTACCATTTTATTTCCCAATAACTAAAAGTGTCGCTATTATTCAGCGTTCTGTAGTGTAGTCACTTTATTAAAAGTATGTTCTGAAAGTCAATGCATTAAATGGGCTGGGGATGGAATGTAGAAGCTCCACTCAAGCAAATTGAGGACAACATCGGGGTGTTCTCTTAACGTGTGTGATCTCCGAAACACAAATAGCAAGTGCTTTTTGAATTACGGGACATGACCGAGTTAGGTCAATAATTTATGCAATATCAAACAATTTATTCATGGGTTATAGTTACCTCGCCTTTATACAATCGAGCCATAAGGATTTAGGTCCAGGGACCTTGCAGGACAATGAACGGAACCGTTTCTTCCATTTCCCATTGAAATTATAATTGAACCACTCACATTTCTTCCAGCATGTGGTGGTGTACCGTGATGCTGATACCACATTCTATATAGTAGACCAATAGGAATGTTGTCTAATAAATATTGAGTTATTTAAAAAAAAAAGCTAGTTTTGCCTAGGCTTTTAATTGTATTCTAACTACAAATGGTCTGACTGCGCAGGCCGGAATTTGAACCAGGGCCGCCCCTTCGTATAACGGTATTTCTAATCACTACACCGGCGTTTACATAAAATAAATAACGCTTTTAAAATTTAAATTACTATATTTTGTATCACTTAAAATCAATAATCTTATAAAGAGTACATAAAATTAGGAAGCAGTATCTAATACTGACGCGCTGCCGCCTCCAAGTCCTCCAAGACGTCACCAGCAGTCGCCATAAATAATTATAAAGACGTCGCGGAGAAGAGGAGACGCAGTGCGTGCGTTCAAAACATCCTGCAGACACCGCCTACGTGCAGTTCTCCAGGTTGTTTTCCAATCTCACACCACGCAGCACATTGTTCATTGTGCGCAACAGTGGGTTCTTGCCGCAACCGCATTTGTTCCGGAAGTCATCCAAGTCGAGTGCCCAAACCATGCCTCCACCCAGTCCGAGATCTTTCACTAGTTGAGACTAAAACACAAACATGATTTACAATTAAGATTAGGGTTTTCTTATATCGATGGTGTAGCGCTAGAAGGGCCAATCTGATTTTAAACAACAAAAAGACCAAATTGAGTTAAAGGACTTAATAAACAAAACTAAAAGGGCCAATCTACAAGGGCCAGCTCCCTCTCAATTCTTCATTTCACTGTAGTATTAGTATTAAGCTCTTTAAAACAGTTTGGTGCTTTTGTTAAAAGATTGGCCTTTTTTTCGCTACAGCGTCGATGTTTTATAATTTCATTTTTTTATTTATAAATTCTTTCAAATTTCATGAATGTGTACTGACCTTTCGTTTTATGTCGGCTATGTCATCGTAAGAGGTCCACTGGTTTCCGTTGTACGCATACGGTCCTATCCTGCCCTCAGGATCTCGCACCACTTTCCAACTTCTTTGCTTTACTTTCTGACATATCTAAAAAGTAATTTATATATTTATTATGGATACTATATATATCCTTATTATTATAGAATGTTCTTTGTGAGGCTTTAACATGAAAAAAATTAGGCGAATTCCGCTGTCGAGTTTTCTGAATGAATTGTAAAACGGTGAAAAGCTTATTGCACGACAAATAAGGAATAAACATCTATAAATGTACAGGTTTACCTAAAATTTTGAAGACTTTAAAACTTATACGCGAGTGTAGATAGACAGTTATTAATGTACAGGTTTATCTGAATTTTACAACTTTTTACTAAATTGCTAGTTAAATTACCTCGTAAAACGCTAAAAATCCTCCAGCTCTAGTAAAGTCTCCAGCTTCACCAGGTCCATAGGCCAAGGCATTCAATCCATGATTCGAGCTGTCCGCCAGTGAGAACGACTGTCCATACAATGGCATACCCATCACCAGTTTCTTAGGATCAGCCCCCTTTTCAATCCAATAATGCATTGTGAAATTCTGAAAAAAAAAAGTATAATTTTACATCTAAAGTGGCCACAGATTGAGCTCGAAAATTTCTAGTAATGCAAATTGCATGGGAGTTGGTTAACACTGTCTGCAAACTACAATTATGCATTTTATTCGTGTGTGTGTTTGTGGGATGAAGAGAGGTGGGAAGTGGAACAAATGTTACTTTATAATTGTCGTTTAAAGTACACGACATCGTTAATTTCGCCGTGTTAATTGACTTATGCCGCACCATGCATATAGACCAGTGATTTTTAACCTTTTTGAAGACAGAGAGCACTTTTGATCATAAGAAAAACTCGCGGAGTCAATCACATACAGTGGATGATTCAATTTCGACTTTCATAATTTCTTGGAGTACTTGCAGAGCACCGGTTAAGAACCATTGATATAGACTTTATTTTTTGATCAAAAAATTATGTATTTCAAGCCCAATTATATATATAAAATAATATTATAAATTTAAATTTAATTTTTTTTTTTTTTTTTTCATTTTTTATAACAAACGATTGTACTTACGGTGTTAAACGTATCATAAGTATCTCCTGGATAATAGTAGAGTGGAGCTACATGCCCAGTCTTCTTATCCCACTGCCCATGATAATCGTAACACATCACCGCGATCCAGTCAAAATCATCACTCAAACTGGGCACATCATAACCAGCATCAATCACAGTCTTGCTAGGCGATACAGCTGCGGACAGCAACCATCCCCGTGGATTAAACGCCTGCCTTAACTCCCTAACAAACGTTGCAAAATCTGCTTTATCTGAAGCCGGCCCCTGATTGCAGTCGACCTGCCAACACTTGGGGTACTCCCAGTCCAAATCCAAACCATCAAAGCCCCATTTCTCAATGAATTGCACGACATTTGCTATAAACTTAGCGCGGGCAGCCGGGTCGTTTACCAAACGCGAGTATTTGTCGCCCAATGAGTCATTCCAGCCGCCTAATGCGATTAAAACTTTGATGCCTTTAGCTTGATACTCTATGACTTTCGAGTAAAATTCATTATCGATATCCGCCCAACTATCGTGAGGTTTTAGAGTGAGACTAGTGGCGTCGAGTACTGCAAAGCCATAGGTGATGTGTGTGCAGAGTTCTGCGTCGATATCACCGGGTAGGTACTTGCCCTCGCCTTCCCTATACCAGGCCCAGTTGGTGAAGTAACACACAACTTTGTAACCATCTTTGCCGGGTGGTATCGGTTTGTGGGTTGTTCCAGTACTGGGTCTACGTGTGGTTGTGGTTGTGGTTGTTGTCACAATCTCTGTTGGGGGTCTTGTTGGGGAGTCTGTTGTTGTGTGGTCTGGATGGCATGGAGTGTTTTCCGGCCAATCACAGTTGTTGTTCAAAGTGGACCAGTAGAGTCCACTGGGGCAGTAGTGGAGTTCGAGAACATTCTGGTTGCATTGGTAGTACGCGTTGCAGTCGGATTCGTGAGGTTCGAACATTTTACCTGCAAAACAAAATTATCCACATAATAATTTTCAATTAAAACATAATCCCCCCCCCGTATTCACTGATGTTCCATAAATCTATCAATAGCTATTGAACCCATAAGTATTCGTTGTTATAGCAACAGCAAATACATTTATCTAGGGAATGTAGTTACTTTAGATTCTCTCTATTGGAAACACTGATTAGTTAAACAAAAGGTGTCATCAAAGCTCCAATTGCAAGCGCTATTTAAGGTGTTTGACAATTGTTTTGGCATATTCTGTCACAATGACGTTGTCAATTTCTCCATTCAATAGCTTATGGGACCTATAAAGTTTATGGGATGTTGGTGAATACGGGCAAATGTATGTTAAATAATAATAATAATAACTTGACTTGATGTCCATTCAATATGCAACAAAACGAAGATCTACATATAAAATAAATACTACTTCTTGAAGTATATTGGCTCAACAACAGAGCAAGAATAACCCGGTTTGCATAGAGCCGGCAAGGGGAAGCTGAATTTTTTTCCGGCACTAGTGCCGAGGAAGTGTGTCGAAATTCAACAATAATAATTACTGAAAAAATAAGGTCTCTGTCCCTAGAATAGACAATCTCTATATGATCTAACTACTATATGATCTAATACTAATCCACAAACTCTACATGACTAACAGTTATTACATAACGTCCAGGGCAGAGATAAATTGGTCAAAATTGTAGCTAACCTACAGTAATGGAGAGATTGCCATTAAGAGAGAAACATCCCATATGAATAATCCATTAACGGTTATTTACCTTTGCAAGGCCTTCCTACAAACGCAGGTTCATCGGTGTCTTCAGTTCTCTGCGTGGTCGTAGTAATAGAATCAGCTTCAGTCGTTCTAGGTGTAGTCCTTTCTGGTTTTCTAGTAGGTTTCGTGACCATTCCTTCCAATAAACAATCCGGTTCGGCCGTGCTGTAGTTCCTCAACACCCTATTAATAGTCTTCAACAGTGGGTACGTTTCGCAACCGCACAGGTTCCTGAAGTCGTCCAAATCCAACGCCCAAATCATACCACCTCCCAATCCCATCGCTTTAATGTATTCCGACTTGTGACGGATCATGCTGCGGTCATCAAACGAAACCCATTGGTCACCCTTGTACGCGTATGGTCCCATACTTCCTCTGCGATCGTATACCACCTTCCAGCCTTGCTTGATGCTCTGGCAGATTTCGTAGTAAGCGAGGAAACCGCGCGCGCGGGTTTGATCACCTGCCTCGCCTCCACCGTATGTCGGTGCGTTTAGACCATTGTTAGAATTGTCGGCTAGAGAGAAGGACTGGCCGTAAGTGGGCATGCCCATTACGAGCTTCTTGCGGTCGGCACCTTGATCGATCCAGTAGTTAATTGTGAAATTCTGGAATTCAATTTACCATTATTATATTAACAAACAATATACGGAAACCTGATCATGAGCTGAAGTTGCTCGAAACGTTGTGAATAATAAAGAAATAATATTCACAAAGCCTTTTGGTTTTAAGGAAAACTCCTTTTTTTTAAATTATGTATATTTCTCCATCTTATTGTGGCTTCATCAGGATATATTTCTAGAATGGAAAACATGTAATGGAACCTTTTGCTTTGTTTGATAATTTCTGTCTATTCTATTGCGAGTATTAATTTAACCATACAATGAGGTGTATTCTATTGTACATGTGTTCCATTGTAGAAATAAATCCTGATGAAGCCACAATTAGATGGCGAAATTTAGATAATTTTTAAAAAGCAGTTTTCCTTCAAGCCCAGTGCTTGTAACCCGAAATTTTTTATATCTTATCGAAACTAGTTTTCGGCAAAAACTATCCCACTCGTATTATTTATATATCAGTATAATGATAATACAGTATTATATGTTATATCAGTATAATGATAATACTTACAGTATTATATGTTATATTAGTATAATGATAATACTTACAGTATTAAACGTAACATCAATATCTTCCGGATGCGCGTACATAGGAGCAACATGTCCTGTAACCTTGTCCCACTGTCCATGATAATCGTAACACATGACAGCAATCCAGTCCAAGTATTTAGATAACGTTGGCACATCATACCCAGCATCAATCACCCTCCTACTGGGCGAAACAGCCGCTGACAACAACCAACCTCTTGGTTTAAACTCGTCACTCAATTCCTTCACCCACAATCCAAACGCTTCTTTATCGGATGAAGGTCCTTTGTTGCAGTCCACTTGCCAACACTTGGGATACTCCCAATCGAGGTCAAGACCATCAAAGTTGTGCTCCTGAATGAAATCAACGACGTGCGTGATGAAACGGCGTCTGGATGATGGGTTGTTGACCAGTTTGGAGTATTTGTCGCCGGCGGAGTCATTCCAACCGCCTAAAGCGATGAGGACTTTGATGCCTTTAGCTTTGTAGGCTGTTACTTTCTCGTAGAATTCTGAAAACAAACATTTCTATCTAATATCGCTTTTTTAGCATCTGGCGACACTATCACTGAAATCCAGATAGATCCCTTTTAAACTACTGTGGGATATTTAGCATAATTTTTACGATGTTTGATTGTAAAAAGCAGGGCAAGTGCTACATTACCGACGGGACCAACGGCCTAAAGAGCCTTTTGGTGCTTCGAAAGGCTCTTTAAGCCGTTGGTCCCGTCTGTAATGCTATTTGGAGCACATATGTTACAACTAGAGCCCCTTTCGTTTATCGTTTATCGAGCTGTTTTGGGCTGGTTTCTTAGAATAGCCCGGAACAGCTTCCATGATAATCGAAAGCGACTTAAGATTCATGCCGCACCGAGATTTGAAATCGAGTCTGCTGCGTTATAAGTCAGCATTTTACCGTTTGGCTTTTCAAAAATGATTTCAATTATAATTTAGTAATAATAATTTTTAACTTACTGTTATCAAAATCTGCCCAAGTATCGTGCGGCTTGATGATCGACTGGTCTCCATTTAAAACAGCAAATCCGTAAACGATGTGCGTACAAAGATCAGCATCAATATCACCGGGCACATATTTACCATTGCCCTGCCTATACCACGCCCAGTTAGTGAAGTAACAAACCACCTTATATTCAGAATCATGATCTACAATTGGACTAGTTGTAGTTTGTGGGCTTTGAGTCGTAATCACATGCGGTGGTAATTTCGAATGATCTTCCGGTTGTTCAGGTTGTTGAGGTCGCTCAGTTGGTTTAATTGGCCTATCAGGTTTCATTGGTATTTCAAAATCTCCAGTACCCTTCTCAGCTAGCACTTGTTGAATTGTCGTCAATAGAGGATGTCTACCCTCTCCGCAACGGTTTTTAAAATCATCCAAATCCAACGCCCAGACCATACCACCACCCAAGTCCATTTGGCGAATGTACTCGGACTTCATGCGGATCATAGCTTTGTCATCATATGAAACCCATTCATTTCCATGGTATGCGTATGGTCCCATACGTCCCTCAGGATCTTGCACCACGGTCCAGCCTTGTTTGATTTTCTCGCAGATTTCGTAGTATGCTAAAAAGCCGCCGGCGCGTGTAAATTCGCCTGCAGTTCCAGGGCCTGGAGCACGTGCGTTGAGGTGGTTGTTGGTTGGGTTTTCCAGACGGAAGGATTGTCCGTATAGAGGCATGCCCATTACTATCTTTCTGCGGGGAACACCTTCTGAGATCCAGTAGTTGATTGAGTAATTCTGAGAAGTATAATTAATTGTTTATTAGCATTTTATATTTGATAAGTTTATTTATTACTAGTCCTAACTACCTCTGAGAGCATAAGTAACTTCGAGAAGAGAATGGATTCTATAATTATTTACTTAATTCCTTGTGTTTTTTTGGATCTTAATTATTACTTACCGAATTGAAGAATGAAACATCATCATCAGGATGTTCATAGAGTGGAGCCACGTGGCCAGTTTTCTTATCCCACTGTCCGTGGAAGTCATATGTCATTACAGCAACCCAGTCCAGTCCTTCAGCCATTGCTGGTACATCGTAACCGGCATCAATAACTGTTTTGCTGGGTGTAACCGCAGCTGATAGCAGTAGTCCTCTTGGTTTGAAGGCGGCGCTCAGTTCTCTAACAAATGCCCCGAATGCTGCTTTGTCAGAGTCTGGTCCTTTTTTGCAATCAACCTACAAACAAAATATATAATTATATGAGTAGAACTAGATGAAATTTCCGTCGTGCGACGGTGTGTGATGAATTAACTATCTCGTCCAACATCTGTGAGTCTGAGGGACTACTCATTTATCTTCTACTTATATACGTCCTCTCAAAATTACCAAATCTAATATTGGGCCGGATAAACTAATTCTAACAGGATAAATAAAACGATTTTTTACTTTGTTTTTTATCACACTTCAGTTACACTTTGCAACTAGTTTCGGCTAAGCTCTAGTCATTTCAAAATGGCTAGAGCTTAGCCGAAACTAGTTGCAAAGTGTAACTGAAGTGTGATAAAAAACAAAGTAAAAAATCGTTTTATTTATCCTTTAAAATGAATTATCACAAAGTAGACGCCTTAACAAGCCAATATTTAATTCTAACATGTTTTTTCTGTCAGGCTCCCATAAGAAATAGACCACATAGACTAATACATATATAAATAGATAATACAAATATAAATGAATCAAAAACATTTAGAGGTAATTATATAAAAAAAAAGACAAATTATATTTCTTAAAAAAAAATTCAATACAAAATATAACAATAAATTATAGTTATAGGCACGGATGTATAAAACAGATAACTCTCGAGTTAATTTGACATCCGTTCTTCTAATCTCACTTTTTCCAACTTTGACACAATGCGACGTTGCCATATATAAAAAGAAGTACATGCCGCTATGAAATATAAAGTTAAAAACAATTTATGCAACATCTAACAATATAATCACGGGTTATAGTGGCCTAGCCTTTATAATACCGAGCCTAAGGCTAAAAAATAAAATAATAATAATTTATTACGTTAATTTAATAATTAACTACTGATTATTTTTTTATTTGGTTGAACCCAATGCGAATTGCCTTAACTGTATCAGCTCTATCTTCCATTCTTTATGTATAAATCCTTCACTCACCTGCCAACACTTGGGATATTCCCAGTCCAAATCCAAGCCGTCAAAGTTGTGCCTTTCGATGAACTCAATAACATGCGTTATGAACTTAGCTCTGGCTGCAAGATTGTTGACCAGACGTGAATACTTGTCACCCTGCGAGTCATTCCATCCACCAATAGCGATTGTCACCTTAACGCCCTTCTGTTTGTACGCAATAACTCTCTCGTAGAATTCTAAAAGTACAAAATGAAGATATGAAACATTTTACCATACCAACGAAAGTGTAGAAGTGGAAATTTGAAGCTGTTTGAACTTTACTGTTAATATACTGTGGTATATAGTGGGCCGGTTAGGTATAGCATATCGGCACCTAGGCCAGTCACACGCCAGAAGGAGATAATTAAGAGGCATTGATAACCAGAGGGCTTACAACTGTTACTTATGGCTTCAAGAAGAACAACGGCCAAACCACGTTGAACTGCGTCGACTCGCAGGTCAAACTAAGTAAGGGGGGCAGGTACGGCAATAAACGTAGCGTCTTTCCCAAATAGGGCGGTTACAAACAGCGTCTGTTCCCAAATTGGGCGGCTGATTTACTACACACTAAGACGCCCTCCGAAAAGGGGGTTCCTCGTCTCCGAAAAAAGAACTAGTTACGAATACTCTACGAAAGAGTACTGGACAGGAACTACGGCAACGAACCTAGCAGAGAATATAAAGGACAAGAGATTGGAAATGAGAGTAGTGTCGTGGAATGTCCGAACCATGCTAAGACCAGGAAAAATACAGAAAATCGCATGCACAAAACATCGACATAACAGCGCTGCAAGAAATTAGGAAAGGATAAGGAGAAATAGGCTAGAGAGCGTACTCCCTATATTTTAGCGGTGGTGAACGACAAAGGGGTATATGGAACCGGAGTTATACTGAACAAGAACGCGAGCGATCCACTAATAAACTTCGAGCCAATTTATAACAAAATGTGCAAGATATGATTAAATGGCAAATTTACAAAAATAACAACAATAAACGTGTACGCGCCAACGGAAGAATCAGATGAAGGAACAACTGACGATTACTACGACGTTACAACGAGAATGCGACAAAGTACCCAACCACGACCTCAAATTAATGGTAGGAGACTTCAACGAAAAAAAAAACAAAAATAGGGCTAAAATAGAGATATAAGCTGTTGGCCGACACAGCCTACATACAACATGTCCGAATGGAGAAAAACTCTTGTCACCTGGCAGAAATACAAAATATAATAAGAAGCAGCACGGACTACAAGATGTAATCAAATTGATCATGTTGCAATATCAAAGAGATGGGCATCATCCACAAACTACGTGCATATTCAGAGGAATCAACTGCGATTCAGACCACTTTTTAGTAATAACAAACAAACATAATTCAGAAATGCGACGGTACCAAACCTAGGAAATGAATGTAACGTAAGAGAGAAATTACAAGAATCTAAGGAGGCACATCAAAAATACTATTCTAAACGGAGCTAACCAACTGGGAGAAATACAGAAGAAACGAAACGAGAAATGATTTGATAAAGACTGCAGACAGAAGATAAAACTAAAATAGTAAGACAGGACTGTGTCCTATCGCCACTTCTGTTCAGGAAAGAGGTAGAAGTACTAATAACTGTGAAGAAAACGAAGCAAGCATATTTAGGCCATATAATGAGGAACAACTAGCGTTATTAATTCAGAAAAAAAAAACTCGAAGAAGAAATAAGAAAGAAAGATGTGTTATATCAAAACCTTGAATATCTCAATCAATATAAATATCAGTAACAGTTCTTACTATTATCAGTATCAGCCCATGAGTCGTGTGGTTTGATCACAAGGTTCTCGTAGTCCAGCACCGCGAAACCATATACAATATGTGTACAGAGGTTGGCGTCGATGTCCTCAGGTAGATATTTGCCGACGCCTGGTCGATACCACGCCCAATTAGTGAAGTAGCAGACAATTTTAAAGTAGCCGGAGTTCGGTTTCAAAGGTACCACTGGTGCCGCTTCAGTCGTGACTATTTCCGGCTTCTTGGGAGGTCGGGAAGGCTCCACTTCTCCCGGATCTGTTGGCACTTCAACGCCCGGCAGCTCACCTTCGCCTGTACATTTCGCGTTCGCTGGCCAATCGCAAATCTTCTTGTCCTGGAAGTTACATTTACAGTATAGTACGGGCATAGTATTAAATTACTGAACGGCAATGGCAATTATCGCTGTACTGGGTACGATGAATTAATTATCTCGACAACTCTATTTCTTACTTTCACCCCCGCATTCACCGACGTTCAATAATACTGTCAATCTTAGAACTGTCAGTATTTGCTTTAATCCTCCTTTTATATTTGTCAAGTAATCAATTATCCGGATTAACATCAGTATTCTCTTGATTCCATCATTACTATACCTTACACGATCAGTAAAACTGGCAATATTTTAGAATAATGAATATTTTAATCATATTATCGTACAGTAATACTGTCATTATTCTAAAATATTGACAGTAATATTGATCGTGTAAGGTGCCTTATAAATCTATCAATAACTATTGAACCCATAAGTATTCGTTGTTATAGCAACATTAATACAAATATTTAGGGAATGTAGTTACTTTAGATTCTCTATTGGAAACACTGAATAATTAAACACAAGATGTCATCAAAGCTCTAATTGCAAGCGCTATTGAAGGTGTTTGACATTTATTTTTGGCATATTCTGTCACAATGACGTTGTCAATTCATATATTCAATAGCTTATAGGTACCACATAATGTTTATGGGATATGGGTGAATACAGGCATCAGTCTAAAGAAATTTAAATTCAAATTTCAGTTTCCACTGAGGAACAGCTGCTTAAGCAGTTTACATTGAGTATTTTTTACATTGCACTCATGTGACATTTGTAACTCAATTATGTTGTAAAGTTTGACCTTTTACTTGTCTATGGTTTGACATTTTATTTGTCTATGGTTTGACCCAATGATGCATGTATTCACAAACATCCCATAAAATGTATAGGTCCCATAAGCACAAATTAAAAACGTCATTGTGACAGAAATTGCCAAAAAAGACCTTCAATAGCGCTTGTGATTGGTGCTGTGATGGCACCTTTTGTTTAATTATTCAGTGTTTCCAATAGAAAGAATTTAAAGTAACTACTTTCCTTAAATAAAGAATTTGTTATTGCTATAACAACGAATATTTATGGGTTCAATAGCTATTGTTAACATGCAATGATTGATGATTCCATTTTATGCAAATAATTACTAATGCTTTTAGGTGTAGGTATTATAAGTTGATTAATTTAACTTACACTATTCCACTCTAATCCGTCCGAACAAGAAAACGGCTCATACTTTCCCCACAAACATATCAAATACTGCGAACAATGACCAGCGTACCCAGCGAATTGTCCTGGTTCGCAAGTAGAGTATGGCAGACTGGCTCCAGCTATAAAAAATAAATTATTAAAATCCGCTACATATTATTTCATTTTAAAATAATTACTTTTAGCAAACTTATCACTAAACTGCGCGAGTTCCTTGCGATCCAAGCATTTAATTTTGTGTCCCCAATCGCACATCTTCTCGTTGACATTCCAGTGAAGACCAGGCGCGCATCTTTGCGAAACAAGCTGCCCGTTAACGCACACATAGAAGCTATTGCACTGTTCGTGCGCGTAATACTGGCCACCCTGGCATTTCTCCAATTGACCAGAGACGGGGGTGGTTACGGGTGGTTTACGTGTGGTGATTATAGCAGGCTTACGAGTTGTTATGGGCTTTCTGGTTGTTGTTTGCGGTACAGGAGGCGCTAAAAGTAAATTGAGAAGTTTAAATACTTTTATGAGAGAATTATTACACTTGGGCTCGGTTGTAATAAAGCAGACAACTTTCGAGTTCATTTCCAATCCGTGATTCTAATCTCACTGTTGATAACTGTGGCACCTAATTGCCATATATAAACAGATATACACCAGACTGTGAAATGGAAAGTTGTAAACAATGCATGCAACATCAATTGTAGTAATATATATATATATATATATATATATATATATATATATATAAATTGTTTACAACTTTCCATTTCACAGTCTCGTGTATATTTGTTTATATATGGCAATTATCATTATTTTCTCTAAAACTTTGTTTTCGCTCCAACATTTCTTTAACTTATATAGCATTATTGTTGAAAAATGTTATTATATACAAATCCTACATAAAAAATTTCCTATACATTATGCCTTTTATAACTTACCTTCTTCTTCGCATTTAGCAGAACTAGGCCAATCGCATACATTAACCTCTCGATTCCAGTGCAATCCACTAGCACAATTTTGTTTCTTCATTTCACCCAAAATACAACGGTAGTACGCGTTACAATTATGAGGATCCGACGTGTATTGCCCGCCATCACACTTCATCGGTTGTTCAGGCTCTTTTTCCGGCATGACAATAGCTGGAGGTGGCATGGTAGTTTCCGGCAACGCTGTAGTAGGTTTCCTAGTGGTAATACGTTGAGTTGTTGTGGTCCTTCTTTCTGTAGTACTTTCTGGAGTCCACCAAGCTGACGTTGTAGTTTTTTTCGTACTAGTTGTAGTCCAAGGCGTTTCAGTGCTGCTTGAAACGGATGCACCGCTATCAATTCCAGTTGTTAGAGTTGGTGGTGCAGGGGTAACAGGGTCAGCAGGTTTGGTACAATCGTTATTACCAGTTGAGCTGTCATCAATTAAACCTAAACCTCTATTGATGCTTCTTAACAGTGGGAAGGCTCCTTGACAGCAACGGTTAGCGAAATCATCCAAATCAACAGTCCAAGCAACAGCACCTCCATAGCCAGAGTCTTTAATGTATTTAGCTTTATCGTAAACAGTGTCTGTATCGTCGTATCCCACCCATTGGTCTCGAGAATAGGCATAAGGGCCGCAAGTGCGAGCGTTGTCTCTGATTTGAATCCAACGTTGGTTACGTACTCTGTTGCAAATTTCATAGTAGGCTAACATGCCGGGTTGTTTGGTGTACTCCCCTGCATCACCCGGGCCTGCTGTTGGTACACCTATATCGTAATTGCCATCGTGTTTCGCCAAGGTAAATGTTTGGCCGTAGAATGGTATGCCGACAATTAGTTTGTCTTTGGGGGCTCCGTTTGAAACCAAATAGTCCATTGTGTATTTCTGTAACAATAATTTTGATGATATCTCTATGATTCTGTAGATTTTAATCATTTTATTTCGATTTGATAAACTCGTGAAGAAATTTGAAAAGTATATATAAGTGTGAATCCACCTCTTAGCAATCTACATATCTAGATATTGATCTTATTAGGTCTCGTCAGTGTAGCTCAACTAGTGAGGATGAATTCACACAATATCTCGAGTGGTTATATACAAAAATGTTACTACTAACCCCCTAGGAGGAAAGTTAAACGCCATCTGGCGGCACCACATCTATTAGCAATGCATATAGGTGTGCATTGCTAATTGATGTGATGCCGCTAGATGGCGTTTAACATTCCTCCTAGGGGGTTAGTTGTAACAAATTTGAGCCCTTTATTGGATTATTATTCCAACAGAATGTTCGAGATATCAGCACAAAGCCAATCTTGGAAAATATATGTGTGAATCCATCTGCTAGCAATCTATACATCTAAATTCCGATCATCAGTGAATTCAGAAACGCTCTAGTGGTTTATATACAAAGTTATGCCTTCCTCTCTTTCGCCAGATGGCGCTAAACTTTCCTGTTAGAGAGAAAGTTGCATTACTTTATATATAAACCAATAGAAATGTTGTGAATTCATGCTCACTAGCTGAGTTGCACTGAAATCTAGTTATCTTCTTCTTGTGGTGCCGTCTCCTATCGGAGGTTGGCAATCATCGTGGCGGTTCGAACTTTTGACGCAGCTCTAAAAAGTTGGATTCTCGTTTGTCCGTACCATTCTCGTAGGTTCTTTAACCATGAGGTTCTTCGACGCCCTACGGCTCTTCATCCTTGAATTTTTTTCTGCATAATTAGTTGGAGAATCGAGTATCTCTCCCCCGGGTAATGTGTCCCTAATAATCTAGTTGTGTAGATTGTTAAGAAGTGTATTCACACATCTATATTTTACTACTACAAGACTCCGGCATGTATTCATAAATGTCTTTTTAGTGGGTAACAGCTCCACACTGTCAGTGTATGGTACACTGTGGTCTGAGTGCAGATGGTTGCGTCCAAAAGGAAATATAAATAAAGTAGAAATATCATACGGAAATATAAATCATAAATCAAGTATTCGAAATAAATAGATCTGAGTGTATAGAAATTATCAAAACTAGTAGTAGTAGGCTATCGATCTTCGAGTCTTTCTGCAGTGTGTTAGTGTACGTGAATGTGGGTGTTAGGACTTGTTACTTCAGAAAATCTTCCCTGAATGTTGTTAATTGTATTTCCACGATAAATGGAACCTACCAACTACCCAGGCCGGGATTCGAACCCGAGCCTCCCGTTTGTAAAGCAGGTATGCTAACCACTGTATTACATCGGCGTGTTATCAAATTTATATTATCAAAATAAAAAATTGTTTCATTATTGATTTTTTATACTGTACGTGTAAAATAATCACTCACCGTATTATATTGTGGATAATTATCTCCTGCGCGCTCTTTCAAAGGACTAACATGTCCCGTCCTCCTCTCCCAACTGCCATGGTAGTCATAAGTCATCACCGACATAAAGTCCAACTCTTTACCAAGCGAGGGTAGATCGTATGCCACATCAATCACCTCTTTATATCCAGAAATAGCAGCAGCCAAAATCAGTGGCGGGCTTTGCTTATCAAACTCCTTTCGCAGCTCTTGGGCTAGTTTGACAAAGTTTGCGCGATCAGTCGCTGGTCCTTTCTTGCAGTTACTCTGCCAACATACGGGGTAGTTCCAGTCCAGGTGTAATCCGCGGAAACCGTGTTTCCTGAGGAATGCAACGGTACCCACAGCAAACTTCCTGCGGGACGAACCATCGCTGACTAAGCGGGAGTATTTGTCACCAGCTGAATCAGTCCAGCCACCGAGTGATAGGAGGACTTTGGTGTCTTTTAGGGATGTGACTCTGTTATATAAATCTAAAAAAAAAAACAATCAACTCTATACATACAAATCATAAATTGTAAAGCACTGCAACTTTCTCACCAGAGAGAAAGTTTAACGCCACCTGGCGGTAACAACGTTAATTGACTATCAACATACTCATGCCATCAGGCTTACCGAATGGAATAACATGCCAACGGAGTTTTCAAAATATCGATTAATTAAATATAAATTGCTTGTAGGAAATATATAATATTTTAAATATCTTTATCTTGTGAGAAATGTATTGCACATTGCGCGGCAATAACCGCGGTCTGCTGAGACAGCACCATCAAAAGCATTCGGATAGCGACCTAATCATTTTCGCAAAACGCGGCCTACAAACTCGGACTACGAACTACGTACATTCAGGCATTTCATCCACGGGGCACAGTCCGCCGTTTCTATGCAGAGCACCGCGGATGGCGACGCCACAAATAGTAACGACATACAGATTAATTTAGTTTATAAGCTACGGCTTGTAATAGTATTAATATCTATTAGTATTGATCAGTTGGCCCGCTGACAAAATAGCAAGAAAGTTTGCATTACTTTGTATATAAACCACTTGGGATTATCAGTATTCATCATCAATAGCTGAGCTACACTGATGAGATATAATATCATCGAAATCTAGATCTGTAGATTGCTAAGAGGTGATTTCATGCTTATATATGTCATTAATTCTAGTACTGTCTTATTGAAACTTACTATTGTCCAGATCCGCCCATGGATCAAACTCCTTCAGTAAAAGCGTTTCCGGCTCTAAACTCGCGAACGCGTAAATCACATGCGTGCATAGTTGTTGGTCAAGGTGTTCCGGCACGAATTTTCCATCTCCTTTTCTATAAAATGCCCAGTTCGTTAAATAACATACGACTTTCGGTCTGCCATCAGCAACTCCTTCGTTGCGCAGCATTACATCTAAGTGCCTGACTGCGTTGGGGATGTGCACTGTTTGTCCCGGCCGACACTTATCTGCATCGATGTAGTCGCATTTTCCTGATGTTGGATCGAACATAAGACCTGCACCGCAGGTGAGGTGGTAGCTGAAGCCACTGCGGCAGATGAAATACGAGGAGCAATCGCGACGGTCGCTGTAGAGGCCGTCAGATTCGCAAGTGCCGTAGGGTTTTGTTGGGGTGGCTTCTGGTTGAACAGCATGGGGCCCATCAACTAGAACAATAATAAAATTATTACTTGGTAATCTTGACTTTATTGTATGTGGACATGGGCGTTTCCAACCAACTTTTCCACGGGGGGTGTAGAGAGTGTAAGATAAATATATATTAACAATAAGCACAACAATCTTCCTCATTATTTTCTAACGTTTTAAAACGTTGGAAAAATTCACCGGTTATATTATTTGTTTGGAATATGGAATATTGGTAATTTTTTTAATTCTTAGGGTCACTTAGGTAAACCGTTTTCCCCCCTCCTTCCTTGAAACCGCCACTGTATGTTGATGGCAAGCAATGCTTCCCATATTTATAGCTCAAAACTAGGTTTAATTTTCTGAAAATGTTATACTTGAACGTTGCAGTTATTCCTGTTTTTCTTCAAAATATGTATTTGGACAGGCTGAAAGAACATGGTCGATGGCATATTGTATATGTATGTATCTATTTTACAATAAATATATTATCTTCTTCTGTATTTGGATATTTATGGCATCTTGTTCTTCTTATAGATGGAGGTTAGCGACAATATGATGAATCTAGTAATTGTTCTTTAATAAAGGAGATGAATAAAACTACTATGTTTTTTAACATAGTAGTTTTATTCATCTCCTTTATTGAAAATGAATTACAACGTAGTAGACGCCAAAACCATTCAATTTCTTAATTTAATTTCAAGGTTTTAGATACATTAATAATTCTCTATTTACTTTTCTAAGTTTAATATTAGCTGTTACTCTGGTTGCTTTTGTAAGCCCGAATCTAAAACCACACCTTCTGATGCCGACCACCCCCTAATATGGCGGCCCATGTTTGCCCCTCGCCAGGACGGGCTCTGGGTTTAGTGATTACTTTTTTAAAATACTCACCATCTAGAGATCGTTTTACTGCATTTAGAAGCGGCCATTTGTCTCCACATAGTCCCTTAAAATCATCCAAATCTGTAGCCCAGACGAATGCCCCTCCAAGCTGCATGTCTTTGATATAACTCATCTAAAATTGATAAAACATTTGATGATTTATCTAAAGTATTATCCTTGTGATTTACGATTTATATCAGCAATTTTAATCATTTAAAATATGGATTAACTATTGCAAACATGCAATTTTAGGTTTGTATATTAGCCTAGGTTTGGCATATTAGCCTAGGTTTAGCATATTAGCCTAGGTTTGGCATATTAGCCTTCCAGCAAAAGGTGTAGGTATGAACCAGCAAACAAACCTAATATTGCATGTTTGCAATAGTTAATCCATATTTTGTATGATAGAGTTACTTCATACATATCATATTAATTAAATTACAATTAAAGGATAAATAAAACGATTTTTTATCACACTTTAGTTACATTTTGCAACTAGTTTCGGCTAAGCTCTAGCCATTTAGATGACCAGAGCTTAGTCGAAACTATTTGCAAAATGTAACTGAAGTGTGATAAAAAACAAAGTAAAAAATAGTTTTATTTATCCTTTAAAATGAATTATCACAAAGTAGACGCCTTAACAATCCAATATTTAAATCACAATTGTTTCATTTATTGCTAATGGAAAACGAGAATTATCCTCATGGATTTACTATGAAGAACATAAAAAACAAACGAGTACTTGTAGCTGACGCATAGCTGTTTTGATTTTGATAAAAACATAATTAATATATTTTTTATTAACTTTAGTGAAGTACGTATTACTAATATTTTTAATTTTTAATCGTAACGATTGCACGCACTCGAAAATTGTTCTAGATATTGTAATCAATCAAAGTGTAATTTCTGTAATCCAATTGAAATATTTTTATAATTTCAGTAAAGTAATAAAATTAATTACCTGGAAATTTACTATTTATTTAATATACAGGGTGATACATAGGTAACTGTATTATGTGATATGATGAGTGTAGTAATGTCCCGTAAACATATATCGCATTGCGAGATGACAAATGTAACTTCAAAAAGCAGATTTGAAATAAATTCATTTTAAAGATTGCAATAGTTATAGTTGAGTATAATGTTATATAATTTTTTGAATACTAATTTAGTTTATTCTAAATGCTAAAAATGATTAGAGGAAGGTTAAAATATACATAAGGTGTATTTTAACCCTCCTCTAATTTTGTAAATATTTAATGCTTCAATTAAATAATGAATAAAAAATATAAATAGAAACAAAAAAATATATAATTGACATGTCGGACGGTTTCAAAACACTGTCTTCATTTTTATATTATAGGAATTATTTTATTCTTATTATTTTCCTCAAATTCTGTTTTGATTGTATAGCTTATATATATATATATATATATATATATATATATATATATATATATATAATATATATATATATATATATATATATATATAATATATATATATATATATATATATATATATATATATATAATATATATATATATATATATATATATATATATATATATATTCAAATGAGATTTGTGTGCATTATTAGTTTACGCTGAAATATCTTGAATGTATATATAATAATAAAACTAAAGAATCCCAAACATCTTTTTGTGTGGGTAATGGGTCATTATTTAACTGAAAAGTAGTTTTCTTTCGACACTTTAATACATTACAACTTATATAAGTAAACTTTTACTTACTAATAGCAACCATATCGTAAATCTCATACTTTCAAACATTTTCACTAAACAACTAAACGCGTGCGACGACAGCAGTATTTTTTTATACTCCAAACTTATCTTTTGTGATCTTTATCAGTCTTATCCGACTCCCACCTATTTACACGATGAGTAAAAATATTAATCTATTGGTTCTTTTTTTTTCTACAACGTATATGTATAATTATTGAGTAGGGTAGTTTTTGCTGACAAACTAGTTACTTAGGAAGACGAGTTTTATTTAGTATAACGCGCGCATAGTCGGCCGTAATACTGAATAAAACTCGTCTTCCTAAGTCACTAGTTTGACAGCAAAAACTACCCTACTCAATAATTATACATTTGTCTTCCTAACTACTTTTTCGGCAAAAGCTACCCTACTCAAAAATTATACATACAGGTCTTCTCGGCTATAAGTTTCGAACGAGTGAAGGAAAAAATATGAAAAATCACTAAAGAATTAACTAACTACATTCTTAGATAGTTTAGAACATCCATGCAGTTTTTTAGAGGATGACCATCCCAATATTTTTAAATAGCAACCCATGTCAAGTTTTACCTTATTTTAAAGGTAATGAAGGAAAAACAACAGCCTCATAAACCAAAACCCGATATCTTAATTCTTTCAAGAATTATTATTTGAATTATTTCAAATATTATGGGGTTGGCTACCAAATGGGAAAATAAAATATTATAATTTTTGCACGTATATTACGATTTTTATAACAAATGTTCAAATTGTCGTCCTACTTTGATCTATCAATGACGCAAACGCTCGTAAATGGAATTTTGAAACCATCAGGAGCATATGCCTAGTGATATTGGTGTTCTCTTCTCAAGTCATTTCTCGATTTCTCGTGATTTCCGTTGAAAGTAATAGAGGTATAATAATGTTCTCGTATAGAAAACAACCCCCTGAATCCAAAACCACCAACTAGAAGTCGGTACCACAAAGACTTACTGAGATAAAGCTCGAAAAGGGCGTTTTTGAAATAATCATTTCAAACAATTTTTACGAAATTTGAAGAGTTGTGACGCGAACACGGAAAGAGTTATTCACAAACGGTTTTCGAATTTGTAATTAGTACCCTAAGAAGTATTGACTGGTAGCATTAAATTTATTTTTTATCTTTATTGAAAAAATTTGAACTTTACCCCTAGAATAATTTCTCGGTTACTCGCGATTCCCGTTAAAAGTAATGAAGGTAGATTGGGGATAATACAGTTCTCGTATGGAAAGCCGCCCCCTGAAGCCAAAAACACAAACTAGAACTCTGTACGACAAAGACTTACTAAGATACAGCTCGTAAAGTGCGTTTTTGAAATGATAATTTCAAGCAATTTTTACGATATTTGAAGAGTTGTGACCCGAAAACGGAAAGTTTTCGAGTTTTTAATTAGTACCCTATGTAGTATTTATTGGTAATATAAAATACATTTTTTATTTATTTTTTATTTTATTTGAAAACAACCTCTACTCTAAGGTTCATTTCATTTTAATTCTTTTATTTTTATTGAAAAACATTTGACCTCTACCCTAAGGATCATTTCCCTGTTTCTCGTATTCTCGTTAAAACTAACAGAGCTAGATTAGAGATAATACTGTTGTCGTATGGAAAGCCACCTCCTGAATCCAAAAACACAAACTAGAAGTCGGTACGACAAAAACTGACTGAGATACAGCTCGAAAAGGGCGTTTTTGAAATGATATTTTCAAGCAATTTTTACGAAATTTGAAGGGTTGTCACACGAAAACTAAAAGAGATATCCACAAACGGTTTTTGAATTTTTAATTAGTACCTTAAGGAGTATTGATTGATAACATAAAATTAATTTTAATTTTTTAAATTTTTATTGAAAACATTTGACCTCTACCCTAAGGATCATTTCTCGGTTTCTCGCAATTCCCGTTAAAACTAATAGAGGTAGATTAGGGATAATACTGTTGTCATATGGAAAGCCACCCCCTGAATCTAAAAACACAAACTAGAACTCGGTAGGACAGACACTTACTAAAATACAACTCAAAAAGGGCGTTTTTAAAATGGTAATTTCAAGCAATTGTTACGAACTTTGAAGAGTTGTGACGCGAAAACAGAAAGAGTTGTCCACTAACGATTTTCGAATTTTTAATTAGTACCCCAAGTAGTATTGATTTGTAACATACAATTAATTTTTTATTTTTTTAATTTTATCTAAAAATATCTGGTGTGGGCACCACACGACTTTCCGAATTACATGACCTATTTCATTTTGTATAACATTTTCGACATTTTCAAATTTGGGGCTTTTTTAATTTTTTTGATATTTTGACTTTTATGACATTTTTTGACATTATTATATTTTTTTGACATTTTCTGACTTATTTAATATTGTTGAATTTTTTTTTACTTTTTGTACTTTTTTGACTTTTTTGTTAGTTTTGGCCTTTTTAATTTTCTTGGCTTCTTTTGTCATTTTATACTTTATTGACTTTTCGACGTTTTTTTTGGACATTTATAATTTTTTTTTACTTTTTTGACTTTTTGACTTTTTTGACATTTCTGATATATTTTTTACTTTCTTTGAAATTTTTGACACGTGAGATTTTGACATTTTGACTTTTTATCTTTTTGGCATTCTGACATTTTAGCATTTTTGACATTCTGACGTGTTAACATTTAGGCATTCTGACATTTTTACATTTTGAAATTTTGACATATTTACATTTAGGCAATTTCACATTTTCAAATGTTCACAGTTTCACATGAAAATGTAAAGTAATTATTAATGTATATTTTCAATACCTTACTACATTTAAGATGCGACAATTTTCGCTAATTCCGCGCTTGATTTACGCCACGCCCGCTGACGTCACGCTGACGCCACGTATGTTATTCATTATTTGTGATATACGCCATAGGAAATCGCTATTATTGAGAAATCATCTGTTTTAGTGAACCGAGCTTGCTCAAATTTCCACAGGGTCGCCGAAGCGCGGGATCTCACTCGATTTCCAAATTTGGTCGCGATCTGATGTGCCGTTTTCCCACCGTGAACGTTAAATGGTCCGGCACAGCGCCTAATTATGCTCCGCGCGTCGTGTTGATTGTGATTCCTTCGCTGTTAGTGAACCGATTGTCCTCAAATTTTCACTGGATTGTCCTGGATAGTGTCCGCAGATATTTGCCAAATTTGGTCGCAATCTGTTGTGTCGTTTTCCCGGAATTTTGTTCACAGACAGACAGACAGACTGACTGACTGACTGACTGACTGACTGACAGACAGACTGACTGACATACATACCACACACAGACATCGCAAAAATCGGGTTTATTTCGACTATTATGGGCATAAAACGTAACGAAAATTGATTTTTTGCTAAATTGTACACGGCAACAATACCTTCCTTCTGGTGTAATTTTTTTCCCGGAAAGTTATCGCATATTTCCACAATCTTAGTTTGAAAACGTGAACACGTTTTCGGTAAAACAATACCTTCCTTTACATCAGTGATGTATTCGGAAAGTAAAAAATTGACCATTACCCTAAGGATCATTTCACAGTTTCTCGCGACTCCCGTTAAAACTAACAGAGGTAAATTAGGGATAATACTGTTGTCGTATGGAAATCCACCTCCTGAATCCAAAAACACAAACTAGAACTCGGTACGACAAACACTTACTGAGATACAGCTCGAAAAGAGCGTGTTTGAAATAATTTTGTCAAGCAATTGTCACGAAATTTGAAGAGTTGTGACCCGAAAACAGAAAGAGTTATCCACAAACGGTTTTCGAATTTTTAATTAGTACCCCAAGCAGTATTGATTGGTAATACAATTAATTTTTAATTTTTTAATTTTTATTGAAAAAAATTGACCTCTACACTCATCATTTCTTGGTTTATCGCGATTCCCGTTAAAAGTAATAAAGGTAGATTCGGGATCAAACTGTTCTCGTATGGAAAGCCATCCCCTGAATCCAAAATCACAAACTAGAGGTTGGTTCGACAAACACTTAGTAAATATAGCTTGAAAAGGGCTATTTTGAAATGTTAATTTCAAGCAATTTTTACTAATAACTCGCCTTCTTGTTTAATAATTATTTATTACCTTTGCTGCAATGCTATCTGGATCATCATAACCAACCCACTGGTCGCCGTTTACAATGTATGGTGATCCCACCGCATCCGTTTCCTTCCTCCAACCCTCATTCAGAACAGCATCACAGATTTCGAAATACGCCAGAAAGCCAGGCCTTTGTGTGTAGTAACCTTCACGACCAGGTCCTTTAATTGGAGCGCCAACACCAGTCTCATTCATTGATTGCAGGGTGAATGAACGTCCGAAAAATGGCATACCAAGAACCAATTTGTCTCTCGGTAATCCCTTTTTCAACCAATATCTTACTGCGTAATCCTAAACAGATTATTTTATTGTATTATCTTATTCGTTCATTAATATTCCATCAATTGAATACTACAATACGAATACAATTAATTTAGACTAGCATCCAATATTTTATATTGAAAAAGAAATTAAAAAATAATATAATTTATATATATATATATATATATATATATATATATATATATATATATATATATAATAGCGAAAACTGTTTTCCAAATATTTTATTTTTTTGGAAAAAATTTTAAATAATAATTCTTAATTAAGACTAGCATCCAATATTTTTGCTTAAATATATATATATATATATATATATATATCCTTATATATGTATTCTAGTCCAAACTGATTTCCATATATTTTTTTTGGAAAATTTTAAATTAAAACTTGTTAAGAGCCAATATTTTTAAATTAAAAAAAAACAGAATATAATTTCTAAGCATTCATCTAATTCTAATTTGCAATACTTACAATATTATTAAAAATGTCCAAATCATCATCCTGCGGTCTCGCCTTCAACGGTGCATGGTGGTCAGCAACAGGATCCCTATCCTTATGGAAATCATACGCTTGCACATTAACGAAATCAACATTCTCCGCTAGCCGTTGCGGGTTATAGCCATCCTCGATCCTGAATCTAGATGCGGGCGCGGACACTACAACCAACCAATTCCTCAACCGGAAAATCTCTGATAACTCCTCCAACAACAGGTTAAAATACTCTTTATCGGTAGCATGCCCTCCGAATTCCTCCACCCCAGGGTACAACCAATGCAGATCAACTCCATCGAAATTGTTCTGCTTAACAAACGCAATAATCGAGCGAATAAACTTGCGTCTTCGGGTCGCACTTGAAATCATATTAGAGAACCTATGCGCGCCCTCCTCCCGTGGACCTCCAATCGAAATCAGCACTTTAAGGTCCGGATTTTGTCTTTTCAATCCCGTTACTGTTAGATAGCCGCCTTGTACGGTATCATACTCTTCATCTTTAGGCACAACTTGGTAGTTGTGTGGATCTATGTTGGCAAACGCGTAGATGACATGAGTGCATGCAAACGGGTCCAAATCTTCAGGGCTAAACGCCAGCGGGGCTTTCCTGTACGCCCCAAGTCCTTCCACATAGCATACAACTTTCTTAATGTTCTCCACATTGCTGGCCAGTTTATTTTGTTGGTTGCGTAGGTAAGGGTTGCTAGGGTACAAGCTGCGACCAGCTCGGAATGGATATCCGGGTTGTGGGAAGACTTGTTGATGCGTGTTGTCGATTCTAAATGGGGAGCTTGATCGGTAATCCGCGACTATAGCTTGGAAGTGTTGTAGAGGGCTAGCGCGTTGTGTGTAGAACTGCTGTGGGAGGTAGTATTGGTGGGGTTGTTCCGCGTAGTAGGTGTTTTGTTTGATTTTCAACGGTTTAGCCGGTTGGTTTTGGAAGGATGTCAGTTCAAAGTCTAGCTCGGGGTCGATTACGATGTCATCGAATGTCTCATCGGGCGGTGGACGTTTCTCCACGGAATCGCGGAGGGGTAAACGACGTGTACTCGCAATCCTGAATAATGTAGATTGTAGTTAGTTATTGGAGGAAATATGTTATATCAAAGGATGAATATAGTTGTAATAGTAATTTGCATTATTAGTGCTGGAAGGCAAGTTTCCCGAATGAGCGAATGAGTTTACAGCACGAGCCGAAGGCGAGTGCTGTATTAAGAGCGAATTCGGGTAACGGCCTTATCGCACGAATAATGACGAATGAGTACAAACACAAATTTTTGTCTAGCTACTTTTACAAGTCGCCAATTATCGTTCGTACGGCTAGATAGGCACAGGAAATATCAAAATAAATTCATTTCCTTGCCAAGAGTTATTTGGTTACATAAATAACTATTACTATAAAATGACACAGTGGTGGAAATGAAAGAATTATTAAATGTATTAATTATAATTGATAAATAAAACGAAGTCCAAGAAACTGAACGAAGGAAGAAATCCAAATTTGTTTTTATTATTATTTATTTTTTTTGTATGTGTATGTGTACATGTATATTTACAAAAAAGAAGTAAAAATCGTTTTATTTATCTTTTAAAATGAATTTCCACAAAGTAGACGCCTTAACAATCCAATATTAAATAATAATTGGTTGATGTCCTTAAAAAGTTTGTATATTTAATTTATAGTAACTGTGTGGATTATTTTCTAAACTTACACATCTGGTACACTTTCGACTGACGCTCGTAGTGGTAAAAATTTGGACCCGTATTCTTCAGTGTAGGCTGATGATCGATCGGAAAACTGGTCCCAGCTAGGTAGTCTCTCTACGGAGTCTCTTCTGAAGCTTGGTACTCCAGGAAGAGGCACATGCCTGCTCACTTGCTTACGGACTCGTCGTAGCGTACGCTGTTCTGTCAGTTGCAGAAGGCATATCACCAAAAACGCACACCACTATAACAGAAAACGAAAACAAATTTAATTTATAACAACCACACAACAACAATGCTAAACATAAATGTTACAAAATATATGCTAATAACAAAAATAGCTCAAGGCAACTTTAAAATCAACCTATTGAAACGGTAAGAATACAAATACAAATACCTAGGCACAACTATTAAACTATGAAAACATTACATTTCGGCTTTTATAATTTCGCGGAGCACTTGCAACAAGCTCGCGGGGCACTGATATAGATATATCCGTCCAAAGTTATATTAAACCTTAATTTAAATTAGTTCTCAAAAGTGTAGGTCATTAAATTTTAACCTTTAAGACTTTAAAAAAAAACTGCCTCACATATTCCTAATGAAGCAATCTATTATATTATCACAATTAACTCGTCCACGACCTACCAGACAAAAAAATCAATTGATCACAAAACTCCATGAATAAAATTAAAATAAATTTCAACCGATGACTTTATCATCGTGAGCATCACAGAAACTGATTGAAGAGAGCAACTATTTAAAAAAAACCGTTTAATTTAATCCGCTCTCGACGTTGGCCATTAATATTCACGAGTGGCTGACGCGCGGCACGGACCAACGACACCCAAACCCGTGGGAGTCCTCCGCATATTCAAATTTAATCCGACACATGTCCGAAATCATAAACAACCGTTTGAAAATTATAGAATAATCCGCGCCCGCGTAATTTGTTCTCCGGCGGGCTCCGGGAAGTGGAACAACAGGCTTCAAAATCCATACGCGGCTTGAATACGAATTAATCATCATACGATGATGAACAAAAAAAAATTAGACGTTAAATTATTTAATTATACGCTATTTAAAATTAAATTAATCACGACGTATCATTTTGTTGTCACTTATCGTTACAAATTGCGAACGGTTTTTTTTTAGCTGGTATGAAATTAATCACGCATATTACTATTAAATTGATACTAATTTGAAGTGGGATTGATAAGGCGAGCACATTATTTACACTTGACTTGAAATCGCGATTATCTGATACGGTTGGAAACTTTTTTTGCGGTAGCTATTTTGATTGATATTAAATAATAAAGTATAGTGCTGATTTATCTAAACATGTTGAGATAGGATACTTTTACAATTAAATTTTTATGTGTGTTTAGGTGAGCGGCTATTAAATAACTTCGGTGAAAAACGAAATTATAACAAACTCTCAATACAACGACTTGGAAACGAAAAGTAATACTTTTTAAGTTGTTTGAATTTTATATAACGCAACTGGCGATTTTTTCATATAAATTGTATGTTTAAACCATTATAACTCGAGTTGTGTTTCAAATCAATACACCAAATTCACACATAATGTTAAAAATATATCCAGAATACACGTTACAAAATATGCAACCAATATTTTCAAAACTGAATTTTTGGTGAATTTTATAAACCGCATCTGGCGAATTTCAGTAATAATTTTGCAGCGAGTTTTTGTACGATATTTTGTAACCCAAGTGGAAATCCCATCGCTTTATTTTTCATTTCCCCTACCCTCAGACTTTATTGGGGGCGGCGGTTAATATTAATAAAGCGGGCCTGCCGGATTAATGATAATAATAAAAGGCTGCGCAGTGTGGCGAAGAGATTCCTTCGAGGAAACGTGGCCCGCAGAGAGATAGGCGCCGCTGCCGCCACTGCCGCCTCCGCAACAATATTTCAATTTATTGCTATTTTTGCAAATATTTTTGGCTAATCTCTAGACATTATTAAGCTAATCCGGTATCATGTTAATGACGGTGGTCAATTAGACGGCAGGGCAGCAAATTCGGAAGTTCGTGGTGGAGAAACTTCTGGAATCCGACCACTTTCAATGAAGGAGATGACTAAAACTAATGTGTTTTTACAACTTATTTTATTATATATATATATATATATATATATATATATATATATATATAAAAAAATAAGTGGTAAAACAGTAGTTTTATTAATCTCCTTCATTGAAAATGAATCACCATGTAGTAGACGCCACAATCATTCAATTTCCGACTAGTTTCCTATTAGTATAGAGCTGAAGTGTCTGCGGAGGGAGGATATCCATCAGGCAAGAAATGAAAAAGTTATGGGTGGGACGCTGGGGCAAGCAGGAGCTATCGACAAAACCTGAATATGAATATGAAATGCGGAGAGGTAGAAACACTGGATGAACTGACGGAGAAGATAAAGAGGCATTTAGTATCAAAAACAGGAGGTGGAAAGGTGCAGGGTTAGGGCGAAGCAGGAGTATGCCAGAGTATATGAAAGCAAAAGCAGTCTCAGACAAGCTATAGGATATAAAGGCGAGGGAGGTGGTATAGAGGACGTATCACAAACAAAGAAAAGATTTGAAGAATGTGTAACAGCGAAGAAGGACAGAGAGGACAGGGAATTGAAAATAATGATTAACCTTAAGCCAGAAAGAGAAATACGGAACAACATTAGGATGGCAACAGCAAATCCTCCAAAAAAGAAAACGTATTAGGAATTGAACAATGGTACGAAAACCTCACACATTAATGTCGATGCATTTCACATTCAAAAATGTAAGAAATAAATGGACACTTAAAAATTGGAAATTTAAAATTAAAAATCGTCGTGTCCTGGCAATTTTTGGAAAAATTAACACTTTTTGTAGCTTTAATTCTTTACGGAGTTCCTGTATATAGTCAGTATCGGAAAACAGAAAAATATAAAACATCCACTTTTACAGACTGATTCAATATTTTCATGATTATATTTATGAAAATGGCTTACCGTGGTGCGTAGTTCCATGTTTGTGGTTCTCTCGTTATCACAGTCGTCGGTTCATATCCCGCTGGTGGTCCCTGGTACTGCACAGCCTTGTCAGCGACCTTAAAAATAAACGAAGCAACCGTAGAAGAATGCAATGCGCGATTAAAAAAATAAATCTAATGTGACCGATGAAACCGAAGCCCCGGGTGCATACGTGAGTGCCACTGACCAATATCTTCCAAGACAACAATGTCTAATTGTTATTCGCGAGGCGTCGTCCTTTTAAGGACCCACCGATATAATGAACGAGCGAGAATTATCGGGCTGAATAATTTAAGCGGCGAGACGGCACGAATGGATTTTATTTCATTCTTAAATTTTTCTACCTACTCCGATAACAACAATAATCAAATAATTTAATTCAATGCTCGTTTGATTTGTTTCAGGTTGCAAAAAAAATCAATTGGTTAGATTATTGATTGCAAATTAATTTTAGTCTTTTAATGATTTTTCCAAGAGCACTAAATGGCAAAAATATGTAATATACTAAAGCTCGTTTTAGACAAGACAATTTCCTGAACCAAAAGTTAAGGTCGTTTTAGTTTAGACAAGACAATTTCTTAGCTCCAAAGTTGTTCAAGAAATGAATTCATATATCATTCTCCCATACAGTTTGTCCTTGACAAATAGAACGCGTTATATTTTTCAATTCGATCTACTAACCAATTCAATATTTCCATTTTTTTTTAATAATAATTTGGTTTTATCTAAACGCAACAAAAGAAGTAAAGAACCGTTAAAATACCCATAAGAATTATAAAAACAAAAATCAAAACCTGAAAATTCATTTTGCAAGGTGCAACATCATCTCACAGTGCATATCAATGTATTCTCAAAAAATCACACTCCGGTGGGACTCGAAGCCACGATTCCGGCAATCAGAACCAATCAAAGAAAAATTAATATTTCAATTTTTATAATTTTTTTTTAAATATATATGATTTTTACTTTACTTTGTCATACGAAATAAGAAACATACCAAATTAAAGCGTGTTCATATAAATGCGTTTTTTTTTTTTAATTTTATATTTTTTGAATAAAAATAATAATAATAATAATACAATATAAATTTTTTTTATTCACTAAATATAAAAAATAAAAAAAAATAAAAAATTTAGAAATGCTTTATCAAAAAAACATACAGAATTAAATCGCGTTTATAGAAAATATTCACAAAATTTACCAATTTGGTTAATGCCTTATAGCCATTTGGTTATGTCTAAAAAAACATACCCAACTAATAAAGGAGATGAATAGATGTTTTTCACCACTTGTTTTAACATAGTAGTTTTATTCATCTCCTTTATTGAAAATGAATTACCACAACGTGTTCATATAAATGCGTTTGGTATCAGAAATTGAATGGTTTTGGCGTCTAAAAACCATTCAATTTCTGATACCAAATTAAGGTTTGTTTATATAAATTGTTTTATAAATGTTTCAAGTTTATTAAAGGAATTTGGGTCTATTAATCCATGAATGTTATATCTGTCCCCAGTTTAGTATGATTTCGTGCAATAATGATAGTTTATAAACCTAATAAAAATATTTAATTATTGAGTTAACGCTCAAT
This sequence comes from Lordithon lunulatus, assembly GCA_963942505.1. Lineage (NCBI taxonomy): Eukaryota > Metazoa > Arthropoda > Insecta > Coleoptera > Staphylinidae > Lordithon > Lordithon lunulatus. The sequence goes on from OZ012671.1 coordinate 37,748,944, forward strand.
TTTATTTTTTTATTTTGAGTAAAATTTTTGAGCGAACTCAAATATTTAAGACATATGGTGATTAGTAGTCAATCAATGAGCCCGAACGGCAATAATTTCTCTGCAATTACATACAAATAATAGTTTATGACTAGTGTGATCGATAGATCAAGTCCAATATACAAAAAAAAAAGTTTACCAAAAGATTTTTTTCTAAAAAAAAAACACTAATTTTATAAAGTTTATTATACTCACTTTTTGATTAACAAATTAGAAAATTTGTTATGTTATTGTTAAACCAACACAGAACACCAAACACCGTCGAGGTCCGACGAGCAAAATGGCTTAGGTCGTCTACGGGCCGTTCTTATAGCCGGTCGAGGAGTCTCTTCGGCAGGACGCGAAAAGGTGTACAGAGAAAAAAGAGCACACACACACAGCCACACACATACACGCGCGCCACAGGTAGCTAGCTGGTCCGCGGAGGCCCATTATTTATATTCCGACTTATCGGCCAGGGGCCCCGACGACGACGACGACGCGCCTATCGCACCAATAGCTTAATTGGTCCACCATTCGCAAGAATGCTGTTTGGTAAACAAAACGATTTTCGAAAGGACTGGGCCGTTAAAGAATAAATTCGATTTTTATATGAACAATAAAAGTAAATAAAGTGAGAAATAATGGTGCTAAACAGCTTCGAATGGTCAACGTTGCAAGGTGTGAGAGGAGATAACATAAGAAGATGTATTGTAATGAGGGTCTGAAAATATATGCAGTTTATATATCGCACTGTGAGATGACAAGTGTAACTAAAATAACAATTCAGGTTTTGATTGATTCTTATGTTTTTATAACGGTCCTTTAACACTTTTTGTGTTTCGAACGAACCAACTTACAAATAGAAGAACAGCACTAAAACAACATAAACCCTCAACACCAGGGACCACACCCAAGTGAGGGAATGGCCACCGATCGAGGGAGGCACCACGTTTTTATATTTTTAGCTGATATACCATGTTAACATTGTATCTGAGCAGAAAAACACATTTAAAAAAATATATAATTTTAAAATATGGTGATATTCACTGCTCATATTTGGCTTGATCTTTGTTTTTTGTGTGCGCCACATTCAACAATTACCGATAATATTTCCTCAGTCCTTCATTTCTTTTTCTTGGGCCCACTATGTAGTTTGTATTGGTAACTGCGGCCTTTTTAAAATGGTACCAGGTATTTTTAACACCAGCTTTCTTTCCATATGTTCGTCTTAATTTCTTCAGTTTTCCTTTTTGTGTTCCCACTACCGGATTGTGATCTGACCCGACGTCCGAACCAGGCTATGTTTCTACTCCGTGTAATCCGTTTCTGTACCTCTGGTTGATCAATAGGAAGTCTGTTTGATTTCTTACGATATGCTCACATCCCAGTTGATTGGTGCCAGGTGTATAGCCTTCTTAAAGGGTGTTTGGACCGTCTCTATAGCCTTCTTGAAGGGTGTTCGGGCCTTCTTGCAGGATGTTAGGACCGTGTGTATAGCCTTCTTGAAGGGTGTTTGGACCATGTGTTTGAGATAGTCCCACCAGTAAATTCTGTTCTGCGTGCAAGCAGCAGAACCCTGGCGAATGAGGAGTTGCCAATGTTGGTCATACTACGCCAGCACTCCCCTAGTACTAGTTGCCTAGTATTAAATAGAGCTGAACAGAGGGATATTACATGCTCTGCTGTTTCTAATTGTTCATTGCACCCTCTACATAACGGACCGTCTACCAGACCCATCGAATGGTTAGCCGACAGTGGCCGGTTAGAATGTTGGTCAATGGTCAGTGTCGCGGCTGCTACCAAACATCAGTGGCCCAGTTGAGGCGAAAATATAGTATCATCTCCTCCTCCAGAGGTGCTGGCCGCGGCGATACTTTCCGATCTGCTAGTAGAGAAGCTGGCGGCTACAGAGCCATTAGGATGAAGTAGCCAAATAGTATCCCAGTTGGGGCCGCTGATAGCCGGGGACACAAGAAGGTGGACTACTGGCGGACGCAAGTGCTGTCGCCTTCCAGGACTACCTACATCAACAAGGAAGGCGATGACGCCAAGATGCCTGGACTATAACCGAACAGACCATCCTGAACACACACACACACACGTATGACTGCCTTAAATGGTACTTGTGACTGGAACACCTGACGCCGGACCAGCTAGAGACACTTTTGGTGGACGCAAACTGGGAATCTGAAGCCAGCTTTTTGGAACTAGTAATGAAAAAAGAAATTCTCTTTCTTTTCTTTACCTATGCCTACAACCTTATGGTGGTGATGGAGGCATGGATGCCGTTCGAAGATTCCACCTCACAAGAAAGAAATTGCTTTCTTCATTAGTAGTACTAGGATGGTCTGTTCGGTTATAGTGCCAGCATCTTGGCGTCGTTACCTTGCTTGTAGATGTAGGTAGTTCTGGAAGGCGACAGCACCTGCGTCAGCCAGCTTGACCTGCAGATGCGACACAATAAGACAACTGAGGCAAAGCAAGAGACAATAATGACAATAATGATAAAATGATAAAATGATAAAATGATAAAATGATAAAATGATAAAATGATAAAATGATAAAATGATAAAATGATAAAATGATAAAATGATAAAATGATAAAATGATAAAATGATAAAATGATAAAATGATAAAATGATAAAATGATAAAATGATAAAATGATAAAATGATAAAATGATAAAATGATAAAATGATAAAATGATAAAATGATTAAATGACAAGAATGACAAGAATGACAAGAATGACAAGAATGACAAGAATGACAAGAATGACAAGAATGACAAGAATGACAAGAATGACAAGAATGACAAGAATGACAAGAATGACAAGAATGACAAGAATGACAAGAATGACAAGAATGACAAGAATGACAAGAATGACAAGAATGACAAGAATGACAAGAATGACAAGAATGACAAGAATGACAAGAATGACAAGAATGACAAGAATGACAAGAATGACAAGAATGACAAGAATGACAAGAATGACAAGAATGACAAGAATGACAAGAATGACAAGAATGACAAGAATGACAAGAATGACATGAATGACAAGAATGACAAGAATGACAAGAATGACAAGAATGACAAGAATGACAAGAATGACAAGAATGACAAGAATGACAAGAATGACAAAAATGACAAAAATGACAAGAATGACAAGAATGACAAGAATGACAAGAATGACAAGAATGACAAGAATGACAAGAATGACAAGAATGACAAGAATGACAAGAATGACAAGAATGACAAGAATGACAAGAATGACAAGAATGACAAGAATGACAAGAATGACAAGAATGACAAGAATGACAAGAATGACAAGAATGACAAGAATGACAAGAATGACAAGAATGACAAGAATGACAAGAATGACAAGAATGACAAGAATGACAAGAATGACAAGAATGACAAGAATGACAAGAATGACAAGAATGACAAGAATGACAAGAATGACAAGAATGACAAGAATGACAAGAATGACAAGAATGACAAGAATGACAAGAATGACAAGAATGACAAGAATGACAAGAATGACAAGAATGACAAGAATGACAAGAATGACAAGAATGACAAGAATGACAAGAATGACAAGAATGACAAGAATGACAAGAATGACAAGAATGACAAGAATGACAAGAATGACAAGAATGACAAGAATGACAAGAATGACAAGAATGACAAGAATGACAAGAATGACAAGAATGACAAGAATGACAAGAATGACAAGAATGACAAGAATGACAATAATGACAATAATGACAGGAATGACAGGAATGACAGGAATGACAGGAATGACAGGAATGACAGGAATGACAGGAATGACAGGAATGACAGGAATGACAGGAATGACAGGAATGACAGGAATGACAGGAATGACAGGAATGACAGGAATGACAGGAATGACAGGAATGACAGGAATGACAGGAATGACAGGAATGACAGGAATGACAGGAATGACAAGAATGGCAAGAATGGCAAGAATGGCAAGAACGGCAAGAACGGCAAGAACGGCAAGAACGACAAGAATGACAAAAATGACAAGAATGACAAGAATGACAAGAATGACAAGAATGACAAGAATGAGAGGATACTAGGGCGTTAAATATGCCTGTTGGCGGTCAAGTCTCTAGTGACAGAAAGCGAGTTTTAGGTTTAGCCGGCACCACTCATGCCTACAACCTTGTGGTGGTGACGGAGTCATGGATGCCCTTCGAAGATTCCACCTCACAATACAGAAAAGTTAGTTTGGACCTAATGTCTCTCTCGATCGCTACAGTTGTTTGGTACTACCATTACGGAGGTTTTGGAAGTTGTATTTTGTTTGGTTATTCGTAGTTCCCACTTGTCACTCTTCGTATGCTTCCTATGGAGTACTATTATTTTTTACTTTTACCAGAGAATGATAAGTGCCACCGCAGGGCCATGCTGTGTGGGCTCTAACATATTCTTGCTGTTTGTGTTCATGTGGATGTATGTTGGAAGAATCCACCATATCCCTCTAATCACATAGATCTTTCAGTCATTGCCCGTTCCCATTAACAGCATATCAACAATATTTACCATTTATGGAACTACCTGCAGCTTTCCTCTTTTTTTTTCTTCTCTCGTGTGTCCCTGAACATTCCAACTTGCGATTTTTATTGTTCTTTTTCTTTGCTGTTTATACGTTTTGATCGTCTTGCTTCCGAGACTGTATATTAGGTTTTTTTTAGCGTTTGTGTTGGTTTATCAAGTGCCTTGTCTTATACAGAGTTTTCCCAGTATAGTTCTATTTGTCTCGTTTTGTAGGACAGTAAAAATATTTGATTGATAATCAAAAATATATTTGTTACCCAGCTCAGTGGCCGAGTGGTTAGAGGCATCGTCCGTCTCGTACTGAACATTGGGGAGCTTGAGTTCGATACCCAGAGGGGAGCGAATTTTCGCGAATCACCTTTCACAGTTTTCAGAGGTTTTCTGTGAAGTTAGGGTAAATACCGGGTGATTAAACTCCTCTGAGCTTCTCCCTTGACCGGCGGAAAAGCCTCACGGCTGATAGCCCTATAAAGATAGAAGTTTTTTTTTATATATTTGTTACACAAGTCAATAAAAACACAATGTTTGGCGATATTTTCCATAAAAGCGTAAATTAAAAAATGTATACACGACTACGTATTAAAATAATATCTGACGACTTTTCTAATTAATTAATTAAAAATCAAATCAAAATGAAAGATATTTCTCAACAATTAGATTTGATTGGATTCTATTCGGTTCGATTTAGTTATATTCGTTGTTGTAATTTTCCCTTATTGACCCCCGTATGCACCGACGTTCCATATATCTATCAATAGCTATTGAACCTATAAGTATTCGTTGTTATGGCAACCATAAATACATTGTCTAGGGAATGTAGTTACTTTAGATTCTCTTTATTGGAAACACTGAATAATTAAACAAAAGGTGTCATAAAACCTCCAATTGCAAGCGTCATTTAAGGTGTTTGACATTTGTTTTGGCATATTCTGTCACAATAACGTTGTTATTTATCCATTCAATAGCTTATGGGACCTGTAAAATTTATGGGATGTTAATGAATACGGGCATTAATCTTATGTGTTCACAAACATACAGACATTGTCCAAAAATAGTCTATTTCGACTATATTAGTCATGAAACGTAAATAAATGATTTAATTCGGGATTGCTTACACAGCCGTACTGTATGCGGATATTAATAATTTATATACGCTACAATTTGACAATGAAGGATTCACAAAAGTTAGTAATAATTTAATTGTTCCAAAGTTAAATGTACATTTGAACAATTAAATTATTATTAAATTCAAATCTAAAAAAAAAATAACTTTCACGATTACAATACTTTATCATTCAACACTTGATGATGAAAGTAAAAACCAGGAAATCAATTTATATGAAGATTATGAGATCTAGATTATTCCGCATTGACGACACATTTTTCGGGATTTTCTGTGAAACCATCAGGACTAAGCGACAATTAAAAATGGATTATCGTCGCGCGCTAATTAATTTTATTCGATACGACGTGCGCCGCGTGCTGATAACGCTCCCGACGGTCTGAGCGACCACAAGAACTTTTCGTGATGGGTATTGGATAGAGGCTAGACGCCACATTTTGATTGATGGCGTCTGTCTATTCGGATAAGATTAAAACGGTTAGTAATTGGTTAATAATGCTACATGATTAATTTAAATACTTTTAAAAAATATTACCTAATTAATAATCATAGAGATACAAATATATGTATGGGGGTCGTCAGTCAGTGACTCGAGAGTATATCTACATACTTTTGTATTGCTAAACATTCATTTGTTTATTAATATAATCATTCTAGTCTATTATTCATTCTAGAATATTATTTTTTATTTATATGGTATATTTAAAAGTGTTTGTAAAAATGAGTTAACCCCCAACATGATAATTTTCAATACCTAAACTAATTCCACTCAAAATCCACCTGTTTGTTTACATATTTATTTAATGTTTTTGTGCATTCCGATCGCGCATCGCATTGTTGATCGCTATAATGCCTGATCGATGGCATTTTTATTTTAAACCATTGGTTACACAACGGCCCCCCGTCAGGATTCCACGCACGCGTTAAATTCGTCCCAATTCGGACCGTCAAGGTGTGCGCTAATGGGTTGCATTGTTAATGCCAACTTGGAGTGAGCAATTTTTAGGCGGACACTCCCGGGTTCGGATTACCGCGAAAATGTTACTCATCCCGAGTGAAACCACAACAAAGTGTGGATTGTCTTTGTTTGCTGTTAGCGATTTGAAAAACGTATAATTAATCTAAATTACATAGCTGTGAGTAGGAAATAGAAATCGGGTAGATGACCAATTTTTAATAACTTTATGAAGGCCACCTTTTTATGACAATATTATTAGGTATGGGCTACGAATTTTCATGCAAATAAATCTAAAATCAGCATTTTGAAGAGATGAAATCAAAAATACTGATTTAAAAAGATGAAATCAGGAATACTGATTTAAATAGATGAAATCAGGAATACTGATTTAAAGAGATGAAATCGGGAATACTGATTTAAAGAGATGAAATCAGAAATACTGATTTAAAGAGATGAAATCAGAAATACTGATTTAAAATGATGAAAGCGAGGTGCGTATAATAAGTTGTGATTTCAAAATTTCTAGAAGTACATCTAAAAGCAATTATGAATTTATTTACTGGCTAATTGAAATACTACAAACATTTCAAAGCGATTTTACCAACATTTGTTGTGACTATCTTTTTCGATACCGACGATATTTTCAGATTTCATTATGCACATTCATTTCAAGAAATTTATTTATTTTTTAAAACAAAAATTATACATAATTTTAATATGTCGTGTGATGACAGATATTTTGTGTGTGTACTATGAAAATCGAGACCTTGTTCATATTTTTCGGCCCATAAATAATCCGATTACAGCATCAAATTTACCGAGTATTAGTTTTACAATAATAAAGTTAATCTCCTAATTCTATATTAGATAGTTTAATGGATGTCCCGTGTCAGATTAATGCGACGACCTGAGTTATTGGCCGTCGGCTTAATTGATGGCCGCCAGTGTCTAGCGCACTGCTCAAAATTAGAGTGCACCACACGGCGGTGTGATTTTTGAACACGACGCTCATTGTTCTTGATTTTCGTGTAAACAGTGAATTCATTTACGGTACATAACGAGACCTGTCAAGGAGGGACTGGTATACCGAGTTGCGTATTATCGAATCAAGTATTATTGGTTCAGGTAGCGGTTGGCTCGTTAAATAGTTCTCGATCAAGTTCAAGGCGATTCGTTGCCATTTTCACCAGGGCACGACGCGCGTGATAGATTATAAAATATTAAAAAAATACCCAACGAGGGCCAGCCCCGAAATATAAGTCCAGTTTGTTAATAAATAGAGAAAAAAGTGTTAATCCCGTTTGCATTATTTTCCGTTCAACAACAGAACATTAAGAATTTAATAGAGGGGGCTATCCTACCGTCTTAATACCTTTTCGGCCTGACTGTTATTGATATATGTTTACAAATTTTACTCAAATCCTTTATGTTTATTAAATTTATCAAATTTACTTTCCCAATACTAAATTACTCATGTAAAGGAAGGTATCATTTTAGCGAAAACGTATTCACGTTTTCTAACTAACGTTTTTTCGAAATATGCGATAACTTTCTGGAAAATAAAACTATGCTATAAGGAAGGTATTGTTGTCGAGAAAAATTTAAAAAAAAATCAATTTACTTTACACATATTAGATTGTTAAGGCGTCTATTTTGTGATAATTCATTTTAAAGGATAAATAAAACGACTTTTTATTTTGTTTTTTTATCACACTTCAGTTACACTTTGAAACTAGTTTCGGCTAAGCTCTAGCCATCTAGAGTACAAAGTGTCATCGGAGGAGTTCGAAAATGGTTAGCGGTTAGCCGAAACTAATTGCAAAGTGTAACTGAAGCATGATAAAAAACAAAGTAAAAAATTACTTTACGTTTTATGCCTAAAATAGTCGAAATAAACCCGATTTTTGTGATATCAGTGTGTGTGTGTTGTCCGGATGTCTGTCTGTGAACAAAATTCCGGGAAAACGGCGCAACGGATCGCGACCTAATTTGTAAATAGGCTGAGAACCCTATCTGTGATGATCCAGTGAAAATTTGAGTAAAATCGGTTTACTAACAGAGAAGAAAACTCTATAAAACCGCGCCTACAAACTTCCTGTGTTGTGAGTAACGGATTTTTAATAAATAATCAGATGTTTCTGTTATGTGTGTTCTCACAATGAGTTAAAACAATATATTATTTTCATTAGTGAATTAGTGGGATTACGTTTACAAAAAGTATCTACTAGATACATTATGCGAATGCTGAAAATGATTATGATTTCTGTTAGTCATCTAAGATATTGCATTTTAACTTATTGTCGTAACATAGTTAATTATGAATTGTAAATATATCTTATTTTAATTCTAAGCTATCTTTAAAATTAATATCAATATCCTTGGATTTGGTTGCTAGGTAACATGTTAGTCGGCCATCATGGATTCATGGCTAGTTGATATTTTAGGGATGAGTAGAACTTTATCTCTAAAATATTTACTAGCCATGAATCTATAAGACATATAATTGTTGTTTCAATACATTTTTAAATGAGTATACTACTTCCTGCATACAAAAGTATTTTTTAATTCGTAGTTATCCATTAAAACTATTTAAACAACTCTCTTTCATTGTGTTCACAAATAATTGTGAATCGTTCGCACTAGCCACAAGTAAACACTCCTGCAGACGAATCTGGCATCTGGTTATGTTAATGCCTGGCAATATAATGAACCTTTGGGACGTGCCGAATTAAGCACCGCGCCCAGCGACAAATGCCACTGATTTTTACAGTTGTAATCAATCCGGCTCAACTAATTAAAAACGCGTTTCCATAAATCATTCCCGAACGGGATATACAAAAGTGACAGTGTTATAGTTTATTTTTTTCAACACGTTGTAGTCAACAAGAGGAATCTAATTTATTTGTCAAATAGTAAAGGTCAAGAGCTGATGAGATGTTAAATTATTAAAAAAAGTTATAATTTTAATGTTGTAAACTTAATCAGTTGTTTTTCAGTTCTATAAATGTATATGTGAACCTGCATGTTGTTCTTTATGCACATAACTACCATGTATTCGTATGTGCAAATAAATACGCCCGGCCAAAATGTGCATATGTTCTAAAGCCCATATGACATTATCTAGTTTGCTATATCGTTTTATATATAAGAATTTTAAACTATTTCTAAATGGAAAATTAATATTGTGTATTACGGTGTTGTTATTGTTAAGTGAATTTATTATATATCATTTTCTACATGTGTGTATGACACTATGTAGTTTGCCTGCATCGAAAACGATATAAGAAACTAGATAATGTCATACGGGCTTAAGAAAATAGCGTAAAGTAGGCGATAGACAAATAAAGATATATAAGGTCATCCAACAAGAGATGTCAAGCTAAATCAATAGAAAATCTAAATTATTTAAGTCGTGTTATTTTTATTTTAGTCTAAGTACAAACTCTGAGGATAATAATAAAATACAAAATCTTTCAAATGTACGCCTTTGTTCTGTCTAGAAATAGTCATTATTTTAATGAAATTTTTGATCAAGTTTTTTTTGCATATCTGCAGCTGTATTTAATCAGCAATAACAACAATAAAGTTACAAGAGTGTTCCCTCTTATTTGGATAAAAAATAATAATTTTGTAATAATAATTTTTTTATTTATTAACGCTATTATTAGCATTTACAACATAAAGCTGATTAAACTAATTACTAAGTTTAAAATTAAATTAAATATCGACTGTATAGCGTAATAAGGGTCAATCTGTTTTTTAAACAAAATGTTGAAATTGGTTTAAAGGATTTAATAAACAAAACCAAAAGGACCAATCTACAAGGGCCAATCTGCAGCTCCCTCTCAAATTTAGATTTGAGAGGGAGCTGCAGATTGGCAATTAAAAGTTAACTATTAGTATAAGTCCTTTAAATCAGTTTTAACCTTTTGTTAAAAAAGTAGATTAGAACTTATTACGCTACATAGTCGATATATGTATTTACATTATATACACACATATAGCAGTAATAAAAGAATGATACATTTTTAAAATTTCATATTGCATCTTCAATCTTATCAAAAGTTATATGTTTACAAATACATCCATATGTAATTTAAACCGCTGCTGCTCTCGGACGATGACGGCATTAAAATCACTTGAACTATTCATCATTATTATCTCTTAGCCAACGACAGCGAACGCTTCGGCCTCCTCCCGTGTGTAACCGCGACCACTTAACATGGATTCGGACACGCACTCCGGTTCCCAAAGCAAAACGCGTTTATCTGACATCTGACATGACTAGGCGGTACACGCAGTTTTTTGGGCCATCATAAGATGCCGGATAAAAAAAATACACAGTTAAAGTATAATCAAGGGCCGAACTGTTGAATTTCCCTATTAAAAGCCTTTGAAAGCATTCCAACGGATTTAATGGTTGGACCTACACCAAACAACCCTTATTAAGGATTTTGATAAGATATTTAATGTGGTAATTAATTGTACTGTATATTTACAGCACTATAAGTGACGTTAATTGGAATTTTAAGTATCTTTATTTAAATATTGAAAATCTCCTACAATGTATTGTGTACCATATAGGGTAATTTACGCCCGATTTCTCCAATGAATCTTAACTAGTTTAAGACCGTCTTAGTAATAAGATCATCTTAAAGCGTTGCACCAAACAAAAATCGAATCTTAAAACGAAAAGACGGTTAGACATTCTAATAAGTAACGCCCGGATTATCCAATGAATCTTAACTAGTTTAAGACCGTATTAATAATAAGACGGTCTTAAAACGTTGCACCAAACAAAAATCGGATCTTAAAACGTTAAGACGGTCTTACATTGTAAGACTAAGTAAGATCTACATATGATTGGTGCAACAGAATAAAATTTTAATTATTTTATTTATATTTATTTTTATTAAATTATATATAAGACGAGTTTATATAAGACGAGCTTATATAAAACGAGCTTTAAGATTCGTTGGAGAAACCGGGCGTAAGATCTACATATGTTTGGTGCAACATAATAAAAAAGACGTGGTTATATACAAGACGAGCTTTAAGATTCGTTGAAGAAACCGGACGTTAGTCCATATATTTGAGATCTCACAGTGTCAGAAAAAATGTAGGTAATATTATATACTTGTAACATAGAAGATTGTTAACGATGTAACAACAATATGACAAATGGCCAGTGTGAATTATCTACATTTGATTAACGGGAGCTATGAGGGTGGTAGACGGTTGGGAAAGCTGTTATCAGAAAGCTTTATCCTTCTAGACGTCGGAAAAAATAGGTCGGGCATTGTGGCTCCGGTGGGAAAAGCTGTGGAAACCTGGAAAGCCGGGAAAGCGCAAAACATCAAGTTGATCGTACAGAAAAAATTCAAATGTCAGTTTGTGCGTGGTAAAAAGACAAAGAAAAATGGGGTGGGGGAAATATTAGAAAATGTCAAATAGTACGCGTGTACTGCCGGAAGAGTGCATAAATTAAAAATTAATATTTTCCGAAAAAATTGAGTTTTGGCTCATTGGATAGATACTCCAAAACTGACTTATCAAACATAAATTATAATTGCTCTAAATTTACCAGCAAAGCTGCAGAAAGCACAAATGCAAAATTAAAAAAAAAACGTAAACTATCCTGTCTTATGTCAAAGCGCAGGGGTCGTTCTAGAATGACAAGACATTAAAACAAAGTCATTTTATTCGAAATATAGTCTAGATGGCGGGAAAATGTCGAAATTGTTTCAAATAGAACCGTCAAAGCTACAGAGCTTGGCAAATTTGTCAAACTTAGAAAATTGTACTTCATGATAGAGTTGTGCTTGATCTCATTGTGTAGGTATTTAAATTCCAAAGAAAACTGCGAAAAAATATTGTTATAAAAAGTGTACCGTTTTGGCAATAAATTCGAAGAAGTGAATAAATATAAAATCAAAATTGTCCAATAACAATAAACTGTAGCCTATTGGATAGAAAATTGTCTACCAAATAACAAGCCTTTTGCAATTTTTCCCTAAAACGAAAAATAAACGCGGAACAAATTTTATTATAAAAGGGATAAAAATCGGTAAAATTGCCAAAACTGTTCTCTGTTGTGTCAAAGCAGGAGTCGTCCTAATAGCGACATGACTCTGAAACTATGTCATTTGATTTACAATATAGTCTAGATGGCGATATATAGCTAATTATATTCCAACGTCTGAAATATTAGTATAACTTGAGTTATAACAGTTGAATCAATTTGAAATCAACATCAGCTATTAAATATACATGTAGTAATATGTATATAAATTTACAAAAATGTATTTTATTATTTTAATTTATGCAACTTGCTCAAAATTTAAATATTTATATTCCAACGTTTGTAATATTAGTATAACTCGAGTTATAACAGTTTAATCAATTTGAAATCAACATCAGCTATTAAACATACATGTAGTAATATGTACATAAATTTACAAAAATGTATTTTATTATTTGAATTTTTGACGAATTTTTAAACTTGCAACTTTCTCAAAATTTAAATATTTATATTCCAACGTCTGAAATATTAGTATAACTTGAGTTATAACAGTTGAATCAATTTAAAATCAACATCAGCTATTAAATATACATGTAGTAATCTATATATAAATTTACAAAAATGTATTTTGTTATTTGAATTTTTGACGAATTTTTAAACTTGCAACTTGCTCAAAATCTAAATATGTATATTCCAACGTCTGAAATATTAGTATAACTTGAGTTATAACAGTTGAATCAATTTAAAATCAACATCAGCTATTAAATATACATGTAGTAATATGTATATAAATTTACAAAAATGTATTTTATTATTTTAATTTTTGACGAATTTTTAAACTTGCAACGTGCTCAAAATTTAAATATTTATATTCCAACGTCTGTAATATTAGTATAACTCGAGTTATAACAGTTGAGTCAATTTGAAATCAACATCGGCTATTAAATATATATGTAGTAATATGTATATAAATTTACAAACATTTATTTTGCTATTTGAATTTTTGATGAATTTTTTAACTTGCAAGTAGCTTCAAATTTAAATATTTATATTCCAACGTTTGTAATATTAGTATAACTCAAGTTATAACAGTTGAATCAATTTGGAATCAACATCAGCTATTAAATATACATGTAGTAATATGTATATAAATTTTAAAAAATGTATTTTATTATTTGAATTTTTGACGAATTTTTAAACTTGCAACTTGCTCAAAATTTAAATATTTATATTCCAACGTTTGTAATATTAGTATAACTCGAGTTATAACAGTTGAATCAATTTGAAATCAACATCAGCTATTAAATATACATGTAGTAATATGTATATAAATTTACAAAAATGTATTTCATTATTTTAATTTATGCAACTTGCTCAAAATTTAAATATTTATATTCCAACGTTTGTAATATTAGTATAACTCGAGTTATAACAGTTGAATCAATTTGAAATCAACATCAGCTATTAAATTTACATGTAGTAATATGTATATAAATTTACAAAAATGTATTTTGTTATTTGAATTTTTGACGAATTTTTAAACTTGCAACTTGCTCAAAATGTTAATATTTATATTCCAACGTTTGTAATATTAGTATAACTCGAGTTATAACAGTTGAATCAATTTGAAATCAACATCAGCTATTAAATATACATGTAGTAATATGTATATAAATTTACAAAAATGTATTTTATTATTTGATTTTTTGACGAATTTTTAAACTTGCAACTTGCTCAAAATTTAAATATTTATATTCCAACGTTTGTAATATTAGTATAACTCGAGTTATAACAGTTCAATCAATTTGAAATCAACACCAGCTATTAAATATACATGTAGTAATATGTATGTAAATTTAAAAAATGTATTTTGTTATATGAATTTTTGACGAATTTTTCAACTTGCAACTTGCTCAAAATTTAAATATTTATATTCCAAAGTTTGTAAATTAGTATAACTCGAGTGATAACAGTTGAATCAATTTGAAATAAACATCAGCTATTAAATTTACATGTAGTAATATGTATATAAATTTACAAAAATGTATTTTATTATTTGAATTTTTGACGAATTTTTAAACTTGCAACTTGCTCAAAATTTAAATATTTATATTCCAACGTTTGTAATATTAGTATAACTCGAGTTATAACAGTTGAATCAATTTGAAATCAACATCAGCTATTAAATATACATGTAGTAATATGTATATAAATTTACAAAAATGTATTTTGTTTTTTGAATTTTTGACGAATTTTTAATTTGCAACTTGCTCAAAATTTAAATATTTATATTCCAACGTTTGTAATATTACTATAACTCGAGTTATAACAGTTGAATCAATTTGAAAGCAACATCAGCTATTAAATATACATGTAGTAATCTGTATATAAATTTACAAAAATTTATTTTGTTATTTGAATTTTTAACGAATTTTTAAATTTGCCACCTGCTCAAAATTTAAATATTTATATTCCAACGTTTGTAATATTAGTATAACTCGAGTTATAACAGTTGAATCAATTTGAAATCAACATCAGCTATTAAATATACTTGTAGTAATATGTAGATAAATTTACAAAAATGTATTTTGTGATTTGAATTTTTGAACTTGCAAGTTGTTCAAAATTTAAATATTTATATTCCAACGTCTGTAATATTAGTATAACTCGAGTTATAACAGTTGAATCAATTTGAAATCAACATCAGCTATTAAATATACTTGTAGTAATATGTAAATAAATTTACAAAAATGGTTTTTGTGATTTGATTTTTTGAACTTGCAAGTTGTTCAAAATTTAAATATTTATATTCCAACGTCTGTAATATTAGTATAACTCGAGTTATAACAGTTGAATCAATTTGAAATCAACATCAGCTATTAAATATACATGTAGTAATATGTATATAAATTTACAAAAATGTATTTTATTATTTTAATTTTTGACGAATTTTTAAACTTGCAACTTGCTCAAAATTTAAATATTTATATTCCAACGTTTGTAATATTAGTATAACTCGAGTTATAACAGTTGAATCAATTTGAAATCAACATCAGCTATTAAATATACTTGTAGTAATATGTAGATAAATTTACAAAAATGTATTTTGTGATTTGAATTTTTGAACTTGCAAGTTGTTCAAAATTTAAATATTTATATTCCAACGTCTGTAATATTAGTATAACTCGAGTTATAACAGTTGAATCAATTTGAAATCAACATCAGCTATTAAATATACATGTAGTAATATGTATATAAATTTACAAAAATGTATTTTGTTATTTGAATTTTTGACGAATTTTTAATTTGCAACTTGCTCAAAATTTAAATATTTATATTCCAACGTTTGTAATATTAGTATAACTCGAGTTATAACAGTTGAATCAATTTGAAATCAACATCAGCTATTAAATATACTTGTAGTAATATGTAGATAAATTTACAAAAATGGTTTTTGTGATTTGATTTTTTGAACTTGCAAGTTGTTCAAAATTTAAATATTTATATTCCAACGTCTGTAATATTAGTATAACTCGAGTTATAACAGTTGAATCAATTTGAAATCAACATCAGCTATTAAATATACATGTAGTAATATGTATATAAATTTACAAAAATGTATTTTATTATTTTAATTTTTGACGAATTTTTAAACTTGCAACTTGCTCAAAATTTAAATATTTATATTCCAACGTTTGTAATATTAGTATAACTCGAGTTATAACAGTTGAATCAATTTGAAATCAACATCAGCTATTAAATATACTTGTAGTAATATGTAGATAAATTTACAAAAATGTATTTTGTGATTTGAATTTTTGAACTTGCAAGTTGTTCAAAATTTAAATATTTATATTCCAACGTCTGTAATATTAGTATAACTCGAGTTATAACAGTTGAATCAATTTGAAATCAACATCAGCTATTAAATATACATGTAGTAATATGTATATAAATTTACAAAAATGTATTTTGTTATTTGAATTTTTGACGAATTTTTAATTTGCAACTTGCTCAAAATTTAAATATTTATATTCCAACGTTTGTAATATTAGTATAACTCGAGTTATAACAGTTGAATCAATTTGAAATCAACATCAGCTATTAAATATACTTGTAGTAATATGTAGATAAATTTACAAAAATGGTTTTTGTGATTTGATTTTTTGAACTTGCAAGTTGTTCAAAATTTAAATATTTATATTCCAACGTCTGTAATATTAGTATAACTCGAGTTATCACAGTTGAATCAATTTGAAATCAACATCAGCTATTAAATATACATGTAGTAATATGTATATAAATTTACAAAAATGTATTTTATTATTTTAATTTTTGACGAATTTTTAAACTTGCAACTTGCTCAAAATTTAAATATTTATATTCCAACCTTTGTAATATTAGTATAACTCGAGTTATAACAGTTGAATCAATTTGAAATCAACATCAGCTATTAAATATACATGTAGTAATCTGTATATAAATTTACAAAAATTTATTTTGTTATTTGAATTTTTAACGAATTTTTAAATTTGCCACCTGCTCAAAATTTAAATATTTATATTCCAACGTTTGTAATATTAGTATAACTCGAGTTATAACAGTTGAATCAAATTAAAATCAACATCAGCTATTAAATATACATGTAGTAATATGTATATAAATTTACAAAAATGTATTTTGTTATTTGAATTTTTGACGAATTTTTAATTTGCAACTTGCTCAAAATTTAAATATTTATATTCCAACGTTTGTAATATTAGTATAACTCGAGTTATAACAGTTGAATCAATTTGAAATCAACATCAGCTATTAAATATACATGTAGTAATCTGTATATAAATTTACAAAAATTTATTTTGTTATTTGAATTTTTAACGAATTTTTAAATTTGCCACCTGCTCAAAATTTAAATATTTATATTCCAACCTTTGTAATATTAGTATAACTCGAGTTATAACAGTTGAATCAATTTGAAATCAACATCAGCTATTAAATATACATGTAGTAATCTGTATATAAATTTACAAAAAATTATTTTGTTATTTGAATTTTTAACGAATTTTTAAATTTGCCACCTGCTCAAAATTTAAATATTTATATTCCAACGTTTGTAATATTAGTATAACTCGAGTTATAACAGTTGAATCAAATTAAAATCAACATCAGCTATTAAATATACATGTAGTAATATGTATATAAATTTACAAAAATGTATTTTGTTATTTGAATTTTTGACGAATTTTTAATTTGCAACTTGCTCAAAATTTAAATATTTATATTCCAACGTTTGTAATATTAGTATAACTCGAGTTATAACAGTTGAATCAATTTGAAATCAACATCAGCTATTAAATATACTTGTAGTAATATGTAGATAAATTTACAAAAATGGTTTTTGTGATTTGATTTTTTGAACTTGCAAGTTGTTCAAAATTTAAATATTTATATTCCAACGTCTGTAATATTAGTATAACTCGAGTTATAACAGTTGAATCAATTTGAAATCAACATCAGCTATTAAATATACATGTAGTAATATGTATATAAATTTACAAAAATGTATTTTATTATTTTAATTTTTGACGAATTTTTAAACTTGCAACTTGCTCAAAATTTAAATATTTATATTCCAACCTTTGTAATATTAGTATAACTCGAGTTATAACAGTTGAATCAATTTGAAATCAACATCAGCTATTAAATATACATGTAGTAATCTGTATATAAATTTACAAAAATTTATTTTGTTATTTGAATTTTTAACGAATTTTTAAATTTGCCACCTGCTCAAAATTTAAATATTTATATTCCAACGTTTGTAATATTAGTATAACTCGAGTTATAACAGTTGAATCAATTTGAAATCAACATCAGCTATTAAATATACTTGTAGTAATATGTAGATAAATTTACAAAAATGTATTTTGTGATTTGAATTTTTGAACTTGCAAGTTGTTCAAAATTTAAATATTTATATTCCAACGTCTGTAATATTAGTATAACTCGAGTTATAACAGTTGAATCAATTTGAAATCAACATCAGCTATTAAATATACATGTAGTAATATGTATATAAATTTACAAAAATGTATTTTATTATTTTAATTTTTGACGAATTTTTAAACTTGCAACTTGCTCAAAATTTAAATATTTATATTCCAACGTTTGTAATATTAGTATAACTCGAGTTATAACAGTTGAATCAATTTGAAATCAACATCAGCTATTAAATATACATGTAGTAATCTGTATATAAATTTACAAAAATTTATTTTGTTATTTGAATTTTTAACGAATTTTTAAATTTGCCACCTGCTCAAAATTTAAATATTTATATTCCAACGTTTGTAATATTAGTATAACTCGAGTTATAACAGTTGAATCATATTAAAATCAACATCAGCTATTAAATATACATGTAGTAATATGTATATAAATTTACAAAAATGTATTTTGTTATTTGAATTTTTGACGAATTTTTAATTTGCAACTTGCTCAAAATTTAAATATTTATATTCCAACGTTTGTAATATTAGTATAACTCGAGTTATAACAGTTGAATCAATTTGAAGTCAACAGCAGCTATTAAATATACTTGTAGTAATATGTAGATAAATTTACAAAAATGGTTTTTGTGATTTGATTTTTTGAACTTGCAAGTTGTTCAAAATTTAAATATTTATATTCCAACGTCTGTAATATTAGTATAACTCGAGTTATAACAGTTGAATCAATTTGAAATCAACATCAGCTATTAAATATACATGTAGTAATATGTATATAAATTTACAAAAATGTATTTTATTATTTTAATTTTTGACGAATTTTTAAACTTGCAACTTGCTCAAAATTTAAATATTTATATTCCAACGTTTGTAATATTAGTATAACTCGAGTTATAACAGTTGAATCAATTTGAAATCAACATCAGCTATTAAATATACATGTAGTAATCTGTATGTAAATTTACAAAAATTTATTTTGTTATTTGAATTTTTAACGAATTTTTAAATTTGCCACCTGCTCAAAATTTAAATATTTATATTCCAACGTTTGTAATATTAGTATAACTCGAGTTATAACAGTTGAATCAATTTGAAATCAACATCAGCTATTAAATATACTTGTAGTAATATGTAGATAAATTTACAAAAATGTATTTTGTGATTTGAATTTTTGAACTTGCAAGTTGTTCAAAATTTAAATATTTATATTCCAACGTCTGTAATATTAGTATAACTCGAGTTATAACAGTTGAATCAATTTGAAATCAACATCAGCTATTAAATATACATGTAGTAATATGTATATAAATTTACAAAAATGTATTTTATTATTTTAATTTTTGACGAATTTTTAAACTTGCAACTTGCTCAAAATTTAAATATTTATATTCCAACGTTTGTAATATTAGTATAACTCGAGTTATAACAGTTGAATCAATTTGAAATCAACATCAGCTATTAAATATACATGTAGTAATCTGTATATAAATTTACAAAAATTTATTTTGTTATTTGAATTTTTAACGAATTTTTAAATTTGCCACCTGCTCAAAATTTAAATATTTATATTCCAACGTTTGTAATATTAGTATAACTCGAGTTATAACAGTTGAATCAATTTGAAATCAACATCAGCTATTAAATATACTTGTAGTAATATGTAGATATTTTTACAAAAATGTATTTTGTGATTTGAATTTTTGAACTTGCAAGTTGTTCAAAATTTAAATATTTATATTCCAACGTCTGTAATATTAGTATAACTCGAGTTATAACAGTTGAATCAATTTGAAATCAACATCAGCTATTAAATATACATGTAGTAATATGTATATAAATTTACAAAAATGTATTTTGTTATTTGAATTTTTGACGAATTTTTAATTTGCAACTTGCTCAAAATTTAAATATTTATATTCCAACGTTTGTAATATTAGTATAACTCGAGTTATAACAGTTGAATCAATTTGAAATCAACATCAGCTATTAAATATACTTGTAGTAATATGTAGATAAATTTACAAAAATGGTTTTTGTGATTTGATTTTTTGAACTTGCAAGTTGTTCAAAATTTAAATATTTATATTCCAACGTCTGTAATATTAGTATAACTCGAGTTATAACAGTTGAATCAATTTGAAATCAACATCAGCTATTAAATATACATGTAGTAATATGTATATAAATTTACAAAAATGTATTTTATTATTTTAATTTTTGACGAATTTTTAAACTTGCAACTTGCTCAAAATTTAAATATTTATATTCCAACCTTTGTAATATTAGTATAACTCGAGTTATAACAGTTGAATCAATTTGAAATCAACATCAGCTATTAAATATACATGTAGTAATCTGTATATAAATTTACAAAAATTTATTTTGTTATTTGAATTTTTAACGAATTTTTAAATTTGCCACCTGCTCAAAATTTAAATATTTATATTCCAACGTTTGTAATATTAGTATAACTCGAGTTATAACAGTTGAATCAAATTAAAATCAACATCAGCTATTAAATATACATGTAGTAATATGTATATAAATTTACAAAAATGTATTTTGTTATTTGAATTTTTGACGAATTTTTAATTTGCAACTTGCTCAAAATTTAAATATTTATATTCCAACGTTTGTAATATTAGTATAACTCGAGTTATAACAGTTGAATCAATTTGAAATCAACATCAGCTATTAAATATACTTGTAGTAATATGTAGATAAATTTACAAAAATGTATTTTGTGATTTGAATTTTTGAACTTGCAAGTTGTTCAAAATTTAAATATTTATATTCCAACGTCTGTAATATTAGTATAACTCGAGTTATAACAGTTGAATCAATTTGAAATCAACATCAGCTATTAAATATACATGTAGTAATATGTATATAAATTTACAAAAATGTATTTTATTATTTTAATTTTTGACGAATTTTTAAACTTGCAACTTGCTCAAAATTTAAATATTTATATTCCAACGTTTGTAATATTAGTATAACTCGAGTTATAACAGTTGAATCAATTTGAAATCAACATCAGCTATTAAATATACATGTAGTAATCTGTATATAAATTTACAAAAATTTATTTTGTTATTTGAATTTTTAACGAATTTTTAAATTTGCCACCTGCTCAAAATTTAAATATTTATATTCCAACGTTTGTAATATTAGTATAACTCGAGTTATAACAGTTGAATCATATTAAAATCAACATCAGCTATTAAATATACATGTAGTAATATGTATATAAATTTACAAAAATGTATTTTGTTATTTGAATTTTTGACGAATTTTTAATTTGCAACTTGCTCAAAATTTAAATATTTATATTCCAACGTTTGTAATATTAGTATAACTCGAGTTATAACAGTTGAATCAATTTGAAGTCAACAGCAGCTATTAAATATACTTGTAGTAATATGTAGATAAATTTACAAAAATGGTTTTTGTGATTTGATTTTTTGAACTTGCAAGTTGTTCAAAATTTAAATATTTATATTCCAACGTCTGTAATATTAGTATAACTCGAGTTATAACAGTTGAATCAATTTGAAATCAACATCAGCTATTAAATATACATGTAGTAATATGTATATAAATTTACAAAAATGTATTTTATTATTTTAATTTTTGACGAATTTTTAAACTTGCAACTTGCTCAAAATTTAAATATTTATATTCCAACGTTTGTAATATTAGTATAACTCGAGTTATAACAGTTGAATCAATTTGAAATCAACATCAGCTATTAAATATACATGTAGTAATCTGTATGTAAATTTACAAAAATTTATTTTGTTATTTGAATTTTTAACGAATTTTTAAATTTGCCACCTGCTCAAAATTTAAATATTTATATTCCAACGTTTGTAATATTAGTATAACTCGAGTTATAACAGTTGAATCAATTTGAAATCAACATCAGCTATTAAATATACTTGTAGTAATATGTAGATAAATTTACAAAAATGTATTTTGTGATTTGAATTTTTGAACTTGCAAGTTGTTCAAAATTTAAATATTTATATTCCAACGTCTGTAATATTAGTATAACTCGAGTTATAACAGTTGAATCAATTTGAAATCAACATCAGCTATTAAATATACATGTAGTAATATGTGTATAAATTTACAAAAATGTATTTTATTATTTTAATTTTTGACGAATTTTTAAACTTGCAACTTGCTCAAAATTTAAATATTTATATTCCAACGTTTGTAATATTAGTATAACTCGAGTTATAACAGTTGAATCAATTTGAAATCAACATCAGCTATTAAATATACATGTAGTAATCTGTATATAAATTTACAAAAATTTATTTTGTTATTTGAATTTTTAACGAATTTTTAAATTTGCCACCTGCTCAAAATTTAAATATTTATATTCCAACGTTTGTAATATTAGTATAACTCGAGTTATAACAGTTGAATCAAATTAAAATCAACATCAGCTATTAAATATACATGTAGTAATATGTATATAAATTTACAAAAATGTATTTTGTTATTTGAATTTTTGACGAATTTTTAATTTGCAACTTGCTCAAAATTTAAATATTTATATTCCAACGTTTGTAATATTAGTATAACTCGAGTTATAACAGTTGAATCAATTTGAAATCAACATCAGCTATTAAATATACTTGTAGTAATATGTAGATAAATTTACAAAAATGTATTTTGTGATTTGAATTTTTGAACTTGCAAGTTGTTCAAAATTTAAATATTTATATTCCAACGTCTGTAATATTAGTATAACTCGAGTTATAACAGTTGAATCAATTTAAAATCAACATCAGCTATTAAATATACATGTAGTAATATGTATATAAATTTACAAAAATGTATTTTGTTATTTGAATTTTTGACGAATTACACCGCTGTAATTCACAGGTCTCATTTATTTAATTCCGTATTTGACTCATCCTGCGATAATCTGACATATACATTTTTTCTTAATCAAGCATGACTAAATGTATATTTAATACAGTACAAAAAAATTATAATTTTATAATTAAAACGCCACTTATTATTATTTTGTGTGTCCCGTCATAAGATTTATTTTTCTGCGATCGTAAACAAGTCATTTGCTTCTTCTGGCGATCTCCGTGGTTGATTTATCGCGCCTTAGTGAACCGTGTAATTTTTTCCAACATTTATGATGAATTATGAATATATAATAAATATAAAAAATATAATTACATAAATTATTCTATACAGAACGGTATATTCCATGAAATAGTTAACAATTTGTTTCTATGATGTTGGTTACCAACAAAGCTAGTCGTACTTTATCGAGGGCAACTCTAAAAAGTGTGCATAAGTTGATTGTGTACTAGTCACTTAGATTTTTCAGACACGGCATTTTCCTTCTGGCATCCGGCAATTTTAGTAAAAAAAAATAACTTTAATAAAATTATTTACAATTAGAAAATAGTGACAACATTCAGTCGTAAATCTTGTACGGCATGCTGCCGTTGACAGTACGCATATAAAACACCTTAATTTATACACTGGTAAATATATGATCTGTCATCGAAAATTTGCAATTAACTGTAGATTTGCGTTTGTTTCATTTATAGCTATAACATTATTTATAGCTATGTATTTTTTTATTGTATTTTCATCTGTATATTTTATTTCATGATATTGATTTTAGGGTGATATTGTATAAATGTTGGAGTTGGTTATGCCTACGGTGACCATACGTCCTTTATTTCCAGTTGAATTGATATATATATATATATATATATATATATATATATATATATATATATATATAATTAAACAAAAGTTGATGAAACGTTTTGTTTAATTATTCAGTGTTTCCAATAGAAAGAATCTAATTTATTTATTGTTGCTATAACAACGAATACTTAAGGGTTCAATTTGCAAGCGCTATTCAAGGTGTTTGACATTTGTTCTGGCATATTTTGTCACAATTGTCAATGTATCCATTCAATAGCAAATAGGACCTATAAAGTTAATGAGATGTTGGTGAATACGGACATAAGACTTGTTATCTGTCACAAGAACGAAACTAGTATTCTGACAACAATTAACATACATATATATTCTTTTCATTATCACATCGTAACGTTTTAAATTTATTATTTCGATCGCTACGATAGCACCGATATCCGTGTGTTAATCCAAGATAATCTCTAACTATCGTGCTACTAGTTCCCCCCGCGGCGATTTCAATATCTTCGCGTGCCTCCAGCCGTACTCATTATCAAATTTTATTACCGCCCAATAACACCTAATTAACGTATTTCTTAATGGTCCATCAGGTAAATTCGGATTTGACGACTAGAACAACAAAAAAAAAACTGGTTCTGAATGAATCCGCAAATATGTTCAAATACCATATAATATGAAATTAAATATTTAAACTGCTTTATATAAAAATGAACTTAACATTAATGAAGTATTGAATAAATTGGAGTCACTTTGTACAGTTTAATGCTAATTTTATTAGCGTTGTGACATAGACAAATTAAAATTATTTAAATCATAGCTAATCTGTTGATGTTGGTATTTTCTTGTATCAGCTCTCTTAGGACTTACCATGTCCGGTTAATTATTAATCGACGGTTAAAACGCTACTCGCAATTACCATACTCTTTTTAAGCAACGATTAGCACTTTAATTGTAGATTAGCCTAATTTGGGACCTGGATTAACTCAAAAAGTAATAGCCCGGTTGAAATACCTAAAAGGCACCTTACACGGTCAATAATACTGTAATTCCTAGTACTGTCAGTAATTGCTTGATCCTCTTTCAATATTTATCAAGTAATCAATTATCCGAATAAACATTAGTATACGCTTCATTCCATTATTACTATACCTCACACGATCAGTTATTCTGTCAAAAAACTTCTATCCTTATAGGACTATCAGCCGTGAGGCTTTTCCGATGGTCAAGGGAGAAGCTCAGAGGAGTTTAATCACCGGGTATTTACCTTAAATTCACAGAAAAACTATGAAAGGTATTTTGCGAAAATTCGTTCCTCGCTGGGGATCGAACTCAGGCTCCCCAATGCTCAGTACGAGACGGACGACCACTCGGCCACTGAGCTGATTTCTGTTAATATTTTTGAATAATCAAAATTTTTAACTTGTTATCGTACAGTAATACTGTCATTATTCTAAAATATTGACAGTATTATTGACAGGTTGGTAGGGGACACCCGCCCACCCCACCTTCCTTCGCGTACTAATTTCAATGGATACAGACGTTTTATATTGTTTAAACTATTCCAAGATGAGTGTCATCCTATGGAAAAACTATTCGAGCAAAGGTGGGGTGGGCGGGCGTCCCCTACCAACCAAACTATACCCGTCCACTATTTCAAACGACTTGAACTATGCACTACACTATTATCTGTTATTTTCTATGATTACATTAATCTCATTTATTAATTTAAGACTAATTAAAAAAAAATTATATGCAAAATAATGTCATGCATAGTTCAAGTCGTTGGAAATAGTGGACGGGTATAGTTTGGTTGGTAGGGGCTACCCGCCCACCCCACCTTCGTTCGCGTACTCATTTCAATGGATACACACGTTTTATATTGTTTTAAATATTCTAAGATGAGTGCCATCCTATGGGAAAACTATGCGAGCATAGGTGGGGTGGGCGGGCGGCCCCTACCAACCAAACTATACCCGTCCACTATTTCAAACGACTTGAACTATGCACTACACTATTATCTGTTATTTTCTATGATTACATTAATGTCATTTATTAATTTAAGATTAATTTAAAAATAATATATGCAAAATAATATAATACATAGTTCAAGTCGTTTGAAATAGTAGACGGTTATAGTTTGGTTGGTAGAATGAGAAACTGAACTATTCCAAACAGCAGTAAAGATCAAGATGGTCAAGACGGTCGCCAATCTTCGAGCAATGACGGCACTATAAAAAGAAGAAAAAAAAATTATACGAAAACATGTGTTTCATCAATAGCTGTATAACATTAAAATGCGTATTGCATTGGTATACTCTTTTTAACCAGCGATTACCATTTTAATTGTGGATTAACGTTTCATCGGACATGGTGAGAGCGGGCGTTAGACTTAATGTCTCTTATTCAATACAAGTTTGCTCATAAAACGTTCTTTATATAGCACTTGAATAATTCAAACTAGATACTTGTTCAAGTTTCTTGACGAATCTTGTACAATTAAGCTTAAGACTTCCTGCGATTAATGTTTAACCAGACATGGCGAAAAACAGCCGTGATGTTTTATAAAATCAAGTTGATTTAATTGAATTTATTATGTGACTATTGTTTTTAAAATATCCCATAGATTTGATTCGTATTTTGTATATCAAAATAAATGTGCAAATAAATTATGTTGCGCCTGGCATGAATATGCATTTGGTTTGTGGTCCGAGCAAGACAGGCCTTTAGCAACAATAATAAGGCAACCGGTTGGCTTGCAGGAAGGTGCTTGACTCCTTCGGGCGGCCTTGAGGTGTAATCTCCGGACAAAGCGGAAGGAAAATTCTAATTACAACTGGATGCATTTTATTTAAAGGTATAAGCTGTAAATAAGTATAGGCAACTAAATACACCACTATTTTTTAAAGTTGCTTATTCTTTTCATAATCTAATCATATAAGTCCGAATATACCGGAATAACAGTAGTAACCATTTTAGTTTCTAAATATAGCAATGCTGTAAAAAGAAGATATTGTTGTTGTTGAGTTTTCTTTACTTCTTCTTGTAGTGCCGTCTCCTATCGGAGGTTGGCAATCATCATGGCGATTCTAATCTTTGACGCTGCAGCTCTAAATAGTCCGACCGATGTTTGTCCGTACCATTCTCTAAGGTTCTTTAACCATGATATTCTGTGACGTCCCATGCTTCTTCATCAGATTTGTTGTGAGACTACTATAACGACGAGCGTCGGATTCTCCTGAGTAATATAATATTAGTGGAGTATTCTCTGGGCATTGTACGTCACTAAAACCAAATATTTCAATGTTCATCCGTTGCATTTCAGCAATTGATGTAAACTTCTGACATTCCATGTACCTATGTTATTGACGTCATTCAAAACTACAGTCAATTTGTTATTGATTAGCCCATAATTGGTAGAAAACAATCAAAACATGCCTCATGGTTAGTTGATTTCCTTTATGCATATATCCATTAAACCATTTATTAATATATGCAGCAAGAAAATTTCTTTTTAAAATTATTTATATCGCGATTCTTAACTGACGATGGTTCTTAATCCTGTCTTGCTTTCTATTTCTCTGTCACGATATATTGTTTCTTTCAACTCCTGTTAGCGACAATATGATTCACCTCTTTAACCCCCGTATTCACCCACGTTCTATAAATCTATCAATAGCAATTGAACCTAAAAGTATTCGTTGTTATAGCAACAAAAAATAAAGTATCTAGAGAATATAGTTACTTTAGATTCTCTCTATTGGAAACACTGAAAAATTAAACAAAAGGTGTCATCAAAGCTCCAATTGCAAGCGCTATTCAAGGTGTTTTGGCATATTGTGTCATAATGTCATTTTCAATTTATAGATTCAATAGCTTATGGGGCCTATAAAGTGTATGGGATGTTGCTGAATACGGGCAAAAAAGAAAAACATAATATATCGTGACTGAAAAACATAAAGCAATGGACAGGATTAAGAACCATCGTCAGTCAGGAATCGCGACATAAATTATTTAAAATTATTTTTTTAAAACATGAAAAATACCGAAATTTTAGTCTTACCTAGCTAGTTTTCGGCAACTGTTGTCTTATACGTACTATTTTAATCGTTTGATTATTTTTAACCATAAAAAAATCTGAGTAGTAATTAACAATGCAATAAAAAATCATCTTGTTCGTAACATTTATTAATTTTTTTTATATTCACAAATACATTATTTATCAGGTAGAAACACCGGTCGGTTATTATTTCGGATAATAAATTTCACATTTATATTATTGCTCTTCTGTTCACAATATAATCCGCCCAGTCACACATATTACCTAATATTCTCCTTTTTTTTGCTGCTGCTGCTGCTTGCTGAACCTCGAACGCCTTCAAACGCGCCCCATTTATAATAATATTTATAAAATAAACAAACAATCAATATTATCATTTAGTATCCCGTGCAGATATTTAACAGTGAATATTTTATTTAATATATTTTTTTAGGAGTAGTAGTAATTACATTATCTAATAACAGAAGTAGTAAATTATAATCTAACTAGACTCATTTTATTTAACAGTTTTAACTAATAATTGTGTATTTGCCACTGACAAATAAAATTAACAGATTGTTATTTTTAAGTTTTCTTCCGCTACAATTTGTTTACTTAATAACTAAAATAACGATGAAGCGATTTAAAACCACAACAAAATACGTTTGCGTTATTATCATATCAGTTACTTTTTTATAAAAACATGGCATTAAGAAAATCTGTTAAACATTACCTTTTTAACAATATATAACGAGAATGATACAACTAACCCCCTAGGAGGAAAGTTAAACGCCATCTGGCGGCACCACATCAATTAGCAATCTTATCTAATAAAATCAAAATCTAGATATGTAGATTGCTAATAAGTGGATTCACACACACACACACATATATATATATATATATATATATATATATATATATATATATATATATATTATATATATATATATATATATATATATATATATATATATATAACGAGGTTGTTTCAACTAAAGCAGTCTGTAACTGAATATACAGGGTGTATTTTAAGTTGAAACAAAAATAATTAAGACAATATTGACAAAATACGCGTATTCACTAACATCCCACAAACTTTAAGATTCTCCCTATTCACGTTCCATAAATCTATCAATATCAATTGAACCCATAAATATTCATTGTTATAGAAACAATAAATACATTATCTAGATTATGTAGTTACTTTAGATATTTTCTATTGCAAACACTGAATAATAAAACAAAAGGTGTCATAAAATCTCCAATTACAAACGCCATATTCATTTGGCATTTGTTTTGGGAATTTCTATCATAATGACATTTATAATTTGTCTATTCAATAGCTTGTGGGATGTATGTCCGTATTCTCCAACATCCTATAAACTTTATAGATCCCATAAACTATTAAATGGAACGTCCCATAAACTTTATAGGTCCCATAAGATATTGAATAGATAAATCAACAACGTCATTGTGACAGAATATGCTAAAACAAATGTCAAACACCTTGAATAGCGCTTGCGATTAGAGCTTTGATGACATCTTTTGTTTAAATATTCAGTGTTTCCAATAGAGACAATCTAAAAGTAATTATATTCTCTAGATAATGTATTTATTGTTGCTATAACAACAAATACTTATGGGTCAATAGCTATTGATAGATTTATGGTGAATACGGGGGTTAATGAATTTATGTGAACTCTTCTTATAGTTAATTAAATTTAAACGTATTTGTGTTGTGTGTTTTAAATCGCTTACAACTAAAAACTCCACTTCACCTCCAATTATCACTCAACTATAAGCCTTTACAAAAATAACGTCTCCAAAAATTACCTTGCTAATTTTCTCATCTTTCATCAGTATAATTCTTATATCATATTTATTTTTGTACAACGTCGCTTTATATTTTTTAAGAAGATCTGGGAAAAGAAACAATATACGGACACAGCTATGTTAACCTACGATATGTAAGAGTGAAGTACATACAAACTACGATACAGTTTTTTAGACATAGATTTTTTTTTTGGTTAGTTTTGAAAGGAATCGAAGAGTATATATCATTTAGTTTTCTTAAAATCACTATATATGTAAGGTTAGTTTACGCTCCACACGCACATCCAGATAAATATGAAAAAACTTAACCACTTATCCATATTATCCATTTATATATATTTACAAATAAATATTTTTTTATATGTATATTTTAATAATAATATTATAGAAATCACATTTTGATATGTTTAAAGTTTCCTTTGATATGTTTTTGTTTTTTTATAAAACAGACTTCCGTTACGCTTAAATAAGTTATCCATAGGCCAACAATTTAACTAGTAGTAGTTGCGGATTTTTATTATTTTTGGCCCTTTCGATCCCAATTGTTAATTTGCAACAGTTTTCAAGGTTAAATTAATAAACCGAACGTGTACTCAAACAGCTTAGCTGTCAACCAACTTATTACCAACTGCGTTAATGAGAGATCAGCGGTCATATTATCACCAACTTCATTTATAACAGCTCAAGTCAAGGATACAAAATAGACAGGATACAGCTCATAAGATATCAGCATCCTTTGAAATTGTGTGAAACCTTTCTTTACTCAGTTAGTCCTTGATAGCTAAGAGGTGGAGTCACACTTATATTTATGTAATTGTTTTATGGGTCGTACTTCATTTGTCGAAAAAAAGACAGGTTCATTATGTATGAAGTTGCCTTTTATCTTCAGCCTCCTTGATTTTATATGATCTTAGCCGTTTCGCTAAGATCATATAAAATCAAGGAGGCTGAAGAAAAAAGACAACTTCATACATATTGAAGCTGTCTTTTTTTTACACCAACCTTCTTGATTTCATATGATCTTAGCGAAACTGCAGTAGATGAAGTAGGCGAAGACCTATGAAACATTTGCAGAAATATAAGTGTATAAGCTATCTACATATCTTACAGAGCAACAGTACGTATCTAATTTTTTCCTACTTTTCAGAGGAGCTTGAAAACCACTTTTCAACCATTGTTTCACTTATAAATGCCTGCTTAGCCGGGGTGTGCCCGTGTGTTTCTTGCTCAAAACCTTCATATGTTACTGTTATATTTGATTTTGATTTCAAACATATTCTAATATTGCCTTATAATTTATATAGCTGATAAATGCTAAATAGACATTAAAGTAGATTTTCCGTTTTAAATTTGATTCATAATGTAACCTTTTTTATTTGTTGCAAATTAAGGCTGGATCTTACTACTATACCTAACGCCGTTGTCAAGCTCTATTTTACAAATTTCAATATATGTTTCTGCATTCATTTATTACTAATTATTTATCATTCAAGGAAGCCATTTATATTTCAAGTTAAACCGCTTTGGGGGCAATTTGAGGTGATCAAAATGACCAAATGTCAAAATGTCAAGAGTTCTTTAAAATTTGCAAGTAATATAAAAACCTTGATAACGTTACATGTCTGTTTTATTATTATTTATTTCGTGATTTAGTCAAAAAAGTGCACAGATTGATGCTTGTTATGTGACATTAATAAATTATAAACCACGAAATGCAACAAACAGTCAACCATGTCTACAATAGTATCCATAACAATTATCGTTTGTTTACAATGTGTATTGATCTGATTTGATCCACAAAAGCAGTGTTCTTAAGAAATTTATAACAGTACTATTGCTGATAAGAAATTTATAAATATAAATTTCTTATTAACAAGTCTAATGTTGTTAAATGTACCTTAAAGCAACTCATTGCTAATGAGTTAGTGTTACTAGAACAATAAAGGATGAAACAGTAACCATTTGAATGCTAGTTTTACATTGAGGCATTGAGAATAAAAACCCTAAAATTAAATAAAGTATATTATTGCATGTCTGATTTTCCCGCAGGGGATTAGTAGATGCATTTACTACTCTGGGGAGTGACGCCCCCACGGTCCTAAGTCTTACAGCTGGTAGGGACACCGAAATTTAGCTATGAAAAGCTATCAGAACACGCAGTCAAGCTAAAAGGAGCGGTATGGGAGATCCGGGTAGGGCTTGATCTCCCATACCGCTCCTTTTAGCTTGACTGCGTGTTCTGATAGCTTTTCATAGCAACATCTCGCTGACCCTACTTGCAGTAAGACTTAGGACCGTGGGGGCGTTCGGAGCCGTGTTTCTGTTTGTTATTATTATCATTATTATTAGTACTAACATAAAATTAGATTTTTTTTTTAATTTGTGAGGTCGACTTTTGCCCTCATATTATCTAATGAATTGCAGTATTAATATTGAAATTTGTTCAATTTAAAACTCCCCAACGGCGTACATTCCTTACACATTAATTTAGTACGTAAACATGTACACAAGAGGCGATTGTTTAAAAAAGCTGACGCCATTAAAAAGTGCTATGTTTCCTCGTGTATGCAACTCAAAAAAAACCCATTTAAGTTTATGTTTTTTTTTAAATTATTGTTCGTAATAAAATTGGGTGAGAATCGAGAACATTCAGGAATCGAGTACTAAAAAAACGAGAATCGAGAACAGTTTTCTAAGGTTACTACCGAGAACCAAAACCTGCGCACCGAGCACTGAGCACTGAAAAGCGAGAGCTGTGCATCGCTGAGTAAAAAAAATGCACCATGCCGTTGCCAGTTTACTAAACTATATTAAGGCTGGGATTTCGCCTATACGTTCCTTATGGCGAGAACCATGTAATTGTATCCAGCTTGTAGGTAAAACTACGCCATGGAAAGGCATACAATTTATGCAAGTTAATAAAAACATTTCATCCTTGGTATTGAAACTTAGTTTGCAAGAATTGATGACCAAAATTTGTAGTTATAGCATATTAAAGATTCGACTGTATAGAAGGAAGCCATCTAGTAGCGGCGTGGAAGAGGTATGCCTTTCGCCTCTTCGCCTACCGTGTCTTAGGCGAGACGCGGTGCCGGCGCGGCGATAGGCACGACGCTTCAAGCATCTTTTATATAAACATATGGTGCAATGCTCACTTAGGCGACGAGGCGCGGGCATTTGTCTCGTGCCTCTCACCGCGCCGGCACCGCGTCTTTGCCTAAGACACGGTAGGCGAAGAGGCGAAAGGCATAACTCTTCCACGCCGCCTCTATGTAAACATAAGGTGCAATGTCCACCCCTTCACAACATATGGACATCACAATCGCATGGGCGACGTCGCGCCTGCGCCCGACACCGCTTATGTGTGAATTGGGCCCAACAAGAAATAAAATCCAGAATTAAACAAGCCAGAGGCGTTTTTACGAAATGAATCAATCACCTTTATGGCAGAACATTAAACTTAAAGACACTCGGTAGTTCGTTATTAAAGTTCTCGATTTTCTGTGCTCGGTCTATTGAAAATAATCTAGAACATCTCTTCTCGATACTCGAAATCCCCCGCATTACTAGTGTTTTGTGACACATTCAACTTGAAACTAAATCTTGTGCACTCGTGTTTTGTGATTACAAGCTGTAACCTTCTTAATAGTTTGTTTTGAGGATTCAACAGTATATTATAATAAAATATCTATTTAATAAAGAAACAACGCGTGAATCGGTGTCTGTGTGTATACATTTATATACCTCATAAAAAATTTGAATCGCACACACGTAAAAGTTTAAACCTTTTCAGTGTATAAATCTAATAAAATTATTTGAGCAAATATTGCACATTCGATATGTAATAATTTATGTGTGTTTGTTTGTGTGTAAATATTTCTCTCTTTGTTTTTTTTTTACCTTCTCACTATAATTATTGATATGTATCATTATGGTATCCAATTTGTGGCGCGTGCGTTACTCCTCGGGCCATCCGAGATCCTCCCCGATCAGCTCGTAGAATTTTTGATTATGCTCGGCGAAATAGCGGCGTAGCCGCCCCACGACTAGTGGGTCTACGCGGGGGTGCCGCCGCCCTTTGGTCTCGCGCAGACAACGGTCTGAAGTCTCGTTCCGCAGGCAGTAGAAACCCTTGGTCTCGTTGAAGTAGAAGTTGTGGGCGCCAATGCGTGGCTCGAGACCTAGAAACCGTTCGATCTTCTGGAGTTGCGGCACGGGGTCTTCTATCAGGGAGTCCCCGTTGACCACCAGGATTTGGTCGCGGCCGAAGGTCTCGAGCCAGCGGTGCACGTAGTTGTGGTAGACGGAGATGGCGAGCGGGCGGTAGGCCTCGTTGATGGAGCCGTTCGGGTGGGTTACTAGTTGCTCGAAGGAGCGTGGCGATGGGGTTGGAGTGGCGGCGGGCGCGGCGGTGGCTGCGTGCGCGCGCAACTGGGTGTAGTCGGAGACGGCGCGTGTTACGGGCTCGCGGACTATTAAGAGAAGCTTTACGCTTGCGTTCATTGCTCGTATTCGCTCTGGTACCTAAAATTAAATTATGTAATGTATAAACAAACATAAAACAACATGCCAACTAACATTGTGGAAACATGCGATAACTTTCCGGGAAAAAAATTACACAAGAAATATTGTTATCGCGAACCAATAGAAAATTTCAATTTTCGATACGTGTCTGTCTATCTGTCTATCTATCTGTCTATCTGTCTATCTGTCTATCTGTCTATCTGTCTGTCTATCTGTCTATCTGTCCATCTGTCCATCTGTCCATCTGTCCATCTGTCCATCTGTCCATCTGTCCATCTGTCTATCTGTCTATCTGTCCATCTGTCCATCTGTCCATCTGTCCATCTGTCCATCTGTCTATCTATCTATCTGTCTATCTGTCTATCTGTCTATCTGTCTATCTGTCTATCTGTCTATCTGTCTATCTGTCTATCTGTCTATCTGTCTATCTGTCTATCTGTCTATCTGTCTATCTGTCTATCTGTCTATCTGTCTATCTGTCTATCTGTCTATCTGTCTATCTGTCTATCTGTCTATCTGTCTATCTGTCTATCTGTCTATCTGTCTATCTGTCTATCTGTCTATCTGTCTATCTGTCTATCTGTCTATCTGTCTATCTGTCTATCTCTCTATCTGTCTATCTGTCTATCTGTCTATCTGTCTATCTGTCTATCTGTCTATCTGTCTATCTGTCTATCTGTCTATCTGTCTATCTGTCTATCTGTCTATCTGTCTATCTGTCTATCTGTCTATCTGTCTATCTGTCTATCTGTCTATCTGTCTATCTGTCTATCTGTCTATCTGTCTATCTGTCTATCTGTCTATCTGTCTATCTGTCTATCTGTCTATCTGTCTATCTGTCTATCTGTCTATCTGTCTATCTGTCTATCTGTCTATCTGTCTATCTGTCTATCTGTCTATCTGTCTATCTGTCTATCTGTCTATCTGTCTATCTGTCTATCTGTCTATCTGTCTATCAGTCTATCTGTCTATCTGTCTATCTGTCTATCTGTCTATCTGTCTATCTGTCTATCTGTCTATCTGTCTATCTGTCTATCTGTCTATCTGTCTATCTGTCTATCTGTCTATCTGTCTATCTGTCTATCTGTCTATCTGTCTATCTGTCTATCTGTCTATCTGTCTATCTGTCTATCTGTCTATCTGTCTATCTGTCTATCTGTCTATCTGTCTATCTGTCTATCTGTCTATCTGTCTATCTGTCTATCTGTCTATCTGTCTATCTGTCTATCTGTCTATCTGTCTATCTGTCTATCTGTCTATCTGTCTATCTGTCTATCTGTCTATCTGTCTATCTGTCTATCTGTCTATCTGTTTATCTGTCTATCTGTCTATCTGTCTATCTGTCTATCTGTCTATCTGTCTATCTGTCTATCTGTCTATCTGTCTATCTGTCTATCTGTCTATCTGTCTATCTGTCTATCTGTCTATCTGTCTATCTGTCTATCTGTCTATCTGTCTATCTGTCTATCTGTCTATCTGTCTATCTGTCTATCTGTCTATCTGTCTATCTGTCTATCTGTCTATCTGTCTATCTGTCTATCTGTCTATCTGTCTATCTGTCTATCTGTCTATCTGTCTATCTGTCTATCTGTCTATCTGTCTATCTGTCTATCTGTCTATCTGTCTATCTGTCTATCTGTCTATCTGTCTATCTGTCTATCTGTCTATCTGTCTATCTGTCTATCTGTCTATCTGTCTATCTGTCTATCTGTCTATCTGTCTATCTGTCTATCTGTCTATCTGTCTATCTGTCTATCTGTCTATCTGTCTATCTGTCTATCTGTCTATCTGTCTATCTGTCTATCTGTCTATCTGTCTATCTGTCTATCTGTCTATCTGTCTATCTGTCTATCTGTCTATCTGTCTATCTGTCTATCTGTCTATCTGTCTATCTGTCTATCTGTCTATCTGTCTATCTGTCTATCTGTCTATCTGTCTATCTGTCTATCTGTCTATCTGTCTATCTGTCTATCTGTCTATCTGTCTATCTGTCTATCTGTCTATCTGTCTATCTGTCTATCTGTCTATCTGTCTATCTGTCTATCTGTCTATCTGTCTATCTGTCTATCTGTCTATCTGTCTATCTGTCTATCTGTCTATCTGTCTATCTGTCTATCTGTCTATCTGTCTATCTGTCTATCTGTCTATCTGTCTATCTGTCTATCTGTCTATCTGTCTATCTGTCTATCTGTCTATCTGTCTATCTGTCTATCTGTCTATCTGTCTATCTGTCTATCTGTCTATCTGTCTATCTGTCTATCTGTCTATCTGTCTATCTGTCTATCTGTCTATCTGTCTATCTGTCTATCTGTCTATCTGTCTATCTGTCTATCTGTCTATCTGTCTATCTGTCTATCTGTCTATCTGTCTATCTGTCTATCTGTCTATCTGTCTATCTGTCTATCTGTCTATCTGTCTATCTGTCTATCTGTCTATCTGTCTATCTGTCTATCTGTCTATCTGTCTATCTGTCTATCTGTCTATCTGTCTATCTGTCTATCTGTCTATCTGTCTATCTGTCTATCTGTCTATCTGTCTATCTGTCTATCTGTCTATCTGTCTATCTGTCTATCTGTCTATCTGTCTATCTGTCTATCTGTCTATCTGTCTATCTGTCTATCTGTCTATCTGTCTATCTGTCTATCTGTCTATCTGTCTATCTGTCTATCTGTCTATCTGTCTATCTGTCTATCTGTCTATCTGTCTATCTGTCTATCAGTCTATCAGTCTATCTGTCTATCTGTCTATCTGTCTATCTGTCTGTCGGTCTGTCGGTCTGTCGGTCTGTCGGTCTGTCGGTCTGTCGGTCTGTCGGTCTGTCGGTCTGTCGGTCTGTCGGTCTGTCGGTCTGTCGGTCTGTCGGTCTGTCGGTCTGTCGGTCTGTCGGTCTGTCGGTCTGTCGGTCTGTCGGTCTGTCGGTCTGTCGGTCTGTCGGTCTGTCTGTCTGTCTGTCTGTGAACAAAATTCCGGGAAAATGGCACTGATTGCAAGCAAATATCGGACACTATCTGGGACGATCTAATAAAAATTTGAGCACGATCGGTTCACTAACAGCCAAGGAATCACGATTAACACGATGCACGGCGCATAATTGGACGCGGCTGCGGACAATCTAATACTCGCGGCGGGAAAATGGCACAACGAATCGCGACCAAATTTGGAAAACGACCCTGTGAACATTTGAGCAAAATCGGTCCACCAAAACGGAAGGTTTCTAAAAATAACAGTGTGCCAAAATGTCAGTTCCATCGCTCCATAGCATAAGCACACCTATACCACTATACCTGTGGTGTCTAAGGCCCAATTCACACATAAGCGGCGTCGGGCGCGGGTGCGGGCGCGGTGTAGGCGAGGCGCAGGCGCGACGTTGCACAGGCGATTGTGATGTCCATATACAGTGAAGGGGTGGACATTACACCTTATGTTTACATAGAGGCGGTGTGGAAGACTTTCGCCTCTTCGCCTTAAGCCGTGTCTTAGGCGAAGACGCGGTGCCTGCGCGGCGAGAGGCATGAGGCAAATGCCCGCGCCTCGCCACCTAAGTGAGCATTGCACCACATGTTTCTATAAAGGGGGCTAGAAGCGTCGTGCCTCTCGCAGCGCCGACACCGCGTCTTCGCCTGTTCGTCTAAGACAATGTAGACGAAGAGGCGAAAGGCATAACTCTTCCATGCCGCCTCTATGTAAACATAAGGTGCAATGTCCACCCCTTCACTGCATATGGACATCACAATCGCCTGTGCGACGTCGCGCCTGCGCCGCGCCTACACCGCGCCTGCGCCTGACGCCACGTATGTGTGAAATGGGCCTAAGGGTGACTATACGGACAGCCAAGGTTTCC
Organism: Lordithon lunulatus; assembly: GCA_963942505.1. Lineage (NCBI taxonomy): Eukaryota > Metazoa > Arthropoda > Insecta > Coleoptera > Staphylinidae > Lordithon > Lordithon lunulatus. The sequence continues at coordinate 37,787,603 of OZ012671.1, forward strand.
AGCTGATCAGTGAAAGCCCCAATTTGTCGCCACTAGTCAGCGGCTATTAGGAGTATTTCTGATAAACAAGGCTCATATAACCAGTTCAAACTCTTGACAGAGGATACCTAACCAGAACTCATCTTAAATAACACAAAAACCTATGATGGGGAGGCTATCCGTACCCTAAAACCATATGATGCGGTCAGTATAATGGATGCTGACTATAAGGTCTATAAAGTCATAACTAGGAACAACAAGAGCAGCTCGAGATCAGAGCTAACGGAAATCGCAGATCAGCGACTAACGTCCAGACATTTGTCGTACGCCAGTATAAGGCCCAATTCACACATAAGCGGCGTCGGGCGCAGGCGCGGTTTAGGCGAGGCGCCGCCTCTATGTAAACATAAGGTGCAATGTCCACCCCTTCACAGCTTTGGACATCACAATCGCCTGTGCGACGTCGTGCCTGCGCCTCGCCTACACCGCGCCTGCGCCTGCGCCCGACACCGCTTATGTGTGAATTGGGCCTTACACTAACGTTCGCGGAGCGTGGGACTGAAACAATTGTTTACTTAGTTGCCATGGGTAATCATTTACCAGGCCGTCTGAAGTTACAGAATAGACCCCCTGAACCCTTACCCAGAATGCCAGACAACTACTTCGTGTCGCGAGTAAAAGAGCAATGCTTAATGTATCGTTGAGGGACCACAAAAACAAGTAGATCCTGTCTAAAACCGATCTCATTGATGTAGTAGTAAAAAGGGTGCTATGAGCAAAATGCAGTGGGCAAGCCACATAGCTCGCTATGGTGAACCAAAAGACTCTTGAAATTGAGACTGAAAATGGAACATACATTTAGAAATAAACGACCAGACGACATTAACAAGACAGCGTACTTCAATTATATTCGGGAAGCGCAAACACAAGACACTAGTGGGGTAACATTGAAGAGGGCCTGCATCCAGAAATGGATCGACATATAGGCAAATGATGATGAGCCCTATATTTGATCTAACTATACTGATCATGATTAAACAAACCAACAAAAAATAGATAAATAACACTGTTTCAGTTGTTGGAACAATTGAAAAACGACATGTCAATTAATCAAAAAGTTAATGAATGTTTTTTAATTGTTGAAATAATAAGTTTTTCTATTTTCGATGTGTTTTCTTATTTGCTAATAAAAAATAATAATTACCTCTGGTGTTACAAAGTAACTAGGACTCTTCTCAATAGTAATCTGCCCGGTGTACGAGTGCGGCATCTTCATCCGATACCACTCCAACCCCTTATTGTAGTTTTCATCCCTATCAAAGAAGTGCACTTCACCAGCTGCCTTTTGTACCATCGGATGTAGGTAGAGCATCTCTAGAAGAGCCCTAGTCCCACATTTTCGAACTCCTGCAACATTTTTAATACCAGAACTGTCCTTCTTTTTGCGGAAAATTTATAATACAATACATACCAACTATTATTGCTTGTGGTAGCCGCCGGGCGGCGGCAGGATAGAGTCTGCGCGACAACATGAGTATCGGGGGTCGGGTGTGCTCGCCGCCGGCCCTTTGGAGGCTGTTTACCGCGCTGTCGTAGATCATGTGAAACGTAAGGCATAGGGAGATGATCATGACGGCGAGGATGGCGACCGCCATCTTCGGCCGCGAGACGCCGACCACCAGGACGCAGTCGGAGGGGTCGCCCTCCACCGACCGCATTGCAGCACGTGGCAACCATCTAATTGAAGAACATATATCAAAAAACGAATTTGTTTCTATAAAAAAAAATTTCTATCTTTATAGGGCTATCAGATGTGAGGCTTTTCCGCCGGTCAAGGGAGAAGCTCAGAGGATTTTAATCAACCGGTATTTACCTTAACTTCACAGAAAACCTCTGAAAACTGTGTAAGGTGATTCGCGAAAATTCGTTCCCCGCTGGGGATCGAACTCTCCAATGCTCAGTACGAGACGGATGACGCCTCTAACCACTCGGCCACTGAGCTGGGTTTTGTTTCTATATTATATAACTATCTTGCAGTTTAGTGGTTATACGTTTTTCATTTTAACAAAGTAGGTATGTGGTGGATGATACCTATTTGGAAGCCTCTGTGCACATAGCGCAGTGGCACCTCTGGAATTAGGCTTAAAAAAACTGTCGTTTGATAATTTTCACCCAAAAATCAAGTCTTGAGGAAGGTTTCTATTTTACGAGTTGTTTTAAATTAATCGACTGAGTTAAAAAAATATATAAAAAAAACAAATATTTAAAATATTTAAATATATGATATCATTTTACATTCTGAATTTAATTAGGCTCAACTAAGCTGTTTTTTGATAATTTTCACCTAAAAATAAAGTCACATTCACACAAAAATTACAGCATATAAACTTTTTCGCGATCATTCATTTTGAAGTAATAAATAATTACACAATTAATAAATATTGACATATCAACACGCAGTGGTTACATACAACTAACAAATGCTAAAGTCTAAACAAAAATTTGATTTTCGTTTGTTTCCATGGCTGTCGCTACTCTTACTTTTTAAAACAGTCTCTCCAAATAGTTATACGCAATTCCCTTGAAAATAAAGTCTGCAGAAAGGTTTTTTTTTGCACAAGAGCTATAAATAATGATAAAAAATCAAAGATTTAACAAATTTTTATTTATGATATTATTTTACTTTCTATATTTAATTAAGCTTAAAATAAACCATTTTTTATATTTAATCATCCTATGCTACTTCGTATTCTTCGTATTACCTCTCTAAATAAGAAAACATTTTTACTATTTCTTACAAACGATGGCTGACAACTGATCAACTCAACGATTGGTGAAAGCACTGCGAAGGAAACTCTTATTAATTTGTTAATGTAATGCAATTGAGATATGACAAACAATGTATGATCATAAAATAAAATTTTAGAAAAAAAAAAGTAATCTATGTACACCATCAGAAAGGAATTTCAGAAAAGGCTTCTACATGACAACTCTTGTCTCCGTTATTTTTTAATATTTCTTATCCATTATTCTTTCATATTGTTCACAAAATTACCACATATATGCCTAAAATAACAGTACAACTTACCCTCGTAGAGGGAAGTTAAACGCCATCTGGCGGCACCACATCAATTAGCAATGCACACCCGTATGGTAATAACCGTCAACATGCTCATGTTATCAGGATCACCGGGTAGTGCCCTCTAGAGAATATGAATACTATTCCAATAGAGTGCTTGAGATATCAGCACAAAGCCAATCGTATAAAACATATATAAGTGTGAACCCACCTCTTAGCAATCTACATATCTAGATTTCGATCTTATTAGATCTCGTCAGTGTAGCTCAGCTAGTGAGGATGAATTCACACAAAATCTCGAGTGGTTATATACAAAAACAGTACAACTTACCCTCGTAGAGGGAAGTTAAACGCCATCTGGCGGCACCACATCAATTAGCAATGCACACCCGAGGGTAAGTTGTACTGTTTTTGTATATAACCACTCGAGATTTTGTGTGAATTCATCCTCACTAGCTGAGCTACACTGACGAGATCTAATAAGATCGAAATCTAGATATGTAGATTGCTAAGAGGTGGGTTCACACTTATATATGTTTTATGCCTAAAATAATTTTTTTTCGAGCACCAAGGTGTTCCTATTAAACATATTTTTTACGAAAGGAACATGTTCGAAATCATCCGTTCTTATTGAATGATTCAATTATACATAAAGTATTTATTTCAGTGATTTTGTTCTGGTCTAATTTCTGATCCCATGTTTCTTGTATGGGGAAACTTAAATTGCTGACGCAATTTAGCGAGAATGGCCATAAAATTAAGAACTTACAGTATGTCAAAGTGCGGCGGTTTGACGAACGACCTCCGGCCCTCACCCTTTGGACTCATAATTCTTCCTAGGCATATCACATTTTGTTCGGTATACACATCCCGGCTTCAATCCTGAAACAGAACAAGATATTTATATTTTTACACCAAATTTAACTGGTTTAATGTCTTCAGAGATATTTGAGCGTCAATAAATCTCTACGTTGCTTTATACAAATATATTGACAGGGTCGTAATTAGCTTTTTTGGGGGCCTAGGCAACGCCTCATCACTGCCCCCCCCCCCCCCCCCCCTACACTAAATCTTTAATCAGTAGCACAACCAGAAAATCATAAAATATATAAGTTTGAATCTATCTCTTCACAATTACATTGACATTTGTTTTCTAGATTGCTAAGAGGTGAATTCACATTTATATATTTTAAAAGATTGGCTGTGTTGATATTGTTGGTATATTATTTTAATAGAGGACACCACTCGGTTATCCTAATGGCATGAGTATGTTGACAATTATTACTATTATATATTACAGGGTAGCATAGCTACAGATGCCCAAGTGTCTGTATCTACTGCGAGCTTTTGTGCTTCGAGAAATTATAAAAGCCGAAACTGAATATTGGCTCATCTACTATATTTAATTGATTTTGGTGCACCGCGAGTTTTTCTTATGATCAAGTGCTTTTTGACTTTAAAAAGGTTCACTCTTTTAGATTCTCTCGATTGGAAACACTCATAAGATTGAAAATAGTAAGTTGCAGTTAAAAATTATTTGGTATTATTGGGTTAACGTAAATTTTTAATTTGTCGGGACGGGAATTTCACCTAGTATTTATAAGAAAATCTATAAATAAATTTGTAGACAAACATCACTTTTCTTTTTTTCGTTCGTTCTACTTACATACACATGGCTCTCGTATCCATCAGCACTCGTAAAATGTAATTCATTTACTTCCCATTTAATTCGCGAGATGTGCGAGTTCTATGTTTATTTTTACTCCTTGAAAAGTTCAATGGGCCATGGCATCAAAACGAAAGCGAACTCCAAATTATTTGTGTGGCTAAATTAAACAATTTACAATAACACGTTCAAACATTAAAACTGATAAATAAAACGATTTTTATCACACATAAGGTGTTATAAAAAAAACGAAGTAAAACTCGTTTTATATATCCTTTAAAATTTATTATCACAAAGTACATTTTTGTATGTACAAATATTTTCTAAATAAAGTCGGTTTTAATATATTTTCTTGTTAAGGCGTCTACTTAACAATCCTTAATATATTGGATTGTTAAGTGCCTTAATAATCCAATATATTAAAACTGAGTTTATTTAGAAAATATTTGTACATACAAAAATGTACTGAATATTTTGTGAAAAAATTACACAACTTTCCGAAGCAAGCTACAACTAGAAAATGAGATTTTAAACACAATGAATTGAAGCCATTCAATAGCCATGCAATTTATTTTATTGCGCCGCCGTGTAATTCAAGCCGGATTACCCCAATTGTCATAACTGAACACTAAATGCCAACAAAACAGCAATTTTACAAGTTTCCGCTGAACTAGAATCCTGTTTAATAGCCGACCGACGTTTATAGTCGGATGACGTGCTTGTTTGCCCGTGTTCTGATTTACAGTCGGAAAAACAGTTTACATATTCGTGGAAGAGATAAATTACACGTTACGTAAACCCCCGCATTTGACCGGCACCTGCACCATTTCCGGCGTCACACCGCGTACGTCATTTTCGTGGGGGCGGCAATTGAATATTTCATGACACAACCGTCGACGACGACACCGACGCCGGTGCCCGAGGTCAGGCGCGGACCTTGACTTACTGAACGACCGCCCGCCCGCGTCCCGGCGCCTCGTACTGACGTCACCGCGCCGTACTCGCGTTTAATTCTTGAAACGGAGCGTTCGCGTACGCGGCCCCGTCACCGCAAGACACATTGCGTGCCGACAATTAAGCCCACTTACCGCATCAAGACTCGTTAAGGATTATCTAAACGACCCGTAAACACAACGTCGGCTTCTGTAATGTTAACGCAAGTTGAGTTCCGCATTATTTCAGATACACCCACGCGGGGAATTACACTTGCACGTATACGCGTGAAGGAGTCAAGTGAAAATTGCTATTGCAATCAATTAGATGAATTAGTGCTCTGATACGCTCTAAATTCATTCATTAACTCGCGTATTCACCGACGTTCTATAAATCTATCAATAGCTATTGAACCCATAAGTATTCATTGTTATAGCAACAATAAATACATTATCTAGGGATTGTAGTTACTTTAGATTCGCTCTATTGGAAACACTGAATAATTAAACAAAAGGTGTCATCAAAGCTCCAATCGCAAGATCTACTCAAGGTGTTTGACATTTGTTTTAGGATATTCTGTCACAATGCCGTCAATTTATCCATTCAATAGCTATCAAATCAAATTCAAAATTTTACATCATATTTAATCCTTGATTTACATGAATACCAAACGCAAAATCTAATCAAAAGCTAATAGCAGCCTTATCCATAAAACAGTTTTGAAAACTGACAAGAACCCCACTCAAATTAGCAGAGGCTGGATTGGAAGCCTAACGACCAGTTGAACAATGGAGAAGAAAGGGAGTCCATAGACGTTACTTACATACCATCGAAAGCTAACCCATTGATACAAAAACATCGTCAACATACCTTCATACTGGAAACCTGTTCTCTGAAACAGAAGGATTCATAACGGGAATCCAGGATCATATAATAGCCATCAGAAACTGTAGAACTGTAAACTGTAACTGTAAAACAATTTTTGAAATATACAGCATTACCACAGCAAAGAGCTTGGAATTAGCAAACGGGCTCTCTGCGCAATGGGAAAGATGCCCAATGGTACACTAAAACCACAGTATCGGAAAAGGATCGCCTTTCCAAGACCTGTCAGAAAACACGATCAGAACACTAAAAAGAAGCTAAAAATAGGTAGAATAACAACAGTAATCGAAACAAAAACAGCTGACTTAGACCTGTATAAACACCGAAATATATAAAATTGCAAAATGCAAACACAACAAAAAAGACTTTGGAACTACGAAATATATCAAAAACAGAAAAGGTATATAATAGATGATTCGAGTACTATAACGAGCTACTAAATGAAGAATTCCCGCAGAAGCCACAAACAAGTTATTCAAATCAACCTGAATAGATGCTGCTCATACAACGAACTAAACAAAAGACTCACAGAGGCTATGGGATGAATGCGCAGTCAGGACGGGTTAGCAGGAACATGGGTTCACGCTGGGCTACCCTGGACAAGTAAACAATGCGGTAGAGGATATGCCTCCGTTAGAATATCTGGATGGTGTGTATATTCAGTATACGCTTCTCCTAATGCAGAATTGAAGCCGCTAGATCCTCCAATTCTGCATTAGGAGAAGCGCTGGACGTGGTCTGCGAACAGAACAGAAAGGCGCTGTGTGATAGCTGAAGATTTTAAGTCTCGAAAGTGGAGCTCTCCTAGTGGAGTGGATACAAATTGATTTGGCGAGTCAAATTCAATGCGCAAAGGCTCAGCCGTAAATAAGAAAGTGAAATCTACAAACATCACATTCAAGCGTACATTTCTGGGCGGCCTAGCTGAGAATCAGCATAGATTTCGGCGGAACGGGCCCATCACTGACGTTATTACCAACATCACCGCTACCGCACAGAAAGCTCGCGAGGGCACAAGAAGTACCATGCAAATCTGTGCGTTCGTTAGATGTCAGAAACGCCTTTAACACATGGCCGCTCATTACGACAAGATGGGAATCGACAGAAATTTTGTGAGGCTCATCCAAAGCTATCTGGAAAGGCGCGAGCTTATGTTTGACGCAAAAACAAGTACAAGTGTGTATATCGCACTAACTTGCAGTGTTCGGAGAGTTCCCATGCTATGAAACATCTTGTATGACGGGTTATTGTGGCTCCTTTTTCCAGGTGTGAGTGGAACTGGTAAGAGATGCTGACAACTGCCACTGGTGTCAGGTCATTGGACTAGTGGCAGCTGCCAGAATAGAGGAGCAACTGATTCTAGATCAAATCAGCAGCTGGATCCAGGATAATCAATACTACCTGGCCGCGGAGAAAACCGAAGTCACTTTATTCACTGGCAAAAGACTTGTAGAGCACCGATAGTATTTTCTATACTAGGACAGCGAAAGACCCCCGGTGCTAGCCTCAAATCGTATCATTATATTACAAATAGTTTATACCCTCCGACCCTACGCTGTGTGCACTGCAGATCTCAATGCCTATATGCCTTAGAAATATCATTACGAATATTAGGACGTTTTTTCTTTATTTATAACCCTAAATAATGCATAACAGCACAGCAATGTGGAATAAACATAAATAAATTATTTTCAACAATTTTAGCTTACAATATATGCAACTGCAGTAATTGCCTTATTGTATTATAAGTTGCCTAGCAATTGGTGTATCATTGGTTATCTAATAGGTATAAAATGAGTTACTTAGTAACAGTAATATCACGGGTTGTAGTAACTTACTACAACCCGTGATATTATGGGAAGATGGTAAGTCGCAACGCAACTTTTGAGAACATCGTTAATACGTCATGCTGTGGAAATTGAGGCGGGAATTTGAATTTAGGGGAAAATGACTACAACCCAATAAACAGAAGTACATACTGCATGTGACCAAATGCACACAATTTAATTTTTTCTTGTGTGATCCAGACTTTTGTTAGAGGTTACTGTGCTGGACTTTCAGTGAATATTAGGACATTCTTTCTTTATTTATAACCCTCATGCCCGTATTCACCAACATCCCATAAACTTTATAGGTCCCATAAGCTATTGAATGGATAAATTGACAACGTCAATGTGACAGAATATGTCAAAACAAATGTCAAACACTTTCAATAGCACTTGTGATTGGAGCTTTGATGACACCTTTTGTTTAATTATTCAGTGTTTGCAATAGAGAGAATCTAAAGTAACTATATTCCCTAGAGAATGTATATATTGTTGCTATAACAACGAATAGTTATGGGTTCAATAGCTATTGATAGATTTATGGAACGTCGGTGAATACGGGGGTAAATAATGCAAGTACTCGAATGCATTAGGAAAATTAACAAATATTATCCCATTTTGTAAGAGATAATATTTATTAATTTGTCTCTTTAATTATAGCCACAGTGGGGAACAGAAAATAATATGTTGCATTGTAACCAATACAAAAACTATAATAAATACTTCTAATTTTAGGATTAAAAAAAACTTATATAACCAAGGGCTGATAGCCGAATAAAGATTGATTTGTCTTTCTCAAATGTAACCCTAAGTAAAATAAGAACTTTGTTTATTTAATAATCTCGCAGTAAGAATATGAAGATGAAATGGCGCATTTCGTCCAATATGTATAGTTAGTTACTGCGAAAGATATACAAGCTATGACTCGTTTTGTAAATAAATAACTCAGTAACTTAAATTCATATCAAAATTTTCAAAAATAGAACTGTTTTTTTAAATAATTTTTAAACATCAAGGTATATCAGAAAAGTGACTTATTTTACATATCATACCGCTGTAAGGTTAATAACTGTAATAAATAAACATGCTATAGCTCGTTTCGTAGATAAATAAATAGGTAACTAAAATTCACATCAAATTTTTCAAAAATCTGACAATATAATAGCAAAAACCAATTTCTACCATGAAATAAAATTTTAAATGTTTCAAAAATTTGCCAAGCCCTGTAACTGTTTTAAATTTGAAATTGAGGTTTCAGAAACGTGCATTTATTTTCCCGAAATAACCAAGAGGTATTGCTTTATCTATTATTATTTTAATTATACTCTGTAAGGGTATAATATTGCTATCTAGAGAGTAGTAGTAGTATTAGTTACTAATATTATGAATAAATTATACACACATTAGCAAATTTACATTGCCATCATTCAGGCTAATTGAATTTTTCATATTTTATGCAGCGTACTTAGCATACAAAATTGATACAGTACTTTACATTTGTTTTAAATGTATTATAATGATGTGGTAAACAAATAATCTTACAAAAAAAAACAATTTATAATCTAGCATACTAAATTAATATGAATAGCTTCTAAAACAACAACAAAATTATAATTTACAGATTATAAAAATCAAAACTCGCAACAATCTATTGATTGCAGATTTTTGTCTTGCAGAAAAATCAAAGAGAGGAATATGAAAAAAAAGCCCATTTCCCGATGTAACCTGCATTTTACTCACCCCATCCGCGCCATAATTATCCTCACGCTTCGTTAAAGTGGTCGTAGGGTGGTGGTGCACTTGGGTGGCGCGCACATGCCTCGCGTGGGCCCTGTCGCGAAATGAAACCGGGAGTAATCCGAAGAAATTAGCGTAAATTCATCGAGTTAAACGTAAAATTGTCGCGGCTGGCGCACTGGCCGATCGATACCACGCATACACTTTGGAGAATTTTCTCGCGGTGCACCCCCCACCATCGCACCGTCGTGTGTAGGAGAGCGCGCGCGATTTGCGGCGTCGGCGTCGTGGAAATCGCATGATTTACGGGCGTCGCCGTCCAGATGGAGCTATGTTATTTATTGGCGCGTCGCGATCGGTTAGATAAGATTGCCGAACGGGCTTATCTGGCATTGTTAAGATGTTAGTGTCGCAATTATTGGGAACTATTTTACTTCATTTGGTACAATTTAATACCCAATTATACATACTATGCACAACATTCTCCCAGTAATAAGCAATGTGGAATAAATATAAATAAATTATTTTCAACAATTTTAGCTTACAGTATATGCAACTGCAGTAATTGCCTTATTGTAATATAAGTTGCCTAGCATTTGGTGTATCATTGGTTATCTAATAAATGTAACGTGAGTTGCCTAGTATGAGTGTATAGAATATAGCCAGAGAAACATAAAAATCTACTTTAATCTATGTTTGTCTAATTAAACCTAATCTATTTTCAATAAGAGATGGGAAGCCTTCACAGAAAAAAAATAATAGTTTTTCGTTCCAACCTAAATTAATAAAATACAGTCCAAAAGAAACATATCCAATAAAAGTAAATACTAAACATTACATTTATATATACCCGCTGGAATTCCATTTCACATACATAAAATAAATCGAAAAAAACCTTCAAAACAAGACCGATTTGCATTAAGCTCCTCGACACTATCCATTTTTGTTACACCATCCGCAAAATAAAGAGACTGCACATCATTGCCTGCATTGCACTTGCTGAGCTGTTTCGGAATGTAGGGTCTATAAAAATACAAATTAAAACTACTAGAGACAACAAGAAAAAATAAAATATACCCAACATAATCCTGCACAAATGAACGCGGTTTGGGCGTTTTTTGAACCGTCATTATCTCTTCAGGCGGTTTCTTCTTTACATAATTCACTGCGGGAAACGTGTTACAACGATTACAATCCACCCGCAGGTCTGTCACGCTAATAACTTTCTTGGAACCTACACTATCATGTGCAGAACTATTCAGATTTATATAGTCCGAGTTGTTTTCGCCTTTTAGCAATCCAATGCACTGTTTCAAGTCTTGTTTGATCTCCTTGATTTCAACTGTTTGTTTATCAAGTTTTTTAGTGATGTTGTTAATGATGTCACGCGATCGACTAAGAGGGCAATCGGGTAGAACGATGGTGTTGTTATTAGTAAAGGCTCGCGGATGGCGGGATTTATGTTTAGATTTCTTTGAGTGGTCACTGCTAGATTCGTTGCTGAGTGAGAGGAGGCCTGATTGGTTATGGTAGATATCGAACATATTCGGCTTGTGTTTGTTCAAGTTGAGTATGTTCAGGAAACTAAAACGTCGTCGTTTTTTCGCTGGGATTAAAACCGATGATTTTTGGTTAGCTTGGGACGTTATGACGCTTTCTAGCCGGTCGATTTTTTGGCGGAGTTCCTGAATTTCATCGAATTTTGCTTGAATTATTATGGATTGGGTTGATTGTTTGTGATGTTTGTGTCTGAAATAAGTATTGAATATTGATAATGTAAATTAAATATATAAATTAAACCTTTTGTCATGATGTTTCTTTCTATGTCCAATATCTACTAAACTAGTCGAGCTAACAATGTCTTCTTTCGAGCGGTGCTTCTTGCTACGAGTGTGCTTTTGCTTCTTCTTGGGCAGCTCATAGCTGAAACACTCGTAGGACCCATTAGATAAGCTGGATTTTTCAATCGAATTGGCAAGCGTTTTGGCAGTTTTCTCATCAGAAAGTTGTACTTCCTGTTTATACATGAATTTTTGATATTTGAGTTATTATTTCATTTTAGAAACTTGTTGGGCGCATTGTTTTCGCAATTACTCACTACTGTCGGAGTGTCAGCGGATGATGTTGACAGAATTCTCCGGATTTAATAGAATACTAGATTTAAACCATACTTTTTAAGAATAATTAGAATATCATTTTCTAAAGTATGGAATAAATTTCAATTAAACAATAAAAAAGTAAACAATAAAAAGCCTAAGTAAATGCTCAAACTGTGTACCATTTACAGTCTAACAATGAGCTAATCAAAGAGCAATTTCCTTTTCAACATTTTTAATAATATCACCCATGATTCATATCTCAAATATTATTAATATAAATAATAATACAATTTTTGCAAAACTCACAAATAAAGGTTTTATCGAATTCAAAATAAAGGGACCACGTGACGTCACTACGATCAAATATGGCGTCATCCCATCCGCCATTAATGTGAAGTAATGTACTATATACAACCACATATACACATTATAAATCAATTTAAATTACTATTGAAGTAAATTATTATTACCATTATACTAATATTGACTAAAATATACACAAACACCAAACATTATTGTAATTTTAAATAATCAACAACATATCAGTTTCATATTATCCCCACTATTGGGAACACTGTAATCGTTTGAATTTGACAGTTGTGCCGTCTGATCCGTGTCAACTGACAGCTGGTTCGCAAAGTGTTTTTGTTTTACCGTCAAAATGGATACGTACGAGAGTGTTTTGCTGGTGAAACCGGAGGTGTTCGTGTTTAACATTCCGCCGCGTGCCACCAATCGCGGTTACAGGTAATAATTATAGCTGTTTGCGGATATCCGCTCACCAATCAATCAATCCACCCACTTTGCTTATCATCATTTGGGGGGCGGCGTTATTGAAACAATTGTTTCATTGTGACATTTGTTTGCAACAATTTGTTTTTTTGATGATTGTAGAGCAGCAGACTGGAATCTGGCTGAGCCCTCGTGGACTGGGCGGATGAGGTTGGTGACAAAGGGTAATGAGTGTGCTATCAAGTTGGAGGATAAGAACTCTGGGGAGCTGTTTGCGAAATGCCCTATTGAAACATACCCAGGGATTGCACTGGAATCTGTTAGTGATTCATCTCGATATTTTGTGCTCAGGATACAGGATGACAATGGTGAGTATTAATTTTGATGACTAATGATATTGTAATTTATTGACTATAAAAAAATTATTGTTGCTATTTATTCTACTTGTTTATGATTTTCAATGTTATGATTGCAGTTGATCATACAAATCTACACAATAAATTAGATTTTATATAGAAATATGTCTTATTATAGATTAGAGCAATTATTCTCAACCTATTTTTCATCATTGTTTGCTTTTAACCCTTTTGGTGTTACATATGCATATCTATAATCCATGTCTACATTATATTAAGATTTTAAAAAGCATGGGTAACTGATACTCCCAATTGTCAATACACCTTGTTTGATCTGAATTCTGCTGGTTCTTATCACTCTCTCCAGCATATTGATTAGTACATTGGCTGTTTGTTCCTGAATGTTTATTTTCAAATCATCCAGAGTCTATGGGGAGTTGGTATAGACACAGAATTACAAATACCCCCACAAAAAGAGGTCAAATTGGGTGAACCAAATAATTACTTTGTGAGATGAGGTGCTGTGTATTCTGTAAAAATAGTTTTCAATGAAATACAAAATGAAATTGCATTACAAAGTATACAAAATTATTATTTAATGATATGTACTATCCCTTTTATGGCTTAAAATTTGCTAGCACACTTCAAGAATCTTGTGGTGCCAGGGTTGAGAATCACTGGACTAAAGACAAGACTTCTTAATCAACAATCTTACTTTATTATATGATACTAGATGAAATGAGTGTGGTCTAATGGTGTTGATTTTTAATTACAAAAAAATCCTTATTTTAAGGTGTGTGTATGTCCTTTAATTCCAATCTAGGCACATAGGAATCCAGATGGCTTATTAGTACATAATTGTGGGATTTTTTGCCCTGATTTTTACATTGTTTTTGAGTAATTAGAAGGTAAAGTGTGTTACTGACAGGACCACCAGCATAAGGTGCATTCTGCAACACCATGGAGCACAGATGTTTCAACTAGGGTGCATGCAAATGTGACATCAATAAAAATCTTCTTTGTACTAGTAGTTTTGCATGTGTGTGCTTATTTGCAGGTCGAGCTGCATTTATTGGACTTGGCTTTGGTGACAGGTCTGACTCATTTGATCTCAATGTAGCACTACAAGACCACTTCAAATGGCTTAAAAAGGAGAAACAGATTAGTGAAGAGCCCAGTGGTGGGCCAGTGCTTGATCTTGGTTTCAAAGAAGGGGAGACCATCAAGATCAATATGAAAATAACAGTAAGAAATCTATATCATAACAAAAGAAAACTTATATACAAAAAAAATAGATTAGTTAATAATTTTACTTTCTACATACAGCACTGTGGGAATTATCAGGAAAATATATGAGGGGTAATTCCAGAGTGAGCTATATCCCCTTTCTAAACCTATTTGCGATAATAGGGTTTTTAATTTTTGCAACATGAATAGTGGCCATTAGTTGGGCAGGTTCTTCTACATCCCACATTTATTTTCTTGCCTTGTATTCTGTTTTACAGCAGTTGGTATCTATTCCAATTTTGCATTAATGGCCTAGCTATTCTTGTGCTGTATTTGGAAAGAAAAAATCATACATTTCATGCCAAATATTAATGATTGGCAAGTCATAATAGTGAAATTCACATATATTGGTGGTTTCCTGTGAGCATCTCATCATCAGGACCTCCTCTTGGCACTATTTAATGAACTATCTATAATATTTACCAATAGTTTTAAAACTATCTACACTATTAATTAAAAACTGTCCATACAATTGAATTTTGATAGTCTGGTAACTATACAACAATATAATGATTGTCTAGTATGGAGTAAAATTATGTGAAAATAAGTGTATATCTCAGTTGAGCTAGCAGTAGGTCAGTAGCGATTTTGAACATTACACAAAACCTGATTAATAAAAAATGCTTTTTGATAGTTTGATTGTTTCCTGACTATCGATGGTTCAACTATTTACTATCAAATAAAAATAAAATGTCTATGCATGTCTGTGAACAAAATTGCTGTCAGAACAAAACAAATTTAGCAATTCATTTGAAGGCAAATAAGTTTTGTTTGTTGTCAGAATAAACATTATACAACCACATCAGTGAAAATTGGCAAGAATTAAGTTATAACAAGTTCAATTTAATTTGTTGTCATCGGAGGAGCTTGAAAATGGCTAGAGTTTAACTGAAACTGTAAAGTGTAACTCAAGTGTGATAAAAAAACAATGTAAACAATTGTTATTAATTTATTTTTTTCTATTTTTACACATTTCTTATTAGTCAGATATTATTATACATAATATGTTTAAAGAGGAAAACTTCACATTTTTTTACTCCATAATGTATCGATTTGTTTTATGAATCCTTTAAATTGAATTATCACAATGTAGACGCCTTAACAATCCAATATTTAATTTGTTTTGTTTAGAAAAAAGATGGATCTGAAAATGTTAAACCAAAGGCACGAGCGGGTGTTAGTTTAGGACTGTTACCGCCGCCTCCTGGTGGCAGCAGTAGGCTGCCGGCGCCTCCAGGTAGTTCACCGGCGGGCTCGCCCGCGCATGCACCAAAACCAGTAGAAGCGGGCGATTCATGGGGAGAATTTACCTCGGCCGAATCCAGGTGAGTAATAACATAAGACATTTAAGCATAGACAAATTTGTTTGAATTACGTATTACGGATGCCATGCTGAGTATAAAGCTATAAACCATAGGTTGCTAAACTATTTTTGGCTATTTCTGATTAAAAAAAATACTCACTCGCAACCTGCTTTAAGAAGAAAATAAATTTGGTTCGCTTTATTATGTTTTTTTTTTGTAGTTACATAGCTTGAATTTCGTTTTTATGTATTTGATTGCAAATGATTTGTTGTTTAAAACACTTTTCTGTTTAGCGCTGCTCCACCTCAACAGGCGTCACCATCGGGAGGCAATAACTGGGTACAATTTTAAAACCGTAACAACACCAAACAAATAAAACAAAAATATTAAAAACGAAACAAAGCGCTTAGGCACGCGCCTAGTATAGTTCTTATAGCCTCATTTATATTTTTATTAGCAACGACGTGTTCCAAATGAAAACGTTGCAAAATCTCGGTGGTTTCAATCGATTACTTTCCTCATACATTGCTAGAGTAGTTGTAATTAAATTTACGTTGCTCATTACAACAACAAAAATGGTGGAAATTCCTATTTTTTTATTACTTAAAATGTTATTTCGAAACAATTAGATGGTACTAATTATTTATGGTTAGCTAGGTGTAGATTGAGAGATAAAATGAAGCTACAGTCGTGTGTAGCTTTGTACATATTTGTTAATTTTAAGAAGAAAAAAATATATGCACCATATCATTGAGGAAAAAAAAGAACATAAAACTTTACTGAGTACGAATATTATTAATTATATATGTATATTGTTGGGGAATATTAATAGAGAACACTTTCGGGTAGAATTTTGAGCGCTAAAAATAATATTTAATACACATTTATACAAATCACGTATATAACAATCATCAATTGTGTCCGGATTATCCTATTTTTTATGTGAACGAATACGTTCGAACCGAATGAATCACGCCCCTGGTTGTATCACAGACATTGTAATCTAAATATTTTTTTAATTTTTCTTGAGAAGTTTACGATTTTTACGTGAAAAATATTTAAACGGTAAGTTTGTTCCGCATAAAAACTCTCAGTTATATTATTACACCATAATACTTACTTTTTCACACTGCCGGATCTTCCATAGATAATATATGCTCAAAAAAAAAACTTTAACAAAAAATAATAACATAGTTACTGTAGTAGAAAACATTTGTGTGTCTCGAAAGTGTGTCTCGATTTCCATTTACACCTTCATATGTTTATGTGCTTGTTATGATGATATATAATATTGTTATGAATATTTAAAACTATAATTGAACATTCCATACACGAAAAAAAAAAATGTAATAATAACTCTAGTATTATTTATGTACATTATAATTATCGTAAGGGTGTCCTTTCTGGTATTGTTTTTTAGTTGGTTAATAATAATGATATTAAAAAAGGATTCTGGGGATTTTTGTTTGACTGTAACACATTTTTAATTAACAATTCTTTATTTATTTAGGGTAGTTGTAGTGGGGTGCATGTTTTTGACGAAGCGCAGCAGGTGGAAGACCGCTGTTGGGGTCACGCCTGGGATCCTGCTAGCAGCCGCGATCTAAGGAGGAAATTATCACATGTGAGACATTCCATAAATCAAAACGTTCTTCGCGAATAAATGTATAAGATTACACGCGGTTAAAATACAAACTTATACATTATTCAATAAGAACCACCTAGATATCATTGTATGTTAATGTGGTGACTAGTTTTATTGGTGAAATTAACAAATTATGATCATTTTCATCTTTACTGATGCATATCTTTGGAAATAATGAATATATCTGATTTAACTATCTATATCTGGAATCTTGATACATTATTCAATAAAAATCATCTATATAAATCATCATACATCAATGTGGTGGCTAGTTTTATTGGTGAAATGAGCGAATTATGATAATTATGACGTTTACTGATTTATATCTTTGGAAATAATGAAGATATCTCATATTATTCTCAAGATCTGGCATCCTGATAGATTATTCAATAAAAATCACTTATATAAATCATCATGCATCAATATGGCGACTAGTTTTATTGGTGAAATGAGCGAATTATGATAATATTGACTTTTCCTGATGTATATCTTTGGAAATAATGAAGATATCTGATATTACTCTCAAGATCTGGAATCCTGATAGATTATTTAATAAACATCACCTATATAAATCATCATACATTAATGTGGTGACTAGTTTTATTAGTGAAATTAGTGAATTATAATAATTATGACGTATATCTTTGGAAATAATGAAGATATCTGATATTATTCTCAAGATCTGGCATCCTGATAGATTATTTAATAAACATCACCTATATAAATCATCATGCATCAATATGGCGACTAGTTTTATTGATGAAATGAGCGAATTATGATAATTTTGACTTTTACTGACGTATATCTTTGGAAATAATGAAGATATCTGATATTACTATCAAGATCTGGAATCCTGATACATTATTCAATAAAAATCACTTATATAAATCATCATGCATCAATATGGCGACTAGTTTTATTGGTGAAATGAGTGAATTATGATAATTTTGACTTTTACTGACGTATATCTTTGGAAACAATGAAGATATCTGATATTATTCTCAAGATCTGGCATCCTAATAGATTATTTAATAAACATCACCTATATAAATCATCATGCATCAATATGGCGAATAGTTTTATTGGTGAAATGCGCGAATTATGATAATTTTGACTTTTACTGATGTATATCTTTGGAAATAATGAAGATATCTGATGTACTATCAAGATCTGGAATCCTGATACATTATTCAATAAATATCACTTATATAAATCATCATGCATCAATATGGCGACTGGTTTTATTGGTGAAATGAGCGAATTATGATAATTTTGACTTTTACTGACGTATATCTTTGGAAATAATGAAGATAACTGATATTACTATCAAGATCTGGAATCCTGATAGATTATCTAATAAACATCACCTATATAAATCATCATACATTAACGTGGTAACTAGTTTTATTGGTCAAATTGGCAAATTATGATAATTTTCATCTTGACTGACGCATATCTTTGGAAATAATGAAGATATCTGATTTTACTATCAATATTTGAAATCCTGATACATTATTTAATAAGAATCACCTATATAAATCATTGTACATCAATATGGTGACTAGTTTTATTTATGAAATAAACAAATTATGATAATTTTCATCTTTACTGATATGCATCAGTACAACTAATGAAGATATCTGAGTGTACATCAATATCTGGAATACATCATTCAATAAGAATCACCTATATAAATCATTATATTATTTTCACTCGGAATAATGGTCTTACCGTCGCTGGTTGCACTTTCATCAACTTCTCCCGATCCTCAAAACTCATATTTAAACAGTCAGAGTTGTAATTCAGATACTCCGGTATAACAAGAGCTTCGTCCCGTCGCATTTCCTCCACTTCCTCTGCTTGACTGATTACGACCGCCTCGTATAGCGCCTGAATACGCAATCTTTCTGCTATACGGGCGTCATCCAATAAAACCCTAAAAGTTGGCTCGACTGCGGCCAGCTGTTCAATCGTAACACTTTCAGCGCTCCTCTCCAACATATCAAAAGCCCTACAAGATACACCTATAACAATTTTCAAGCAAAAATTTAATTTAATCCTTACGATTTCTTCACGTTGTTTCTGCTGGGTGTTAATTTGAGCAACTCGCGCCACTTTGAAACGGTTTTCTGGACGCTTTTCAGCAAACCTATGCCCTCTTCCAGTTGGAACTTGACTGAATTTGTACGCTCGTAACGGGTTTTCGATACAGCCCCTAACTTGTAGCCTTTTTCGGTCAGACGAAGGTCCGCGTTATCTGATCGTAGGGTCAGTCTGAATTCGGCGCGGCTGGTAAACATTCGATAAGGCTCGTTGGTGCCCAAAGTCGTTAAATCGTCAATCAAAACGCCCACGTAACCCTCTGAACGTGTTACAATTAAGGGCTCCCTATTCAAAGCCTGAAAAGTTTAACAATTTCAATTATTATAATTAGGGCTCCAAAACAAGCTATAGCTAAATCTAGTTTTGATTGAAATATTAGAGTAAACTGGTTTGAGCAGTAGCTAGGATATATTAATTAGATTTTCACATGTTGGGGTTGCATTGCATAACGCTGAATATATCTCATCATTTTAAGTAAATCCACTGATTTTTACATACATTAAAATCTGTTTACACATAACTGATTTGAAGTTGGCTTGGAGTTATGGAACCTTACGGCTGTGTTGTATAATAGCGGACTACAATTAACTCGTCTTTATAGAAAGTGTTATAAACTCACCAACGCACCCGCATTAATGCCAGCTATAATCCCCTGTGCTGCTGCCTCTTCATACCCAGTCGTGCCATTAATTTGTCCAGCCAAAAACAATCCCTGCACTCTCTTTAGTTGTAACGTTGTTTTCAACTCTCGTGGATCCACAAATTCGTACTCCACTCCGTAACCTGGTCGCACAATTTCCGCATTTTCTAATCCACGAATGGTTCGCACCAAATCCAATTGCAACTCCTCGGGTAGAGTGCAGGATAGCCCATTGGGGTAGATTACATCGCTGTTCAAGCCTTCCGGCTCCAGCCAGACTTGATGCTCGCGTCCTCCGAACCGTAAAACTTTGGATTCGATGCTAGGGCAATATCTAGGGCCGGTTATTTCTTCTTTAACATGCCGGTTTACATCTAGGTTATTCTTTACGATATCTTCAATTTTCAGAGAGGTTTTCGTGAGGTAACACAGTACTTGATCTTCTGGCTGTAAATAAATGGAACTTGTAAAGATTATTACCCTCCAAGCCATTCCTCGTTTGCTTGCACTCCAAATGCTCATCAATAATATTAATTTCGTTTCCATAAATTATTTCCTTACCTTAATCCAAACCTTCTCGTTCATAAAGGAAAACGGCATCGGTGGTTCATCCCCTCTCATCTCCTCGCAGACCGTAAAATCAATTGTATTCTTCTTCAATCGCGGCGGCGTGCCCGTTTTCAGCCGTCCCATGTTCAGTCCAATCTTCTCCAGCGTGTTTGCTAAACCGATGGCGGGTTGGTCACCCATGCGACCCGCCGGTATCACTCGCAGACCGATATTTATGTGTGCTTTCAAGAAAGTCCCCGTGGTTATAACAACTGTCTTTGAGTATAGTTTGCGGCCATCCGCGAGAATTATGCCGGAGCAGTTGAGGATTGTTTGGTTTGCAGCGTTTGTGCCGGCTGATAGGACTATTAAGTCCTCCACTGGGGCTACTAGGAGTTCTAAATTCGGGGTGTTGTTGAAGAGCTCGGTTTGGAGATGGGTTTTGTAGAGGTCGCGGTCAATTTGGGCGCGAGGACCCCACACCGCCGGGCCCTTACGTTTATTTAAAACCTAAGAAAGAATCAAACTTATAATATAGTAGATTTATTTGAAAAAAAAACAGATCTTCTATCAGCCGTGAGGCTTTTCCGCCCGTCAAGGAAGAAACTCGGAGGAGTTTAATCACCCGGTATTTACCTTAATTTCACAGAAAACCTCTGAAAAACTATGAAAAGTGATTCGCGAAAATTAGACCCGATGGGGTTCCTACTCAGGCTCTCCAATGCTCAGTACATGACGGACGACGCCTCTAACCACTGGGGCACTGACCCCCGTATTCACCAACGTTCTATAAATCTATCAATAGCTACTGAACCCATAAATATTCGTTGTTATAGCAACAATAAATACATTATCTAGGGAATGTAGTTACTTTAGATTCTCTCTATTGCAAATACTGAATAATTAAACAAAAGGTGTCATCAAAGCTGCAATCGCAAGCGCTGTTCAAAGTGTTTGACATTTGTTTTGGCATATTCTGTCACAATAACATTTTAAATTTATCCATTCAATAGTTTATGGGACCTATAAAGTTATGGGATGTTGGTAAATACGGGAATAAATCTATCGATAACTATTGAACCCATAAGTATTCGTTGTTATAGTAACGATAAATAAATTATCTAGGGAATGTAGTTACTTTAGCTTCGTTCTATTGAAAACACTTAAAAAATAAACAAAAGGTGTCATGAAAGCTCCAATCACAAGCGCTATTCGAGGTTTTTGACATTTGTTTTAGAATATTCTGTCACAATGACATTTTAAATTTATCCATTCAATATCTTATGGGACCTATAAAGTTTATGGGATGTTGGTGAATACGGGCATGAGCTGGTTTATATTCATTTGATTTTCCCACAAATGAATGTTTTTTCAAAACGAGAAAATGAAAAAATGTTTTATCTCAATGTGCAACATACTTTATATTGTATACCAGATAAATCACAGATTCTCCCAGAAACACCGTCCAGTGCATCGACTTCTCGCATCAAGTGCCCCTTCCCTATTCCTCCAAATGAAGGGTTGCATGACATTTCTCCTGAAATAGGATGGTATATAAATATGAAAAGAGTATAACTATAAATTTCGCCCATAATAAGCGTCGTTTATAAAAAAACTTGGCTGATTTCGGTTTGAATTTATGGCGCATCAGTAAATGCGGCCTTTTTTAATATTATTTGTACGTTCCAATAAAACGTTTTTATAAGTCTGCCATGATGTGACCTATGTATTGTAGTTCATTATGCTGCCACTAGATGGCTCTGCAATCTACATTGTATCTAGAATTTGATCTTGTTAGATCTTATCATTGTAGTTGAGCTAGTGAGGATGTAAAGCAGTTGCTTCAAGTCGCCCCTAATAGTTTGAGAAATCAACCACTTACCCACAGTTTCCTTTTTATGTGTAACCAACAAAGTGCTAGCTCCCATTCTTGCAGCAGCCGCACAGGCCTCTGTGCCAGCATGCCCGCCTCCAACAACAATAACATCGTAGATTTTGTCTGTACAGAACTCGCGGTGGAGTAGCCTGTTCAGTTTACGCAATTTAGTTACATTCAACATCGTACTAAAACCTAAACTCGAATTGATTAAATTTCTACGATTCGTGCATTAGTTGCTGCAGAACAAATCTTATTTTCTCACACACAGAAGTATTGGTTTAGTATTTATTACTTTTTAGGTTATGTGTATTTTATAGGTTATCAACATTTTCCCCTTAATGCTTCTGTTGTATAGCATAATTAATTTTAAAAGTCCTTTATTTTTACTATATTACACGAATAATTTTCATTAAACTTATAATTATGTTTAAATTCTGAATTTTTATAGAGAAACGAATTATGCAACATACTGTGCAGTGCTCGAATATCTATTCTATACAATACATTTAATATATTATTATCTATTCCTCAGCTCCTCATTACAGTTTTTATTTACCACCCGATCTTGAGTCTAGTGACAAAGTAGTATTGGGTATATCAGGTTTCTCCATAGAGCCCTCAACATGGAGGTGCTAAGGTCATTCTGAACTTCTATGAGGGCAAGGGAGTCGATTCTTGCTCTCATAGAAGTTCAGAATGACATTAGCACCTCCATGTTGATGGCTCTATGGAGAAATCTGATATGCCAAATACTACTTTGTCAATAGACTTAGGGTCTCGGGTATCTGTTTGGAAAGTATCAAATGAAGATTTCCGAATGCATTTAGGCCGTCACCACACCTTTAACTCAGCTTCTTCCCAAGATTTAAGTAGGGCATCAAGGCCTTTTAGCCAATTCGCCATCTCCCTTTTCGCACAGGTTTTAATGCATACTATCCTAGTCGCTGGTGCGCTTGCAGGAAAACGGGTTTAAATAGTCCCTTCTACTCGCCTAAAATGGCTTCCAGAATGGCTTGCTATACAGACTTGGTCTGTTCCTCTGTTAGGCACTCTGGGAAGCTTTTAGAGGTAAAATGTTGGCTATATGTGCCCGAGGTAGAGCTGGTTGTTGACCGTAGATGCCTATCAACCTCTTTTCCTCGCTCCACATCCTGATTTTTGAGTTCGTGTTCATGTCCTTCAGCTCTGTTGGTTCCTATCAGGAGTGCTGCCATCAGATCGTTAGCGCTTATGTGGTTTGGAGTCCTTCGGCGGTTTGCAAGCTTGTAACGCCTTTTCATACTTTTTCTAGCAGCGCGGCCCATATCATTCTTTGGGTGTTTAGACCCTCAACATTGTTGACGATTTCTTTGTCGCTGCTCAGTAGGAGTTCATCCTTCTTTTCCGTTACCGTAGGCATACTCATGACTTTCGTGAGGTTAAGTCCACCCCTTAAATTTGACACACTTTAGGTAGCGTCGTTACCTTTAATGTCTGTACTTTGGTCCATACTTCGGTTCCACGAGTTACTAGGGAAATATCCTGTCACTCATGGCAGAACTCCGCAGTTGGTACTGCATTACATCATTAGATTACATCATTAGCCATCTCCTTGTGGAGATGACTAATGAAACCGAGGTGCGCCACTTCCTAGAGTCCAACATATTAATGACTAATGCTTTCCCTAGTGTGGGTATCGTTCCACGCAATTAAGCCTAGATTCCCGTACTACTGATCGGTTTGACAGAAATAACTTGAGATCATGGATGAATAGAAGGTCTTAGGAGTGGAATATGTGATTAATAAAAATAATCCACTAGTTACACCTGATAGAAACTCATTTAGTTTTACTTTCCGACTCCGATTGCAAAGATATGACGCAATATATTATACGGCTGCATGTCAATATGATAATAATAAAAATGCCCATGAAAAATATAATACTTTAATCGATTAATATCTTTATATAATAAATACAATAACTTAATACAACTATTCTAGAAATAACTTATACACTTTTGCTTCTATAAACATGCTTGAATTTCGTCGCTTGTTTTTCCTCTGGTCTCCGGCACGCAGTATAATGCGAAAAATGCAGCTGCCAGATTGAGCAGTGCGAACATATAAAAAGTAAGATGCTCGCCAAGAGCGGCGCATACAGGAGGAAAACTAGCCGTAACTAAACAAACCAGGGACCAATTAAACATAGTGGCGACACCACAGCCCGACCCTTTAACATCAGCAGCGAATATTTCACTCATCATGAGCCACGGGATGGGCCCGAAGCCTGCGCAGAAGCTCACAATGAAAAGAATCAACGAAAACAAAGGTACTAAAGCCGGAAGCTCCCACAGCAATAATTTGCTATGGAAGTACGCACCTAGCAGTACCAATGATATCGACATCCCAATAGAGGATACTATTAGGTACAAACGCCGGTCAAGTTTTTCAATAAGCGCTACTGAAATACAAGAAAACACTAGTTGAACACTAGCGACAATAATCGCAGAAATGGCCGGTGAGAAACTGGTACCAGCAGCCGTAAAAATGCCTGCTGTGTAAAAAATAACCGCATTAACCCCACTAAGCTGTTGAAACGTTACCAATCCCAACGCGACTTTAAGTGCGTGGAAATTTCGCCCTTTTAACAACGACCCGCGCTGTTTTCCTTCCTGCGGCTGTAGCTTCACCTTCTCACTGGTAATTTTTGGTGGCTCTGGGATCAAACACAACCCCCCAAAATAAACAACTGGGAACGCGCAGAGTGCCCAACATAAATGCCTCCAGTTCAAAACAGCCCCCATAACATTGGCTAGCAAAATTCCCAAACAAAACGACATTTGAAAAAACGATCCTAAAATCCCTCTAACAGAAACGCTCGCGATTTCACTAACATACACCGGTACGCATACACAAACAGCTCCACTAGCAATGCCTCCTAGTAGCCGCCCCAAATAAATTACTTTCACATCATTTCCAATTGCAATTAAAGCCCATCCGATTAAAAACGGTAGTGTTAAGTAGCTTAGTAGTGTACGCCGTCCCAATTTATCCGCTAAATATCCTGCGGGTAGCGATGAAAAAATCGCGCCTACAGCCACAGTTGATCCAACAATCCCACCCTCAGTCTCGCTAATATTCAAATCGGTACGCAGCGGGATTAACGCTGGCGATGTCCAGGCGAGCACAGTGCCTGCACAAACACACCCGAAAGAAGCTGCAACAATAATTAATTTAAACGCACACTAGTCATAAAAATACAATATTATATTACCTATTATGCTGCAAAAATATTGCCGCTGCACACTCATGCCAGTTGTAGTAATTCGACCCATTTTGGAAAATAAATCACGGCAGTGCAGGCGGGTGGTTTTATTTATACGCTGATGACTATGATAACAATAAATCATGTAAAGGTGTCAGACAAACAATTTAGCTATTGATAGTGCGATAAATCGGTGTGTTCTTGCAAAACCAACACTCAAGATCAATGAAAATAAATAATCATTTGTGATAGAGAATCCATTGTCCCCCCTAATGTATTTTTTATGGAAAGTACAAGTACAATTTAATTGAATTGTCAATAATATTGTCAATCCTAGTACTGTCAGTATTTGCTTGAATCCTCCTTTAATATTTATCAAGTAATCAATTAACAACAGTATTCTCATCATTTCTATACCTTACACAATCTGTAATACTGTCAATATTTTAGAATAGTGAACATTTTAAATATATTATCGTACAGTATAATACAGTCATTATTCTAAAATATTGATGCCCGTATTCACCAACATCCCATAAAATTTATAGGTCCCATAAGGTATTGAATGGATAAATTGGCAACGTCATTGTGACAGAATATTCCAAAAAATGTCAAACACCTTAAATGGCGCTTGCGATTGGAACTTTGATGACACCTTTTGTTTAATTATTCAGGGTATCCAATAGAGTGAATCTAAAGTAACTACATTCCCTAGATAATGTATTTATTGTTGCTATAACAACGAATACTTATGGGTTCAATAGTTATTGATAGATTTATGGAACGTCTGTGAATACGGGAGTTACAGTATTATTGACCGTGTAAGGTGCCTTTAATATGATCTCAGGAAATTAGTTTGGGCAAATTTTGGCGGGATTTGTACCATTCTTTATCTTACGCTTCCATGCGTAATAAGGTCTATTTAATTACTTTTCATGGTGATACTAATTCGAAATTTAAAAACAGTTTTTGCTAATATTTCGTGTTTAAAATATTACTAGATGAAATGCTATTTATTCAACAGGGATGATTTTGAATTACAAAAGAACGCATCCTTACTTTAAGAATTATAATTAATTGAAAATACTCAATACATTAATTAAATTATTAATTATTCTATATTATATATTATATTTTACATTAATTAAATATGAGTATAATGATAATTAAAAAAATGCACCACCCTTTGCGGGAAATCGCACCCACAGCTAGATTACATTAGTAATGACAGCACAAAAAAAACATGAAGACATATCGTTCGGCTTCAGGAAATAGACTTTATATAGTGGACTAGGTTCACTTCAAGCCACAATCGCTGACAAATAATTTGTTAAGTAAAACGCATTCTATCTATTATGTACTTTACATAACATTTCGAGGGGGTTTAACCCCCCTTAGATAAGGCCCTGTTAACATTTATTCTGAGAACATATTCCTGGAAGCACTCACGGACATAAAGCAGTGATTCTTAACCTTTTTGGGATCAGGGATGATAAAAAAAAATTCGCGGAGCACCAAAATCAAAGAGTCAATCACAGATAGATGATCCAACATTCAATTTCGACTTTCGTAATTTCTCGGAGTACTTCATTTAAAACCATTGATAGAGACTTTATTTTTGGGTGACAATTGTCAAAAATAGGCTTATTTTAAGCCCAATTAAATATAGAATATAAAATAATATCATAAATTTAAATTTTTTAAATCTTTAACTTTTTAAATGGTTTATTTTGAGCCCAATTAAATATAGAATGTAAAATATTATGAAAAATTTTAAAATTTTAAATCCTTGATTTTTTATAATTTTTTACGACTACGGTCGATTAATTAAAACAGCTGTTACAATAAAAACCTTCCTACAGACTTTATTTTTGGGTGAAAATTATCAAAAAATAGCGTATTTTGATCCTAATTAAATATAGAATGTAGAATAATATCAAAAAATTTAATTTTGATTTCATTTTTTATCATTATTTATACCTCATTCGATTAATTTAAAACAGCTGGTACAATAAAAACCTTCATACAGACTTTATTTTGTGGTGAAAATTATCAAATAATAGCGTATTTTAAGCCTAATTGAATATAGAATGTAAAATAATATCAAAAATTTTAGTTTCTTACATCTTGCATTTTTTATATTTTTTTATAACTCAGTCGATTAATTTAAAATAGCTCGTACAATAAGAACCTTCCTGCAGACATTATTTTTGGGTGAAATTTATCAAAAAATGGTTTATTTTGAGCCCAATTAAATATAGAATGTGAAATAATATGAAACATTTAAAATTTTTAAATCCTTGATTTATATAATTTGTTACAACACGGTCGATTAAATTAAAACAGCTCGTGCAATAAAAACCTTCCTGCAGACTTTATTTTTGGGTGAAAATGATCAAAAATAGCTTATTTGGAGCCTTTATTTTTGAGTTTTTATCATTGTTTATAACTCATTCCATTAATTTAAAACAACTGGTACAATAAATACCTTCCTACAGACTTTATTTATGGGTGAAAATTATCAAAAAAATGCTTATTTGGAGCCTGATTAAATATAGAATGTAAAATAATATGAAACATTTTAATTTCTTAAATCTTGCATTTTTTATATTTTTTTTATAACTCAGTCGATTAATTTAAAACAGCTCGTACAATAAGAACCTTCCTGCAGACATTATTTTTGGGTGAAATTTATCAAAAAAATCCTTATTTTGAGCCTAATTATATATAGAATGTAAAATAATATCAAAAATAGCAAATATTTGATTTTTTATAATTTTTTATAATTCATTTGATTAATTTAAAACTGCTCGTACAATAAAAACCTTCCTATATACTTTATTTTTGGGTGAAAATTATCAAAAAATAGCTTATTTTGAGCCTAATTAAATATAGAATATAAAATAATATCAAAAATTTAAATTTCTTAAATTTTTGATTTTTTATAATTCATTTGATTAATTTGAAACAGCTCGTACAATAAAAACTTTCCTACAGTCTTTATTTTTGGGTGAAAAATATCAAAAAATAGCTTATTTTAAGACTAATTAAATATAGAATGTAAAATAATATCAAAAATTTAAATTTCTCAAATCTTTGATTTTTTATAAGTGAATCAATTAATTTACAACAGCTCGTAAATTAAACACATATAAAGGTTTTTAATTTACGAGCTGTTGTAAATTAATCGATTCACTCATAAAAAATCAAAGATTTAAAAATTTTTAATTTTTGATATTATTTTACATTCTATATTTAATTAGGCTTAAAATAAGCTATTTTTTGATAATTTTCACCCAAAAATAAAGTCTGTAGGAAGGTTTTCATTGACCAGTGATTCTTAACCTTTAAGAAATCAACGAGCACTTTTGATCATAAGAAAACCGGGAGAAAAGTTAACGGTATATGGATAAACAATTTACGATATGCAGACAATAAAATCGCAGATAACTTAGAAGACCTAGTCAACTCATGGGAACCCATGAGAATGAACATATATATTGCGATAACATAATTTATGGTTATATCCCGAGACTTAAAACAAAAAACGCATGACTGATGTTTGGCAACCTACCAATAGAACAAGACACAGAGGACTGGTCATCAGACACAGAGGACTGGTCATCAGACACAGAGGACTGGTCATCAGACACAGAGGTTAGATGCAGAATTGAAAATGCACGCAATGCATTCATGAAATTAAAAAGGTCCTTACCAACACCGAATTTTATCTGAACCTTAGAATAAGATTTATAAAATGGCCAGAGCTTCTCTACGGTATGGAAGGATGGACGATGAAAGTAGTACCAATTAACAGCATACAAGTCTTTGAGATGTGGTTATACCCAGAATGCTCAGGATCTCGTGAATTGCAAGAATAACCGATGAGAAAGTTCTGCAACAGGTATGCAGATGTCGTGAATTTCTGACTACAATAAAAAGGAGGAAGAAATGCATATCTAGGACATCTAGTATGATGTACCACAAAAACAAGAACACCACCACTACTAACAACAATAGCAAGAACACCACCACCACTAACAACAACATCAAAAACACCACCACCACTAACAACAACAACAAGAACACCACCGCTATCAATAACAACAAGAACACCACCACCACTAACAACAACAACAAGAACACCACCACCACTAACAACAACAACAAAAATACCACCACTATCAATAACAACAAGAACACCACCACCACTAACAACAACAACAAGAACACCACCACCACAAACATAAACAAGAACACCACCACCACTAACAACAACAACAGCAACAACTTCTTCATACCAGGCTGTCAGGGTCAATGCATTAGCGCACACAGCAAGATCTATCTAATTATAATAAGAAGGGAAAATAGGAGTTGAAAGAAAAAAGATGTTGCTAAGTAACATAAGACAATCGACAGGATTAAGGACCATTGAAAATCTTGTTTATACAGCTAGGAATCACGAACAGATAAATCATGGTTGCTACCATCTATTAATAGATATATGCATTAGAAGAAGACTGTTATATATTGTAAGTTGTGTTTTATAATCCCTCAGGGGTTCACTTATGGTGAACACGGGAACTGGCACTCCCGAGGTACCCTAGCCGAATCTGGTTCCTTCCACATCGAGTCTACTCGCAGATACCTGTTGTTTAACTAACTAGTCTCTTTGGACTAACTATTACTTTTCTAACCCCAACACTATTAGAGGACACATCATTTTTTACAATACATATTCTTGGAGAAGGATAATGGAAAACAAATTCACAAAAATACAATTTGATAACAATTTGTATTCCATGTTATTTTTGACTCTCGCCATCAATCTTTTATCATCTTCTATTGCCCTACACCCATTTGCGTAGATTTTTTTCCCCTGAAGGGTCTGGTATCGCTGCACTGCGGCCACGGTTGGCCTATTGTGCTCCGCCATAACTATTCCTCATTCATGAGCTCTGTGTCTTCAATGAAGTCCAGAAGTCTCGTGAATGGGCGAGCTTGGATCTCTTTTTGGCTCATTCGCGTTGAACCAAAGAGCTTTTTCCTGCCTGCGTTGAATGCCTCGCAGCTAGTTATTACATGTAGTGGGGTTTCTTCTTCTTCCCCACAGCCTCTGCACGTTGGTGATTTGTCTATCCCATTCTGTGCAGGTGTTTATTCAATGTGCAGTGTCCCGTTAGGAGTACCACGACATTTCTTATGGTTGGATAGTCGTTATGAATCTGTTTATTACTGCTTGGTATAGTTTTTCAAACTTTCTTATTCCAGTTCACTTGCTTATGTTCCTAAGCGACGTTAGCTGTATACGTCCAACTAGTTTTCTACCTTATATTTCCTTTGAGAGATCGGATATTTGGGCCCTCCTAATATGTGGTCCAGGTGGCCGATCTGACGCTATTTTATGTTATCGAATAGGGATTTGTCCACCTCTTACCACATCTTCATTGGTAATGTTGTCGACTCATGGGATTTGGAGCATTCTTCCCAGCGTCCACATTACGAACCCCTCCACCACAGAGGTAGTCGTTAACTTTAGACTAACAATAATTAGAAGAAAGACTTGATAGATGCTGTTTATATCATACAAATTTCGACACCATATAGTAGTATTGGCCAGACGTAGCATTTCATACCTCTGATTTCGTATCACGAAACGCATAGAGGCGTGATACGAAATCAGAGGTATAAAATGCTACGTCTGGCCAGTACTACTGTATGGTGTCGAAATTTTGGATGATAAAAACAGCATCAATCAAGTCTTTCTCTTCTTTTTATTGTAGTCAAACGTTAACGACTTCTGCCTACTTCTGTGGTTGATTACTTGAGGTTTCTATGATATAGCAGGGGGCATAGTTAGTTGAACGCTTGTCACTATGCTTTTGATTTCATGTTGAGGGTCCCATCGGGCGTTCACTATGTGTGCCTGTAATCTACTTTTTGAAAACTACAATTATAAATAATAAAAATACACAATTTATTGATATCATGTTTGCTATATATATACAAAAAAAGGAATGCAAAATATCGACTAGAATGTACACAATTATCTTAAAATCATTCGTTCCAATTCGATCAATTTTGTGTTAATTCGACCAGCTGACTAGAACCGTAATACTTGCTGTTGAACCCTTCATGTAGAGGCGTGTGTCACGGGGGCATTAGATTGTTCGTGCCGTGCACTCGCATGTGCCTGTTGAGGTTGCCGCTCTGCGAGAAGCGCAACAGGCACAGTTTGCACTCGTACGGTTTTTCCCCGGAGTGGATCCGGAGGTGTTTGGTGAGGGTGCTGCTGTCCGAAAACGCCTTCTTGCAGAGGCGACAGCGGTAGGGTCGTTCGCCTGAATGGGTGCGCATGTGGGTGGTCACGGAGGAGGATTGCGAGAAGCGGCGGTCGCAGACGGGACAGCGAAACGGTTTTTCCCCTGAATGGGTGCGCACGTGAGCTGTTAGGTTCGCTGCCTGGGAGAAGGATTTGTTGCAGTCAATGCAGCGGTAGGGTTTTTCGCCGCTGTGGGTGCGTAGGTGGGTTTTTAGTGTGCTGGGCCGGGCGTAACTCTTACCTAAAGAAGATACAAACAGAAAAATAGAGTCGAATTTTAATTGGATTAATTCTACTAAATCTCTTACTTCTAAAATACTATTTTCTTCACTCATGAAAAATTGGAAAGCACTATGTAATTTATATAAAAACTTCCATATTATAGCTATCAGCCCTAGGACTTTTCAATTATGAGTAAAGCGAGAAGCTCAGAGGAGTGTAATCACCCGTTATTTAGCTTAACTGCACAGAAAACTTCTGATAGGTAATTCGTGTAATTTCGTAATTATTATTATTATTATGTAATAATAAATATTATTATTATGTATAATAAATATTATTATTATGTATAATAAAAATAAATTTATAGCTCTCGACAATAACAACATAAAATTTGTATGAGGGATAGATTTGGCGCTTTCGCCTCAAAAGTTTACCGATTCATGGCCTAGTTGTTAGAGACACAGTCGTTACGAGAAAGTGTAATTTCATACACAACGGGATTCGAGAGTTCAAACCCCGTTGTGGATGAAATTACACTTACTCAGTACGTAACGACTGCGTCTCTACAACTAGGCCAGGAATCGGCAAACTTTTGAGGCGAAAGCGCCAAATCTATCCCTCATACAAATTTTATGTTATTGTCGAGAGCTATAAATTTATTTTTATTATACATAATAATAATATTTATTATTACATAATAATAATAATAATTTATTGCTGTTTATATACATCTGTGTTTTTACAGAAGCTAAAATAACATATGTGGTGAAATATTTACCAGAAACATGATACTTATATAGTATAATACAATTGTTACAGTTTCAGATTTAGAAATTCATCAAGGCTGTATGGTGCGTGCTCCACTAGCAAAGCCTTGGTTTTTGTTTTAAAAGTTTTCATATCAATACAATCTTTAATATATATTATTACCATCTTGAATTTTATTTCTAAAGAGGCACAGGATCCAAAAAGCTGCAGTTTGCCGACCTCTGCACTAGGTCACTGAACTGTTTTGTATTTTTCATTGAACATACTTTCTTAATAATAATAATCTTTATTTGCGGCAGTCGCTACCACAATTATTAACTATTAAATCAGAGAAGAATTGTTTAAATAAAATATGTATAAATCTCAATCCCTACTAATGTGAATAAATCATAATACTTACCGCAAATTCTGCATACATTCGGTTTTTGAGCGTCCTCCTCAAAAATGCCAATGCTATGTCTCCGCCGCGGCGTCCCAAAACTCATCGGTTTGTAATTCGTGTTAAGTGAAACTGTTTCCTGTGGGGGCCGAAAGTCTGCAGTAAAAGAGTAAGTTGCACCTCCGTAACCAGGACTTAAAAGTCCCTGTGTTTGGTATGTCATTGGGGTTGAAACTTGAGGACTAGGATTCCACTGCATCTGCACAAATAAAACAACATTAACGAAATGAA
The DNA here is from genome assembly GCA_963942505.1 of Lordithon lunulatus. Classification (NCBI taxonomy): domain Eukaryota; kingdom Metazoa; phylum Arthropoda; class Insecta; order Coleoptera; family Staphylinidae; genus Lordithon; species Lordithon lunulatus. Next base: position 37,821,528 of record OZ012671.1, read on the forward strand.
ACAAATAACTGCCAACACTAGATTTATGTGGAAGCTGTAAAATTGATGCGTTGAGTGGAAAATCCGTATAACATTAAAATTGTAGTTTAGATCAAATCTGTTCAGTGGGAAAAGTATACATGTCACAATTAGATGATATGAGGATTTTAGAGGACGGCGTCCACAGATTTTATCTAAACTACAATTTTGGAGTTATATGGTTTTTCCACTCACCAATTCAATTGTTTTGATTAATTTTCAGTAAAATCTAGTGATATTAAAGTGCACATTTTTTGCCGGATCTATACTTCGCAAAGATTATATATATATTATAATATTATTATATTACTGGAAGGGTAAAAAAACTACTTTACAGAGTGATCTATAAATAATGTGCTAAAATGATAGACAAACAATATGAACCGAAACAATTATTTTTTTGCATTATCTGGAACCACTCCGGAAGTAACTTGGATATAACTAGGAATATATCTGGTCTACAGGACTTTCTGAATGACATTGACATTTTTACACGTGACATTTTTGATATTTGACAATATTTGACGATATATAACTATATATGATTATATATGAATATATTTGACTATATTTGACTATATTAAAGTATATTTAACAATATTTGACAATATTTTCGACTAGAAAATTCATGACTTTTCTAGTCGAAAATAACGTGGAGAAAATTAGCAATTTTAATTTTTTCGCGAAATCAATACCTTCCTTATTCGAGTGCTGTATCCGGAAAGTAATAAATGAAACTACTTTATTCCCACTCAAATATATTACAAATTGCAACCAGTATATCTTTGCTGTAGACATTTTCAAACAACACCGAAGAAGAAATTTGTTTTTTCAACCCTTAATTACGTTTTTAGTTTGTACGGTAAATTGCGTTATAACAAAAATGTATTTTAATCATGAAACTTTTCCTCTAGAGCGAAAATTTAACGCCATCTGGTGACACTACACTAATTAACAATGCACATCCTTATGGTAATTTGCATAAATTGTAAATTTTTCGGATACTTAGAAACGCTCACCTGAGGATATGATATCTCTGAAGTTGGATAACTGGGCGTTGGATGGTAGCCGTGCATGGTCATGTTCATAGAAACATTCACGGACATGCTGGGAAACATTGGGGCAGCCTGCGGACTAAAGGGCTGCTCGCAGATCGTGCCCGAATAACCTCCAGGCGAAAGTAACACTTGTGGATGGTACAGGTGCTGTTGGTTATCACATTTTTCTTGATTCGGATGCACTACGGCATGCTTTAGCGATAATAACACGTCCGCTACTTCAGCAGGTTGTTTATTATCACGTACCAGGATTGGTTGGTGGTTTATGCCAGGATCTTGCCTGTAAAATCGAAATACAACTGTTAACTTCTTAAATTTATTATTACATTTGTAAATATCCTTCGATGCCGATAACCCGGAATGGGACAAAACTGACAAATCTCGAAATGAAGATCGAGTGAAGAATATCATGTTTTTTAAATAAAAATGCATTTTATGAAAATTTAACTCGCAAAGACCTCAATCAACAATTTTCTTAAACAAAATTTAAACCTAAATCAAAATCGGATGGTAGTTTAGAAATTGGTCATCACAATTTTTAGTTACAATGCTATGAATGACGACGGTGCGACACGAAATTAGTTTTGTGGATACATTTTGGCGTATAATTATGGAAATTTAAGTCGCAAAGAACTAAATCAAAACTTTTCTGATACAAAATTTAATCCGGAATCAAAATCGGCTGATGGTTGAAAAATTGGTCATCACAATTTTCAGTTACAATGCTTTGAATGACGGCGGAGGCATCGAAAATTTGTTATATTAGTACATTTTCGCGTCTAATTATGAAAATTTTTCTTATACAAAATTTAATCATGCATCAATATCTGGCGATGGTTTTAAATTGGTCATCACAATTTTCAATTACAATGCTTTGAATGACGTCGGTGCGACACGAAATTGGTTTTGTTGGTACATTTTGGCGTGTAATTATAAAAATTTAACTCGCAAAGATCTCAATCAACAATTTTCTTAAACAAAATTTAAACCTAAATCAAAATCGGGTGAAAAATTGGTCATCACAATTTTCAGTTGCAATGCTATGAATGACGACGGTGCGACACGAAATTGGTTTTCTGGGTATATTTTGGAGTATAATTATGGAAATTTAAGTCGCAAAGAACTAAATCAAAACTTTTCTGATACAAAATTTAATCCGGAATCAAAATCGGCTGATGGTTACAAAATTGGTCATCACAATTTTCAGTTACAATGCTTTGAATGACGGTAGATGCACTCAAAATTTGTTATATTAGTACATTTTCGCGTCTAATTATGAACATGTAAGTCTCAAAAACCTCAATCAACATTTTTCTTATAGAAAATTTAATCCTGCATCAATATCTGGCGATTGTTTTAAAATTGGTTATCAGAATTTTCAATTACAATGCTTTGAATGACGGCGGTGCGACACGAAATTGATTTATTGGTACATTTTGGCGTGTAATTATGAAAATTTATGTCGTAAAGACCTCAATCAACACTTTTCTTAAAGAAAATTTAAACCTAAATCAAAATCGGGTGATGGTTTAAAAATTGGTCATCACAATTTTCAGTTACAATGCTATGAATGACGACGGTGCGACACGAAATTGGTTTTGTGGGTACATTTTGGCGTATTATTATGGAAATTTAAGTCGCAAAGAACTAAATCAAAACTTTTCTTATACAAAATTTAATCCGGAATCAAAATCGGCTGATGGTTAAAAAATTGGTCATCACAATTTTCAGTTACAATGCTTTGAATGACGGTAGATGCACTCAAAATTTGTTATATTAGTACATTTTCGCGTCTAATTATGAACATGTAAGTCTCAAAAACCTCAATCAACATTTTTCTTATAGAAAATTTAATCCTGCATCAATATCTGGCGATTGTTTTAAAATTGGTTATCAGAATTTTCAATTACAATGCTTTGAATGACGGCGGTGCGACACGAAATTGATTTATTGGTACATTTTGGCGTGTAATTATGAAAATTTATGTCGTAAAGACCTCAATCAACATTTTTCTTATACAAAATTTAATCCTGCATCAATATCGGGTGATGGTTTAAAAATTGGTCATCACAATTTTCAGTTACAATGCTATGAATGATGACGGTGCGACATGAAATTAGTTTTGTTGGTACATTTTGGCGTGTAATTATGAAAATTTAACTCGCTAAGACCTCAATCAACAATTTTTTTAAACAAAATTTAAACCTAAATCAAAACCGGCCGACGGTTTAAAAATTGGTCATCACAATTTTCAGTTACAATGCTATGAATGACGACGGTGCGACACGAAATTGGTTTTGTGGGTACATTTTGGCGTATTATTATGGAAATTTAAGTCGCAAAGAACTAAATCAAAACTTTTCTTATACAAAATTTAATCCGGAATCAAAATCGGCTGATGGTTAAAAAATGTGTCATCACAATTTTCAGTTACAATGCTTTGAATGACGGCGGAGGCACCCAAAATTTGTTATATTAGTACATTTTCGCGTCTAATTATGAAAATGTAAGTCTCAAAAACCTGAATCAACATTTTTCTTATACAAAATTTAATCCTGCATCAACATCTGGCGATGGTTTTAAAATTGGTCATCACAATTTTCAATTACAATGCTTTGAATGACGTCGGTGCGACACGAAATTGGTTTTGTTGGTACATTTTGGCTTGTAATTATGAAAATTTAACTCGCAGACACCTCAATCAACAATTTTCTTAAACAAAAGTTAAACCTAAATCAAAACCGGGCGACGGTTTAAAAATTGGTCATCACAATTTTCAGTTACAATGCTATGAATGACGACAGTGCGACACGAAATTGGTTTTGTGGGTACATTTTGGCGTATAATTATGGAAATTTAAGTCGCAAAGAACTAAATCAAAACTTATCTTATACAAAATTTAATCCGGAATCAAAATCGGTTGATGGTTAAAAAATTGGTCATCACAATTTTCAGTTACAATGCTTTGAATGACGGCGGATGCACCCAAAATTTGTTATATTAATACATTTTCGCGTCTAATTATGGAATTGTAAGTCTCAAAATCCTCAATCAACATTTTTCTTATATAAAATTTAATCCTGCATCAATATCTGGCGATGGTTTAAAAATTGGTCATCACAATTTTCAATTACAATGCTTGGAATAACGTCGGTGCGACACGAAATTGGTTTTGTTGGTACATTTTGGCGTGTAATTTTGAAAATTTAACTAGCAAAGACCTCAATAAACAATTTTCTTAAACAAAATTTAAACCTAAATCAAAATCGCGTGATGGTTTAAAAATTGGTCATCACAATTTTCAGTTACAATGCTATCAATGACGACGGTGCGACACGAAATTGGTTTTGTGGGTACATTTTGGCGTATAATTATAGAGAATTAAGTCGCTAAGAACTAAATCAACACGTTTCTTGTACAAAATTTAATCCTGCATCAAAATCTGGCGATGGTTTAAAAATTGGTCATCACAATTTTCAGTTACAATGCTTTGAATGACGGCGGATGCACCCAAAATTTGTTATATTAGTACATTTTCGCGTCTAATTATGAAAATGTAACTCTCAAAAACCTCAATCAAAATTTTTCTTATACAAAATTTAATCCTGCATCAATATCTGGTGATGGTTTTAAAATTGGTCATCACAATTTTCAATTAGAATGCTTTGAATGACGGCGGATGCACCCAAAAGCCGTACGGCGTTGAAATTTCTCTCACTCTAAAATATATATAATTGATCTGACTGTAATAATCACCAGATTTATCAAAATATTAATTAATGTAAGCTCACCTGAGTGTGAATTTTGGAGCTTACATTAATTTAAATATATATTTTAATTCGCAAAAGCCTTACTTGTACCCGGTGTTATTCCCATTCGGACATGGCGAAAACGGGAATAGTGAGGGTAATGGTTCCAAGTCGAGGGGTAGTGAGAAGGAGCCCATGTCCTCGGCCCAGCAGGCGGACAGGTCGTCCTGGACGATGGGGGCGCAACCTGACTGCGGCGGAAGAATCTGTGGCGCCGCGCCCGAGCTCCAGTTGCACTCGAGCTGCACCCCGAACTGGGGATTGTTGGGCACGTAATTGGGATCCATTTCGTCCTCCTGCGGGACCTCCTACACCACCCCGCCGCCGCCCCCCCCTACAGAATCCTGCGCACCTGAAACCACACAAATATGAGTCAAAGTGGAAATAAATAAATCACTCTTACAAATTGAATACAATGAAGGAGATGAATCAAACTACTTTGTTTTTTAACCACTTTCTTTATTGTTTAAAAGAACTTGTTTTAAACAATAACGAAAGTGTTAAAATATACAGCAGTTTGATTAATCCTCATTTATTGAAAATTAATTACCTTTATATATATATATATATATATATATATATATATATATATATATATATATAATAATTATAATAATAATAATAATAAGCTTTATTGTCCTACGGAAAGAAAAAAAAACAATTACAGGACAACAACAATATATATATATATATATATATATATATATATATATATATAAAATCCCGACTTTGAAATCTGGTCACCTTATTTCTCAGCCGATTTAAAAATTTGATAGCGATCCCATTGGCCCTTTTCCCGGATATTTGTTCACAGACATTTTCAAAAAATAGTCTATTTCGGCTATAAAAAAAGTTTAAATTAGCAATCGATTTTTTTCGCCATAACAATACCCTTCTTAAACCCGTAATGTCATCTAGTTTCCTATATTGTTTTATATATAAGAATTGATATATTAAACTGTATAACTATTTCTAAATGGAAAATTAACATTTTGTATTACGGTGTTGTGATTGTTATTGTGAATTTATTATTATTTCGCCGCTATATCATTTTCTACAAATATATTATAACAATATGTAGTTTGTGTCTGCATCGAAAACGATATAAGAAACTATATAATGTAATACGGTCTTTATACAGTAGTGCTGTATTCGGAGAGTAACAAGTATGCGAACGAAGGTAGTGTATGTGGGTGTCCAAGACCAACCGAATTATGCAAATTCAAACGCATTGAGTTTCTTTGTAATTACAACATTAGTTGATGAAAATCGATCCTGCAGCCGCCTCTTTACAGCAGGCCAACCGCTTATTAAACGTCGAGAATGTTTACATAAAGATGTAAGGATCCAGGGGGCGGTTCGCGGGCTTCCCGAAACGCCGCCGACGCGTGCGTGTATTTTAAGCGAGCGGCGATATTACCGTGCGGGATTCGGCAGCCCTACAAGTGGCGGGGCTCGATTAACTCTGGTGACCATGGTTACCTCGGAACCGGTGGCGGCGCGGCGGCGACGGCGTCGTCGTCTGGTGTGATACGTTATTAATTTATCGTGCTGAGATCTTGAAATGATATTAATATTTATTTATTAACGCAAAGTGAACCTGTGATTTCCTTGTTACTTCGAGAGATATTTTATGCGTTGAGATAACAATAAATTGAAAGTGAAAATGGGTAGATTTTGACTCTTTGTGGGCATGTTGCCAACAAAGTATTCAATTGGGTTAACTTTTTTTTGCTATTTTAAAAATATTGGGATGCTATATCTGTTAGCATAAAAATGTATGTAAAATTGCACCATTTTTGCAAAACCAGAAATAATTTTTTACGGGCTTATTTGTCCAAATAGGCGTTTCAAATATGTATAACTCTTTCTGTATCTCAAAAAAAGAACAAAATACAAACTTCTAGTTTTTGATATTCTGATTGTTGTTGGCATAATCCCAGGTACGGTTGTGTGCCCACATCCGATATTTTCATTTAAAATGCGAATTGCTGCACTATTACAAGACTTGGCAAAGAATAGTTTAAAAATCTAAATAAAACAATTCAATCAAGAATACCAATAAAACATTAAAATGGCCTAATGCTAAAATATGTGAAAATACTGAGTAGGAATTTTTATAACCGACGCTTATAATTGAGTTTTTTTATATATTTTTGGACCTAAATTAAATTTAAAAAAATTGCATCATGATGAATAGGTATTTGTGCAGGAATATGTGACAACACATATTTCAATTTATTGAAGTCATATCTTTGAAGGCAATGAAGATATCTCATTAGCGTTTTCGAAATTGATTTCATCCTCAATTTAGCGTTTTCCAGCTTATGTAATACATTTTCGAACAACTGTAACCAAAAAAAATATCCTAAAATTAGATAAGGAGAAACCGTTTTCCTTGTCAGAAAATATAGATAATACAAATTTCAAATTTAATAAGCCATTTCTTTCAAGATAATGAAGATATATCATTAGGGTCTTTGTAATTTAGATCTTCATAAATTTCTGGACAAGTATAACACAGAAAATCTAAAATTGCATCATGATGTTTCGTATTTTTTCCAGGAATGCATGATAATACAAACTTCAACTTCTTATAAAAGTTGAAGTTTGTATTATCACACATTCTTGCTAAAAATAGGATTCATCATGATACAATTTAAATATATATATATATATATATATATATATATATATATATATATATATATATATATATATATATAATTATATATATATATAATAAATATAATATTATTGAAGATAATGAAGACACTTTTACAAGCCATATCATAGATAATGAAGATATCTCATTTGTGTTTTTTAAATTGAGTTCATAATACATCTTTGGACCCGTGCACCAAAAAAATCTTAAATTTACATAATGAGAAACCAGTTTCCTTAGCAGGAAAGACTGATAATATAAATTTGAAATTTAATAAGCCATATCCTTGAAGATAATGAAGATATATCACTAGGGTCTTTAGAGTTTTTAAAATTGAGTTCTTAATACATTTCTTGACTAGTCTAATAAATAAAAACCGCTACTTAGATAATGAGGAACAGTTTTCATTAGCAGAAAATAGTGATAATACAAATTTTAAATTATACAAGCCATATCTTTAAAGATTATAAAAGAAAATATCTCATTGGGGTCTTTATGATTGAGTTATTGATACATTTCTAGACAAGAATAACACAAAAATACTTAAAATTGCATCATGATGAATAAGTATTTTTGCAGGAATTTGTGATGGTACACATTTTTACTTTTACAAGCCATATCATTGAAGATAATAAAGATATCACATTGGACCCTTTATAATTTAGTTTTTCATATATTTTTAGATTAGAATAACACAAAAAATCTTAAAAGTGCTTCATGATGAATAGGTATTTTTACAGAAATGTGTGATAAAACAAATTTAAAATTTCACAAGCCATATCTTTGAAGATATTAAAGATAACTCATTGCGGTCTTTATAATTAAGTTTTTCATACATATTTAAACAAGAATAACATACAAAATCATAAAATTGATTTATTGTGAATAGGTATTTTTGCAGGAATGTGTGATAATACAAATTTCAACTTTTACAAGTCATATTTTTGAAGAGAATGAAGATTTCTCATTGGCGTCTTTATAATTGAGTTTTTCATACATTTCTAGACAAGATTAACACACAAAAATCTTAAAATTGCATCATACTGAATAAGTATTTTTGCAGGAATTTGTGATGATACAAATTTTAATTTTTACAAGCTATATCTTTGAGGATAATGAAGATATCTCATTGCAGTCTTTATAATTTAGTTTTTCATATATTTCTAGAAAAGAATAACACAAAAAATCTTAAAATTGTATCATGATGAATAGGTATTTTTGAAGGAGTGTGTGATAATACAAATTTCAATTTTTACAAGTCATATTTTTGAAGAGAATGAAGATTTCTCATTGGCGTCTTTATAATTGAGTTTTTCATACATTTCTAGACAAGAATAACACACAAAAATCTTAAAATTGCATCATACTGAATAAGTATTTTTGCAGGAATTTGTGATGATACAAATTTTAACTTTTACACGCTATATCATTGAAGATAATGAAGATATCTCGTTGCAGTCTATATAATTTAGTTTTTTATATATTTCTAGAAAAGAATAACACAAAAAATCTTAAAATTGTATCATGATGAATAGGTATTTTTGCAGGAATGTGTGATAATACAAATTTCAACTTTTACACGTCATATCTTTGAAGATAATGAAGATATCTCATTGGCGTCTTTATAATTGAGTTTTTCATACATTTCTAGACAAGACTAACACAAAAAATCTTAAAATTGCATCATGATGAATAAGTATTTTTGCAGGAATTTGTGATGATACAAATTTTAACTTTTACAAGCTATATCTTTGAAGATAATGAAGATATCTCGTTGCAGTCTTTATAATTTAGTTTTTCATATATTTCTAGAAAAGAACAACACAAAAAATCTTAAAATTGTGTCATGATGAATAGGTATTTTTGCAGAAATGTGTGATAATACAAATTTCAACTTTTACACGTCATATCTTTGAAAATAATGAAGATATCTCATTGGAGTCTTTACAATTTAGTTTTTTATATACTTCTAGAAAAGAATAACATAAAAAATCTTAAAATTGCATCATGATGCATAGGTATTTTTGAAGGAATGTGTGATAATACAAATCTCAACTTTTACAAGTCATATATTTGAAGAGAATGAAGATTTCTCATTGGCGTCTTTATAATTGAGTTTTTCATACATTTCTAGACAAGAATAACACACAAAAATCTTAAAATTGCATCATACTGAATAAGTATTTTTGCAGAAATTTGTGATGATACAAACTTTAACTTTTACAAGCTATTTCTTTGAAGATAATGAAGATATCTCGTTGCAGTCTTTATAATTTAGTTTTTCATATATTTCTAGAAAAGAATAACACAAAAAATCTTAAAATTGTATCATGATGAATAGGTATTTTTGCAGGAATGTGTGATAATACAAATTTCAACTTTTACACGTCATATCTTTGAAGATATCTCATTGGCGTCATTATAATTGAGTTTTTCATACATATCTAGACAAGAATAACACATAAAAATCTTAAAATTGCATCATGATGAATAAGTATTTTTGCAGGAATTTGTGATGATACAAATTTTAAGTTTTACAAGCTATATCTTCGAAGATAATGAAGATATCTCGTTGTAGTCTTTATAATTTAGTTTTTCATATATTTCTAGAAGAGAATAACACAAAAAATCTTAAAATTGTATCATGATGAATAGGTATTTTTGCAGGAATTTGTGATGACACAAATTTTAACTTTTACAAGCCACATCTTTTAAGATAATAAAGATATCTCATTGGAGTCTTTATAATTGAGTTTTTCATACATTTCTAGACAAGAATAACACATAAAAATCTTAAAATTGCATGATGATGAATAAGTATTTTTGCAGGAATTTGTGATGATACAAATTTTAACTTTTGCAAGCTATATCTTTGAAGGTAATGAAGATATCTCGTTGCAGTCTTTATAATTTAGTTTTTCATATATTTCTAGAAAAGAATAACACAAAAAATCTTAAAATTGTATCATGATGAATAGGTATTTTTGCAGGAATGTGTGATAATACAAATTTCAACTTTTACACGTCATATCTTCGAAGATAATGAAGATATCTCGTTGTAGTCTTTATAATTTAGTTTTTCATATATTTCTAGAAGAGAATAACACAAAAAATCTTAAAATTGTATCATGATGAATAGGTATTTTTGCAGGAATTTGTGATAATACAAATTTCAACTTGTACACGTCATATCTTTGAAGATAATGAAGATATCTCATTGGCGTCATTATAATTGAGTTTTTCATACATTTCTAGACAAGAATAACACATAAAAATCTTAAAATTGCATCATGATGAATAAGTATTTTTGCAGGAATTTGTGATGATACAAATTTTAACTTTTACAAGCTATATCTTTGAAGATAATGAAGATATCTCGTTGCAGTCTTTATAATTTAGTTTTTCATATATTTCTAGAAAAGAATAACACAAAAAATCTTAAAATTGTATCATGATGAATAGGTATTTTTGCAGGAATGTGTGATAATACAAATTTCAACTTCTACACGTCATATCTTTGAAGATAATGAAGATATCTCATTGGCGTCTTTATAATTGAGTTTTTCATACATTTCTGGACAAGAATAACACAAAAATCTTAAAATTGCATTATGATGAATAAGTATTTTTGCAGGAATTTGTGATGATACAAATTTTAACTTTGACAAGCTATATCTTTGAAGAGAATGAAGATATCTCGTTGTAGTCTTTATAATTTAGTTTTTCATATATTTCTAGAAAAGAATAACAGAAAAAATCTTAAAATTGTATCATGATAAATAGGTATTTTTGCAGGAATGTGTGATAATACAAATTTTAACTTTTACACGTCATATCTTTGAAGTTAATGCATATATCTCATTGGAGTCTTTATAAATTAGTTTTTCATATATTTCTAGAAAAGAATAACATAAAAATCTTAAAATGTTCATACATTTCTAGACAAGAATAACACAAAAAAATCTTAAAATTGCATCATGCTGAATAAGTATTTTTGCAGGGATTTGTGATGATACAACTTTTACAAGCTATATCTTTGAAGAGAATGAAGATATCTCATTGGAGTCTTTATAATTTGAATGTTCATACATTTTAATATATTTTAATTTATATATGTTATTAAGATTTCTCGTTGTTTCCATTTTTCTGAGGATCTCGACATGTCACTTCTGTTACATTTCACATAAGGCAGTATTACACTAGCGTTCGCGGAGCCTGGGGCACGAGACAATGCAACAATTGTTTATTTGGTTGCCACACACACATATATATCTTGTATGTATGAGTAGCTCTAATTGCACCTCATCTAGTCCATTTGGGACTTTTTGTTCTTCGATGATTTTATAGTTAGTTCTAGTATTCACTAGAGACAATTTCTCATTGCATTTTTGTGTGTATCTAATATAATTTAACATAAAAAGTAACATTGCACAATTTCTATAAAACTTGAAATGGTGACTTAGGCACGCCACGCCTTCATGTCTTTAATGAACGTTTTAAAAATCTATAATACACTGTGTAGCACAAAAAAAAGATACGAACTTCTGGTTTGAACATTCGTGTCAGTTGATGCAGAATATTAATTTTCCCTACAGATTTTTTTAGAATAAATGAAAAAACGGTGATTTTGAAATTTTAATTTAGTCGTCTGGTTTCTAGTATATCGTATGTACAAAAAGTATAGGCGTGAGATTCCATCTTTAATCATAGTTTAGAGCAATTATATTAAATAAAATTATAGTTTAAGACACTAATTTTTTAGATTTCCAGACTTTTCTCAAGATATATTATTATTTACACCGTCTTGATTCAATTACGTCCATTCGAGGGGTCTTAATTAAATAAAAACGCTACGCCATTGTGCAGCGTTAATATTAAATCAATAAACTAAACGGACAACCCAATGGCGGTGTAATCAACTCTTCAGACTTTAGCCAATCGGCAGCGCTGTAAACTACCCCATATGATACAAGCCACGCCTGTCGAATTGGGGGCGAATTATTTTGTGAGAATATACTTAGATAATTATATACGGGTTGAGTGCTGTTGTAAAAAATAAAATATTTACACATAACAATTTTGTGTGTGTGTGTTTTAAACATGAAATCAATTTATTCATAAATAAAAATGTAACTGCATACGTCGATTTATATTAATACCAAACGCAAAATCTTCTCCTTTTTAAAACAGTCACTTACATTCTCACCATATCGACGTACGCAGTTACATTTTTATTTATGAATAAATTGATTTCAAGTCTGTAACTGCGCACGTCGATTTATATATATACCAAACGCAAAATTTTCTCCTTTTTAAAACAGTGACTTACATTCTCACCATATCGACGTACGCAGTTACATTTTTATTTATGTATAAATTGATTTCAAGTCTGTAACTGCGTACGTCGTTTTACATATATACCAAACGCAAAATTTTCTCCTTTTTAAAACAGTGACTTACATTCTCACCATATCGACGTACGCAGTTACATTTTTATTTATGTATAAATTGATTTCAAGTCTGTAACTGCGTACGTCGTTTTACATATATACCAAACGCAAAATTTTCTCCTTTTTAAAACAGTGACTTACATTCTCACCATATCGACGTACGCAGTTACATTTTTATTTATGTATAAATTGATTTCAAGTCTGTAACTGCGCACGCCGTTTTACATATATACCAAACGCAAAATTTTCTCCTTTTTAAAACAGTGACTTACATTCTCACCATATCGACGTACGCAGTTACATTTTTATTTATGAATAAATTGATTTCAAGTCTGTAACTGCGCACGTAGATTTACGTATACACCAAACGCAAAATCTTCTCCTTTTGAAAATAATTCAAAAGTGACTTACACCACTTTCATCCTTACAGTCTCATATAATGGCTGTGGCTGCAAAAAAAAATTCAAAGTATTTTTACTTTTCGAATTGTATAGTATGGCGATGGCGTAAAAAAAAATCGAATCGCTAATTATGACTTTCTGGGTTTTTAGTTTATGTTTATGAAGTTGGAAATATTATCATGAAACAATTGGGAAGAACAACTGAACTCACCTGCAGATTTTTGTAAATACGCTCCTTTACAGATTGTCACCTTTTTCTGCTACCACGTTTATTACTGATTGCCTTAATCCACTTCATACTATCACTATATATTGCACCAGTGTTCAGAATTGTTGCATTTTAGTTAAATTATTGTACAAATTATAGATAAAGTTGAAAAGGGAGGAGCACAAAAATGGCTGAAACTAGTTGCAAAGTGTAACTAATGTGTGATAAAAAAAACAAAGTGAAAATCGTTTTATTTATCAGTTAATTCTTATTAGGCTATTCACCAGTAGCTTTTCCGCCGAACTAAGTTTATTTTTCTAATTTTGATTAATTTAACATTTAAAATTAATTAATTCCAATTTACGTTTTTTTTTTTAATTAATTTACACCAATAATTATCACTTCCATCGAGTTGCACCAATATTTGTAACGAACAACACCGTCACCGAGTGTGTGGGGATACTTGTATGTATTCGCGGGGTATTTTTCAAACTGATTAACTACGGAAAACAGACTGGCCGATCACCCTATCCCCGCGACCGGGCTGGCTACACCGCCGCCCCGCAACCCCCTTCTAATAGGGTGTCATCTATCACCGTCGCATTGCCGCACATATTCAGGCCACACACTCCTCGCCAATTGATACCGTGCATCCCAGGCTCTTAATTAAATTTATGGGGGTGGGGACATTCATTCTATAAATGAAAATATTTTCCCGAGAATGTTACTAATATTTCTATAATAAATAATTATTATATTAAGAGGTTTATAACAGAAACAAATATCGTCATTCCAATGCCAAAACCACGAATATTAAGAAGAAGATATATTTATTGTAATATACACACATACAAGATATACATTTACATACATACATACGTTTTTCAGCCTCACGAATTTTAAATTTTACAGGTTTTGTTTAAAGTTAACCCCCGTATTCACCAACGTTCTATAAATCTATCAATAGCTATTGAACCCATAAGTATTCGTTGTTATAGCAACAATAAGTAAATTATATAAGGAATGTAGTTACTTTAGATTCGCTCTATTGGAAACACTGAAAAATTAAACGAAAGGTCCAATCACAAGCGCTATCAAGGTGTTGACATTTATTTTGCACAATTGGCATTGGAGTGACTATATGAAGAAAAAAACCAAATCTTGATCACTGGTAATTTCCTACTCCGGTTACGAAGGAACAACACATTCTACTGACATTGTGAAAATAGTAAAAATAAAAGCTTTATTTTGGCATAACCCTTACAAAGAAGTAACGAATAATAAATACTAGAAATATAAACCTCATCCCTTGTACTATTCCCTCTCTGCACTCACCCATTTCCTGTCCCACGCCATCCTTTTGCTGATTTCCACGCCGTTTACAGTCTCGTTTAACCATTGACTCGCCTTTGTGCAATCCTCCAACCATTCTGCTTGCACGCCCTCATATTCCTTACTTTGCATTGTCAAATGTCTCAAATTAATTGTGACGTTAAGATAATAAAATCCACAAATCTCGCGGCGAGGGTCACCATTCATCTTGTAGATATATAATTGATTTTAATTTTACTTTCTATATAATTATGATTAGGTTGTGTATATATGAAAAAAAAAGAATTAAAATAAAAAGAAAAATTAAAAAAAGGTTATTATCCTACCACTCTTTGTGGCATTTGGCATAAGGCAGTTTTACACTAACGTTCGCAGAGCGTGGGGCATAGCCTGTTGTTTAGTTGGTTGCCACGGCTGAACCTACAAAATAGACTCCATGAGTTCGAATCCTACCAGGGCACGAATTTTTACAGTTTTTCAAAGGTTTTAAAGTTAAAATAAATACGGGGTGATTAAACTTCTCTGAGCCTCTCCCTTGATCGTCAAAAAAGCCTCACGACCCTAAAGATAGGAAATAAAATAATTTTTTATGATAAAAACTAATTAGCAAATACTTTACGCGGAAGTGGACTGAGTGGATAATAAGCCTGAACATACATTTACTTTAGTTTATTATAATGTTATATTCATCTCTAAGACCTGCTGGTGGCATTTTCCACGACTGATTAATTTCTATACCTATGAAGTAAACCAATTCGAATTTTGTTGTTCAAGTTTTGGAGTTCCTGAAAAGCTTCCCATCAATAATTCTAATTAGCAATGAAACAAATATTTCCTAATTTAAAAATCCAGGGCTAAAAGGGTTCTCGATAGTTCTAGATAGTTGGCTGGAGGGTATAGCTACAGACACTTAGGCCCACAAAATTGTGAAACCTCCCTTTAAGGCTACTCACTCGTCCCATCAGTCTGAAAGGGTTAAGATCACATATACATATTGAAGAACGAGGTATTTATTTTTCTAATTTAAGGGTGCATAATAAAAAAAATATTTTTAACCCGTATATAGACTTTTGCAAATTTTGGTGGACGTCACGGGTGGTCGCAGTGTAATATTCGCGGCATCCGTTTCGCGTCATAATAGCCCCGTGGAAAAGTAAGTTACCCATATCGCGGATAGACTTTTTTTTCATGATTCGCCGAGTGAACTGGAAGCTAATAAACGGTGACGTTTCGGGACGTCCGGTTGACCGAGCACACGGCATTGCTGGTGTTGGGTTATTTAGTCAGGTGGCCGGCGGCGGGGGCACAGATTACCGCCCTGCGCTACACTCCTGCGGCCAGCCACGGGAAGCCCTGTAACATTACACCCTTCCGCTCGAGAATAACACTGAAAACCAAACCACGAATGATTAAACAATTAATTGATAAAAGTTTTAAAACATTAATTGGTTCTAGTATACAGATATATATTTGTGATATGATTCATGAAAATTGTAGTAGTCAATAACAGAAAAGTGGTTGATTTTAGCGCCTTGATGCTTGTTCACAGTGGACATAAGCCTAAAAACTACATAACAGTTACACAATTCATACAGTTCGGCAATAGGAAATCAATGTATACATGGTGTCCCTAAAGTATGGAATAAATTCAATAAAACATTTATTTATGATTTTTGCAAAAATTGCTCGGATACGTCTATTTTTAATTTTTAATTTCCAATTTTTAATGTAGTTTCAATTTTTTTTTTACCAATTTTAAATGTGCAATGATATTATCAACAATTTTTTCAAATGACAACCCTATTTTGTTACTACGGATTCTGAAAGGGATTATTTTTCTGCGTTCAGAGATATATATATATATATAATGATTACATAAGGAAATTTCCGAGAAAAAATCATATCAAATGTCAGAGTGAAAAAACATGAAACGCGAAATAATATTTAATAACAATTGCAGTGTTCTGATAAAATTAAAGCTCTATATTCTTATCCCTACCTACCAATACCTTTTTGGTTTTCGTAGGTTTCCCTTTTTTCTTCTCTGCAACAAAAGCGCGGGTTTTGTTTTCGAAATATCAGACTACTAGAGGTCTAACGAAGTGTCTAAAGAGAGTGAATACAATATGCAATTAGTTTATATATTAAAAACTTTATTTCTATTTTATTGTTAATGCTGCATCTTCCTATCGCACCGGGCGCTACACCAAGACTACTGACATGCCGGTTCAACCAGAGATGTGTCACCGCATATAACTTGAGTTACGTTTTTTTGTACATGAATCACGTGCATTTATAATGCACTGATGAATCAGTCTTAGTTCAGATGTGGCTGTGTGCACGCGTGTTGCTACGAATTATTTATTTGCTGTGAATATAAAATCGAAGTTAGTGTGTGTAATTAAGTGGTGCAAGTGTGTGAGTGGTTTAGCTGCTAAGTTGCTGATGGAAGACATTGGAGCGGACTAAATAACTGTAAGGTTAGTTATCGATATTTCATTAGATCGTTTTTTATGACTAGTATTCTCAAGAATACAGAAGTATAATATTATACCAATAAGACTTGAGTTTGCTTTAATTACAGACTCGAAATATTGTGCCCATATTTGTAGAATCTTTATTGGATCCATGGATTACCCCATTCTTCTTCTTCTTATCGTGCCCTATCCGTTGCGAACGTTGGCTATCAACATAGCTATGCGGACTTTATCTGCCGCTTGTCGAAATAGTTGGATTGATGTTAGTCCGAACCATTCTCGCAAGTTTTTAAGCCAAGAATGCCTTCTTCGGCCTGGGCCTCTCCTCCCATCTACTTTGCCCTGTATTATGAGTTGGAGAATTCGGTACTTGCTGTTTCTCATCACATGGCCCAGGTATTCTAGTTTCCACTGCTTGATGGTGTTTTGTACTTCCTTCTCTTTTCCCATTCTTCTGAGGACTTTCAAGTTAGTAACGTGTTCTATCCATGATATTCTGTGAATACGTCGGTAGATCCACA
Organism: Lordithon lunulatus; assembly: GCA_963942505.1. Lineage (NCBI taxonomy): Eukaryota > Metazoa > Arthropoda > Insecta > Coleoptera > Staphylinidae > Lordithon > Lordithon lunulatus. The sequence goes on from OZ012671.1 coordinate 37,839,467, forward strand.
TTTCAAAGGCTCCGACTTTTATCATGTTGGCGTCTGTCAAAGTCCATGCCTCGGCTCCATACAGCAGTACAGGAAATATATAGCATCGAATCATTCTGATTTTCAATTCCAAGCTTGTATCACCACCACAAAAGAAACTTCTCATTTTGTTGAAAGCAGCTCTTGCTTTCTCTATTCTACAACGGATTTCGACAGCTTGGTCCCAGTTTTCGTGTATGACTGTACCTAAGTACGAATACTTTTTTACATGTTCGATGTTTTCGTTGTTGATACGAAGTGTGCGTCGCACCAGCTGAGTTGGATGTTTGGTGATGATCATATATTTCGTCTTACTGGTATTTAGTTGTAGACTATATTTACTGCTTACATCATGGATGCGATCCATCAGTATCTGTAGACCCTCTAAGCTACTGGCTAGTATGGCACTGTCATCGGCATATCTGATATTATTGATATTTTCCCCGTTCATTTTGATTTCCTCGTTTAGATCTTCCAGTGCTTCATTAAAAATTATCTCAGAGTATATATTAAATAGAGTAGGAGAGAGAACACAGCCCTGTCGAACTCCCCTTTTGATGTTAATATCGTCAGTATTGGAACCTTCGATTTTTATTACTGCTTTCTGATTCCACTACATATTTGCAATTATTCTTAAGTCTTTGTCATCAGCTCCTGTATCTTTTAGAGTTTGGATCATGGTTTCATGTTGCACCTTATCGAAGGCTTTTGAAAAATCAATAAAGCATATATGCACGTCGGTACTCATATCTCGGCATCTTTGGATAAGCACTTGTATTGCAAAAATAGCTTCTCGGGTTCCCAGGGCACTCCTAAATCCAAATTGCGTCTCCCCCACCTGCTCTTCGCATTTTTTATATATCCTAAAATGTATGATTTTTAAGAATATCTTGAGGATATGATTTATTAGGCTTATCAGTCTATATTCGTCGCATGACTTTGCCGATGGTTTTTTGGGTATTGGGATAAATTCTGAAGTAAGCCAGTCCTGGGGAATGTCTCCTGTATCGTAGATTTGGTTGAAGAGGGCTGTAACGGTGTCCAAGAAATTGTTATCCGTATCGCAGAGTAGCTTTAAGATTGTCGAGTTAACATTATCTGGCCCTGAAGTTTTGCCGTTCTTCATTGATGACAGTGCTTTTGATACCTCATCTTTTGTGATTTTTGGACCGGTGTTACCCACGTTCAGTGCGTGGTTGTTGTCACGATTATCATCAAAAAGTGTTTCTACATATTGTTTCCATACTCTGAGCTTTTCTTCTTTCTCCCCTATTAGTGTGCCGTCGGTATTTGTTATGTTTCCCACGTTATGCTTTTTATCTGTACCAGTCATTTCTTTTATTATCTTGTGCATGTTAAAGTGGTCATACTTTCGATCTAGTTGTTCGATTTCGGAGCATTTTTCTGACATCCACTTCTCTTTTGCTTGTCTGATATTCTTTTTTATTTCTGAGTGAATGCTTTTATATTTAGTCGGGTTTCTTGTTTTTTCCAGTCGTCTTTGTTCCATAAGTTCGAGAATGTCATTTGTCATCCACTCCTTTCTACTGGTTCTTTCCTGTTTAAGGCAAGAGTCGGATGTAATTACCCCATTGTCGGATCGAATTGTGGTTGACCTTGGTTGAAACAGTCTGTGCATCTGATTTACCTTTCGAAAAAAGGTTCTGGTTCCGTTCTGTTGGTTATTCTCGGCTATTTCATCTATTATTTCCCAGAGATACTTGCGCTTTTATCTCTGCACACTATTTCTGCCAATATTCTTGCTTGCTGATACTTTTCCTCCTTCACTATTGTTTTTCGTTGTAAATAATTTTTCTCGGTTTGCATAGTTACTTATACATTCATACCAGGGTTTATTTCTTGTGGTTTGGGTTCACAACACCCACAAGAAATAAACCTTGGTATGAATGTAAGAAACCGATTCTGATGCTGCTTTGGTGATGCTATCTATTATGTTTTCATTTGATATCTTCACTGTCTTGAAAGATAGTGAAGATATCAAATGAAAAAATAATAATAGATGATGCTATCTATTAAAAGTTGATATTTATATTATCACACAGTCACAAAATTCTCCAATGAGATATCTTCATTATCTTCAAACATATGGCTCGTGAAATTTAAAATTTGTTTTATCACATATTCCTACAAAAATACCTATTCATCATGATGCAATTTTAAGAATTTTTTGTGTTATCTTATTTAAAAATGTATGACAAACTCAATTATAAAGACAATGAGGTATCTTCATTATCTTCATAAGAAGATATGACTTGCGAAAGTTGAAATTTGTTTTTTACACATTCCTGCAAAAATACCTATTCATAATGATGCAATTTTAAAATTTTGTGTGTTATTCTTGGCTATAAATGTATAAAAACTCAATTATAAAGACTTCAATGAGATATCTTCATTGACTTCAAAAATATGACTTGTAAAAGTTGAAAATTATTTTATCACACAGTGCTGCAAAAATACCTATTCATCATAACTCACTTTTAAATTTTTGTGTGTTATTCTTATTTAAGAATGTATAAAAAACAAAATTATAAAGGCTCCAATGAGATATCTTCATTATTTTCAAAGATATGATTTGTAAAAGTTGAAATTTGTATTATCACACATTCCTGCAAAAATACATATTCATCATAATGCAATTTTAAGATTTTTTATATTATTCTTGTTTGAATATGTATGAAATACTCAATTATGAAGACCGCAATGAGATATCTACATTACCTTGAAAGATATGGCTTGTGAAATTTGAAATTTATTTTATTACACATTCCTACATAAATACCTATTCATCTGGATGCAATTTTAAGATTTTTTTGTGTTATCTTATCTAAAAATGTATGAAAAACTCAATTATAAAGACACCAATGAGGTATCTTCATTATATTCAAAGATATAACTTCAGAAAGTTGAAATTTGTTTTATCACACATTGCTTCAAAAATATCTATTCATAATTATGCAATTTTAACTTTTTATATTATACTTGTCTAAAAATATATGAAAAACTCAATTATAAAGACCTCAATGACATATCTTTATTATCTTCAAAGATATGGCTTGTTAAATTTGAAATTTGTATTATCACTGTTTTCTGCTAATGAAAACTATTCCTCATTATGTAATTCGCAGTTTTTATTTATTACACTAGTCAATAAATGTATTAAGAACTAAATTTTAGAAACTCTAAAGACCTTAGTGATATATCTTCATTGTCTTCTAAGATATGGTTTATTAAATTTCAATTTTTTATTATCAGTCTTTTCTGCTAAGGAAAGCGGTATCTCATTATGTGAATTTAGGGTTTTTTGGTATACTGGTTCAAAGATATATTGGAAACTCAATTTGAAAAACTCAAATGAGATATTTTCATTATCTTCAATGATATGGCTTGTAAAAGTTGAAGTTTGTAATTGTCCCAGATTCCTGCTAAAAATAGGATTCATCATGATGCAATTTTAGAATTTTTGTGTTATGCTTCTCCAGAAATTTATGAAGATCCAAATTAACAAAGACCCTAATGATATAACTATATTATTTTCAAAGAAATGGCTTATTAAATTTGCAATTTGTATCATCAGTCTTTTATGGCAAGGAAAACAGTTCCTCATTATCCAATTTTTGATTTTTTTTTCTTGCAGTTGCTCAAAAATGTATTATGAACTCAATTTCTAAAACACTAATGAGATATTTTAAATGCCTTCAAAGATATGGCTTCTATAAGTTGAAATTTGTATTGTCACATATTCCTGCACAAATACATGAAACATTAAGAAAAGTAGTAATTGAACTTTTTCGCGAATACAACCTTATTCAAATTTTCTGCAAAATGATTTGATTGCGAAAAACAAACAAAAATTACTTTCCGAATAAGGTTGTATTCTCGAAAAAATTCGATTTGCTAACTCTGACTTTTCTTGATGTTTCATGTATTTGTGCAGGAATATGTGACAATATAAATTTCAACATTTTTTGATGTTCCATGACGAATATAGTCGACTTTTTTTTTGGAAAATGTTTGTGTGTATTTGTATGTGTATGAGAAAATGTGAACACGTAAAAAAACACGTGGAAAACGCGAAAAAGTGAGAAAATAAACGTGACAAATTTTCAAATGTTATTCGATTCTAGTCGAACCGAAATATTTTAAATTTTAATTTAATATTAATTACGGCCCAGCTCAGTGGCCGAGTGGTTAGAGGCGTCGTCCGTCTCGTACTGAGCATTGGGGAGCCTGAGTTTTAACCCCATTGAGATCGTGAATCACCTTTCACAGTTTTTTAGAGGTTTTTTGTGAAGTTAAGGTAAATACCGGGTTATTAAACTCCTCTAAGCTTCTCACTTGACCGGCAGAAAAGCCTCACGGCTGATAGCCCTATGAAGATAGAAGTTTTTTTTTTATTAATTACGAAATTAAGTCGTGTCCAGATATTTTAAAGACTTCATCATTGATTTGTTTCCATATTTAGGTATGATATATAATTTAAATCAATCCATATTTCTTTCTATCTATTAGATTATTCATTACAAATTTTATAAATTACTAACACCATAAACACTCCCACGTGTCTCTCTACTAAATGAATGTTTCCCGGTGCACCCTGTAATTATTTGCACAGCCCGTTTAATACATTGAGGATTACAATTGCGCCCCCCGTAGCGTCTAGTGTTACAAAGCGAGCTACCGCATTTTAATTTTCGCAAGAGATCTTCACAAGGCGATAAGCCCCGGTGCGGTTTGCTTAAAATATTAACCTGCCCCGCGATCATGATGATGATGGTGCGCACGTGCCGATTACAAATCGTGGCTGGATCATCCATCCCCTCGTTGGTAGGCGCATTGTTGCTCGTGTTTACTTAATCAAATATAGTGTATCACGTGCACTACAGAAGAACGCTATAATCTTTCTATAAGGATTTAATAAATTAATAGTCTAATTATTATTGTTATTATAATTTTATTATATTTGTTTATATTATTTTTATTAAATAATATAATTTATTTTAGAATTTACGCCTTTAGTTTTCTTATGGTACAAAATATGAGGTTAATCGTAAAGAAATAATCAACTCTTAGTTTGTGAGCGCTAAAAAGCCCAGGTAAATCCGGAAAACAATTTTAAGAAAATGTCAAGCAGCACAAATTTGTTTTTTCGGAAAAAATCATTTTTTCTTTTTACACTTTATCGAGAGTACACGCCACACACTCGGCGAAGTGCAAAAAGAAAAAAATATTTTTTTCCGAAAAAAAAAAACGACTGGGCTGGTTGACATTTTCTTACAATTTTTTTTCCTTGGCTTTTTAGCGATAATATTTTGTACCATACAAAAACTAAAAGCTCATTGGATAGATAATCGTAAATTGACCTATAGAACTTAAATTATAATTGCTCTAAATTTACAAAATTTATTTGTGCCTTTTGCAGCACAAATAAAAAATGCTAAGAAAAATCCGTCAACCTCGGACTATGGCCCGTTCCTTGAAATCGGAGATCGTCCTAGGGGTGACAATACACTGATACTAAGACATTTGATTAGAAATATAGTCTAGATGGTGGGAAATATGTCGAAATTGTTTCAAATTGAATCGAAAAAGCTACAGGGCTTATGTACTATTTATTTATTTATTTATTTAATATAGACATCTACAGTATAACAGAAACCAATTACAGATGATATAATAACAACATAACAAATAAAAGAAAGAAAAAACATAACACAAAGATATATAATGAACATTCAAATTATATATTTTTAATAGCACTTACCACAGAGGCGTTCGGCATATTAAAAATATCAATGTCAATATATGTGTTAAAAACATGCGACAATCTATACAAAGGACAATTCTTATATATATTTGTTTTCACAGTGGTCTCATAAAATAAATCATTGCACCTAGTATTTAGCGAAGGAACTCTTATATTAAATAATGACAAGAACAGTTTATCATCTATCTTATTAGTAAATAATTTATATAAATACAATATCATATTTATTATTCTAATTTTTTCAAGAGATTTTATACTGAACATTAACAGTAGTTCATCATGTGGAAAACCCCTACACGGATATACACGGTGTGTTTTAAAGTAGAGAAATTTCAAAAATTTTCTTTGTAATTGTTCTAATTGAATTTTATATTTATCGTAATATGGCGACCATATAACGCATGCATATTCCATTTTTGATCTGACTAATGAATTATATAAAGCTATAATTGTATTGATATTACTAAAGTTTTTACAGGACCGAATGATGAAACCTAATATTTTGTAACATTCATTAGCTACCTTGGCGATATGATCATCAAAGATAAGCTTCTGATCGAAAACTACCCCTAAATCAACACATTTTGTGCACCTATTTATAATCATATCACCTATTTTATAATCATATATGAGTATTTCTTTGCGATATGAAAACGACATCACATTACATTTTTTAATATTAATTTTAAAACTATTATTATCACACCAATTTATCACATTATTTATATCACTTTGTAGTTGATCACATTCCGAAGTACAAGAAACTTCTCTGAAAATTTTAAAATCATCTGCAAATAGTAATCCTTGGCTATTTACTAAAGTATTGCAAATACCATTTATATGCAATATAAACAATAAGGGTCCTAAGTTACTACCCTGTGGCACTCCAGATGATACATTTATAGATGTTGATCTACATCTTTTTAACACAACTATTTGTTTTCGCTGACAAAGATACGATTTTATTATACATTTAAGATATTCATCAATCTCCACACTATTCAATGAATTAATAATATCATTATGGGCAACTCTATCAAAGGCTTTTTCCATATCTGTGTAAATTACATCCACCTGGCTATTATTTTTAAATGATTCGTGTATGAATTGTGTGAAGTTACATAAATTTGTTACAGTAGATTTTCGACGAAGAAATCCGTGTTGAATCTCAGTAATTTTGAACTTGACTTGTTCATATAAACGATTATAGATAATTATTTCAAAGATTTTAGATAAAGAACTACATATACTAATCGGTCTATAGTTTGTTATTAATGTTTTCTTGCCTGATTTAAGAATTGGAATAATTTTGCTTGTTTTCCAATAACTAGGAAAAATACCGTTTTGTAAGCTTAAGTTAAAAATATATATAAGAGGATGCATGAAATAATCAGCACAGCCCTTAACAATGAATGGCGGTATATCGTCTGGTCCACTGGATTTACTGCAATTTAACTTTCTGACTGCATCTTTGAATTCAGTAATTGATATTAAGTCATTACAAAAATAATCTTTAATATTAATATTGCTGCTATTACATTCAATATTACGCTCAGAAGGATCATTCGTATATACCGATGCAAAATAGTTGGCGAATGCATTGCAAATATCAGTGCAGTCACTGAAAACGTTTCCATCAATGACCATAGTATTTGGAATATATGTATCATTCTTTTGATCTTTTACAAAGTTCCAGAAATTAATTGGATTAGGTATCAAATCATTTTGAATATTTACCAAGTATTTATTGTATTCCTTTCTGATCATTTGTTTTGTAATACTACGTAAAGTTTTATATTTTTCGTTCCAACTTCGATCTCCTGTTTTTTTATACATATTTAAGCAATGCTCTTTGTTTTTTAAATTTGTAATTATAGGTTTATTAAACCATTTTGGAAATTTTTTATTTTGGTTTGCTAAACTAGTAAGCGGTACCGTCTTTTGAAACACATTTGTAACACTTCTGTAGAAATATGAAAGAGCATTATCAACATCCTCCAGCAAATATAATTCAGACCAGTTTATAGTTTGTAGCTGATTACTTAGTTGCTGAAAGTCTGCTTTTAAAAAGTTAAAGCTTCTTGTTTTCGATGCATTGCATTCTTTTTCTTTAATGTTTATCATTATTGTAATATCTAGTGCTGGATGATAATTATCCTCATTCAATAGAGGACAGCTATCACGCACAACATTAATGTTATTCATATTACTAATAACTAGATCAAGACATGCACCAAAGTAGTTTAACACATCATTATATTGCAAGTAATTATTGAAACTTAAAAAGTTATCTAAGCCCATAACATTGTAATTATGAATTTCATTAACAAAATAGTTGACATAATGTGAGATATTGAAATCACCTAATATTAATACTTTTTTGTCACTTAGTCGATCCTCAATTTGCTCGAAGATATCTTCATAAGTATCCGCGGTAGTTGCAGGGGGTACATACAGTACTACTACGTACAACTCCATGTTTGTCCAATTAAGTTTAACACAGATACCCTCCGTAGTTGTATTAAATACATCCACTTCATAAGAATTAATGGTTTTACTTGGAGCATCACACCACCTCCTTTACTTTTTCCTGCGATTAATTTGTCTCTATCTTTACGATATATATTGAAGTCATTATTAAATTCATTGTTTAGCACAGATGCATCGAGCCATGTCTCAGTTAACGCACATAAGGAGTAATCTGTATGGTTTGATAATAAACCTATCTTTAACTTGACAAGTTTTGATTTTAATCCACGTACATTCTGGTAGTACAATTTAATATTGGATAATTTATTTATGTTTTTGGTACACTGTACAATTTTCTCTACTTCTTTCCCAGAGCAATAGGTTTCTTCTGAAAAAACCGTTTGATACAAATGCCAGTTGCCCATAATTCTTCATCTAATACATCGTTCATTTTCTCAAATGGAATAGTTATTTTAAATGATGCATAACTCTCTGGATATTTATTATTAAGTTTCTCACATTTAACTTTAACTGATTTTTCATGTAATATATGCTTAATTATATCCTCTTACGACGTATTGGGATCAAGGCGAAAAACATGTAAGAAAGCCATTTTTTATATAACACTAGTTTCATAATATATCAAATAGCACTGATGCCCGTGTTCACCAACACCCCATAAACTTTATAGGTCCCATAAGCTATTGAATAGACAAATTCAAAACATCATTGTGACAGAAATTGCCAAAACAAATGTCAAACAACTTGAATAGCGCATGTGATTGGAGCTTTGATGACACCTTTTGTTTAATTGTCCAGTGTTTCCAATAGAGAGAATCTAAAGTAACTACATTCCGTAGATAAAGTATTTATTGTTGCTATAACAACGAATATGTATGGGTTCAATCGCTATGGATACATTTATGGAACGTTGGTGAATACGGAGGGGGGTGAAAGTTGAAGAGGAAAAGGCGAAAGAAAAAAGTTTCTATAATTTAAATAATGTTTATTTTTATTATTATGAGTTACAATAATTATTTGCTTAGCATTTCCTGTATTTCGGCAAATTTCTTCCCTTTAGTCTCCGGCACGTATATCAACACGAATCCAAACGCAAATAAACTAACACCGGCAAACCCCAAAAACGCACCCCCCATCCCAATAATCTCTTCAACATCCAAAAAAAATCTAGTTAGCAAAAAGCACGCCAACCAACAACAGGACGCAGCAATAGCATTCGCCGCGGTTTTAACATCACTCGGGAAAATCTCCGCCATGATCATCCACGGCAGCGGCCCGAACGCCACGCCAAACATGAACACGTAAATTACGGTGGCGGCGACGGGCAGCCACTCGACTCCCGAAACTTCAAAATACAAAAACACCCCCAGCATCATTTCCGACGCGAACATTCCAGCAGAAGAAATGCCCAACAAAACCCTCCGTCCCCAGCGGTCCACCACAAGCGGTGTTAACCAACTAGCAAAAACCTGCACACCGCCTATAATCATCGGAGGCACCTCCGGAGCAATACCATCCCCTATCCTTTCGAAAATACTTTGCCCGTAAAACGCAATCACATTAATACCCGACAACTGTTGCAACACCACCAAACCAACCGCAATTATCAACGCGTTAACATTGCTTTTAATGGTGAACAAATTTAAAATCGAACCACTAATAGTTTTCTTTAAATCAATTTCTTCATCCATTATCGCAACGATTGCATGTGCCCCTCGCAACTTATTAAGAACCTCACGCGCCTCCGTTTTCCGCCCACGACTTGATAAATACTGCGGCGTTTCGGGCATAAACAATCCGAATAAAACCACAAAACTCGCGGTGATGGCCGCACAAATCCCACTAAAAACAGATACTGATAAATACGGCCCGATTGTGTATGCCAGTAGCAACCCTGCGGTTATAAAAACGTTCATCATTGAACCATTTACACCACGATTTGTATCATCTGAAATTTCTGAGACGTATGTGGGTAGCACCGCAAATACTCCTCCAGCACTCACACCTGCTAACACTCGAGATAAATGATACATCCAAATATCATGACTGGTTGATAGTATTATAAATGCTATTAGTAGTGGTATGCTTATGCCTAGTAGAGCTATTTTACGGCCTTCACGTTCCGCACAGTAAGCTGCTGTAAAAGGGCTGAAAATAGCGCTGATTGGTAGAAGAGAACCTAACCATGCGGCGTTTGTCGGACTAATAGGGCTTCCAAGCGGACTATTAGCAGCTTGTAGTTTTGGTAGGACTGGTGATGACCAACCTAGCATTAGCCCGGTGGAGAGTGTTATAATATTGACTGAAACAAATTTATATCGAACGTTTTTCAAGTTAGTAATTGTAGAAAAACATACCTGTGCAAATGCAGCATATTAAAAACACTAATCCACCCTTTTCATTGTTCTTATTCCCTATCCTCCATATTCGTCGACAATCAGCACTTTTCGTTGCTTTCATTATTGTTATTGTCTCAACTTGCCCGTGTTTATTAATTTATATACAATCAGGAGATGTTAGAACATTATAATTCCATCACGCAGGTATGGAACAATGTATGGGATTTAATAGCATTCCATGTATAAATACAGCTATATTATCTTGTTTATTTAATTTATAATCGATGGTTTTTAATAACATGGCAGTTAATTATGTACAGGCGTCTCTGATTACAAATTTTGACATTGACAGAATCAGGCACAACTACAAAATTATGTTCAAACAGACTTTTCATTTTACTTTATAAAAATTAAGCAATTTTTTTCAAATCCAGGAACATTGCGCATCATAGTCAAAAATAATAATAATGATATACAAGTTAGTCACCCAAAAAAAAAATACTTAGAATCAAAATTTTTCATTTTCCTTCGGCCATCTGGTAAACTGATATGTTTTGTGCTAGGATCAGTAAAAAAAACTAAACAAAATATGTTGCATTATTTTTTTATGGACCTCAAATTGAATTATCCAGATATGAGCGTAAAAGTATAAATTAAAGAAAAAATTGAAAAACAAAATCGGCGGTATACAGACTTTCCATTTTACTTTATCATATTGTTATAAACATTAAGCATTTTTTTTCAAATCCAGAAACATTGCGCATCATGGTCAAAAATAATAATAATGATATACAAGTTAGTCGCCAAAAAAAAAATACTAAGAATCAAAATTTTCCATTTTCCTTCGGCCATCTGGTACACTGATATGTTTTGTGCTAGGATCAGTAAAAAAATTAAACAAAATATGTTGCATTATTTTTTTATGGACTCAGCCTCTAAAATCGAATTATCCAGATATGAGCGTAAAAGTTTAAAATTTAAAAAAATATAGAAAAACAAAATCGTCGGTATACAGACATTCCATTTTACTTTATCATATTGTTATAAACATTAAGCAATTTTTTTCGAATCCAGGAAGATTGCAGGTCATGGTCAAAAATAATAATTTACGTTACAACATATATTATACAAAAACGCCTATAAAAATTATTTAAAAAAAAATTAGATATATATATATATATATATTATGATCGGCAAGACATTAATAAAGAAAAGAATTCCTCAAAATTTGGATTTTATTGGTCACCCCAATTGGTCAGTACTGACCCGCAAACAATCTGCCGTGCGCGCGGCTCCACGGCGCCGCTCGGTTTAGAGGCTGGGATCATAGGGGATATGTATGTATGACACCGGTACACCTCTTCGGAAACTTTGCAGGATTCACATTCAATGTTCACATACCCACTTTTTATAAATTTATTAAAGGTAACGCCGTTCATTTCAACAACCAGAATCCATTTGTTATATTTTGTTTTAATACTGTACGTAATATTTTTAGGTAATCCAGTTCAGTAATCAAATGATTTTGTTTGATTGGATCTTCTTTAAGTTCATGATTTGTGTAGTTTTTCGTAAACCTGTAATTTTGATTTTTGGTTTGTATTGTTTACTTAAATGAATATAATATTCATTTTCTAATCTTTTATCTATGATAATTTTTAGGGCATTCGTAGAATTTGTTGTTTTTATAATAATCCCTCCTTCATTAACTGTTTTAACTGATTTTATTATTGTATTGATTCACGATTCATTAGTTTTTGTACAAACTGTTTTGTTTCCTTGGATGTCTAGGATGTTCTTCCTTGGCTTGATAATTATTCCCTGGGTATTGTTGGGTATGGTCTTATCTGTATCCATCTTTTCATTTACTAGTTTAAACGCATATGTGTCCTCTTGAATTGGTTTATTGGTATTATAGGATTGTAGCTCCTTTTTTAATTCGCCACCTGTTGAATTCAGTTGTTTTAGTTCTAATAATACTATACTCAAATTTTCTTTTACTGCATCAGGTATTATTTGCTTTAGATCCACTTTCGAGTCGGTTCCTCAGTTATTTCTGTGGGATTTTTTTTTTGTTGGAATTATTTGGAATTATTTTCAGTTTAAATTGCGTGAAACTAGATACATTAAATAAACATTTATTTTATAACAAATAAATTAGATTAAATTTAAATATAAATTCGTGTACATGTATAAGGAAATGTTGTGTTATTTACTCAACATTTCTTGAATATCCTTGGCACTCTTGCCTTTTGTCTCGGGCACTACAAACAAAACAAACGCCAATGCGACCACATTAAATCCTGAGAAAATCCAAAACGAACCGCCCATTCCAATCTCATCAGAAATTGTGGAGAAAAATTTGGTTAATATAAAAGACAACAACCAGCATATACTAGCCGTCAAACTGGATGAAGCAGCTTTGACATTTGATGGAAACAGTTCGGCCATCATGGTCCATGGTAACGGCCCGAAACCAATACCATAAGTAAGAATATATACAACCATACACAGTATGGGCAACCACGATACCCCTTCAAGTTTAAAATGAAAGAATACTCCTAAAACAGTCTCTGCAACCAGCATACCAATAGCCGAAATAATTAACAGTATACGCCGTCCGAGTCTATCAATAACTGTAGGTGTAATTAAACTAGCTGTTACCATAACAGCTCCGACGATCATCGGCGGAATCTCCGAAGAAATCTCACTACCAGTAGCCTCAAAAATCGTTTGAGTAAAAAACAACACGACATTAATTCCAGAAAGCTGCTGCAACGACGCCAAACTAACAGACACTAAAAGCGCCTTCCGATTACTACGCGTCTTAAAAAGTTCCATCACAGACCCACCTGAGTTCTCCTTAATACCCTCCTTAATACTCTCAAACTCTTCATCAACAACACTTCCCGTACACGACCTCAGTTTACGCAAAGTATTCCTCGCTTCAACCTCCTTCCCTTTCGCCAACAAATAATGCGGTGACTCCGGCATAAACAGTCCAAACAATCCAATAAAAGCACATGAGAATCCTGCACAAATAATACTAAAAACCATTACAGATAAATACGGTCCTATTAAATACGATGCCAATAAACCACTAGTCACAAAGACATTCATAAGCGCCCCCATTGCGCCTCTATTAGTATCCGCTGAAACCTCAGCTATATACGTTGGTAACATCGCAAAAGTCCCTCCAACTGTTAGCCCAGCTAGAGTACGGGCCACATAGAAAATCCACGGTTGTAGCCCGAAAGCTAGCAGTATATATGCAATTAATATTGGTATTGCGAGTCCCACTAGAGTCCATTTGCGACCAATTGTTTCCGCCCCAAAAGCGGCTAAGAATGGACCAAAAATTGCGCCAATTGACAAAATTGAGCCTATCCAAGATGAGTCGTTTTCGGAGATTGGTGTTTCAAACGGGTTGTCGCTGGTTGAATTTTCTAGTTTTGGGATTACTGGAGATGACCATGATAACATCATGCCCACTGATAGGCCTAAGAGATTGGCTGTAACATAAAATATAAATGTTAGTAGTAGTTATAGTAGTTACAATTTGTAAGTTGACTATTTATGAGTTACTTCAGAAAATTATCCCGGAGTTTTCTACTCTCCTGGCTGAGATATATAAATAGTATTACTTATTTCTTTTAATTTGAAACAATTGCAAATCGAAATATTTACTTATCATTTTGAGGGGATAATTATGATGTGCAATTGTTTAATAAAAAACTACTTATTTAAATTAATTAACATACATAAATACAACATACATAGTAGACAAATAAAATAAAAAATTATTTCATGAATTAGGATGTGGCCATTACAGGAAATAGGTAAAAATTACATTTTCTAAATTCACATGGTAGCCACTTGAATTCGGCGTAAATTATCGAAAAAATTGAAACATCGATCGTTAACCCGCCTAATTCACCTTCATTCAAGTATTTTAACAAATTTTCAAGGCAACCTAACGCAAATTATGCACATTCAACGATTGCATAAGCTTGCTTTGACAAAACAATTGAGTATGAAACAAACGTCGACAAATAGCTGAATTTGCGGATTATGTAACCTGTACCTGTTGTATTCGGCATAATATATATTGCAATTGTTACCGATCGATTTGTTTATTAATCAATTGTTTTTTCAATTTTTAATGGAAACCATGGACATGCTTCCATGAATTCCATTAAAATTGTTACCGATCGATTTGTTTAATACTTAATTGTTTTTTTTTCAAATTTTAATGGAAACCATGGAAATTTTGCTTCCATGTTTTCCATTAAAATTGTTAGCGATCGATTTGTTTAATATTCAATTGTTTTATTTTTCAAATTTTAATGGAAACCATGGAAATTTTGCTTTCATGGTTTCCAATAAAATTGTTACCGATCGATTTATTTAATACTTAATTGTTTTTTTTGCAAATCTTAATGGAAACCATGGACATTTTGCTTCCATGGGCTCCATTAAAATTGTTACCGATCGATTTGTTTAATACTCAATTGTTTTTTTTTTCAAATTGTAATGGAAACCATGGAAATTTTGCTTCCATGGTTTTCATTAAAATTGTTACCGATCAATTTGTTTAATACTCAATTGTTTTTTTTTTTCAAATTGTAATGAAAACCATGGAAATGTTGCTTACATGGTTTGCATTAAAATTGTTACCGATCAATTCGTTTAATACTTAATTGTTTTTTTCAAGTCTTAATGGATACCATGGGCATTTTGCTTCCATGGGCTCCATTAAAATTGTTACCGATCGATTTGTTTATACTCAATTGTTTTTTTTTTTCAAATTGTAATAGAAACCATGGAACTTTTCTTTCCAACAAGTGCAATATATATATATATATATATATATATATATATATATATATATATATATATATATATATATATATATATATATATATATATTTATGCCAAATGCAAGTAGTTAATGCGCGAATTCGGCTATTATATATAAATACAAATAACATCCAGTTGTCTTAAAAAATTGGCAAAATATTTGAGTATAAAACAAACATGGTTAAGCCGAGTAGTAAACAACTAAAATATGTATAAATAAATTCCAGACTAAACAATATAGATAAATTTGTAACTTGCCTGTCGAGACACAAATCAGCAGAAAAACAATTCCCGTTTTATTCTCCGCCATTCTGGATCAGTTAGTTAAAACTTACTACGGCCACATTAAGTGTATAGACTAAGGTTTTATTAATTATTGATTAACTGTCCTCACACTTGCGGTTTATATAAATGTCACCTTCATAGATAATCAGCTTCACTTCAATTGACTCCGTACCAAAACTGATTGATAACACAATTATTTATTGTAATTTTTGAGTGAATTAGTCCGATAACACAAATATTGTTTACATAAACAGAATGTAATGCAAAATTAGTGGGTATATTCCAATCACTGTAACAATTCGTGGTATCGTGTATCACGTGCGAGTTCGTAATTAAAAATATTTCATTTCAATACACGCTCCCATATATAAATATATGTGACGGTGATTATGAATATTGTATTGCGAAAAAAAAAGTTTGCGTTTTAACAAATTAAAAACTATTTTGATACATGTACATATACATATACATATACATATACATGTACATGTACATATACATATACATATACATATACATATACATATACATATACATATACATATACATATACATATACATATACATATACATATACATATACATATACATATACATATACATATACATATACATATACATATACATATACATATACATATACATATACATATACATATACATATACATATACATATACATATACATATACATATACATATATATATATATATATATATATATATATATTATTTGAGATGTTTAAAAAACTCTGTTCTCCTCTTTATCGTTGCTCTTAACTAGCCTGATATTAGGAGTAGCGAGTGGCCCTCCTTTACAGCCCCAGTGGAGTACAAGGGGTCTATTCTGTAACTGAGATGGTCTGGTAAATGATCAGACCGGTCTGTTACCCATGGCAACCAAATAAACAATTATTTCAGCCTCATGCTCATCGAACTCTAGTGTAATACTGACTTTGTCACAAGTTTGTCAAAAGTGACGTTTAGATAGAAACATAGGTTATAATCCTAACCTATATATTAACTCATTTGTGACATTTGACGTAGGGCAATATTAATGAAACAAATTAAAACAATAGAACTAACACAACATAAGTCCTCAAAGCCACATCCAATCGAGGAAATGGCCACCGATCGAGACTATATATATATATATATATATATATATATATATATATATATATATATATATATATATATATATATCTTCACTTCTTCGGCTTCACCACGAAAAAGGTGGAAATTTTATAACATTTTTTTTTTTAAATTTTAGTTGTAATTAAAATACCTACAAAATGAGAGCAAGCATAACTTTCTATCATGAAATAAAATTTTCATAGTTCGTAAAATTTGCCAAGCTCTGTAGCTTTACCGGTTCCATTTGAAACAATTTCGACACTTTTCCCGTCATCTGGACTATATTTCCAATTAAATGACTTAGTTTCAGTGTCATGCCAGTGCTATGACGACCCCTGCTTTGACGCAGCGGAGGATAGTTTTGGCAATTTTACCGATTTTTATCACTTTTCAAATTAAATTCGTGACTGGTTTATTTTTTGTTTTAGAGAAAAATCGTACTAAAATTTTTCATTTGGTTAAAAATTATCTATCGAACGGGCTAAAATTCATCTTGATTGGACAATTTTTATTTTTATTTTCTTCACTTTTTCGGCTTTACCGCCAAAACGGTACAATTTATATAACAATATTTTTTCTTATTTTTCTTTGGAATTAAAAGATCTACATAATGAGATCAACGACAACTTTTTAACATAAGATAACATTTTCCAAGTGCGAAAAATTTGCGAAGCTCTGTAGCTTTACCGGTTCCATTTGAAACAATCTCGACATTTTTCCCGCCTTCTAGATTATATTTCCAATCAACTGACTTAGTTTCAGTGTCATGCCACCGCTATTAAGACCCCTATTTTGACGCAACAGAGGATAGTTTTGGAAATTTTACCGATTTTTATCACTTTTCAAATTAAATTCGTGACTGGATTATTTTTTTTTTTAGAGAAAAATCGTACTAAGATTTTTGGTTGAAAATTGTCTATCCAACGGGCTGAAGTTCATCTTGATTGGACGATTTTCATTTTTATTTTCTTCACTTTTTCGGCTTTACCGCCAAAACGGTACAATTTTATAACATTATTTTTTCTTATTTTTCTTTGGAATTAAAAGACCTATAAAATGAGATCTGCAACGACGTTCAAACATGAAATAAAATGTTCCTAGTTCGAAAAATTTGACAAGCTCTGTAGCTTTACCGGTTGTATTTGAAACAATCTCGACATTTTTCCCGCCATCTAGACTATATGTCCAATCAAATGACTTATCTTCAGATACTTGTCACTGTTAGGACGACCCCTGCTTTGACGCAATTGAGGATAGTTTTGTGACGTTTATGGAATTTTTTGAAATTTTGCATTTTTGTTTTTTGCAGCTTTATATGTAACTTTATAGCCATTATAATTTAACCTTCATTGGTCAGTTTTCAATTGCCTATCCAATGAGCCTAAACTCGCTTTTATCGGAAAATTTTCATTTTTTATTTTTGTACTTTTCCGGAAGTACACGCCTACTGGTTGACATTTTCTCATTTTTTCCCACAGATCTTTACTTGCGATTTTAGCGTGCATAAAATGACAGTTGAATTTTTCTGCTACGATCAATTCCATGTTTCCCGCTTTCCCGGCTTTCCACGTTTCCACCGCTTTTCCCACCAGAGCCACACGGCCCGATCTATTTTTCCCAGCGTCTAGAAGGATGACGCTTTCCAATGATACTTTTCCCAACCCCCTACTCGCCCCCTAGCTCCCGCTAATCCAATGCAATGGAATCTTAGCTAATTATATATATATAGAAGATAGATAGATTTGTATATATATATATATATATATATATATATATATATATATATATATACGTTTGTAAATGTAGCCCAGTATTCATTTTAGCTGCGAATGCAGGCTATTTAATTAAGCCGTCTGTATTCTAATAACTTTATGATGACACATATTGAGATGATAGCAAAAAAAATACTTTCTACTTTAATTATATTCAAAACTTCAAGTTAAAAATCATGTAAATTAAAAACGTACATTTATAAAGCTGTTTTTAATACCCCCCACCAAACACCTGCAGTCATACAAAGCCTTCGTATCATCCATAATCACCAAACATTCCATTCAACAGCTGTTACATTCTCACACGAAAACCAGTTAGAAATGGCTCTACTACGCAGATACTATTAATTTCGAACACTATCATTTCAAGTACATATTAGTTTCCACGTAATGTGGTTTTACAACAGGATTAATTATCTCATCCTTTGCGTTAACACGTCAGTGCAAACGTGTTTTTGGGCGACGCATGATTAGATGGCAATCAACACTCCAGCAATCTACACGCGGAAAGATAAATTCCGGGCATTTGCGCTGGGCAACAATTGCAAATGCATCGAGCATTCGATTGCCAAGGTTATTTTAAGTTCAAGTGCTTGGCCCGAGTGAAGAGACACGAAAATGCAGCCGAAAATGCAGGATGAAGCAAGAACTACTGTAGATAGTTTAAAGGGAAATGAGCCAAGTGATGTTACTGGTGTGACTGCTGATACATTAGAGGTGAATAAGAAGGAGTTTATAGCAGCAAAGGATGGGAGGCGGGATGATATAGGCCGTTCTGAAAACTGTTTGGAGGGAATTAAGTCACAATTTGTGCAGAAGAGAGGTAGTGAAGTGTTTCTTGTCACTTGTGTGTGTACAGGTAAGATTTAATCATTTTCAAAATATATTTAAAACTTTTTTTAATATAAATATATCAATTCAATTGAAGTCTTGCTTATATACTTTGTGGCCTATAAAATTCTAAAACCCTTAAAACACAAACAAATATTATTTGTTCTTGGAAAATGGTATTTCAAAAGGCGCTCAAACTCAAAGCACTCATGTGTATGCGTAAATGTATGTTTTCGTTACCTATCAACCAAACTTTGGATTAAATTATGTCTGTTTTCGTTAATTTTGGAGATATTTTCTTTATTTTTATGGTGTATGTAATATATATAATATATATATATATAATATATACAATATATATATAATATATATAATATATACAATATATATATAATATAATGTATATAAATTAATATAACATTTTTTTATACCTGAAACATAAAAAAGGTAGAGATTAATTATGTGGCAAGATTCTAAAAGGGACAATATCATACTTTTGTATAAACAGCTTATGTAGAACATAAAACTACACACATTTACTAATTTTATTATTTTAAATATTTCAATATCGGTGATATCAATGAATAATAATTATAAATTCTTAATATTACTTGGAATTCAAATCCGCAATTAAGGATAAAATGAAGACGAAATACCAAACTATGAAAAAATTGTATCAAAGCCAGCTAAAACTAGCCCAGAACAGCACCTGAACGATAAACGAAAGTGGCTTATATAATGGTTATCCCGAATAAAGGTCATATTTTAAAATATAAGACACTTTCGTTTAGCATGGTTTATCATTCTTAGTCGCCCCCGTGGCGTGCAGTAACGGTCAGGTCTTGTGGTCGTGCGCCGCCGGTTGTAAGGGTAGAATTATGCGCATTGGAAGCGGCAAATAAAATAAGAAACAATAAGCCCATACTAGCCCAGAGTGATAAACGAAAGGGACTATAGACTCATACCATACATACAGTGTTTCTAATTATGGGCGGCTTTCAGTAGGAATAACATAGGTCACAATATATACAAAATAAATTATGTCATGCACAATAGAATAAAATAATATATTGGAAACAATACATTGTTTCCAATATAATCTCCCACTCTTATTTCTCATTAACACAGCTCTCCAACTGCTATATGGACCAATTCACATGCTTTAGCTTCAAAAATTAACATCTTCAGATCACTCCATCCAAACCCCTGCTGCCGCATCCTCTCCTACATTCCAAGCCTTATATATTCATGCGGACCAAATCGCTTTTCTTATTATGACATTACATCTACCATATGTCTCAAATCTTAGTACTTCAGCTTGAAAATCTCCAATCAATATCAGCCATTATTTTCATAATATCATTTTAAATACGTCACTATTTTAGTTCACACCATTCTTATATTTTAATTACAGTCAACATCCTCCTATTCGTCGTAGGCACGATGGAGGCTTGGACATCACCGGTCCTACCAAAACTAGAATCCGACGCCTCAGATAACCCTTTACCCGGCCCAATCACCTCAACAGAATCATCCTGGATAGGCTCACTGCTCTCAATCGGCGCAATTTTCGGCCCACTCCTCTCGTGGTACGGTTCCGAACGAGTTGGCCGCAAATGGACTTTACTAGCTTTCTCAGTACCTTTATTAGCTGCCTATATAATGCTGGCAGTAGCATCTGATTTATGGTTATACTACCTGGCACGCACATTAGGAGGACTGACGACAGGCGCAATTTTTTCAATCCTGCCTATGTATGTGGCGGAAATCTCGCGTGATTCAAATAGGGGCGTTATGCTTTCGATCATGGCAGGTTCTGAAACGATGGGAATGTTGTTGTCGTACTCTGTAGGGCCATATGTTTCCCCAGCAGTCCTCAGCACTATATGTGCTTGTATTACATGTGTTTTCATCATCCCGTTCGCTATGTTCATGCCGGAAACGCCCCAGTATTTGCTAATGAACGGATTGGAGGATGAAGCGAAGAAATCGTTGTGCAAGTTGCGGTCTAGTGAAACGGTTGATACGGAGATTAAACAGATGAAATTGGGGATGGATTGTGGTGGGAGGTTGTTGGATGTATTTACTGTTAAGAGTAACAGGAGGGCGTTGCTTATAGCGGTTTCGTTAGCGGTGTTTCAACAGCTGTCGGGTATTAATGTGGTTCTTTTTTACACTCAACAAATTTTTGAGGATGCTGGTATAATTGAAGCCGCAGAGTTGCCTCCGATTATTTTGGGCGTGGTGAACGTCCTTGCAGGGTTTATTATACCGACAGTTGTTGATCGATTAGGCCGAAGAGTGCTTTTAATAACATCGGCTGTTGGTATGATAATTGCAGAGGGTACTTTAGGCGCGTATTTTTATTTCCAAATCTCATCCACGTGGTTGCCCGTAGTTTGTTTACTGGGGTACATACTTACGTTTGGTATAGGCTCTGGGCCAGTTACGTGGACCATTATGGCGGAATTGTTTCCAGCTGATGTTAAAGCACCAGGCACATCAATTACAGCGTCCTCTTGTTGGGTCGCCTCGTTTATCCTAACTAGGTTTTTTGGGGATGTTTCTGCCGCGATTGGAATCGGTCCATCGTTTTGGATTTTTGCAGGATGTAATGTATTTGCTGTGATTTTTGTGTACTTCATGGTGCCCGAAACTAAAGGGAAGAGCGCCACGGAAATACAAGAGCTGTTAAGTTAATGAAATCTCATATAGTTACTAGAAATAAAATAATAAACTCAATTAATAAAAATTAAGGCATGTGTGGGCAAATAACCAAAATATTGTTTCTCTATATAAATAAAATTTTAAAAAAAGGCGTTGTTGTATAATATATGGTGTAACATATATTATTATCTTTGATCATGAATCCGCCATACAATTGATTTGAAAAAATTACACAATGTTTATAACAAAATAACAATGGAAAATGGAAAGTTTCTATCTTGACATCTTTTTCTTTCTATTTATTTTTTATTTTTAACTTTTACTGTCGATATGCCGATTTTAGAGGATGGGTCGATAAAAAAGTATGCAACATATTTTGTTTAATTTTTTTACTGATCTTCGTGCAAAACATATCAGTGCACCAGAGGCCCGAAGAAAGTTGGAAAATTTTGATTATAAGTTTTTTTGTCGACCAAATTTTATTATTATTATTTTTGACCATGGATCCGTCAAACAATTGATTTGAAAAAATTACACAATGTTTATAACAATATAACAATGAAAAATGGAAAGTCTATATCTTGACATATTTTTTCTTCTATTTATTTTTTATTTTTAACTTTTACGCTCCTATCTCGATATGCTGATTTTAGAGGATGGATCGATATAAAAAATATGCAACATATTTTGTTTAATTTTTTTACTGATCTTAGTGCAAAACATGTCAGTGCACCAGATGCCCGAAGAAAATTTTGATTATAAGTATTTGTTTTTCGGTGGCCAAGTCGAACAAATTTTATTATTATTATTTTTGACAATGAACTCGTCATACATTTGATTTGAAAAAATTAGAATGTTTATAACAAAATTACAATGGAAAATGGAAAGTCTATATCTTGACATATTTTTCCTTCTATTTATTTTTTATTTTTAACTTTTACGCTCCTATCTGGATATACCGATTTTAGAGGCTGGGTCGATGAAAAAATTATGCAACATATATCCATTGAGGGAGTTTTAAAATATTTCCAATGACACCATTGCAAATTGGAAATATTTTAAAAATCATCAAAATCATATTTCTTATGAAATTCTGACTTTGGCATTAATTAGCATGAACACTAGCAATAGCTTAATTTAAAATTATAACTTATTAACAAGAAAAAGATTTATTTAGTTATAATCAATTGTCAACAAAATTATATAATCACAAAATAATAATCAATAAGTGAAGAAGTGCAATTCTAGTGATCTGGTGAAGGGTTTCCAAGAACTGCACTTCCAGTTCTCTTCTTGTGTGTTGAAGTGTGAGATGGCGACCACCATGGCGGTCCCATAAATTTGGATGCGTAATAGACCGTTGAGTGTTCTACGCTCTTGTATTTCGTTCTTGTATTCGTGTATATTATTATTATATATTATATTATGTATGATTATATGGATAGTCTTAGGGTACACAAATCTATGTCACACTTATAAGTGCCAAATAAAGGTACATTTATATATTATATAACTCGTTTGCAGCAAATAAAATACTCTTTAAATTAAGAATAAATACTCGATAAATATTATCGAATTTGTTATCGCCGTCTCCCAGCGAGAATGGCTTGAATCTCCTGCAGGCTCTTCCCGGTAGTCTCTGGTAGATTTTGGAAAACAAATACAGCACCATACGCGCAGCAACTAGCCAAAAACCAAAACGACCCACAGTTGCCAATATATGCAGTCAATGTACCAAAAAACTTAGTGATAATAAAACCCAAAAACCAGCACCATGCAGCTGTAACCGTGACCGCCACAGATTTAACATCGGAAGGAAACAACTCTGCTAGTACTGCCCATGGTAAAGGCCCGAAGCCCAAACAGTAGAAAATCATATAAATCACCAAACTAGCAACCGGCAGCCAGAAAATACTCTGCACATCCTTCCCCCCGTCCTTCAAATAAAAATACAACCCTAACGCGGCCTGCGAAACCGCCATCATCACACCAGACAAAATCAAAAGAAACCTCTTACCCTTCCTATCAACAACCGCTGGTGTTAACGCACTCGCTAACACCTGTACAACCCCAATAATAATACTCGAATAATCCGGCGGCATCGTGCTACCGGTAGCCGTAAAAATACTCTGCGTGTAAAACAGAATTATATTAATCCCACTAAACTGCTGCAACGTCATCAGCCCAATTGAAATTATAAAAGCCTTCTTCAGTCCAACCGACTTAAATATATCCGAAAACCCACCCTTTTTCGCCATTGACTCCTCAACGCTAGCTTTGATAGCCGCCAGTTCATCTTCAACGCCCTCCCGAGTGCTTGAACGTAGTTTCATTAAGGACGCACGAGCCTCCCCTAAATCCTTCTGCGCTACATGAAAATGCGGCGTTTCCGGAATATACAAATAGAACACAAACAGAAACGCGATTGGCACTAAAGTTGAAATCATATTAAAGTTGTAAATGCTCACATACGGCCCTACGCAAAACGAAAACAGTAAACCTGTTACTATAAACAGTTGCATGAATGAACTTAACGAGCCACGTACTTCATCTTCAGCGATTTCAGCCACGTATATGGGCAGTACTGTGCATATTGCACCAACTGTTAGTCCACATAAGAAACGCATTATGTAGTAATGTAGTACGCTTGTAGCGGATGCTGCAAGTATAAAGGCGATTATTATGGGTAGCATTGAAAGTAGAATTGTTTTTTTGCGGCCAATTCGGTCGGCCGCCGCGCCCGCTACGAACGGACCGATTGCAGCGCCGATGGGCAATAGCGAGCCTATCCATGACGCTTGGTCTGGTGTAATGGCTGACGCGAGGTTGCCTTCGATGTTAGACTCGAGTTTGGTGTTGATTGGTGATGTCCAGCCCAGAGCTATGCCCACGGTGTATGAGGTTAAATTCGCTAAAATAAAAATGCAAATTAAAATACAAAATTTTAATAAAAATAATTAATACTTAATACTTAATTATTAAGTAATAATAATAATTTTAATTTAACATAATTTTAGGAACAAACATAAATAATTGCTATTTATAATATAAATCATATAAACTTGATTTGAAACTGGAATTTCGCATGGGGAGCCGTATCGCAGTACAATTTTCGATTAAAGTATTTGTTAAGGTTTAACTATTAAGGCTTTTATTTTATAGTCTGACCAATATAAGATTTTAAATTAACAATAATATATATATATATATATATATATATTGATCTATCTACCTTTCCCGGGTCTTTCCGCCTGAAAAAAGTATTTTTAACAATAATATTTGTTCTGATTCATAAGAAAACAATCTCTATTTACTCATATATTGTTTGCGCAATTGAACACATTTTTAAAATCCGTATTAATGAGCTCACGGTAATTTACTAATCTTTGTTATCTCTCGAGTGCGACGATGCCAACGTGCCATTAATTAATCAAACACCAATCAGCACAACTTAAACAATATTTATATAATCGATTATGTATCATGGAGCAGCTAATTTAATAAATTTATAATACGGAAATATTTTTGGATATATTCTTCAATATACATGAGCCAATTCGAATTTGACTCGTTTTTATTAATAGTTTATTTCGGCTGTTCTTGGAAATACATTTTATTTAATCACATGCAAAAGTAAGTGTCCGAAAATTCCGGCTGCCGCGTGATTTCGAGCGGTGGTACCTTTTTCTCGGTGTACTTAATGGAGTGAGCAAAAAAAAACTTTTACTACAATTGTTTACTCATGTCCTTGGTAAAACAAGAAAAAACAAATTTAGCTTAATGTTGTTAGCTGTTATTGAATACTAATTGCAATCAAACAAATTGCAATTTTTAAGTACCGCCTACGATTTTATTTTTGAAACTTTTATTTTGTTTAGAATTTAATAACAATCATATTTTTTTAATCTAAATTTTTACGGGCCTTATTTTTTTTTAGAATATTTTTTTCATAAACAAGTGTTTTTTGTCTTGACCTTAAAGGTCGTTTTAGACAAGACAATTTCTTAGCTCAAAAGTTGTTCAAGAAATGAATTCATATATCCTCCTCCCATGCAATTTGTCCTTATACTACAATATAATACATTTGCATACTCTAACACACGGGAGGACCCGAAGGTCGATAGCCAGTACTTATGGATAAGCAATTGTTTTCTTAAATTGTTCAATTGTTTTATCTGTGATATACAACTGTGCAAACAAAAGCGGTTAGTAGATGTTTTCACTACTATAGCCAATAAATACAAACGATACTCTTTTAGCATCAATGATCACTTGTTATCTCTCTGCACGCTATTGTCATATCACATGATTTTACTAAAATATCTTTTTGAGAGTATCTCCTTTAACTTTTGCCTCCTACATGGACAATAGATTTTTTTGAGGGGCAAACATTGTGCTGTTCCCAGAGGGTACTGATTTTTCGACCCAAATTCTACGTAAACGCCGCTGCGGGGGCACAAAGGAAGGCGCCGTAATTATGTCTACGGTTCGACCAGGTATCGAAAATTTAATATACCTGCATTGAATTGTACTAGTGTCGTCAAAATCACTATGATTTGAAAATTAAATCGTGGACAAATAATAATTTATAATCAAAATAGATTTGTTTGAATTTTAATCGTGCATAGAAACCAATGAAGAATTATGTATTTTAAAGTAGTGGCGTGCAGTCCATACGTGCAGAGCTCAGAATTGGTAATTTGCAGATTTATTGTTTCAAGATAATTGAACTGCTTTTGCCCTTATTAATATACGTACGCCCATACACATACATACATACACACATACATACACACATACATACACACATACATACACACATACATACACACACATACATACACACACATACATACACACACATACATATATACACAGGCATACATACATACACATACATACATATGCTGTAAGTAAAGTTAATTGAATAGATCTGATTTTTTTTGTAGAATACCATTTTCTACTGCTACCGTAGAGAGACCATTTTCTGCATTAAAAATAATTTAAAAAACCTTCCATCCAATAGCATGGATGAAGACATATTAAGTAATTTAGCACTTTTACAATTGAAAAGAAATTATTGCGTTATTACAGTCCAAAAAGTATTTTTTATCATAATGTAATTACACTACCCAGCTCAGTGGCCGAGTGGTTAGAGGCGTTGTGCGTCTTTTACTGAGCATTGGGGAGCCTGAGTTCGATTCCCAGTGGGGAGCAAATTTTCGCGAATCACTTTTCACAGTTTTTCAGAGGGTTTCTGTGAAGTTAAGGTAAATACCGGGTGATTAAACTCCTCTAAGCTTCTCCCTTGACCGGCGGAAAAGCCTCACGGCTGATAGCCCTATAAAGATAGAAGTTTTTTTTGTAATTACACACTTTGTTAGTAACAGTAAAAGGCGATCTATGTTACAAATAAAAACTTATCTTCCACTGCCTATTTCAAATATTTCAAATTTGAATGTATTTCAATTTCATGTGATTTTTTCACCTTACATATAATAAACCCACCGTCACTTTCCTAAAGTCATACCTGATAGCACTCATATTGAATTGAAATAATTGTTACAGTATTTTTTTCTTAGAAGTTGCCATAATTCACGCCTATGCAAACGCAGAATGTATAAATAAATCTAGAAATAATTTATTGAGATAACAATAAACAGGCGATAAGAGCGCGCGTGCAGCAAAATATGACTGATGTAACACAGAAACGCACTATTAAAAATAATAATTATTATTTAGAGTTAATTTTTTTTTCAGAAAAAAACTTATTACACAATTGTTGAGAACTAGCATGTAAACAGTATTGAAACTCCTTTTCTAAATAGGAAATCGATAAAATAGAAAAGGAGTCTACT
The DNA here is from genome assembly GCA_963942505.1 of Lordithon lunulatus. Lineage (NCBI taxonomy): Eukaryota > Metazoa > Arthropoda > Insecta > Coleoptera > Staphylinidae > Lordithon > Lordithon lunulatus. Next base: position 37,867,508 of record OZ012671.1, read on the forward strand.
AACACGCCAGTTCTCAGCAATTTCTTTCCCAATTTTTTTTTTCAAGAACTACAGGGAAAATACATATGCTATAACATTTAAAACATCCTGCACATGTATATCAAATTCAATTTCAAATTCAGTTTATTGGTGCGTATAAATCACAAGTCATATATAAATGTATGCAGTGATAAAATCGAACAAAGTATGCGACAAATGCATCTAATTCACAAGATATATCATGTATAATTAGTGAGTAAACATACTAATCATAATTTACACGAATTTATATAAATAAGATCAAATAGGCGGAAAGGCCACTGGCCAATAGCCTAATAAAAATTGTATTTCTCTCCAAGATCAAATAAAATATTACAATATAATTTTAAATAAAATATGTGCAATGCAGCTAGTATGTATATATGCTACATGTGCTACAGCTAAAACATACATAAAAATCGCTAAAATCATTTCGTATGAATTCATCAAATATATAAAATGCTATTTTTATTAAATTTAATTTACATTTTGCTACTTTGCTTTTAATTTACTTTTGCTACCTGGCCACTTCAATATTTTTTTTTATAAAATTGATCTAGCTAGTGCATATTACTTTATCATACGTATCATAATCATTTTTTTAAGATAATATTTTATATTTTCCTGTTTTTTTTTTAATTTGCACGTGATTGTTATGAACATCTATAGGTACACAGTCCTAATTTTTGATACTGAATCATTTGTTATATTCTCGATTTAAAAAAATTTCTATCTATATAGAGCTCTCAACACAAAGGTTTTTTTGCCGATAAAGGGAGAATCTCAGAGGAGTTAAATTACCCGGTATTTACCGTAAATTTACAGAAAACCTCTGATAAACAGATGATTAGCGAAAATTCGCTCCTGATACCTTTGCTGCCTAATGCTCAGTACTATTCTCGATAATATTAACAACAAAAAAACACATTTTACATGAATCGAATGTATATTTTTGACAAAAATGTAGCCATGTTTCATATAATAAAGTAGTAAATATGCAATATAATTTTTTATTACCAGTACATGCAGCGATGTAAAGAAATTTCCGGCTCCCCTTTTTGGCGGGCGCCTCCAGCTCAAACTTCTGCACCTCCTCGTACTTGGTCTCCGCGGCCATGGAAGAGGCAGATTTCTAATTATTCTAAATATAATCACGCGAAATCCCAAACGCAACTGATTCGCAACCAGAATGGATTTATTTCCACTAAATAAGTCTTATCTCTGAAAAAACCGCGCGCTATCTCGTAATTTTCTGATTTATTCGTTGCGTAACAACGATTTGTTTATTAATCAGTAATTGTTACATCAGTAACAGCCCCAACATAATAATAAACCAACAAAATTTAAATAAAAAACAAACCGAGCCCTAAAACTCATTTTTAAATTATTTTCACATACAGAGCATAAATTGATGGCTAAATTTTACTAAATGAATGGCCATTCTCCTGACTAATTAAACATGAATCGGCCGTTAAAGTGCTAATCGCTTAAAAAGAGCATGCCAATGTGTTTAACCAGCGGTTAACTTAGATTAAATATAGAAAATAAGTACAAATAATTTTTATTTCTCTGAAAATGCAGCCCATATAACAGGATAAGACACCCTCTTCTTTGTTGCTGAACGGTATACTTTAAACGTCGATTAATATTTAACTGGTAATAATAATTTTCAGAAAAATAAAAATTATTTGTACCTGTATTTACAGAGTTCCATAAATGTATCAATAGCTATTGAACCCATAAGTATTCGTTATTATAGCAACAATAAATAACATTATCTAGGAAATGTTGTTATATTAGATTCTCTCTATTGGAAACACTGAATAATTAAACAAAAAGTGTCATCAATGCTCCAATCACAAGCGCTATTCAAAGTGTTTGTTTTGACAATTTCTGTCATAATGACGTTCATTTGTCCATTCAATCGCTATGGGACCTACAAAGTTTATGTCAACCTCACATAAAATTTCAAATGTGTGGTGTTGCTGCTAAGGCGACGATTTATTGTCTATGTCAGGGATGGCGAACCTATGGCACGCGTGCCATAAGTGACACGCATGATACAATTGTTGACACGTAGCCTTGCACGCTGACTTGGAAAGCCATACCCGCAACTAAAAAGACTTTTATTTGGCTTATTCGCACAAAACTATTACAAAACTTCTCCCAATAAACAATACTCACGCAGAAAAGAAAAAAATAAATAAATAAATAATACAAATTAACATAAAATAAAATATCAATAACTAACATTTGTTTGAAAACTGAAGCAACTTAAAGTTACGAACTATGAGGCAAATATGCAACTATTGACGACAAAAACAACAAATAACTAATTTTGTTAGTTTTAGCTTCTATCCATAGAATATTAAATTTAATGTTGTTTAAATATTTAACAAAAATACTTGATATTTATTATTTTTTTGAGCTATTGTCACGCAGTCATTAAAAGGTTCGCCATTCCTGGTCTATGTGAATGGTATATTGAGCAATATTTTCATTGTCTTGCATAGTAGCGCTGACGGTCCTTCTTCTTTATTATTAGTAATCAACCAAAACCAATGTAATTAAACTGCCAGAGTTTTTTTTCCATTCTCTGAAAATTGTGGTAATATCAGGAGTATCACTTAGTTCTCGAAGTAGTTTCTCATGTGCATGACTAGGAGGCTTTTCCAACCATATATGAGGAGGAGAGGCGGTCTGTGGCGCAGTGGTCTAAGGCGATGGTCTGAAGCCATTACGTACGGAACGTTGGTGGTTCGAATCCACCGCTAGCCGGGAAATTATTCCACAAATAATTCACCCTGCTAGCATATCATGATTGTATGAGGCACAATAGGTCCGTGAAGGGCCGCAGTGCACACAGCCCAGGGGCAGGGGCTGTACTCACCGTAGACAAAAAAAAACCATGTATTTACCGACACATTTCTTGGTCATCTGTGTCTTCCTAAATGCCAAAATAATTCGAAAAAATATCAACTTCACTATCATTCATAATTGAGGATAAAAAACAAGATATATTTGGAGAAAGCAACACATATTATTGATTCAATATACTGAAACACGTGCGAGGGACGCCTTTAATATTAAATCTTTGAATATATTGAAATAATTTTATTTCTGTTAATATATTAGTCGTGTGAAGGGCGCTTTAAATTTTAAATTCGAAAGCAAACAACTATTGTATGCAACTTAAATAACACAGTAATCATCTGCAACCTTATTACCACCTAAACTCTCTCTCTCTGTACGCCTGCGCCGGTTCCCACATCGACGCATGCGTCCTGCAGCTATAATACCCGCACACCGGCTCCCGCCATTTCATTTCCCTGTCGGCCGTTGTAGTCCGCGTCGCGTCGCCCCATCCCCAAGCTGCACGTGTTGTTTTCGCATACCGGCACCGCCCGTCCGCATCCGCACGGTGTCCGCCAGTGTTCAGTCTATTTACACAACGCCATTTCAGTGCCTGTGACTAGATGGAACACTCGCCTACAACGCGCAGACCGAACGGCCCGCGGGGGTGCCCGTGTATGCAATCGCGAGTGACTTGTGCGCTGAGAGAGTGTGTCTCCGTCGGGCATATTCTTCTTTGGTGATCTAGTTGTATGAGTATTATTCAATTCATAAAGCTGGTTCAGCAAAGCAGAATGTCCTCGACTGCTCGTCGTGGGAACCGGATTCAAGGTGGCGAGATGCTGGCGGCGGCTAGACAGAGAGAGAGATAGGTAACATAAGAGCGATAAAGACAGGGTATCTGCTTTGAAGGAACTCCTGGTGTGATATGTTGTTTATGGTTCATATCACAGCCAGTAGTAACCTACGAAATGGATTGCCCTTAACAACAGTATAATTTTGCGCGCCAGAAATAGCTCGATGGGACGGTGGCGGAAATCATGGCGGCTACAGGTAAACAATTGATGGGTAGGTGATGGGGTGGGGGAATGACGCTGTTTGACCGTTGAGGTAGGTTGTGGTTTCTAACGGTTTTTCAGTTTGAATTTATTATAATCTTAAATTCAAATAATCAGTTGCGTTTGTAACTCATACATAAAATTTAATTATTTGTCGTCAAAATAAATGGAAACAAATATAAAATATTTTTAGAAATAATTTGTTTTCATTACTTTTAACTTAAAAATTATGATTATAGCTAGATTGTTTTAGTAAAAACAACATGAAATCGTTTAAGTTATTATATACATTTATTTTGGAGTTAATATATGCAACATTGCATATAGTTTCAAATTCTAGAATGAAATTAGTATAAATGCTATAATTTAGACCTTTAACTTATGACTATGGTTTGATTATTTTAGTAAAAACAATATTTTAACAGGGCAGTTAAACGAAAGCACCTTTAATTAGTCGTAAAACATAAAGATTACGCAATTTCCACGACAATATTTCAAACAGCAGTGCTGTATTCGGAAAGTAAAAATATAATGTTGCTTGTACGTGCAGAAAGTGTGTTTCGGCTGTAATTACCCGATCATTCGATTCTAAGAACGCGAGCCCGAAGCTAACCGCCCCCCGAGACCTTGTTCCCAGAAACGATTGCAAAGGTGCCGCCTGTGCAATTTAATCTGCGCCGAATTTGATTCACGTCAACAAATCCAGTCAGATTAATGATGTAGTAACACAAATAATATTTCAAAAATATCTGGTGTGGGAATCACACGACTTTTCGACATAATTAATGTTAAATCAAAATTTAAGAAATTTCGATTCACATTTTCGTGCTTCCACGTTTTGTCATGATCACAGTTGCATATTTCCAAAGATGCACAGTCGCACATATGCACAGTTAAACATTTGCAAATTTCTACAGTTGCACATTTTCATTAAGATCTTTCTTCCTTTTTATTAGGTTGCTTATTATTACCTTAGTACATTTAACATGCAACTATTTTCGTTAAATCCCCGCGTGCAATTTACGTATAGTACAGTCAGGGATGTACTCTACGCAGTTACATTTTTATTTATAAATAAATTGATTTCAAGTCTGTAATTGTCCACGTCGATTTACTTAAATACATAATAAATAAAATCTCGTTTTATTTATTTATTAAACAGTGGACGTTTTAATTAAAATTAATTTAAACATATTAAAACCAAAGCCCAAATTGTCGTCCTCGAAAAATAAATAATTTAGTCATGACTATTTTATTATAATTCCGTGTACACGCTGCAAATTGTATTCCCACTATTACCTAATACAATATTTAAGTATCAACAGCTTTTTGGTTTAGTACAGCCTCGCTTTAGCAACACTTTAATGTGTGAATCAGCACCTTTTATTACCGGTGGCTCTACATACCGTTCAATTCCATCACCCTGAGGCTCATCCAAACAACCACAAGTACACTTAAGCCCACACGATGGTTCATCATCAATTTTTGCGATATCATTAGCTGAATGTGTGCCACACGCACATTCGCTACAAGTTACCAACTGCACCTGAGTTTTTTTATTGGAATGTTTTCTTTTGTGCTGCACCAGTTTACATTTGCAACTTTTTCGTACAGTTTTTGATTTTTCAACTTTATTGTTAATAGGCATATTGTAGATACGAAATTGCTTGCCGGATACAATTGAGGTGTCTTCAGGTTTGATTTCAACTGGTTTTGCAGGGGTTAGTTTTTGAACTGACGATTTACTATGAATAGTTGGGAGATTCTTGTTATTCCTCTTATTAGTTGTAGGTGGCTTAACCGATGGACATTTTTGTGAACTAGAATTTTGCTTGTATATGCAACCTTCCATATCACACATATCAGGCTGTTTTATATCTAATTTAGTTTGTTTTGGATCTAATTTCGTTTGTTTTTTGTTTAAATTATTTTGTTTTGGATCTAATTTTGTTTGTTTTATGTTTAAATTAGTTTGTTTTACATCTAATTTCGTTTGTTTTGTGTTTAATTCAGTTTCATTGCATGTAGCATGTAGGGCATCATGCTTTTTAGAACCGCAACCGCAGATATCAAACGGTTTTCTTGTGACATCACTGTAGAGATCCTTCAAAATACTACACGGACAGTTCATTTCGCAACAAGAACATTTGCACATCACAGGAGCGGTTAATTGGGGTTTCTTTTCTTTATCAGTATTCTGCAAAATCATTTGATACTCCAACCACATGTTTAATAACTGGCTATAGCATTCTAAACAGCCGCAATCCTCGCAATTACATTTCGCGGATTCGTTAGTTTTTTTAAACAAACATTTGCAATTGGCTTTACCACATGTACAAGTGATTAATGCGGGACCCTGTAGAATCTTATCAATTTCCCCATGAATACTATTTAAAGTCGTACAGGGACAATACATCCGAGTACACGTACATTTACACTTTTTAATGGGTGATACCACTCCAGCAGTCATATTATCATCCAAAACCATTCTTAAATCAAACCATGCCTGCAACAACTGTTTATAACAATCCAAACAATTACACTCGTCCACAGCTATGTCACTTGTTTTTTCAATAATTTTAGTTTGTATATCTAGCTTACAATCACAACTAGCTTTACCACACGAGCAATTTAGTTTCTGGAATTCCATAATTTCATTAACCTCGCGCTGAAGACTGTCTAAAACACTGCACGGGCAACCCGGTTCGCGACAAGAGCATTTACGATGTTTAGGCACTCCTAAAACAGCTCCAACTTTATCTACTAAAACGATTTTCAAGTCAAACATGGCTTTCAATAGTTCTTTATAGCAATCCAAACAGGTACAGCCAGGTATTTGGAGTTTGCTAAATTCACAATCGCAATTTGGTTGTCCACATGAACATACGGCCTTTGAGGGTGATTGCATAATCATATCCATCTCCATGTGGATGTTGTTTAAAATACCACAGGCACATGATTCTAGATGGCAAGCGCAATTTCGTTTATCCGGTATTCCAGCAATTGCTGTAGGACCGAGTTTATCCTCTAAAACAATTTTCAAATCAAACCAAGCTCGTAGTAGATCTTTATAGCATTCCAAACAATTACATTTCCCCTCTACATGCTCTTCTAACTGTTTTTGGGGTACTACAGGAATACACACGCATTTAGCTTGACCACATGTGCAAATCTTTTTCTTATCCCCCATTATTTTATCAATATCCGTATGTAGTTTTTTTATAAGTACACACGGGCAATTGGTGTTATCGCAAGAACATTCGCGTCGGGCTGGGACCTGCAATGTTCCAATTTTGTCCTCTAAAACCATTTTCAAATCAAATTGCATCTTTAGTATCATTTCATAGCACTCCAAACAGTCGCAACTAGTTGTTTGCTTGTACACGTAATTCGCCTCCTCAATTGCCTTCAGCACCGCCTCCACATGCGAGCACATGCAATTAGCCTCGCCGCAGCTGCATACATCCGCGTCCACCCTAGCCGGAGGCCCTAGCAATGCATTTCTTTGCAATCGGTAGGGCTGGATGTCTACGCAGTCCATGCAAACGCACTCGTGTTGGGAGATCTCGCACGGCTTGCCCGACGAGTAGTACACTGAAAAGATTTTTTTTTACCTGTGTGTGAAAATTAAATCCAAGGGTACGTCCTTCCAGGTAACGGAAACGCCATTGTTAGCAACCCCTCTATTTTTTTACCTGAAAGCTGCATGAATAGATCGTCGATCTCAGCTTCTTTCGTTACAATTAGCTCTGGAAAGATTCAAGTTCATATTAATAATTATATTATACTTATATTCGTAACACCTATACCAGGGGTAGCCCACTTTTGTGTACTCAAAATTGGTTTTGTATCAACTTGTTGACCACCCCTGATTTATACTAATGACAAATTACAATCACCAGCATATCGTTACCAGAGCAATAACAAGATATCGATTCTTGTTATTTCTCTGGTACCGATTATATAAGACGCGACCTCCGCGCAGCTACATATCACTTCGGTTATTGTTATGTGTTATTGTATTATTACATTACTCATTGCAAACTTGTCCACGGTTATATTTTGGTACTTGCATCCCCAGTGAATGATATGTAACGCACTTGCGAACTACTTAGATTTAGATTCAATTAGTTATAATTTGTACTTCTTATAATGCTTCTAAAACCTTAATCCGGACAACCGAAATATAATATATATGTATTAAAATTATCAATGATTATTTCTGTATAACACACATTTTTTTTGTCTTTCAAATAAACAGCTTAACTATATTTGGACAGTAAACTAGTAAAACAAATCACCCGTTTCAATCTGTGCAGGCGTCTTAAAGTCCGTCATTACAGCCTTATCTGAAATAAATAAAAATTAAAAAATATTTTTTTAAACATACTCTTTTTGAGCACCAGCCATCACTATTTCGTCCGTCATGATTCCGATTGGGCAGGAGATAATACGCTGGGGATTGTATGCGTTGAGTTCAATAAGATCGAAATTGTCCTCTGGAAAATGGTCGTGCTGATCAGCCTCAAGCTTGCACATCTCACAATCAGTACTCTTGTTTTTACCAGAGAGCTGAAATAATGCAATTATAAAAAATTTAATACTTTATAAATAAATTTCGAGAAAACTAGAATTATTTTAGAAACTGATGTAAATTATTAAAATTAAAAATAATTAATTATTTTATATATGCACTTATGGTTACTTTAAACTAAAATTCCAAAGAAAAATGAGACGAATGAAGACTTCAACTGAAGCAACACGAAAATGCAGACGCCATATACAAGACGACTAAGCGAAAAAGCATATTTAACGACACTACCTGCGAATAAAAGATGAATCATCGATAGAGGATCCATCTTGCACGCCAATTACAACACTGAATCCATCTATTTATGGACTACGGGCCAAATGTAGATCTTTATTTAATAAAAAAAACTTTGTATGTTGTCTACGCATATGTCTCACTTTACTTACTGCTAATTGATCTAGTCCATAGTGCCTTAACATCTCCAACGCATCACTCCATGTAACAACTTTCGGCGAATCTGTAATGCAATTTCTTATAATTGACGGTGGATCTGAAGACATGTTGCTCCCTCGCATAGGTTTCAACCCCGACGACTCTATCTTCTGCCAAAACTGTACACACTTCTCAACGTCTTGTTGATCGGCTGGCGAGGGCTCAAATGAAAATACCTGCAAGTCAAAAAATTAGTGACGTTTGATTTAGCGTTGGTTTTTAAAGAATTTACCTTGATTTTTGATTCCCCTGCTTTAATTTCATCGTTCAGATTCGTTAAGGGGGTTTTCGAATGATCGTCTTGCAGTGAGCTGCTATCCTATAGATTTATAAAATGAAAACGAGACTTTGTTTTGTGAAATATTATATCTTACGTCAGACGTACTGAATAGCATGATAAAATAATAATTACTATAGCTACTAGATGTAATGTAATGATTGTATATGTTTTTATCAATTTTGATATTCGTTTTCATACAAAAATCAAACAGATATAAACGCTTTTTATTTTGTTATGCAAAGAAGAACCCCCTTTGGTCGTTATAATAAATCTACGTTCTATAAAAGAAAGACAGCTTTAAAAAACGCCTTAAATTTCATATTGAATCGTATTGAATTCAAAATATTCATGTAACGATAGATATCTTATGCGGGATGATCATCATCACTCTGTCTGTTTGCGTTCGCTGCTGAACGTAGGCCTCGAATATTTGATTCCATTTGTGCCGTTCTTGTGCTACGCCCATCCATGTTTTGTGCAGTGGGATGTCCATATGAAGGGCAGGTGTGGTGGAATAGAGAAACTTAAAATGTATACTGACGACTTCCTATGTGAAATGGGCCTTACAGAGCCAACAATTAAAGTATTTTCATCAACTAGAAATAATTGTATGACATTCCGCTGCATAGTTTTTGATAAAACTTTAATACTATTCCATAATACGTGTAAACCCCATCCTTAATGTTATCCTTCGTTCCATTGAAATGTAGCTCCAATGTTACGTTCATTTTGTACACCCCTGTGATTTTTAACGGTTGGCAGTACTTCCATCTACTAAAAATTAGTTCAAATGACCGTCTCCATTTTGCTTTTAAAAATAACATAACCTATTTCATAACCAAAAAAAAATGTCGATATTAACCCGGCAACTATTCCGATTAAAAGGTATGCAGAACATATAACAAACCCGAAAACATATCACCGCTCTTTAATTTCGTAGGTGCCACACAAATTATTTCAAGATGTCTCTCAACAAACACCAGCCCTACAATATCTTCAGCCATGGTCCCAATTGCAAACATCAAAATGAATGCTCACAATAATTGGATTTATAGACAGCCGGATGCGATTAAAACGCCGTTTGGACAAATAGCGCCCATTCGGTTACCCAATGACCTATTTTGGGTGCCTGCTATTGAAAAAGGTCCAGTTGAAAAGATTGAAGCACCTACCACCGAGGGAAGCTTATATGAAAAACGTGCCGAACGGTTGATTGTAATAAGAAGGAAAAAGATGAAAAAGCACAAGTTAAGGAAACTTAGAAAACGGATGAAGTATGAATGGGCAAAAGTTAGTAACGAAATCTTAATTAACTAATCTGACAAACATAATCTAATATAATTATTTTCAGATCAGACAAAAAAGGGAGTTGAAGAAAGAGAAAGATTTTCAAGCAGGTCTTATAGCACAGTACAAGAAAGCAGAGGCATTTTCAGCTGAGAAGTACGTGGAGGAGCGATTGGAGAAATTACATGAGGTTATTGTGCCCAAGTACTGGAAGGGAAGGAGAATGGCAGAGTTCTTGATTAGAGAAAAGATGGGATTGCCTCCAAAGGGATCAACATGAATGATTAGAATGTTAGAAATAGAAAATATAAGTTTGTACAATAAAATTTAATTTAGAACAGTTTTTATTGAGTATTTTCATTGGTTAAATCAAAAAAGGATTGTTCTGACATTATTACTTGAAATATATTCACTGAGCAAGAATACTCCGCCTAATTAGAATTGATAATAATTTTGATGACACATGCATTGCAATCGTTATATCATAATGAATGTAGGTACGAATGTGGTAAAACTTAAATAAAAAGTTTGGGAAACACTGATTTATTATAACTATTGAAACTAATGACACCAACTTAAACTCATAGTTTTTTGTTCACATAACCTAAAAGCATGCAGCGGCGACTCCACCATAATTTTCGTGGAGATCAGTAATTTTCCTCCAGACCACCTGAGCGCTGTCGTCGTAAGCCTAGGAGAGAGGCTAGCGGGGTGAGAAGGGAGACTAGTTGGATTGTTGTGTTTCGTTTGGGTTGTGTATGGGTTCGCCGTCTGGTGGTTTCGCCATTCATGCGCCATTTTTGTTGCTGGTGCCGTTCAGTATACAAGTCAGTTTGTGTAACAGTGCTTGTTTTTAATATGGTTCGCCAGTGTTATGTGAAGTCGTGTAAATCCCTCCAGAAGGATATATCAATGCATTGTCATTTTTATTTAATGATTATATTCTGACCGTAGACTGTATTATATCTTATAATTGTGATGTCAATTACTCTTCATTATAATGGAAACTGTTGTTATATGTAATATTTATAATTTATTGTTTAATAAATGAATGTTAAATGTAACTAATTTGTGTATTGTTATTAATAGATTACTCTTATAATAAAAAGTTGGAATAAATACGTAAAATAGGAATAAAGTATTTGATATATATATATATATATATATATATATATATATATGTATATATATATACTTTATTCTTGTTTTGATTATTTATACCAATTTTTTGTAATAATAGTAATTTATATTTCCCTACTTTCTATTCAGAAGAATTTATATTTCCCGCCGTCATCGATCAGCGCGTATGCGGTATGGAGATAAACTAAAACGACCTGATGTCTCGCGCTATTAGAGTCGCCCATCTATAGTACTTATCTATGACCTAAAAGTTTGTTATGGTTCAGTATTCAGGTATTATAAATTGTTTGCAAACGTTTATCCAAGATAATGGCCTCTAAAGAGTAAGTTAATGATAAATAATTAAACATGTTTCTAATTATGAACATTTTAGGTATGGTTTGATTTTATCCAGTAAGAATAAAGCCACAGTGCAGAGTGGTGTTATTAAAAGGCCATCAATTTTTGATGAGGATTCAGACTCTGATGAGACTTCTGTAAGGCCAACAGGCTTGAAACAAGCTATTAAAAGACAGGTACTACTAATTATAATAACTATATCAGGCAGTACTAAGGTCTTGTTTGGTTGGTTACTTATAGTGACTATGTGACTAATAGCTGTGTGTCACAATAAATAGTTAGCCTTTTAATAAAAACAAAACTTAGAATGGTTGGTTACCAGTCAAAGCAAGGGCTTTTTACTTTTACCCCAAAAAGTAGTATTGACATGACCGAAACAACTAATAGGCTAGGTCAAACATAAATTCAAGGTTGTGACTCTGAAAAGGGCACAACAACACTGCATTAGTAATAAAAAGTGTTCACTAGTACCCTATTATCAGATTTCTTTATGTTAAAACATTATACATAAAGATCTCTGCTTATTATTATTGCTTAAATCAAATTTTTGTTATTGCTAGGATCGAGTTGTTCAGGAAAAAGCTGTTGAGGAGGACCCTACAGTTTTTCAATATGATGAAATTTATGATGAGATGGATAACAAAAGGAAGGAATCAAAGTTGTCAAGGAAGGATCTTGATAAAAAACCAAAATATATAAGCAGGTAATTAATATCCAAGTGGTGTAGCATTGCTACATGGCACAATTAATACCTTTGTTGGATAGTCATCCAAATGTCATCAATCCACCTAAAATCTTGCAAAATACCTGAGGTTATTCTGCAGCAGTGCTGTATTCTGAAAGTAAATATTCTGAATCATTGATCATTATTCGAATGTATGTATTCAGTATATTGCACTGTAAATGACAAGTGTCATAACTTCCAAAATTAATTTTCAGATTTTGATTTTTGTTTTGATGATTCTTATCTTTAATGCTTCTTTAATCTTTTTTGCATTTAGAATAAAATTACTATTTAAAACGATTGGATAAAACTACTGGAACTATTACAATATTTAAAATGCATTTATCTCAAAAATTGTTTTTGGAAGTTACAACAGTTGTCAACATAGTATTACCAGAAAAAATCTACATATTTTGTATGCATACTTTCATACACCATAGATATGATATTTCATTTTTGAAATCATTTACTAAAGATTATAATGCCTAATTATTATTTATTACCTAATCCTTACAAATTGGATAAATTTTTGTTCTCATATTTAGGTTGTTGGTAGCTGCAGATAGAAGAAAACGCGAAAATGAGCGCCGCATTGAAAGACAAGTACAAAAAGAGCGTGAAGCAGAAGGTGAAGAGTTTAAAGACAAAGAATCATTTGTGACATCTGCATACAAAAAGAAACTAGAGGAGTTAAAAGAACTGGAAGAGCAGGAAAAACGAGAGGAGTATTTGGAATCCATTGGTGATGTCAGGAAACAAGGCAACCTGGATGGATTTTACAGGCATCTGTATGAACAAAAACTGAGTGTTGATGATGACAAAAGCGTGAAAGTTGTACCAAAACCATCTGAAGAAATCAAAATAGAAGAAACAATCATTGAGAAACCTAATAGTGATGCAGAGACCACAAAACCTGTTATTACCTCGGAAACAAAATCGGCTAAAAAGAGAAGATACCGTCGGCGGGAGGATTCAAAATCGGAAGAGTCAGAAGGCGAGAGTAAGGACGTTGGGCATTTGCCATCTAATCTCGACGCTGATTCCGATTTCAGCATTGACTCGGATGAGAGCGACAGCGAAACCGAGCCTAAAGATAAGAAAATTAAAAAAGAGGTCAAAACAAGTGAGGAAGCTGAAACCACTGCTGATGTAGATGCAGACGAAACAAAACCTGTTGAGATTAAAAAGGAGGTCGTGGAGGAGGATAAAAAGGAAGAGAAAGTGGTAGAAAAGAAGCCCAAAATTGATATTTGGAAGAAACGGACTGTGGGTGTTGTATTTGATGAGGCTGTGCAGAGGTATTTTCAGAGGAAGGCTATGCGTGAGTCAGGCTAGTTAAAATAAATAAATATTTATTTGAGCATATCTTTTTTTTCTACAATCATTAAAAATATTATTATTGTTTAAAGTGACTAGTAGACATAGTGAAAAAAGTTCTTCAGGTGTGGAACCATTGAAGTAAATCCATTCCAGACTATTTTCTTTTCAATCCTTTGACCTCTTTTGAAATGGAAAAAACTGACTTGTGTCAAAAAATTGGCAATTTATATTAGAAATCAATGTGTCCAATCAATAAAAGTTTTATTCCATATTTTAGAGACATTCTGTATATGATATGCAATCATGAATTGTAAAAAAACAAAACAATAAAATTAAAGTAATTTCAGGTTTATTGTCTCAAAACTAAAATACTGATGATTCATAACAAGTAACAGCTTTGGTAGGAAAATACATCTCTCTTTTTATACATACAAAATTAAATTTTATCTAAGGTTACCTAAATAAATTAAATAAATAGGAAAATTTCACTAGAACTAACAAAGATCACTGTTGAATTTGAAGCTGTGTGCTAATGGGGGGCTGCTGTATCTCATTCTCCTTCCTGTGGTGCATGTAGGACAAGAAACAGGTCCAAACAAAACTACACATGCTTGTGAAGGGCACCCTATTGCGTTCTTTTATGAAAGTGAAGTTTATTGTTTGCAAAATTGGCCAGAAACATAAGCCCACCTAAAAAATTTAAATTAATATCTGTACCTGATTTAGTTATTCAATTTACTCACCTGATAAGTTGGTAACAGTTTGTTAGCCACTTGCTCCTTAGCTGCTTTGAAGCCTTTACCCTCCAAAAGTGTCATTCCAAAGAAGAAACAACACATAGCTGCTGGGCCATAGGTCACTTGCTCAACAAGGGCCTACACAAATACAAATTATATATAGTGCACATTTAAAAGAGCCATTTTTCATCATCATCAGTATTACAAATCTGATATAGTAATTAAATAAATTATTAATATATGAGTAATTTATAAAAGTTACATGCTGTTTTTATTACTTTAGTAATAGCCGTCCTTAAATTGGCCTTAGGCCAAGCTGCTGAACTAACTCTGATCCAGCAATAGAGGGTGGGGGCAGTGAATAGGGAGCCATAAATGCTGAACCTCAGTGCCTGCATGTAATCGTAGTTGGTATAATTACGACCAGCTATTGTTTGCTGGACAAGACTTGAAGTTGGCCATATCAAGCCATATGAGATCATACCCCGGACCACAGGATACATCCGGGTGTATGCGATGAAACGGGATAATACTGCCATTTTGAATTAGTTGGGTCAACCAGACTAAAACATAATTAATATATATAGTATATAAAGTGCACAAAAAATCCTTCCCCAAGTTTTCTAAAGTGTTGTTAATTGTATCCCAATGACAAATGGTACTACCCAGGCTGTCCATAAAGCATGGGTGCTAGCTAACCACTGCACTACATTGGTGTGTGACCCCTATGTTATATATTAGAAGAGGTTTATAGGGTTCCTCATAACAGCCTTATACCAATAATATAGTAGATAGGCATTTGATTAAATAAAATATACAGTTCCTCAATTGCTATGGTTTCAACAATTCTTACAAATGGGGCTTAAATTGCTTAACTTTTTTAAATTATTTTGTTTTGTTCATCTGATAAAATTATAAAAACAAACAGCCACTAGTTTGGTGAAGATCATAGTTTATATATACTTATTAAAAATCAATCTCAAAATAAACCAATACACATAACTAAAAGTTGATCTAATTTACATAACACTCACTCAATTCTCTTATTTTCACAATTATCACACAACCACTATTAATTATGGAAACTTCTGCAACAGTTTCAGTGAAAATACACTTGTGGGTAATAATGACAACGTAAAAACTCACAAATTTTTATAGGAGCCTCTCGTGCACGGGCATTGTTTGCATCAGCACCGCCACATTAATCATTAGCGCGCGATCGTTCGTCACACGGCTCCCCTCTGCCAAAAACCCAAACCTTGGACTTTTATAAAAAGTGATTACAGAAAGTTGCGTCATTGCTTAACCGCACGTGCCTGAATTTCAAGGGAGAGGGTTAGACGTTGACCTTCGCGCGTGACGGCCAATAACAAAAAATCAGTAGGCCTAATAGGATTTTATATCTAAGACGTACGTCGCATATGCGTTAGGGTTGTACAAAATCGTTTAGGAACGATGAGAATTATGCTAAATAACACATTTTAAATCAGTTAATAATGTTAATGATTTTTTAATGTTTATAACGCGCAAGATTATAATTGTTTTACATACATTAATAAAGTAGCTTGAAATATTAATTTTATAAATATTACATTATAGATACTGAAAATAGTTCAAATTACATTAATATAACTAATTTTAAATAAACATCTATTAACCACCTATAAAATTACTAATATAAAAGGAGCAACGCCATTAATCAAACAATATTTTAAATTAGATGCACTTGATTAGTTCTAATTACTACCATAAAAACACCAGTAGTTCAAATGTGTCATTATTTTTTATAAGTCACAACACTACGTTGTTGTTAAGATTTCTCAAACAAACCAGCTCCAAGTGATATTTAAACATTCCTAGTGCTGCGAATCGGGCTTCACGATGTCGCGGCAGTTTTTAAAAGAGTTTATACAAACCTACAAGGAGCACCCCTGTCTCTGGAAATTCTCCAGCAAAGAGCATAGTAATAGGAAATTGAGGGAGGCTGCGTACGATCGGCTAGTGAAGGTGGCCGAGTCTGTGTATGAGGGGGCCACGCGAGATTTTGTCGCGAAAAAAATTAGTAGCCTGCGGGGCACATACAGGAAGGAAATGAAGAAAGTTGAGCAGTCTGTGTTGGAGGGTGGTGGGCAGTATGTGCCTAAGTTGTGGTATTTTGAAATGATGTCCTTTATAAGGGATGATGAGTATGGGTTAACAAAAAGTGAGGAAAATGTTGATAAGCAGGTGCTTGTGTTTGAGCCTGTTAAACAAGTTAAGGAGGAGTTTCCAGATAATCCACTAGTGATTGATGAGGGTAGTGAGGATAGTTTGAGTGGGCTGGTTATTGATGAGAGTAGTGATAATTGTAGTAGTGGTAATACCAAGGAGGAGACTGAGAAGAACTGTGGGACTGTTAGTGAAGAGTCACAATCATTGCTTGTTAATGAAAAGGTAATGAAATTATGTATGCATTTCTACTACTTTCTACAAATACAGAACTGCTCAATTGCAAATATTGACTTTTCTTTGCATGGGCTTGACACTACATTGACTTTATTTTACACTAGTTTGCTCAGCTGTAGTATAAATATCAAATCAGTATTTAGTGACAGTTATTTGTATCTAGTATTTCAATGTTTACTATGTAACTGATAAATAAAAGTAACTATCATCTACTAAAAACTAAAGAATTCCCTTCAGAATATAATATTGATATAATATTAAAAACACACTTTCATTGTTTTAAATCACTTGTTTATTTTATAAAACATTAATATTATCAAAACATTACTCACCATATTACAAACTTTTTCATATAGTGAAGTGTTGATCAAGCCCTGGTCATAGTCAATATAATTGAGTTTGATAATAATACAATCCAATATTTCAATCGTAGGTAATTTTAAATTCCATGATTTTATCAGTATTTGAAAACATTTCACTGTTACTCAACCATATTTTTCTTCCAGGATATTGAGCTCTTACCTGATATTCAATCGCGTGCATTTGGTAACAATGGTTTACAATCCGAACAAGATGAACCTGATGAGGATTCAAAAATTGATTCAGAACCTGAAGTAGAACCAGAAAGTCATTTAAAAAGGCATTTATTAAAGGATTTGACAAAGCGCCAATACATTTCTGAAAAAATAAAAAAATGCATACTAGAAAAGCAGCGAAACAACAAACAAGAATTGAAAACAGATGATGACTCAGAGTTATTCCAACAGTTCAAAACAGTTGGACAGAAACGAGGAAGAGGCCGTCCGCCGAAATCCATAAACCAAGAGGTGGATATGAAGAGGAGACGAGGACGCCCGCGCAAATATCAATCTCCAAAACCAGTTCAAAATGAACCAGTATCAATACAAAAGAAACCTATAATAACATACCCGGCTGCTAAAAGAAAACCGGGACGACCTCGGAAAGTAAAATCCGTGGATATAGAAGAGCCTATAATAGAAGAGCTACCGACCGTATTGGATACAATTAACGATTCTGAATCGGATGACACTAGTAGTAGTTCTAGTCAGTCCTCCTTCAATTCACATTCGGATCCAGTGGAAAGTTTTAAAGGTATAAAAGTTAAAAAAATAATTGATTTACAGGAAAGAATTGTGATTGAGCCACAGGGTGTGAACAAACTAAAAGAAAATGGGCTGCTTAAAATAGTTGAGTCTGCCAGTACTGATAATGAGGTGAAGCAAATTAATATACAAGAAATTCGTATAGAGGAGGGTGCTGTACATGTGTTGGATTCTGAAAAGAGCAACCCCACAGAGATCTACAAAAATATTTTGAACGAATTTGATGCGTTTGTTGCGCAAATAGATGCAGGTGTTCTTGATAAAGTTCCTAAAGTTGAAAACGGATCTCCTGAGGTGGTTTCAATGGAAACTGGAAGGTTTGATTTAGAACCTTCCACAGATCTCCGTGTTGAAACGAGCGCGTTTGTGGATGAAGATAAAGAAATGCAGGTTTCTATTCCGGAAGTGACAGCAAAGAAACGAAATAAAAATGTTGATAGCGTTATTAAGGAAAGTGATATTGCGGAATCGTGGCATAAACGGTTGCGCACAATGCGACACGAGCAGGTGGAGCTGGCTGAAAAGCTTATTGACCAAGTGCTGATGTTGGGGTGCAATGATAAGTTGACGCACGCGACGTCGATAAAATTTTTATAAAATTATTGCTGGATATTAAATATCTATTAATAATAATTCAGTTACTGTAGAATGTTTTGGCTGGGGAAAAAATTGCACTCAGCTGCTGTTCAGACATTTTTGTGTAGCGTATTTAAGGGTGGGATCAAGCTTATACTTTATGAACTTGTATTAAGAGCAGAGTAAAAAATATGCATTGTAATGGTAGCTAATACAAACACTTTGTTGTTGAAACTTATTATATAAGAATTGATGTGCACAATTAATAGTATATGATCAACAAAATAAGTTTTTGGGTACAAAACTTATTTTGTTTACCATACTAAAGTGTTTTTATTAATTTCAATTAAATTGTATACCATTCTGTGGTATAATTTTTGCCAAACGTTCATTAAAATTTCATAAATTACACCAAAGGAAAAGTATAGATGTGATCCCTAAATTAAGGAATTTTTGATATGCTCCTGGAAAATTAATCCTAATATTTGGTTATTGGTTGATTAGTTCTGCTTAATATCCAGATTTAAATAATTATAATAATTGTTGTTTAATAACCATAAATATTATTGATTGACCTAATTTAAAAAAAAAATTATTGAATGATAAAGGAGTTAAATTTTGTGTATAGGTTATTTTTGTTCATTTCACAGATTGATTATAGTATATTAAAGTATAAGTGGTTATCTATATATATTTCTGTGTTAAGTTAAGCTTGATAACACTCCTATGAGCTTAAAGTAGACTGATGCAGTCATGTTTAAAGACCAGTTATTCATGCATACTTTACACTATTTTTTTTATACATTTTGAATTAAAATCAGAAATTGGCCTTGAAATTAGAAATTGTGAGCATGTTTGCTTTACCCTAATTATTGTAAGTATGGCTGTGAAGGTGTTGAAAGTAAACTGTCAATTTGTTATTAGTTTGAATAAAATGTAATTAAATATACCAATTTGCCAGTAGATTGTTTTCGCAAATGTTGGAATTTCATATAGAAATCAATAATGGTTGTTCTTAGCAACTTTAAAGCACATATTTTAAAATTGATTTTAAACACGCTACGAAGACGGATTATGATGTATCAATACAATTTACTGGGCACCCTTCAATTTTGTTCTAAAGTGACTGAATTATTTTGTTTAAATTAGTTTATAAGTTTTTATTACTATTATATTTTAAATTAATTGATTTTTGTTATATGGAGATATAATAAAAGCCGTATTTTTTAAGAGTCTGATTCATTTCTGTGTTATACCTAATTCGTAAAGTAGAAAGTAATACTACTTTTACTGTAATTTTAAACAACATTTTATCAAAATTGAACAGTTAGATTGCATAGTATCTCCTATTGCTAGTTTATTGGTACACGCAAGGGCAGCCCCTTCAAGGCTGACGGGTGTGACGACCCTGCATACCCTAGTCATTTTCAGCGGTGGTAGCAACTTATAAATGTTTGTTGATATTATTTGATAGTAATTTTGCCGCTCTATTTAGAGTTTCAACCCGTTGCTCGATTAGTTGGCTGATTGTCCAGATATTTGCGTTTTAAGTGAAAAATATCTATCAAAAACGATTTCGTGCAACTATCAACTTTGTGACCTGTATATTCTAAAAGCAATATTAGCTTTAGTTTATTGATATTTATCTTTATGGGCAAAATATGTCTTTATGGGAAAAATAGTCTAAAAAAAAACCACGATATTTTTTAAAATAGCAATAAAAAAGACCTTTATTAAGAATAACAATTTAATTTCAGTTTGTCTGCACGTAATATACATATATACAATTTTCTGAAGTTAATATGACTTACAGTGATGGGGTTTCAATATTAATCAATGTGATCCATGTACGCCAAGACACAAGACCAACCAAAACTGCCAATGCTCACAACCGGAACACGGTTTGCTTCTGGGACGTAATAAAAGTTCATCGTTTGAAAAGCGGGCCAGAAGGCACACGACATCTGTAAATCATACATTATATGATAAACAAAAACTGTTTACGAGTCTGGAATGAAATAAGGTCCGTGAAGGGCCGCAGTGCACAAGCCTAGGAGCAAGGGCTGTACTCACCGTATAAAGAGGGACCAACTTGAAAATGAAGATATAATTTTTAATGCTAAAACAAAAATAAACAACGACATTCTGTTTTGAACTTCGATATCTCGGAAACAAAGACTGATTGAAAAAAGTTATTCTTTATTTTTGTTTTAGAATTAAATTATATACCTTCATTTTCATGTTGGTCCCCTTGCTGTAGAATACCCCGTATAAGTATAGGTATTAGTTCCGAAACTGAATTATAGCTGATTTCGTTTATCACTATTTGCTGTTCCGGGCGTATTGTGTCTTGTTCGTATTTGTCGCTCCCGATGTGCACAATTCTACCTCGTCCCTTACAATCGGTGCACGACCGCAAACATTGGAGCGAAACAGCACGCCGTGGGGCGGTTAAACGAAAACACCTATGAATATCAGTTTGCTATTATAAAGATTGTCTCACCTGATAAGTTGTACGCCATTTTGCAATCAGGACCTGCTGCGCCTCCTCCAAACTCTTGCCCTCCATCAAAGTTATAGAAATGAAAAAGAGGGCTATACTACCAGGCTCGAATAATATCTGTTCCGCAAAAGCCTTCAACAAGATACAAATCAGTAGTCCCTAACCACTAGCCACCTTTAATAATGCCTACTTTTTTTAAGGCTGTCTGTATTCCAGGCTTTGGGAACATTAAGCTGCTTATTTTAACCCAAGCGTACAGCGTGGGAGATTGGACGAATGTGGCGTACAAGAAGAATCTGAAGACTCTAGCATAATCGTAGTCTGAAAAATCGCGGCTCTCCATCACTGTTTGTTGCATGAAATTGGAACACGGCCAAATTATGCCGTAAGAGGCCATGCCTCTTATTAGAGGGGACCCGCGTATAACATCCACTATACGTTGCAGTTTCATTGTTAAACTGTAATACACAAAAATGGATATTCATATAAAAACCTAGTTTTCATATACAATTTCTAAACATATTGCACCGTGTATTCAAAAATAGTACCAACACGAGTGCGCTCTTTAAGCCTTAAGTTCAACACCAACCTGGGTATATTAGGTTACGCGGTTTCAAGTGACTTGAACTCTTTACAACACTGTTGCCTATAATTTTCTTTCTCCCATCGAATAAAGGTTATTTCACCTAGTTATTATTAGTCTAATCGTGTTTAGGGGCCACCATGTCCGGTTAGACGTGTTAATTGCTGACTTAAAAGCATTGGCATACTCTTTTCAAGAATCATCGCAAACTTTTTGGTTTGCAACCCCCACTTTGGGAATCACTGTTCTAAATTACTTATTTAAATTGACATCTTCTATTTTATTGTACCTTACCTTATTTATATCCTTGGAATTGCTGTGACCAACGTTTTACAGCATATCCTTGTAATTCACACATGTTTTTTCGACAGTCCCTTGGACTATCGACGCATTCAAGCAGTTTATGGGAAAGAGTGGCCAATTTGATCTACAATAACTTGGACTAGTAATTCCCTTAGAAAAGCATTGACAAATACTTACGAAGATACATATTTTAAAGACTACGTTAGATTTAGGTTCATCAAATTGATAATTTTGTCCCAGCAGAAATTTTTTGTTCTTGTCAAGTCGACAGATGACAGCTACATGTAATTTGTTATCGTAACTACTATTACATATGAAAACTATTGCCATTATTCTGAAATATGGAGCGTCATCACTCAACATGTTCTATTTTTTTAAACTTTATTGCTTATATGTTATTTATTTGAACCAGAAGTAATTTAATTACTCCAATAAACATTTTATCATCAATCCTTCTCTCTCTTGTCACCCTCAAATACAATTTTAGATGTGTGGTGTTGCTGCTTAAGCGACGATATCGCAGTGTGAGATGACAAGTGTATTAGAAAAAACCAAATTATTATTGAAAAATTAGATAACATATTACTCAATGGTACAAATACTGAAACTATTGCAATCTTTAAAATGTATTTATCTCTGTTTTTGTCATCTCAAAGTACGAAAACTAATCAATGAAAAAGATATTTTCACTGCACCAATAATTGCTCTTTCGTACTATTTCTTCGACAAAAATACCCTGATTTTTATTTTAAATATTTTCCGATGGGTTAGTTAAACCTTAGTTTAACTGACTATTGAACAACCGGCCCTTAAAGGCTTAGTACTAACATGATGTACTATCATTGATTAATCACCACTTAGATGTTCAATGTCTGTCAACGCCATGGCGTTTGCGTCACCGACCTACCGATTGCCCTGCCGGACAAAATAATTGTTATTATATTTTTCTATTCTAACGGCACGAGAAAACAATAATCAAGAGAATCATAATATATAGGGTATAATTTTTGTTTTACAATACTTATGTTCTAGAATAAAATTAAAACTAAAATCCGTTTAAAGTAAAAACTTATTCTTTACGTTGATGCATGTATGCCAGATAACAGGTCCACGCAAGACTGCAAACGCTCAAAAATGGTAATCGATTTGCTTCCGTGATATAAGCGTAGTTTATTGTTTGTAAAACTGGCCAGTAACACAATCCCATCTGAAATCAAATAAAAGACAATAAGATGAATCATTTCACAAACGTTCTTTTCGAGCTATATCTCAATTAGTGTTTGTCGTGTTGGCAATTACATTATGTTTTTCGCGATAACAATACCATTTTTTTTATAAAGCAATGCTGTACCTACTTGGAAAGTAAATGAGGCGAATAATCTTGTATGGATTAATTTTGTATTAAAACACTACTTACTTTATATGTAGGCAACAACTTTTGCTTGACATTCTCCTTAGCTTCTTGTAAACTTTTTCCCTCCAACAGAGGCATACAGCAAAAGAAGCTGCTTAATACAAACGGCGCATACGTTAGTTGCTCAACAAGGGCCTACAATAAAACAATTTTAAACAAAATTCCTAGAATAATCACAATTATATTACTCTAGCAATATACATTCGCAATTGCGGTTTGGGCATTAAGTACAAACTAACTTTCATCCAACAGTGCAATGTGGGCGCAACGTACAACGCACCAAATAATCCAAAATGTATCGCCTGTTTGTAATCATACTCGCTGTTGTTTCCCACAAATGTTTGCTGAATTAGACTCGATGTAGGCCAGATGATTGCGTAGGAAATCACTCCGCGCACTAATGGGTACTTGTTTATTAAAAAACGCGATTGTGCTAACATTTTCGTTGGCGAGCTAAAATCATCCAGGATAATTAACTAAATTGTGAGTGATAACGTGGACTGTATTACCATTTTTAATTGTCTCGTGGCTTTCCAAAAGTTCGTAATGACAGACATGCGAGTTGTGAGAGGCACGTGCTGCGCTGAGTACACTGCGACATTGTTACTTGGAGTTTAAAGTCCATGTAGTAGGAGCGAAATGTTTATAACTGTGCAGATATTTGCAACATCTAATAAAATATAATTTATTCGTCAGAAGGACCTAAAGGCCGATAGGTAGAATTGTATCAAATATAGTAACGAGTATAATTTATTAGCGAGTTACAAATTGTAACAAATACAGTAACTACTACTATAATTTAGATGCTGGCAGGCTGCTTTTCAATGGTAATAATCATCTGATAAAACACTGTAGAAGGGCCCTACAAAATAATTTGCGTTTTTATTTATTATCAGATATTATTTTAATTCATTCTATTCAGCACTGGATTTTTAAATTGATTAGATTTAATTGAAAATATTTGTTGTTTGTTAATTATTATTACGCTTATTCGCACGCATCAAAATTCAAAAGTTTCTAAAACGACGCATGGATTTACTACTAATGCCCGCTGTTCGACTGGGATGATTTTTAATTGCAAAATAGACAAATCCTTACTTTTAATATAAAGAATAAATACACATTTTTAATTATAAAAAACGTTAAAGTGAGGAAAGGAAGGTGTACCGTTGTTTCCTCACTTTAACTTTTACACTTGAATCACCTTCGGTAACAGCTTTATTTTCGGCTTCATTAGTAGTAGACGTTGCAAAAAAATAAATAAATGCACATTAAATGTTTTAAACAGACACTTTTTAAAACTATATAAAACTATACTGATACTGATACTGATAACTGATATTGATATAGCGGCCAGACGAGAAAGACGCTTATCATTATTATACTATTTGTTATTTGTATATACATTAGAATTATATTGGTCAGATAGAGTTTAGTTACTAAAGATAATTACGATAAAAAGAGTAAATAACGTAAAAACAAGTTTTATAGTGAGTAATCCTGACCGGAGTGAAGATATCCCTATGATCCCATCCTCGCCGTGGGTCCGCGCGCACGGCAGATTGTTTGCGGGTCTGTACTGACCAACTGGGGTGACCAATAAAATCCAAATTTTGAGGAATTCTTTATTAATGTCTTGCCGATCATAATATATATATATCTAAATTTTTTATAATAATTTTTATAGGCGTTTTTGTATAATATATGTTGTAACGTAAATTATAATTTTTGACCATGATGCGACATGTTCCTGGATGTGAAAAAAATTTACCTAATGTTTATAACAATATGATAAAGAAAATGTGGCAAGTCTGTATGGGGCGCGATTTTTTTTTCTATTTTTTTTAATTTTAAACTTTTACGTATATAATTATTATTATTTTTGACCATGATGCGACATGTTCCTGGATTTGAAAAAAATTGCCTAATGTTTATAACAATATGATAAAGAAAATGTGGCAAGTCTGTATGGGGCGCGATTTTTTTTGTATTTTTTTTTTAATTTTAAACTTTTACGCTCATATCGGGATAATCCGGTTTTAGAGGCTGAGTCTATAAAAAAATAATGCAACGTATTTTGTTTAATTTTTTTTTGGATCTTGGTTTAGAACATATCAGTGCCCCAGATTGCCGAAGGAAATTGGAAAATTTTAATTCTACGTATTTTTTTTTTGGCGACTAACTTTTATATCATTATTATTATTTTTGACCATGATGCGACATGTTCCTGGATTTGAAAAAAATTGCCTAATGTTTATAACAATATGATAAAGAAAATGTGGCAAGTCTGTATGGGGCGCGATTTTTTTTTGTACACCAGATGGCCGAAGAAAATTGGAAAATACTGATTCTAAGTATTTTTTTATCGGCGACCAAGTCGAATATGTTTCATTATCATTATTTTTTAAATTCACTGGCATACAATTGATTTGAAAAAATTACACAATATTTATAACAAAATGACAATTAGAAAACGGAAAGTCCCAACCCGAGCACGTTGTTCCTTCTATTTTATTTTTATTTTTAACTTTTCCGCTCCTATCTGGACGAGGGCAAAGTCAAAATTATTTAATTTTCCATCATAGCCCACGGAGTTTTTTTTTTCAAATTTTCACTATTTGTTGCTAACCCAATAGTGGTTACAAAAAGTATTTTTTAGATTGACACGGATCCAGTTTTATATATTTTTACAGGCCTTTTACGTAGTTTGATCATTTAAATGGCTGCGCGTAATTCCAATGTCCGATTGGAATTATTATTACTTATTAATAAACTCCCTACTTTAAGGATTACAATTCATTCAAAATACTTATTTTACCAATAGTATTATGAGTTACAATGTGTAAAAAGGCTACTCCCTCGACGGTGATTCGAACCTTCGACTCTGAGTTTTATAATGACAGCAGAAGAATTTTACAAACGATAGGTCGGACTAAAAACATTGACTACGATTTTATATACAGTTTTTTATGCAATAGACATATTCTGGATGCGTACGTTATGATAATATAGGGTAATTGTGCACTACAAATTATATTGGAATGAAATGTGCCTCAATTAATTACCTCGAAGAATGCCTTACCAATAAAAAAGATCAATTAGAAATTCCCATTTCCGATTGGGATTATTATTACTTATTAATCAACTCCCTACTTTAAGGATAATAATTCATGAAAAATACTTATTTTACCAATAGTATTATGAGTTACAATGTGTAAAAAGGCTACACCCTCGACGGTGATTCGAACCCTCGACTCTGAGTTTTATAATGACGGCAGAAGAATTAAACTAACGATAGGTCGGTCTAAAAACATTGACTACGATGTTATATACAGTTTTTTATGCAATAGAGATATTCCGGATGCGAATGTTATGATTATATAGGATAATTGTGCACTACAAATTATATTGGAATGAAATGTGCCTCAATTAATTACCTCGAAGAATGCCTTACCAATAAAATGGATTAATATTTTCCTATATAGTGAAATAGATGTTGAGTACTTTTCCAGCAATTCTGCTGTCATTATAAAACACAGAGTCGATGGTTCGAATCACAGTCAAGGGAGTAAGCCTTTTTACACATTGTTACTCATAATACTATTGGTAAAATAAGTATTTTGAATGAATTGTAATCCTTAAGTAGGGAGTTTATTAATAAGTAATAATAATTCCAATCGGACATTGGAATTACGCGCAGCCATTTAAATGATCAAACTACGTAAAAGGCCTGTAAAAATATATAAAACTGGATCCGTGTCAATCTAAAAAATACTTTTTGTAACCACTATTGGGTTAGCAACAAATAGTGAAAATTTGAAAAAAAAACTCCGTGGGCTATGATGGAAAATTAAATAATTTTGACTTTGCCCTCGTCCAGATAGGAGCGGAAAAGTTAAAAATAAAAATAAAATAGAAGGAACAACGTGCTCGGGTTGGGACTTTCCGTTTTCTAATTGTCATTTTATTATAAATATTGTGTAATTTTTTCAAATCAATTGTATGCCAGTGAATTTTAAAAATAATAACAATGAAACATATTCGACTTGGTCGCCGATAAAAAAATACTTAGAATCAATATTTTCCAATTTTCTTCGGCCATCTGGTGCACTGATATGTTCTAAACCAAGATCCAAAAAAAAATTAAACAAAATACGTTGCATTATTTTTTTATAGACTCAGCCTCTAAAACCGGATTATCCAGATATGAGCGTAAAAGTTTAAAATTAAAAAAAAAATAGAAAAAAAAATCGCGCCCCATACAGACTTGCCACATTTTCTTTATCATATTGTTATAAACATTAGGCAATTTTTTTCAAATCCAGGAACATGTCGCATCATGGTCAAAAATAATAATAATGATATACGTAAAAGTTTAAAATTAAAAAAAAAATAGAAAAACTAAATCGGTGGTATACAGACTTTCCATTTTACTTTACCATATTGTTATAAACATTAGGCAATTTTTTTCAAATCCAGGAACATGGTGCATGATGGTCAAAAATAATAATAATTATATAAAAGTTAGTCGCCAAAAAAAATATACGTAGAATTAAAATTTTCCAATTTCCTTCGACCATCTGGTGCACTGATATGTTCTAAACCAAGATCCAAAAAAAAAATTAAACAAAATACGTTGCATTATTTTTTTATAGACTCAGCCTCTAAAACCGGATTATCCAGATATGAGCGTAAAAGTTTAAAATTAAAAAAAAAATACAAAAAAAAATCGCGCCCCATACAGACTTGCCACATTTTCTTTATCATATTGTTATAAACATTAGGCAATTTTTTTCAAATCCAGGAACATGTCGCATCATGGTCAAAAATAATAATAATGATATAAAAGTTAGTCGCCAAAAAAAAAAAATACGTAGAATTAAAATTTTCCAATTTCCTTCGGCAATCTGGTGCTGATATGTTCTAAACCAAGATCCAAAAAAAAATTAAACAAAATACGTTGCATTATTTTTTTATAGACTCAGCCTCTAAAACCGGATTATGCAGATATGAGCGTAAAAGTTTAAAATTAAAAAAAAATAGAAAAAAAAAATCGCGCCCCATACAGACTTGCCACATTTTCTTTATCATATTGTTATAAACATTAGGCAATTTTTTTCAAATGCAGGAACATGTCGCATCATGGTCAAAAATTATAATTTACGTTACAACATATATTATACAAAAACGCCTATAAAAATTATTATAAAAAATTTAGATATATATATATATTATGATCGGCAAGACATTAATAAAGAATTCCTCAAAATTTGGATTTTATTGGTCACCCCAGTTGGTCAGTACAGACCCGCAAACAATCTGCCGTGCGCGCGGACCCACGGCGCCGCGCGGTATAGAGGATGGGATGGATCATAGGGGATATCTTCACTCCGGTGTAATCCTGGAATGTATCTAAACTATCGTGAGCGACAGATTAATTCAAACAAACTTTTAAATAGAAAGTTTGTTTGAATTAATCAGTCACTAATGCGGCGTGATTTTAAAATAAATCGGTCATCATCAAAGTCAAGGGCGACAGGATGTTTGGGCAGCAATTGTATATGTTAAAGACTTTGTTTATTAATATAATTTGGTCTTGTTGTTTTCTTGTTTTGGAGAAAATCGAATTTTATATATTTACCCTACAATTTTACTCTATATACTTTGGTCATCTCGACCACCAACTTCAAGTGTGATAAACAAACTGTGATAGGGACAGGCAGACGGTCCCTAATAAGTGTCCACTTCTAGTTTCTCACAGGGATTGTAGTCATTTACTTATTATACTAACACTACTTGTCTACCGGAAAGATTTATTAAATCATGCCGGTAGACAAGTAGTATGCTTGGTATCTTGAGGTACACCCTATAACGGCTACTACAGGCAATATAATGCAAAGGTTTGGACCTCTAACATTTATGGATGGTTAAAGGCTACAGGTATTGTATTATGTGATTTTCTTTCTCTCCCTTCTGGCGCAGAGGGCGTAGAGGGCGTAGAGTCTGAAGGCTTAAATGAGTTTTCGGTCCCGGATGGGAGACAAGTGCAAAGATTGAGGGTTTAGTGGGTATTGAATTACAGGGTAAGTCGTGAGGCGAAAATCGCCGTGCCATTGGTAATTACTTTCCCTCACAGAAAATAAAGTGCAACGAGACCCTAGACAATTAAAAGATGAGTGGTGGAAATGGAAAACTTCCCACCTGCCCATTCGACCACTGAGCTGGGTACATCGAAATATTTGTTAGTATAAATTTTTATATATTCGGATCGAATAAGCGATATTAGTATTATTTTTTATTATTTATTACAATTAATTCTTTATTCGTTCAAATTATTACATCTACCGTACAGATTAATAAAACTAAATTTTCTTAAAATAAATAGCTGTTTACAATATTCAATTAAATCCATAGCAAAATATACCATTAACAATGTTATTAATTAATTATTCTCGATAAATATCTGCTTCATTCACCAACATCCCATTTATGTCCACCTCATCCGTAAATAGTGGCACATCTATTGCAGCCGCATTCGTCGTGACCTTTTTAGCCACACATATTTCTTCAGCTTGTTCCGCATCTTCATCCTTCTTTTTTAAATCTCTCTCCGGTTTTTTGTTACTATCGCTGGTATCCGACATGGTGCACGAAGCGCAGCTATTTGCAAACTAAACTACTCCACAAACGCACCTTATCTAATAATAACTAATCAAATATATCTGCCTCATCAACAGGATTACCGTTTAAATCAGTTAAGCACATAGTGGGTGTGTCCACGGCACACCTTCGTTTCCTCACTTTAACTTTTGCACTTGAATCACTTTGGGTAACAGCTTTATTTTCGGCTTCATTAGTAGTAGACGTTTGATTTTGTTCCTCCATTGGAGCACTTGGTGTATTGTCAGGCGACGAAGAACTAACGCTCATTGTAACTAACAATGGATGCGTATGTTTTATTTACAAGTAATGATAAGATAACTTAAGCAAATAATCTGATAATTGCTATCGAGCTGAAAATAATGCTATTCGTGCAATTGGGAAATTAATACTGATTGCTTCTAAAGTACCTAACTTTAGAAATGATTATTTTAATCGTGTTCTCACTCCTTACATCTGTAGGCGTGTAATAAATATCTTGTTTATTAAATGCACGCTGTGTGCAAATTGCTATTTAAACACGTTTAAATAATTTGGGAGATAAAACTTTGCAAAAAAACATTGTAAAATTATATTTAATTTATTTTATGTGCATACATTCCGCCAAGTCGTGTTTGTACAAACGTTTAGATAATGCTAGTAATTTAAATGGAAAATAAATATTTGCAAATTATATTAGTGATTAGTATGTAAATAGCAATATATGATAAGCCAAGCAAACTACTCGAACACGTCCACGGGTTGTCCATTCATGTCCACGTTGCCGTTGTGGGGTACATCAATTAGACTCCGTTTTTTCCTGCTATGAGTAGCGGCTGCAGGAGCATCCGGGACGTCCTCAGATTGCTTGTCTTGTTTGTTATCATTGCGTTCAGAATCCATCTCTAGAAATTAAAATTATTATTATTGCTCCCTTAACTGGCGGAAAAGCTGATAGGGCTAATAACTCTATACAAATAAAAGTATTTTTTTAAAGTTCTAAATCGAATTATTACAACATAAAGGATAAATAAAACGATTTTTTACTTTTATCACACTTCAGTTACAGTTTGCAACTAGTTTCGGCTAAGCTCTAGCCATTTTCGAGCTCCTCCGATGACATGGCTAGAGCTTAGCCGAAACTAGTTGCAAAGTGTGACAGAAGTGTGATAAAAAACAAAGTAAAAATCGTTTTATTTATACTTTAAAATGAATTATCGCAAAGTAGACGCCTTAACAATTCAATATATTACAACATAAATCACGCCAATTTCTTCCCTAATACCTGGAAAAAATAAAGATGTACTTCCGTTTACAATCTTAATATAAAATTATTAAATTTTTTATTTGGCCGGTTTATACCCTCTATAAATATCCTATAAATATATATATATATATATATATATATATATATATATATATATATATATATAATCGATAACAATACGTTCATATACAGCATTGCTATATTCGGAGATTAATAAAAAAATTCAGAATAAATTGTATGTCGGTTTCTTTTTTCTTCGAAATAATAATTATTATGAAAATGCAAAATATTCAATAGGGACTGAAATATTTCCAAAATAACTTTACTCTACTAAGAGTATATATGAACAAATTATTTTAATTCATACATTTTTTATTATTAACTATCTATACATAAAATACTAATAATAATCATGCTTACTGTTATTAATAACACGAATCTACTGCTTACTATTATTCTTCTCTATCAGCACTCCGCGATGGACAGGTCTATTTTAGAGTCGATGCACTTGTGGCGGTTTGATTTATAGAGAAATGCACTCGTGATCGGTGGGGGAGAAATACCAATAAGGCCGTCGCGTCGCGGGGAGTTTAGAAAATCAAAACAGGTTTCAAGGAAATTCCGGCAACGCGAGATATTTAAATATAGATGCGACGCGATTCGGGTAAGGATATTTTCAGATCAATACAATTGTATAATACAATAAAAATAAATACGGTCGTCACGCAAATGTAGAATATGGATTTATACATATAAAGTCCGATCCACATTTGCAAATATTTACTTTCGGGCTCAAATTTAAGTTTGTATTCACACTGATAATTATTATATACATACATTTGCATAACATACATATTTGCAAATATGGACATTTTTGATATACAATACATGTTATTCAGGTAGAGCCATAATAAATTATTTTTGCGGTCGTTCCGAATACGTTTGGTGATATATCCCAGGGGAAAAAAAGGAAACCAGCATAGAAATATTGGAGACAACATACCTCGAAAAGCCGAAAATGGGAAGAAGTCCTAGAAGCAATTGACGACGACGTCTGAGGGTAGGAATACAGTAAGCTGAGGACAATACCCCCCTGTCCTTGATCTATAGGGACGAGAAGAGATCTGTGGTAGAGCACCTCATCTCCAAAAACTCAAACTAAAAATCGATACAATACTGAGATTCAGCTCCAAAAGAGCATTTCTGAAATGATAATTTCAAGCAATTTTTACGAATATTGAAGGGTTGTGACGCGAAAATGGAAGGAGATATCCATAAACGGTTTTCGTATTTTTAATTAGCATTCTAACTATTATTGATTTGTAGCATAAAATCAATTTTGAAATTTTTGATTTTTATTGTCCTTTGCTCATTTTTCGGTGTTTCACATCCTACGTTAAAAGTAATAGAGATAGATGGGGGATAATACAGTTCTCATATGGAAAGCCACCCCCTGAATTCAAAAACACAAGCTAGAAGTCGGTATGACAAATACTTTCTGAGATACAGCTCAAAAATGGCGTTTCTAAAATGGTAATTTCAAGAAATGTTTACGATTTTGAAAGGTTGTGACGCGAAAATAGAGATATCCACACACGCTTTTAAAATTTTAAATTAGCATTGTAATGGACATTCATTGTTAGCATAAAATCAATTTTTAAATTTTTGTTTTTTAATGTAAAAATTTGACATCTACCCCCTTTTGATAATTTCTCAGTTTTTTTCATTCCATGTTAAGAGTAATGGATATAGGAATATTACAGTTCTCCTATGCAAAGCCTTGGATCCAAAAACACAAACTAGAAGTTGACACAACAAATACTTATTGATATACAGCTGGAAAAGGACGCATGGTCGCAAATAAATATACACACTTGTTAATACTTCTTTATTATTAAACAATTGACTCTTTTGCAACAGCTGCACGCCAATAACTCCACGGCGTGCAAATACAACCTAAAATTAGTTTTGCGATGTAAAAAATCATTTCGATATCACAATTCTTGTTCGGTTTCGCGATTAGTTTTTGTAAGCATTTTTTTTTTACTCCGGCGGCTTCTTGTGCAAGCCCCAGCCGTGGAAGCACTTGGTGAATCGTTTTGACTCTTTGTTTTTGAGCGTGAGGAACAATTTGCGCGGCCTCTCCGGCTGTTTGACCCGCATGTGCTGAATGTAGACCTGAGCGGATTTGTACGCCAGTTTAATTTCCACCTCACTGCATTTGGCGCCCAGCCAGAGGAAGACCTGCTCCCCGTTGTCCAGTATCATTATGTCATCATCAGCCAAATCATCCTATAATAATAAAAATCACACTTATTTAAGATTCAAATTTCAAAGGCCAATTTGATGCAGTACCAAAAGGGGGCCTCGGGCGGCAAAATGGGATTGAACAATTGATTTTTTTTATAACTTCATGTGAAAACAGCTACATGGACGGCATGAAGCTGACTTAATTTTTGCACTTACCTGACAGAAATCGGAACATTTTTCAGACACGATGAAATAGCCTTTTTCGTTCGAACACCTAAAGAGCCGGGTGTATTCCATGAAGTTGGCCTCTTTTTCATATGGTTTCTTTCCGTTTATCCCTACCCAGAAAAAGTTATCGGGTTCCTCTCCCTCAGCGAGAACCTGCAGGCTTACCCATGGTCCGTTGAACATTTCCTCAGCGATCTCCTGAATCAGACGGGCCTCATCCGGATCGGATTTAGAACCGACCCAAACGTATACGATTCCAGTCTCATCTTGCTCGAATGGCACGTTTAAAATATAACTAGAAATAAAAATAAAAATTATTACAGATATATTCGTAGATGATCAGGTGATGCTAGCACAAGATAAAAAAGACCTGGGATTCATAACAATGGGGCCTGACAGTCAACAACAAAATGAAGTACTTATGTGCAAAAGAAATATCAGCGCTCCAAGTGGACGAAGATGTTGAAATCGCACCGTGCCTAGAATACACATACTTGGGTACAAAAATAACAAGCTGTGGACGAATGGAACCAGAAATAGAACAGCAGCTACATCCTGAACTTGAGATGAATTATTTGAGGAGGGCATCAAAAAGCTTGTGCCACGGCTCACAAACTGCAAAGAACGGGAAGGCAACTATGTGGACAAGTAACTGACATATGAGGCATTCAAAAAATATATTTTAATAATAACATAAAAATATATTTTTTAAATGTGAGGGTTGGTCCATTTTTGCTTTGAATGCCTCATTATTATTATTATTACTAACATAAAAAAAGATCTGTTTTAAATGTGAGGGTTAGTTCACTTTTGCCCTCAATGCCTCATATGTACCAACAAATCCTGTAATTTTTTTTATATAACTTAAAAAAATTAGACTAATCGACTATTCTTACTTTCTATTCTTTATATACTACAAATAATTTTTCTTTGGTTTGAAATCGTCTAAACACGGCGAAGAAAGTATTTGATTAAAGCTTTAATAACTTTACCATTCATAATGTAAATTTAAACACTCACCAAAAAGCTGAATTCAGTGTCGCAGCATCGGGCCGCACTTGTATCAGTCTGGTATTCAGCGCACTGCCATTCGATCTCAAATGATAAAACTCGACGGCATTTTTCTCCTTTTGTTTCCGTTTGCCCTGGTGGATGATAAGCTTGCGTTTGAAATGTGCCATGAATTTCATATTTTCCTGCTGTTGGTGCGTGCGCACAACTTCCAATTTATCCTCGAAAAGCGCTTTAAACTTCTTCTGCAAAGTAAACGTGAAGGTGAGCCACCCCATGTTGGACGCCTCACGCCCCTGCCAGAAATAAACAACACACTGGAAGTCCTCTTCTAACGGCTCGCCCTCCTCTATATCATCCGCTGGTATCCAGTACCGACATAAGAAAACGTAACAGTCCATCGAGTAAAAGTGTCCCAACTCCTCCTCGGGCAATCGCACAAACTTTTTACCCTCCAAAACAAACGCCTCCATCGCTTCCAGATCCTCATTCCACTCCTCCATGAGCTGCTGTGCTTCAGCCAGCAACATGGGTGGCTGACGCGGTGTGAACAACACCGTCAAATCAGCTTTAGTTTCCTGTTGTTTGGCCCATTTTGTTAAATCAGCTCCGGTTTTCTGAACGGACTCCGCTGTTCGTGTGAAATCAACCGCAATCACCTCATCCCAACCAATAAATTTGTACTTGAATACTTGCGATTCGGTACCTTCACGTACCCGTGTGACTACAGCGTAGTCAGGACGATCGATCATGTTGAAAAGCTCTTCGGAGAGCTTTACTGCAGCTGTTTTTACGAGCCGCGTCGACTTTTTACCAACCCTTAAAAATAGTATGTCGTTGATTATATATTATGCAAATAAGAAGAATTATATTATATTATATTCCTGCTCTCCATCAATGCATTTCCAGTTTGCTACTAAATTTGAAAATAAACTCAATCACACACAAAACGCACCGCGCTAGGAATAATTTTATATCGAAATTTACTTACCAAACAAATACATCTAAATAACAATCCAATATATAAACATTTTTGCTGTTTAATAAAGTATTGACGAATTTCCCATGGGGTACCTCGACCTGTGGCAGTTCCAGGTATCCCATTCCCAATTGCACTTGGTACAAGCGCGGCGGTACCGGTAAGAAATCGGCGTCCACATGCTCCTGTACAAATAAATTACAACATTGAAACCAAAAAAAGTGAGTACATATAGATAAATATAAATCACCTCTAAAGGATCCTCTGGTGGATTCCCCTCCGTTTCACCCAATGCTATCCAAAACTCTGCCGTTTCGCTCCCCATCATCTCCGTGAGGATTTCCGCCTTATTCTTGCGCTCATTTTTATTAATTTTTTCAACCATTAGCCGCGTCTTGGACTTCAAAGTATTTTTCGATTTTTTACCATACCATAAAAATATTTTCAGACCCGTGTCCAGCATAAATACGAATCGCGGATCCAAACATTCAGCAGTCACTGCCACAGGCTCCAAATGAATGGACGCACCTGCCGCATGCACGCGATAAAATCGTATCTCGTAAGTCTACAACAGTTATCTCTTTAATATCAGTATTTCAACTTTAGTTTAGTGGTACTTGCCATATCCTCCACGGTGAAGAACCCGCTACATGTGCGACCTCCCTCTATATATGTAATCCGCGACTCGAACAACGCAAGGAATTCCTCTGATTCGTCACCTTGTTCTTCTCTAATGGTGCGACACTGCGCCCCCAAATAATTCCTCAAGTTCACGGCGTGTATCGCAGAACACGCACGTTTGTCCAACTATCGAGTGAAAGCAATCAGTAATTTATTTTTTCAATTTTGAAATTTAAAAAAATTATGCAAATAACAATGCAATTTTATTTTAATAATTCTTAACTTATGCTAAAATATGATTGAATTCTAAGATATTATTTATGAAAACTTATGATTACTTAACATACCGAGGCTTTCTCGCCGATCCAGAAAAATATCTCCCAGCTCAGCGACGAACCGGAATCATCCAAGCTAGTCTTGAGCACGATGTAACAGTCGCCCTCATAGAATTTCCCATGCGCCACTTCATCCACTTGGTTCGGCAGAAAGTTCTCAATCTCCCATATAGTCACACCGGCCCTATGTCCAGCGTCATCATCGAAAAACTCTGAGTAGTCGAGCGGTGGTTTTTCTAGACTCTCATCCCAACGTTTCGGCCTAAAAAATATAGAAAAATAATAAGTGGTTTCTGTCGTCAATTCGTGAGAAGTACTAACTTTACAAATTCTGCTTTAAGCTCGCTTTCCGTTTTTGTGCTATTCTTATCCTTGGCTATATCTTTCATACCCTACAATCAAATTTCCGTTAGATTTATTTAGAAAATGGATATTGTGGTGCTCTACAAGCACAATTGATATCACTAACTAAGAACCAGTGAGGGTTCATATCCTATATCACAATGACTTCACTGAAGTTATTGAAACAATAGTAGTTACTGTATTTGTCATATTAGTAACTGACTTTAATTGTTATTGAAACTTACTTTTAAAATTTTTGCTTGATCCTGATCGGCTTCCTCGTGATCCCGCCTACCTCTTCGTAGCCTCATTTTTCTGGCAATTGGGTCCTTACTAGGATCTGAAGCAATGTGATTAGGTTTTGATTAAATATTTTCTTAACATGCCGGTTGAATCCAAAATTTAGTACACCACTTACTTTGAGATGCTGGTGGAGGGGGCACCATCGCCCCAGCCAGCCTCAGTTGATTTTGCAGCGAAAAATCAATATTGTAAAATTCCAAACCCGCACCTCGTGTCATCTCAGTTGGCTTTGGAGGCATTACCAAATCAGGATTATTGCGCAAATCCAATGAATCCAAATCGTTCAACAAATGAATCGCATCGGGAAGGGTTATAAGGCGGTTGGAGCTTAAATTTAACTTCCTCAAAGAACCGCATCTGAAAATCAACAACTTTTTGAAATAAGCTGTATAAAACTTTCTTATATAGACATATAAATATGTTCTAAATTTGCAATTATTCCATTAACATGTGTTCAAACTTCTTAGCCAGTAGATTATTTGAAGCAGAGATCAAAATTGAACTCATTATAAAAAATTATGTTAGTACAAATAATAATAATAACTAAATTTTGAAAATTTGAGGGTTAGTGCACTTTTGTTCTAAATATCTCATTTAAAACATTATATTTTTGGAATGAATTAGAAACTACAATTGTGACTCACCGGCACAAGCCTTCTGGTATCATCTCCAACTGATTATTGGCAGCCGAAAAGATTTCAAGGCATCCCAACTTGCCAATACCTGACGGAATACCTTCAAAGTCCATTTTATTGTCGTTTACGTACAATCGCCGTAAGGTAGAAATTTTACATAGGGATGCAGGTAATGTTGTAAGTTTATTATGTGACAAATTCAGAGTATCCAATTTCTGCCACAGTTCCATTGCTAGAAAGGCACCAAGTTGTCATATATTGTGTAGTTTTACCCTACACACATATATCCTTCTCCAATGCTATTTATAATGGATGTTTCTATTTTTTTATCCATCACATATACAAGGATTGTAAAGAAAGTAGTGGCATGTCCATCTAATTGACTTGTAAGTTCAGTATAAATTGATTTTGGCACTACTTTCTTTATAACTCTTAATTAATAAAAACACAATTACTTTGTGAGTAGTAATAGTTTAAATTCTCATAAAAGAAACCTGGTAACTGGCTTCAATTCACTTAGAAAAAATGGTCTGTATAATTTTATATGATGCCAACATCCAACTACACTACAATATCATCACTAACCTGTTGACAACTCTGTAATTTCATTATCGCTCAAATTCAGTCGTTTCAAATTGGGCAGCGAGTAGAGCGACTCGGGCACCTTTGGCAGAGCATTCTGCGCCAAATCCAAGTCCGACAGCAGAACCAGACTCTCCAAATTGCCCGGAAAGTTGTTCAAGCTGCGCTGCGTGTTTCGCATGTGCAGCGTTTCCAAGTTCACGAGCGAAGGCAATTGTCGAAACTGGAAGTGCCCCAGCGGATTGTTGTTCAGCACTAGCGTTTGCAAATTGGCCAAACGTCGCGTTTGCGGTGGCAGCGTTTCCAAATTGTTATCACTCAACTCGAGGAAAAGTAGGTCGGTTAGGTTGATGAATAGGGAATTTGGAACAGCTTCAATACTGTACAAGTAGAAAAAATATCGAATTTTATACACTCATAGGATATAAAAATATACAATCAAAGACATCTTCTCTGCTAGGTACAAGTGCGATTATAAATAATAATACCATCTAATATTACCGATCATTTTTTCGAGTACGTTTAAAAACGGAGAAGCGGACGAGCAAAAATTATATAGGGAATATAACGCTTCAAAATTCTGACAACATAATTGGTTTACAAATGTCACGACTGATGATGTGATATTTTGTTCATCCTGATTTGTGAAGCATTCATTCAATTGGTCCCAATTTAGAGAAAAAAAAAATTAAAAAGATCTGTTCTTGGCACAAAATAAATATGAGGGTTGTAAATTAAATAGTGGCAATATGCAATTTTATTAGCAAGTACAATATAAATTGATTTCTATCTATGTTGCCACTATTTTATTTACAAGTCTCATATATAATAATAATGAATAATTAACTTACTGATTATGACTCAAATTCAATACAAGCAAAGTCCTAGCCCTATCCAGCCCCTCAGGCACCTCCTTAAGATTATTATGGCTCAAATCTAGTGTTGTCAGTTCGTCCAAATTAAACAAGTCCACCGGTATCCCCGATGTTTTCACTCTGTTGTGTCTCAAATTGAGCGTCCGCAAACAATTCAGCTCGGTCAGTTCACCGTGCAGCTTCTCTAAATTATTCCGCGTCAGGGAGAGATGCTCGAGTTTTAGTAGGTTGCCCATCTCTTTGGGAATCTCTTTCAGATTTGTGCGGTCCAATTTGAGCCATTGGACGCCTGTCATGAGGCTCACTGCCTCAGGAAACCTGTCATCCTGCAAACGAATGCATGAGTGCATGATTAAGTGGGGCACCTTGCATGTGCAATTTCCAGTAATTGGCAGTGAATGGTTAATTATAGCAGTTTTTATGAAGATTGTAAGAATATTAATTATATTTGCATGTAACTACTGTTTATATTTCTCTGCATGTATTTGTTAATTTCTACTTCTTTTATATACTTTTTAATCTTTTTTATTTCAGTGAGTATCACATACATACAAATATCTATTAAAAATATCTGGTAGATAGAACATTTATTGTGATTTCTACAAGACTAATTTTCTTTTAAAGTGTTTTTATTATAGTATTTATTCATTATTTCTAATGTTATCAATTGAGTTATAATTTTTGTAATTTTTATATATTGCTGTATACAAAATATCATATACAGCAGGGGTGGCCAAAGCATCAACAAGTCGCCCATCTAACTGTTCCTAGCTGCCTGCCTGATGATGTATAAAGATTACATATTATATTAGCAATAAACTAATTAGTTTTTGAGAAGAAATCATTATTTTATATATATATATATATATATATATATATATATATATATATATATATATGTTAGTATTATCTATGTTTATTTTAAATAATATAATATTTTTGGCATTAAAATACTCTTTATCTTGATCACTTTATACATATGATCCTGGTAGACTGCTGCCTATAATTAAAAAGACAGGTTATCAAAAGAGTACAAAAGTTTGGGCACCCCTGATATACAGCAATATATGAAGGTTGTACAAATCAATTTATATTGAACTTACAAGTAAAGAGGCATTACATTCCTTAACACTCATAAGTTCAATATAAATTGATTTCTATCTATGTTGCCACTATTTTATTTACCATCTACATATAAGGCTGTATATGCTGTATACAGCTATATAAAAATTTAAAAAATAATGACATTAACTGATAACATTAAGAATAATGACTAACTGCTATAGAAAAACCCTTTCAAGCATATCTGCTAATATAATTAATTAGTAAAAATTAAACCACTTGAAAGTTATATTCATTCTATGACAAAAAAGGAGAAATAGATAAGACACAAAATAACAATGAATTTCTGAAATTATTGGTACATCAGTAAAATCATGGCAGTTTAAACAAATGTTGGTAAATTAGAGCTAGTTTTACAGAGAATTATACAAATCAGTACAGTAAATTTACTGATTTACCAAGTACTATTTGTACTGCTGGTATTTAAAAATACAATCAAAAATTAGTAGTAGTTTTAGCTACTAAGCAAAAGGAATGTTCTTTGAAAATACATCCATTTAAGAATAACAATTAGTAGTAGTATATATTATTTAATACCAAATTCATAATTTATAGGTTGGATGTGGTACAAGCTCAAATTTATTTTTACATCAACTTTGCCCTAATTTTAAAAAATTAAATTATTCTCTAATTCACATATTAAGCTGTTACTGGCTTACACTAAAGTCATTCCTGGTGAAGTCAACTCCTCTGACAAAAGGCAGCACCCCTGTGTTCGCTGTGTGTGACATTATAACTTGTATATATGACACCCTATTTCAACATACAATTCATCCAACAATGGCACAACAAATTCTTCTCACTTATGCTTATTTTGGGCGTTCTGTTTGGTTTACTACATTTTGTATTCTGCGATAAGATTAAATGCCACAAAAATAACAAGGTATTTTGACAGGTAAAGGCGGTGTTGCCTAATCAACTTGAATTTATAGCAATCTGAAGTTAGGCATAATAAGAGGTTTCTTCTGTATAACGTCCTCTAGTGGTTGATAGTACTAGCTGAGTTTCATATAATGTATTCGTATATTTGGCTGCCTATAGTTATTTAACTTTTAGTTTGAAATTAAGCCAAACATACTTTTACCTTTAATTTCATGCAAAAAATAGCGTCTAAGCACAAAGTAAGTCTCAGGCTGTCTAATGGCTTTTCATTAACATATCAAAGTGTATAATTCTTAATTCAACTAACTTCAATGTCTAATGCTTGTTTCATATTGAGCAAGATTGTACATGCAATTCCATAAGGAAAAAGAAAGAGTATGACAATAGGTGTAAACAGGGTTTCCAATATATGCTCATCCGATTCATCTCCTGTTTTAACTTAACTGTTGTTGTTTCCTGTAATTAACACTGACCTAGGTCTTGATATTTCGAACCAACTTTTCAAGAACCATCCTTGCTTCTTCTCTATTACATCCCACTTCAAACAACATTATTGGTTTCACACACGCATCGCAGATCTTGTAAGCCTTTACAAGGTTGCCACAAAATAGAAAATAAAACAATTTCTTGATATTAATGTGTTTTAATTAATAACATTACCATTTTTCTTAATGTGTACAATGATTACAAAATATATGTATATATCACTAAAGTTTGCGTTTTTAAAAAAAGGAAATCTTATTTTTATTTATATATTATTTTTTTAAACAGTAAAACTTGCTCGATTAACAAGGTGTATTTTTTTTCAAATAGGACAATAGAAACGTCTACGCCAGAATACAAAACACAACACACAAAAATCACATCTATATTTAAAATGGCGACGCGATGCGCGTCGCAATGATAACAAAAACAACACAGCATTTATATTTTACATGACTAGAGAATTTCTTTTTCGAGGAAAACATTTAAGACGTGTTTTCACCAAGTATATTTGGGAAGAGAACGCAACGACACCTAAAATGTAAACGGTGTTCCTTGAAATTAACCAATAATTAATCATTCTGTTATCGTAAGGCTCTGTTGTATAAAGGCTAGTTAACTATAGCATGAGATTATATTATTAGATTTTGCATACATTATTTGTTAACTTACAATTTTATAGTCATCTACCTCTGTTTATATATGGCAGGGCTGGCCA
The DNA here is from genome assembly GCA_963942505.1 of Lordithon lunulatus. Lineage (NCBI taxonomy): Eukaryota > Metazoa > Arthropoda > Insecta > Coleoptera > Staphylinidae > Lordithon > Lordithon lunulatus. The sequence continues at coordinate 37,910,507 of OZ012671.1, forward strand.
ACTTTTGTATACATAAGATCGACTTTTTATCTTAAAAAAGTGTCGCGATCGAGTTGTCATTAGTGCTGTATCACGTAGTCTAATCGGTTCCCAAGTTAAAACGTAGCGAGCGATCGGCCTAAAATCGATCTCGATCGAATTGTTGGACACCCCTGATATATGCATTATAAGTCAAAGTTGTTACAAGTGACAATTGAATCATAGATTAGAAATTAACTCGAGAGTTATTTGCTTTATACAGCCGAGGCTATATGTATAATGCTGAATTTAATTTATACATCACATATATACCATTAGCATTGGTAATTTTGACTTTAAAGTGACTAAATATTTCAGTATTAATTTCTTGATTACGTTAGTCCTGAAGTTTACTTTAGAGCGACATGCTAATCACAAATCATGCGATATCAAATTATCAGCTAAGCAAAAGGAACGCCGTTTGAAAATACATGTATTTAAGATTAGAGGGCCTTAAGCTGTAAATATTGGTTAGGGAAACGTAATTTCCACTTAAACTCGTTGTGTTGTTAAATTAAGGCTGGTACTTATTGTTATTGGAATGAAAAGGGAAATAAATTTTACATTTGTCAACAAATACAAAAGTCACCACACCATGGACTAAAAATGTCTGACTATATTACCCGAATCAAAATTTGTAAGAATTACTTTTATTTGCGAATTTATTTAATGTGACGGCAAACGTTAAATAATATAGGAAAATACTCAATTAAAAATAAGACCCAAGTAACACAATACTTATTATGCATTCGTACAATATTTATCTCTCTCAAATCTTTTAATTTTCTTGGACATCTAAGCTGTTTTCGTTTATTATTAGGGAGCTGTTCTTAGAACAGCGTAGAACAGACTCCAGAACGATAAATATATATATATATATATATATATATATATATATATATATAAAAATGGAGATTATGATAAACAATATTATTATTGAAATTATTATTACTTACTAAATCTTGATTATCACATAACATAAAATATATATATATATATATATATATATATATATATATATATATATATATATATATATATATATATATTGTTATGTACATTATGTTATGTGATAATCAAGATTTAGTAAGTAATAATAATTTCAATAATAATATTGTTTATCATAATCTCCATTTTGGAGAAATATTGATGACTCTCGTGATGTGTAACTTGGGCAGAACACGGACATGCATTTTTTCGGTACTACAGTAGATGTTTCTACGTTAGCCAGGGCAACCCTAACCACAGGGCTAAATTTTCCTGAGGCGCAAACCTTTTGAGGGCGCAATTTGATCACTTATTTAATAACCCGCGTGTATTATCTTATGAAGAGGTGCGCATTATTTTCACGGCGCCGAATATCTTAGGACGGCTCTATCGTCGGCAAATGAATGTAAGTTAGTTTCATTAATATACATATAAACACATATTGTAGTACCTTTAACACGTGTTTTCTCAAACTTCGAATCTTCTCGCAAACGTACACAATACAGTTTGTGAAAATCTCATGCATTCAAGGTATTAAGCGTGAATTACATCAGTGATTCTCAAAGTGGGAGCGCAAAAAAATTGATTACCGTTTATTCGGGATGTTTTTCAACACATACCCGTTCTTCAGAAGGTCCTTTGCAATGTTTAAGTGTGAAAGGGGGTCGCGCACCAAAAAGATTGAGAAACACTGAATTACATTGTACTAGATTCGTCAAGAAACTTGAAGAAGTTTCTAGTTTCAATTATTCATGTGCTATATGTACTATGACCAATTACGTACTGCGCATGTCTTTTAGACTTTATTGGTCATAATACGAGCTGAACACAAAACATGAATAATTGAATCTTGTTCAAGATTCTAGTGCAATGTAATTCATGCCTTAAAATGGTACGTGAACTATTTAACGATTTGTCGAAAAAAAACATGTCCGCGTACCTATATACTACTAATAATGCCCCTGCTACTATAAAAAAATGTCTGGTGTATAACATTATTTGATAAAATAAATGGTTTATAGCGTGGATTATTTATACCTTTTCCGTTTCAATAGAATATTTAGGAGGACAGGAAAATTCCACCTCCTCCTTCTGCAACTCCTCCTTTTCCAACTGCCCCTTTTCCGGCTCCACGCCGTCATCCGACTCAATAAGCATTTCCTCGCCCATCACCCGTTTCTCGCTCGAAATGCTCAGCCAAAGCGCGACGAGAATCGCGGAAAGAATCGCCGTCAGCAAAATCCATTTAGGGATGCCCGAATTGCGAGACGCGCAGTCCAGCCAGTCGCCCGAGGGGTTTATCTGAGTCATTGCAACGAATTTCTCAATTGGCATCGTTCGCACCTTCGTTTCGGGTATTTTGTACTCGACGTTGTAGCCGATCTCAATCTGACTCTGCACCAGCGGGTCCGAGATTATGATCTCCGACTCGAACATCTCCAGCTCAGGGTCGAACATCATTATGTTCTTGGGGTTGTCCTGTTCGATAATCACTAGAATGCTTGAGAGTTCGCTTTGCTTCTTTTTCGACATTGCGGTGCAGCCTGTATTGCAAGACTTTTTCCGGTCAGCATCATATGCCTCACTGCAAGCTGAAAATTAGTGAAAATTAGTACAGAAAAACCAATTCATATTGATGATGATCTTATTAAAACAGAAAGGATGTATACTCCCTACGCAAAATTAAGAAACATAGCAAACGAAAAAATAATAGCGACAAAAGTAATTAACGGCAAAATATGGATTGAGGGAGATTGGTACAAAAACAACAAAACAACAGTTGGTAAACATGTAGAAAAATAATTCATATACATATAAAAATTATTTCATTCAAAATTAATCTATTAGTGTTGTGCAATAAATGTAACATTAAGGTCATATATATGTCACAATTGTTGGTGTAAAAACATTAATAGGAAATAGTTAATCAATGAAATACAACAACAAGGTTACCACTTAAAACAGCCCTTACACAAGTAGCACTCTTCCTTGGTGGTGTTAAGATCGTGATCGTCCTTCAGGTAGATGATGTTGAAAAACCGGCATCCGCGCTGGCACACGTCCTGCGCCTCCTTATCCTGAAATTGATCCGTTATAATTACGCGCGATGCAATTACCCTTTCGTTCCGGTTACCTTGGGCAACTGGAAAAAGCTGTCCGAACACACGTCCCTGCACTGATCCATGTCCGTGCTGAATTCGCTAAATATAATCTCGCAGTTTGCGACACACGCGAACATAAGGAACGCCAACAGCGATTCCCGCCGTGCCGTACACATCTCCATCAACAAATTTACGGTCGCCTGTGCATAATAAACCCCCCGAGACACACCACAACTGACTTGACAGGACGAGTAAACAAAAAATCACTGCGGTGCGCGCAGGCGGCGTGAAGCCAGAAAATTCGAACGATTGCAGCGCACGAACTATTTTTGGTATGTGAACGCTGTTTAATCATTAATAATGGTTGTATACATTCACAACTGGCAGTAGTAGGCATTATTATTTGAACTACTATGTTATGTGAACACAGCGTATGGGCGTGGTTAAAGAAGGCAGTAGGTCATTTTATACGAAACCATGCGCTGCGTTCACACAACATTGTAGTTTAAATAATGATTCTAGACCTGAACTAGTTGATGTAGAACTGATATTTGTTATTGTTTCATCAATTGATTGCATTAAAATTGCATGCTGTGTGATTGTTAATAAAGTTTTTAATATAAAACAGAAAATTGTACATTTCAAGATAACAAAATAGGAAGCACCGCCCAACTGAAAACGTTGTATCACTTTCTTCGCATAAATTGAGTCGTACATGGAGATTTGCTAATAAAAAATCACATTTTTTTCAAGTCCGCCTTATATTGTTCATCGTACACAAACCAGTCTTTCTCCTCCACTAATTTCTTCGCCCAGTAATCAATTTGTGTTTGCAAAGTGCCATCATCCCCGCCGTATTCAATAGGCAGCACCGCTTTATCAACAACTGCATGCAAAGATTCCATTCCGCCGAAATGTACCTTAACGCGCGCCTTTAGTTTATCACTCATAAAACTCTTGAAGATATTCAGTACGACATTCACATAGATCGGTGCATTGACAAACTCTAGCTGTTTAGGTCGACAGTGATAATTCTGCCATGCGTGTACCGCTTTTTTGATAATTTTTGGCGTCATTTGCCTGGCATGTCCCAGGGACACTCCGACCATATCAAATATCGCGGTTACCCCATAAATTTGCGCGTTTTCGTCCTCGCGTGCAGCAATATCTAAAATCATTTTCCCAGCTTTGAAAACGTCGTCTTGTAAATGCCTGCGGGGATTGTGCGCTGCGGTCCGGATGATTACGACGAGACGGCCCTCGTGGTGTTTCCGCAGAGGCACAAACACCCCCAGACGGACCAACTCCTGAATCTCGCGCAGTGTGGGATCCCGGTTGGCAAACCACTCGGGGATCTCCGCACGCATCACGTAATAATTGGACAGCTTCGTTTTGACCTTCTCGTGGTTAAACTTGCAGCCACGCAGGAAGGCCAGAATGGCGTCATCGTCCAAACAAGCGTGAAACTGCGGGTTGGTTTGCAGCCAGGCACGAATTTCAGCGATAGATTTCGCTCGGTTTTCATCAGTTTCGTTGAGATTTTCACGCGCGTACTTTTTAGCCGCCTCGTCCAACTTGCACACGTACTCCGACGACATATTCCGGTCGTACTAAATTATTTACGGCCGCACAATTAAACGCAGCATGTACAAAGGTCGTGGTTATTCACGATATGCACGGAAGCTTTTTTTGTAAACAAAACACAATCAACGTGGGTCATGATTAATCTGGATTGTGGGATGCATGTGCGCGCGAAGTTCTCGATAAGATTATAACTTTTTCTCTTATGAACAAAGTAATGACTGATCTATTCATGCAATTAATATAGAATGCTGGAAAACTAAACTAGTTACAGTTGGACGCTGCAGGCCTTTGCAGGACTCTGACCTTCGAATCGAATTTTCTTCTGTACGTATTGTTCTCACCAGACGCTAGGGAGGTAATGATCCACCCGGGTATAGCCATGCGTGCCCGCGTATGGCTGAATACAAGGGAAACGTTACGTACCCCATTACTCGCCGCACGTTACCTTAAATTTGGTGGGGCCATTTCTGTTAACCTTATTTTTTTTTTTTTTTTTCATCTGGGGTGGAATCTTCGAAAGACACCCATGCCTCCACTATCACCACTATGGTGATAGGCATGGGTAGTGTCGGATTCACCCCGCGTATTGGCCGGGGCGCCTACCGACTAAACCAAAGCCCAGGTTCTGTCGACGAGGGGCTTGACCGCCTAACAGGCATTCCTAAGCCCCCCGGACCGTCTTACGTCAGTTCGTTATTCGGGTCTCTTGTTAATAAAAGCGGGAAAGGTATGAAACAAATGAAAAATGGGGGAACGAGGTCAGTCCGTCAGTTTCCGTCTTTCGTCTTGGTCCGTTAGTCTTGTGGGTTCCGCAAGTCGTCGTCGAACTTTCTCCCCATCACTGTCCGGGAGAAAGCCGCGAACGCGTCCCACTTGTCTTTGTCTTCGAGTATACTCGTACCTATACTCTCCGGTCCTGTCTCTCCTGTCTGCAGCCAAAGGTGTGTCCTGTTGGTCTCCCAGCGGGGGCAATGGAATATGGTGTGGACCGGATCATCGGTACCACCACATTATCGGCATTTTGCAGATTCCGCCTTCCCTATCCGGTAGAGGTATGATTGGAACACTCCATGTCCGGATAGGGTCTGGGTAGTCCAATGATCCAGGTCCCCATGGCCCCTCGTGACCCACGGCTCGATCTGCGGGATCACCCTCCTCGTCCATGCACCATTTTGGCTGCCTTCCCACCTCGTCTGCCACGCTCGGTAGGTGTCCTGCCTTGCTTGGTCCTGGGCTTCTCTTCGAGTTGCTCCGCCCCTCCTCCTCTCGTCGATTCGTGCGCGTTCGATGACCAGAAGGTCGCCGGGTATGGTGCCGGCAATTACCTCCACCGCATCGGTCGATACAGTCCTGTACGCCATACTTATTCGGAGCGCGCTGGTTCTCAGCGCCCGCCGTAGCCTCTCTGCGTTCCTTTTGGTCTTCGTAGCATCCGCCCAGGTGGGGGCAGCGTAGGATAGCTGGGCTCGAGAGACCAGCGCTAACAATCTTCTCCTTCCCATGCTAGGGCCTCCAAGATTTGGGAGTAGTCTCGCCAATGCGGCCTCCGTTCGGGTTGCTTTTGCTGCTGCTTCCAACACTTGGGCAGTGTGGTGTGGGTTGGACTCCAGGATCGTACCCAGGTATTTGATCCTTCTTAGAATGGGATGTGTCACTCCCAGTAGCTCGATGGTTCTGTTGGCCTCGTGGACACCTGCTCTCTTAGTGGAGAGCAGGGCGACCTCCGTTTTGGCAGCCGCGATGGTTAGACCGTTGCCCGTCGTCCACTCAGCCACCATGTCCACTGTGTCTTTCAGTTTGGTTTTGGCCAGCTCAAAGTCCCTTGCCCTGACGACCACCGCTAGATCGTCAGCAAATGCCACCAACGATGTTTCCTCCGGCAGCTCAAGCCGCAGGACGTCGTCAAAGGCCACGTTCCACAGGAGGGGGCCCAGGACGGATCCCTGGGGTACCCCCCCCGTGACCTCATGGGTTCCGAGTCCTGCGGTGCCCTCATAGGTGACCCGTCGGTCGCTGAGGTAAGCCCTAACAATGTTTTGTAGGGCTCTGGGAATGTTCTTCCGGGCGAGCGCTGCATTAATGGTTCCCTATGGTAACGTGTTGAATGCGTTTGCTACGTCCAGGGTTGCCATAATGCAGTGGGCTCGCCTTCTCCATGTGCCGGTGTTCGCGCTCTTAACTTGCTCCCTCACCGCCAGGATCGCGTCCGTGGTGGATCGGTTCCTCCTGAACCCGTATTGCTGGGTGTGGAGACCGCCTGAGGCTTCAATCGCCTCCGTTAGTCGGCTATCATCCTCTCTACCGTCTTCACAAGTCCGTCGAGTAGGCAGATAGGACGGTAGGAGGAAGGGTTCTTTGCTGGCTTCCCGGGCTTGGGTATCAGGGTGAGCTTCGCGGTTTTCCACTTCCGTGGAAAAACGCCCACCCTCATGCATTGATTCGCTATGTGTGCCAGGGCCGGGGCAATACCCTGGGCTGCTGCTTTCAGCAACTCGTTGGGTATGCCGTCCGGCCCTGGTGCCTTCTTGTTGGGAAGTTTCCCTAGTGCGTGAAGGGCCTCCTCCTCTTGCCATTCATCGGGTTCTTCGCATGCATCTTCATCGTGTGGGGGCTCCGGGTTGGGGTGATGGTTTGGCGGAAACAGGGTGGTGACCACTTCCTTGATCCCTCCCGGTACAGACGCATCTGGGCCCGGTGGTCTTGCTGCTATCTTCTTTGTTACGAGTTTGTAGGGGAGTCCCCAGGGGTCGTCCTCTACTTCTCTGCACAGCTGCTTCCAGCATTTGGCCTGGCTTCTCTCTATCGATTTCCGATATTGATTCCGTTTTTCATGGTACTCCGCCCTTAGATGTTCGGTGGGGGCACCTGCTGCTCTAGCGCGCTGGGCCCTTCTCCTGGCCCTGTTCGTGAGGGTGCGGAGGTCCGCTATTTCTGTTAACCTGACGGCGGTTGAGGTTACCCCCTGCCGACGTTTGGCCGCATTACTCCCATAAGCCTTCGCGCGAGCTGGCTCTTCATATTGCGATATGTTACTGGGGTCCACGACGTAGAAGTGAGAGTAGCAGACCCCTAGATGCAACTTAACTATTAAACAGAGTGCAAATGTGTTGTAAATATATATAATAAATCTCAAAATTAACATATTTTTATTAACAACAATAAGTATGTATTTATAAATTATTCAGTATTCGTTTCCCATACTGGAACAACAATCTGAGCTCCCCAAACTTGCTGACTTTATAAAGATCTTCCGTCCATTCAATCACAAATGGTACAGGATTCCCTTTGCTATCAATTTTACCAACATTCAAAAAAATTATAAGCTGTGGACATTTTTTTAAAGCCTCCACGAAGCAACCGGATGCATCCTGCACATACTCCTTTGCTAACTCCAAGTTCACAAACTCGGTATCAAATATTAACGCTAGTTGCGAAGTATCGCAAATGTGCCAAGTGTTTGTGTTATAGTTACCAACTGGCGGTACTGTCCGTTGGGTTTTAGAGCTTTTGCACGATAAATTTGGACCCGCGCAGATACGATCTCGTAGTAACTCATAAAATCGCTAAAAAATTTAAACTGCATTAATGACCACAAAACTATTACAATTACTTACATTCGGTATATGAAATGTTAAAATGTGCGATTCCACTCCACTGCTCATAATGGAATTAATTCGTTCTGTAACAGATGGCAGCCACTCATTGAAACTCAAAACATCAAAAAAATTCATATCATAACTCTTCACCCCAGACTGTTTCCGTTTTAATTTTTTAACTGTCTTCTGTTTCTCCGGAATTATTGTGTATGGGACATTTAAAATATCTAATTTATCTGCATCGAGTATAAAATCAGTTGGCAAAACTTCTATTTCAATATTTTCCAAATGATCATCAGCATTTGCAAACTCTAAGATACTATTTTTATCCAAAATTGGCACACATTCCTCATCCAGGATATTTGACAAATTAAATTCGTAATTTGCAAATGGAATAGGATCTAAAATTAAATAAAAAGTCAACAAAGGTGTTATTAAAGCCACTTTCATTTATCATTTGGGAGCTTTTCTGGGTTGTTCCAGCAAATACCAAGAATAGCTACCAAATTATAAATGAAAGTGACTAAATGATCCAGATAACTCTTACCAAATTCATTATGAATAATATGTGCAAATTTGCTAGAAAATTTTGAATCACTTGCAAAAGCACAAACACATGCATAGTAGTGTATGCATTTAGTTTTTGTACTTGAGGGCACTGCTTTAGAAGCTGTAATAAATTTTTAAAATAAACATGTACAATCAACTTAAATTAAACTTACTTTGCAACAAATTATCCATACAACTGCAACAAAATATATCAACTTCCTCCAAACCATCATCTTTACTACACCCCAGCATTAAATGTAAATATCCTAAAGGGTTTGTAGGTGTGACAGCACATTTAACAGCCATCACAGCCTTTGAAACCCTTTGAACAACAGGCCCTTCAGTGGATTTAGCCAATGAGCAAACTCTTTTCTTAATATCCTCTTCTACACTTAAGTTATTAATTAAATCATGCTTGAATTCCAATGGAATAGCACTCGTTAAACTTTTAAGAGCAGATTCAATATGCACACAAATCGTAGATGTATTACTGACTTCGTTTTCATGGCACTTCAGTATAGAATTATCAAACAACCTTCTGCATGAATGAACAAAACATAAAGCTTCAGACAGCAAACTTGTATCCCCAGTTTCATATAAAGGCAACTGCACAAAACCCCTCTGATCAGGCCCTTTATCACGAACACGAACCGAATATATTTGCCGTGCTGTTCCCGTTTCTAGTCGTATCGAATCCAAATGCAGCTTGTGTTTATCAGAATCTTTAAACACCATGTTGCAGATGGCATTCTTGCACATGTAACCTCTAGTGCCATTTAGGTAGCCACAGTTCGGGCACTTCTTAACGCCACGACGTGTCGGACGACCCAAATCGGACAACATCTTTTGCCCATCGAATTTGCGAGATTTGCTGGTTGAACATGTTATGTTGATTATATTTGACATGCTTGTTTGTTATGACAGTTCGAGGAGGTAGTTCAAATGATACTACCGAGTAGTGTGAACATATACAACAACTAGCATACATTGTTGCAAGTAGTTCAAATGATACTACCGAGTATTGTGAATATATACAACTAATAGCATACATTGTTGCAAGTAGTTCAAATGGTTTTATGGTAGAGCGTTTAAAACTTATTTTATGCGAAAACATTTAAACAGGATAATGATTTTATTATTGATTATAATTTAAATAATATATGCAATTTAATTTACAAGTGTTTCTTAGCCAAATTCACTCTTGTTATGACATTTGTATTATAAGGTTATGTTGAAGAATTAGTATAATACAATGAATGAAAAAGAGCCTCCATTGAAGGTAACATTGAATGAAAATATAATTAACAATGTATTTTAAATTTTATATACTATTTTAGAGGTACCGCAGAGAGGATGCAGACAAAAACAGTGATTCGGAGGATGAGTATGTCCCCTATGTGCCAGTTAAGGAACGGAAGAAGCAGCAGCTACTTAAGTTAGGAAGATTAGGACAGGTTAGTTTCCTAAAACAAGTTACTATCAGTTAATAGTATAATAAGGACATAATTATATGATGTTAATGATGACATTTATCGCTAAAATATAGTATTTTCTGGGAAAACAGTAATAGCTAGCAGGACATTTTAAATGGGTGACTATAGGCCTTCTGGAGCTCTACAGCTTTCCAATTTTATTCATCCTTTTAAAATAATAAATAAAAAACTTGCTTTTTTTCAGAAAAACTGTAATAGTTGAAATATTTTAAAGAGGTGGGTAATTGTTGAACTTAAAGAATATCTTTCTCATTTTATTCATCCTTTTAACATTATAAATAATTATAGAATAAATGAAAAGTTGTAATTGCATTTATTTACATTTAAGGCCAAGTATAGTCAAGTGTATAATTTCTATCCCAATATGCATGTTGTTTAAAGATATTACCATATCTTTTTATATAATTTATTAGTTGAAAGATGAGCAAACTAAACCAAAATCATCAAGTGAGAATGAAACAAATGAGGATGATGAAGATGATGAAGTTTGGGGGAGAAAATATAATATTTCCTTGCTGGATCAACACACTGAGCTGAAAAAGTTAGCAGAAGGTGATAATTGTAGTTTTACAAATTGAATTTGATTGTAATAGAGCTTTTTTGTATTTAGCTAAAAAGGTTAGTGCAGTAGAGAGGCAACTGAGGAAGGAAGAGGAAATTTTAGAAAGTGTTGCTGAGAAAAAAGCACTGATGGGTGTTTCGGAACTTGCCAAGGGCATTCAGTATAGTGAACCAATAAAAACAAGGTAACCTATGTCATAGTACAATTAATAATGCATCATTTGTATTTAATAAACAAAAGTAATTGGCTACTGAACTAATAAACTAATTTTGCCTTGAAATGTGTTTGCTAATTCAGTAGCTACTAGGCAATACCAAGCAAAACTTTTAAACAGCCGTGTATCTTTAATTATATTAGTGCTGCACCTGCAATAAATAATATTGATAGTTATGTTTGATGTATAGTTGGCGGCCTCCAAAATATGTACTAGAAATGACTGAAAGCATGTACGACCGCATACGATATGACATGCGGATTTTAGTAGAAGGAGAGGAGATCCCTCCACCTATAAAATCATTTAAGGAAATGAAATTACACAAAGGTATTATAGCCGCTCTAGAAATGAAACGTATTAAAAAGCCGACTCCGATTCAAGTGCAGGGGATTCCCACCGTGTACGTATTATAATTTTAAGATACAATAATTCTTTACATGCAACACATTTTCTATAGGCTATCCGGACGCGACATGATAGGCATCGCTTTCACCGGCTCCGGAAAAACCTTGGTGTTCGTCCTACCCATCATAATGTTCTGCATGGAGCAAGAGGTGAAAATGCCGTTTATAAAAAACGAAGGTCCTTACGGTCTCATCATATGTCCTTCGCGCGAGTTGGCCAAACAAACGTTTGATATTATCCAGGAGTTTTGTGAAGGTCTCAAAAAGTATGGGATGCCTGATATCAGGAGCTGTTTAGCAATCGGTGGTGTACCGGTATCTGAATGTGTGGAGGTTATACAAAAGTATGCACTGGTTTAATTAATTGGATTGTGAATTATAATACTGCTGTGTTGCAGAGGTGTGCATATAATGGTGGCAACGCCGGGGCGGTTGATGGATATGCTCGAGAAGAAAACTGTTCGGTTAGGTGTTTGTCGTTACCTCTGTATGGACGAGGCTGATCGGATGATCGATTTGGGTTTCGAGGAGGATGTTAGGACCATCTTTTCTTATTTTAATGTAAGTTAGATTTTAATTATTGTTATAGTAAAAGTGTATGATGAAGCCACGATTATTTTTACGCAATCAGCTCTTAAAGCAATCAGTTGTTTGATTATATTAAGAAGAGGTAGCCTAGTAGCCCAGGACATACACCACTGTGCCCTCTGTAGAGATTTTGTGGTCTACGGTGCCCCATTTTGTCCACAGGTTCGTATTTTCTGGGTTTTGGCGACCCGGATTTTTTTGAACCCTGTGACCATCCTTTGCTCCGCTTTCAGGAAGCTTCCATTGAGCGTCGTTCTTTTGGCGTCCAGGTAATCCTTCCCGCTTTCTGACAGGGTTTTTAGCCTCTAGTTTTGAAACGCCTAATAGGCGAGCGGCCATAACCTCCTCCCTGACCGGTTTACTGTCATTAGGCATCGCGTGTTACTTATGTCCACCACATAGAGATAGCGATGGAACCCCCTCCCTTCCTTCCACATTATATTTGTTACATAATGCTTTATTAAAAACGATTATTTTTTGTCTCTTTATAGGGCCAACGACAGACGTTACTTTTCTCCGCAACAATGCCTAAGAAAATACAAAACTTTGCGCGATCCGCTCTAGTCAAACCGATTACAATTAATGTGGGACGTGCCGGTGCTGCTTCAATGAATGTTATACAGGTAATATTCAATAAAAATAAACAGTCACGCCAACAATTGCATGTATTATGAACTGTAGGAAGTGGAGTATGTGAAACAAGAGGCCAAAATCGTCTACCTACTGGAATGTCTACAAAAGACACCCCCGCCTGTTTTGATTTTCGCAGAGAAAAAGCAAGACGTGGACGCTATTCATGAGTACCTGCTTTTAAAAGGAGTCGAAGCTGTTGCTATCCATGGCGGGAAAGGTAAATTAATACGCTAAACCAATTAATGAACCTGAAAATGATATATTGCTAATTACAGATCAGGAGGAGAGATCGCGATCAGTTGAGGCGTTCAGAAAGCAACAAAAGGATGTTCTGGTGGCAACGGATGTAGCCTCTAAAGGTCTAGACTTCGCTGACGTACAACACGTTATAAATTACGACATGCCGGATGATGTAGAAAATTACGGTAGGTATAGTATTAGTGGTGAATAAGATATACATTGTAAAGAATAAATAAAACCCTTTTTACATTGTTTTTTTTGTCACACTTTAGTTTCACTTTGCAGTTAGTTCCAGCTAAGCTCTAGCCATTTTCGAGCTCCTCCGATGACTCGGAGCAAGAATATGGCTAGAGCTTAGTCGTAACTAGTTGCAAAGTGTAATTAAAGTGTGATAAAAATCCAATTATTTTATTTATCTTAAACTAATTTTCACAAAGTAGACTTCTTAACAATCCAATATTTGATATTCATTGTATTTCTGGTTAGTACACAGTCAATATCGATATCGACATTCAATAAACTGTCGTAATTATAGTTCACAGAATCGGCAGAACTGGTCGCTCGGGCAAACAAGGCACTGCGACAACGTTTATCAACAAATCCAACGACGAATCCGTCCTGCTCGATCTCAAGCATCTCCTGATTGAAGCCAAGCAGAGAGTGCCGCAGTTCTTAGCTGAACTATGCTCTGAAAATGAGAAATACCTTAATCTTGGAGGTAAATATATCTGCATTGTGACTGTTTCTAATTGCCTCCTTCCGGACTACATTCCTTACGTAATGTTTAATGGCTAATTACCATAGTAATCAAAAACAAATGAGATATTGTAATTCATTGTATCTTCCTCTTTACAGATGATAAGGGATGTGCCTACTGCGGTGGATTGGGTCACAGGATCACAGACTGTCCAAAACTGGAGGCGTTGCAGAACAAACAGGCGTCCAATATTGGAAGGCGGGATTATTTAGCGAATACAGCTGCTGATTATTAATATTTTAAATAATAAATAAATAAATGCATTACAATTTTCTTGGTGTTTTATATAATAAAATAATGAAGTATTTATAAACCAGAAGTGGGGAGTACGGTGACCATAAATCTTAAAAATACTTAAATTTTAGCCGAAATCGCGTGAAATTTCGACCAACAATACGAAAATAAGGTACATGGATCAAGAAATTGACATGAAATTTAAAAAAATCTCGAATATGCGTGTAAAGTCTCCGCAGATCGTCAAAACTTTGGAATATTAGGTAAGAATCTCAAGAATTTCACGCTTTTTGGTCGAAAATTGAAGATTTCTTAGCACCTTACAACCATAAGGTATAGGTACATGGATCAAGAAATTGACATGAAATCTAAAAAAATCTCGAATATGCGTGTAAAGTCTCCGCAGAACGTCAAAACGTTGGAATATGAGGTAAGAATCTCAAGAATTTCACGCTTTTTGGTCGAAAATTGAAGATTTTCTGAGCACCATACAACCATAAGGTATAGGTACATGGATCAAGAAATTGACATGAAATTTAAAAAAATCTCGAATATGCGTTTAAAGTCTCCGCAGAACGTCAAAACGTTGGAATATGAGGTAAGAAACTCAAGAATTTCACGCTTTTCGGTCGAAAATTGAAGATTTTCTGAGCACCATACAACCATAAGGTATAGGTACATAGATCAAGAAATTGACATGAAATTTTAAAAAATCTCGAATATGCGTGTAAAGTCTCCGCAGAACGTCAAAACGTTGGAATATGAGGTAAGAATCTCAAGAATTTCACGCTTTTTGGTCGAAAATTGAAGATTTCTGAGCACCATACAACCATACATGGATCAAGAAATTGACATGAAATTTAAAAAAATCTCGAATATGCGTGTAAAGTCTCCGCAGAACGTGAAACGTTGGAATATGAGGTAAGAATCCCAAGAATTTCACGCTTTTTGTTAGAAAATTGAAGATTTCTGAGCACCTTACAACCATAAGGTACATGGATCAAGAAATTGACATGAAATTTTTAAAAATCTCGAAAATACGTGTAAAGTCTCCGCAGAACGTCAAAACGTTGGAATATGAGGTAAGAATCTCAAGAATTTCACGCTTTTTGGTCGAAAATTGAAGATTTTCTGAGCACCATACAACCATAAGGTACATGGATCAAGAAATTGACATGAAATTTTAAAAAAATCTCGAATATACGTGTAAAGTCTCCGCAGAACGTCAAAACGTTGGAATATGAGGTAAGAATCTCAAGAATTTCACGCTTTTTGGTCGAAAATTGAAGATTTTCTGAGCACCATACAACCATAAGGTACATGGATCAAGAAATTGACATGAAATTTTAAAAAATCTCGAATATACGTGTAAAGTCTCCGCAGAACGTTAAAACGTTGGAATATGAGGTAAGAATCTCAAGAATTTCACGCTTTTTGGTCGAAAATTGAAGATTTTCTGAGCACCATACAACCATAAGGTATAGGTACATGGATCAAGAAATTGACATGAAATTTAAAAAAATCTCGAATATACGTGTAAAGTCTCCGCAGAACGTCAAAACGTTGGAATATGAGGTAAGAATCTCAAGAATTTCACGCTTTTTGGTCGAAAATTGAAGATTTTCTGAGCACCATACAACCATAAGGTATAGGTACATGGATCAAGAAATTGACATGAAATTTAAAAAAATCTCGAATATACGTGTAAAGTCTCCGCAGAACGTCAAAACGTTGGAATATGAGGTAAGAATCTCAAGAATTTCACGCTTTTTGGTCGAAAATTGAAGATTTTCTGAGCACCATACAACCATAAGGTATAGATAGGTACATGGATCAAGAAATTGACATGAAATTTAAAAAAATCTCGAATATGCGTTTAAAGTCTCCGCAGAACGTCAAAACGTTGGAATATGAGGTAAGCATCTCAAGAATTTCACGCTTTTTGGTCGAAAATTGAAGATTTTCTGAGCACCATACAACCATAAGGTATAGGTACATGGATCAAGAAATTGACATGAAATTTAAAAAAATCTCGAATATGCGTTTAAAGTCTCCGCAGAACGTCAAAACGTTGGAATATGAGGTAAGAATCTCAAGAATTTCACGCTTTTTGGTCGAAAATTGAAGATTTTCTGAGCACCATACAACCATAAGGTACATGGATCAAGAAATTGACATGAAATTTTAAAAAATCTCGAATATACGTGTAAAGTCTCCGCAGAACGTCAAAACGTTGGAATATGAGGTAAGAATCTCAAGAATTTCACGCTTTTTGGTCGAAAATTGAAGATTTTCTGAGCACCATACAACCATAAGGTACATGGATCAAGAAATTGACATGAAATTTTAAAAAATCTCGAATATGCGTGTAAAGTCTCCGCAGAACGTCAAAACGTTGGAATATGAGGTAAGAATCTCAAGAATTTCACGCTTTTTGGTCGAAAATTGAAGATTTCTGAGCACCATACAACCATACATGGATCAAGAAATTGACATGAAATTTTAAAAAATCTCGAATATGCGTGTAAAGTCTCCGCAGAACGTGAAACGTTGGAATATGAGGTAAGAATCCCAAGAATTTCACGCTTTTTGTTAGAAAATTGAAGATTTCTGAGCACCTTACAACCATAAGGTACATGGATCAAGAAATTGACATGAAATTTTTTAAAATCTCGAAAATACGTGTAAAGTCTCCGCAGAACGTCAAAACGTTGGAATATGAGGTAAAAATCCCAAGAATTTCACGCTTTTTGATCGAAAATTGAAGATTTCTGAGCACCTTACAACCATAAGTTTAATTTTCTCTAAAAATTCTTAAATTTTTGCCGAAATTGCTTGATATTTCAATCCAGGATGTGAAGGTGTTGTCATTACAGATGAATTAAGTTTCACTCGAAGTGCATAATTTGAAAATATATTTACAAATTTCACAAATACAACAAACAGACATAATTTGTACTTAAAAACTATAAAAATAATAATAAAACAATAATAACAGGCAAGACACAAACAGCCTAGTAATAGAAAATCACCTCACCAATTAGAAGCGATCAAAAAATGTTTTTTTTTGTTTACTATATACAAATTTCCCTAAATTACTTAAAATGTGTGCTTCAAATTATTACCTTTTTTGCGAACATTTTGGCACAGTATTCTCTAATACTGCAATAATTATATAATACAATAATATAATATTTTGTTTTGTTTAAATATTAGAATAATTTATATATTATATATTATAATAAAATAATAATAGTAAAGGAAAGCAAAGCTAATTTTCGAATACAGGGTCAAGTGTCACCGAAGAGAAAAAATAAAATAAAAAATATGTACAATGCGTTTTTCTTTTATACATAAAATAGTTATCACAAATTTCAAATTGCTAAATCCTGGAATAATAATAATAATAATAAATCACATATACTTATTAAAAAAGAAGCTGGATAATAATAAATAACAAAGAAATAATAAATGCGCGCATTTGCGTGTTTTAATTAGAAATTATATTTCTGTCTTTTTCTTTTAAATTTAAATATATTAACAAATATTTGATTGCACGTATTATTTATTCATCATCAGTCTGTTTGATTTATTTTTTTAGCAAAAGAGAGCTTTTGATTATTAAGGCACAGACATTATTATTGAACTATAACGGCAAAGACTTGGATTTTCTTACACGTGCGATTCGAGCGGGACTTTGTACACGGCGCTTTCGGGGAAACTTTGCGGTCGGGCACCGATCAAATGCTGGCGGAGTGCCACCACCATGTTCTCCGGGCCGATGAGGTTGACCTCGAAGAACAACCGTTCGCGTCTTGTCGAGCTCAAATCGGGTGAGCTGGTGCGGAGGTTTTTTTCCTTCATGTTCTCACTGATGTCGCTGATTTCCTCATGGCACCGGTTGTCGAGTAGGGTGATTTTGTCGGGGTCTTTTGTGCCGCCGACGGTGTGGCGGCGCTTGATGGAGCGCTCGGGCATGCCGTTTTTACGTTTGAGTTTTACAAAGTCTTTTGTTGAACGGCGGGTGGTCTCGCGCTTTTTACTGATGTTGCTCTCCGTTTTCTCGGTTTTCGTTAGGCTGTCGGAGCGTTTCAGTTTGTCGCTGGCCTTGTTTAGGCTCTCCGAGCGTTTTAGTTTGTTGTTCAAGGGCGAACCCGTGCGTTCCGGTTTGTTTAGCGACTCGGAGCGTTTTAATTTCGAGTTTCCTGTGGGGCCGAGCGTTAGGTTTAGAATGTTTATTTTTTTGCTCGTGCCCAGGGTGATTTTGTCTGGGATGTGCCGCTCGTTGTCGGGCACGTGAATACATAGGGTGGAATCTTCTTCTTTTTCCATCACCTCCTGTTTTTCTTTGAGTCTGGTCGCGTCTTTGTAGGAGGCGAGGAGTTTGGAGGTGGTGTACTGGCTTTTGTGCAGGCTGGGGTTTCGGTAGAGCTTCGGCGAGCTCGGAATGTTCTCCTTGTTTAGATAGGAGATTGATTGTCGGGAAAGCTTCTCGGGCGACTCGTCCACGAATGGGATGCTCTCGATTGATAGGATTGACGGATTCAGCTCCTTCTTTTTCTCGTCGAAGATTTTCGTCATGGCGGACACTAAATCGCCACCTGCAACAATATAAAAACACGGATTAATTAAGAAAGAGATATTTGTGATGCATGCATCCCTCTCTATTTGTAGTAAGTACAATGGCGGATTAATGGCTGGTTATTTTTGAGGATATTATGACTGATGTTGGTGTTGCTTTATTATAGATTATACAGATTATTTATAAATTGCAAACGATGGATTTCAATCTAAACCTAATCAAATTTATCTCATAAATAGCAATAAAAATAAAGAGTTTGTCCAAATTCTTGAAGATTTTATGTTAATTTAAACTTCAATCAGGGGCATTGAATATCGCACCTTGAGACGACAACTGTCGTAACTTCCGAATCAGTTTTTTGATAAATGCATTTTAAAGATTGCCGTAATTTTACCATTGAGTATAATGCTATCTATTTTTTTATTTTTTGTTTAAATAATAATTTGATTTATTTCAAACGCAAAAAAGGAGCGTAGGAGCGTTAGAATATATATATATATATATATATATATATATATATATATATATATATATATATATATATAAGAATCATAAAAAAAAGTTACGACACTCATCTCAAGGTGCGATATTTTATATTTAATAGAGACATACTGTTCATGAATGAATAAGTTAGCTAGTGATTATTTTAGTTCGTTCATCATCAGCTCTTTTGTGCCACGTTGCATAATGTATGTCACCACAAACCCACCTTAACACTGTGCCATAAGAGTTTTTTTTTAAAGTATACAAGAATAAAAATTTTGACTCTTATGTAACATTCTTTTAATGGCAAGTGACTCTTTCCTTATTTTACTCTGTTACTTTTTATTAGTTAGTACTGGTCTTTTATTTCACATTGGACATACTTAAAATTTGGCCCAGTTATCTTCACAAAAATTACATTAACTGAATGATTATTTTTTGAGCTACGTTTCTTGTATTTACAGCATGATATAGATTTAGCTACTCAATATCATTATAGCATTGATTTTGATTTTTGTTTGTATATATCTACATATATGTAAAACCTGTTTGTTAGGAAATAAAGCATACTCATACATTTCTTTATAATTAAGACATTGTATATTGAGGAGGATCTTGTAGAAGCATGCATTGATTAAAACAATTTTAAAACCAAAAACAAATATGTATACAAAAGTAGCAAACAATTTTAAGCATGGTTTTATTTATATCCAGCAAAGCGTATGTTGTGTTATTTCAAACGATCACAAAAAAAAATCGAAAATTTTGTTTTAATTCAAAAGCTGTGCGTTGCGGAACACGTGTGTGTATGTGTGAAAAGTATGCGAACAAAAAAGCCTTTCGCAGCACAGCATTGTTGATTGTTATAGTACCTCCGTTATAATCTGTGATATAGGGATGTGTTGCGTGTTCTGGGGGGCCTTTGCGGTATGGCCGTGGGGGGACGAACGGGCCTCCACCCTCTAGGGGGAGCCACAGGCGGCCCGTACCCTATACACCACAATTACAGTTTAAAAGTTTCCCTCAGAGTCCAATAATAGAAGAGTGAAAATTAATTGAAAGAAAATGTGGAATTGGTGATTTAAATAATTAACACTTACCATCATCAAGGTTCGACTGAAGTTTATTTAAGGAGTCCAAAGATCCTGTTTTTTGTATACATTCATTCTGAAAATAAAAACATTGTTACTTTTTGACAATTTAAATGTAGGTTCCTCACGCTACACTAAGTTAATACAAGCAACCCTAATATTAATGTTACGAAAATAAAACTGTAACGCACCTCATTTTCATATTTCAGCTTCTTTAAATTCCCATTGGCGTTCACATCCACGAAACTCGTCACATTCTCCGCCGAGCTGCCACGTCGCATGGCGAACATCCCGGGACTCGGTTTGATTCTCGAATCGCTGGACGTGGAGCTCACATCGCTATAGCTGTCCTTCAAACTGTTGACCGCGTTGTTCTGGCGATCGCTCTGATGGAAGTACACGTTGTTCGATTTGAGCGCAGCCGAACCACCGATGGTGTTCCTGCCGTTCAGGTCCACGCCCGTCAACCGGCTGAAGACGTTTGAAGCACTGTGTGTTTTCGTGATGGCACGCTGATCGCTCGGATGCGATACGGTCAACGAGTGCCGCACGTTGTTAGTGGAGGAACTTATTTGGGTCGGTCTTAATTCTAACGAGAGAAACAAAATTTAGTCAAATATCTGCAAAATTGTGTGACTGTGGACATTGATAGCGAGCCAGAAGAGTGTGATCCGTTACTGCCAAGGAAGGTAAGTGCATGCATACGTTGGATTAAAAAAAAGGAATGTGAGAGGATGACGCCGGAGCAATTAAAGGACGGGACCATGAATATATGGCAGGTGGTATAGGATATGGAAGTGAAGGAATCGATAGAGCTGAGTGAATATTTTAAGAGCAGTAGGAGATGATGAATTTACCTAGGCTGTTATTGCTGTTGCACTCCGGTTTGCGAGGCCGTTGTAGATTCGACTGGGTTTCTTGAATGAAGCTCTCTACTCGTCGCTTAATCTCATCCGAGCCTGTTTTGTAATTGAAAACCAGCACTTTGCTGCCATCGGGCGTCCGCTCGATGTCGGTTACAGTTGTAGGAATTACATTTGGTTTAGTTTCTGTTGTACTCTGCAATTGAATACGTAATTATTGTTTAAAACCTCAATATATTTAGGAAATTGTGTTCGCATTAAAACAATAATCTAAAAGGAAAAGATGTACTGGTGCAACAAAGGGGTCTCAGAGCGAGCCAAACTGATGATGGAGCTAGGTGTGGAGGTAGCTACTCCTAACCACCTGGAAATGTTGATGCTGGAATCCGACGCGCGCTGGGAAGTAGTGGTCAATTAAAAAAGTTATTGTTTTTGCGTATTTGATCACTACATCCCAACCCGCGTCGGATTCCAGTATCAACATTTACAGGTGGTTGGGAGTAGCTACCTCCACCCCAAGACCGCAAGATCGAGTATAACGACGATCTACGCACGCAACAGACACTGCCCTGAACAAGGGCAAACGAGACGAGACAAGAATGACTGAGTGACGAGAGACGGTACTAGGGCGCCTGAGGTAGTCAAGTCCCTAGTTACGTAAACAATGAATGCCCTCAAAGTCAAAATAACGAACGCAATCCAGCAAATTCAGCCAGATTTATGCGATAAAACCGCGGTGGACATTTAAACGACGTGGATGTCATATTCCAAACTTAATGGAATTGGATATATAAGTATATCTCGCAACAACTTGTTTTACTTGTTTTGATTAAAACTTACTTGTTTGAGATCAATTGTGTTATTTCCATAGGTGTCCATTGGAAATTCCTTTTGTCCATTTGGTGATGCTGGATCTTCCTTAGAGTCACCAGAGCTTTGCCCTGTTTTAGGCACCTTACGTTTGTACCGCCTCTGCGCTGCACTGAACAACGATTGAATGAATTCTTTCTTCTCTTTCTGTTCTCGGCTTTGCCCTAAACCTTTGAACAAACAACAAGAAATTAATAAATTTCATTATCTAGTGTTATTTATAAATTACATACCTTCAACTTTACTAATATTGTCTCGCAAAAGTGCCGAATTCAGCTCGGGCTCGTTAGCGAAAATCTCTGTCGTCGCAATGGGCGCCGGTAAATTAAGACTCTGCACCGTATCCTCAGTAAAGAACCAATCAGCCTATTAAAAAAAAACATATTTATTATATAATTCATCTCTATAAAAACCCAATCAACTTACATATAGCAACAGCGATTCTACAATCTTGCACTGATGCGTCATATCGCTAACCATCTTCTCCATATTATCCTCACCAGCTCGCACAATCGTAGGCCCAAAAATAATCGCCAAATTCTTCGCCTCCATCTTATTAATCATCGAATGATCCACCACTCGTTTCAAATGCAGCACCAAATGTTTCAACGTATTATAATGGTGCGGCGGCAGGCTTTTCACGAGTCTCCGTATTGCCTCGATGCGGGCATTCGGGTTATCAATTTTATCCGCTTCTATAAACTCAGGATAGGCTGTTGTGGTGAGCAGCGAGTCGGGCATTTTTCGGAAGAACGACTTCAGTAAACTGCTTACAACATGCACATCACTCCACCTCTGATCCGCTTGCGAGATATGGTCGTACGATTTATTCACTTCATCCGTTAACGCGGTTATCGCAGCATTGTTTCCGGGCACCCGGTAAATGCCAGTCACCTCCAATCCACGATTTTCAACAATATCCGTGCACACCTCCACCAGTTTGGGCACGAACGGATTGCCGGATGATGGAAGACAGTGTTCTAGTGGGTTGCCGAATGTGGAGCCTTCGGGGGCGGTTGGGGAGCTGGGCGAACTGGCGCCTTGGTGGATGCGCCGGAATTGCTTGGCCACGCGGCCGCGCCACGTTTTCGATTTGGGACTCGTGGATGGGTCGCTGATATGCGAGGGTTTGCGCGTCTTGGACACGGGGGACTGGCCGGTGGGCGAGCGATTGCGTAAACTGGGTAGTTTAGATTTGTTTTGTTGAGGTACTTGGATGCTGGTGGTTGCTGGGATTTGTTGCGGCACCGCTTGTTGCTTGTTATTGCCACTGATTTGATCCTGAGAGGAATAATTACGGTTTAAATTTTATATTATTATGTCTACTTTGTGATATTTCACCTTGGCTCGGGTCTATTTATATTTTTCTGCGACAAACCCGAATATAAAAACTATTGTAAGTATAGGATTGTTAAGGGTGGAATCAGTTCCAAAGTTTATAGCATGAATTATGAAATTGTATTGATGTTTTAGCAAAAACTATGTAGCTGAATGTCATAGGTAATTTTTATTCCAATTGATTAAAATACTTTATTGTTGACTCTGAAACCTATTTCGTAAGATTTATTCACCTTCAATGTTTTATAACTAAGGATTATATTCATCAATTGTTACAAAAAAGATTGCAAAGTCAAGAAAATCCACCTTGAGATTTTCAGAAAATCGTTTTCTTTTCTTGGTTAAATAAATTCTTTATACTTTTAAGAATATTTAAAACGTGTAATCATTTCACAATTCAAAGTATTTCCCATTTTAAAGTTCAAAGTATTTCCTATTTCAAAATTCAAAGTATTTCCAAAGTTATAGCAATTAGAAGTGAGCGCGGCTGGGAGCGATCGGGCCGGCAGTACTTTTTCTTTGGAGTTTATCTTGAAACTACTTTTTTCAAACTGGTGTACAGATTATCTCAAGATCTAGTTAGACGATTTTTTAAAAATTTGCATCACATATTTTCTATAATATTATCTATGATAGGATTTTTTGATTGAGTACCGCGTTCATGAGTTATACATTTTTAAACGTCAAAATTTCGTTAAAAATCAGATTTTTTTAAAAATAAGCTTCAGTCATCGGAGGAGCTCGAAAATGGCTAGAGCTTAGCCGAAACTAGTTGCAAAGCGTAACTGAAGTGTGATAAAAAACAAAGTAAAAAATCGTTTTTATCCTTTAAAATGAATTTTCACAAAGTAGACGCCTTAACAATCTAATATTTTAAGAAAAAAATGTTTGTTTGTTTTTGAAACGATGCCTGTCAGCTAAACTATGTACACCATCAACAAGGAATTTCAGAGAAAAAAAAACACTCCTACTTGACTACTCATATCTTCGTTATTATTATTATTATTATTGTTTAATTCGTTATTCTTTCATATTATTCACAAAACTACCACGTACATGTGTAAAATACAAAATATTTTCTATATTCAATTGCTGCGTCAATTTAATTTTTAAATTTATACGTCCTTTTCCGCGCGTAGTATAAATAAAACGATTTTTACTTTGTTTTTTTTATAGCATTTACACTTTGCAGCTAGTTTCGGCCAAGCTCTAGCTATCGCAGAAGCTCAAAAATGGGCTAGAGTTCAGCCTAAACTACTTGCAAAGTGTAACTAAAGTGTAATAAAAAAACAAAGTAAAAATAATTTTATTTATACTTTAAAAATTGTATTTATTTAAAATTTGATCATGTTTATATTTTTTCAACACAATTCATACAACAGCCTATGAAATAAATAAAAAAAAACAATGAACAATCCATAATTTCATTGAACTGATAAAATTTGGTGCTAACTAAAATTAACTCCCATTCCAATGTCCACGTGACAAATCTTTGCACTTCGCAATCTATTAACTCTATTTACGCACTAAATACTGATAAGATATAATATATGTATACGAAATTCGCCTCAATAAAAAAAATATACAACAATTTTTATTACACTCACCAGTTTAGCTTCCACATCTGTACTAGCGGCGACTTGCTCCTGCAACGCCTGCACCCACTCAGCCAGCTCCGCGGTGTTGTCCGCCTGCAGAAGAAGCTCGGAGCGGCACGGCAGCACGCTGGAAACGCGCAGCACGTGTTTCCGCTTGGTGTAATCCTCGGCGACTTGCACACAGCTGCCCCTCATATCGACGCCGCTTGCCAACGATTGATCGGCCACCTCGGACGCGCCGACCGGACTCTGCAACGCACAACGCGGGACTAATCAGCAGCAAATATTTGCAGGTTTATCAACAACCGCGTCCGATTCGAAGGAATATTTTTCGGGCGCGACGATTTGCGAACCGGATCCGGGCCGCAGGATTTAAATGCGAATTAGAAATGTTGAATGAAAAGAGAAAAATCACATACACGGGTGATGTCATCGATCGCAACAGCAGCAGGCAGCAAGGTGGTGACGCATTGAGGTGTTAAAACTTTCGCTAAATTGGTGTTTGCTCGCGTGTTCTTATCTGATGATTCGGATATAAGGAAATTGGGATTGAAATGGCTGTGGGTTTTAATTTTAACACTCTATTCGCCTTTATATCGCAATATCTCACAATTATTATTTTTGAACATAAAAAAATAAATCGCATGTTTGTTTAATATAACAAAAAAACAACAACAATAAACAAAGATGACCCTACAGCTCTCTACAGTTTGTTTAACAATCGAGATAATTAACATTACTATTACTTTTTTATTATAACGATTTTTGATAAAATGGCGTATTTTAACAGCAACTAATGCGATGTAAGGGAAATATATTTAAAAAAAAACTTCTATCTTTATAGGGCTATCAGCCGTGAGGTTTTTCCACCGGTCAAGGGAGAAGCTCAGAGGAGTTTAATCACCCGGTATTTACCTTAACTCCACAGAAAATCTCTGAAAAACTGTGAAAGGTGATACGCGAAAATTCTCTCCCCGCTGGGGATTAAACTCCCCAATACTCAGTACGAGATGGACGACACCTCTAACCACTCGGCTACTCATGTGGATTTAATTAATAATTATAAACATATTAAAAAAAATATGAACTTACATCCAATATTAACATTACTACATTATAATAGCAACACGTTTGTGTTTCATATCACTGACTAGATTAACTAATATGCGTCGATAAATAATAATAAACACACTGCGGTGAAAGGAAGCCTCTGACTTGCGAGTTGATAGGGCTGCTGATTAACTAACAAGCAATTATCCGTGTTGTCAATTTCGTTTGTGAAAAAAAGTAATCGCTATCTAATCGCGCAATTAAATCAACCGGCGTCGTCGCGATTCGCTCGCAACGTAATTTTTTGTTTTACAATCATCGCGCGCGCTCCCATTCAGACCGCTAATTATACTGGACCAAGGCTAACACGTACGGATTTCGTTCTTGAAGCGGCAATGCGAAAATACTAAAAGGTCTGATACGGGTAATGAAAATTAATGCGAAAATGTTGCAAAAATAAATAGGAATTAAAACAGATGTAAATATGTAATCTCCTCTCAATGCTTAACATATATGAAATTAATCTTATCTAAATGGTCATCATATTTTTGCGGTCATGCAAGTTGGATTTTGATTGATCTCTAAATAGCAGAGCGATCGGAAGAGATGAGCTAGCACATTTCAAAAGGGGGTGTCTATCTTAAGAAGCAGCATTTGGAGTGGTTGCAAGCAAATGCGAGAATGGCTTAGGGATAGCGATGTGAAAATGGCAGATATGGGGGGATGGAAACCGTGTAAAAGCCTGTAATATCTTGTAGGTGTGTATGAAGCCAATATTACTGTATGGTGTGGAAGTATGGAGATTGCAGGAGTGTGATATAATACAAAGGAAACAAGGATGATTTCTGACGAGTCTCACTCGAAAGATCGTGCACTCGTCCCCCAAATTCCTATAATTCTTTCTCGAACTTCGCTACCCTCCCGCACCAATCATCAGATGAGCATGTGGTGGTAGTTCCACATGCTCACCTGATGATTCGTTAATGCTGAAGCACCGCCACTTCAGCAGTAAATGAATCATCAGATGAGCATGTGGGACTACCACCACATGCTCATCTGATGATTGGTTCCGGAGGGTAGCGAAGTTCGAGGAAGAATTGTAGGAATTGAGGGGAAAAACTGGTGCGGAAGGTGTGGATGAGATCTAGAAGTAGTCCAGAGAGTGGATGGTATAAGGATAAGAGGAATAATGCATGAAAGAGTGGATATGGCTAAGGCATGGGTAGATGAAAAGCTGAGGAATGGGAAGGTCATTTCAAAGTAGTCCAGAGTTCCTTACTGTGTCCTTTGGGTGGTATATAAGTCATAAATTGCCCTAACAAAGACAGGTCTAGGACACCTGTATACTAATTAAGACAAAAAAACCTTTCTATTCCCGTTGCTATAAGATGTGCACCTGCATGATAAGGTAAGATGACACCTGCCAGGTGAGATAATTAAGATTACACCTTTACTGTTAAGAATTTTCTCATGGTCACAATTTAGTTCACACGCCAAAGTATATACCAAGTCATTACACTCCTCTGAAGTCAGAGGAGTGAAATGACTCGGTATTTACTTTAACTTCACAGAGAACCTCTGAAAAACTAAAAGGTGAGGTGATTTGAGAAATTTCTTTCCAAATTCTGGCTCCCCAATACTAAGTACCAGAATGATAAAGAAATATAGCAACCTTTTATTTTAATAAATTGTGCACAATAAAACTATTGGCTTATAAAGGCTGGAGAAAATTATTACACAATGTTTGTAAAGCCTGTATGACATTATCTAGTTTCCTATATAGTTTCCTATATCGTTTTATATATAAGAATTGATATATTAAACTGTATAACTATTCCTAATTGGAAAATTAATATTGTTTATTACGGTGTTGTTATTGTTAAGTGAATTTATTATTATTCCGCCGCTATATCATTTTCTACATGTGTGTATGACATTATGTAGTTTCTGTCTGCATCGAAAACGATATAATAAACTAGATAATGTCATACGGTCTTAACACATGGTCCCATGCAGTCTGCTTAATTCTTACTGATTTTGATATGTTATCTAGTTTTACATTTAGTGGAAATCCATTTCGAACTCTCATTTATATGTGTGTTTATTTGGAGACTAATATTTCGGAAGTCTAATCGTGTGCTATTATTACACAACCAAACACTACGATGACACATACTAGCCTCGCATTTACATAAACATCGAGAGTGCTATTTATTATCGGTCACTAAACAGGATAACACTGTATTTCGCAGTATTGTTATCACGGTTACTAATTTAAAATAGTAAACTAATTAAAATATTTGGTGTAAGCACCGTAGAATGTTCCGAATTAATTCAAAACGAAGTAATAACATACAAATTAAGAAGATAAAATTCTGATTCGCGAATACGTGCTCCCCAATGCTAAGTCCGGACTATGCCTCCACCAATTCGCCCACTGATCCCACGTGTTCCCTTAATCCGCGACTACATTCGATAATATGCGAATGAACCAATTAAAAAATAAATTAAATAATTATTTAATGTGATTCAATCGCAAAGCTTTCTCGATTATACAAATACTTTAGCAAAATTTACGTTTGAACTTAATCGAAAGTAATCAAAAGTAATTATAGGCCGTTTCAATTTTTAATTAATAAATGTAGACGACGGCTATTTGCAGACAATAATTTGGAACCGTTTTACTTTCTAATTATTTTACAAATAGCTGTGTTGTACTGGTTATACTATTCTGTCGATCATCTGCTATAGAGAGACCATTTGGCATAATCACAGTGTCATCGGAATATCTTAAGTTGGTAATTGCCTTCTCATTCATCATGACACTACAGTTTTAGCTATCAGAGTTTGCCTAATGTCTACCGAGTCCATCTGTAGGGATACCTAAATCCACAATTGTCATTAATGATTTGTTTGCTATCTGTGTATGTCGTGACAAATATTTTTAATACCGACAGTTTTATTCGTCAAATGGGAACAAAAACAACGCGATAGTAATGCGAAAGCGCCTTAACACATAGGACCCGAAGTTACAGAATTGTAATAAATACGGTAACTACTACTATTTGCACGCGTATTTTGTATAATAATTGCATCGTTTATACACGCCATAAGAAATTGCATTGCCACACAAATCAAGATTTAATTTTTGTGTTTTTGATAAACAGTTAATTACAAACTTTTCTTCTCGAAACCATTTTATTTTTTTTCTTCACACCGGCATTATTCGCTTTAGCAACTGGTTCAAGGATGATGGGGCAGTTCGTGGATCCGATAATCGAAACGGGGGATCTGCGCGCGGGTTTAATTAGCAAAGGTCGTTCTTACTATAATTGCGCGGTTACAAAATAAATCCTGCGCTCGCATTTCGAACCAAGGCCGTGCTCTCTGTATGTATATGTCTCTTTTATTATTATTTTACCATCGCAAAATAAAATGTTTTAATTTATCGCAAACGCAATTGCTTTTGCTCGGAGCGGACGCGTGTGGCCCTATTTTTTTTGCTGAGCAGACAGGCAGTTATTTGACACGAGAACAACTATTAAAGGTTTATGATACAAAGTTCATACTAAGAATGTAGAAAATTGCCAATAGAAAATGGCTCGCTAATAAAAACACAATTTCATATGTAAACATTTGCCGGCATGAATTTTTAACGTTTACATGTGAAATTCTGTTTTATTGGCACGCAATTTCCTACTGGCGCCACTTATTCTAGGCATACGTAAACACAGTACAATATCTGTTATAATCATAAGAATCCTAATTTACTTTTGACGATTCATAACAAGATGAGACAGATATGGGGGGAAGTGTTTACAGATTTTTCTCTCGTCAGTAATAAACTAGGCATATTACGTTCTTTTAATATGAAGTAAGAAGACTGTTAACACTAAAGGTAATACAATTAATATGATGGGTCATCCATAACAACAGTAAACTAGCTGTGTATTGTCAACACATAAGTATAGAGTATAACACACAAAATCGTATTTTTATGAAATAATTACTTTGGCATTAAATAGCATAAAAACTAGCAACAACGTAATTTTTGATTATGACATTAATGGATATACCAATATATTGCTAATGCATTAGAGAAGTTTCAAAAATATCCATCGAGGGAATTTGGAAATATTGACAAATTTGCGGTTAAAACATACAAAATTGCATTTTATGAAAAAAAAACTTTGGCATTAAATAACATCAAAACTAGCAACACCGTAATTTTTTATTATAACATTTATGAATAGACCAATATATTGTTAATGCATCAGAGAAGTTTCAAAAATATCCATCCAGGGATTTTGGAAATATATACAAATTTGCGATTAAAACGTACAAACATCGTAATTTTTGATTATAATATTAAAGGATAGACCAATATATTGCTAATGCATACGAGAAGATTCAAAAATATCCATCGAGGGATTTTGAAAATATTTACAAATTTGTGATAAAACATACAAACTCGTATTTTTTTATGAAATACTGACTTTGGCATTATATAGCATGAAAACTAGCAACACTGTAATTTTTGATTATCACATTAATGGATAGACCGATATATTGCTAATGCATTACAGAAGATTCAAGAATATCCATCAAGGAATTTTGAAAATATTTACAAATTTACGATTGAATCATACAAAATCGTATTTTTATATGATATAATGACTTTGGCATTAACTAGCTTAAATAGTAGCAACACCGTATTTTTTGATTATAAAGTTAATGGATAGACCAATATATTGTTAATGCATTAGAGAAGTTTCAAAAATATCCATCGAGGGATTTTGAAAATATTTACAAATTTGTGATAAAACATACAAACTCGTATTTTTTTATGAAATACAGACTTTGGCATTATATAGCATGAAAACTAGCAACACTGTAATTTTTGATTATCACATTAATGGATAGACCGATATATTGCTAATGCATTACAGAAGATTCAAGAATATCCATCAAAAAATTTTGAAAATATTTACAAATTTACGATTGAATCATACAAAATCGTATTTTTATATGATATAATGACTTTGGCATTAACTAGCTTAAATAGTAGCAACACCGTATTTTTTGATTATAAAGTTAATGGATAGACCAATATATTGTTAATGCATTAGAGAAGTTTCAAAAATATCCATCGAGGGATTTTGAAAATATTTACAAATTTGTGATAAAACATACAAACTCGTATTTTTTTTATGAAATACTGACTTTAGCATTAAATAGCAAGAAAAGTAGCAACACCGTAATTTTTTATTTTCACATTAATGGATAGACCAATATATTGCTAATGCATTAGAGATGATTCAAGAATATCCATCGAGGAATTTTGAAAATATTTACAAATTTGCGATTGAATCATACAAACTCGTATTTTTATGAAATAATGATGTTGGCATTAACTAGCTTAAATAGTAGCCACATCGTATTTTTTGATTATAACATTAATGGATAGACCAATATATTGTTAATGCATTAGAGAAGTTTCAAAAATATCCATCGAGGGATTTTGAAAATATTTACAAATTTGTGATAAAACATACAAACTCGTATTTTTTTATGAAATACTGACTTTGGCATTATATAGCATGAAAACTAGCAACACTGTAATTTTTGATTATCACATTAATGGATAGACCGATATATTGCTAATGCATTACAGAAGATTCAAGAATATCCATCAAAAAATTTTGAAAATATTTACAAATTTACGATTGAATCATACAAAATCGTATTTTTATATGATATAATGACTTTGGCATTAACTAGCTTAAATAGTAGCAACACCGTATTTTTTGATTATAAAGTTAATGGATAGACCAATATATTGTTAATGCATTAGAGAAGTTTCAAAAATATCCATAGAGGGATTTTGAAAACATTTACAAATTTGTGATAAAACATACACACTCGTATTTTTTGTTTTATGAAATACTGACTTTGGCATTAAATAGCACGAAAACTAGCGATACCGTAATTTTTGATTATAACATTAATGGATAGACCAATATATTGCTAATACATTAGAGAAGATTCAAGAATATCCATCGAGGGAATATTTAAAAACTTGTGATAAAATCATACAAACTCGTATATTTTTATGAAATACTGATTTTGGCATTAAATAGCATGAAAACTAGCAACATCGTAATTTTTGATTGTAACATTAAAGGATAAACCAATATATTGCTAATGCAATAGAAAAGTTTCAAAAATATCCATCGAGGGATTTTGAAAATATTTACAAATTTGTGATTAAAATATACAGATTCGTATTGTTTTTAGAAATACTGACTTTGGCATTAAATAGCATAAAAACTAGCAACACCGTAATTTTTGATTATCACATTAATGGATGGACCAATGTATTGCTAATGCATTAGAAAAGTTTGAAAAATATCCATCGAGGGATTTTGAAAATATTTACAAATTTGCGATTGAAGCATACAAAATCATATTTTTGAAATTATGACTTTAGCATTAAATAGCACGAAAACTAGCAATACCGCAATTTTTGATTACAACATTAATGGATGGACCAATATATTGCTAATGCGTTAAAAAAGTTTCAAAAATATCCATCGAGGGATTTTGAAAATATTTACAAATTTGCGATTGAAGCATACAAAATCATATTTTTGAAATTATGACTTTGGCATTAAATAGCTTAAAAAGTAGCAACACCGTACATACAAACTCGTTTTTGTTTTTATGAAATACTGACTTTAGCATTAAATACCATGAAAACTAGCAACACCTTAAATTTAGATTATAACATTAATGGATAGATCAATATATTGCTAATGCATTAGAAAAGATTCTAAAATATCAATCGAGGGATTTTGGAAATATTTACAAAATTGCGATTGAAACATACAAAATCGTATTTTTATGAAATAATGACTGGCATTAAATAGCTTGAAAAGCAGCAACACCGTAATTTTTGATTATAACATTAATGGATAGACCAATATATTGATAATACATTAGAAAAGTTTCAAAAATATGCATCAAGGGATTTTGAAAATATTTACAAATTTGCGATTGAAATATACAGATTAGTATTTTTTTTATGAAATACTGACTTTGGC
The DNA here is from genome assembly GCA_963942505.1 of Lordithon lunulatus. Lineage (NCBI taxonomy): Eukaryota > Metazoa > Arthropoda > Insecta > Coleoptera > Staphylinidae > Lordithon > Lordithon lunulatus. The sequence continues at coordinate 37,943,446 of OZ012671.1, forward strand.
ATTAAGTAACATGAAAACTAGCTACACAGTCATTTTTTAGGATAATATTAAAGGATAGACCAACGAGGATCAGCCTGTATTATGTATAATAAAATATATAATATGATATATTTGACTTTTCTGCTTAAAAAAAATGACTTCTGGCCTACGCCACGATCACTTTCCTTAGTTATAAACCTTATTGTATATATGTTATAAACCTCATTGTATATATGTTATAAACCTCATTGTAATCATCTACCTTAAGGAGGCATCATTTAATTTTACCAATCCTTTAAAACTTATTAATGAGCACCCTGTAGTTTGTACAACTATATTATTTTTAATTAATAATAATTATTATTTTTTATTATTTCTTCAATCAGATAGCCGCAAGAATTCTCTCACAATATTATTTTTATTTACCCAGGATCCTGTCGATCCCCATCTTCGCAGCCGCCTGGGGAAAAGCGCCTGGCTGGGAAAATGCAAGTGGAACTGAAAGGACGGAATGCAAGAGATGGTGCCGGAGCGTTCCCTGTGGTGCACGCCCAGCGTTGATTGCTCGAACATGTTCACCGCTTTTACAAAATTGTGAACTGCTGTTCGGACATTCCACAACACTGTTAATAATGGTTGCACTTGAATTAACTATCGCCGTATCACTTGAAATTACGTTTAAAAGAAAGTTCTTCGCTGTGCACTACATATAATTACGATTTATAAAAAAGTTCAGTAGTATATGCAGAAATTTCGTCTGATATTCAAAATGTACACTTAACTTATAATAAATAATATATCATTCTTAACCACTAGTGTTAATTATGCCTGATTTAAGTTCTGATTACACTATCATGAGAGTTTTTTTTTATTATTATCGAAAAAAACGAATAGTCTTCCTCTAATAACTGTTGCACTATATTAAACTAGTGTCCCCATATAATTATTCATTAATTTATTATTATTTACTTATTTTCATTTATTGATTTTTATTTATTGATTTTCATTTATTGATTTTCATTTATTGATTTTCATTTATTGATTTTTATTTATTTATTTTTATTTATTGACTTTTATTTATCGACTTTTATTTATTGACTTTTATTTATTAACTTTTATTTATTGACTTTTATTTATTGATTTTTATTTATTTATTCATTTTTGATTATATATAAACCATCGTTATTAGGCTATTGAACCTTTCCGCCTCAATTTACTTTTATTTATTTATTTTCATTTATTGACTTTTATTTATTGATTTTTAGTTATTGATTTTTATTTATTAATTTTTATTTATTGCTTTTTATTAATTGATTTTTATTTATTTATTTGTATTTATTGACTTTTATTTATTGATTTTTATTTATTTATTGACTTTTATTTATTGATTTTTATATTCATTTTTGATTATATATAAACCATAGTTATTAGGCTATTGACCCTTCAAGGGTCTTTCCGCCTCAATTTACTTTTATTTATTTATTTATTTTAAAAAACTTCTATCTTTATAGGGCTATCAGCCATGAGGCTTTTCCGCCGTTATTTATTTATTTATACAATTATTATTCCTCAAATGTAATACAACATGTTTAAAGAGGCATAATATTAAATTAATCAAATCTCAAATATTTCTTATTATACACTAAATTCAGTTACGATTTACAAAAAAATTGATTAAGAAATCGTCCGTATTAGCACCAAATCGGTATCAAAATTAAAATATATTTTTTAAAGTAGTAATATAGAGTCCATTATTAATATGTTATAATATTGTTTGGTTATTAGTCCTGAAGACTAATTTAAATAGGTCCACAAATCACTTAAACAGTTTACGTATATTCACTTATTTTACACAATTCAGTATTAATATGTTTACTACTCTACTAAACTATTAATTCTTGAGATGAAAAACTATGTAGTACATTTCCATTCAAGCACTCTCGCACGTATAATCTAAATATAACCATTAAACGGCGAAATTATAACAGGTCGAACTAGATTTTCAGGTATTCGCGACTATGCGTACCCACGCGCGCGCGTGCAGAACAGCAGCAACTACTAAAAGGACGCGCGAGCAGCTACCGCGCGAACTCGCAACTGGTAAAGTACACACGCGCCAAGGATCCCCCTCAAGAAAGCGCCACTGAATAATAATAATACAAGAAATAATGGTAATAACAGCACGTTACGCAACGGGTGTTAAGTCTAGCGCATCAATTGGGCAACGTAATGAATGCGGAGGAGCACGCGACAGTTGCACACAATTATAAAAGGTCTTCGTGTAGCGGTTGCGAAGTTTGCAGAAGACCCATATGGGGTGGTGAAAAACTATGGTGGCATTAATATTAATTTTTATTAATGCGTAACTGTTAAAATGTAATGGGATATAAAATAGTAACGAATGGAATATGAATGATAGCATTTCCATAAGAAAAATATACTAATCTTTTAATAGCATGGATTAATATAAAGATTTTATGAAGACATTAAACACATACAAATATCAAGTAAACTAGAGTGGGTGGGAGAGTGCAGAAAGCTGAACGAATGGTTAGGAGAGGATGGGAAAGGCGTGAAAATCTGCAGGAGGCTGACGTGGGAAAGGAAATTGGCGAGGGCAGAGGGGGTTTAGTTTATTTTAGTGGGTAGAAAATGTTAATTTGTATTCTTTTTTTATTTATTTTTTAGTTCTTTCTGTGAAAGTATTGTTTTTTTTGCGGCTGGAATTTGTAAAGGGAAGGTTTATGCTGATATGCCAAATAAAGGTCTTTTTTTTATATCAAGTAAACTATATAGTAGGTATTTTGATTAGTGAAATTTTCAAGTATTTATTTTGATTTACGGTAGAAGGCATATGATTAAAAAAATTAAGGCTACGATATACGAGTAGATTGTCATAACCGCGAGTCAATCTACAATCCGTAATTCAAATTGTTGACAATTTTGATACAAAAAGCAACAATGCCTATGAAATGCAATATTAATTATTGCAATATCTATCAGAGGTTACATGTAACACAAGCACGTCCAGCCTAAAAAGTGAATTACATTCAACTAGATTTGTCAAGAAAGTATTAAATTACCTACAATTTAAGCTGAGTAACGTTAAATTTTGATTTTGATTTGAGGTACCCGAAAATTCTTATACGTTATTACTAGGTTACCATCCTACTCTATATACTATAAACCTATTCCATATTTGTTCACGATTGTATATTTTTAGGGTAGGGAACATTTGGAGTAGGTAGAATTAAAGACGAGAATGACGTAGGGGATGGCGAAGAGAAAATACCAGAGGATTTTCTCTTCGACATCCCCTACGTCATTCTCGTCTTTAATTCTACCTACTCCAAATGTTCCCTATCCTAAAAATATACAATCCTAAACAAATATGGAATAGGTTTATCAAAATACGTACTCCATAGTTTACTAGATGTTTATGTGCGTTATGAAAATAATTTGCTTTTATACAGCCCAGCCTTAATTATATAATCACAAACATCAAATAAACTATGGAGTAGGTTTTTGAATAAACCTACTTCATAGCTTACTTTGATGTTTGATTCGCATATAGAATACTAGAATCGCCCTGCTCTCAGTTTTATAAGAGAAAGTATTAAATCAATTTTTCTTAGAGTTGCACCATCCTTCCCTAAAACTACGTATATCTTTCTATCCAATCAATTCAAACATTTCTACTAAACATCCTTATCAAGCCCATTAAATCGGCTTTTAGCACGTCTTTAACGAGCCGGGCCCCGATTTTATAGCCCGGCGTCCAAGGCGAAACTTTACGGCTCGGAGGAAAATAAAAGCGAGGAAATTTTATGTTGGGATTATTTTCGCCTAGAAGGCCGGCCCGGCGAAACGTATATACAAACACTCGCGCCGTTTCAAACAGTTAGAATTGAATTTGAAACAAACATACGGATGTTTTTCTTTTTTTCTATTGCTTGCCAAAGTATTCGTATTCAGTATTGATTAAAAAAAAAATGATATTCTGTATTATATATAAAACACCTTCTAACTAGAATATAAACGAAACAAAACATGACTTTTATATCCGGAGGACAAAAGCAGAAATTGTACTCCATAGGGAGTGAAACAGAAATTTAATCTCTAGGGAGTAAAATGTGATTTCATGATCGAAATATATACAATTGCATATGGCATGATAAACGCTCTAGCGAATGTGTTATTTGCAAGTTCTGTTTTAACTTTTATATTTATTAATTTAAATAAAAACTGTTCTCTCTGATATAACTGATACAACTAACCCCCGAGGAGGAAAGTTAAACGCCATCTGGCGGCACCACATCAATTAGCACTGCACACCCATATGGTAATATTGTGTGAATTCTTCCTCACTAGCTGAGCTACACTAATGAGATCTAATAAGATTGAAATCTAGATATGTAAGAGGTGGAATCACACTTATATAACTGTTCTCTCTATTAAGTAAATGAGATTTCATAGAGACAATAAGTTGTAACTAGTATATATTTCTTTTATTTATGATTTAGATTGATGTTATTCTTACTTTGTGGTATTTCATGTGTGGAAAATTTGAATCTCAAAAATGGAGCTCTAAATGAAAAAGTATCCTCCAGTTTACAAAAACTGTCATAATTACCAAACCGGAAGTGGTAATTAAGTCTAGTTTCTGTTATTTTAGTCTTATTTTGTGATGTTTCATGTGTGGAAAATTTTAAAATTTTATCACAAAACTTAGTAAACTTATGGAGTTCAAAATCAAAAAGTATTCTATTTTATATAGACGATTTACAAAAACTGTCATAATTACTAAACCGGAAGTAGTAATTAAGTCTGGTTTATGTTATTTTAGTCTTACTTTGTGATATTTCATGTTTGGAAAATTTGAAAATTCTATCACAAAAATTAGTAAACTTATGCGAGTTCAAAATCAAAAAGTATTGTATTTTATAGAGACACTTTACAGAAACTGTCATAATTACCAAACCGGAAGTGGTAATTAAGTTTGGTTTGTGTTATTTCAGTCTTACTTTGTGATGTTTCATGTTTAGAAAATTTGAAAATTCTATCAGAAAAATTAGTAAACTTATGCGAGCTCAAAATCAAAAAGTATTGTATTTTATTTAGACACTTTACAAAAACTGTCATAATTACTAAACCGGAAGTAGTCATTAAGTCTGGTTTCTGTTATTTTAGTCTTATTTTGTGATGTTTCATGTATGAAAAATTTGAAAATTCTGTCACAAAAATTAGTAATCTTATAGAGTCAAAAAGTATTCTTTTTTTATAGACACTTTACAAAAACTGTCATAATTACCAAACCGGAAGCGATAATTAAGTCTGGTTTATGTTATTTTAGTCTTACTTTGTGTTGTTTCATGTGTGGAAAATTTGAAAATTATATCACAAAAATTAGTAAACTTATGGAGTTCAAAATCAAACAGTATTCTATTTTATATAGATACTTTACAAACACTGTTATAATTACTAAACCGGAAGCGATAATTAAGTCTGGTTTCTGTTATTTCAGTCTCACTTTGTGATGTTTCATGTGTGGAAACTTTGAAAATTTTATCACAAAAATTAGTAATCTTATGGAGTTTAGAATCAAAAAGTATTCCATTTTATATAAACACTTTACAAAAACTGTTATAATTACCAAACCGGAAGTAGTAATTAAGTCTGGTTTCTGTTATTTTAGTCTTACTTTGTGATGTTTCATGTGTGGAAAATTTGAAAATTCTATCAGAAAAATTAGTAAACTTATGGAGTTCAAAATCAAAAAGTATTCTATTTTATAGAGACACTTTACAAAAACTATCATAATTACCAAACCGGAAGTGGTAATTAAGTTTGGTTTGTGTTATTTCAGTCTTACTTTGTGATGTTTCATGTTTGGAAAATTTGAAAATTCTATCAGAAAAATTAGTAAACTTATGCGAGCTCAAAATCAAAAAGTATTGTATTTTATTTAGACACTTTACAAAAACTGTCATAATTACTAAACCGGAAGTAGTCATTAAGTCCGGTTTCTGTTATTTTAGTCTTATTTTGTGATGTTTAATGTGTGAAAAATTTGAAAATTCTGTCACAAAACTTAGTAATCTTATAGAGTCAAAAAGTATTCTTTTTTTATAGACACTTTACAAAAACTGTCATAATTACCAAACCGGAAGCGATAATTAAGTCTGGTTTATGTTATTTTAGTCTTACTTTGTGTTGTTTCATGTGTGGAAAATTTGAAAATTATATCACAAAAATTAGTAAACTTATGGAGTTCAAAATCAAAAAGTATTCTATTTTATATAGATACTTTACAAACACTGTTATAATTACTAAACCGGAAGCGATAATTAAGTCTGGTTTCTGTTATTTCAGTCTTACTGTGTGATGTTTCATGTGTGGAAACTTTGAAAATTTTATCACAAAAATTAGTAAACTTATGGAGTTTAAAATCAAAAAGTATTGTATTTTATAGAGACACTTTACAAAAACTGTCATAACTACCAAACCGGAAGTGGTAATTAAGTCTGGTTTCTGTTATTTTAGTTTTAATTTGTGATGTTTCATGTGTGGAAAATTTGAAAATTATATCACAAAAATTAGTAAACTTATGGAGTTCAAAATCAAAAAGTATTCTATTTTATATAGATACTTTACAAACACTGTTATAATTACTAAACCGGAAGCGATAATTAAGTCTAGTTTCTGTTATTTCAGTCTTACTTTGTGATGTTTCATGTGTGGAAACTTTGAAAATTTTATCACAAAAATTAGTAAACTTATGGAGTTTAAAATCAAAAAGTATTGTATTTTATAGAGACACTTTACAAAAACTGTCATAATTACCAAACCGGAAGCGATAATTAAGTTTGGTTTATGTTATTTTAGTCTCACTTTGTGATGTTTCATGTGTGGAAAATTTGAAAATTTTATCACAAAAATTAGTAATCTTATGGAGTTTAGAATCAAAAAGTATTCCATTTTATATAAACACTTTACAAAAACTGTTATAATTACCAAACCGGAAGTAGTAATTAAGTCTGGTTTCTGTTATTTTAGTCTTACTTTGTGATGTTTCATGTGTGGAAAATTTGAAAATTCTATCAGAAAAATTAGTAAACTTATGGAGTTCAAAATCAAAAAGTATTCTATTTTATAGAGACACTTTACAAAAACTGTCATAATTACCAAACCGGAAGTGGTAATTAAGTCTGGTTTCTGTTATTTTAGTTTTAATTTGTGATGTTTCATGTGTGGAAAATTTGAAAATTTTATCACAAAAATTAGTAAACTTATGGAGTTCAAAATCAAAAAGTATTCTTTTTTATAAAGACACTTTACAAAAACTGTCATAATTACCAAACCGGAAGTGGTAATTAAGTCTGATTTCTGTTATTTTAGTCTTACTTTGTGATGTTTCATGTGTGGAAAATTTGAAAATTCTAACACAAAAATTCGTAAACGTATGAAGCTCAAAATCAAAAAGTATTCTATTTTATATAGACACTTTACAAAAACTGGCATAATAACCAAACCGGAAGTGGCAATTAAGTCTGGTTTCCGGTATTTTAGTCTTACTTTGTGATGTTTTATGTGTGAAAAATTTGAAAATTCTATCACTAAAATTAGTAAACTTATGGAGTTTAAAATCAAAAAGTATTCTTTTTTATATAGACACTTTACAAAAACTGTCATAATTACTAAACCGGAAACGATAATTAAGTCTGCTTTCTGTTATTTTAGTCTTACTTTGTGATGTTTCATCTTTGGAAAATTTGAAAATTATATCACAAAAATTCGTAAACGTATCAAGTTCAAAATCAAAAAGTATTCTATTTTATATAGACACTTTACAAAAACTGTCATAATTCTCAAACAAGTGATGATTGAGTCTGGTTTCTGTTATTTTAGTTTTACTTTGTGGTATTTCATATGTAGAAAATTTGAAAATTCTATCACATAAGTTACAAGGCTCAAAACTCAAAAAAAGTATTGTATTTTATATTGTCGCTTTACAAAAACTGTAACAATTGTCAAACCGACACTCGTAAATTAAGTGTGTCGTAAAAGTTCACCATCATGAGTAATAACGAACATTATTAGAGTCATTAAAATTATCTAATACTAATTTATTTCTCGTAAAATTGATTCAAATGCTTATTAAAATTGATCCAAATACTTATTACACCGTAAAAAGTATCACAATTTATACCTTTTTATCAATCTCTGTTAATTTTCAATTAAGAGATTTTCGAATTATTAAAAAATACCCTGCGAGTCGCGATTTTTTTTTTATTTACCCAAAATCAATTTCAAGCAAATTTCATTTCAAATTCAAGTTACTACGATTTAACTACATGATATATAAAATAAATTCGCATGCAGCAGGTATTAAATAACAATCGTTCTGTTTTTTTATTACATGCACGGTCTTTTCGTGCGCAATAAAAAATGTATAATCCGCGAAAGTTGTGCGATTTTTTATAGTGTGCCGATAAGGAAGCGCGGAGAACGTTTATTTATTTTTTTATTGCAGAAAAATAAACGCACTTTCTCCTCATGTTATTACGGTTACGTGGGACGATGACAGGCGCCGGCAAAAAAATTACAAAACAAAAAAACAGGTCGCCAGTATGGTATGAAACCCTCAAGAGGTAATAAAAGATTGTCGCTGTTATATTGTGCCGTTTCTTTATACATTTCTAAATGCAACAACTCTTCTTCATTTTAATATATAAATATCAATAATAGATGTATTACTGTTGTAGCGTAATTTTCATCCTGTCGACAAACACCATGCCCAATTATTTGAATAACTTTAGAATAAATTTGTGGCCAATCATACAACCAACAAAACAAATGAAGGCCAAGCTAAAATATTTCGTTAGTAATTAGCTTCCTGTGCGTGCTAAGATTTAGGCAAAAGTTGCTATTACGCTAACATTCAAAATCATATCTCTTGAAAATTGTTTTCACTTATGTTATGAAAGAGCGGACGCTCCAGAGGAAACGATTTCGCATGCCGTCATTTAGAACGACGACGTTAGATTACATAAAGTTTCTTCGCGTGTTCATGGCTCGAAGATTACAGGAATAAATTTAGTTCGTCGAAGAATTTGTAATAAAAAATATTTGACTTTCCAAATGAATTAATTGATATTAAAAGAAAAATTAAGATATTTCGGTTCGACTCTGTTTGATTCGTGTTTTCACGTTTTTGTCACATTTTACGGCATTTTCCTGAAATTTCTCACATTTTCCCATGTTTTCTCACATCCTCTCACTTTTATTATTATATTTTTTTTATTATTTCATTTATAATTCGATAAATCGCTTAAGCAGTACAGAAACTAGCACAAGATTGCCAGTTGTAGATTCTACAATGCACTACCTGACAGCATAAAAATGCTAAACAAAAAACTATTCAAACATGTTTTGAAAAAAACCCTGATTGCTAAAGCATATTATTTCTACTAATGAGTACGAAAATTGTATTGGCCAGGACTTAGAACTCACCATTACTGACCCGTAACCATGTAAATGATTATAATCTTAGCTAGGTATTTTTTTAGGTATTTTTTATTTTTTGTTTTGTTTTTTGTACACTTATTTCATTTTAAATTGAATAAGTTTTATCATACATGTATCTATATTTTTCTTGTTTATACGTATTTTTATTGTGTAAATGTGTATTTTGTTCTCATATTGTATTGACTTGTGTAAACTGTAACAGTGATAACACCAACAAACGATTATGATTATGATTAATTATATATTATATTATTTTTCCACTATTATCTCACATTTCGTCACATTTTCACAGTTCTTCCACATTTTATTACATTTTCACACATCTCACATTTTTCCATATTTCCCCGCATTATCTCACATTTTCTCACATCTTTACACATTTTCTCACATCTTTAAACATTTTCTCACATCTTCACACGGTTTCACATGTTTCCATCTTTTCCTACATTTTCTCACGTTTTCTCATCATTTTTTTCACATTTTCCAACAATTAGGTTGGAAAATGGTCATATTTCCTAACATATGGGAAACTGTGGGAAGACGTGTGCAAATGTGGTCTTCCCACATTTTCCCATATTACCCCACATTTTCATTTTCATTACTACATTTAACATGCATTTAACTTTGGTAATTAGCTGATGTTCCTACCAGGGACTTAGGGACATCAGCTAATTACCAAATTTAGCCGCAATCCGTTGTGCCATTCTCCTGGAAATTTGTTCATAGACAGATACACATACAAGTCCTAGGTAGTTAGAAGCCCGTATAAAAATATTATTTAGCCGCCCACGTGCAAACATTTAAATGAGACTCTACCTCGTGAAAATCAAAAAGTGTATCAACGTACCAAACCTTTCAGTTTTTTTTTGATACACCAAATTTATTAGACTCTTGATTTTACTATAGTTCTGTTGACAATATTATTAAAACGATAACCATCTCTAGCATACAATTATCATAACCTTCAATTCACTTTATTTACTTAATTACCAATTATGGCATTTTGAAATAATAATAATAATAATTACTATTAAATTTGAGTACAACCTTGCGCCTTCCTACGCTACGCCCGAGTTGTTGCGTTATCGCGATATTTTCGAATGCGCCAATGGCAAAATATTTGCCCGGAAGCGCGCGCGGTATAACAAATTTCCGCCGCAGATTAGAAACGTGCGATTTTAACGAAGGCACGCACTCATTTACAAAACATTATTTTAATCAGATCGAAACCGATTGCCCAAACATAATTTATATTGCACAACAGTTACGATGTGTAAAGCGATTTACGCATGGAATGTCTTCCAAATTCATGAAGTAATCAGTAAAAATTACGCATTGTAAATGTAACACAAATATATGAAGCATAATGATCTATATCTGGTCTAATAATTTCACTAAGAGATTATATTTTATATAAATTAAAAATTGAATTATACGAAATTCAAATTTTAATTATAATTATTTGTTTTTTTTTTGTAGCATAAAAATAAAACTCTTGCTGCAATTTTGGAAGTAATTTAGTATACAATACCTAAAAAGCTCTTTTTAAGTGCGCTGATTTTTGACTTATCATATTGCTGACTTCTGTAAGATTTTGTTCATAAAAAATAATAAATATAGAATCATCAACAATTGAAATCGTTAGGAAAACGCAATATTTTAGTGAAAAATGATTACATTTTGATTTTAATCGAAATACCAACCGTGAGGTTAAAATACAAAATGTACTCCTTGGTTTTGCGCCTACAAATGATCATTCTTTTGATGAAATTTTTCATCAGTGTTTCGAATATTTGCGGCTGTATTTCGCGAATAACAGCTCTCATATTTTCTATTAATTGGTGGAGCATTCGAATTTACTTTATCTTTAACATAGCCCCAAAGAAAAAAGTTTAATGGTGTCAAATCGCAGGATATCCACGCCCAATTGAAATCTTCATTTAGAGAATTCACAATCCAGTAAATTTAACACGCAATAGAGCAATTGATTGACAAGCAGTGTGGCATGTGGTGCCGTTCTGCTGAAAATTAACGTCCTCCACGCCCATAGCATTAACTTCATGTCAAAAAAATATCCTGGAACTGTAAATGGACCACTGAAATCGTGCGATTTGACATCATTAGATTTTTTTAGTGTAGATAGGCTTTCGATTAAATAAATAAATAAAATCGAATGTTTTCTTTGGGTCTATGCTAAAGATAAAATCTACGCCAATGCTCCACCAACTAATGTAAAATATCAGAGCTGTTATTCCCGAAATACAGCCGTAAAATATGCGAAACCCTGATACAAAAAAAAATGATGAAAAAAATGACCATTTGTAGACAGAGCCGAGGCGTTTGACAAATTTTGTATTTCATTACTATACTATTTATTACTATATATACTATATTTATTACTATACTATTACCTCAGAGTTTGTACTTTAGATTAAAATAAAAATATCACCACTTTTCACTAAAACATTTCGTTTTTTTTTATAGATTTAATTTTTTTATTTCGATTCTACACATTTGTTTACAATTAAATCAAGTATGTATTTATTGAATCTAAAGAAAGTATTGAAACTACAGAGAATCTTCAATTAATATCTCAATCAATGTCTTATACGTTGTAATTATGTGCTTATAGTATTTTGACGATGGCAATAGGGTCAATGCCACCACACACACACACACGTACATACACACACGAGCCTCACGCGAAAACCGCAATATTGGCGCATACCAATTTTTTTTTCGTCGCACTTTGCACTCACACCATAAATTACGCAACAACACCGGCGTCAATATCTGATTAAAAAAAATATACACGCGGGGCCGAGGTCCAAATTCGGCATAAAAGGCATATACCCTTTTTCGGGCTTGACAATATAAGACGTGGTGAATAATTTAGCGGGTTTTTGGGCGAACATATGGCTGGCTGCCGGAGCGCGCATAATTTTATCGCGCGCATTAGATCTCCGGCCAGCCATGGAACGGTTTACGCGCCCTCATTAGAAAACAATGCGTTCCCATTTGCAATTAAAGAGGGAAATTAGTGCGCGCGGAAAGGTCGCGTGTTTGTGCTTGCTTACCTGGTGATGCCTGTCCTTGTAGAGGATCAGCTTGGGACCTCGCAGCACGGCCCACACTTGTTTCCAGGATCGATCTGCGAATTTCTGAAACAAAATAAAAACATTTTTCTTTATATGAAACTTGTGTATGTCACATTTGAATTGCTTTGAAAAGGAGCAGATTTTGCGTTTGGTATTTATGTAAATCAACTTACGCAGTTACATGTTTATTTGTGAATTAATTGTTTTCACGTCTGTAACTGCGCACGTAAAATTCAGTATTATATGAGCCTGTAAGAATGAAAGTGGTGTAAAACATTGTGTTTTATCCTCTAAATCTAGCTAAGCTCTGAAGAAGTGTCTGTTTGAGGCACGAAATATTGGCGTTAGAGTAAAGTGTACTGAAATTAAAAAATAGCGTTTGATTGCTGCATCACCCCAAAACTATTTAAAAACGTTGGGTTTTTAATCTGTTTCCACTTCTAGTGTGAATAGATGACGCATATATATATATATATCTAGTGTGAATAGATGACGCATTTTTCATGTTCGCACAGTAAGGTGCGATGTAATGAATGTTTGAATATTTAAAAATATATCAATTTTCTTTACGTTTTATGCTTAAAATAGTGGAAATAAACATGGTCAAAATGTGTCAAAAAGTGTCCAAATTTATAAAAATGTGTCAAAAAGTATAAAAATGTGTCAAAAAGTGTCAAAATGTATCAAAAAGTATAAAAATGTGTCAAAAAGTGTCAAAATGTATCAAAATATGTCAAAATGTATCAAAATATGTCAAAATTTGTCAAAATATGTCAAAATGTATCAAACAAGTAGAAACCGTCAATGTAATTCGGAAAGTCGTATGGTGCCCACACCAGTTTTTTTTTTTAGATTTTATTATATTAGAAAAAAATACAATAAATCGTAATTTTCGTTTGAATTGAGCGAATATCTAGTATGTTCTGCTAAGGTGGCGAAGCAACAGCCATCATCCTTGTGTTCTTTGATCTTTACCCTAATTTAACCGACCTCGTATCTCTTAATATTAGCGAGATGGTCATGCTTACAGTAGAAAAATAGACACTCTGTATGTTCAAGTTAAGTGAGGAACAATATACAAAGTGATGAACAATGTACAAAGTGAAAAGATAATTTTGAAAAAAAAAATGTAAACGAAACATATTTATTTTGTAGACGAAGAAACATTTTCAAATTGAAACGAAACATGCAATTGAAGATATTTCTGACGCAGAAATTATTAATACGATATTTTCAAAAAGATAATTAACCCAAGTACATTTTGAATGTGACAAGATGTATACACTTCTAAAAGAAATACAAAAATTCATAAACATATGAATTTTATATAGACACTTTACAAAAACTGTCATAATTACCAAACCGGAACTTGTAATTGAGTCTGGTTTTTGTTATATTAGTCTTACTTTATGGTGTTTCATGTGTGGAAAATTTGAAAATTGTATCTCAAAAATTAGTAAACGTATGGAGCTCAAAATAAAAAAATATCCTATTTTATATAGACACATCATAATTACCAAACCGGAAGTAGTAATTAAGTCTGGTTTCTGTTATTTTAGTCTTACTTTGTAATGTTTCATGTGCGGAAAATTTGAAAATTCTAACACAAAAATTAGTAAACTTATAGAATTCAAAATCAAAAAGTATCCTATTTTATATAGACACTTTACAAATACTGTCATAATTGCCAAACTGGAAGTGGTAATTAAGTCTAGTTTCTGTTATTTTAGTCTTACTTTGTGATGTTTCATGTGTAAAAAAGTTGAAACTTCGAACATAAAAATTAATAAACTTATGGAGTTTAAAATCAAAAAGTATCCTATTTTATATAGACATTTTACAAAAATTGTCATAATAACCAAACCGGAAGTGGTAATTGAGTCTGGTTTCTGTTATTTTAGTCTTACTTTATGGTGTTTCATGTGTGGAAAATTTGAAAATTGTATCTCAAAAAATAGTAAACTTATGGAGCTCAAAATAATAAATATCCTATTTTATATAGACACTTTACAAAAAACTATCATAATTACCAAACCGGAAGTGGTAATTCAGTCTGGTTTCTGTTATATTAGTCTTACTTTGTGATGTTTCATGTTGGGAAAATTTGAAAATTCTAATACAAAAATTAGTAAACTTATGGAATTCAAAATCAAAAAGTATCGTATTTTATATAGACACTTTACAAAAACTGTCATAATTGCTAAACCGGAAGTGGTAATTAAGTCTAGTTTCTGTTATTTTAGTCTTAATTTGTGATGTTTCATGTGTAAGTAAGTTGAAACTTCGAACACAAAAATTAGTAAACTTATGGAGTTCAAAATCAAAAAGTATCCCATTTTATATAGACATTTTACAAAAACTGTCATAATAACCAAACCGGAAGTGGTAGTTAAGTCTGGTTTCTATTATTTTAGTCTTACTTTAAGATGTTTAACGTGTAGAAAATTTGAAAATTTTAACACAAAAATTCATAAACATATGAAGCACAAAATCAAAATTTTATATAAACACTTTACAAAATCTGTCATAATTACCAAACCGGAACTCGTAATTGAGTCTGGTTTCTGTTATATTAGTCTTACTTTATTGTGTTTCATGAGTGGAAAATTTGAAAATTGTATCTCAAAAATTAGTAAACTAATGGAGCTCAAAATAAAAAATATCCTATTTTATATAGACACTTTACAAAAACTATCATAATTACCAAACCGGAAGTGGCAATTCAGTCTGGTTTCTGTTATATTAGTCTTACTTTATGGTGTTTCATGTGTGGAAAATTTGAAAATTGTATCTCAAAAATTAGTAAACTTATGGAGCTCAAAATAAAAAATATCCTATTTTATATAGACACTTTACAAAAACTATCATAATTATAAAACCGGAAATGGTAATTCAGTCTGGTTTCTGTTATATTAGTCTTACTTTGTTATGTTTCATGTTGGGAAAATTTGAAAATTCTAATACAAAAATTAGTAAACTTATGGAATTCAAAATCAAAAAGTATCGTATTTTATATAGACACTTTACCAAAACTGTCATAATTGGAACCGGAAGTGGTAATTAAGTCTAGTTTCTGTTATTTTAGTCTTACTTTGTGATGATTCATGTGTAAAAAAGTTGATACTTCGAACACAAAAATTAGTAAACTTATGGAGTTCAAAATCAAAAAGTATCCTATTTTATATAGACATTTTACAAAAACTGTCATAATAACCAAACCGGAAGTGGTAATTAAGTCTAGTTTCTATTATTTTAGTCTTACTTTATGATGTTTAATGTGTAGAAAATTTGAAAATTTTAACACAAAAATTCATAAAGAAATGAAGCTCAAAATTCAAATTTTATACACACACTTACAAAAATTGTCATAATTACCAAACCGGAAATGGTAAGTAAGTCTGGTTTCTGTTATTTTAGTCTTACTTTGTAATGTTTCAAGTGTGGAAAATTAGAAAATTTTAACACCAAAATTCATAAACATATGAAGCTCAAAATTAAATTTTTATATACACACTTTACAAAAACTGTCATAATCACCAAACCGGAAGTGGTAATTATGTCTGGTTTCTGTTATTTTAGTCTTACTTTGTGGTATTTCATGTGTGAAAAATTTGAAAATTCTAACACAAAAATTCGTAAACTCAAAATCAAAAAGTATTTTATTTTATATAAACACTTTACAAAAACTGTCATAATCACCAAACCGGAAGTGGTAATTAAATTTGGTTTCTGTTATTTTAGTCTTACTTTATGATATTTCATGTGTGGAAAATTTGAAAATCCTATCTCAAAAATTAGTAAACTTATGGAGCTCAAAAAAGTATTCTATTTTATATACACTTTATATAATAAAAAAGTATCACAATTCTTACCTTTCCATCAATCTCCGTTATCTTGCAGTGAAGAGGCCCTTCTCGAATAAATTGGGGCTTCTCCTTCTCACATGGGCTACTGGCGATTTTCTCCCTTTCGAGAGAAACGCTGCTGCTACTGCCGCCGCTCACGCTACCACTGCGAATTTAAAAAGAACACCCGCGTATCATATATATGTTCGTTTTTGTCTACAAAAAGCAAAACAGCAAACGAAAACACACAGAGCTGCTTAACCCTTTCGGCCCTGCCGGTAGCATTTGCCACCACAACATTCAAATTACTGTGCCTATCCATATGTTTACTTTTAATGACTAGATTGAAAAGAAATCTAGTCATTAAAAGCAAACATACAAGGTATTTTAAAGAAAATCCGTGCGCAATTTTTGAAACTATTTAATTTGATGTTTGTGAATAAGTGTTAATAATTAACAAAGAAAAAACCGATTTTTAAATTTTAAAATCCAGGGCTGAAAGGGTTAATTTAAAAAATACCATTGCAACATGTTCATTGTTAGTATAGACAAATAATGTGCGTGTATTATACAATATTATAAAATTTCATACAACATACAATGTGTTTTATAACTTGCAGGCAAAAAATAACCGAACAAAAAGGTTTTATGGTTATTTTAATAATATTAATCCCGTCAGGGTAAATACCTTGACGGGATTAATATTATTTAAGCATATTTAAACACTTTAGTGTTTAGTCAGAAATTATGTTGGAATTCAAAATTTAGTAATTTAGAAAAAGCATATTTAAAACACAAACACTATAGTGTTTAGTCACAAATTATGTTGGAATTCAAAATTTTGAAAATTAATTTATTTATTAGTACGAGTACCAGTTATAATATGGCACTATAATATGGATCAAAATTTTGTAATACTTATTTTAAAGTACACGAGCGTTTTTTGAATTATTATATAAACTGAATGAGCAAACAATTCATTATTGAAATGTACTGTCATAGACATGACCGGATTAATCTATTTAAGACATTGTCCGTTTGGTTACTACTAGTGGCTGGTAGTGACAAATGCAGATGTCACGCTATAATATTAGTTATGAGCGTGACGCCATTATGTGTCATTATTAGTCACTAGTAGTAGCCAAACGGACAGGGCCTGGATTTTTGAGCCATCGCTATGAATAATAGCGATCGAGACACGTTTGCTATTATTGAAAATGGTGTCGATTTTTGACTCTTCGCTTCGAGAAAGATAATGCGCATATTTGATAGAACTGAAAGCTTGGCAGTAGTTAGATTTTGACATTAATTATTGAGTTAATTCTATCGATTCAGCGCTATGAAACTTATAGCGCATGATAATAGCGGTAGGTCAAATATCGCACTCCAGGGCCACTATTTTTCAATCTGGCCCTCTACAAGAAATAGACCACACGAAAAAAAAACAGGCTTTTACGCTGGTAAGAGGATTTCAAGTTTGATAGCATATATCAAAATCAAGCTCCTAACGTAAGTCTCAAATAAATTTCCTAATTGTATGTTATGCACGATTGAGCATGTCGTAATTTATATAGCAGTTTAATTAAACACACGCCAATTACTGAATGATTACATATAATCACGCGTAATAAAATTAGCGAAGACTCTAAACGTCCCATGCAAATTGCACCGAACGAATGCTAATCACTGTCAGCCGCAGTATATTAAATTAAAATAAACCGAGAGTATTAAATAATTAGGATACTAATAATTTTATTATATAAAGTATAGTTAATGTATTGTAAAAATATTACAACTAACCCCCATCTGGCATTTAACTTTCCTCCTAGGTGGTTAGTTGTAATATTTGTGGATATAACCACTCGAGATATTGTATGAATTCATCCTCACTAGCCGAGCTACACCGATAAGATCTAATAAGATCGAAATCTAGTTATGTACATTGCTAAGAGGTGAATTCACACTTATATATGTTTTAACTATTATTACTATTGAATTAAATTGCAATTAAGTATTAGACATAACCTTAGGTTGCTTAGGCATCACTGGATGAACAAAAGCTTGTTCATGTTAGCATTTAAGATTAAAGTGAAACTGTTGCTTGGTATGTTTGAATAACAATACAAAAATCCTTCGCAATTTCTTATTTTATATCAGCATAAACCCACAATACCACGTCAATAATTACTATAGTTAAACAAATAAATATACCCCATATACGCAATGAAGAGCATAGTGATCTTCTCCCTTCGGGTTACAAAACAAACAACACTTCCGTCGATTCAAACAATTACCACGCCGCACGATAAACGTTACGTATACATTCAAATCGCGAAAAGAAAATCAAGCATAGTGTTCAAGCCTAATTATTGTGCTAATGCATTGTTCTCACTTTCCCCGGCTAATATCCGATTTCACCGTTGCATAAGGAACGTGCACAAAAAAAGAGCAGACGATTATGATAATAATACTACAACAAAACGAACTTGTAATAAAAATTATTCAACAATAAATAAAACGATTTTTACTAGTTACTAGTTAGAGAAAATGTGTGAAACTGCTGCAAAATAAATAAATAATAAGTGTTTGCAAATGAGACTTTTTTTTAAGAAAATGTCAAAATGAGAATATGTCAAATATCATGTTTTGACGTTTTGACTTTTAAAATTTTGGTATTTTGGTATTTTGACATTTTCTCATGTCAAAATGTCAAAATATCAAAATACTGAAAAATATAAATAAATTTTGGCAAATGGGATTTTTTTTTGAGAAAATTTCAAAATGAGACAATGTCAATGACATGACATGTTTTGACAAATTTTGGTATTTTGGTATTTTGACATTTTCTCATGTCAAAATACCAAAAGTTTTAAAAAGCTCACAATGTTAAAGAAGCAGAAAAAGTTGAAAAGTATATTTTTTATCGTATTATTTAGTTACATTATTCAAGTAAGTTCGGCTAGCTTTAGCCATTTTCATCGGAGGAGTTCGAAAATGGCTAGAGCTTAGTCGAAACTAGTTAACTAAAAACAAAATAAAAATTGTTTTACTTATCCTTTAAAATGAATGATCACAAAGTAGGCGCCTTAACAATTACAATAAAAGTTATTGTAAATATAAACCGAGTATACCATTATAATAATAATAATAATAATAATAATAATAATAATGCAAACCAACCGATATTTATAAACAATTGTCAACGCCAACACCATCGCGCACTTTGACAACAAGACATTTCTGCACGAACTGAACGTCGCCGAATGGCACGTCCACCCGGTTATATCTTTTTGTGAATGAGTAATGCACGCTACCCCTGTGTGTTTACACTGAGATAAGGAAGGTGCACGCATTTTAGGGCTCTAAGTGCCCAAAACGGCACTCGTAGACAATAGACACTGATTGTGAATGTTGATTTTGAGAATTCTGTAATGTGTTTGACTGGGCTGGCTTGGGCATATAATCCGATGTCAAAAAAAAATACAAAAGGATTTAATATTATATTGATAATATTTTAAAAATAATCAGGCATTAATGTGACTCGCAATAACTCAAAACATGTACATGAGCAAATAAATTTTCTAAATTTTGTTCTGAAATTCCGATATTTCCGACTATTCGAAGCATTCGTGCGAAAATAATAGTATTGCGGTGTTTTCAGCTTAGACTTCAAAATTGCATATGGCATTTATATTTTTCGCCAGTTCGCCTTATTATTAGTATAGAAAAAAATATCGAAATTACTGAAAATATCTTAAGGTAATTTTAAAAAAATAATTAGTAGCCTAAGGATTATTGATTGATTGGCAGCAGAAACGTACATTTTTAATTTTATTAAAAAAAAGTGATCTATAGTAGGGAATATATATATATAATTTTTATAAATATAAAAATAGTTACAATACAAAACGGCGGGAAAATTCGAATTCATGTTCCAGAGTAACACGGAAGTCTTCTAGGATGTTGTTAGCATCGTAGAAGACATAAGAGAATCAAACAATTTCGATTTATGAAAGTGACTGTGACAAAAACTGAGCAAAATTGATAGTAGTACAGATAGTAGAAAATCATTTAAAATATGTTTTATCTCTTTAAAAGTTTGTATACATTTAGTATATCAATAATCCTTAGGCTATTAATTAATTTTTTAAAATTACCTTAAGAAATCTCTTAAGGTAATTTAAAAAAATAATTAAATAAATATTCTAGCCCTGAACATTTTCAAGGCTAGATTGTGTCTCAATTCAAAACTATTTTTGAATAGTGTGTTAAATTAATTATCCTAATTTGATGTTGTTCTGTGATTAGAGCTCGCTCTCTTGGACTAATAAAGCTTTTTCTTTATTACTAATAGGTGAATACAAATTTATATATTTGTTTGTATTTTACTATTTAATTTTCGCGTAAATCGCCCCTATTATGACTACACGCATCAAATTTGATTTTTATTAATTATTGCATTCCATTTAGTGTGTTAGTAATCAAGCTCAAAATAATCACAAAAAAAAGGTTTAGTGAATGTTTTAGTTATGTGTGTTAATTTGTTTCAAGCAGAGAAGAAGAGCACACTAAAATAATTTCTGCTTGCGTCTCACCCCAGGGAGGAGGCGGTGTCCTCAAAGAGCTTGCGCAGTTGCTGTATATCGCCGGGAAATAGGGGCGGTCGCCACCGTCGGTGGGCACTAGATACAAAGATAAAAGAGAGAAAATAGGTGTGAAACAAAACGAACCTGGAAGCGACCCTGTACGTGCACTTGCCGGAAGTAAAGAGAGTAGATTTGGAAGAAAGAAAATCGTGAAATAGTTTTATGTAAGTTACCTTCGTAGCACTTGTGGGGATATGTCGCCGTCACTAAACTCGACGCCTTCGAACTGCATTCGACCGCCCTCCGTCGCTTTTAGGTATGATTCGCGTCGCATCACCCTGTCCTCATCAGCTAAAGAATAAATACAATAAAAGTAGTTAATATCGTACAAATGGCGTATATGCATTAAATATATCAGAAAAAACTGATATATGACCAAGGAAAATTATTATATATCCCCGTATTCACCAAAATTCCACAATATGTTTAAAGAGTTCTAAGGTCAAGAATATTAAAATCCAAGGGTGCAATTCTTGACACTTCTCATACCGTACACGTGTACAAAAAATCGCACCGCATAATATAGACAATTAATGTTTTCAGTTCGTTCAATGATGAACCGAAATTTCATCATTGAATGAACTGATTTTTAAAAAGTGTACGGAATGAGGGATGTCAAGAAGTGCACCCTTGAATTATATATATATATATATATATATATATATATATATATATATATTATATATATATATATTATAAAAATCCACAACACCCCATCGCAAAACCAAATACCATTTATGAACACAAATTGTAAAATGTCTGTATTTTGCAATAGGACTTTTTACAGGGGTACGGCGGTATGAGGAGTGTTAAGAAAAGCAACGAATGGTATCAGGAATCGCTTATCCCTTCCCATTCTCGAATCGTCGAAGCAATAGCAGCAATAGAGTGGATAACGTGAACACGTGCACGCTCCCTATAGCCCTGCCCACTCCGTATTACACTGTACAGGCAAATTTGAACTTTTTTATACCGTTGAAGATACTGATGAGATTACTAAGATTGATTTCTTTCTTCTAAACATACAATAACAGTGGTAATACGAACATAATACGGAAGCAAATCCTAGGACAAAGGGTTTGTGCCGTTGATACTACTGCCCGATGTAAACCAGGATTTTGAAATTCGCCCACCCGTGCTTGCTTCGCCAATAAGAAAGGAGCTGAAAATCATGTCAACACGCGTTTTTATTGCTCGATTGCTTCGTCGTTCGAGGTATAAACGTTGGCAGTTAAGTTACCTGTTTGTATGGCAAACAATAATAATATTATTAATAAATATCATATTTTTTGCTGGTAGGACTTGAACGTAGTATACTTACTATAATTTTGTGTCCAACTGTAGTTCGGTTTCAGTTAGTTTCAGTTGTTAGTTAAAATATTTCTAATGGACGAGACTATCAAAAAATAAATCACGTTTGATATAATAACTACTCATAATACGGGCCTCAACTCATTTGTCAAGTAATTTATCAAGTCATATTGTCAAGTCATTTGACAATTGTTATTGTATATGACATTTGTCAAGTTATTTATTTATTGTTGCTTAGGGATGCAATAATTCATGAACGGAATTAAATAAATAAATCCAAATGTGAGAATTGTACGGGCATGGTGAACACGGGGTGTTGGTTATTGATTGCATTAAAAGCTGTTTTTCAAAAATATACTTACTGATGTTAGTATTTTTAGTCCGCCGCACCACCAAAGGTTTGTCAGCACAAACTGTAATCAATTAATGTCATTAACAGCATTTTAAAATTCAAACTTATGTGGATAAAACTACAAGCCACCACTATGGTTATTACCAGATTAGTTGCAGTTAGTTTACAAGGTTACATTTTTTTAAAACCAAATGTTACTCGTAACTAAATAACATTTTCAAGTTAATTTCTAATTATATACTCAATTTAATTGTATTGAAATAAATAAAAAATAACTTCTATATTTATAGGGCATCAGCCGTCAATTGATACATACATTTTACTCATAACTAAATAACATTTTCAAGTTAATTTCTAATTGCATACTCAATTTAATTGTGTAGAATAAATATTTAAAAAACTTCTATCTTTATAGGGCATCAGCCGTCAGGCTTTTCCATCGACCAAGGGAGAAGCTCAGAGGAGTTTAATTACCCGGTATATATCTTAACTTCACAGAAAACCTATAAAAAATTGTGAAACGTGATTCGCGAAAATTCGTCCTGATAAGGTTCGTATTCAGGCTCCTCAGTGCTCAGTACTAGACGGACGATGCCTTTAACCACTCGGCCACTAAGCTGGGTTGTATTGAAATATAATAATAATTTTACCTATTTTGTTTTGTTTTGTTTTGTTTTGTTTTGTTTTGTTTTGTTTTGTTTTGTTTTGTTTTGTTTTGTTTTGTTTTGTTTTGTTTTGTTTTGTTTTGTTTTGTTTTGTTTTGTTTTGTTTTGTTTGTTTGTGCTTTTGTGTTTTTGTGTTTTTGTGTTTATTTTTGTTTTTGTGTTTATTTTTGTTTTTGTTTTTGTTTTTGTTTTTGTTTTTGTTTTTGTTTTTGTTTTTGTTTTTGTTTTTGTTTTTGTTTTTGTTTTTGTTTTTGTTTTTGTTTTTGTTTTTGTTTTTGTTTTTGTTTTTGTTTTTGTTTTTGTTTTTGTTTTTGTTTTTGTTTTTGTTTTTGTTTTTGTTTTTGTTTTTGTTTTTGTTTTTGTTTTTGTTGTTTTGTTTGTGTTTGTGCTTTTATTTTTATTTTTATTTTTATTTTTATTTTTATTTTTATTTTTATTTTTATTTTTATTTTTATTTTTATTTTTATTTTTATTTTTATTTTTATTTTTATTTTTATTTTTATTTTTATTTTTATTTTTATTTTTATTTTTATTTTTATTTTTATTTTTATTTTTATTTTTATTTTTATTTTTATTTTTATTTTATTTTTATTTTTATTTTTATTTTTATTTTTATTTTTATTTTCAAACAAATGCAAAACGATTTTGTTTTTGTTTTGTTTTGTTTTGTTTTGTTTTGTTTGTGTTTGTGTTTGTGTTTGTGCTTTTGTTTTTGTTTTTGTTTTTGTTTTTGTTTTTGTTTTTGTTTTTGTTTTTGTTTTTGTTTTTGTTTTTGTTTTTGTTTTTGTTTTTGTTTTTGTTTTTGTTTTTGTTTTTGTTTTTGTTTTTTTTTTTGTTTTTGTGTGCTATAATGTTGTTTATTCTAATATGTTGTAGAATTTCTAGGCCGTGGTTTGTATTTTTTATTTCATTTTTAATAATGAGATAAATATACGTTACAGTCCAACTCTGGACTACTATAACAATAATAAATGCAATATTATTTAGTTATATCGCACTAGTATTTCTAAACACAATATTATTACAATACACATTATATTTATGTATATGTATATGTATATGTATATGTATATGTATATGTATATGTATATGTATATGTATATGTATATGTATATGTATATGTATATGTATATGTATATGTATATGTATATGTATATGTATATGTATATGTATATGTATATGTATATATGTATATGTTTATGTTTATGTATATATGTATATGTTTATGTTTATGTTTATGTTTATGCTTATGATGTTTAAATATGCTATATTTGTCTATTCTAATTGTATTTGGAATATATTTTTGATTTATTTCTTTCTATGTTAATACTTATAACCAGAATTTTGTCTAAAGAAAATTAGTTGTATGGTTATATCATCAAAAATGTATTTACGAATATCTAGAAGCAAAATGATATCTAGAATCCTGTTGTCCTACAGGAATCTATTTTGCTCCATTTAGCAAACCAAAATATGTATTTTTATATATCTTTTTGTGTTTAATTGTGTATCTGTAAATGGTAACTTATTAAAGTTATTATTATTATGAATTAATATCTATATCAATATTAATAATAATAAATTACAACTATAAATTGATTTTTGAGTATTATATTTGAGTATTTTTTTGAGTATCAATCTCAACACAAAATTAGTACTATTCTATAGTTAATATTGTTAATTAATCAACACAAACAACTTCTAGTTATTATTATTAATAATTTTTTGTTTTAGTCCTGTTGTGGTTGTTTTTTTTTAATTTCTGGTGTGTGTTAGTTTATTTAATACAACCGTCAACCTTGTGTTAACTGTAACTACCTGGTTGGACGAGCGGCGGCGATTGCGCCGGTGGTGGCGTGTCGGACTGGGGCGGACGAAGGTGCCGCGAGGGCCGCTTCGGGGCGCCCAAGTCCAGCTGCGTCGGCCGCGCCGGCGCCGCTGCTTTCGGCCGGGCTACCGGTGAAGCCGGCGTCACCGACACACTGGGTGTCGAGTGCAACCGCTCCACCGATTCAGGGATTAAGGGTGTAAGGGGTGGAGAGTCGTACGCACGCATTTGAACGACATCTACTGTTTCGTGTCCTTTAAAGATACACACATGTAAAATTATCAATATCTTTTTCAATATACACACCGAAAATAAAAATAAACGCATATTTCATATATAATTAATAATTCATACAAACCAATTCAGCATTGTTATGAATTGATTTTCAGTATGGAAAAAAACAAAAATATTTTTCGCAGCAAAAATGATGAAATTAAAAAAAAAAATCTATCTTTATAGGGCCATCAGCCGTGAGGCTTTTCCGCCGGTCAAGGGAGAAGCTCAGAGGAGTTTAATCACCCGGTAATTACCTTAACTTCACAGAAAACCTCTGAAAAACTGTGAAAGGTGATTCGCGAAAATTCGCTCCCCGCTGGGGATGGAACTCAAGCTCCCCAATGCTCAGTACGAGACAGACGACGCCTCTAACCACTCGGCCACTGAGCTGGGTTGATGAAATTATTATATGATTTAAATTTAAAACGTTTTTTTCACAACCTGTTTTTGTTTCTAATTCCACTCTATTTTTTACGTTTATCTTTATATATAATAAAATAAATTTACTTCCAAAAGAAAAGAAAAATACAGTTAATAATTTATAATTGTAATTATGATAATAATTAAGATACATAAACTAGTTTTAGTTTCCCAAGGAAATTACGGTTTATGGACACCAAAGCAGCATGTATTGCTAGTATGGAAATGATCCCCATCCTATTCTGTAATTTACTAAGTGATGGTGGTTATTGGTGTTGTTTGTTTAATATATCGCAAACAAAGCTCGTGTGAAAAAAACAACAATTAATTTCGCGGCGTTTTTTTAGTTTAGAATAGTGCTGTATATGACATTTAATTTGTGACATCATATGAATCATCCTGTATATTGAAATAAACATGCTCATTAAGTAAAACCCTATAGCGCTAGTGCAAAACATTGTGCATAGGTGCGTGGGTTTACTAACCTGTTCTGGGGGTAGAGCAGTAGATTTTGTTAGAATCCGCAGTTTCGGTTTGCATCGCGGCAACCCAGGAACCAGTTGAATTAGAACGCACTCGCATTCTATTCGACTGGTTCGTGTTTGGAAGATCTAGAAAGAGTACACCTAAAGCTACACAACAGATATACACACAATCCACTAGTAGAGTTAATATAACCTTGTAAGTATTGCAAATAAGTAGATTTACGCTACAAATACACACAGTGTTTAAGAGATAGAAATGTTGGAACTAATCCATAAACTAAGTCACAATTGTTACGCAAAAATTATCTGAGCTAGTTTATAGATATGACTCTTATGCCCGTATTCACCAACATCCCATAAACTTTATAGGTCCCATAAGCTATTAAATGGATAAATTGACAACGTCATTGTGACAGAATATGCCAAAACAAATGTCAAATACCTCAAATAGCGCTTGCAATTGGAGCTTTGATGATACCTTTTGTTTAATTATTCAGTCTTTCCAATAGAGAGAATCTAAAGTAACTACATTCCCTAAATATTTGTATTATTGTTGCTATAACAACGAATACTTATGGGTTCAATAGTTATTGATACATTTATGGAACGTCGGTGAATACGGGATTTAATGTTAATAATACACCAATCGAAGTATTTTTTTTAATTAACCTTTTGAATTATAACTACGAGTCTGCCTCGTGGTTAAAAATTTGAGTCAAATATAATATGCACGAGTCTATGTCGTTGCATGTACATAATTTACCTAATAAATGTATTTTCATGCCAAACGGATTAAAATTTTAGTTGCGTTATATGTTCCGAAACGCCTCAAATAAGTTTTAAGTTTCACCTCGGACGCCTCAACGTAAGCGAATAAGAGAAACTATAATACTAAGAATACAACTTTTTATCAGTGGCGTAACGAGCTTAACTCGCGCCCGGGGCACAATACCTTTTTAGCGCCTCCCTCCCCATTCGAAAACCATATAATATAACCATTTGGCGCCCCTTTGTGAGTAGCGCCCGGGGCATGATGCCCCCTTGCCCACCCCTCGCTACGCCACTGCTCTTTATAATAGTTATTTTCCTATAATACCTTCATAGTCGATATATTATGTGATTGTGGATACAGGCGGTGAGCTAGAAGAGCGCGATCCGTTCATACCGTTCATTCGGACGTAGGATTTTAAAAAAAGGATGTGCGTGTATATGAACATTCCAGGAAAACGGACCAGCGTATCGTGATCAAATTTTGAAATCGGCAGATATAAGTTAGTTGGGGTGAACTAGTGAAAATTAGAGCAATATCGGCTCACTAAGAAACAAAAAACTATAGCCAGAGTCGCTACAAAAAAAAAAGAATGCGCCGCGCAGTAACAATTACCTACGTAAATAACGCGGGGAATTAGCGTAAATTCTCGCATGTTAAATGTTTTAATTTAATATAAAAATGAAATTGTACAAAATGATCGTTACACGTTAATTAGAAAAGAAGATTTTTGTTTCAGAGAAAGTCAGAAGAGAAGTATGGACTGGGGATCATTTTGTAAATAGTTTCTGTAAAAAAGCAGACGTGGCAATCAACAACAAAAAAACAGTTTCAGCGTTGGCATACCACTACACTTCAATTTTGTGTATTAGTGTGATGAAAAAAAAAACAAAGTAAAAAATCGTTTTATTTATCCTTAAATGAATTATCACAAAGTATGTACTATGTATGTAATAGTACATACTTTGTGATAATTCATTTTAAAGAATAAATAACACGATTTTTTACTTTGTTTTTTTATCACAATTCAGTTACACTTTGCAACTAGTTTCGGCCAAGTTCTAGCCATCTAGAGAGTGCAAATTGTCATCGGAGGTGCTCGAAAATGACTACAGCTTAGCCAAAACTAGTTGCAAAGTGTAACTGAAGTGTGATAAAAAAACAAAGTAACAAATTTTATTTATATATTTTTTAAATTTCTTCTTCTTAAATTAATGATTCTACTTTCAACATTTCCTCCAATTCTTTCCTCGAATGGTGTATTACTTACAAAATAAAAAGTCATTTCGTGTAGTGTGTGTAACGTCGCTACATCCAAAACCATACAATAAATTACCCAAAATCAAAACTATAAGGTTAGAACTAATATTGATTTGAGAGTACTTTCATTAGAGAGAACTGTAGTATCATAAAAATATGATTTAAATATCCACAAACTGTTAACTTTTTAGATGATTGGATATTTAAATTATATTTGTTTAAAATTCTGCATAAAACAACTTCAAAAGGAATTAGTCACTAATATCGTAGCCAAACTCAAAAACATTACTTGTTAATAATTACTCCAACAACAACAACAACAACAATAAAAACAACAAACAAATAAAAAGTCGTGCGAGCAAATGTGTTTGCTAACCTTGGGTCGGCTTATATTCCGACGGTAGTGGACAATGGATAAACTTACTTCCGATGGGAATACTGAAATTATTCCCGGGAAGCTGTTTGGTGCTTTCAGCGACGCTACTACCTATACTACAGTTGCTTCCTGGTGATGGTAAATGTAAAATAAATGGTGACTATGATGAGCAAGCGATTTGATAACTAACAACATACCTGAACTATCCAATGAACGGCTGTCGCGATAACTCCTGCGGAGGACGGCTGCAGCTGAGCCAGCCGAGCTGGAGCTGGTGTCCCGTCGCGGCTCGTTCGAGAGCGTTTCGAATTCTTTTGTGCGCACCGCCACATTGGGCACGACTACTTTTGCACTAAGCCGCGCCAGCTCGCTCCGGTAGAAGCTGGTGCGGTCGTTGAGGAGCGGATCGTCCTCGGGCATCATGCGCCCGGTTTCGAATTGTCTTGCACGCTTGGAGACTGTTTTCATACTTGGTGGATAATTTCTGTAAACAAATGGATAGGGTTTATTAAAACTCTGGTTACGAGCAGGACTTCTAATAGGTATATCATGTTCACAATAAGAACTACAACTATGAGTAGCAATATGAAATTTAGAAGCATATGGCGGGAAATGTTTGTGAAACTGTATTTTTTGTTGTTGCAAAAGTTGAGTCAATTCCTGCAGGGCAAGGAGAAGTAGCTCATGTGTTTAATGCCAATCAAGGTTTAGGAATTTTACACAAATGTCTGCTGAATTTAATGTCTAAAGAAAGATGCGATATCCTTGTTGTTATTATTGATAATTATAGACCTATTATAAATTGATTGTAGATAAATAAAGTTATTTTACCTTCTATCCTCAGCATCGGATACATTTCCATTAGTATTCTCCACGACGGCAACCTCCTGAATCTTTCCAAGATTAGCCTGCCAATCCTTACTCTTACAATTGCTCTTGTTATTAGTCTCATTATTCTGTGCAATCTCCCGTTCGTTCTCAATGTCATTTTTAACCCGCTGGAAATTGTGATGCGTCGGTTTATTCAGTCGCGACGGCGACGCTTCCTGTGGTTCCGTCGGCGGCCAAACGGGTTTATCCAGTTTTTTTGGCCGCCCATAAAACTCTCTCAACTCAGGAGGATTACTAGGCCTCCTCAAAAATTCTTCCTTCTCCTGTACGCTCTTTCTCAATCGCGACATTACAACAGAATCATCCGTTTCCTGTCCGGTTAGGGTTGAAGATGAATCGAATGATGTTAAACTGTCCTTGCTACCATCCGCAATGGATGAGGTGAGTGAAGAGGACGACTCCCTGCGGGTGTTCCCCGCGTCCAGGCTGAGCCTGCAGCCGGCCGCGTTCGGGTAGTGCAGTCCCGGCATTTCCAAATACTCCTGCGGGTACTTGCTGCTTTTCATGTTCGGATCGCTTGTCGTCTCATCACAGCTTACCGAGTTGCCGTCGCTCGCCCGGCGGCCCATTTTTTTGTACAGGGGCACCTGGGGTTGCGCTCGCGGCCGCTGCGTCGAATCATTTATGATCGGTTCCGCGTAGATTTCCACCGATTTCCGACCGTCCCGCGGCGTGCTGTAAATGTTTTCCGCGCTCTTCTGCTGCTGGTGCGCTACGTACTCGCGTAACGAGCTGTAAATGTTGTCTGCGCTCTTCTGCTGGTGCACCGTCGACGATTTGCGCGGCGCCAGTCGACCGTAATCCAAAGAATGGTAATTGGGGCTCTGTAGGGACCGCCAGGAGATGGCGTCCACGTGGAACTCGTGAGGGTTGCCGCGTTGTTGTTGTACGAACTGTCGGCGGCGCTCCTCGGACGCGTCCCGCACGTGCTGATTGCTCACCGGGTTGTGGGCGGTTTCAGAGAAATACTGGAATTAAATTTCATATTTAATATCTGACTTTCCGAATTAGTTAATTCATAAAATCAAAATTTATAATATTTCGGTTTAGCCTAGGTTTCCTAGGAAGCGGTGTCGACAAAAGCGGCCGTCATTTTGACGTCACACATTTCTTTTACGTATATTTAAATAAATCTGGTAATCTAGAAAGCGGTATACTTCAAAATATTGGGGAAATATTTTGAATTACACTGGAATCTGGTGAGTTATTCAATTACATGTACTTAACGCGAATCTCGGAAAATGAAATACGGTTCAATGTTACGTAATCGCGGGGTCTTTTCTAGTCAACATTTTACAATTTTCTGAAAATATGTTTGGATATTTCTCCAATCTAAGGATGATTTGATACTTTGTTAGGACGAAAAAGTTAATTTTTTGTCTCGAAATAGTTGTAAAAAATATGCAATAGTAGTCAATATTTCGATCAGAAAAGTATATATTTACTCCGATTTGTAATCAATATTCAACAGAAATTCCTCTAAAAGATTGCAGTTTCATATTTCAAGTTTTGTAAATACAATCTGATAATGCTAAGTACAGTAGTATAGTTTATAGACATCCGCGCAATTATCACAAAATGCTTCATTATTTCGAAATACATTTATTTCTCGGTGCGCACCCCTCCAGTTTTTCCTGGGGCCACGGTTTATACACTCCGCAGAAGAAGTAGCAGCAGTTCCGTTAGTCTCACAACGCGTTTTTCGAATAGATTTTCAGCTCGAATCCTCGAACAAGATTTTCGAAGATTCGCCTTAAAATCTCGTTTTGGAATGTGTAAATGACATCAAAAAACGGCCGTTTTTATCGAAACCGCTTGCTAAGAAACCAGGACTTTCGTCTCTGCCTTTTATTCATATATATATATATATATATATATATATATATATATATATATATAATTTGTTCTAGTTGTTTTATTACCTTTTGAAGAATGTCTTCCTCTTTAGGCACGACCAACAGGTGCAAGTACTGGGGGCTGTTTTGAATGCGCTGGACGACCAGGCCGTAGCTCAAATTGGCCACGGACTCGCCGTTCACGTACAGAATACGATCGCCCTTTTGCAAGCCCGCTTGCTCTGCCGGACCACGTTCTGCGACATGCTTCACGAAGATGGTGTCCATAGGGGTGAGCAGCGCGCCCACCGCGGCATGTCTAGTGTCAGCGTCCTACAAAAAAAAAACTTTCAAATGTTAACTGTGTTAAGCAACCAGACACAAAAAGTGTCCCATTATTATTTATTTATAACTCCGTACATATTAATAACAGCTGTAATTTGAACTACCACATTAGTAACTGTTATTGGCACTATTTGGGCTCAACATCTAAGGGCAGGTCTGTGATGCTGGTGATGCCCTTAGATGTTGGGCCACACGCCGTAATCAGCGTGTCCTCCCTGGCTGATTGGCCCGGGTAACCCGCTGACTCTAAATAGTGCTCTGTGGCTGAACCTCATTCGTGCTAGGGATTGGGGCGTGCAATTGTTCCCCATGAACGAAGAATTTTCACCGGATTTTCTTATTACTCTAAGATATAATGTTTAATAGGTTGAGTTTAAGGCTGTAAAACTGCGATGAATTTAACACGGTTCAAGCGCGTTTATATTAAAATATTCAATTGAGGCATTATTTTTCGTGTATTAGAATTCTATCTAATATATTTGAGCATACATACAAAAATAATAACAAATTTGATTTTTAATACCCCACAATTTACTAATGTTGTAAGCGCAAACCACCATTATACGCAATCTAATCTCCACTGTCTTCGTTCCGCGTGACATAATTAGCTCGCGACACAAACTCAAACCGATTTGTAAAACGAAACGTGTATAAAGTGGCGTCGAAAACCACGACCAAAGTCGTTATGATTGCGCCAGATCACGAGTTCCATATGATCTATACACCGCAGGAAGTGGACAGCGCAAAAAAAAACTTACCGCGACCGACTCCGGCGGGTAGATGATGAAATGCCGCAGCGTGAAACCGAAACTGTCGCCATACCGGCGCAGGTACAGGCTCCTGGGGCCCCGGCTTCCCACAGGAACGTCCACTATACCGGTCGCACGAGCCTGTAAAAAAAAGAAACAATATTAAAAAATTTTCCAACAAATTGACGGAAACACATTTAGGTTACATCCATCCAGATTTATATTTCATTCAATTAAATATTCTACCAATAAACCAATAAA
The DNA here is from genome assembly GCA_963942505.1 of Lordithon lunulatus. Classification (NCBI taxonomy): domain Eukaryota; kingdom Metazoa; phylum Arthropoda; class Insecta; order Coleoptera; family Staphylinidae; genus Lordithon; species Lordithon lunulatus. The sequence goes on from OZ012671.1 coordinate 37,976,365, forward strand.
TCATGTGGTTTTGATTTTTGATAATTTTTTACTACAGGGTACAATTTCTGAAATAAAAGAAAATGGTAATGAAATATTACCATTTTCTTTTATTTCAGAAATCGTACGTTTGAAAAATGTACAAATCATACCCCTGTATTCACCAACGTTCTATAAATCCATCAATAGCTATTGAACCCATAAGTATTCGCTGTTATAGCAACAATAAATAAATTATCTAGGGAATGTAGTTACTTTAGATTCGTTCTATTGAAGACACTGAAAAAAAATTAAACAAAATGTATCATCAAAGCTCCAAACACAAGCGCTATTTAAGGTTTTTACATTAATTTGGCATATTTTGCCATAATGTCATTTCAAATGTATCCATTCAATAGCTTATGGGACCTATAAAGTTTATGGAATGTTGGTGAGTACGGGCATAAATTCAATACTTAAAAACACTAAAATCATTAATTTTTATTTTGAAAATGAGCATTCAATTTTTAGAACGCAGCGAGTCAACATTTTAACTTGTTGCACCTTTGAAATCAATGATACGTCGCTTAATGAATCATTTCCAGCAAAACAAGGTTCGGTAACTGATCACCCAGGTACCGGAAGACCACAAATAGCTAGGATAGAAACGTTTACTTCTATCCTAGCTATTTGTGGTCTTGTGAGGGAGAGTATCGAAGAAGAACCAGATACGTGCTACTCAACTTAAGGGGTTATGTTTGACAAAAAATGAGGCAAAATGTTTTCAAAAATTATCGAATATATTAACGTATATCTCGGAAACCGTTGGAAGTACGATAAAAATGCATAGAAACAATTTTATAGGAAATTTAATTAGCTCTCAGCAAGTCGCACCATCTTGCTGAAATCATATTCATATTTTTCTATAGAAACAATTTTATAGGAAATTTAATTAGCTCTCATTTTTATTTAGAACATATTTTTCTAGAGTCCACCGTTTCCGAGATATAATCGTAAAACCCAAAAATAGGATCTTCTCAACAATGGTGACCCTAAATGGAAAACAATATCGAGCCATGCTTGAGAATTTTGTAAGATCTACAGTGGAAACAGGTATATTTCCACTGCAGGTCTTACAAAATGTTCAAGCATGTTCTCCATTTACGGTCATCATTGTTGAGAAGATGTTATATTTGGGTTTTTCGATTTCGCCACAATTGAATCGAAAATGTTAAGAATCAAAGAAACTAAACTAAAACACCGTCGCGAATTATGGGCCACCGAGTATTTTACGAGGCATATCCAGAAAGTAAGAGTACTGAATTTTTGTAGGTGTTAAAATTTATTTAAACAAAAAAATTACGTGAAACTTTAGTACATAATAAAAGCTATTTTTCGACATAGTCGCCATTCCTCTCTATGCAGGTGGTGTAGCGAGGTATCAATTTTTTGATGCCTTCCTCGAAGTAGTTTCCCGCCAACTCCTTCGTCCACTTCTCCAACTCCTCCTTTACCTCCTCGTCGGTTAAAAACCTTTTTCCATCCATGTGCAGCTTCAGGGAGGTAAAGAGATAGTAATCTGAAGGTGCTAGATCAGGGGAATGCGCGGGATGGTTCAGGACATCCCATTTAAACGAGGCGAGCAGTTCCTTCGTGGCGTTGGCCGTGTGTGGTCTGGCATTGTCGTGCAGCAGGCAGACTCCTTTTGTCAGCATGCCTCTCCTCTTGTTCACTTATCCCCATATGCAGTTTTCACCTCATTATAAATCTCAAATGGAGGTTTCCCCTTCCAAACGAGATAACGGATGACGCCGCGTATTTCGCACTTGGCGGGAGATTGGATTGACATTATTCACGAAACTTGTCGTGTCAACAGTTCTCAACGTACTGACCTCGAACCGGTCTCGGTGCAAAGGGGAGGAGTCAGGCTACACTGCCGTGTGGCCAACATGATGAAAATAAAATCCCTCCGACCGTGAGAGCCTCAGTACTCTTACTTTCTGGATATGCCTCGTATATGTATGTGTACATACATACATACATACAGTATTTCCAAAACTAGCAGGTATCTGTTGAGTAGCATGAGCTAGCTGTAAGTATCCCACTAAGGCGAATCGCTACAAATTGATATTTTTTGACTATATTCACGATTTTTCTTGTTAGCCATACTAAATAACACGTTCAAACTTATAATCACATAAAATCTATTTGAATTATTATCACAAAAACAGAGTAAAAGTGCGCGAGTTGGATAGTGTAGGAGCATATTTATTTTAAATTACACATAAGGTCTAAATAACTTTATTAGACTAATAATAATATTAAAGAATTTTAGAAACATACTTTGTTGATAAGATTTTTTTTTTGTATTTTTATTAAAACTGGTCCAACTACAGACCAACCATCAATTTTACTCTAATCTTAAATGCTAACATGAAGGGTTCATCCAGTGATGGGGAATCATTGGATGAACCCAAGCACCTTCATGTTAGCATTTTATATTAGAGTAAAATTGATGGTTGGTCTGTAGTTAGACCAGTTTTAATAAAAATACAAAAGAAAATCTTATCAACAAAGTATGTTTCTAATAACATGAAGGTGCTTGGGTTCATCCAATGATTCCCCATCACTGGATGAACCCTTCATGTTAGCATTTAAGATTAGAGTAAAATTGATGGTTGGTCTGTAGTTGGACCAGTTTTAATAAAAATACAAAAAAAAATCAAATCTTATCAACAAAGTATGTTCAAAAATTCTTTAATATTATTAGTAGTCTAAAAATGTTTTTTTAGAACCAGTTACCAGAAACATAGTTTCATTCAATTCGCGGCTACACTTATTGCTCTCTCACGCCGCGGTAATTGAGTTATTCAATTTTAATTGGCGCGTAATTTACTTGTTAGCAGCTACCTACATTTCATTCGGCTTTAATGCGTCGTCGCCGCGCTTTGCCTACATGCATGCGATTAGTCCCGTTCCGGACGGGAGAGATAAGGCGTTTCTCTCTCGCCAGCTCGGGAAACGTGGCGTATCGCGTTTTCCGGTATATCCATCAACAAATAATCACACACATACACACACAATCCGATCAGTAGTTTCAAGTGCACAGTATTAATTTAGCAAAGTTATCACAATGGAATATATATGAAGTATTTTCAACAATGCACGAGAGTAGTATTTGTTTTGTTCTTAAAGATGGTGTGTGCAGATTTTCATAGTATTTGAACAATGTAATCATATCATCTGTTCTGGTCATTATTTAATATAAGAGTATTTAGTAAATGACTAAATACTAGGTGCAATGATTTATTTGAGACCACTATAAAAACATATCTGGTACATTTTGCGACGTTTTACCTCATTTTCATTTTCATTTCTGCATTTAAGATTTAACTATTGTCCTAATTCCTCGTGCAATTTACGTATAGTCCATTACAACCGGTGACGTCACTTGTTGTTGTTGCTTGATCGTTTCTTTTTTGCTGCGATCGCGCCCAATTGTACGCAGGAAATCAGTTTTATTGAGTTTTCTTCTCTGTTAGTGGACCGATTTTGCTCAACGTTTTACTGGATCATCCCAGGTACGGTTTTGAGCTCATTTCATAATCCGTTGTATAATTTTCCATGATTTTTTTTACATCCATCCATCCATCCATCCATACATACATATATACATACATACACACATACAATAAGATAAGACCGTTAACGATTTAAATGTATTTTCATACATCTTCAATTGTAGTAGCTAATAGGTAGAAACCTGTATTAAAGTATGATAAAATGATTGATATAGATGACTTTCATTCATGAGGGGAATTCCCTGTTTATATATCAATTATTAAATGCAACATTTTGTAAATGGCTTCTGAATAATTCCGAGTTTGTCCCATAACATGGGTAGATAGATTTCAATGCGTTTTTAACAGCTATTTATGATCTCCATGTGCGGGACAAGTTCGGAGTAGTTGCCATTTTTACAACTAAAATGTTTACCATAAAAATTTGAATTTCCAAGGACAGCTGGTGTTTTTGTTAATACCAATTAGATTACTTATTAACTTCGCTCAGTGTCGATACCAAACATGTTAAGTATTTATGAAGAACTTAAAATTATATGGGTTTTAAAGCAAAAACCGCTCCGAACTCCACTCCACCTAATATATATTTTGTTCACATATCTAACCTTTGTAATAATCATCTCACATTACAATATACATCCATCCATCCCATTTGTAATAATCATCTCAGATTACAATACATTTTTTTTATTACACCACCATACACAATTATATTGGTGTTATTTAGACGCCATATTGGCACTCGATTTAAATCAAAACATTTTTCTGCGCGATTTATAAACTATAAATTCCGGCGTTGTCAAGGCGCACCATTTTAGGCGTTCGCCGCTGCCGACGACCGTCCATATAAAGTGCGGATTATGTAACCGGCGCGCGAAATTATTTTGCAAAGGAATAAAATTACAGCCATTTCTTCGTGGCGAGGTTTATTCGATTGAATTTAATTTTACAACGCACGCCACACGGATATTAACTAACTGGGAGTAACCAGAGAGAAGTTTGCTGCTCGATTTATAAAGATGAATTATCGTAATCTTCCGATAAGGCGAATCTACCTACACACATACATATACATATATATATATATATATATATATATATATATATATATATTTATATATATGTATATATATATATATATATATATATATAATAATAATAATAATAACGGGGTATTATAGTGACTGTAATATTATGGGATTTATTTCGTCTATTCAAATTGTGAGGTTGAAGATGTTTGAGGTGGGAATTATATGAGTAATAACGTCGAGTGGAAAATAGTTTATTGAATAGCGTTTGTGATTGGAGCTTTGATAACATATTTTCTTTAATTTTTCAGTGTTCCCAATAGAGCGAATCTAAAATAACTACATTTTTAACAAAAACAAGATATTGCTTATCATCAGCATACGATTGTTACTGCTTTATATACCCCTGAATTGTAATCTGCCATTACATAATCCAGTTAATCTTCTGTTATTTATTGCTCGGCGGGGGGATTAAAGGGGCCGTACGGGTCGCGCCCACGTATCTATCTAGGTGAAATTTTGCGATCGGGCGTAAATCAAAGCAATAAACCTCGTTCGCCGCCGAGTGGGTAAGGAGAGGCAGACCTAAACGAGGTCTGCTGCTTCCATTCCCGGATGGTGCAATGCGTGGACGTGCCTTTTGCAAACGGAATTGCCTCCCAATGTATCCCAACAGAGCGCTAATAATGAAAGAAGCGTTTCTTCTTCTTCTCATTTTCACACAGTCCCGTTTTAGGAGCGTAATGCACATGTACACTTGTACACGCTTGTAAAATAGCATGGGAGATATTACATATGTATAGTAAATAATAAATAATAAATAAACTAACAATAATAAAATAATAATATATATATAAAATTAAAATAAATAAATTAACAAGATATTTCATGATTTGTAATAGTCCTCGGTTAACTCTCCTTTATACAACCCAGTCTTAATGTTGTTACATTTTACAACATTAAGTCTGGGCACAAATACACCAGGGAAGTGATAAGCAGGAACGAAAAATCTATAATAGACTATGTACTAGCAGAACAAGGGAAAAGGAGCAAAATAATAGGCACAAGAGTAAAGAGAAGTTACGAAATTGGAAGTGATCACTATCTAGTAGAGACGAAAATAAAGGAAGACTACCAAGATAGCGATAAAAAAAGCAGAGACCAAATATAGCAATAAACTACAACAAGATAAGAACATACAAACTAAGGGAAAAAGAAATAGCAAAAATCTATAAAGAGAAAATAGAGGAGAAATTAGTAAAGGGCAACTATAGACAAGAAGTAGAGGAAATGTGGAATAAATTAAAGAAAAATATACTGGAGACAGCACAAGAGACATGTGGGACAAAGCAAAACACAAACAAGAAGCAGCAGACAGCATGGTGGTCGCAGGACATAAGAGAGAAAATAAAGGAAATGAAAAAAGCATGGCAAAGATACCTAAATAACAAAAATAGTAAAAACTACGAAGAATACAGTTTAAAGAGGAAAATAGTAAAAGATAAGGTCAGAATAGCAAAGAGCATGGAATGGGAAGTTCGGAGAGACAATGGAGAAAAATGCAAAGGAAAACCAAAAATTATTCTATAAAACACTAAAACTAAACAGAAAAGAAAATCGACAAGAAGTAAATTATATACAAGACAATCAAGGAATATTGCTGAAGGACAACGAAAAAATACTGGAAAGATGGAAAGAATATTTTGAAGATTTACTATCACAGAATGGTGGAAATGAACAGAAGACAAGAGACCAGAACGACTCGGAAGCAGATATAGAGATGATCAATGGAAAAGAAATACTAGAGATAATAAGGGAAATGAAAATAGGGGAATCACCAGGACAAGACCAGATCACAACGGAAATTATTAAACATATGGGACCTGCAGGTAATGAAATACTACTAAAATTAATAAACGAAATATGGAAGACGAATAAAATACCCAGAGATTGGCAAGTATCGTTAATCGTACCGATACACAAGAAAGGCGATAAGACAAAATGTTCAAACTATAGGTATGAAGATCTTAGAAAAAACAATTAACAAAAGAATACTAGCAAAAATAGAGCAGACGCTAGAAGAATCGCAATGTGGATTTAGGAAAGGAAGATCCACACAGGACAACATTTTCACGATAAAACAAATCACAGAAAAAAGAATTGCAAATAATAAAAACACATACCTAGGATTCATCGACCTGGAAAAAGCATTCGACATGATACCAAGAAATAAATTATGGAAAATCCTGGAAGAGAGAGGTGTAGAAAGAAAGACAGTCGAATTAATACAAAACATATACAACAACAACACCAATGCAATAATACACAAGGGACAAACATCAAGAACATTTCAGACAACCACTGGACTAAGACAAGGAGGCGGGCTCAGTCCTACATTATTTAACATATACATGGATGAAATAATGAAGAGCATGAAACCAGAAACCAAAAAAGCAAACATAGGGTACAAAAACATACAAGTTGTAAAAATATCGGAAGGAGCATTAGCTGATGATGTAGTAGTGATAGCAGAAAATGAAGGTAATCTGCAGCACAACCTTAGTGTATGGAACAGACACCTAGAAAAGTATAACATGAAAATGAACTATAACAAAACAAAAGTGATGGTAATAGGAAACCGGAAAGAACAAATAAATATAAAGATAGAACAACACACAATAGAACAAGTAGAAGAATTCAAATACCTGGGAATAGCACTGACAGAAGACGGAAAAATGGAAGGCGAACTTAGTAACAGAATAAACAACACAGCTAAAACATACCACGTATTGAGCAATATACTGATTAACAAGAAAGGGATCAGCAGAAGGACAAAAATAAATATATATAAAAGCATATATAGACCTATACTGACATATGGAAGCGAGACGTGGAAGCTAACGAAGAGGGACAAAAGTAGAATACAGGCAATGGAAATGAAATATCTTAGAGGAGTAAAACAAGTTACGAGAAGAGACAGAATAAGAAATGATGACATCAGAGAAGAACTGGAAATTGAAGCTGTAGATAAGTATATAGAAAAGAAACAACTAAACTGGTGGAGTCATTTAATTAGGATGGACAAAAAGAATCAAACAAAACAGGTATGGGAAGCAAGAACTGAAAATAAAAGAAGAAGAGGTAGACCAAGAAAAGAGTGGGACAACATAATAGAGGACATAATAATCAAGAAAGGAAAAACAGTCAAGCAAGCAAGAGAACTGGCGAAGAACAGAAAGGAGTGGAAAGAATTTACAAATGTATAAACAACAGTAATTGCAAACTATAATAATGTTAATGTAATAGCCTACACCGAAAGGTAAAAGGCAATTGATAATATATATATATATATATATATATATATATATATATATATATATATATATATATAAGTCTGGGCTAGAGCCCACTAGAGCCACTTTAGTTTATCGTTCGGCTGTTCCGGGCTGTTCTAAGCCAGCTAAGAGCTGCCAAGAACACCTTTCGAATGATAAATGAAAGTGGTGTGTGATCGTGCTTTGTAACCACGTTCTTTAACAGCGACACTGTTCGTCCAACTGCAGATATTTACAGTTTACCGAGATACCATGCCGCACATTTCACCTAGTATTTAATATTCATAATAACCCACCCTGCGATTTATATAAATTTCATTAAGCCGGCCATACACGTTCCGGTATACCGGAGAGGTAAACCGGACGGTTTTCCTCTCCGGTTTGCCTGCAGTCATACGCGTTGCGCTATACCGGAGAGGTACGCCTGCACAGATAAACCGGAGCGTGTGTGTGGACAAGTTCCAATAAACCAGCACAGGCGTAGTGACCTGTACAGGCGACCGGAGAAGAATCAAAATTCGATTCTTTCTACCCGAAGGCGAGTGCTTCATCGGCTTTACCGCCAAAACAGTGCACTTTTTATAACAATATTTTTTCGGAATTTTCTTTGGAATTCAAATACCTACAAAATGAGGCCAAACAAGACTTTTTAGCATGAAATAAATGTTTCCAAATTTCATTTTTTTATTTCAAATTTTATTTCAATTCCTGTAATTTTTCCGGTTTAACTTGAAATAATCTCGACATTATTCCCGAAACTACTATATACTATATTTTTATTACAAAACGACAAATATGTAGCCCAGTACTTTCTACCCTACTGTGTGTGTGTGCAAGGCAATGTGCAGATATACCGGAGAGGAAAACCGATAGTTTTCCTCTCCGGTTTACCGGAACGTGTATGACCAGCTGATTCTTCTCCGGTCGCCTGTACAGGTCACTAAGGCCGTGCAGTTTTACCCAACTTATCCACACACACGCTCCGGTTTACCTGTACAGGTATTTGCGCAGGTACACCTCTCCGATATACCGGAACGTGTATGGGCAGCTTTAGACTTATTTATACCTCAATGCACGCGCTCTTACACAATTTATTTGAAAAGGCATTTGTTAGAACAAAAGAAAAACGTTGCGGCATTCAAGAGCTCCTGTTGCTCGGTGTTTACACAGTTTTCGTGATAGCACCTGCCAAACGCGGGGGAGGGAAGAGAGAGAGAACATGTTTCCCGCAAACCGTGAAAAGTCCACACGTCGATTATTTTACAAATGCCGTTTCGAAACGGCGCGACAGGAACAAGCGGAACGGGGCGCACGATAAGAGAGCAGAACAACGCAATCGCTCGCTGTTGCTGTCGACATATAACTAAATGTAACCAATAATGGGAAATATAGCACACAGAATGTAGGAAAGTGCTGTTGAATGTCGACATTTATATGAATATATAATCCGATTTTAAAGGATAAATAAAATAAAAATAAATGTTTTTACTGTTACATTTTGCAACTAGTTTCGGATAAGCTCCAGCCATTTTCGAGCTCCTCCGATGATCAGAGGAGCTCCAAAATGGCTAAAGCTCAGCCGAAACTAGTTGCAAAGTGTAACTGAAGTGTGATAAAAACACACAGTAAAAAATCGTTTTATTTATTCTTTAGAATGAATTATCACAAAGTAGACGCCTAAACAATCCAATAATTCGATTTTGTTTTGGAAATAGATTATAGTCTCGAAACCAGAAAAAAGTTATATTGCATGTTATCTTTATAGAAAATTATTACTTTCCGAATACATCCACAGCTGTATAAGGTAAGCATTGTTTTACCGAAAACGTATTCACGTTTTCTAACTAAGATTGTGGAAATATGCGATAACTTACACGGAAAAAAAACTACACCAGAAGAAAGATATAGTTGTCGTGGACAATTTAGCAAAAAAATAAAATCAATTTTCGTTACGTTTTATGCCTAAAATTGTCGAAATAAACCCGATTTTTGCGATGTCTCTGTGTGTGTCGTCTGGATGTCGGTCTGTGAACAAAATTCCGGGAAAACGGCACAACAGATTACGACCAAATGTGGCAATTATCTGCGGACACTATCTGGGACAATCCAGAGAAAATTTGAGCACAATCGGGCTACTAACAACGAAGGAATCACGATTAACACGATGCGCGCAAAAAAGGAACGATCGCGCAGCAACATCAGCATACTATCGCGCGAGGAATAAGCGAAAATAGTTAAATATTAAATACAGTAATGAAAATGAAAATGTGGGAAAACGTAGCAAAATTTGGGAAAATGTTAGCAAATGGAACAAAATGTGAGGAAATGTAAGAAAATGTAGGAAAATGGAAAACATGTGGAAAATGTGAAAGTCAAAATGTGAAATTGTTATCAACGTTAGGATATGAGAATGTCAAAATGTGAAATTGTTATCAACGTTAGGATGTGAGAATGTCAAAATGTGAAATTGTTATAATGTCAGGATGTTAGAATGTCAAAATGACAAAAAGTGAAAAGTCAGTGGTAATAACCGTCAACATGCTCATGTCACCAGGATCACCGGGTAGTGCTCAAGCACTCTGTTGGAATATTATTCCATAGAATACCGGTGATCCTGATGGCATGAGCATGTTGACGGTTATTACCAAATGGGTGTGCATTGCTAATTGATGTGGTGCCGCCAGATGGCGTTTAACTTTCCTCCTAGAGGGTTAGTTGTATAATTTTTGTATATAACCACTGGAGATATTGTGTGAATTCATCCTCACTAGCTGAGCTACACTGATGAGATCTAATAAGATCGAAATCTAGATATGTAGATTGCTAAGAGGTGGGTTCGCACTTATATATGTTTTTTACCCTGTAAATACTAGAAACTACTATCCGCATCTATTTAAATATCGTTGTTGTAAATTTGTAAACTCGATATCTTCTACCACTCTTATTATTTTTTGTTTCAATTGCGATTTAGTATGTGAGCTACACACTTTTAAGCACCCGATAGCAATTATAGCCCCATTCACATACTGAAGCTAATTTAAATCATTTGCACAAATTTATCGTTTATCGTTTACCTTCCAATATTATTTTCAAGATCACTCTTTAAAACAATACCGGCCCAACCAACCTTCAGCAGATAATTAAACAAAGGAGGAAGTTGCACGTGAATTATCATGCACCCGGCGGGATCGTATTTCACAGTGAATTACCATCGACGCGGCCGGAGAATTTAAATGGGCTATCTCTCGTGCGGGGCGGGATCGATTTATTTATTTATTATTAATTTCGCCTTAAAAAGCGAACCACGGCAAATACGCAAAAGTCGTTTGGGCGAGCGCGCGTGGCGTGGCATTGAGGCTTGTCGGAAGCAGCACGAAATTTCGACACGGCTATTTAATTAGCGTACGTGCCGGCCCGAGCAAACGAGCGCATTAAGAGCGAACCAAAAAAAAAAAATATGTACGATGGTTTGAATGGGTTGTAAACCATTTTTGGCATGCCGGCCTGTAATAAATGAGTATGACTTGTGCTGGAACGATTAGTAAGGATAGTGTTTATTTATGGAGATTATGGTAGTTGTGTGTGGGCATCATACGACTTTCCGAATGAATTAATTAACATTAAATCAAAAGTTATAATGATTCGGTTGGACTCGCTTCGATTCATGTTTTCCTGATTTTTACTTTATTATATCATAATTCATTTCTTTTTAGCTTTGCAGCACATATGTTGGGTTTTCCCGAGCCACATCGGACCTCCCTTTTACTTTATTATAAGTTTCATATTTATAATATGCATCTGCATACAAAAAAAAATTAAACTTTAAACAGTAAACTGTATAATTATATTTATATAAAAAAAAACTACAAAATTAAACCGTAATTGAATAAATAATTAGAAAGTAATAAATAATTTTAACAATTTGTTAATTTGGGTTTTTGAGATAAAATTAATTTGCAGTCCTAGATGCACAGCAAATTAATTGAATTTTTAATAATTTTGTAGTTTTTTTTTGTATGCAGATTATAAATATGAAACTTATACTAAAGTAATATGTACTGGTCACATCAGATAATTGAATAAATAATGGCTAGAGCTTAGCCGAAACTAGTTGCAAAGTGTAACTGAAGTGTGATAAAAAAACAAAGTAAAAAATCGTTTTATTTATCCTTTAAAATGAATTATCACAAAGTAGACGCCTTAACAATCCAATATTAGAAAGTAAATTATTTATTCAATTACTGTTTAATTTTGTAGTTTTTTTTATATAAATATAATTATACAGTTTACTGTTTATCTTAAATTTTAGTATCAGGAAATTATTCTATCGACGACATCAATTACAAGGGACATTTACTGCCAATTTTAATCACCTCTAATAACAACACTCAGTGTCTGTATACATTTGCATGCATTTCTGCGACTGCGATTTTTTTATCAATCGTAAATCACTGAGCAATAAAACGGTTATTGTCTAATTGGTGTCAATTTTCATGGATTGCCCGTTAAAGTTTATTTACAAAAATGATTTATTTGAGGAAGCAGAGAAAGAAAGTGCATTAACCTCACATAATTATTGTCTTCCAAATATACAGAGGGTATTATATGTAAGAAAAGGAAATAAAAGTTATATCTAAAGGACGTTTTAGACAAGACAATTTCTTAGCTCAAAAGTTATTCAAGAAATGAATTCATATATCCTTATCCCATACAATTTGTCCTTGACAAATACAACGCGTTATATTTTTCCATTCGATCTACCATCCAATTCAATATTTCAAATAATTTGCTGTATGATACGAGACAATTTAGATTGTCTCGCATCTTGCCTAACTTTTGAGTCAAGAAATTGTTTTGTCTAAAACGACCTTAATGCTCGTATTCAGAAATTAGAAATGTATTGTATCTTAAATCGTTTTTTGAAAATTGATTCCCCATACCCCACAAACGTTCCATAAAGGCACCTTACACGATCAATATTACTGTCAATATTTTAGAATAATGACATTATTACTGTACGATAATATATTGAAAATATTCATTATTCTAAAATATTGCCAGAATTACTCATCGTGTAAGGTATATTAATGATGTAATGAAGAGAATACTATAATATTTTTATCTGGGTAATTAATTACTTGCTAAATATAAAAGGAAGATTGAAGCAAATATTGACAGTACTAATATTGATCGTGTAAGTTGCCTTATAAATGTGCCAATAGCTTTTTGAACCCATCATAAGTATTAGTTGTTATATCAACAATACATACATTATCTAGAGAATATAGTTATTTTAGATTTTCTCTATTGGAAACACTGAATAATTAAACAAAAGGTGTCATCAATTTTCAATCACAATCGCTAATCAAGGTGTTTGACATTTGTTTTGTCATACTCTGTCACAATGACGTTGTCAATTTATCCATTCAATAACTTATGGGACCTATAAACAGTGATGTATTGGTAAAATGAGAAGTAAGGGAACGCATAGTGGGAGCAAACAAATTCATATTTTCAGCAAACTATTTTTTTCCATGTAAGTTTTTATTTTTTGATTGAAAAGGGAAAAGAAACAAGCAAGAAGCAAAGAAGCAAGATAAATACCCTGTTAGTTAACATATTTTTTTAAATGTTTTTCAAATTGGCCAATTTAAAATATAATTTTCATTTGAAATTAAAAAAATTTCTACTAAAAAAAGTACTGGAACGCGTTCCGGTTCTGAAAAAAGGTAAGGGAACGTCGTTCCACCGCGTTCCCCTCCCAATACACCACTGCCTATAAAATTTATGGGATGTTGATGAATACGGGCAATAGTATTATAATAAAGTCCCAGAAGAAACGCATTAGTAATGTCATCACATTTCGGTACAACTCTCCAATTACACAATTGGGCCTACCTCCTGCGGCGCACTTCACATTTAAGACAAGAAGAGAGAGAGAAAAAAACAACCAAACCGATTTAATTTATGCAAATTACACTCTCGCGCCTTTCGTTGTTTCATTATGATTATTATTATTATTATCGTTTTTTTTTCTTCTTCTGTAATAAGCCGATCGGTTGTCGATGCGGCGTGCGGCGCGCCGAGGCGAAATCGATAAATTTCAGGCCGCGATAAATAACGTTCGCTTTCAGACAACCTTAAGACGTCATAATGCGAATTTAAATTATAATAATGTAGGTGCGCGCAATGTCGCCACACTGTCTGGGCAGCGAAAACGCGCCGCCGCCACCGCCGCGGTTATAAATATCGCCGGAGAGGCGAGAGAAAAAAAAATGTTCTGGGCCGAGCGCGTAGGTGGGCGGCTGAACAAGAAAAATTGCTTAGCTGGGCAGCGCGTGTTTGCAAATAGGCGCGACGAAATGTTTATTAGTGATAATACATATGAAATTGTTGTGTCGTAAATTCATTGTCGCGAGTGGAGGACTACTGTGTTATTGGTGGTTACTGTTTTAAAATCAGTATGTATAGAAAAATGTACACGCCTTTATACAACAGAGCCTTATTTAAATAATTTTAAAAAATATGTGAAAGATGTTCTTTATCACGGTTTAACATGTACTCACTAGGCAACTTCTGGTACATTTGGGTCCCAGGCCAAACGGCCTCATTACCAAATTTTAGTATTGGCGATCAGACGCTAGTTTGTTTATATTGGGCGGATTGTCTTCTTGTCAATAAAGGACACAGACTTTCCGAAACCCAAATTACATAGTTTTAGATAAAATTGTGGGATGACCCACTTTGGCTTTAACTGCCTCATATATATGGTTTCATGATGTACACACTAGGCAACTTCTCGTACATTTGGGTCCCAGGCCAAATCGCCTCATAACCAAATTTAAAGCATTGGCGAGCAGATGCTAGTTTTCTTGATTGTTTATATAAGACGAATTGTCTTCTATCTCAGCTTGCCCTTTTATTTCCAGATGGGAATTTATTTTAAATGTGAATACACTCCTATATTCATATTTAAAATAAATTTCCATCTGGAAATAAAAGGGCAAGCTGAGATAGAAGAAAATTCGCCCTGTATAAACAATCAAGAAAACTAGCGTCTGCTCGCCAATGCTATAATTTGGTTATGAAGGGATTTGGCCTGGGACCCAAATGTACGAAAAGTTGCCTAGTGTGTACATCACTAAACCGTTTATATGAGGCGGTTAATGCCAAAGTGGGCCATCCCACATTTTTGTCTAAAACTATGTAACTCGGAGTTCGGAAAGTGACCTTGTTAATGAAGGACACAGACTTTCTGAAACCCAAATTACATAGTTTTAGACAAAAATGTGGGATGGCCCACTGTGGCATTAACTGCCTCATATATACGGCTTAATGATGTACACACTAGGCAACTTCTCGTACATTTGGGTCCCAGGCCAAAGCGCCTCATAACCAAATTTTAAAGCATTGGCGAGCAGACGTTAGTTTTCTTGATTGTTTATATAGGACGAATTGCCTTCTATCTCAACTTGCCCTTTTATTTCTAGATAGGAATTTATTTTAAATGTGAATACACTCCTATATTCATATTTAACATAAATTCCCATCTGGAAATAAAATGGCAAGCTGAGATAGAAGAAAATTCGCCCTGTATAAACAATCAAGAAAACTAGCGTCTGCTCGCCAATGCTATAATTTGGTTATGAAGGGATTTGGCCTGGGACCCAAATGTACGAAAAGTTGCCTAGTGTGTACATCATTAAACCGTTTATATGAGGCGGTTAATGCCAAAGTGGGCCATCCCACATTTTTGTCTAAAATTATGTAACTCGGGGTTCGGAAAGTGTCTTTGTTAATGAAGGACACAGACTTTCTGAAACCCAAATTACATAGTTTTAGACAAAAATGTGGGATGGCCCACTGTGGCATTAACTGCCTCATATATACGGCTTAATGATGTACACACTAGGCAACTTCTCGTACATTTGGGTCCCAGGCCAAAGCGCCTCATAACCAAATTTTAAAGCATTGGCGAGCAGACATTAGTTTTCTTGATTGTTTATATAGGACGAATTGTCTTCTATCTCAACTTGCCCTTTTATTTCTAGATGGGAATTTATTTTAAATGTGAATACACTCCTATATTCATATTTAACATAAATTCCCATCTGGAAATAAAAGGGCAAGCTGAGATAGAAGAAAATTCTTCCTGTAGAAACAATCAAGAAAACTAGCGTCTGCTCGTCAATGCAAAGATTTTGGTAATCTGGTGATTTGGCCTGGGACCCAAATGTATGAGAAGTCGCCTAGTGTGTACATCATTAAAGCGTATATATGAGGCAGTTCATGCCGAACTGGGCTATCCCACTTGTTTGTCTAAAACTATATAATTCGGGTTTCGGAAATGTCTGTGTCCTTCTTGTCAATGCCAGAAAATCAAGAAAACTAGCGTCTGCTCGCCAATACTAAAATTTGGTAGTGAAGCAATGTGGCCTGGGATCCAAAAGTACGAAAAGTTGCCTAATGTGTACATCATTAAACCGTATATATGAGGCAGTTCATGCCAAACTGGGCTATCCCACTTTTTTGTCTAAAACTATATAATTCGGGTTTCGGAAAGTCCGTGTCCTCCATAACAATGCCAGAAAATCAAGAAAACTAGCGTCTGCTCGCCAAAACTGAAATTTGGTAATGAGGCGATTTGGCCTGGGATCCAAAAGTACGAAAAGTTGCCTAATGTGTACATTATTAAACCGTATATATTAGGCGGTTAATGTCAAAGTGAGTCATCCCACATTTTTGTCTAAAACTATGTAATTTGGGTTTCGGAAAGTCTGTGTTATCATTAACAAGAAGGACACTTTCCGAAACCCAACTTCTGGTACATTTGAGACATCTGGGTCCCAGCCAAATCGCCTCATTTCATCGCCAAATTTAGCATTGGCGAGCAGGCGCTAGTTTGTTTATATTGGGCGGATTGTCTTCTTGTCAATAAAGGACACAGACTTTCCGAAACCCAAATTACATAGTTTTAGACAAAAATGTGGGATGGCCCACTTTGTCATTAATCGCCTCATATATACGGTTTAATGATGTACACACTAGGCAACTTTTCGTCCATTTGGATCCCAGGCCAAATCACCTGATTACTTAAATCTTAGCATTGGCGAGCAGGCGCTAGTTTTTTTATTGTTTAGATTGGTTTGAGTGAGTTTATACAATGCCCAAGAGATGCCAATTTAAAGCAATTGAGGCTAGAGGATGACAAATATGAAGCGAGTTCGCCATAGTGGTTCAAATCTCCATTATATCAAATAGGTTCAGAAAGATGCTAGGCCATTCTGGCATTAAATGCGAATTTGTTAGATTTCTGATGTTATTATTAGAATATAACAGTAAGTATCTAAAATATGTTGAAAATGTATGTCAATTGGCTCCAAAACCAATTTCTCTCCGTATCCCAATCTCTTGTGGCGGCGGCGGCGGCGCTATGGCAACTGCACGACTGCAATTTACTGCGGCAATCATGCCGTTATTGCGTCCGCTAAATAAGCATTATCTAAATACTTAATTGTGTTACATAAAATACGCTCGTTGTCGATCGATCGACCGGTATGTGTATAGAGACATAAATTTATCTAATGCCGCGCTTAGCCTTATTTGTTCGCGTTGCATATTCCTTGCCCGGCCCGTATATAGTCAGTTGGGCGAGCAACAGATTGCCTGGCTTTTTACTGTCTGCCTGTCTGGCGAATGCAAAGCGAACTTCTCGAGGGGTTTAATGGACTTGTGTGTGTTTTTTTTTATTGTAGGCTCGAAACCTATGTACTGGCACATATTAGGTGAAGCCTAATCGATGACGATATCAGCTAGGAATCTATGTCACCTAAAATATAAAAATATATGTGCCTATGATACATTAACAATCGAATTCATTTAGAATAACTGTTCTCGGAAATATAAACACGCCACTTTTTTTTTTCTTCAGAAAAACTCTCTTTGTTATTTGTTATTCAAGCACATAAAGTTACTTAACGACCTAATGTGTTCGTAAACGATGCTAATTGGAGGCACGGGGAACGTTTGAATATTTACGCGTGTCTTCAAGCACAACGTGCAACACTTACCGGAAACCTGTGCTCCGCCTGAGCTTCCGGTGCTGTTCTTTGGAATGTTTCCTGCAACAAGAAGAAAAGTACAGTTTAGTTTTAAACTAATCGAAAACTAATTTAAATATATATATTTCGATTTGAAAATAACAACAAGAATATGTATCGAGAATTGAAATGAATGGCGAGATATATGATTTTTTTCATTTGGTACTGAATTATATATGAAAATCTGTGATGAGAAGGGCCATCCTATTAATATTAATAGCTTATCTTCATTGGAGAGAATATTTAGAGGTGTCTAGCTACCAATTTTTCAGTATCGGAAGTAAAAAGAATTGTCGTTTTTTTTGTGTGACCCACCCTACTCAGAGCTCATCTTCGGAGAGATTTTTTTAGAATATTTCAAAATAAGTTTAGTAATAAAATACAAGTACAACACAAATAAAAAGCAAGAAGCATATTAAAATCGTGTTATTTACTACATGTGTTTACTGTCTAATTGCACAGCAAATAAACATCATCAAGAGGATGAATCATAAACACACAGACTTTAAAGCTAATCGAATGTCTGGAGTGTGTAGCCCCCCAAATGCATATTATAGATTGAACGTATCGCAAAAATCCACCAACCAAGGCCAGCCAATTAAGTCTATTAAAAAGTGTATCAGGTTTATAAATAGTCGTACATTAAACAAATACACACAATGGGAACATTATGGGAAAATTTAGGTCAGCAAATGATTTTTAATTATATTCGTTCAGCATGCTCGCGGGTGCGATTGATGGATTGCCACTAATGACGATTTCAGCGGATGTAAAAAAATCATCCGGCGCTGGTTAAAAATGACAAGTTGTGGCTTGCAGCGGTAATTACGGGTGGAAATTATGCGTGCGGACAGAAATTTCACCGCTTTAATCAACTCCCAACGAAATTGAGTCGGTAATTGGAAATAGAAATCGTAGCATTTTCAATAAATCAATAATTAGTTAGTAATCATAATTCGTTTGAGATCCAGTAAATACATTAAAGTTGAAATAATGCCTCCTGTACACGCAAAATCAGTTAACAGAGTTTGAACGAGGCAGAAAAATCGGTCTACGAGAAGTCGGATTATGATGTTGCTGCTCGCTGGGTCGCAGTGTCGCCACAATTTCCCTATGTTGACGAAGATGGTCAGAAAATAATAAGGTCCGACGACGTTTGCGTCCCAGACATCCTAGGCAGTGGTACGATCGTGAAGAGCGTGCCACACGCCGATCTTCACGATCAGTGGTGCGTTTAGGATGTCCAGGACGCAAACGTCGTCGTACCTGAATATTTTCTGACTCTTCCGAATCGTTTTTCATCAACAAGAGAAATTGGTGCTAATTAGGGAGGATTATTTGATCATCAAATCTTCTTACGATCGACGTATTGAAGAATTGAATCTTTTGGGCTCAGATCATACCGACCATTGCTTTGTTTACATCTAACTCCACGGCATCGCACTGCACGGTGGTAATGTAACGAGAGATTGCATTGGAAGTCGATTTTAGAAGAATAGGATAGTATACCTCATGCTAGCATAGATTCGCTCATTTCAAGTATGCCTAATCGGCTAGCTGAATGTGTAAGAAACAGAGGAGACACACGACGTCTTATTAGTGTTAACAATATTTGTATCTTGTTGAAATTGTCATTGTTTCTTAACCCAAATAAACCTGAAACTTTTTGTATCCAAATTTTGAAGTAAATGTGTTTTACATTATTGCTCTAAGTTATATTAATCATAATAAATTTTCATTTCAAGATTTTCATGATGTTCTTTTAAAGGAACGGTAGGGCTAAACAGTCAGTATATCTGAACGGATCCCTCTCTTCTGCCCAGACATGCTATCAGGACTGTATTTACGTATTCCAAGAATGAATACTAGATGTAAAACGCCTCTGTATATTGGGAAAAAACGAACAAACTACCAACAGAAGGCTCCGACAAATATAATATCACTTAACATAAACAAATGTGCCAACACTGTAGATATCGATGTATTCAATATAAAACAGAAAACATTAATAAAATTAATAGTAAGTGAGTTATTCATTTAATTTAATACATGTTATATGTTATATTTTTTAATTATTTATTTATTTTTAATATTTATATTTATACCTTATATATGTATACATTTTGCATATTATTGTTGTTGTCCTGTAATTGGATTTTTATTTCCGTAGCTTATTATTATTATTATTATTATTACTATATAGATTTAAGTATCTTATACAGATTACTTTTTCCCAACTGTTCCTTATACGGAACAGTAGGTCTATTTGGGTTAATAAGAATAAAATTAAGTTTTTAAAAATTTCATTAAAATATATCAGCGTTGTTTACCGAGTGTTCATTTATTCATGGCGGCGAGTATTATTGATTTCAAGATCAGAATATGGTTCTACTTGCAAACCCATTCCACGCCAACTAATTACCCTTCAGTGTTGGTAACCGAACAAAAACAAAATAAACTGCAAACGATCCCATACAATTTAATAAAACAATAGCCAATCGATGTATCAAGGCCTGCTCATTAAAGGTTTTCAAGTGAGCGCTCTTTTAAGTGCCTGAGAAATCCTCCAACGTGAAATTTACTATATACAACTTTTACTTTGGCAACGGATTTTTTAAACTGTAAAAAAAAATGCCAGCAATAACAAATAATATCCATTAATAATAAAGGCCCATAAACGTTAAAAACGACGATCACAAACGGTGTGTGAAAGTAAATTCAATTATTAATATGGCGCAGTTTTATTTCGTGCAGCAAATTGAATTACATCCCTGCGACGTACTGCTTAATCCACACCATGCCGGCATATGTATGGCTTTTTGTCTTGTAAATGGCCGGTCGTTAAGTTAATGTGCATTAAAGCATGAGAGTATGAAAAAAGATTGCTAGAGAAAGAAGACAAAATATAAGTTACTTTCCATTATCAAACTGGAAAATATGAGTGGTATGAATGGATTCCATTCAAATTTAATGTTTAAACTATTTATTTAAAACACTAGTTATTTACGTATCAGAGGAGTAAAGTAGTTTGTTACAGTTGATGCATAAGTGCCTTTCGTTTATAACTCAGGGCTGGTGCAGGCTTATTGTTTCTTGTTCTATTTTCCGCTATTTACCTTGGCCCTTACAACCGGCAGTGCACCACCGCAAGACCTAAGCGATACTGCACGCCACGGGGGCGACTAGCAATGATAAACCATGCTAAACGAAAGCGCCTATAGCTAATATAAGGTGATTTTAACTATCAATTTCTCTTGAGTAGGTAACAATAGTATTTCCATGTGTACGCTTATCAATCAATTGTCAATCTTATTCTGACTTATCGCTCACATGTAATGTAATTTATTTCACCTCGATGTATTCAGCTATTATCATCAAAATACTATGTTGGAGTCATAATAATAAACTAACTAAATAATACTATTATATTTTAGTTGCACTCTATGAACTGTGAATATGTGTATAATAAACAAACGGTTTTCGGATTTTTAATTAGCATCCTAAGAAGTGTTGATTGGTAGCATAAAATGCATTATTATTTTTTATTGTAATTTTTTTCCACCTCTAACCCTTTGATAATTTCTCGGGTAATCGCATGTGACGTAAAATATAATGGAGGGATAATAGCATTCTCGTATGATAAGCCACCTCCTGAATGCAAAAACACAAATTTGTCAATTATTGAAAAAATCTGCACATTATATAGTTTATTTAGTAATTGTGTAATGAATTTGCACTGAAACTATGTGCTCATTCATTTTATCATGTGCGACGACACACTTTGCGCGATGTAAATAACATTTGTCGGGTGACGGTGTTCGAATTACAAGGAAACCCCGCCAGATAAAAATGACATAACTTGCGACCGCAAACATATGGGTCGGTGTTGTGATGACATCTGGAATTATAAACTACCATCAAATAAATGTAAAATATGACTATTATTATTATGATGCATTCGAATTCAATCTTAATAGCTTATAAGATTGATTTCGGATGCATCATAACTGTCATATTTCTCATAATGAGTAGGTTATTTTTTATATGTTCACAATTAGCAGTAGCGGTGACAAAAAAAAACACACATGCCCTATTACGGCGCAATTACGGCCGATTAAGTTTTACATTCAAAGCATTCCGGCGGCTTGTTAAAATAAAACTTCAACACCCGATCAGCAATAATAACCGGCGCGATTTTTTGTGTAACCTTTTGAACGAAACAAGGGCGATTGCTCGCTGGCGCGCACGCCACAACACGTTTATGCAGATTTTTTTACACGCGCTTCCAGTCGGATTGGATGGCATTAGCATAAACATTGTGGCTCGTTTAAATAATATACGCTCGCTATGTAAATAATACTAGTTACGGT
This sequence comes from Lordithon lunulatus, assembly GCA_963942505.1. NCBI lineage: Eukaryota > Metazoa > Arthropoda > Insecta > Coleoptera > Staphylinidae > Lordithon > Lordithon lunulatus. Next base: position 37,998,737 of record OZ012671.1, read on the forward strand.
GAAAATTTGATGACGCGAGGGGTGGAAAATTGTAGGCGCTCACATCAGGCTATTTATCGTGGAACGTATGGTTTGTCAAAAAAATGTATAAATTATCTCATCTGTGTGGATGTTTTTGTATATTACTATCAAGAATTTCATTTGTATTTTCAATATAGGCGCCATAGATATGATTTTAACGAATAATTGTTTTTTTTTAAATATTTATTGAATAAAAAATAATAATGCAATATAAATTAAATACAATCAATAATAATAAAAATAAAAAAAGTGATTCTCTCTGCAGGAATTTGGAGGATGCCCTTCTTGGTCCTGGTATCGAGAGATGCAGTTGGTCGTAGTATGGTGGTAGTTGGTGATTAGATAGAATATAAAATAGCATCATAAATTTAAAAAATTAAATCTTTGACTTTTTATCATTTTTTATAACTGAATCTATTAATTTAATACAGCTCGTGCAATAAAAACCTTCCTGCAGACTTTATTTTTAGGTGAAAATAATTTAAAAAATGGCTTATTTTGAGCCCAATTAAATACAGAATGTAGAATAGTATCATAAATTTAAATGTTGATTTTTTATAACTCATTCAATTAATTTAAAACATCTCGTACGCTAAAAACCTTCCTGAAGACATTATTTTTTGGTAAAAATTATCCAAAATTAGCTTATTTTAAGCCCAATTAATTATAGAATGTAACATAATATCATAAATTTAAATTTATTACATCTTTATTTTTTGATCAATTTTTAATAATTTCTTTGTGTAATATAAAACAGCTCGTGGAATAAAAACCTTCCTGCAGAATTTAATTTTGGGTGAAAATTATCAAAAGACGGCTTATTTTGAGCCTAATTAAATATAAAATATAAAATCATCATCAATATCAGCCATCTCTAGTCCAATATTGAACGTAGGCCTCCCCCAAGGACTTCCAATTTTCTCTACATAGTGTTTGTCTAGTCCACTGTTTGCCTGCCACCGTTTTAATATCATCGGCCCAACGTGCTGGTGGTCTTCCTATGTTTCTTCTCCCGGTACGCGGCCTCCATTCAATGATCTGTCTGCTCCAGCGGTTATCTTCCCGTCTTATGACGTGTCCAGCCCACTGCCATTTGAGTTTAGTTACTCTAAGGACAATATCTGTAACCTTGGTACGTTCTCGTATCCAGGTATTCAACATTTTGTCCCGAAGTGTAATCCCAAGCATTTGCCTTTCCATGGATCGTTGGGCAACTTTTAGTTTCTGCATTGCCGCCTTTGTGAGAGTCCATGTTTCGCAACCATAAGTCATAGTTGGTAGAATACATTGGTCGTAAGTTCTTGTTTTGAGATGTTGAGGCATGTCGGATTTTAAAATATGCTTTAGATTGCTAAATGCAGCCCAACCCATATTTACACGCCGCTTGACTTCTGCCATTTGCATGTTTTTCTGACAGGTTATTATTTGTCCGAGGTATATATATTCAGCAACTAGTTCAAGGTCTTTGTTATGTATTTTAATTGGAGGTAGTATGGGTTGGTTGGTCATCACTTTTGTTTTTGAAATATTGATTTTTAAGCCAATACTCTCACTTCCAGTATTTAACTCAGCTACCATTCGTTGAAGTGTTTCGGGACTTTCTGCAAACACCACTATATCGTCTGCAAAGCGAAGGTGTGATAGGAATGTACCATTGATATTAAGACCAACCTTACTCCAATTAAGAGTCTTGAATACATCCTCAAGTACATTTGTAAATAACTTCGGTGAGATAGTGTCACCTTGCCGGATACCGCGTCGAATAGGAATATGGTTTGTTCCTCCTGCCACCTCTACAACCATTGAAGCATCTCGATATATACTTTTTAAAATATTTATGTACCGATAGTCTATATGACATCTCTGGAGCGCGTTAATAGTGGCTCAGGATTCCACCGTGTCAAAAGCCTTCTCAAAGTCAATGAAAGCAAGGTATATTGGTTTTTGGTATTCGTTGCATTTTTGAATTGTCTGTCGAACTGTGTGTACATGGTCGACTGTACTGTATCCACTACGGAATCCAGCTTGCTCTACAGGTTGGAACTGGTCTAATCTATGTGATAGTCTATTTGTTATTACCTTCATAAATAGTTTGTATATGTGGCTAAGTAGTGAAATAGGTCTGTAGTTTTTTAGTTCATGTTTACTGCCTTTCTTGTGCAGCAGGATCACTATAGCATTCTTCCAGTTCCGAGGAGTTTCGCCTGTGTCGATACATTCGTTAAAGAGTTGTTGGAGAGTTTTTAATAAAGTATGACCACCAAATTTGATAAGTTCGATAGGAATGCCATCAGAACCTGTTGTTTTATTATTCTTCATTGCCTTCATTGCTTTTTTAATTTCGTAAACGCTTACCTCTGGCAGATCCTCTGTATAATGTCGTGTCAGTTTGGCCCTTCTATCATTTTTTGTAGGTGTTCTCTGTTCTATTTTGTGGGCATAGAGATTTGTGTAAAATTCTTCCACCTGTGAGTGTATTTCTTCTCTAGTTGTTAGTATTTTTCCATCTTTGTCTGTTAGCTTGCTGATTTGTTTTCTGCCTTCTGATATTTTGCTCTTTGTGAATTTGATTCCGCTATTCTGCTCGAGTGCGCTTTGTACTATATTTTTGTTATAGTTGTATATATCATTTCTGACACTTCTGCGTACTTGTTTATTATATATCTTCAGTTGTTGGTGATCATCGTTGTTTAGAAGTAGCAGTTCTTTCCTGCGTTTGATCAAAGCATATGTCTCATCAGTAAGTTTCTGTTGTTTCTGCTTAGATATGCCCAGTACAGTTTTGGCAGCTTTTGATACTGCCTGTTCAACGTTATCAAGTGCTTTGTCAAGGTTTTCATTGCCGGGATTCCGTAGGAGGAGCTTTGTGACTTCTGCATCAAAGAGTTGGCCCTTTGTATGTAGTGAAGATATGTTGAGGGTCCCTTCTCTTGGTTTTATTAACTTAATACGCTCTAATTTGGTAGGAATGTTTATTTTTGCTCTCACGATACGATGGTCACTTCCAGTATAAAATGAATTTAACACAGTTACATCTTCTACTATGCTTTTATGCGAACTGATTATGTAATCTATTTCGTTTCTAGTATTTTGATCGGGACTATGCCATGTCCATCTTCTATGAGTTGCTTTTTTAAAGAATGAATTCATTTGGTAGCATTGGTGTTCTTCTAGGAAGTTCAGTAACATTTCTCCACGTGCGTTTCTGTTATCTGCACTATATGGTCCTATCCACGGATTGTCTTCATTCGTTTTATGTCCAACTTTTGCATTAAAGTCCCCAACGACAAGAGTATAGAATGCTTTATTTTCCTCTTTTGCTTTTGCGATGTCTTCATACAATTCCTCTATATCTTCATCTGGGTACGTTGAAGTGGGCGCGTATACTTGTATTACTTTTAAGGTATATCTTTGAGTTATATAGATGTTTAAGTATATCACTCTTGCAGAAATTGATCCAAAAGCAAAGACATTTTGTGCAATGTTCTTATGTACCATAAAGCCCACTCCATGTTGGGTACCCTCCAGTTCGCCGTTGTAATAGAGCGTATTCCCTGACTTAAGGTGCAGCAGTCCTTCATCTCTTCTGCGAACCTCTGCAAGTCCCACGATATCCCACTTTATTTTGGAGAGCTCGTGTTCCAGTTCCAGTAAGCGGTCTTCGGTAGACAGAGTTCTAACATTGTAGGTTGCGATATTAAGTTTAGTCCGATTTCTTCTGGTATTTATCAAATTTGTATTGCCTCCCCCAGAATCCGTGAGGCAGATCGGTAAACCGATGTAGGATTGAGAGCTATTAGCTCTACCTACCTGGGGTAATTGTGTTTTAGAATTTGACATATAAAATAATATTATAAATTTAAATTTTTCAAATCTTTGAATTTTCATCATATTTTATAACTCAGTCGAATAACTTAAAACAGCTCGTACACTACTAAAAACCTTCCTGCATAGTTTATTTTTTGGCGAACATTATCGAAAAATGGCTTATTTTGAGCCCAATTAAATGTAGAATATAAAATAGTATCATAAATTAAAAAAAATTAAATCTTTGACTTTTTATCATTTTTTATAATTAAATCTATTAGTTTAATACAGATCGTGCAATAAAAACCTTCCTGCAGACTTTATTTTTAGGTGAAAATAATCAAAAAATGGCTTATTTTGAGCCCAATTAAATACAGAATATAGAATAGTATCATAAATTAATTTTTTTTAAATCTTTGATTTTTTTATCATTTTTTATAACTCAGCCAATTAATTTAAAACAGCTCGTACGCTAAAAACCTTCCTGAAGACATTATTTTTGGGTAAAAATTATCCAAAATTAGCTTATTTTAAGCCCAATTAATTATAGAATGTAACATAATATCATAAATTTTAATTTATTAAATCTTTATTTTTTTTTTATAAATTTTTAATAATTTTTTTTTGGTTAATTTAAAACAGCTCGTGGAATGAAAACCTTCCTGCAGAATTTAATTTTGGGTGAAAATTATCAAAAGACGGCTTATTTTGAGCCTAATTAAATATAGAATATAAAATAATATTATAAATTAAAATTTTTCAAATCTTTGAATTTTCATCATATTTTATAAACTCAGTCGAATAACTTAAAACAGCTCGTACACTAAACACTTTCCTGCATAGTTTATTTTTCGGTGAAAATTATCGAAAAACGGCTTATTTTGAGCCCAATTAAATATAGAATATAAAATAGTATCATAAATTTAATCATTTTTTATAACTGAATCTATTAATTTAATACAGCTCGTGCAATAAAAACCTTCCTGCAGACTTTATTTTTAGGTGAAAATAATCGAAAAATGGCTTATTTTGAGCCCAATTAAATACAGAATATAGAATAGTATCATAAATTTAAATTTTTTAAATATTTGATATTTTATCATTTTTTATAACTCAGTCAATTAATTTAAAACAGCTCGTACGCTAAAAACCTTCCTGAAGACATTATTTTTGGGTAAAAATTATCCAAAATTAGCTTATTTTAAGCCCAATTAATTATAGAATGTAACATATATCATAAATTTATATTTATTACATCTTTATTTTTTGATCAATTTTTAATAATTTTTTTTGTGTAATTTAAAACAGCTCGTGGAATAAAAACCTTAGTGCAGAATTTAATTTTGGGTGAAAATTATCAAAAGACGGCTTATTTTGAGCCTAATTAAATATAGAATATAAAATAATATTATAAATTTAAATTTTTCAAATCTTTGAATTTTCATCATATTTTATAACTCAGTCGAATAACTTAAAACAGCTCGTACACTAAAAATCTTCCTGCATAGTTTATTTTTTGGCGAAAATTATCGAAAAATGGCTTATTTTGAGCCCAATTAAATATAGAATATAAAATAGTATCATAAATTAAAAAAAATTAAATCTTTGACTTTTTATCATTTTTTATAACTGAAACTATTATTTTAATACAGCTCGTGCAATAAAAACCTTCCTGCAGAAGGTGAAAATAATAAAAAAAAAATGGCTTATTTTGAGCTCAATTAAATACAGAATATAGAATAGTATCATAAATTTAAATTTTTTAAATCTTCATTTTTTATCAATTTTTTATAACTCAGTCGGGTAATTTAAAACAGCTCGTGCAATAAAAACCTTCCTGCAGACTTTATTTTTGGGTGAAAATTATCGAAAAACGGTTTATTTTGAGCCCAATTAAATATAGAATATAAAATAGTATTACAAATTTAAATTTGTTAAATCTTTGATTTTTCATAAATTTTTATAACTCTATCGATTAATTTAAAACAACTCGTGCATATAAAAACCTTCCTGCAGACATTATTTTTGGGCAAAATGTATCCAAAAATAGCTTATTTTCAGTCCAATTAATTATAGAATATAATATAATACCAAAAATTTAAATTTATTAAATCTCTATTTTTTTTATCAATGTTTAATAACTTAGTTGCTTAATTTTAAACAGCTCGTACAATAAAAACCTTCCTGCAGACTATTTTTGGGTGAAAATTTTCGAAAAACGGCTTATTTGGAGTCCAATTAAATATAGCATATAAAATAGTATCATAAATTTAAATTTTTTAAATCTTTGATTTTTTATTAATGTTTGTCTATTAAATTAAAACAGCTCGTGTACTAAATAGTACACGCTTCCTGTAGACTTTATTTTTGGGTGAAAATGATCAAAAATGCGTTATTTTGAGCCCAATTAAATATAGAATATAAAATAATATCATAAATTTAAATTTTTAAATCTTTGATTTTTTAGTTTTTATATCTCAGTCGATTAATTTAAAACAGCTCGTACACTAAAGACCTTCATATAGACCAGTGATTTTTAACCTTTTTGAAGTCAGGGAGCACTTTTGATCATAAGAAAAACTCACGGAGCTCCAAAATCAAAGGGTCAATCACATACAGTAGATGAGCCAACATTCAATTTCGGCTTTTATAATTTCTCGGAGCAACAAACTTGAAACATCTGGCGGAGCTCAACTGTTCCGTGGAGCACCAGTTAAGAATCATTGAGCTAGACTGTCATGCGCATTTTTTTCCCAATGACTTCTTTTACAAAGGCACACAGAATCTGACATCATTAGAACGATTAATACACTCGTGATAATTCCACCTAACGTATTAAATAATATATCTCTTTCGTTGCCCCAATTAGAATAATTTAGAAGTGTGTTCATCATTATCTATCTTTGCAATACAGTATAAACAATACAAAATTTACTCAAGCATGTTCTAAATCTAACCAAATATGATTGAAAGCATCCAAGTCTTGACAAAATGTGGGTGAAAGTTCGCCGTGTTCAAGCTCTTTAATAATTGGAATAAACTTGCTTGGCCACTTATGGCCGATGACTATACTATGTAGCAATAATTTCCTCTAGCTGAGTTTTTACTAGCAGAGCTGCACTGATGAGGTCTAACAAGACAACAAGATATCTAGATCTATAGTTCACGCGTTAAACTTTATCTAGATAGTATAATTATTATTAATAATAATAATTTGTTAATGTTTATTTAAGTAATACAATCAATACAGTTTTGTAACTAGAGTAAAACCATATACCATTCACGATAATGTGAACACACTATAACATACGCGTCTTCCATTAATGATTGTGGTATACATTCTATATGGATGTTAATTGAAAGTGTGTGTGAAGCGCAATAAGACACGGAATGCAAGTTTGATTATTATTTATTATGCGTAAACTAGGATGAATAATATATGGGGTATGCGTGCTCATTCACCGTATCTCCTTCATCCGTTGTATATGTACTGTATAGAGCTATGGGCAACTCAAGCAGTGGAATAATGTATGTACTACAAAGTAGTGGGCATACAATTTGTTTTCCATCATATGAGCTGGTGAGAATGAAAGTGGTGTAAATTACTTTTGAATTGCTTTAAAAAAGAGAAGATTTTGCGTTTGGTATTTATGTAAATCGATAAATAAAAATGAAACTACGTAAATTTTTATTTATGAATACATTATTTTCATGTATGTAACTACGCACGTCGCCCTTTTCACTAACAAACATCATTCACTTGTATATAATGTAAACTGTTGATAATAAAGATTTGTATATATTACATATAGTTATTAGCAATAATTATTCATTATTGTAGAAAATGTCAATCAGCTGATTAAACAATAACACTATTGCTGTTTACCCACTAGTTCGAGGATATATACATATTAAATATATTGTAATCGCAACTGAATTCAGTAATTAATACAATTACATTATCTTGTTTTTTTTTAGTATGAATAACCCACCGTTGCTAGCTGTGGTTAAGCATTGCGTGTGCATCCATCGAACTGGTCATGAAAAATAAGTACCGCTTTGTTTGGTAATGCGCACGAGGCGGTTCCACTGTGCGGAATAAAAAATGTCTCGTTACGAACCGCGGAATACAATCGGGGCCGAAATGTAATATGCAAGAGTACTACAGGTACGTGTCTTGAGTGCGAATCACATGACCCGTTTCTTTTTTTGGCTTCGCCAAAATTCTACAGGCCGCGGAAGCACCGTTATTGGTTATTATTTACAAATGTTGATGATTTTTTTTTCATCAAAAATATACTTATTTTGTTGTAGTTGTGAGTGGACGGCGTGGTAAGTTTGTAATCATTACGGTACAGCTGATCGCTAGTGCTCTTTTTTACACTGCGTGTTGTACTACAGTGGTCAGTCGTACGCGGAAATAAGATTTGAAATTTGTAGGTAAACATGTGTAAGGTTAATATTAGCACTGAGAGAAGATAGTTTGAAAAGAGACGATCTGGATGACCTAGTGCGGTGCTGATAAAGAATCACGGTAATAAAAACTCTCCCAGCCTGACTCAACTATAAATAAATATATAAAATATCATTACTAATCAGTTGAAGACATCAACATTTAATTTATTTATATCATATTCATTTAGCATGGTTTAGCATTGCTAGTCGCCCCCGTGACGTGCAGTATCGCTCAGGTTTTGCGGTCGTGCCGGTTGTAAAGGCCGAGGTAGAATTGTGCGGCAAGCGGCAAATAGAACAATATACAATAAGCCCGTATCAACCCAGAGTGATAAACGAAAGCGGCTTAATATTGTGTGACCGTTTTTATACGCGTGCTGGCTTGCCTCAATAGAGAGCGATGGCGAGACGGAGGAACGCGTTCCGTTCATGCCGCGGGCAGGAAAATACTTGTCGGATATGAAAAAAAAATGGAAATAGAATAGGATGACTCAGGCTCAAGTGAAGGAGATAGCAGAATGGCTGCTAATGATGGATGGAATGAAGAAAATGCAAACGAAATGGATCAGGGATACAGATAGAAGATGCCGACAAAATCAGAAAGTCAAGTTGGGGCAGAGGATGGAGGAGCCGGGGGTAAAAGCCGCCCTGGAGTGGATGCGTAAGGTACATTTTGAATGACTATAGAACTGTTTAAATATTGTTGTTTCGAGTGTAATACAAAGATTGCTTTGCACAGTTTTGTTTTAAGGGTACAATTTTCAGTAGAATAAAAGTGCTATGATGCCTAGACGAGATTTTTTTAGATGCAATTAAAATAGCACACCGTTGCCAGGCCCGAGCGCACAAAACGGGCATGCAAAATTAAACAAACGCGAAGGTGCGTAAATACGTCGTAAACCTTTCGCTTTACGAGCTGAAAGTCGAATGAATTTTCAAATGAAATCACAAATATCAACCTGACGACGGGCGTTCTTCCAAACAAACTTTACGACTATTCGCCGCATTCTTCAACACTCTATCTAACTGAATGTGATAAATTGTAGATTTAATTAGTGTTTACTGACTTTTTACAGCTAGAAGGATGATTAAAATTGCATATTTATAGATAATTGTTATAATATAAAAACGGAGACAATATTGAAGCCGGCCGACTTTTGTTCAAAAGGTTTTTGGGTCACTGGATCGAAATCCCAACGTGATGATTGTTATTTTAAATGTTTTTAATTTATTACTTTCATCTAGTTAGTTATTAATAATTAATGTCACTTTGTTTTACCCATGGCTATCTCAGCATATTCGATAAAAAGTGCTATAACTCGATAACTAAAACGAATCGTAACTAAGTTCATATAACTCTAACTAAGCTCAGTAACTTTAAGATTTGTCTCAAAATCTGCTTGCAAACGTTATGATATGATGTAAATGTATATATTAATGATATAATTTTAAAGTTTTCTAAATTTTTGTTCTTAGACTTAGTTCTTACTTGTATCATTAATGAGAAATTACCCTTTTTTGGGCTTGTCCTGTTGGGAAATAAATAAACAACCATTTTTTCTTAGAATGACATGAGATTTCACCTATCAGAGTTTGTCGTAAAGCTAGTAGATCACCCTGTATAGTATTTTTCCGCCATCTATTATCATTTTTTCGGCAAATAGCAAAAATTGTGATTACAATTTTTTTTCTGCAACCCCCCATATATTTTTTGCGACTCCCATTTTGAGAATCACCGTGGTAGAAACTAATTTTTAATACCTTTGTTACTCATGTGTATAAGTAGTAGCTTAAGTCCTGCTGTAACAATATAAGACAAAAGCCCAACAGTCAATAAACTAATAAACGAAATGCCACCGATGAAAATCACATCAATCAACCGTTCTATCTTTATAGAAAAGAAAGTGTCGCCAAATGGCGAATATTTCACACACCGATTGCGTTACTATACCGATTTTAATCGCTTCCCCAAGTTCGTTGATCTGTCAAGAAAATCACAACAACTCACCAACCGACGTGAAAGTTTTTAATGCGTTTTTTTTCTTCTTCTTGTACGCGATCGAAATCAAAACGCAGCCGAACGAACACCTCGCCAAGACCTACCGCAACGTGTTGCGCGTACGCGGCTGAGTGAAAGTTTTTCACAATTAACAGGGAGAGACATGACCAATAAAAACGATTTTAAAACGGCAACACACACAAACACACACACATATAGATATAACGGAATGTTGCTAGGAAGAGTACGATTTTCTTTGATTCACGGAATTTAATAGTAGTAGTTACTGTATTTACAATTCTGTAACTGACTATCGGCCTTGGGGTTCTTCTGCCGTATGTTAGTGTTTGTGTATACAAGTATTAGAATTTGATAGTTCAGAAAATCATCCCCGAGTTTCTGGGAGTGTCGTTAACTGTATTCCAACAACAAATGGTACCGAATACCCGGGCCGGGAATCGAATCCATGGCTCCCGTTCGTAAAGCGGGGGTTTTCCCCGATTTTCTCATGATTTTTCCACATTTCGTGTTATACAGAAAAATATTAAATTATGCCCGCTGATGTAGTACAGTGGTTCACTACATCAGCGCCATGGGTGACACTGAAAGGACACACGGAAGTGTTATTTTTTAAGAAAATAACATGAAAGCAACCATCGTCGGACGGTTAGAGAGGGGCGCAAGATCGGTGTTTATAAAAGGCGCTATTTACCCTAGGCGTAATTTACCCTTGGTACGCCTCTGGTTATGAATACGGGGATATATCTCCCAAAATTAAATTCAATTCAAGATAATTTAACCATACTCATGTGTTCACAAAATGCCTCAACATGCTTTGTTCACTCAATTTGGATAAATCCGATTTCGTTGTTTCGCCCCCCTCGGCTCATTTACATACCGGAGTAGCTACATTTTCGCTCGTGACTGTTTAAAAAAAACGTTAACCAATTGTACACATAAGGCGAACACGTAAAAGTACTTTTGCGGTGCGGCCGCGTAATTAACTTGTTTTTGCTTAAATATCGCTAATTAGTCTGGGCAGCCTTTAATGGGCTCCAGCTCGCCCAAACCAAGACAATCGAGAGAGGTAATTCGAATAAAACAGCGGGTTTACTAAAGCCGTTTCACTCTGGGCTGATATGGGCAAACAAAAACTACTCTAATCTGTATTTGGTTTAGACACGCTGCTTTAGTTTAACACTCTGTACCAGCCCAGCGTGATAAACGAAAACCGCGTACGAAACCCGCTGTATTCGAATTATCTCTCTATATTATAACGTGTTTAAAGGAGTGTTCCAATTTGGTATTATATATATATATATATATATATATATATATATATATATATATATATATATATATATTATATAGTGAAGTACTTCTTGCCATTGTCGGCTATCTGAATGAAGAATCACCAGATGTATCAATGTTAATTAATAATTTCTCAAAAATATCACTCTCCGGTGGGACTAGAACCCACGTCTCCGGCTATCGCGGCCGTCGCGCTACCAACTGCGCCACGGAGGGTGGTAGTGGATAGCGCGTGAGATGTTCTTATGTCCAATTATTTACACAAATTGACGCATGAAAAAATGTGTTGCATGTGCGCGGATTGCTTGCTTATATTTATGTATATAGCGACTTTTCACAATGATTATGCTTTGGAAGTGCATTGAATAAAAGAAGAATGCTAAATAAAATATTATAGAGAATGTACGATATCAATGTTTGTTTAAATAATTATTTAAACAAAAATTGATATCGTACATTCTCTACAATATTGCACTTAACATTATTGTTTTATTCAACGCGTTTCCAAAGCATATTAATTCTGAAGAAAAAATCTAGAGTTTGAATGTTAATATTGACTTACATTCAATTCAAATTGAATCTGGAAATGCTAATCGCCAATAAAAAAAATATTTCCTCCTTTTACTTGAATTAAGTTTAATGAATTACGTAGGTACGTGTATACTTGTATTGGACTTGTAAAATAAATCGTAACTTAAATTATATAACCGCGTTGATTTCCAGCCACTGGTTTTAATCGAGAGTTAATTCCGCCGCGCTAGGTTTATTTGCTTTTCCATTAAATCCCGCATTAAATCAAATAATCCTCTCTCGACTCGTGTAAACGGGCCGTCCACGTTTATTTATTAGCGCGATTTGTGGGCGATTTAAATAAATAACGAGGAGTCGTTTTTCTTTTTTGTTTTATTGGGCGAGTTTGTGTGTGTTCATTTCAAGTATTTTTGCTATGCGAAGGCCGTATCAATGTCTCTGACACTGGTGTGACGCACGTATACTATTGTATTCGAATTATTAGTATAAAAATAATTAAATATAAAACTTTTAAGGCGCTTTCGTTTAACATGGTTTAGCATTGCAAGTCGCCCCCGTGGCGTGCAGTATCGTTCAGGTCTTGCGGTCGTACGCCGCCGGTTGTAAGAGCCGTGGCAGAATTATGCGCATCGGAAGCGGCAAATATAACAATAAACAACAAGCCCGTACCAGCCCAGAGAAATAAACGAAATGCACTTTAGGCTCGGTTTTATAAAGGCTAGGTAACTATAATCCTTGATTATCAATATAATCAAGGATTATAGTATAATATAGATTATAGTATGTATGCAACATTTAACAATTTAAATGTTGCATACATGGTTTCGAACTTTTCATTTCATAGCGTCATGTACCTCTGTTTATATATGGCAACGTCGCATTATGTATCAAAGTTGGCAAAAGTTACCTAATATTTGCCAACTTTGTAATTAAAAATCATCCCTGTCGAACAGAGGCCTAGTATCTCCATAATTTTAAAATCTCTGTATTTTAACTTATGATACAATGCGCTTTAAGCCCAAAAAAAATGTATGTGTCAAATTTAGCAAAAGTGAGGTTAGAATCATGGATGTTAAATTAACTCGAGAGTTATCTGCTTTATACAACCAACAATTTAAACATTTGTTGGCTGAATCGTAACAAATGCCATATAAAGGGATATCAACTTAGAGCGATACAGCACGATACGGGGCGGTTAAATAAAAGCACCTTAGGAAACACAGAATACTATACCTACTGTGCGAATTATTACATCGCTATAGTTCATATTGATGAATATTAGAATATGAAGATAACTAAATACGAATGTAAATCCAAAACAGTAGGTTCACCAAGATGACACCGATGTACATACACGCCAATTCCTGTCCTGTGATTGGTTCATAGTACGGAGGACTCAAATCTACTATAAATGATAGTGCCTTTCCTTTATCACTATGGTTTGGTACGGGGTTATTGTTTATTGTTCTATTTGCCACTTCTGATGCGCATAATTCTACCTCAGCCCTTACAACCGATGGTGCAAGGCCTGAGCGATACTGCACGCCACGGGGGCGATTAGCAATGATAAACCATGCTAAACGAAGGCGCCAGATATCGTAAGACATGACCTTACGATTGCTCTTGCAATTAAAATTTCACCATAAATCCAGCTTAATAATGAGTGTTTTGTACTCTAGTGGTAACGTTAGATTAGATACGAACAGTAATAATTATAAACTGATATTAGGTGGTGATTAGTTGAAAATGAGGTAATTCCCCGAAACGGGTTCATTCCGGACTTTTAGTTTTACTGGTTTTACGTCCGCGGCGGCAATTGGCAAGTGTATTTATCTGGCAAACCGTCTGCTTACTTAAAGTCACTTTATTCGCTACCTTTTTCTTTAAAAATAGCCACACCGTATCGATTGCAGCACGGCGGTGACGTTAGAAATTGCGCAGACTGTACTTAATTTCGGCTCTAACGTAGGGACGGTTAAAAAAAAAAGTCTGATGTGGCCAATGCACAGTATTTTAACATACGTTTGATAATAATTAAGATTAAGAACTTTTATTTAAAAGAAATTTCAATTTCCTTAAATTTTATCGTGCGGCCGATGCTCCTCTTTTTTGTGTTGATAGCCATACCACCAATTATGGCAATAACAGCCCTATAGATAGAATTATGCGGACATGTAATAGATATTATCGCATGGACGGATTTCATATTTTCGATATTAATTAGTATAGGCTGGGATTTAGCCTATACTATTCTTATGGCGAAAATAGTGTAATTGTTTCCAGCTTTTAGGCAAAACTACGCCATGGAATGGCATACAATTTATGCAAGTCAATAAAAACACTTCATCTTGGTATTGAAACTTAGTTTGCAAGAATTGATGACCAAAATTTGTAGTTATAGCATATTAAAGATTCGACTGTATAGAAGGTAGCAATCTAGTAGTTTAATCACTCCCATATATATTAAATAATCATATATCGAAAATTCAAGATAACCAGGACCTATACATCCATAAGTATTATAATATTTGAAAAATTACTGCGCAAATAAATATCTCCTTCATTTTTAATGCTGGAAAGATTGGAATATAATTAAATGTCGATAAGGGTCATATTCGCAAACGTTGCGTAGAATTCTTTACAACATATGGTTGTTTTTATCACATTAAAAACCTAGACTATGAAATACGTGCAACATTATTCTTTTGTATACGTATTTTTGCAACTCAATTTATGTTCTAGTTAATATATGCATTTCGCCTATGTATTACATGTGCATCACAAGTTGCCTAATCAAAAAAACGCCAACCTTAAGATACTACATTGATGAATAAGTTACAACTTTAAGAGGTTATATACTTATAAATTCGCATTTCTATTATATAATTTGATTAGTTTCTGTCTTTTTATACTTTTTAAATTTTCAATATTGTATTTTTTTGCTATATTACCACAATGAGCTCTTGCGCCTTTTAGTTTTTAATTTCATTCAGTTTCTAATAAAATCCTCGAAATATCTTGAGGTGGTAAGGCCACTGGCCAATAATAGCCTAGCTGTTTGCAGCTCCATTTCTTGTGCGAGTTCGCACTTGTTATCTTCATTAGGTCATAATTTTCTATATTACAATATCTGATGTCATTTTCTGGGCAATAATATTCAACACACACACAGCCGCAGAAACGCACGCTTTCTACACGCATACGAATTGCCGCATTTGTTTATCGTAAATTTCCGCAGCTTGATAACTGTCCGCGGCGACCTGTATCCGTTTCGAAAAACGCACGGCCAGGGCGGAAAGATAAACTTTCATCTCCGCGGAATCGATTTTCCATAACATTGATTTATTGCGCGTCTTTTACGACAGCTCCGTAAATGGGAAGTGTTATTAACAAGCGTGCATTTTATCGTCGCTAATTCCTTCTGCCCTAAAAACCAAGTTATCGCATCTTTTTTTTTGACAAGTGCGTATCTAATGAAATCAAGATGACCATAAAAAACTAGTTTATTACAATTTTCAGTTGTAAATTGTGTGTAGATTCTATTTGTATCGTTTGTCTTGAATCACTTTTATAGCTTGTTGCCGAACCATGTCAGGACAAAATAACATTCAAAACACTTTTTTCACTAAAATACTTCCTTGACGTGAAAATCGACTGTTTCTTCAACGATTCTTAACTAGTTACGATTGATCTTATTGCACAATTCTAACTTGGCCCTTACAACCGGCGGCGCACGACCGCAAGACCTGAGCGATATTGCACGCCACGGGGCGACTAGCAATGCTAAATCATGCTAAACGAAAGTACGGGGGCTCTAAACGCAGTGCAAGAAATGTATCGTAAACTTTATTGAATAAAACTAGCACAACTGTAGATGTGCAGAGGTTGATTAGCTAAGCTAACCTACTATCTGAATCTCACTAGTGTTTTTTCTTCTAAAATTTAAAAAAATTATACAATTAACCCCCTAGGAGGAAAGTTAAACCCCATCTAGCGGCACCACATCAAATAGCAATGCACACCCATATGATAATAACCGTCAACAATGTCTTAAATTTTAATTTTTTATATTTACATTAGGATATTTAAGGATCAAAATTTTAAATTAATAATAATAAACATAATCGAATAAAATGCACACCCATATGGTAATAACCGTCAACAATGTCTTAAATTTTTATTTTTTATTATTTACATTAGGATATTTTAAGGATAAATTTTTTAAATTAATAATAATAAACATAATCGAATAAAATGCGTTAAAAAAGTACGATAACTTTACATTAGTTGATTTCGTTTATCATTTTGATATTGTTCGGGAGCTGTACTAGCTGGCTTAGAACTATAGCACTTTTTTTTATATAATAAAATGATGTACAAACTCGTAACTATATGACATAGCATGTAAAAACCAAAATAGAACACTCAACAAACCGTAATTAAGCCCAACACAAACGCACTCGCAACAAACCGCCGCCATCCTCCTCCCCCTGACATAATCAAACAATGGACAATGAACACTCTTGCGCCGATTTTTACATAACAGCCGCTCGGTTTGGACTTTCGAAAAGCAATTATGTCCCGGCGCAGAGATGTCTAGCAGGCATCACGAGATAGGCCCCGTTATTATTAAATTATAAAGTTCGATCATAAAAAAAAAGCTCGCTCGCGCGCACCGCGGCTGTCACCGAATTTGTCGCTAGCCGCAATTATAAAGCCATTACGTTATGAAATGGGCTTTCTAAAATTCAATTATATTAATAATATTCGTGTGCCGCTTATCAGTCGCCGTGCTGAGAGGAGGAGGAGGAGGATTGCTCAATGACAGACACACCGTTAGCGCGTTAATGGTTCAATTAATCGAATACACAGTTAGTTATTCATAAATTTAGTTATGAATGTCATATTTGGTAGATAAAAATTGTGGAGAGAATGAGTAGATAATTTTATGATGATGAAAGTTATATTGGGTGGTCATTTAAAACTTTAATGGAAGTATTAAGTGTTTTCAAATAATAGCAGGTACAACATATAATATGAAATCATGCAAGTGTGCAGAGGGGTGCCGACATACTAGGAGACAGCCGAAGAATAATTGCTGGGTGTAGATGTGGGAATGAGAAGTGTATAAGTATTAGGTGCAAGAAGATAATAAAATATGCGGAATGTGTAGAGGGATGAAACACGACTAAAGCTTTAGTAGTTCGTAGTACATGTGTTAAGACCTTTACAGAGGCGTACCTTGGGTAAATGAGGGTAGCAGGTTTAAATTTTCATCGAGTCGAGTTTTTTTTTTAATAATTTAATTATAAAATAATGTATTAAATGTAAATGTAATGTATTCCTTGCAGGATAAAAATCATAACCGACAGGTCGGTCGGCTTCAAAACATTGTCTTCCTTTTTATATTATAGAGACTAGGTAAAATTCCCGACCGATTAGTCTTTATAATATAAAAACGAAGACAATGTTTTGAAGCCGACCGACCTGTCAGTTATGACTTTTATAAATATGGGCATCAGAGGGTTAAATAGTTTTCATTTGAAAATTGATTCATGATACCCCGTCGGAAGACGGGAATTTCCCCTAGTAATATAATAATTATAAAATTGTATTAATCCACAAAAATCCACGCTCGATAGTATGATAAGATACTTTTGTACTGACAGTATAAAATTGCCCATATTTCTACAGAATGATGAACGGTATGTCATCATTTTATAGAAACATGGGCAATTTTATACTGTCAGTACAAAAGTATCTATCATACTATCGAGCGTGGATTTTTGTATATTTTTTATTATGAGTATTAAGTGATTTCAATATATAGCAATTTTGTAGTTAAGGTTTTTTACATATTAAAACATCATTTATTCATAAGATAAATGTACGCCCGCCTTGAGGCGTTGGGCATCGAAGCTATACAATATTTGAATGCATCATTTGATTACGCGTAGTCTGTCTTGAGGCGTAGTTAGGAATTAGAGGGTTAAGAAAAACAGCTTGGTGTATTTTTCTTAATCCTCTAATTCCCAACTACGCCTCAAGACTACGCGTAATCGTACGATGCATTCAAATATTGTATAGCTTCGATGCCCACCGCCTCAAGGCGGGCGTACTTTTAGCAGGTGTACCAACTGACGGTATACCAATAGCCACTATTTGAATACAGATTCATTTATACATTCATCAGCGGTCTTCAATTATTTGAGGAAAATTTTACCGCGACGATAAAAAATGGGCTTTAGAGGGTTAAGGTTGGCGTTTTTGATTAGGCAACTTGTGATGCACATATAATACATAGACGAGATGCGTATAAGAAATACGCACCGTTCTCTTTAACTAGAACATAAATTGAGTTGCAAAAATACGTATACAAAAGAATAATGTTGCACGTATTTCGTAGTCTAGGTTGGAATGTCCAAAAATCATTTTTAATCTGATAAAAACAGCCATATGGTGTAAAGAATTCTACGCAACGTTTGCGAATATTACCCTTATCGACATTTAATTATATTCCAATCGTTCCAGCATTAAAAATGAAGGAGATATTTATTTGCGCAGCAATTTTTCAAATATTATAATACTTATGGAAGTATAGGTCCTGGTTATCTTGAATTTTTGATATATGATTATTTAATACATATGGGAGTGATTGAACTACTAGATTGCTACCTTCTATACAGTCGAATCTTTAACATGCTATAACTATAAATTTTGGTCATCAATTCTTGCAAACTAAGTTTCAATACCAAGGATGAAGTGTTTTTATGGACTTGCATAAATTGTATGCCATTCCATGGCGTAGTTTTGCCTAAAAGATGGAAACAATTACACCATTTTCGCCATAAGGAAAGTATAGGCTAAATCCCAGCTTTAAATAGTTGTAATTTGAAAATTGATTCATCATACCTCATCGAAAGACTCGAATTTCACCTAGTAATATAATAATTATAAAATTGGATTAACCCCATACCGTTCATCAGAAAAATAATCGCGTACCGCATTTAGTTAATTTATCATCGAGCGTTAATTGCGGATTCCGCTTATAAAACGAAACTGAATGGGCCCCATTGAGTTATCGCGCGTTTCCGGTTCTGGCGGTCTAGTTATTTTATTTTTTGACTCGTCGTTTCGTTATGGCATTTTAAGAATATAAAGGCGTTACGGTGATTACATTTTGAAATATAAAATCTATCTCCCTAGCATTTGAAATATATAATCTATCTCCCTATCATTTGAAATATATAATCTATCTCCCTAGTATTTGAAATAAAGACGCTACAGAATAGTAGAAGGGGTAAAAACATGAAATTTCATGATGTGCACGAAATGGCAATGTAATAGGAACAAGAAGGCAATAGAAAATTAATGCAATTATCATCTACTGGCTATAAGTTGTTAATTGCTGTAATGCCCATAGAACTTGTAATGAATATTGTAATCTAAATCATCTACCTATCAGGTCTAGCGTGCAATGTTGCAAAAATCGCACAAATAAATCTGTATTGGTCTATAATAGTAATATATCTGGTGGTGGTTTCCAATTTATTTTTGTTTTTTCGAAAAAAAATAAATTTATTCAATGAAGGAGGTGAATAAAACTACTATGTTTTACCACTTGTTTAATTGTTTGAAACAACTACTTTCGTCTCTAGCTCTAGGCATTATAAAGTTTTTCCCGATGACTCATCTCATCTCAAACGGCCGTCAGATTTTGACCAAATTCCCGCGGGGTCATGTCATATGTATAAGAAATTCAAATTCCGAGCATCTAGTTGATTTCAAGCAATTTTGGAAAAACATACTCATATATAAGCATATTCAAAAATAAGCAATTTATAATCAAATATTGAATTGAATCGGCATCTACTTTGTGATAATTCATTATAATAAATAAATAAAACGAATTTTTCTTTGTTTTTTATCACTTGTCAACTTATCAAAGTCAAAATCAAGTCAGTCACAAATAGTAGATTAGCTAACATTCAATTTCCGCTTCTATAATTTCGTGCAGCTCTTGCAACAAGCACGCTGAGCACAGGTTAAGAACCTCTGCTCTAGAGGAAGGCATTTTCACGTTTTTCAATCAAGCATGATTTCAGTAGTACCAACAATAATAATTTGCAAATTCTAATCAAATATTTACCATCGATAATAGTTAGGTCCGGAAAGGTAATTGTCGTAGTCAAGCCAAGCTCACCTGAAACAAAAAAATATGGATGAGAAACTGAAAATAAAAATACATTACAAAATTGTGTTTTTTTTAAATGCGCTAGGATGTTATAGAAAACAAATTCTGTAATTAGTAGTTTTGACAGTAACCAGAATTACTTTCAAAACTACTAATATACAACCTGAATCTCGCCTAATGCAAATCATTAAACTAGATGGCTAGAGCTTAGCCGAAACTAGTTGTAAAGTGTAATAAAATAGTAAAAAATCGTTTTATTTATCCTTTAAAATGAATTATCACAAAATAGACGCCTTAACAATCCAAGTTAATGTTTTGAAAATAATTGAGTTGTAATTTAAGGGAATTTCGGGAATCATACCTTGATATTACTGAAGATATTATAAAACCTAAACTACAAAATCATAGTCTCTCAGATCCCCAATAACTTTGTTATATATATATATATATATATATATATACATATATACATATATATATATATATATATATATATATATATATACATATATACATATATATATATATATATATATATATATATATATATATACATATATATATATATATATATATATATATATATATATATATATATATAACAAAGTTATTGGGGATCTGAGAGACTATGATTTTGTAGTTTAGGTTTTATAATATCTTCAGTAATATCAAGGTAAAAAAACTTCTATCTTTATAGGGCTATTAGCCGTGAGGCTTTTCCGCCGGTCAAGGGAGAAGCTCAGAGGAGTTTAATCATCCGGTATTTACCTTAACTTCACAGAAAACCTCTGAAAAACTGTGAAAGGTGATTCGCGCAAATTCAGGCTCCCCAATGCTCAGTACGAGACGGACGACGCCTCTAACCATTCGGCCACTGAGCTGGGTATATAAAGGTATTCTTCCCGAAATAAAAAACTTTTATATATATATATATATATATATATATATATATAAACAACCCGTATATTTAGATATTTATTAGATCACATCAAATTTCTTTATCTGTCTATATGTATTATCGTCATTACATATCAGATTAACGATATACATTACGATATATATTCAGGGTAATAATTTCCAATAGTAACGCAATGATTTAGGATTATATTTCAACTAGGTGTTTTGTAAATGTCAGTGCATCGTTAATGCGCTGATAAATGGCAGAGATTACATAGCGGCGCGTACACTTGAGGTACGAAAGAAGCGAAGAAGAAAAAAACGGTAATCAAAACCCGCATTGGAGGACGACTTTCCCGGAGAGCCGTGTAGAAAATGAATGGAAAGTAAACGCGCGCGAACGTATATATCGTAAGTAAACCGCATTGCTGAAATTATTTATATTGAAATAATAGAGAACTCTAAAGAAAACAAGGCATGTATGTATATGCATGTATACGTCTTTCTATCTAAATAAAGTAATACGATCAGTAATTTTATTATTTTAAAAATTGATGGTAGAAAGTGGGTTTATTTTAATGGATAGAAAAATATATTTTATGTTAATTTGTATTCTTTTGTTTGTGTCTTTTTTGATTTCTTTCTGTAAAAGTACTGTTTGGGAATGTGTGTAAAAGGGAAGGGTTGGGCTGATATGCCAAATAAAGGTCTTTTTTTTGGTCAATAATATAGTGAAAAATGATGTAATGATTTAGTTTTTCTTGTATCTTGATTTTCTGTTAGAAATCTGATTTATTTTACGATTTAATCCGGAAACACATACACCCTGTGTTCCCAGATTAAATCGTAAAATAAATCAGAATTATAATAACAGAACATCAAGATACAAGAAAACTAAATCATTTACATCATTTTTCACTATATTATTGACCAAAAAAAAGACCTTTATTTGGCATATCAGCCCAACCCTTCCCTATTACACACATTCCCAAACAGTACTTTCACAGAAAGAAATAACAAAAGACACAAAAAAAAGAATACAATTTAATATAAAATACATTTTTCTATCCATTAAAATAAACCCCCTCTGCCCTCACCAATTTCCTTTCCTATGTCAGCCTCCTGCAGATTTTCACGCCTTTCCCATCCTCTACTAACCATTCGTTCAGCTTTCTGCACTCTCCAACCCACTCTTCTTTCACTCCCTCACATTCTTTGCTAAAGTGCCACCACGTGTCACTCCCCTTCCTACACAGAGCACACGCGGTGTACCGCAGCCTATCCACACTTTTCTTCCTCGCTCTTTTGAACCACACCTCGCTCTTGCCATGCATACT
Organism: Lordithon lunulatus; assembly: GCA_963942505.1. Classification (NCBI taxonomy): domain Eukaryota; kingdom Metazoa; phylum Arthropoda; class Insecta; order Coleoptera; family Staphylinidae; genus Lordithon; species Lordithon lunulatus. The sequence continues at coordinate 38,021,289 of OZ012671.1, forward strand.
TTGTCCTCTCTGCTCCACTCTCCCCTGGCTAAGTAACTCGGGAGTTTTCCCTGCACTTGCCACTCTACGTAGCCAGGGTTTTGTGAGCTCTCAGCCATTCTCACTTGCCTTTCTTGCCACTCAATATCCCTCAATCTCTCCCTTATCTCAGTTCCTAGGCTACCCCTCTCTCAGCTTCTCCTCTACCCACACCTCAGACATACCCACTCTTTCATACATCCTTTCTCTATCCTTCCTCCATCTACTCTCTGTTCTACTCTTACACCTCATCCATACCTCCCGTACCAGTCTTTCCTCGCCCAAATCCTGCAATCTTTCCTCAAACTTCACAACCCTCACACACGACTCCCACCACATACTCATACGATTTGTCTCCTTCAACAGCACGGCCCTCGGTGTCGACCTTTCGAGCCCTAGCAGATTCTTCAGAAACCAACATTGCTCCCTTTCTATTACTTCCCATTCACGCAATCCCCACACTTCCACTACATACAACAATATAGGTTTTACACACGCATCCCATATCTTGCACGCCATTACGAGGTTACCACCCCACAAACTCCCCCATTTTCTGCACGCAATCCCCCAAGCCATTCTTGCTTTCGCCTGCAAACACTCCACATGCATCCTAAGCCCTCCTCCACAGTCAAACCAAAAGCCCAAATATTTAAAGCCATTCACTCTCTCAATCAGCGTTTCCTTCCATTTGAGCTCTTCGTCCTTACCCCTCCTGCCCCTATTCCTAAACAACATCCATTTGGTCTTTTCCACATTCACCACTAGCCCCCTCTTATCCATGTATCTACCCATTCTATCCAATATCTCTTGCATCTCTTCCACTCTCTTGGCCACCAGCAACACGTCATCTCCATACGCCAACATCCACACTTTGGATCTACCCACCACGGCCCCTCCTGCCTGGCCTCTCCTCAGCACCTCTTCCAACTCGCTCGTGTACAGATTAAACAGGAGGTGGCTCAGCAGGCACCCCTGCCGTACTCCCACATTCACCCTAAATTTCTCAGATATTTCTCCATTCACTCTTGCTTTCGCCCATGAATCTTTATACACCCTTCTCACCCACTCCACTCCACTCCTTGCTCTTCCATACCCAATCTATCCATACATTCCATCAGTTTCCCCCTAGGAACTGAGTCATACGCAGCTTTTAAATTCACAAACACCGCATACACTCTCCCTTTGCATTCCAGCGCTTCCTCCAATATTATTGACTATCTACCATCAATTTTTATAAATAAAAGAATTATTAATTCAATGAGCCTACTACTTAATTGTTGAGGAGCATTTAGCAGCATATTAATAAATTAAAATGCGTTTTTATCTCACTTTTGTTAATATTAGTCTAATTATATGTAATCATGTCTCGAATAATATTTTATATAAGACAACTTAAAAAACTCGAGGACGATGGAAGGTACGTCAAGAAAATGCGGAATGTAGTTTAGGTTGTAAATTGGTAGATATTACTAGAATGTAATATTATGTTCTATTTTGTATTTAATATTTACTTGTTTATTTATTTTAGGATTGCTAAATAAAGGTTTAAATTATAAGTAGCAAGTCCTAACACTCGTATACACATACAAGGACATCCGAAGGTCGATGGCCACTTACAAATTGTATAATAATATGCTGCTACTACTACTATTCCGTATTTAAACTTGTGTGCATAATAACTTCAGGTAGCGATGTTGGTCATCAAATTCTGAGTCACAAATCTTAATACAAGAATATTGTACCTTATGATTTCTTAGTACTCACGAACTATTTTTAGGGCACGAACATTTGGCAATCTTGCACATTCACATGGGTATCTCATTATTTTATGTGCATGGGTATCTCATTATTTTATGTGCATAGATATTCATTAAATAAATAAATATATATAATTAAAAATTTGTTTATAACCTCCAAACCAATAATAAAACATTTTCCTCCATACAATTTCAACAAGTATTTACGCGCAGTACAGCTGATAAGGTTTTTAAAGCAAAAAAACAACACAAACCCATGTTTTATCACCATTACAAAAACAATAAACTCTATAAATACCCTCACTCACCTAAGATAATCTCACGTTCGCGAATAAATCCAACTGGTGCAAAACGAAATCAAACACACTAACACTGCTAACACCACTCAAAAATAGACACAATCGCGCCCACCAGCGTCGCGGCGCTGCAACCACTACCCGTCAGTTAATCACCACCACCGACTGTCTTGTTTGTTGATTGGAACACAACCACAGAGTCACTTGGTATGTCGCAAAAAAAAAAGAACACCGAGCACACGTAATCACACCGAAATATGGAAAGACCGGCGGCGGGCAGGTCGGATGACCAGAACAACTAGCGGATGACTGAGCGCGGCGTGGACGGGCCGGCGCGCGCTGCCATATCCATGCCCACTCTCCGTGCACGTCATCGCCGGCGAGGTAGAAAAAAAAACAGACTCGTCCGACGACGTTGTTGCAAATAAATTTACAATTGCGAATTGTTATTAGTCATTTGGAATTGAGACACGACGTAAATAAAAACTGTGGCAGGATTAATTATTATTGCAACTTAACACTACTATTAGAGTTGCTACTTGAGTTGTAGTTAAAAACTATTGTATTATTTGTAATCCAATCGCAATATTTATTTAAAATTTTCAAAGTTGTATCTCGGAAACTATCGTGGCTACAGAATCCTGATTTAATCAATTGCAGCAAATATAATCTAGTTTAGAAATGCATAGAATGGTATTTGTCGGAAAAGTGCTCCTTTATAGTCAAAATTGAAAGAAACCGAAACAAGTGCATACATTTAGCAGTTTTTGAGATATTCAGAAGTGTTCTGGGGGGCTGTCGAGGTCGAAAACTTGGATTTTGCATCTCAGGCACATCCCATACAAGAAAAACGAACGAAACTAACTACCCCCACATGATGCAACTTATGATGTACTAGGTTACTTGTATATTAGAGACATTCCTAATATACAATTTTCTAACTATGAAGATATGAGCATGTTGACGGTTATTACCATATGGGTGTGCATTGCTAATTGATGTGGTGCCGCCAGATGGCGTTTAACTTTCCTCTTCGAGGGTAAGTTGTACTATTTTTGTATATAGCCTCTCGAGATATTGTGTGAATTCATCCTCACTAGCTGACCTACACTGACGAGATCTAATAAGATCGAAATCTAGATATGTAGATTGCTAAGAGGTGGGTTCACACTTATATATGATTTACGTTTATGTTTTTCTTCTTAACTTGAACTATTATCGATATTTTTATAATACATGCATTTTACCTGAATGACTTATTTCTTGTTGACAGTGGTAAAGTATAATTTCTGTTGTAAATTAAAAACTTACTGATAAAACCGGTTTTTTTTTTTTTACAATTTATGAAATGGCATAGAAACTATTAACAGAAAAATAACGATGATTTTTTTTGGTCTTTAAATTTCTAGAAGTGTGTAAATTAATTTAGTCCTAATAGACATCCATAGTTGTCTGTAGTTTAGTTTCTACAGGTGTATAAACTAAGTTAGTCCCAATAGACTTTAGTAGTTGTCTGTAGTTTAGTATCTACAAGTGTATAAACTAAGTTAGTCCCAATAGACTTTAGTAGTTGTCTGTAGTTTAGTATCTACAAGTGTATAAACTAAGTTAGTCCCAATAGACTTTAGTAGTTGTCAGTAGTTTAGTATCTACAAGTGTATAAACTAAGTTAGTCCCAATAGATTTTAGTAGTTGTCGGTAGTTGATGTTAGCTCGAACGGTTTGATCCGATTGAGGCAGCTGATAATACCATAAAGTAAAATTACATAAAAGGAAGCGACAAACAACATACATCCCTCGATACCGATAGCTCGTGATAGCCCACAAATCCCGCTAAAATTTTTTTTTTTTTGTATATACACATACATACAAAAATGCAAAAGAAACATGGTGCTCTTCCATATGTCTTCAATCAGGAAGAACACCATGTTACTTTTGCTTATTTGTATGTATGTGTATATACAAAAAAAAAAAATTTTAGCGGGATGTGTGGGCTATCACGAGCTATCGGTATCGAGGGATGTATGTTGTTTGTCGCTTCCTTTTATGTGTATGCAAGAAAAAAAAATTTATTTATTTTGTATAAAAATATATATCGTACATAAAGATGTAAAATAGTTTAAATAAATAAATCACACATGATTGTTATACGTATAGCATTATAGGATTTGATGAGTTGTTATATTTCTCCACCGCCTGGAAATGAGATTTTCCCTTTACGGTCACACTCGGTGGGTGTGAACTAAATCTTTGCGCCGGCAGACATTAGCGTGATAGAAATCAAAACCATCCGAACGCACGATGACGTCCATAAATTCATCCCGACCAAACAATGTCACCCCGTAATAGAGTTCCCCCGCGCAATGCGATCTTGATGGAATGCATCGTGTGTAAAGGATGAGGAGCGAGCGTCCTGGGCTTTTGTCTCGGGCACTGTTATCTTGATCGAGTTGAACAGGAGCTTGATTTCTATGGTATTGTTTTACTAGGCTTGACTAGATGTGTCCAACATGTATTACTTGAATCAAAAGATTGTAGGTCATATATGCCCGTATTCACAAACATCCCATAAACTTTATAGGTCCCATAAGGGATTGAATTTATAAATTAAAAATGTTATTATGACAGAAATGATCAAAATAAATGTCAATACATTGTGATTGGACCTTTCGTTTAATTTTCAGTGTTCCCAATAGAGCGAATCTAAAGTAACTACATTCCTTATATAATTTATTTATTGTTGCTATAGCAACGAGTACTTATGGGTTCAATAGCTATTGATACACATTTTGACATTTATATAACGTTGGAGAATACGGGGGTATGAAGGTAATAATGTACTATACAGAGCTGTATGTAGGTAAAAAATTCTGTAAACTCGTCGTTCATTTCATCTCATTGTAATTATTACTTTAGAAAACATGGATGGTGTTGTAACAAATAATTATTTTAATGTCATTCGGCTTTTATTTGAAAATCTTCTTCGTGTTGAAACAAGTTTACAAAATTATAGCTAGATTGTGGAAAAAAATTCTTAATTTTGAAACCAAAAAAAACACCTATGTTCAGTTCAGTTTTTGCGAATATTCAGAAATTCTTAATTTTGAAACAAAAAAAACACCTATGAAATTTTCAGGATCTCTTAAGATTATTCAAAGGTATTGTAGTAAAAAAATTGAGCCCAAAATTGTGTGTCGCCATACCATTTTGACGATTTAAAAAAATTCTAAATTCCAAAATTTTTCATTTTTTTTTTCAAAATATTGATTTTTTTTAATAGCCTCAAGTAGCCCCTTTGAAACAAACAAAAGACCATTTCTGTATCTATAATAGTTTTCGAGATATTTAAAAAATAAAGTTGAAAAATTAGAAAATGGTAATATTTTGAATCTTGAATAACTTTCGAGAAAAAAAAATTTTTCATTTGTGTTTTTTTTCAATAGCCTCAAGTATCCCCATTAAAACAAACAAAAGACCATTTCTGTATCTATAATAGTTTTCGAGATATTTAAAAAATTAAGTTAAAAAATTAGAAAAATGGTAATATTTTGAATCTTGAATAACTTTCGAAAAAAATATTTTTCATTTGTTTTTTTTTTCAATAGCCTCAAGTATCCCCTTTAAAACAAACAAAATACCATTTCTTTTTCTATAATAGTTTTCGAGATATTTAAAAAATAGAGTTGAAAAATTAGAAAAATGATAATATTTTGAATCTTGAATAACTTTCGAAAAACATTTTTTCCATTTGTATATCTTTGTTTTATGATAGAAGAAAAATTTTGACCAAATTTCGTCCAGATTGAAAGGGGTCGATTCCAATTATTGGTAGATTTGGCATGGAATGACCCATGTATTAATATTACGCCCGGTTTCTCCAACGAATCTTAAAGCTCGTCTTATATAAGCTTATATCAGTTCGTCTTATATAAGCTTAAATCAGTTCGTCTTATATATAACCAAGACTTAAATTTTTATTCTGTTGCAGCAAACTTATGTAGATCTTACTTACGCCCGGTTTCTCCAACGAATCTTAACTAGTAGTCAAATCAAAATTTCTTTTTTGAATTAAATAACAAGAATATATTTACGTTAATTATTTTAGTAGTACAAATATTACACACGTCAACGTTTCACATTTAAATAAGGCAGATATCAATATTAGTTAACATTATAAATTATAATAAAAATAATGTTCTTGTATATTGTTCTAATGTCTTAATAATAAGACGGTCTGTCTTAAAACGTTGCATCAAACAAAAATCGGATCTTAAAACGATAAGACGGTCTTATATTGTAAGACAAAATAAGATCTACATATGTTTGGTGCAATAGAATAAAAATTTAAGACGTGGTTATATATAAGACGAGTTTTTATAAGACGAAGTTATAAAAGACGAGTTTTAAGATTCGTTGTCTTACCGTTTTAAGATCCGATTTTTGTTTGGTGCTACGTTTTAAGACCGTCTTATTATTAAGACATTAGAACAATATACAAGAACATATTATTTTTATTATTATTTATAATGTTAACTAATATTTATATCTGCCTTATTTAAATGTGAAACGTTGACGTGTGTAATATTTGTACTACGAAAATAATTAACGTAAATATATTCTTGTTATTTAATTCAAAAAAGAAATTTTGATTTGTACACTCCTACTACGTGGGTGAAAGTAAACAACTCCGCGAGGTTCTTCCTCCCTCTCGCAGCCGCATCACAGTTTGATTGATAACTACCATTGTAGTGGCTGCCCGATTTGGACGTATCATATTTCCGAAACCAGCGTTTAATTACTCATAAAACATATTAACACTCGGCCTAACTGAAGAAAGTTTCACTCCGCTGCCCAAACTGGCCGAAATAAGGCGCTAATGATTCAATTTCTGTCGGATATGATTTTAGTTTGATTTGGACACCACTTTCACTCGCTAATGGGTTTATTATAGCAACATGCAAATGATGGTTTGTTTGTTATTATGTAAGAACAACACTGATATTAAATATTTAATATACAAATGAGGCGCAGTATTGTATTAAAACATCTATTATAAGAGCCGTTTTCGTTTATCACTCTGGGCTGGTACGGGCTTATTGTCTCTTGTTCTATTTGCCACATCCGATGCGCACAATTCTACCTTAGCCCTTACAACCGGCGGCGCACGACCGTATGACCTGAGCGATACGCCACGGGGACGACTAGCAATGCTAAACCATGCTAAACGAAAGCGCTTAAGAGCTCCGTATATCGACAGATATTATTCAATAGTAATATATTTATTAATTAATTCCTGAATCCTTAAAGTATTAAGTGTTCATTACTTAATTGTAGAACCGGCCAAATAATCCATTTCATGAAGTTTATTAAGTATATGTGTGCCTGATAAATTATATGAATTTAATCTTTACACGCGCTGATACCTTTTATGTTTTTTTATTATGTACTAGCCGCGATGTCACAGTATGAAATTGTGCAAGCCTCTCGGTACGAGTGCCCGTTATCTGGCTGAATTCGGCCACGAAAAGTAATGTGTTCGCACGTAACGCACATAAACGTGTATACGTGTGTGGAGATCGTGCGTGGCCGAGCGATTTATTTAGGCCGACCTCGGCGCCGTTTTTTTTCGCGTTATCAAAATTCATTCAGAACCGACTTCCTCGGAAAATACCAGCTTGCGACCTTTCGGGAAATATAGCTGCGGCGGCGGCGTTCCTAAATAACTCGGCAATATTGACGGGTTGGAGCTAGGCCAAGAGCTACCTTACGCGCGAAATATTGGGCAATATGTGGGAGATGGAGCGTGTAATTTAGCATGGCTAGACAAAAACACACAGTAACAAAATAATTAAAATGAAAAACGTGAAATTAATTGAATTTTTCTGCGAGGTTAAGACTGGGTTGTCTAAAAACAATAGTAATTTACATAATTAGTGCAGGAAGGCAAGTTTCCCGAATGAGCGAATAAGTTTACAACACGAGACGAAGGCGAGTGCTGTATTAAGAGCGAATTCGGGAAACGGCATTATCGCACGAATAATGCATCTTATTTTTTGTACGAATAAATACTAAATATTTATTTAAAGTAATTTAAATTTACCAATTACATATAATTTAAAGTCTATATTTTCTTCAAAATTGTATGTATTCAGTACCATATCGTTAATTTTTGAATGATATTTGAAGTATAAGAGGTGTACGCTGTGCTTGCATGCATTATCATATTTTTAAATACACATTTACATTGATACCGAATTTTAAATTGGCAATACTGACGATTTCCCGCACTAGTGCGGGAAGTAGTATTTCCCGCACCCAAATCAATGCGGGAAATGACTTGTCTTAGGACATGAATACACAAATTATTTATTGTATCCTGGTGTGTTAAATCATTACGATTTGAAAATCGGCAAATAAAATTACCGTAGTTTCTCTATTAAGCCCGTATGGGATTATCTAGTTTCCTATATCTTTTCGAATTTGATATATTAAACTGTTTAACTATTTCTAAATAAAAAATTAACATTGTGTATTACGGAGCTGTTATTGTTAAGTGAATTTATTATTATTCCGCCGGTAGATAATTTTCTACACGTGTGTATGACACTATGTAGTTTGTGTCTGCATCGAAAACGATGTAAGAAACTAGATAATGTCATACGGACTTTATACTTTGCTAACATATTCAAAATAAATGCGAGGCATATTCGTGTACTATGCAAACGTGCTAATTAAAGTTATATACAAAAAAATAAAACATGAAATTGTTGACTATTTAAATAGCGGAATATAATATTTTTTTTTAAATCATTAAAACCCCTCAATTTTGTTTTATTTTCATCACTCACATTCAATTTCATTCGGTCGTAAACGATAAAGATGTGCTCGGGAAATTTAATTGGGGTTAATGGAAACGCGCGCGCATACAAACAAGAAACCCGGCACAATCAACCTTGGCCCGTATAATAATTGCGAGCACCATAAAAAAAAACATATCGCGGCAACCAATTTGCTGTATGTTTACGATCTCTTCCGCGAGCATCTTTGTAAATTGGATGGTGCCAGAGGATGATTTCATTAGTGTCTCGTGCACAATCAACCCACATCGGTCCATTCGACCATCATTAACATCGCACAAAACTCTCATAATTATTTCCTAACTGCGGTGAAAGAATGAAAGAAAATACCAACTGTTTGGTGCGAAATGGGACTAACGCAGTTTTAAACGGCGCGCTTAAAAAATGATTTTTGACACGGATTTTGTGGGAATTCTATTGGCACACAAACATAATATTGCGAGTTGAATAATATCATAGTAACTTGTCTGCAACAGTGTATTATATAAGGTTTCTAATATTATAAAATAATTAATTATTAGTGAACTGCAGTAATTTCAAAAGAACCAATATGAAATGTTTTCGTATTTATGTATCAGTATGAAATGATTCGCGAATTTCAATTCGTTCTCATTCTTCCTGCCCTTATTCATCACCCTTCTACTACTTCTAGTAGTGATAGAATGTGGGGTCTTCTATAATTACTATAATCCTCTCGCTATTTCTCTTTTTCCCTTTCACGTACCCACCGTGACTGATTATTCCTTCCGTTATCATTCTCTTCCATCGGCCGATTCCTATGACTTTTAGCAATGCACACCCATATGGTAATAACCGTCAACATGCTCATGCCATCAGGATCCCCGGAATCTAATAAGATCGAAATCTAGATATGTAGATTTCTAAGAGGTGGATTCACACTTATATATGTTTTATATTTATATTTTTTATATATAAGATTTTTTTGTTTGGTTTTTATCACACTTCAGTTACACTTTGCAACTAGTTTCGGCTAAGCTCTAGCCATTTTCGAGCTCCTCCGATGACGCCTTAACAATCCAATTTTTTTTTGACCTTAATCTAATGATTATCTTAGTCATCAACTATGTATTATAATTTATATCATTTATGCACATTACTCCATCTATACACTAACATAGACACACCACCCATGGCTTAATAGACCCAATTCCGAACGGAAAAGAGTGTATTAATAGACTCGAACCGGTAACGGCATGAACGCAGTGACTTCAGATCATACTGTAATATATATATAAATATATATATATATATATATATATATATATATATATATATAAATATATATATATATATATATAAATATATATATATATATAAATATATATATATATATATATATATATATATATATATATATATATAAATATATATATATATAATCATTGGGACTTGAACCCACGTCTCCGGCTCGCGGCCGTCTCGCTACCAACTGCACTACTGAGGGTGGTAGTGGATAGTGCGTGAGATGTCCAATATGTCCAATTATTCACACAAATTGACGCTTGAACTGCGTTGAGAGTCCAATGGGATTTTTGGATTTCGCTCATACAACCGTGTCGATGTCTAATTGTTCACACGTCACTGCGCCACGACCGCCCCCGACTCATTATATGAATATTTTTAAAAAATCATCGTAAAGTCGTGTGTATAGTATATATTTCCTATTATATTTGACTGATCACATTTAAATCTCTTTAGAGAAGGTGTAATGGTAACCGTAATAATAGACAAGCCGTCCAAATAGACGATTCCATCGCCGATTACGTGCTGTTTATGGCATCTCAATAGTGCTCACTTACGGTACTAAATTGGCGGCCGCAGCCCTAAGTAGGTTGGCGTTAACCGCGATGCGGTCATTTTCGACACGCACCGAGAGATAGAGGCGCCATTCTAATGTGCCCCGGACCCCACAGGAAAATCAAATTGAATGATTTCGACACACGCGCGCGCACACGACTTCAGAATGAAAATTAACAATTAAAATCGTGCAGAATTTACTTGTTTATGAACAATATGGTCTTACCACCAAGAATATACATACAACAAGTAAAGGGTGACCTATTACCCGGGCTATTACTAACCAATTAACTCAAATTTAAAAAAAAACAAAAATAAAAACATCAGAGAACCCTCAATACCAATAGATGTGGGTTCCATATCTATTGGTATTGAGGGTTCACCCACAATTTCCATGACGAAGACAGAGGGTTCAACAAAAATCTTCTCTATGCACGACAATTAACACATCGCTTTTTTACTCTCTGTATAAAGCCCGTATGACATTATCTAGTTTCTTATATCGTTTTGGATGCAGACACAAACTACATAGTGTCATACACACATGTAGACAATGATACAGCGGCGGAATAATAATAAATTCGTTGAACAATAACAACACCGTAAAACACAATGTTAATTTTCAATTAGAAATAGTTATACAGTTTAATATATCAATTATTTCTATTGTTGCATTTCTGTCTTTACTCTGTATATGTGCAAACTATTGTATTCTCCGCACTTTAATTTCTTTTACTATGTCTGTCCCTCCATTTTGTTGTAGTATTTCTGTGTTCATTAGTGGTCTCCATTCTTAAGCCCGTATGACATTATCTAGTTTCCTATATCGTTTTATATATATATATATATATATATATATATATATATATATATAAAGGAGAATGGAGGCCACTAATGAACACAGAAATACTACAACAAAATGGAGGAACAGACATAGTAAAAGAAATTAAAGCGCGGAGAATACAATGGTTTGGACATGTACAGAGTAAATACAGAAATGCAACAATAAAAGAAAAGATGGTGTGGAAGCCAATGGAAAACAGAAGGAGAGGAAGACCAAGGACAAGGTGGACAGACAATGTAGAACAAGACCTAAAAAAACTAGGAGTACAGAACTGGAAAGAAAAAGTACATAACAGGAAATAATGGAGAACGATTGTAGAAAAGGCTAAAAAACACAAAGGTCTATGAAAGAAAGAATGAAGACAAACAGAGGCTGTTCCCCTCAAAACATGGATCAAGGGAGTTCGCAAAACGAACGGCCGAAGCCCCCCGGAGCTGTGGAGCCAACTGATGATGATGATAAGAGAAAATATGTAAAACTGTATGTAATAATTGTATTGAATCGTAAATAAATTTTTCTGAAAATCTTAATGAAACTATAAATATGATACAAATAACCCCTAGAAGAAAAGTTAAACGCCACCTGGCGGCACCACATACAGCAATACACACCCATAAGGTAATAACCGTCAACAAACTCATTCCGCTTCAGAAAATGATGCAAGACATAAATACGACTAGCCAATTCTATGGGCTCAAAATGAATTTGAAGAAAACTTAATGGTTGTAAATAAAACCAATGTTAATAATATACCAGCAATACTAGTAAACAACACCACAATCGAAAGATCGCTAGAAGCTACCAATACTTAGGAACATGTATTGAAGATAATAATGACCAAACCACATAAGTGAACAAACGTATAGAAATAGCAACAGCAATTTCACCACAATCGAATGAGTTAGAACCTACCAATACGTATGAACACATATTGAAGACAATAACGACCAAACCAAACCAAGTGAACAAACGTATAGAAATAGCAAGAACAATTTTCGTCAAAATGAAAAATCTTTTCTCAAATAGAAATCTCAATCTAGCCTTGAGAGTCCGCTAATAATTCGCTAGTACATTTTTTCAACACTACTGTATGGGATGGAAGCATGGACATTAAAGAAAAATAACATAAAAAAACTAGAGTCATTTGGGATGTGGATCTATCATGCTCAAGACATCTTGTTGGACGGACCTAGTAGACAACGAAGAAGTCATGCGAAGAATGCATAAAGAAAAGTAACTGATCCTTACGATCAAAACACGAAAGCTAGAGTACTTGGGATACATCACCCGGGGAGAGATATACTCTATTCTCCAAGTGATCATGCAAAGAAAAATACAAGGAAGGAGAAGCATTGGGCGTCGCAGAACCTCATGGTTAAAGAACCTTAGAGAATGGTACGGACAAACATTGGTCAGACTATTTAGAGTAATAGAGTCAAACATTAGAATCGCCATAATGATTGCCAACCTCCGATAGGAGACGGCACCACAAGATGAAGATGCTCATTCCATCAGGATCACCGGGTAGTGCCATCTATGGAATAATATTCCAACAGAGTACTTGAGATATCAGGTCAATCGAATAAAACATATATAAGTGTGAATCCACCTCTTAGCAATCTACATACTTGATGTGGAGCCGCTAGATGTTGTTTAACTTTCCTCCTAGGGGATTAGTTGTAAGAATTTTACACATAGTATATTATATATTCTTTCGCGTTTCATGTTTTTTCACTCTGACATTTGATATAATTTTCACATTAGCAATCTACATATGGGCTGGAGAGCAACTAATGATAATAATAAGAGATAATATCTAAAACTGTATGTAATAATTGTATTGAATTGTGAATATTTTTTTCTGAAAATATTAAGGTCGTTTTAGACAAGACACTTTTTAAGCACAAAAGTTGTTGAAGAAATTAATTCATATATCTTTCTCCCATACAATTTGTCCTTGACAAATAGAACGCGTTATATTTTTTTCATTCCATCTACCATCCAATTCAATATTTTAAATAATTTGATGCATGATACGAGACAATTTAGATTGTCTCGTATCTTGACTAAAGGTCGTTTTAGACAAGACAATTTCTTGACTCAAAAGTTAGTCAAGATGCGAGGCAATCTAAATTTTCTCGTATTATACAGTAAATTATTTAAAATATTGAATTGGATGGTAGATTGAATGAAAAAATATAACACGTTCTATTTGTAATGGAGAAATTGTATGGGAGGAGGATATATGAATTCATTTCTTGAACAACTTTTGAGCTAAGAAATTGGCTTGTCTAAATTAAACAATTTCTTGAATGAAATGAATTCATATATCCTCCTCTAATACAATTTGTCCTTGACAAATAGAACGCGTTATATTTTTCCATTTGATCTTCCATCCAATTCAATATCTCAAATAATTTGCTGTATGATACGAGAAAATTTAGATTATGTCGCATCTTGACTAACTTTTGAGACAAGAAATTGTGTTGTCTAAAACGACCTTAATTTTTGAGTCAAGAAATTGTCTTGTCTAAAATGACCTTAAATGAAACTATAAATTAATCGAAAGCCTCCAATTAAGGTCGTTTTAGACAAGACAATTTCTTGACTCAAAAATTAACAATCTAAATTGTCTCGTATCCTACAGCAAATTATTTAAAATATTGAATTGGATGGTAGAACGAATGGAAAAATATAACGCGTTCTATTTGTCAAGAACAAATTGTATGTGAGGAGGATATATGAATTTATTTCTTGAACAACTTTTGAGCTAGGAAATTGTCCTGTGTAAAACGACCTTTACAGAATATTTTTGTAATCTTACTAATATAATACACTATCTAATTACATAATATGACTAACCACTCATGCCAATATTTCACTAATTACGTTATCTAGTCGTAAATCATTGCCATGGCAATTATCGATAAGTCCGAAATTATTTATCGATTTGTAAACACGCAGATCGTACAGTTCGATAACGCTTATTACACACAATTCAGCTTGTTATTGCAAATGCAATAAAAGAGCGCTCGTCGTGAACGCGTGTATGTGTATGATGCTTATCGCAAATATTTGCCCTGTTTAATGAAGCAATTGTCGCCGAGAGAAAACGAGAACGCGTTAAAATACTTCGCACGCCGGCGTGCAGATGGAGCCTGCTGTCACGGATACACACAAAATACATACAAAAATTATGAATCATATAGTGGTTTATATAATTACGATTTACTTGTTTTACGCACATTATAAATGTTAATACGTTTTCAAAGCAGCTACAGTTTTGCTCATTACAGTTTTTTTTATTATCATATAAAAGAAAATTGCAGTAATTGTTAAGTATGTTTGCACATTGGATTTGTAATTAATAACCTTAAAAACTTACAATTATTTGCTACATTTACTCATTTGTCAGCCATTTTGGATCGGCCATTTTGATTTTCTATTATTATATCACTTATTGCATGTTAACAAACCGTCAAATTTAATAATAATTCCTTATTATACAAGCAATTAATTACAAATACTATACAAAATTCAAGACAACAAAATAAAAACGAATATAACACTAAATATAAACTAAATCCATGAACACCAAACAAGGAGAAACTCGAAATTAAGAACAAAGAAGTACATGCATGGCCGTATCGAGGGGAACAAACCGTGGGAGTTAATCACATTCATTTGTAACGAAACGAAGTAAACGTATTCTAACTTCAAAAAATTAGATTCTATAGTGTATGTATTTTAATTATACACTGTACCAAAATAATTTTGAAAATACGTATTTTTTCCTGCACAACTATTTATGTTAAGTAAAACAATGGGAAACACTTTTATACAAATGCAATATATAGATTCCTGTTTATTTATTTATTTATTTATTTATTTATTTATTTATTTATTTATTTATTTATTTATTTATTTATTTATTTATTTATTTATTTATTTATTTATTTATTTATTTATTTATTTATTTATTTATTTATTTATTTATTTATTTATTTGTTTCGGGTACATAACAGGTATGGGATAGATATACCCCATCCCTATGACAATGTACCACAGACATACGTTTTACATTACATGTATGTTATATACAATATACAAGAAATAGAAATAGAAATAAAATAAAAGCAAAAGTATTTGTAAAATCGGTTAATAATAAATCGGTGTGATAATGATCTTAGTTGCCATTGCTTTCGATTGCGGTGTGAAAGTCTCTCTCCCTTTTTCGCGGGATGCGATCAAACGTTCGCGCTGACAATTGCAATAAAATCAAAAAACGACGTCGCTGATTAGAGAGGCTTTCTTTGTGAGCGCGACTACCGGATGAACGCGCTGCCGCTCTTAATTTAATTAAAAGCTGTTATTGTGGAGGAGATACGATCGCTCGGCCGGATAATGAAATAGAGCCGGGCCGCTTCCTACGGAGTCGGATTTAATTGCATGGCAATGAATAAATTATAGGCAGAGCTATGTGTTTGTTATTAATTGCAATAAGAGAGAATTTTTTGTTGTTGAGAATCATTAAACATATGTACATCTAAATGATATAATATACCTACATATATAATATCAAGAAGAGCATATATAATTGATATATTATTCGTTAAGCCCGCCATACACGATCCGGTATACCGGAGAGGTTTACTTGCGCAAACACCTGTACAGATAAACCGAAGCGTGTGTGTGTGGACAAGTTCGGTAAACCTGCACAGGCTTAGTGACCTATACAGGCGACCGGAGAAGAATCAGCCGGCCATACACGTTGCGGTAAACCAGAGAGGTAAACCTGTCGGGTTTTCTCTTCGGTATATCATTGCCTTGCACACATACAGTAGGGTAAACAGTAACAGTCGTTTTGTAACAAACATATAGTATACAGTAGATTCGGGAAAATGTCGAGTTAAACCGGAAAAACTACAGGATATGAAACAAAACATTTATTTATTTCATGATATAAAGTCGTGTTTGGCCTGTTTGTAGGTATTTTAATTCCAAAGAAAATTCCGAACAAATATTGTTATAAAAAGTATACTATTTTAACGGTAAAGCCGAGCTGCAGGTAGAAAGAATCGAATTTCGATTCTTCTCCGGTCGCCTGTGCACGTTTGCCGCACACGCTCCAGTTTGCCTGTGCAGGCATACCTCTCCGGTATAGCGCAACGTGTATGGCCGACTCCATGGACTGTGCAGCCAAACCAGAGAGGAAAACTGACAGGTTTACCTCTCCGGTATACCGGAACGTGTATGACCGGCTTTAGAAGTAAAACAGATTAAAAAAACCTGTATACAACCTTTATTTGGCATAACTATGGTTACAATAAAACAAATCCAACTCAACATATTATATGAGCTTTGATGAGATTTGATTTTTTTTTAAAGACTTACAAATCGCGATTGTATAAAATCTGTATACAACCTTTATTTGGCATAATTATGGTTACACAAAAACAAATCCAACTTAACATATTATATGAGCCCCTAAAAATGTGGGAGAGTGAAAGCATAATGGATTGCAGAAAGATGTGTGAATGGTTAAAGACAGGATGGAAAAGACGTGGAAATCTGCAATAGGCTCGCGTGGGAGAAGACGCAGGTTGGTGCTTGTGACTGAAATGCATCACAAGCACCATTATAACGTATTCAATTATTCTGTACCATTAAATCTAATCTAACTCTAACTCTAATCTAACTCTAACTCTAACTCTAATCTAACTCTAAATCTAACTCTAATCTAACATACGACACTAAATAGACCCCTTTTCTGCAATTGTTACAGTCACTTTTTTGTTCCCTTTTATGGATGGGTGCTATCCATGCTTTTTGTTTTTTCTCCGTTAAAATCCAGCAACACACTACGCTAAACAGATCCTTTTGGGGGTTGTAAAAAGAGGCTTGGCTTTCCATACCCATATAAGTAATAATCCGGAATGGGTTGGAAAGTACAACCGTCTAAAATAAAATCTGCATTCACTATTTAACACTTAATAAATAAGAAAGCAAGTATTTATTGACATAGGCCATACTAAATAAATACAATATGACATCAAGTGGTGGAGATGTACAAACATATAAATACAATAAAATATTAGATTATTACTTATTTTATGTCTGCATAAACCCATCTTTATAAGCCAATACATTTTCAAATTAAAAAGTATACAGTTATTTCTTTTTGTATAGCATTAGTTATGTGGTGAAATAAATTTCGATTTGATTTGATTTGATTTGATTTGATATTAAACCATAAATATTGTCACGACTACGGGGTTTAGTGTATGATTTTATATTAGAAATAATATATATAATATTCTTGTCTGAAATTGGCTTTACTTTATTGACACAATTTAAATCTAAATAATTCCCAATTAGCGAAAAATTATAACGTCGCTGTGCAATCAACGCGCGCAAACACAGTGTTTGGTCGCTCTCTCTAAGGTGCACCATTAATTTTAATTATTTATTGTCGCCGGCGCGCACTTGATCGTATAATTGAAATTTATGGGTGTTTGGAAATGGAGGCGCGAGTGAGTGTATAGCGTTTTCGTGCCATTTTATTTATTTACCAGATGGGGAGGGGACTCTTGCACGTGCCCTGCTAGTAAGGAAAAGTTGAGAGGTTTCAACGGCTGCACCTCAAACCGGCAGTACACTTGATACATCATATTTGTAAAAAAAAAATAAACGAACAAAAAAGCAACTGTTGCAGAAAAAGGGTCTAAAAGATATATAAGTGTGAATCCACCTCTTAGCAATCTACATATTTAGATAATAATAATAATAATAATAATAATAATAAAGTGTCTTTATTTCCATTTCAATTACATTTTCAAAACAGTTTGACATTAGAACAATACAACATTGAAAAAGAAAACGGCGGTTTTCAGGTGATTGTACATCTTATACAAGATGAACAATCTCTGCTTTTCAAAACAACCTTGGTAACATAAATATCATGATTGACTATACATCCATACATACATATACATACCTACTTGACTTATTTCCTAAGTTAGTGCATAATTTAGAGCATTAAATGACTACTACAATATTAAATTCATATATCACCAGGTTGTGTAGCAAGCAAATGAAGAAATAATGCGTATTTAAATCTTGAGACGGATTTAATTCTTATTATCTGGCAGCACCACAGCTAACTGTCATGAAATAAAAGTTTGGAGTCAAATTTTAGGCATGCGGTCGGGGAACCGTGGCAAATTACCCCAAATGGGGTAAAAATTAAATTATTGGAGGTAATAAGGAAATTTTCTATTTTATAAACGTGGCAGCATTTTTAGAAACAATTCCTTTAAACATTCGAAATATACTCTTTAAATTTACATTGATTTTCTTCTTTTCAAAATACGGGGTGCAATAGATGTAATTGGGATTTTGCTTAATACTTCATTTAAAACTGTTAATTTTCGTTAAAAATTCGGCAAATAGCAAAAGCTAACTTTCAATTTTAGCACGTTTGATTCAAAGTCAAACGTGCTAAAATTGAAAGTTAGCTTTTGCTATTTGCCAAAAAATTGATGCGGTGTTATTTTTTAAGAAAAACACAAAAATCCGGGGGTAATATCTACACAAACACATATATTTTGGTGTAATGGCTAAAAAAACCTACAGCTGCTTTAGACAGTCATACCGAAAACACATTTCGAACATTTATGACGAATTAAAAATGTTGTACGCTTCTTGATTACGAGAGCTATAACGATTTTGAAATGATAACGCTTTTACTCATTCAGTCCCAATTTATTTATTGTTCTTGGCGAGTGATTAAGAGCAGAACGGGTCGGGGGGGACTGAAGTGGGTCAAAGTTAGACGCTCGCGTGTCTCACACTCACACACACACACACTCAATGGACTAATTACTTAAACATTTACAAACGCCGTTAGTTGTTTAACACGTGCTCCTTTGAAAAACGGTAGCCTTCGTTGTTTACCGAAAAAATCAGTCGACAGCCACACACACACACACTCAAAATATCTGATTAATAAACGTACACGTAGGAATGGGATTTTTCAACTACACGCCACAAAACTGCACACGCCACAAAAGGATTATTTGCATACGGAGGGTTTTCACAAATCTGATTTCAGGATGCTGGGCGGCGTAACTAAATAATGCGAGTGGGGAATATTTAGGTTACCGGATGCGCAAAGTATAATACAAGCAACTGAGATTAAGATTTAAAGTGTGTTTTTCTTTGCAATTTAATCAAGATTTTTGCGATAAAATCTAAACACATTACTCAATCTGTAACTTTCAATATAAATCAGGGATAGCAATGAAATTTTTATATGGATTTTCATACATTGTTTCCAATTCAAGATATAGATTTCTCTAATGCAACTATCGGTGAATACAGGGGTATATCGCATACTCTCATAATACAAGAACGTCTAATATCAATAAAATTCTGTTATATATATAAACGTTAAACCGCTGACTTCCTTGCAACCAAATACAGGTAATTGTTATTTTAGACACAACTCAGTAGCCCAGTGCTTAGCCTCTAACCACTGGGCTACTGAGTTCCATATAAATTTTTTATTGCTATTCCTGATATATGTTGAAAGTTACAGATTGAGTAATGTGTTTAGATTTTATGGCAAAAATCTTGATTAAATTACAAAGAAAAACCCACTTTAAATTGCCTCGTCGTCCGTCTCGTACTGAGTATTGAGAAGCTTGAATTCGAAACCCATCGAATTTGCGAGAATCATCTCTTTTCAAAGTTTTTCTGTAAAGCCTTCGTAAAACTAAAGAGAACTCTATGATGTACCGGCTCTAACAATCAAATTCGCGATATGAGTAAACATATCGACCTACAGTTAATATTTCTACCTGAGCAATAATGGATTAAGATAAATACAGGGTGATTAAGCTTCTCCCTTGATCGTCGGAACAATCACACATTTTTTTGTTTTGTTATTTTAGCATCTGGTATCCAAAACCAAACAAACTCCGCTATATTTTGATGTCATAAACACCTCGCGTTTCGTATTTAGGTTACCTCTGCAATAAAATTTCGCGTGTCGTAAACCCGTTCCACAAAAAAAATAAAATGCACACAGTCGAACAATGGGGACGCACGCCCACGCGGGCTGCAATAAATTAAGTCCCTCGTCCGTCTGTGTATGTGTTTGCCCGTTCCATTTCCCTTTTGCGCCTGGTGAAAGCACACCACCCGATGAGAGTCTGCGGTGTCGTCTGTATCTGATAAACCTGCGCGTATTTCATGCATTCGTATTTTTTTTTTAATTTACTGGTTCTTCGCGGCTCTAACGGGACCCTACAACTCAATGTGACCCCGAAGGTCGTACGATGATGACACCCCATTTCAGGAATTTTATCCGAATGAAATCTAGTGCATTTCCGCATTATTGTGTCTTGGTTATTATTCTTCGCATAGCAGTGCTCGATTTTAATAAAACAAATTTTTAATTATTTAATAACGTCGTATGACAACAATCATGTAGATGAGAACAATAGGAATCGTAAAAACTTGTATGTTGAAATTCAAATATACAGAAATAGTGGAGGCACTAACTAAATTATTATTATTGTTGTTTATTATTTTAGTGTTTATTTTTATTGTTTGTTATTATATTTTATTATTTTGTTGTTAATTATTGTTACAACGTACTATTTTTTCATATTGATTTTATTTTGTTGCACTGTAATTGGGTTTACCTGTTGGCCAATAAACATTATTATTATTAAATCGGAATTATCACTACTAAAACTAATTATGATACAACTAACCCCCTAGGAGAAAAGTTAAAGGCCATCTGGCGGCACCACATCAATTAGCAATGCACACCCATATATTTGCATAATTTTTGTATATAACCACTCGAGATATTGTGTGAATTCATCCCCACTAGCTGAGCTACACTGATGAAATCTAATAAAATCGAAATCTAGATATGTAGAGTTGAATTCACACTTATATATCTATTGATATTCTAAGTTAAAGTAAAGTTCCAGTTGATTGAAATAGAAAACGGGCATAGTTTCGTTGGTCTTGACCATCCGTCTACCTCACCTAAATGAGGATGTCTTCAATATTTAATAGTACATATATTTTAGATGAACAATAAATAATATAATTACGTAACAATTTTCAGTACACAATATTATAATTGTGTGAGAAGTTAAGATATTTAAAAAGGATTCGTAAATCTAATAAGTTATACAAATCAAACAAGTTATATATAGGATAACTAAAAATCGCTTATCGTCCTATTTTATTTTTCTTAGGTATCATTTGTGCCCTATATACAAGTCTGTTATCACATTAAAGACCCAATAAAAAGTAGTACATACTGTATGTGACCAACTATACACAAATACAAATTTTCAGTTGTGTGATCCAGACATTTGTTACAGGTTTCTGTGCTGTCAACTTTAGACGTTCAGTAAATTAAGAGAGAGAAAAAAAACGTCTATCTTTATATTGAGTTCAGTCGTGAGGCTTTTCCGCTAGTGAATTCATTTACGTAAAAGAAATAATTTGAAATAACAATATATACTTATTTGTGTGTTAAACTGCGGCATATTAAAACTAGTTTTATTTACTTTTCAAACTGACATCAGTTGTCACAGATAACAGCCCGTAAAATTTACACAATGCAAACATTGTATGTATATATATATATATATATATATATATATATATATATATATATATATATATATATATATATATATGCAGTATAGTGGGTTGCATAATATAAATTGCCAGTAGTGTTTTAAAATTCTGCATGTTTTTGTTCTTCCTATGCACCACATTTTACTTTATCGAGCTCACCCGCTGCGGTCTTTGCTACCTTTTCCGCATAATAAAAAGGGCCGCACTTTTCTATGCGGAAAGGGTAGCGTAGCAAACGTGCCGGGCATAATTTATTTCTCCCCAGAGTGATTGCAGCCCCCAATAAAATAATTAACTTGTCTGCAGAACTTATTTGCCAGCAATGATGTTCTGACATACTGGGAAGACAAAATAATAGTTTTTAGTAATTTAGGTAAAACCTAGAACACAGAAAAAAAAAATTGTGTCCTCTCAGTAGAGTCAAACCCATAACAGCACTAGTTAAAATGATATGCGGATAAGTTAATTAATAAATAATTTTAAATAAAAATCGCATTAGTAATTACGTATGTTAATAAATACACGTTGTTGTTGTCTGTGAAACTTATTTTATAGTTCTAGTTTTTGCAAGTCATGTTAGTGAAATTCACATATTGTTCATATTTACACAAGTCATGGTCACCAATTCTTTCAAAAGAGGAGGTCCGATGCTCACAAGAAACCACCAATTCTTGTGAACATCGGACCTCCTCTTTTGAAAGAATTGGTGACCCTGACTTGTGTAAATATGAACAATAGCACCAATAAAATTATGATTATGATTATCATAACCGCTTTCGTTTATCTTTCGGAAACTGTTCTGGGCTGGTCTTTGCTAGTTTAGATCAGTCCGGAACAGCTCCCTAATGATAACGAAAGCAACTCGTATTTCGTAGTTTATAGAAGATACTGCTATATAACATTCTATGTTTCATATCTATGAATTATGGTAATCTCTTAAGAAAATAAGTTTCAGAACAAACAACAAAATATTTTCAGAAATTGAATGGATTTGGCGTCTACTACGTGGTAATTCATTTTCAATAAAGGAGATGAATAAAACTACTATGTTTTTTACCACTTATTTAATAATAATGAATAAGTGGTAAAAAACATAGTAGTTTTATTCATCTCCTTTATTGAAAATATTTTCATTTATGTCCTTAAATTGTATGCCTTTTTATTCGTTAGTTTTTACTATACAATTTCAAAATTTCCGCGATCAAAAAGGATGATATAATGATCTCACTTTAAACTTACTTGTATTTAGTGACTACAGTAAATACGAGTAAGTTTAAAGTGAGATCATAATATCCTTTTTGATCGCGGCAATTTTGAAATAGATAAAAATTGACAAAATACACTTTAAAAGTAGTAAAAGCTCAATACAATTACATAATAAAGTTCAATAAAGATAATATAGACGCGACGAAGGGTTACAGCATTGATTATATTCCCACGTGGAAATATAGCCTGAAAACTAACGTATAAAAAATGGCATAACCATCCGGTTGTATTTTTTTGTTATCACCAGAGTTATCACCATCTGCAAATATTTGTGCTCACGTTTTCGTCATTGAGAGTCAAGTCCGGGGACGTTCGTTCGCGTCTGCATTCCCCAGCCAATTACGCCCGATTAGCGCCAATAAAAAGTCGATGCATTATTTATTGCTCTTTATTGGACATTAAACCTCACGATCGTAAAGCCTTCGCGCGAGCAATTACTTTTAAATTTTACGATTATCCCGCGGTTTTACGCTCGGCGCGCTTGTTTACATTAGTACGGGACTTTCGTAATTGAAGCGCGAATGGCGATGATAATTAAAAGGCTGGGAAATTATGCCAATAGTATAATGTTTATTGAATACAACGAATGATGAGAAATACAAAAATTAATCAATGTTGAATTTTTATATTTCATCTCAATTAGTTCTATTTAAATATTAAAATTATGTGTTTCATATTTTATTCTTCATTTTACTAGTCAATAATTTTTAAAATCCTTAATAACATACATATATAATATACAATGTTTTGAAGCCGACCGACCTGTCATTTATGACTTTTGTACTGTCAGCAGTACCGGATCGATGGGGGAGGGGGGGTTCAAAAGGGGGAAATTGCCCCGGGCGGCACATTCAGAGGGCGGAAAAATGGGATTGATTTTTGGTTACAAGTTCATGTGAAAACAGCTACAGGGGCGGCATGGAGCTGACTTGCCCCCCCCCTGAGAAATTTTCTAGATCCGACACTGTCTGATGTCAGTGCATGTCGTGAGAAATATTTTTATTACTGACAGTTTTGTTCGTCAAATTGGAACTATAGCAACGCGAGAGTAGTTTCGTTACAAATTTGACATTAGTCAGGGGATAGAAAGTACTACTATAAATCTGTAGTTTTCTAAATTTTATAAAATATATCTGAATATATCCATAAAGTCATATGTAGAACCTTGCAATGTTTGAAATTTGTATATTAACTGTTCATACTCCTTTTGGGTTGTCAAATTCAAAAATTACGTCAGAGGGTACCATAACTCCGTAATTTTCATAGTTTTATAAAATTACGCTGAATATATTTGCAAATAATCAAATTTAGCCCCTACAAAGTATGAAACGTATATCTTAACTATTCGTAGTTTTTTTGGGTTGTTAAACTCATAAATAACAAATTTGACATTAGTCAAAAAACAAAAAGTAACATAACTCTATTTATAGTTTTCAAAATTTTATAAAATTTCGCTGAATATATTTGCAAATAGTCAAACTTAGCCCCTACAAAGTATGAAACGTATATCTCAACTATTCGTGGTTTTTTTGGGTTGTTAAACTCAAAAATAACAAATCTGACATTAGTCAAGAAACAAAAAGTACCATAACTCTATTTGTAGTTTTCAAAATTTTATAAAATTACGCTGCATATATTTGCAAATAATCAAACTTAGCCCCTACAAAGTATGAAACGTATATCTCAACTATTCGTAGTCTTTTTTGGTTGTTAAACTGAAAAATAACAAATATGACATTAGCCAAGAAACAAAAAGTACCATAACTCTATTTGTAGTTTTCAAAATTTTATAAAATTATGCTGAATATATTTGCAAATAGTCAAACTTAGCCCCTACAAAGTATGAAACGTATATCTCAACTATTCGTGGTATTTTTGGGTTGTTAAACTCAAAAATAACAAATCTGACATTAGTCAAGAAACAAAAAGTACCATAACTCTATTTGTAGTTTTCAAAATTTTATAAAATTACGCTGCATATATTTGCAAATAATCAAACTTAGCCCCTACAAAGTATGAAACGTATATCTCAAATATTCGTAGTTTTTTTGGGTTGTCAAACTCATAAATAACAAATCTGATATTAGTCAAGACACAAAAAGTACGTTAACTCTATTTGCAGTTTTCAAAATTTTATAAAATTACGCTGAATATATTTGCAAATAGTCAAACTTAGCCTCTACAAAGTATGAAAAGTATATCTTAAATATTCGTAGCTTTTTGGGTTGTAAAACTCAAAAATAACAAATCTGACATTAGTCAAGAAACAAAAAGTACCATAACTCGATTTGTAGTTTTCAAAATTATATAAAATTACTCTGAATATATTTGCAAATAATCAAACTTAGCTCCTACAAAGAATGAAACGTATATCTATTCGTAGTTTTTTTTTAGGTTGTTACACTCAAAAATAACCAATCTGACATTAGTCAAGAAACCAAAAGTACCATAACTCTATTTATAGTTTTCAAAATTTTATAAAATTACGCTGAATATATTTGCAAATAGTCAAACTTAACCCCTACAAAGTATGAAACGTATATTTCAACTATTCGTAGTTTTTTTGGGATGTTAAACTCAAAAATAACAAATATGACATAAGTCAAGAAACAAAAAGTACCATAACTCTTTTTGTAGTTTTCAAAATTTTATAAAATTACGCTGAATATATTTGCAAATAATCAAACTTAGCCCCTACAAACTATGAAACGTATATTTCAACTATTCGTAGTTTGTTTGGTTGTGAAACTCAAAAATATCAAACCTGACATTAGTCAAGAAACCAAAAGTACCATAACTCTTTTTGTAGTTTTCAAAATTTTATAAAATATCGCTGAATATATTTGCCAATAGTCAAACTTAGCCCCTACAAAGTATGAAACGTATATCTCAAATATTGATAGTTTTTTTTGGGTTGTCAAACTCATAAATAACAAATCTGATATTAGCCAAGAAACAAAAAGTACCATAACTCTATTTGTAGTTTTCAAAATTTTATAAAATTTCGCTGAATATATTTGCAAATAGTCAAACTTGGCCTCTACAAAGTATGAAATGTGTATCTCAACTATTCGTAGTCTTTTTTGGTTGTTAAACTGAAAAATAACAAATCTGACATTAGTCAAGAAACAAAAAGTACCATAACTCTATTTATAGTTTTCAAAATTTTATAAAATTACACTGAATATATTTGCAAATAATCAAACTTGGCCACTACAAAGTATGAAATGTGTATCTCAACTATTCGTAGTTTCTTTTTGGGTTATTACACTCAAAAATAACCAATCTGACATTAGTCAAGAAACAAAAAGTACCATAACTCTATTTGTAGTTTTCAAAATTTTATAAAATTTCGCTGAATATATTTTCAAATAGTCAAACTTGGCCACTACAAAGTATGAAATGTGTATCTCAACTATTCGTAGTCTTTTTTGGTTGTTAAACTGAAAAATAACAAATCTGACATTAGTCAAGAAACAAAAAATACCATAACTCTATTTATAGTTTTCAAAATTTTATAAAATTACACTGAATATATTTGCAAATAATCAAACTTTGCCCCTACAAAGTATGAAACGTATATCTCAACTATTCGTAGTTTCTTTTTGGGTTATTACACTCAAAAATAACCAATCTGACATTAGTCAAGAAACAAAAAGTACCATAACTCTATTTGTAGTTTTCAAAATTTTATAAAATTGCCATGATTATATTTGCAAATAGTCAAACTTAGCCCCTACAAAGTATGAACAGTATATCTTAACTATTCGTAGTTTTGTTGGGTTGTTAAACTCAAAAATAACAATTTTGACATTAGTCAAAAAACAAAAAGTAACATAACTCTATTTATAGTTTTCAAAATTTTATAAAATTACGCTAAATATATTTGCAAATAGTCAAACTTAGCCCCTACAAAGTATGAAACGTATATTTCAAATATTCGTAGTTTTTTGGGATTGTCAAACTCATAAATAACAAATCTGACATTAGTCAAGAAACAAAAAGTACCATAACTCTATTTGTAGTTTTCAAAATTTTATAAAATGTTGCTGAATATATTTGCAAATAGTCAAACTTATCCCCTACACAGTATGAAACGTATATCTCAAATGTTCGTAGTTTTTTTGGGTTGTCAAACTCATAAATAACAAATCTGATATTAGTCAAGAAACAAGAAGTACCATAACTCTATTTGTGGTTATCAAAATTTTATAAAATTACGCTAAATATATTTGCAAATAGTCAAACTTAGCCCCTACAAAGTATGAAACGTATATCTCAAATATTCGTAGTTTTTTGAGATTGTCAACCTCATAAAGAACAAATCTGACATTAGTCAAGAAACAAAAAGTACCATAACTCTATTTGTAGTTTTCAAAATGTTAAAAAATTACGAAGAATATATTTTCAAATAGTCAAACTTAGTCCCTACAAAGAATGAAACGTATATCTCAACTATTCGTAGTTCGTTTGGGTTGTTAAACTCAAAAATAACAAGTCTGACATTAGTCAAGAAACAAAAAGTACTATAACTCTATTTGTAGTTTTCAAAATTTTATAAAATTACGCTGATTATATTTGCAAATAGTCAAACTTAGTCCCTACAAAGAATGAAACGTATATCTCAACTATTCGTAGTTCGTTTGGGTTGTTAAACTCAAAAATAACAAATCTGACATTAGTCAAGAAACAAAAAGTACCATAACTCTATTTGTAATTTTCAAAATTTTATAAAATTACGCTGATTATATTTGCAAATAGTCAAACTTAGCCCGTACAAAATATGAAACGTATATCTCAAATATTCGTAGTTTTTTTGGGTTGTCAAACTCATAAATAACAAATTTGACATTAGTCAAAAAACAAAAAGTAACATAACTCTATTTATAGTTTTCAAAATTTTATAAAATTACGCTGATTATATTTGCAAATATTTAAACTTATCCCCTACAAAGTATGAAACGTATATTTCAAGTATTCGTAGTCTTTTTGGGTTGTCAAACTTATAAATAACAAATCTGACATTAGTCAAGAAAGAAGAAGTACCATAACTCTATTGTAGTTTTCAAAATTTTATAAAATTTCGCTGAACATATTTGAAAATAGTCAAACTTAGCCCCTATACAGTAGGAAAAGTATATCTTAACTATTCGTAGTATTTTGGGTTGTTAAACTCAAAAATTATAATTCTGGCATTAGTCAGGGGATAAAAAGTACCATAACTCTGTTAGTAATTTCCAAAATGTTATAAAATTACTCTGAATATATCCACAAATGGTCATATTTAGAACCTACAAAGTATGAAATATGAATCTCAACCATTCGTAGTCTTTTTGGGGTTGTTAAACTCAAAAATTACAGGGATGTTATGTCTTGAAGTAGATATTCTATAATTTTAACATTAATTGTACTTTTCTTTAATAAATAAAGTTTTTTTTAATTTGTCGCCATTTGTGCAGTAAAATGTTGGCAGCCATGAAAAAAAAACTATAATTTTTTTTCAGGGTTGCCAACAATTTACTGGCGGCAAATTCAAATCTTGCATTAATTTTGGAACATACTTTATAAAAATAATGTTTCTGAATGATCTATTCATTCATTATCCAATAGAAATATATTATAAACACAAGTTAACATTCTAATTACACTTTAAAATTGTACTTTATTCGTCTTCAGAATATATGTCTGTTGAAGAAAGTCCTTAATGTTTGGTTTCGGACACCCCCTCGTACACATTAGTCCATCATTATATTGAAGTTTCACTGTATTAATGAACAAAGAATATTTCGCGAATATTTAATCAAAGCTCGTATATTAGAGTTTATCTAATGTGTTTATAGGCACAATGATTTTTAAACATTCTTCATAATATATGCACTGTAATTTTCGCAACGTGCATTCCTAACAATTACTTCCAGCTCTCCAACAAAAACATATTTGCGTACGCATGACATCATTTAATTAATTGCATAATGCAGGCGATGAGTTATTTCTATGCGCTTTAATTAGCGGGAGTTTCTTTCGCCCCGTTTCTCTTGCACACAATATCGTCGATCATAATAACGCGCCGGTTTATCACGATGCTTTTAACCTTCCAGATAATAGCGTTAATGGATATCAAAAAGATGTGACCTCCGGCTGCGTTAATTGGTAGGGTTTTAATCGTTTTATTTGAAAAATATATAAATAACTTACAATATTGGCGCCACGGTTAATTTGCAAAAGCACAAATACACAAAGGACCAAAACACAACAACA
Organism: Lordithon lunulatus; assembly: GCA_963942505.1. Classification (NCBI taxonomy): domain Eukaryota; kingdom Metazoa; phylum Arthropoda; class Insecta; order Coleoptera; family Staphylinidae; genus Lordithon; species Lordithon lunulatus. The sequence goes on from OZ012671.1 coordinate 38,051,074, forward strand.
TGCAGGCTGATTACTATTTATAACATACATGTTGTAATTAATTTAATTATATTATTGATATAAAAAAAACATAATTGTAATAATTATCAACTAACAATATCAAAAAGAGGGAGCACAGTAGTCCAACAAACCAATAATTCGCGAAGGCATCTTACACGATCAATAATAATGTCAATATTTTAGAATAATAACAGTATTGTATTACTGTACGATAATATGTTTAAAATTTTCATTATTCTAAAATATTAACAGTATTACTGATCGTGTAAGGAATAGTAATGATGGAATTAATAGAACACTGAAGCGAAACATGCACATTGGACAAGAGACTTAAAAGCAAAATACAATCAGCAGAAATGAAGTACTTAAGGAGGATAGAAAGTATTACAAGAATTGACAGAATAAGAAATGAGCAAGTTCGAACAACTCTACAGATAGAAAGTATACAGACAACTATAGAAAGGAAACAACTCGGATGGTATGGATACCTAATTCGCATGCCAGAAGGGAGACAGACAAAAAGTGTATGGAACACAAGAATACAAGGAAAGAAAAGAAGAGGTAGACCACACAAAACTTGGGAAGACAACATAGATGAAATATTAACGAGGATGGCAAGCAATAGGAAGGACTGGAAGGAATTTCTACAGAAAATTCAATAGATTTAGATTTGTTTAGATTGATTTAAAATACGCTTAAATAATCTCGACACCCGAAAGGGTATAAAGAGATTTAAAAGATTATATTTATATATATATATATATATATATATATATATATATATATATATACTGATATTTATTCCGATATATTGAAGGAGGATTCAAGCAATTACTGACAGTACTAGGATTGACAGTAATATTGACCGTGTAAGGTGCCTTATACTTGTAATTATATTGTATGATGCAACTACAATGAGAAAACAAATATATCTGCAAAATATTTATTTATAAAACATGTGATGTTTAGTAGAATATATTTCTTGTATCCTCTTTCTTGCACACTTTAGGCTGTTTGCAAGTTGTACATGACACATTTCGCCCCCCTTTTACGTAATGCTATTCCCTGGCAATCGATCGTTTCGCCCCGGGGGTGCCGATGCAGGCATCAAGCATACATACATCCATACACAAGAGGGATACCCGCGGGGGAATGGGGTGACAACTCAATTCGGAGCCCCACAATAATAGCCTACAGTTCGTCTCCATCCCTCGTGAGAAATATACTCGCACCCCGCGGGTACAAAAACCCTTTCTTCCCTGCTTTGTCTGAAATCGTGCATTCGTGTGCAATTCAATGCACGCACATACACACAAAAAAACTAAAGCACCCCTACGTAATGATCGGATGCATTCTAGGTTGAGAGGGTGGTGTGAAAGTCAATTATATTTCGATATGAACACAAATCACTGTATTAATAAAGTTTGATACTAGTAAAACATATATAAGTGTGAACCCACCTCTTAGCAATCTACATATTATTCTCCAGAGGACACTACCCGGTGATCCTGATAACATGAGCATGTTGACGGTTATTACTATATGGGTGTGCATTGCTAATTGATGTGGTGCCGCCAGATGGCGTTTAACTTCCCTCTATGAGGGTAAGTTGTACTGTTTTTGATACTAGTAGTTGCTACAATTGTGGCTTGTGTTAGTGTATATGTATGTGAAGGATAGGACTTCAATATTATATATATTTATCAATTATCCCCAAGTTTTCTAAAAAGTAGGACAAAAAAATACATAAAAATAAAAATAAAAATTAACAGAAAAAATACAATCACCCTACGCCTCCCACGTCACCCTCCTGCACATTTTCACGCCTTTCCCATCCTCCCCTGTTTGGGGAAGACGACATCTACGCTTTCTAATGAAGAAACAATCTTGCAACACGCAAAACAACTCGATAAAATCCATTGGGAAATAATCGAGATTAGCGAAGTATAACGATAGCATATCAATTTGAAATCTGGTAACATTTTATGCTTCACAGGAGAGGAAGAGAGCTCAGAAGGAAGAGTTTTATGATACATAAAAAACATACAAACAAATTTTGTGATTAGTTCTAGAATAAGTTTCCTTGTCCACAAACTAAATCAAATATACAACATTAAGATCATCCAGGTGTACGCGCCATGAAGGAACACACCTTAGTGCCTTTCGTTTATCACTCTGGGCTGGTACGGGCTTATTGTTTCTTGTTCTATTTGCCGCTTCCGATTCGCATAATTCTACCTCGGCCCTTACAACCGCAAGACCTGAGCGATACTGCACGCCACGGGGGCGACTATCAATGATAAACCATGCTAAACGAAAGCAACTCTTGTTGTGGTGTGGCAGCCCAATGAGACGACATACTCAAACGCCCTACTATGTAGTTAGGACATAGTAAGGACCAGGAATATTGTGCGCTCTATTCTTCTAACTATGCAATTTCGAAGTTAACAATAATCGCAACTATCCTACTATCGCATTGTTTTTGTCTTCATGTGACGAACGAAACTGTTAGTAATCAAAATATTTGTCGCGAACATGCACCGACCGACTTATGATTTATGACTTTTGTGCTGTCAAACGTCATAAATCATAAGTCAGCTTCAAAACATTGTCTTCGTTTTTATATTAAAGGGATACGAAATAAGTGACGATGAACTATAAAAGATATCATGACAAAACATGTAAACCATTGTAAATTTCAGTTGGCATTTCAATGTTAATATAAATAATAAAAGTAATCTCCCTGATTTTAAAATATTCTTCATATGAGATGACTATTTATCAAGTAGGTACAATTTTAATAACCCGTATTGTTGTAATCACTAATCCATGTGACAAATCGGATAAAGGATTAGTCCTTTTGTGTATCTATTGCAAAATAGGGTGTAGGGATATGTATAGCACAAAAAGGGGTAGAATAACAAATCCCATTAGTATTTCATATTAACTAGGGTAGCTTATTTGTCATGTACCACTCTTGTATATTTAGTCTATTGCATTTTGTTCAACACACAGTAGTCGGATTTCCGGATCCAGTCAGACTCTCGTTTAAGGTAAATGTGTGCCATTTGATATATTTGCAAATAAGTTACTCCAAATACAGCGTATGGCAAGATAACTAATTTTATATTATATATGGCAACCTCGCATTATGTGTCAAAATTGACAAAAGTGAGGTTATAATCACGGATAGTCTCGAGTTATATAATCGAGCCTAAATATAATTCTCAATTCATAATTTTGGGGCAATACAATTTAATTTTCATGTTAAAAAAACGTCTTTTGTGTTAACAGAAATGATTTCCATTACAATCTATATAAACAGTTGATCATAAAGACAAAAATAGCCTCAATTTCATTATTAATACCCCACTCGATCACAAAGAGCGATTCATTTGAAAACTCATCCGATACAAAGGGCTAGCCTTTTTTTATATAAAATAAATCCCATCTGCAGCTGCACAATCGCGATCAAAACTGCATCTTCCTCCTGAATAAGCTCGATAACCATATTGTTATCATGATTATTATTCGAAATTGACTATTTAATCAAAGCATGGGCTCGGCCCTACGCGATACGGTATCAGTAGGTGTAGTTTATCATCGCGCTGCCCGAACGCACACCCATCGCGGCTTTATTTAGATGAGCCCCAGCGCACGTGCGACCGGTCTCTCTGGAGCGAACAAAGGCTGGCCGAGAAATGATCGCCACCTCGTGAATCATATTTGTGTGCAGAAAAAAAATTGCGACGCAAACAGAAATGGTAATCGTGTCTGGTTGTACTGGCTTGTATAAAATTCAAAATATACTAGTTAAATTGGAGGAGACCCGTTGATGGCATGAAACTTATACAATATGTGAATTTTACTAATATGACTGGCAAAAAAAACAAGTTAACTCGTAAAATGACTAATGGCGTTACTTGTTTCGTAAACTATTATTAATTACCTTTTAAAGATTTTGCCAGTCTTAAAATATGACTACTTAAAGATTATTTATTTCTTGAACACACTGTATTAATAAAATAATTATTTTTCAATAATTACTTTGTTTTGGTGTGACCATATTTAGTGTAACAATGTGCCATTTAATATGACAATAGCCGCGTTCTTATTGGACTAATAAATTACTGCTATGCATATGAGAGAAAACTTTAATTATTGATCTAAGACGCGATCCGCCAACAACGCCTCCAGAGGGACCTGACCTGCACAATGTAACCGTGCCCACCCACCCCATTTCGCTCGTAGTCGCATACAACATTAGTCACTACCAGACGGGCAGCAGATTCTTCCGCGTTACGGCCTTTAATTAACCAACTATATACTTTTTTAAAACATGCACTGTCTGTCAGTCAATATGTATATAATTTCTTCTCTATGTCTTATAGTAACAAACGAATACATCTGTTCATCGTTTATAGTAATGAATGGATCATATTTTTAACGCTAAATTTTTCAAAATTCTTTTCCGCGCACACGCATCAATTCAGGCTATTAATAAATGGCTAATATTCAATAACTTCCATCAAACCTTTGCTGTATAAAATATGAGTCAGATTAAGGCTGGGTCGTATAAGGCGAATTAACTGTAGCCTGTAATTACAAGAAATCCACTGATAGATGTGCTTAAATTATTGTTCACTTGTATAGCCTCATCTATCTATGTTTATATATACAGCCAATGCAAACTAGATTCAAGAAGAGGATGTGGAATAGATAAGACACATGTTAAGGAAAGGAAATACAGGTATAACAAAGACAGCTATGGAATATACTATAATAATATACATGTTTTGTATTTTTTGACATCTGTAAATACGCCCATGTATATGAACATTATTATTATTATCAACTGTATTTTATTGTTGTTGTTTTAAGAGTCTATACTTCACTTCAAATTATCTTGTAATATATTTTATAAAATTTTATGTTTTTATATAGCATATTAGCTAATAAATAACCTACAATTCATTAACGTTACGTAAATCTAGGCGTTTCTTAAGAAATTAGTATGTTTACAATCACATTAATCGAATCTATATGTTGGAAACCATACTAACTAGCTAAGAAAGGCTTAAATTGACGAAGCGTTGGTGAAAACGGGCATCAAACACTCACCTGGTGGAAAGTTGGCTTCTTTGATAATTCACCATCATCAGCCATTTGTAACCTGCAACAAACAAGAAGAAAAACCGGTCAGAGAGAAAAGGATTGAACCGCAACAGCACTGTTCTAATTAAAACTGCGCCCTAAACAAACCAGAAAGCGTCAAATTTAACACCCGGGCTGTAATCTCATTAACGCGCCCCGAATAAACTAGTTTTTTGTGTGTGTGTATATATGTGTATACTCCCAGTCAGTTCAGGCGGGTGGTAGGTGGTATGCGGAGGCATAAATAAGGAAGTCTGGGGCTCGTAAAAAAGCAGATGCGGTGAAAACAATATTCGAAAATAATTAAGCAGAGAAAGGTGTGTGCATGGGAACGATTTATGGGTGTGAAAATAAAAACTGAGCTGGTGTAATTGTATTTTTGTGTTTTAAAATAGTAAGAGTATTTAATAATGAGAAACATCTGATTTATATAAGAAAATCTATTGAACCACATTTAATCTAAATGATACCACACGACTTTCCGAATTAATTAATTAATAATAATAATGATTTTTATTTCCTTTTGACATACATAATTCTATACATACAAACACTATAGTTTTTTCTATTTTCTATTATTTTCGTTGTTACTGTAAACATGTCTTGATAATAATGGTTTTTATTTCCCTCTAACATACATAATTCTATACATATAAAAACTATAGTTTTTATATCTATAGAATTATGTATATCAAAGGGAAATAAAAAACATTATCATTATCAACACATGTTTACAGTAACAACGAAAATAATAGAAAATACATATTTATGGGAAGTTCCAGTTTAATATATGAAATGCAATGCAATTTAAGATATATTTCCAGAAAACTCATTTGATGCGATTCGTTTCGACTCGATTTTCATTTAATTTTTCATGCATGCAAACTCGCGCGTGCTTTAAATGCTTCTATATCCACTTATACTTTAATATACTAATGTATTTTTTTCTTATACTTTAATATACTAATGTATTATTTCTTATACTTTAATATTCCCTTATACTTTAATATACTAATATATCTTTTTCTTATAGTAATTAATGGCTTCCATTATACTTAATGAATATTAATACCGATTTTCAATAAGTGCAATGAATTAACAAATCAAAACATGTGTATATCGTCGTTTTTATTTATTTTTAGTTTTAAAAGACCATGCACCATGGATTTGAATTGGAATTGAATTATATTTACTACAGGTATATATTATACTAAACACCTAAACAAAATATTGAGTGTTAACCTGCCAAAAATTAATGTTAAAAAAGATTCACTTTTGGCCGAAACTAACATAAAAAGCAAAAATTAATTTTCAGCTCATAAATTCGTTTTTGGCATTAATATCAGCCATATACGATTATAAAATCTTAAAAGTATGATACATTGCAGGATCAAACGTTTAAAAATACGGGTAATAAGTATTAAAAACTCAGCTTTTGAGCGTCCATGTCATTTTATCTTCATGGCAATTGGTTTTTTTAATCACCTTTTGTAAACGGGTTTCAGCATAGCAGTGGCATAAAATAATAATAAAACGGGTCCCGCGTTAATTAAGTCTGTCGGCTTCCGGTTGGGAAGTGAAAACGAAATAGTATGCAAATCGGCTCGATACATATTTTTTTGACGAGTGAAAGTGTGCGGACGGACGCGCGTGCATCCACCCAAAAGGTGCTACTTTTTTATTTGTTTCCGCACTTGAGAGCAGCCGCGTCGGTCGGTGCGTGCCTGCCGACCTCATTACGCTTGAGGGAAAAAAATGCTTTAGGAGGGGTCGAGCCCCCTCCAAGTCATTAGTCACCCTCGAAATTTGTCACGTAATTATTGTTCAGCTGTTGTGGGCGAGCAGGTAGACAAATACTGTATTGCACTTGTTCTGGGAAGGATATAAAATTTGGAGAATTGAAAATATGGTGGTCGAATTGTTGGATTTTAGTGACTCGCACACAGATGGACTAGTTGATAGGAAATAGCATCATTGACTAAACTGTTTAGTAGGCAATAGGGAAGATGGTATTAGAGGTTTTGTTGGAACTCAGAGTGATTAGATGGTTCTAATTGCTAAAAATGCCACAGCAACCATTCTGCCAGTATGTCACACTGCCAGAATGGTTCCTGTGGCATTTTTAGCAATTAGAACCATCTAGCCACTCGGAGTTCCAACAAAACCTCTAATACCATCTTCCCTATTGCCTATGTATCAATAATAATATATTAGCTCTTTGTAGACATAAAAATATTTACAAAGGTAAACTATATAAAAGTATATCATTCTCACAAGCTCATATAATCTTATATTTAGAATTAATACAATTTCCCAAGAAAATACAGTTGTTATGACCGTGTGTTCTTTAATCGTTTCGTCAAGAGTGGTTCTGATACGTACAGTTAACGATAAACGAAACCAGCTACAGTGACACATGATTTACTTTCAAAATAATTCTATTGAAATAATGGTACCTTTAAACAATACAATAGTAATTAATAGTTGTAAACAAATATCGACCAACATGTTAAACGAATGCGCACCAATATTATGCTACAATCACCTACATACATAATCTGTACGAATCTCAGCAACTGCAGCCGCGATCAGTTGGAAATTAACATATTAAACATGGAATATGCGACATCTGTTAAAATTATTGTATCATAATGCATTGTTAGTTGTCTAAAGGTCGTTTTAGACAAGACAATTTCTTGACTCAAAAGTTAGTCAAGATGCGAGACAATCTAAATTATCTTGTACTATACAGCAAATTATTTGAAATATTGAATTGGATGGTAGATTGAATGGAGAAATATAACGCGTTCTATTTGTCAAGGACAAATTGTATGGGAGGAGGATATATGAATTCATTTCTTGAACAACTTTTGAGCTAAGAAATTGTCTTGTTTAAAACGACCTTAAAGGTCGTTTTAGACAAAACAATTACTTAGCTCAAAAGTTGTTCAAAATTCATATATCCTCCTCCCATATAATTTGTCCTTGACAAATACAACGCGTTATATTTTTCCATTTGATCTACCATCCAATTCAATATTTCAAATAATTTGCCGTTTGATACGACACAATTTAGATTGTCTCGCATCTTGACTAACGTTTGAGTCAAGAAATTGTCTTGTCTAAAACGACCCTAAGACGGTGTGTGAATATATTGTTTATACATATTTGTATTCTATATCTATAATTATTTAAACATATTGTTGTCCTGTAATTAAAAATTATTTCTGTTGGACAATAAAGTCTTATTATTATTAATACAAAATATCGTTAACAAGTAGTAGTCATTTAAATATTCAATAGCTCACAAATTATTAATTATAATAAAAGAAATGAGTAACTAAAGCAAACAAAACGTAAATTAAGTTAATATATCTGCATTATTCACAAGATAAATAATGATTGTGACTCTTGAATTTATTTTAATATGTCCTTGAGTTATATCCTTTAAGCACTGTACAAAAAATACTCTCTTAAACAGCTTATATTATTGTATTTAAAGCTTTTTCACACAACCACCGCATTACCATATGAATAAATCATATATGCATTAAAACCAGATAAAGATAAGCTCATTCAATTACCCGACCTTGGCATTACAATTATAATACGACGCTCTCAGCGTTTTGTTGCTAATACGCTCTTGTTTTTCGCAGACACGGATCTCTTTGTGAGCTGGCTGGCAATTCGTCGAACAGCAGCAAAATCACAGATTAAACGAAAAGAATCGCGCGGGTACGTGACTACACCAGCGACGTGATTTTTATATGTTTTTTTTAGTATATGACTGAGGAATAAAAAATAATTTATTCATATATATGTGTGTGGTGATGATAGCATGCTCTTGACATTTGCGGATGTAGATTTACTTCCCGACTTAATACTGTAATAAATTTTTAAAAAGCAATATAGCAGGATTATCTAAAATTTGGAATTACCTCAGGTTATATGATTTAATAGGTATATAAATAAAAAGTAACAATATTTAATGTGTTCTGTGTCCTTGAAAGGAAGCATTAATGTTAGTTATTATAAAATATAATATATTATATAATTTTATTATTATTAATATTATTATTAAAGAGCAAATTTTATATAAATATACAACGTGTTTTCCCAATATATAGGAAATTATTATATTTGTGATTTAGTAGAATCCTTTAAAATCCTTGGAAGATAGGGTAGAAAGAATAGAAAAAAAAACAAAACAATATTATAATCACGGGAGTGTAAGTACAAATAATCCGACAAAAAATCTATTGAAAGTCTACACCGGAATACACGGATATAAAACAAATTGAAATGCTAAGGAACAAACGCAAATTGAACAGATCTAAGATTAACATTGGTTACCTATACAAGAGGTATATAAATAGAAGCTAAAATGAATAAAATCGCTAGAGAAAAAGGACTAAGGCAAACAAATATGAAAATTGCATTCCAAAACCTAACTGGGGATAGTACGGTTAACCAATAAGATGAACAAGGATAGTACCACACCCGAAAATTCATTCATTCATTCATTCATTCATTCATTCAATCATTCAATCATTCAATCATTCAATCATTCAATCATTCAATCTTTCATTCAATCATTCATTCATTCATTCATACATTCATACATTCATTCATTCATTCATTCATTCATTCATTCATTCATTCATTCATTCATTCATACATTCATACATTCATATATTCATATATTCATATATTCATACATTCATTAATACATTAATTCATTCATTCATTCATTCATTCATTCATACATTCATTAATTCATACATTCATACATTCATACATTCATACATTCATACATTCATACATTCACACATTCATACATTCATACATTCATACATTCATACATTCATACATTCATACATTCATACATTCATACATTCATACATTCATAAATTCATACATTCATACATTCATACATTCATACATTCATACATTCATACATTCATACATTCATACATTCATACATTCATACATTCATACATTCATTCATACATTAATACGTTCATACGTTCATGCATTCATTAATTCATTAATTCATTCATACATTCATACATTCATACATTCATACATTCATACATTCATACATTCATTAATTCATTAATTCATTAATTCATTAATTCATTAATTCATTAATTCATTAATTCATTAATTAATTCATTCATTCATTCATTCATACATTCATACATTCACACATTCACACATTCATACATTCATACATTCATACATTCATACATTCATACATTCATACATTCATACATTCATACATTCATACATTCATACATTCATTCATACGTTCATACGTTCATACGTTCATACATATATTCATTCATTCATTCATTCATTCATTCATTTATTCATTCATTCATTCATTCATTCATTCATTCATTCATTCATTCATACATTCATACATTCATACATTCATACATTCATACATTCATACATTCATACATTCATACATTCATACATTCATACATTCATACATTCATACATTCATACATTCATACATTCATACATTCATACATTCATACATTCATACATTCATACATTCATACATTCATACATTCATACATTCATACATTCATACATTCATACATTCATACATTCATACATTCATACATTCATACATTCATACATTCATACATTCATACATTCATACATTCATACTTTCATACATTCATTAATTCATTAAGTCATGAATTCATGAATTCATTAATTCATTCATTCATTCATTCATTGATTCATTGATTCATTGATTCATTGATTCATTCATTCATTCATACATTCATTCATACATTCATTCATACATTCATTCATACATTCATTCATACATTCATTCATACATTCATTCATACATTCATTCATACATTCATTCATACATTCATTCATACATTCATTCATACATTCATTCATACATTCATTCATACATTCATACGTTCATACGTTCATACATTCATACATTCATTCATACATTCATACGTTCATACATTCATACATTCATACATTCATACATTCATACATTCATACATTCATACATTCATACATTCATACATTCATACATTCATACATTCATACATTCATACATTCATACATTCATACATTCATACATTCATACATTCATACATTCATACATTCATTAATTCATTAATTCATTAATTCATTAATTCATTAATTCATTAATTCATTAATTCATTAATTCATTTCATTCATTCATACATTCATACATTCATACATTCATACATTCATACATTCATACATTCATACATTCATACATTCATACATTCATACATTCATACATTCATACATTCATACATTGATACATTCATACATTCATATATTCATACATTCATACATTCATACGTTCATACGTTCATACGTTCATACATTCATACATTCATACATTCATACATTCATACATTCATACATTCATTCATTCATTCATTCATTCATACATTCATACATTCATACATTCATACATTCATACATTCATACATTCATACATTCATACATTCATACATTCATACATTCATACATTCATACATTCATACATTCATACATTCATACATTCATACATTCATACATTCATACATTCATACATTCATACATTCATACATTCATACATTCATACATTCATACATTCATACATTCATACATTCATACATTCATACATTCATACATTCATACATTCATACATTCATACATTCATACATTCATACATTCATACATTCATACATTCATACATTCATACATTCATACATTCATACATTCATACATTCATACATTCATACATTCATGAATTCATTCATACATTGATTCATTCATTCATTCATTGATTCATTGATTCATTCATACATTCATACATTCATACATTCATACATTCATACATTCATACATTCATACATTCATACATTCATACATTCATACATTCATACATTCATACATTCATACATTCATACATTCATACATTCATACATTCATACATTCATACATTCATACATTCATACATTCATACATTCATACATTCATACATTCATACATTCATACATTCATACATTCATACATTCATACATTCATACATTCATACATTCATACATTCATACATTCATACATTCATGCATTCATACATTCATTCATACATTCATTGATACATTCATTCATACATTCATTCATACATTCATTCATACATTCATTCATACATTCATTCATACATTCATTCATACATTCATACGTTCATACGTTCATACATTCATACATTCATTCATACATTCATACGTTCATACGTTCATACGTTCATACGTTCATACGTTCATACGTTCATACATTCATACATTCATTAATTCATTAATTCATTAATTCATTAATTCATTAATTCATTAATTCATTAATTCATTAATTCATTAATTCATTAATTCATTCATACATTCATAGATTCATTCATTCATTCATTCATACATTCATACATTCATACATTCATACATTCATACATTCATACATTCATACATTCATACATTCATACATTCATACATTCATACATTCATACATTCATACATTCATACATTCATACATTCATACATTCATACATTCATTCATACGTTCATACGTTCATACGTTCATACATTCATACATTCATTCATTCATACATTCATACATTCATACATTCATACATTCATACATTCATAAATTCATACATTCATACATTCATACATTCATACATTCATACATTCATACATTCATACATTCATACATTCATACATTCATACATTCATACATTCATACATTCATACATTCATACATTCATACATTCATACATTCATTCATTCATTCATTCATTCATTCATTCATTCATTCATTCATTCATTCCTTCATTCCTTCATTCCTTCATTCTTTCATACTTTTATTTAGCTACTTTATAAAACCCTAAAATATTGCAGGAAAGAAAATGGACAAGAAATGAGATACATACAAGACAAACAAAGAAGAATGCTGAAGGAAAACGAAGAAATATTAGAAAGATGGATAGAATATTTTGAAGAATTACTAACCTCAAATAACGACAAAGAACAAAAGACAAGAATTAGAGACAAGTATAACACAGAAGCAGATACAGTGAGTATCAAGGAACAAGAACTACTAGAAATAATAAGGGAATTAAAAATAGGAAAAGCACCAGGACAAGACCAGATTAGAGTGGAAATGATCAAGCACCTGGGCCCAGTAGGTAAAGAAAAACTACGGAAACTACTGAACAGCATATGGAGCACAAATACCATACCAAAAGACTGGCAAACAACACAAGAAAGGGGATACGACGAAATGCTCAAATTATAGAGGCATAACACTAATAAGTATAGGGATAAAAATATTAGAAAAGACAATAAACAAGAGTATAATAGCAAGAATAGACCAGACACTAGAAGAATCGCAATGCGGTTTTAGGAAAGGAAGATCCACACAGGACAACATCTTCACAATAAAACAAATCACAGAAAAAAGAACTACAAATAATAAAAACACATATTTAGGATACATAGACCTAGAAAAAGCATTTGACATGATCCCAAGAAATAAATTATGGAAAATCCTGGAAGAGAGAGATGTAGAAAGAAAGACAGTCGAACTAATACAAAACATATATAACAACAACACACATGCAATAATATACAAGGGACAAACATCAAGAACATTTAAGACAACCACTGGACTCAGACAAGGAGGCGGGATCAGTCCTACGTTATTTAACATATACATGGATGAAATAATGAAGAGCATGAAACCAGAAATCAAAAAAGCAAATATAGGGTACAAAAACATGCAAGTGGTAAAAATATCGGAAGGAGCATTAGCTGATGATGTCGTAGTGATAGCAGAAAATGAAGCGAATCTGCAGCACAACCTGAGTGTATGGAACAGACGTCTAGAAAAGAATAGTATGAAAATTAATTATAACAAAACAAAAGTGATGGTAATAGGAAACCGGAAAGAACAAATAAATATAAAGATAGAACACCACAAAATAGAGCAAGTAGAACAATTCAAACACCTAAAAGTAGCACTGACAGAAGACGGAAAAATGGAAGGTGAACGTGGTAACAGAATAAACAACACAGTTAAAACATACATTGTGCAATATACTGACTAACAAAAAAGAGATCAGCAGAAGGACAAAAATAAATATATACAAAAGCATATATAGACCTATAGTGACATATGGCAGCGAGACGTGGAAACTAACGAAGAGGAACAAAAGTAGAATACAGGCAATGGATCTGGTGATGGCATACTTGTTTTCGTAGCATTAGATTTTTTGGATTTTGAGTTACCAGTTTCTGTGTTGATAATCTTCCAGAGAGTTTTAATTTTATTGTCTGATCCCCTGATGTTGTCATGTTTATCTGTTTTCTGTAGTTTTCAGTTCTCCCGTTGTAAATTCGTTTTTAGCTTATATATCGCTGTTTTATATATTCATCGCCTGTTTGTGTATAGCTCTTTAGCTTTAGGTTTTCCGCCATTTGGACAATTTTAGGTGGGTAGGAGATTTTTCTCACACGTTATGATAACCACTTTAGTATATTTCGACAGATAATCTCTAAAAAATGGTCATATTTGTACTAATTGCTTCATAAACTTTTAACCAGTCTTCATTTCCAACATTAAACTTAAACAAGTCACGATTTAGTTTGTTCTGATGAGTTTTTTGTCAGCTTCATTTGTTGTTAAGTAGATGTTTATAGACAGTCCTTCGTGATCTGAGATTGAACATAGATGTATCTCACTATGATAGTTTTCTTTGCGAAGATATTATCTATACATGTTTGTGAGGTGGTGCTTATTCGGGTTGTTTCATGTATAGTTTGATGGAGTCCAAATGTTCGAAGCAAGTTTACTAGGTCCTGTTTGCGATTGCCATTTTTAGATAGATCAACATTAAAATCGGCGGTAAGAACCACATTAATACGAGTATCAAAGGTATCGTATACATATGTTAATACGCTTATGTAAGTTTTGTATAAAAATAAACAAAAACGAAAACGAAACAAACACAATAGCGCCCAGTGTAAACAAAATAAAATAATTATTTAATAAATTAAAACGTACTTAGGCATACGAGGTGAGTTTACGTAACCGGCGTTCCTAGAACTGGCGGCCGTGAACTCGCCGTTTTTGCTTTTCAAATTTGCCCGCCTCGCTATAACTATTTCACTTCTCGTTCTATCTCTTTCTGCGGCATCTCGTAATTCACAGACGCGCGTATATTTAAACGCGGAACGAATCCGCTGTTTTGTAACCAATAAAACATGTCAGCGCTAAAATAGAGAGACGGCATTTACTAAATCACGCGAGGGCGATAACACGCAATAATTTTGAAACAGAAACCTAAAATATAACATAAATATTAAATTTAGAGTTCAAACCCCGGTTGTGGGCGAAATTGCGCGAATCACAGTTTTCTATACAAAATTAATGTAAATACAGGGTGATTGTACTCGTTTGAGTTTCTTCGTTTACGAGCGAAAAGGCCCCTGGGTTGGTACCAATGGTTAACAATGTATGCATCATCTACGAATATAATGACTGGCTATAGTTATAATTTCCAATACGTGGTTCAAACGTCACTTTTGACCACTCTAGACATATGAGCCTATTGCCCAACATTAATCAACATCCCATAAACTTTATAGGTCCTATAAGCTATTGAATGGATAAATTGACTACCTCATTGTGACATAATATATCAAAACAAATGTCAAACACCTTGAATAGCGCTTGTGATTGGAGCTTAAATGACAACTTTTGTTTAATTATTCAGTGTTTGCAATAGAGAGAATCTAAAGTAACTACATTCCCTAGATAATGTATTTATTGTTGCTATAACAATGAATACTATGGGTTCAATAGCTATTGATAGATTTATGGAACGTCGGTGAGGTTAGAGAATGAAAGTGTGTATATATGGCAACGTCGCATTATATGAGCCTTCTCACAGGCTATTGTTGTTAAATTTCCATTTCATAGCCTCATGTACCTCTGTTTATTTATGGACATATAAGCCTATGAGAATAAAAGTGTTTATATATGGCAACGTCGCATTATATGAGCCTGTGAGAACGAAAATGGTGTAAGTCACATTTGAATTGTTTTGAAAAGGAGAAGATTTTGCGTTTGGTATGTATGTAAATCTACGTATAAAAATGTAACTGCATATATCAATTTACATAGATACCAAACACAAAATCTTTTTTTTCAAAACAATTCAAATGTGACTTACACCACTTTCATTCTCACAGGCTCATATAATGCGACGTTGCCATATATAAACACTTTTATTCTCATAGGCTCATATGTCCATAAATAAACAGAGGTACATGAGGCTATGAAATGGAAATTTAACAACAATGTACGTAACAATGTAACCACTTAAGTCGCACGCACAACGAAATATAAATTAATAGCAAATGCATTCAGGGCTTATATTGCTAACAACAATTCAGTTTACTAACGTCCAATCTGGAATTACAAACGAATGATGTAACACGGTAACACCATACAAAATTTAACAATAAAACAATCCCTTCTTACACGACAACAATATGCGAACATATGCTGCAAGCATTCGCGGCCTGAAAGCCCATAAATCACCGCACACAGAAATTCCCGTTCCGAAAATACTCCCCAACGGAATGGATTCTTGCGCGGTGCACATTACCTACATATAATCATTTACAATATATATAAACAATTTGGCGGGCGGCCAAGTGTAAATTTACGCGGGGGGTTCGCGTGTTTCGCGCATTCCGTTGACCAAAAAGAGCAAATTCCAGGGGACATAATCATGATTAGCAAACGTATCATGCGGCGAATTAATTTATATGCGACTTGACCGTGTGCCAGAGGTCGTTACTCATTCGGGAGTGATGATTGAAAGGTATTTCAGTCGATTGTGATTACAACAATGAGTAACACACGAGTTAAATTTAGATTGCACATTTATGTAATGTGGTAGAGAGTCAATATTTGTCTCGTTGCCGTATTGCAGAAGATACAGACTATTAAATGTCATTAGGGTGAATGCAACAACATATAATAAATAAAATTATAAATATATATATATATATATATATAGTGAAGTACTTCTTGCCATTGTCGGCTATCTGAATGAAGAATAACCAGATGTATCAATGTTAATTAATAATTTCTCAAAAATTTCACTCTCCGGTGGGACTTGAACCCACGTCTCCGGCTATCGCGGCCGTCGCGCTACCAACTGCGCCACGGAGGGTGGTAGTGGATAGCGCCTGAGATGTTCTTATGTCCAATTATCAACACAGTTTATGCGTCAATTTGTGTAAATAATTGGACATAAGAACATCTTAGGCGCTATCCACTACCACCCTCCGTGGCGCAGTTGGTAGCGCGACGGCCGCGATAGCCGGAGACGTGGGTTCAAGTCCCACCGGAGAGTGAAATTTTTGAGAAATTATATATATATATATATATATATATATATATATATAAAGTTAAGTTTAAAAGGCATAGTAATACTGTTCGTATTCTAAAGTATTTGCAGTATTACTGATCTGATCGTGTAAGGTGTAGTACTGACGGATTGAACAGAATACTTACGTTAATCCGGATAATTGATTAGTTCATAAAAATTGAAACAAGTAATAGTATTACAATATTTTTGACCGTGTAAAGTGCCTTTTAGGAAACATAAAGATGAATAAAAAGGAATGAAGATACTGTTACTTTACAATTTTATGGATAGGCTATTATACATTATAATTTAAAAAAAAAATCTTAGCATGATTACAATACTTTTTTCATACTTCTTATGATAAATTACAATCTGTAATATTTAAAGTTTATTTTTGAACTATACGTTTTATAACTCAAATTGTGTAATTGTATTCGTTTGAATTTATTGTATTATAATTATTAAATAAAATTGCAACTACATGCATTACACGTTACCATCGTAGTTAAAACACAAATAACGTGTGATCTAATTATAATAACTAGTTGGATGTGTCAACAATTTTTTTTTTGGTCTCCACGATAAGAGATATTTGAATAACGGGAGCAAGGCCGGGCGCCCGCATTGTGCCCGAAACCCGCGAGCGGCATTAGCAAACACACACATACACGAATTCATTGTAAAACAACTTTTTTCGTAGTTTATTTATTTATAAATATTTCAGCGTGAATAGACACAAAACACACGAGTGGAGTGTCTAATAAAAATGCCCACGGGTGACCTTTTGTAGTCGCTATTTGGAAATTGGCTGTTTTATTCTTTTCAGTGCGGCAAAGAGAGAACAACGTGCTAGAATTTAGAGACAAAAATTCCCAACTTGCTCTGAATGCGAAATGTAATTAACTCTCAATGCTGCAACGCGTTATTATATTGTTGTTATTATCGACGGCGTGTGTTTGCTTTCGCTAATGCGGTAACGAGTGTTGCACAATGATTGGCTGCGCGAGAGGAGAATAATAGGGACGCGGACGTGGAAAAATGTGCGAGTTTCCAATACTAAATGCATGTGGGAACATGACGTATTGATATTTTTTATTCAGACCTTTTTATACTCACTAACTTTCATTAGTATGATATCTATACGTTTCCATTTCCCATTAAGGGAAGGATCACATCAAGTCAAGTGAGTAAAATCCTCATCTCGATTTTAAATTTCAGAAGAGCTTTTTAATATTTACCACACGACTTTCCGAATTGCATGACTTTTTATAACATTTTCGACATTTTGGTATATTTTTGTATTTTCACGTATTATGAACTTGTTTAATGAAAAATCAAAAAAATATTCGCAAGTACTGTAATTGACATGAAATTACCTTCAATTTGATATGTAGTACTTGCATGATACTATTAAAGTACCGTGAGAAATGAAGCATCAAACATCTGATTTGGTTAAATTTTGGAATATTTTTATATTTTCAAGTATTATAGGCTTGTTTAATGAAAAACCAAAAACTCTTTATAAGTACTGTATTACACATTAAATTACCTTTAATATTATATGTGGTACTTGCATGGTACTATTAAAGTACTATAGGAAATGAAGCGTCAAACGTGTGATTTAGTTAAATTTTGGTATATTTTTGTATTTTCAAGGATTATGAACTTGTTTAATGAAAAATCAAAAAATATTCGCAAGTACTGGAATTGACATTAAATTACCTTCAATTTGATATGTAGTACTTGCATGATACTATTAAAGTACTGTGAGAAATGAAGCATCAAACATCTGATTTAGTTAAATTTTGGAATATTTTTATATTTTCAAGTATTATAGGCTAGTTTAATGAAAAACCAAAAACTATCCACAAGTACTGTATTACACATTAAATTACTTTGAATTTTTTATATGGTACTTGCATGGTACTATTAAAGTACTATAAAAAATCAAGCATCAAACATGTGATTTAGTTAAATTTTGGTATATTTTTGTATTATCAAGTATTATGAGCTTGTTTAATGAAAAATCAAAAAATATTCGCAAGTACTGGAATTGACATTAAATTACCTTCAATTTGATATGTAGTACTTGCATGATACTATTAAAGTACTGTGAGAAATGAAGCATCAAACATCTGATTTAGTTAAATTTTGGAATATTTTTATATTTTCAAGTATTATAGGCTTGTTTAATGAAAAACCAAAAACTATCCACAAGTACTGTATTACACATTAAATTACTTTGAATTTTTTATATGGTACTTGCATGGTACTATTAAAGTACTATAAAAAATCAAGCATCAAACATGTGATTTAGTTAAATTTTGGTATATTTTTGTATTATCAAGTATTATGAGCTTGTTTAATGAAAAATCAAAAAATATTCGCAAGTACTGGAATTGACATTAAATTACCTTCAATTTGATATGTAGTACTTGTATGATACTATTAAAGTACTGTGAGAAATTAAGCATCAAACATCTGATTTAGTTAAATTTTGGAATATTTTTATATTTTCAAGTATTATAGGCTTGTTTAATGAAAAACGAAAAACTATTCACAAGTACTGTATTACACATTAAATTACTTGTAATTTTATATATGGTACTTGCATGGTACTATTAAAGTACTATAAAAAATCAAGCATCAAACATGTGATTTAGTTAAATTTTAGTATATTTTTGTATTATCAAGTATTATGAGCTTGTTTAATGAAAAATCAAAAAATATTCGCAAGTACTGTAATTTACATTAAATTACCTTCAATTTGATATGTAGTACTTGTATGGTACTATTAAAGTACTGTGAGAAATAAAGCATCAAAGTCTGATTTGGTTAAATTTTGGAATATTTTTATATTTTCAAGTATTATAGGCTTGTTTAATGAAAAACCAAAAACTATTTACAAGTACTGTATTACACATTAAATTACCTTTAATATTATATGTAGGACTTGCATGGTACTATTAAAGTCCTATAGGAAATGAAGCGTCAAACGTGTGATTTAGTTAAATTTTGGTATATTTTTGTATTTTCAACGATTATGAACTTGTTTAATGAAAAATCAAAAAATATTCGCAAGTACTGTAATTGACATTAAATTACCTTCAATTTGATATATAGTACGTGTATGGTACTATTAAAGTACTGTGAGAAATGAAGCATCAAACATCTGATTTGGTTAAATTTTGGAATATTTTTATATTTTCAAGTATTATAGGCTTGTTTAATGAAAAACGAAAAACTATTCACAAGTACTGTATTACACATTAAATTACTTGTAATTTTATATATGGTACTTGCATGGTACTATTAAAGTACTATAAAAAATCAAGCATCAAACATGTGATTTAGTTAAATTTTGGTATATTTTTGTATAATCAGGTATTATGAGCTTGTTTAATGAAAAATCAAAAAATATTCGCAAGTACTGTAATTGACATTAAATTACCTTCAATTTGATATATAGTACTTGTATGGTACTATTAAAGTACTGTGAGAAATGAAGCATCAAACATCTGATTTGGTTAAATTTTGGAATATTTTTATATTTTCAAGTATTATAGGCTTGTTTAATGAAAAACGAAAAACTATTCAAAAGTACTGTATTACACATTAAATTACTTGTAATTTTGTATATGGTACTTGCATGGTACTATTATAGTACTATAAAAAATCAAGCATCAAACATGTGATTTAGTTAAATTTTAGTATATTTTTGTATTATCAAGTATTATGAGCTTGTTTAATGAAAAATCAAAAAATATTCGCAAGTACTGTAATTGACATTAAATTACCTTCAATTTGATATGTAGTACTTGTATGGTACTATTAAAGTACTGTGAGAAATAAAGCATCAAAATCTGATTTGGTTAAATTTTGGAATATTTTTATATTTTCAAGTATTATAGGCTTGTTTAATGAAAAACCAAAAACTATTTACAGGTACTGTATTACACATTAAATTACCTTTAATATTATATGTAGTACTTGTATGGTACTATTAAAGTCCTATAGGAAATGAAGCGTCAAACGTGTGATTTAGTTATATTTTGGTATATTTTTGTATTTTAAAGTATTATGAACTTGTTTAATGAAAAATCAAAACCTATTCGCAGGTACTGGAATTGACATTAAATTACCTTCAATTTGATATGTAGTACTTGCATGATACTATTAAAGTACTGTGAGAAATGAAGCATCAAACATCTGATTTAGTTAAATTTTGGAATATTTTTATATTTTCAAGTATTATGGGCTTATTTAATGTAAAACCAAAAATATTCACAAGCACTATATTACACATTAAATTACCTTTAATTTTATATATAGTACTTCCATGGTACTATTAAAGTACTATAGGAAATGAAGCGTCAAACGTGTGATTTAGTTAAATTTTAGTATATGTTTGTATTTTCAATTATTATGAACTTGTTTATATTAAACATTTTCTACTTTTTAAGATCTTTTAACATTTTGAAAATTTTGACTTTATTGACCCTTTTTCACTTTTTTTTTACTTTAGTTTGAACTTCTTTTTGACATGTTTTACTTGATGACTTTTTACGGATAGTATTCGCAGCTAATTACCATATTTGGTCGCAATCTGTTGTGCCGTTTTCCCAGAATTTTCTTCACAGACAGACAGACATACATACATACATACATACATACAGACATACATACAGACATACATACAGACATACATACATACATACAGACATACATACAGACATACATACATACATACAGACATACATACAGACATACATACAGACATACATACAGACATACATACAGACATACATACAGACATACATACAGACATACATACAGACATACATACATACAGACATACATATATACAGACATACATATATACAGACATACATACAGACATACATACAGACATACATACAGACATACATACAGACATAAATACAGACATACATACAGACATACATACATACAGAGATACATACAGACATACATACAGACATATATACAGACGTACATACATACATACAGACAGACAGACAGACAGGCATACAGACAGACATACAGACATATAGACATACAGACATACCGACATACAGACAGACATCGCAAAAATCGGGTTTATTTCGACAAGTTACATAAAACGTACCGGAAATCTTAGGATACAAATCAACTCATATGGAGATCTGAACCTAGAATATCTAGAGGCTACGCCAGACGGAGAAATGGAGCAGAAAAACTTCTTTTTGACATGTTTTACTTGATGACTTTTTACGGATAGTATTCGCAGCTAATTACCATATTTGGTCGCAATCTGTTGTGCCGTTTTCCCAGAATTTTCTTCACAGACAGACAGACATACATACATACATACATACATACAGACATACATACAGACATACATACAGACATACATACATACATACAGACATACATACAGACATACATACATACATACATACAGACATACATACAGACATACATACAGACATACATACAGACATACATACAGACATACATACAGACATACATACAGACATACATACATACAGACATACATATATACAGACATACATATATACAGACATACATACAGACATACATACAGACATACATACAGACATACATACAGACATACATACAGACATAAATACAGACATACATACAGACATACATACATACAGAGATACATACAGACATACATACAGACATATATACAGACGTACATACATACATACAGACAGACAGACAGACAGGCATACAGACAGACATACAGACATATAGACATACAGACATACAGACATACCGACATACAGACAGACATCGCAAAAATCGGGTTTATTTCGACAAGTTACATAAAACGTACCGGAAATCTTAGGATACAAATCAACTCATATGGAGATCTGAACCTAGAATATCTAGAGGCTACGCCAGACGGAGAAATGGAGCAGAAAAAAGAGCTAATATAAGATATAAATTACAAAATTGTGACATTGTTGTGCTCCAACAACAAAGTATTTTAATGTACTTCCATAAATTGCATGCTACTCTAATTTGTATTTTTTGCTATAAGCTCAATATAATTTCACAATTAGAACCTTGTAAAAACTTTAAAAATATTGACATCGCTATTTTAGGTGTATTTATTAGAAAACAAAACTAATTTTAATATAAACTAAGCTTTAAAGTTAATGGATAGTAAAAGCGACTAGAAATCTATTGTATAAGTGGTTTCACAAGCTTCATTCTTTTGGCGTTTGTTGGAAAGTGTTGCGTGCGTTAATTGCCTTAAAATAAGACGAAGCCGTGGGCGCAATTATGCAGGGAACTTGTTTGTTCTGGCACTGGGGAATTTGTCGCGAAACGTAAAATGTGTCGTCTGGTCATCCCGGGCGTAACTGCTTCCAGGAAGTCTACGTTCGCCACTATTTCGAGCGACTAGGGCAATCGTAATAGCCTACTTATATAAGTTGTTACGAACGTACATTGTAGTAAAATTAAAAACAATTAAAAAAATTGATGGTAATAAAATATACACATCATTCTGTGTGGCTGTTTAGTATAAATATAACTTAAAATACAGGGTGATCTATATTATAAGAGAGAAAGTCAAAATGTCAAAACATGAAAATATCAAAATCTCAAGTAAATAAATAAAACGAATTTTTCTTTGTTTTTTATCACTTGTTTATTACTGTTTGCGAATATTTTCGGCTACGCTCTAGCCATTATCAAGCTAATCCGACAAAGAAAAATTCGTTTTATTTATTTATTATAATGAATTATCACAAAGTAGATGCCGATTCAATTCAATATTTGAAAAATCTCAAGTGTTTTCAAAAAAAGTAAAACAAAAATCAAAAATTTCAAAGAAAGTAAACAAAAATCAAAAATGTCCAAAAAAAAGTCAAACCATGTCAAAAAAATGTCTAAAAAATAAAAAAATCTCAAAACAGTCAAAACTGGTTTAAAAAAAAACGTCAAAAATGTAAAAAAAAAGTTTAAAAAGTGAAAAAAAAGTAAAATATGTGATAAAAGTAAAAAATTCTTGGTAGCTGTTCTGTATAAATATAACAGAGTGATCTATATTATAAGAGCTAACGAATGCCAATTAGTTTTAGAAGTAAAACATTAATTAAATGGACACTAGTATAATCAAAAAACACACGAAAATTAATTCCGATTGCAGAGTGAAAATGTTATTATTACGTCCATCCCGTACTGTAATTGACATTAAATTACCTTCAATTTGATATGTAGTACTTGTATGGTACTATTAAAGTACTGTGAGAAATAAAGCATCAAAATCTGATCTAACTAACCGAAATCAGAAAAATAATACTTTTTTAGAATTAATACAGCTTTCATATATCTACGTTTGGCACCAATCTAGTGGTATCACCCTATATTTTTTTTCGGTGAGTACAGCCCCCGGCCCTGGGCTCTGTGCACTGCGGCCCTTCACGGATCTATCACCCTATATACTTGTATTCCAACAACGAAAACGTATCAACCAGGATAAAAAAAGACCGTCAAAGAATATCAAAATAAAATTAAACCAACGTCAAACGACAGAAAAACTCCTACTGCTTTTGTATGCCCAATAATTAAAAACGTTGTCACTTACACGAGATTATAGAAAATATATTTAAAGGTGGAATCAGGACTATTTTGCATAATATCATAATCGTTGGGTCGTACAGCGTGACACGGGTCCTCATTTTATAGCTGATTTTCCATCATTCCCTAGTCCAGGGGTGGCGAACCTTTATTGATCTATATGTCATTTTTTCTAAAGAAATGTTTAATGAAGCCATGCCGTGCCATCAAAAAATTTCATTTGATTGATGGGAATTGCACTGTGCATTTTTATATTACTGATGGGTCGGATGCCCTTCGCCTAAAGCCCCGATTCATGAAGGACTAGTTGCCGTAAAAGCCAAATTCAATCGCAAGACAGTCTGGCAGTGCCACAACAATTTGGGATAACCCCCTATTGACGCTCAAACTTCTCAGAACTGGACAAGACACTGCTGCGCCCCCCCCCCCCCCCATTGTGAGGGTTCGAGCACATGTTTACGGTGCCTTTCCTTCTTATCATGAACTGGCCGTTGAAAAAGTGTAATTCAGTACGGGTTACAATATCGGCGCCAGCTTGATAACGTGTCAGTTTGCAGACGATTAAAAAAAACGAGTATCATAAACCCGCAAATTATATGGTTTGGATGGGATAAATATGAAATGCAAACAGCGGTAATATTTACAAAGCAAAAAAAAAATACGTGATAATAATTTCCTTGACACGACGATGTAGTGTAGTCGGTGCCATTTGTCGTTGGGATACAATTAACGGCACTTGGAAATCTCGGAGATGATTTTCTGAAGTTGCAACACTCACATATACAGAAGGCAGAAGGACCCAATGTCGATAGCCAGTTACAGTAACTACTACTATATTATATTACGCACGACAAAAGGTCCCGAAGGTCGAATTTTACCAAATAATAATAATAAATTATTTATTTCCTTCTCAATGCAACTTAAAAACTAAAAAACTATATATACTACAGCTAAAATAATAAATACAGTAACTACTACACACCCACGAGAATTCACTATGTGAGTTCGTAAATTGATGAAATTTCGATTTACCAGGTGTAAACTAGTATTCATTACAACTAGTAAATAATTATTATTATTATTTGGTAAAATTCGAAAATTCGTTTTATTATTATTTGTTCATATCATAGAAGACTTATTCTAGCAAAAGAGCCATCGATATTTCAATTGTTTTTATTCAATAATGCCCATCACTAATTATTTCAAACTAAAATGGTATGAAAGTAGTATTATTCCTGAAAGTAGATAGCAAAACAGTCGTTAAATAATAAACAAGCATATTTTTTAGTAGTATGTAATATTAAATTCCATGCACAAATAAACTATTTAGATTTGCATACATTTAAACAATGAAATTCAATACAGTTAGCAATTAAATATAATCTGCCTTTCAATATTAAACATCCTCCATGAATCACACCACATTATGCGATGGGGGGATACGACTAGCGTTATTTATTGTAGCATTATGCTAAATATGCGAGCGCTAATGGCCGAGATTACCTTTCTAAAGCCGCTCGGCGCAGAATTATTCAGCTTTAATAAGGCAAATTGCCCGGCCGGAACGAATCGCAAATGCGCTTTTGTCACATCAAACCTGATTAGATGCGGTTACAATTGCATCCCCTATTTCGGTAATTTTGTGTAATATTGTGTAATATGATAAGGCTGTTAGGGAGGTCTACCATGTTCAATACAAAACAAATACGTTGCGAAATAATTTTACGTGGAATTATTATTATTATAAGGCAATAATACTGTCATTCCTAGTACTGTCAGTATTTGCTTCAATCCTCCTTTTATATTTATCAAGTAATCAATTATCAGGATAAACATTAGTATTCTTTTCATTCCATCATTACTATACCTTACACAATCAGCAATATTTTAGAATAAACATTTTAAATATGATATCGTACAGTAATACTGTCATTATCCTAAAATATTGACAGTATTACTAATCGTGTAACGTGCCTTTATGTGTAAACTGCACACATACATAATTGCTTTCGAGTTTAATTTATTTTACCCCTGTATTCACCAACGTTTTATAAACCTATCAATAGTTATTAAACCTATAAGTATTCGTTGTTATAGCAATAATAAATAAATCACCTAAGGAATGTAGTTACTTTAGATTCGCTCTATTGGAAACATTGAAAAAATAAACAAAAGGTGTCAGTAAAGCTCCCATCACAAGCGCTATTTAAGGTTTTTGACACTTGTTTTGGCATTTTCTGTTACAATGACATTTTAAATGTATCCATTCAATAGCTTATGGGACATATAAAGTTTATGGGATGTTGGTGAATACAGACATAACCCCCGTATTCAGCGACGTTCCATCAATCTATCAATAGCTATTGAACCCATAAGTATTCGTTGTTATAGCAACAATAAATAAATTATCTAGGGAATATAGTTACTTTAGATTCCCTCTATTGGAAACACTGAATAATTAAACAAAAGTTGTCATCAAAGCTCCAATCGCAAGTGCTATTCAAGGTTTTTGACACTTGTTTTGTGGCATATTCTGTCACAATGACGTTGTCAATTTATTCATTCAATAGCTTATGGGACCTATAATGTTTATGGGATGTTGGTGAAGACGAGCATTAGTCTGTCCATGTTTTGCTTCTAAGGCCCAATTCACACATAAGCGACGTCGGGCGCAGGCGCGATGTGGCGCAGGCGATTGTGATGTCCATATACAGTGAAGGGGTGGACATTGCACTTTATGTTTACATAGAGGCGGCGTGGAAGAGTTATGCCTTTCGCCTACCGTGTCTTAGGCGAAGACGCGGTGCCGGCGCTGCGAGAGGCACGACGCTTCAAGCCCCCTCTATATAAACATGTGGTGCAATGCTTACTTGGTGACGAGGCGCGGGCATTTGCCTCGTGCCTCTCGCCGCGCCGGCACCGCGTCTTCGCCTAAGACACGGTAGGCGAAGAGGCGAAACTCATCCACGCCGCCTCTATGTAAATATAAGGTGCAATGGTCACCCCTTCACTGCATATGGACATGACAATCGCCTGTGCAACATCGCGCCTGCGCCCGACGCCGCTTATGTGTGAATTGGGCCTAATAGTTCTATGCCCTTAGTTGTTATCAGTCTTGATCCCCGATGGATATGCTGTAAGTTTTAAATTTGACACTGATGTGGTCTGAAATACCTTGGTCTTGTGCCCTAGTGCCTGGTTATACACTATAATGTCATTTAAAATAAGTGCACTTGCACATTTAGCTGCATTTGCAAGATGAATAGTTGACATACCTTGAATCCTTTGAATTTAATATAGGACTCATTAGTGAAGTGCGCCCTCAGATATAAGACATTGTCAATTTTTTTTATCTAGGGCTACCAGTAATTCTTGTTGATGATACAGAAGTTCATTGGTATTGCATTGCATTATTTTCATGTTATCAAACATTTTTGTTCTAAATTTTGTTGGAAAATAGAATCATTTGACATGTCTTGATGTGTTATTGTCTTATTATTTGGTTTATAAGCTACTGCCTAACTGGTTTGATAAAATAACACCGCAATAGTATTATATTTAGTTCGCACAACGCCCACTAATCATCAAAATATGCACTTGTCAGTAGCGTGATTGAAATAATATTTTGTAATCAAGGGCACAATCAATATGCATACGCGTGATAGAATTACTGGGAAATCAAAGTGAGCGTTTACTGGTCGTTTATTTAATTTGAGACTTAAATTGAGTGTTGCTGGATGTCTAACATATTTATAATTAGTTGTGTATACATGCAGTTTTTAGTAAATATGATATACAATTGGATTGGATGTTATTACAGCTGATTGTTATATGCTAGTTGCTTGTATAACATAGTTTTATATTTGTAGCTCTGGCAATGGAGCTAATTATTAATCATCATATTTGTGGGCTCGGTCTGTAACTTTAAATCAACACCCCGCTCTCTATTGTTATTGTGGCCTCACCAAAAATGTTGGTCGGCACACCAAATCAAATAAATTTTTTTGGCCGAAATAAAATATTTTAATCACTCTTAACAATACATATAGCGTCTGTATAACAAAACGTTCCGATTGCGTATACCAGTGATCCTTAATCTTTTTGAAGTCACTTTTGATTATAAGAATAAATCGTGGTACAAAAAAATCAGTCAGTCACATACAGTATATGAGCCAACATTCTATTTCACCGTTCATAATTTCTCGGTGCAACAAGCTCGCGGTTAAGAACCACTGCTGTATTTAGTTAAATATGTCAAACTTTGCGATGGCGCAGTCGCTAGCAACGCTCGTATGATGATATGAATTATATTTGGCACTTATTTAGCATCAAAATTAGGCATTGTTTTTATATTTTCGTCTAATATGTTTGTTGTTACGTGTTACACATAATATACAAACGTATTGTTAATTATCCTGTGGCATTAATATTCGAGGTGCTAGGAAAAACATATCCAAAACATTCATTTTGTTTTATATTTTATTCTGAGCTTACAGCTATTGTGGGAGCGATGGTTAAGAAATAATTCAAACCACTTGGGGTTGTAGCGAGGGTGACTCACGTGCATTCATTCTATTGCACCCGGGGAGTGGAATTCACTTGTCAAGGGACATCTATTACACGCAGCAAACGGGCAATGCTGTGTATTTTAAAAATGCAGCCTTATTTATTAAGGGAAGCATATAAATCAACACTAACGATTTTAGTTGGCGCGGTGTGAAATGTAATTATTGCGCAAGCAATTTCTTTACTCGAGGCGCTCATATTTATAACACCTTTCTCGTTTTCACCGGGAAAAAATATTCCGCGTCAAAATCTGTTCCTACTGCTACTACACCCACAAACTGCTTTCACTGGAATTCATCAAATATACACACACAAAATTGTAATTTATATTATTAGTTTAAATTTACCTTCAAATATTCCTAGCAGATCACAAAGATACCTTACACGATCAATAATACTGTTAATATTTTAGAATAATGACAGTATTGCTGTGCAATAATATGTTTAAAATGTTCATTATTCTAAAATAGTGACATTATTACTTACCGTGTAAGGTATAGTAACGGAAGAGAATACTGATTTATACTCGGATAATTGATTACTTGATAAATATAAAGGGAGGATTGAAGCAAATACAGTATTATTGACCGTGTAAGCAGTGTAAGGCCCAATTCACACATAAGCGGCGTCGGGCACAGGCGCGGTGTAGGCGAGGCGCAGGCGCGACATTGTACAGGCGATTGTGGTGTCCATATGCAGTGAAGGGATGGACATTGCACCTTATGTTTACATAGAGGCGGTGTAGAAAAGTTTCGCCTCTTCACCTACCGTGTCTTAGGCGAAGAGGCGAAGACCCGGTGCCGGCTCGGCGAGTGGCAAATGCCCGCGCCTCGTCACCTAAGTGGGCATTGCACCACATGTTTATATAGAGGGGTCTCTCGCAGCGCCGGCACCGCGTCTTCGCCTCTTCGCCTAAGACATGGTAGGCGAAGAGGCGATAGGCATAACTCTTCCTCGCCGCCTCTATGTTAACATAAGATGCAATGTCCACCCCTTCACTGCCTATCGACATCACAATCGCATGTGCGACGTCGCGCCTGCGCCTCGTCTACACCTACATGTGTGAATTGGGCCTAAGGTGCCTTACAGAGTTCGATGACAAATATTTTCAGTCGCTGTATTGCTTATATTATAGGGATGAATATACTGTATGGGTGTGGTCTGTGATATTTAAGTATTGATGATTGCATTACAAATTATCCAGATAAACATCAGTATTCTCTTCATTACTATACCTTACACGATCAGTAAAATTATCATTTTTTTAGAATAACGACAGTATTACTGACAAAATAATTAAAATGTGACTTACACCACTTTCATTCTCACAAGCTCATATTATTGATGCAAGGGAAGAAACTGCACATGAATTGTTGCTGCAGGCTCATATGTGCAATTTCTGATGATAACAACTCTATAATGTAATATATGTACTATATATAAATGTTTAAAACACATATAAATAAATCATAACTGATTAACCTATCCACCTATATCATTATCACTATGCCAACATACTGTAATAACAGTTAAAATTAAGAAAGCGAGCGTAATTTCCCATTAAATTCGCGGATTCATTAAAGAGAAACCTACGCGCGAGCTGTACGGCCGTCGTTTCGGGAAGATTTCTCGTGCAGTCGAAGTGAAAGGGTTGCGATTTATGGGTGGAATTTAATCGCGGATTGATTGAGGATGTCGTTAAAATGGGCGGTTTAATGAAACGGGAGGCCATAATGAAACCTGAAACCTATTAATGGAAACTGACATTTCCTTTTCCCGGACATAACAATTAACATAGTTATTGGACAACAATAAAAATTATTATTGCTACAAGAATGTTAATAATTGTATGGTATTATGTGATTTCTTCTATTTTTTCTTTAGTATTGCTGAGTGTACTGTATTACAGCTTCTCTAATTGTGGATGGTGGACTAATATGACTTGCAAAAATACCGTCGCTCGAGAAGATTGTTTTTCGATATGTTGTGCTTTTTAGTCAGT
The DNA here is from genome assembly GCA_963942505.1 of Lordithon lunulatus. Classification (NCBI taxonomy): domain Eukaryota; kingdom Metazoa; phylum Arthropoda; class Insecta; order Coleoptera; family Staphylinidae; genus Lordithon; species Lordithon lunulatus. The sequence goes on from OZ012671.1 coordinate 38,082,903, forward strand.
AGAATCTTACACTGTCTGCCCTCACAGAGACAGGATACGTCTATTGTAGTTTTAACACAGCCAGGTCTTGCGCCAAATAAAAAAAGTAGGTTGTTATGAGCCCCAGAACCTCGTAGCAATCAATAAGAAGTCATTCTGGTAACTTTTTGCTTGAGTTGAGAGATATTCGTGTGTCACCCGGGAGAACAGTCTCCCGGGTGACACACGAATATCTCTCAACTCAAGCAAAAAGTTGGCATTCTCCCCGGGTAGTTCTGGATAAACAGAAAAACCACTCCCAACCCCCAAAAGAACAATGGATGACACATGAAATTTTGGTAAGAATGGAAAGGAGAAAACAATACAAAAACAAGGATAGAAATGAATACAAACAAATTCAACAAGAAATACGAAAAAAAATGTTATAGAAGCCAAAGAAACATTTATAAGAAACCAATTAATGGAAAAGAGATAACAATACAAAGACAAGGATAGAAATAAATACAAAGAAATTCAACAAGAATTACGAAACAAATTATAGAAGCCAAAGAAACATTTATGAGAAACAAATTAATGGAAAAGAGATAACAATACAAAGATAAGGATAGAAATAAATACAAAGATATTCAACAAGAAATACGAAAAAAATTATAGAAGCCAAAGAAACATTTATGAGAAACAAATTAATGGAAAAGAGATAACAATACAAAGAGAAGGATAGAAATAAATACAAAGAAATTCAACAAGAAATACGAAAAAAAATTATAGAAGCCAAAGAAACATTTATGAGAAACCAATGTGAGGAGATAGAATCGCTTCAGCTGAGGTATGATTCATTTAACTTACATAAAAGGATCAAATAATTCACTGGCATCGGAAAGAAGAAACCGACTGGTATAATAAAAGATAACAACAGTAATATTATAGTGGACATAGAGAAACAGATCAAAATATGGGAGGAATACATACAACAACTATTTGAAGACACCAGAAATGAAATAGAGATAAAAGAAACGTCGCAAGGACCATGAATAACAGCCGAAGAAGTAATGTATGCTATCAAGAACTCAAAAGATAGAAAGGCAATAGGACCAGACGAAATACCAGTGGATATTCTTAAACTAATTGAGGAAGACAATATTAGCATCTTGGTAAATCTATATAATACCATCTATACGACTGGATTCATACCACAAGAATGGTTAAAATCTACAACACAACGCAAGGGAGTGGTCAGATTTTAGAACAATAAGCGTGATGAGTCACACATTAAAGGTTTTTCTAAAAATCATTCACAGCCCCATTTACAAGAAATTAGAAACAGATATCAGTGAGACATAGTTCGGATTTCGAAATAATCTAGGCACAAGAGAGGCTCTATTTGGAATGAATGTCATAATCCAATGTCTCGATATGAACATAAATGTTGAAGGACATAACTCTGAAGAATTGATATCCGAGGGGAAGTCCGTCAAGGATGCATACTATCACCGGTTCTATTTAATATGTACTTATTCAAAGAAGCCATCAATGATGACTCGGGTGGAGTAATCATAAACGGTCAAGTTATCAATAACATAGGATACGCAGACTTGGAATATGAGGTAAAAATCCCAAGAATTTCACTCTTTTTGGTCGAAAATTGAAAATTTCTGAGCACTTTACAACCATAAGGGGAGTACATGTTCAAAAATTTTTAGGAAATTTTATAAAAATCGTCAAATCTGGTCGAAAATACGTGTAAAGTCTCCGCAGAACGTCAAACCGTTGAAATATGAGGTAAAAATCCCAAGAATTTTGGTCGAAAATTGAAAATTTCTGAGCACTTTACAACCATAAGGGGAGTACATGTTCAAATTTTTTTAGGAAATTTTATAAAAATCGTCAAATCTGGTCGAAAATACGTGTAAAGTCTCCGCAGAACGTCAAAACGTTGGAATATGAGGTAAAAATCCCAAGAATTTTGGTCGAAAATTGAAAATTTCTGAGCACTTTACAACCATAAGGGGGGAGTACATGTTCAAAAAATTTTAGGAAATTTTATAAAAATCGTCAAATCTGCAATAATAGCAACATCCATCTGCCTGCTTCAAAAAATGATGCAAGACATAAATGCGACTACCCAATCCTATAGGCTCAAAATTAATTTGAAGAAAACTAAATTTATGGTTGTAAATAAAACCAATGTTAATAATATACCAGCAATACTAGTAAATAACATCACAATCGAAAGAGTTAGAAGCTACTTAGGAACACGTATTGAAGACAATAACGACCAAACCATAGAAGTAAACAAACGTATAGAAATAGCAAGAGCAATTTTCGTCAAAATGAAAAATCTGTTCTTAAATAAAAATCTCAATCTAGCCTTGAGAGTCCGAATAATTCGCTGTTACATTTTGTCAACACTACTGTATGGGATGGAAGCATGGACATTAAAGAAAAATAACCAAAAAAAAAACTAGAGTCGTTTGAGATGTGGATCTATCGCCGCATGCTCAAGATATCCTGGACGGACCTAGTAAACAACGAAGAAGTCATGCGAAGAATGCATAAAGAAAAGGAACTGTTCCTTACGATCAAAACACGAAAGCTAGAGTACTTGGGACACATCACCCAGGGAGAGAAATATATTATAAAATAATTTTTCCTTGCATGATCACTTAGAGAATAGTGATCATGCAAGGAAAAATACAAGGAAGAAGAAGCATTGGGCGTCAAAACAGAAATTCATAACAGTTGAATGACGACAAAGCAACTGCAATTTATGTAGTTGGAAATTTTGCGATTTTTAGGAGGAAAAACTATGGAACGTTATGTACGACGGCGTTCTGAAGATCTCGCTGCCAAACGGGGCTAGTTTGGCAGTCGTCGTACATAACGTTCCGTAGTTTTTCCTCATAAAAATCGCAAAATTTCCAACTACATAAATTGCAGTTGCTTTGTCGTCATTCAACTGTCATGAATTTCTGTTTTGAAAATTTAATATAAACAAACAGTTGGTCAAGTATTTTGCATTTCATCACATTGGCATAATTTAAATATTTAATTTATCTGCGTAGTTATCAGATAAGCCTTTTAAAAATCTTTTAACCTTTTGTTGTATCCAAATAATAGTTATTATTGGCAAGGCCTCCGGTGGACCGTACGTGGGACTTAATTACACTAATTTTCTGTCGTCATCGCTCGGCTATTTCAGTAAATGAGTGAATGGAAACACAAAATATATGGGTGATGCAAGGGCGCAAGGTCAGTTGCGTTACGCATAGAGTCGTCATTAGCCGGTCAGCGCGGTAATCACTAATGATGACAGCCACACAATTATTAAAGGTGTTAAAAAATCTTCAGTTGTTTGATCTAAAACCCTATATACAGTCCAACATGAGTGTAAAAAGTTGCATTTGTAGAAAGAAAAAATAAAGTTGCACGTTATTATAATAATAATAATAATAATAATAATAATAATAATAATAATAATAATAATAATAATAATAATAATAATAATAATAATAATAATAATAATAATAATAATAATAATAATAATAATAATAATAATAATAATAATAATAATAATAATAATAATAATAATAATAATAATAATAATAATAATAATAATAATAATAATAATAATAATAATAATAATAATAATAATAATAATAATAATAATAATAATAATAATAATAATAATAATAATAATAATAATAATAATAATAATAATAATAATAATAATAATAATAATAATAATAATAATAATAATAATAATAATAATAATAATAATAATAATAATAATAATAATAATAATAATAATAAGAAACTCCCCTGCACCCACGAACATATCCTTAAGTACGTCAACAGATGGCTAAAGAATCCAACAAATATGCCTGCATTTATCACTGAGGGACGAACCTACCTGCTACCCAAGGGAAAACCATCGGCCAATCCATCGAACTATAGGCCCATCGCTTGTCTACAAACAATATACAAAATTGCGACCTGTTGCATCACTAATGCCATAACCGAGCATCTAGAGACCAACAGCATACTCACGGAGGAGCAGAAAGGGTGCCGAAAAGGTACAAGAGGTTGCAAGGAACAACTCATTATCGACGAGGTGATACTAAAGCAAGCACAGAGAAATCTATATGCATGCTATATCGACTACCGCAAGGCATTTGACTCAGTCCCTCACAGCTGGCTATTGCAGACCCTTGAAATATATAAAGTAAACAAGACCATAATAAGATTTCTACAACATGCGATGCAAACTTGGCAGACGGTAGTTCAATTAAATAATATATGCACAAACCAAGGGGATTCCCTCAGTGCCCTCTGGTTCTGTCTTGCACTAAACCCACTATCGAGGACACTTATTGATTCAGGATATGTATTTCAACTCAACACTCGTGAAACAACCCACATAGTATCGCATCTACTATACATGGACGATCTAAAGATATATGCCAGAACAACAGGACAACTCCAGCAACTAATCCAAATAGTAGAGCTTTTTACAACAGATGTAAACATGCAGTTTGGCCTAGAAAAATGTAGAACTTTAAACATCAGAAAGGGAAGTATAGAACTAACCCATTTTGAAACGCAACAGAGAGATATTTTTGAGCCGATGGGAGATAACGACACCTACCAGTACCTAGGAGTACTTCAAGATCGCAGAGTGGAGCATACCAAAGTCAAAAAGCAAACGAAAGATGAATTCACTAGAAGACTAAGATTGGTATTAAAAACTATGCTAAACACGAGAAATTTGATCAAGGCGATAAATACATATTTTATTCCTTCCCTAACATACACATTTGGAACAATAAGTTGGTCTGATACTGATCTTGAACGACTCGAACGTTTAGTAAGGACAGAAATGTCAAAATTCAATTCACAAGAGCTCCAATATTGAAAGGGTTACTTTGTTGAAAAGTGATGGAGGGTTAGGAATAACTGACATACGTAACCTATATAACGGTCAATTAAAATCTTTAAGAACGTACTTCTACGAACGACGGAGCAGCTCTGACCTACACGAAGCTATTTGCATTGCTGACCAGAGATACACCCCACTCAACTTGAGCGATACTACCGTACAACAGCACCAGGATATGATATCGGAGCAGGAAAAAATCACTATCTGGCAAGCCAAGGCATTGCATAGAAGACACGCCCAAGACCTAGAAAGACCGGAGGTCGATAAGCTAGCATCAAATGCATGGCTCGAGATTGGTGAACTATTCCCAGAAACAACGGGTTTTATGCTAGCCATACAGGACCAAGTAATAAATACAAATAACTACAAGAAATACATTCTACATGACCCTACAATACATAATGACTCCTGCAGAAAATGCAAACAAAAGCCTGAAACCATCCAACATATAACAGGAGGCTGCACATTCCTGGCCCCGAACGACTACACACATCGACACAACCAGGTAGCGAACATAATTCACCAGGCACTATCGAAATCAGTCGGCTTACTGCGAAACGAACTGCCATATTACCAATACAACCCTGAAGCAGTACTGGAAAATACCAGATATAAACTTTACTACGATAGATCCATAATAACTGACAAGTCAATACCCAACAATAGACCAGACATCGTCCTTCAGGATAAGCATAAAAAGGAAACATACTTAATAGATGTAGCTATCCCAAACACTCACAATATTGTGAATATTACTACGGAAAAAAAGAGGAAGTATGCAGACCTGAAGAAAGAGGTGGGACGATTATGGAAAAGTAAAACTGTGAAGATCGTCCCGATTATTGTATCCAGTACAGGAGTAGTACCTCTATCGCTAAAGGGGAGCCTGGAACTGATAGGACTGGACCCGAAACTGTACATAAAACTGCAGAAATCAGTAATACTGAGTACGTGCCGTATAGTAAGGAAATTTCTAGACGAGTAATAACTATACATAACACAACAGTCGTTAAGTCATTGACATCCAGACGCAAAAAGCACCAATCAGAGCCTAACCCTGTTGGCAGCCTAGCCCCAGGGTAGGTGAAAGCTTCCCAGCCACGGCTGGAGAACGTGAATCGTTTATCTCTGATAATAATACTAATAATAATAATACTAATAATAATAATACTAATCTAAAATGTATCTAAAAACCCAAATATATATATAACAATACAAAAGGCCATCATATTAAACACATGTCGGATTGTTAGAAAATTTCTACAGCAATAAGCATGCTCGATGTCTTGATAGCTTATCCGCATCTAGCATTAGCACCAGTGAAAACTGAGAAAAACAAAGATAATAATACTAATCAATATGATCGCACCGCAATCACGGACAGAACAAATTAGGTGTTTAAAAATATAAAAAGATACCACTTTTTATATTTTTAAACACCTAATTTAATTATTTTGAATTTATTGAAATCTTTAAAATAAGGATTTGTTCTTTTCGACAAAACAATTATATATTAAATGAAAAATAAAACGATTTTCACTATGATTTTTATATTTTATAAAAAATAAAAATGAAGAAAAGTTTATGGGATGTTGGTGAATACGGGCATCAATCGTACAGAGATGGATTAATATTAGTAGTACAGAAAATAGACTTTTTCTGTTCTACTAACTTTAATCCATCTCTGCACGATTGATGCCCGTATTCACCAACATCCCATAAACTGTATAGGTCCCATAAGCTATTGAATGGATAAATTGACAACGTCATTATGACAGAATATGCCAAAACAAATGTCACAACACTTTGAATATCGCTTGCGATTGGAGCTTTGATGACACCTTTTGTTTAATTATTCAGTGTTTCCAATAAAGAGAATCTAAAGTAACTACATTGACTAAATAATTTATTTATTGTTGCTATAACAACGAATACTTATGGATTCAATAGCTATTGATAAATTTATGGAACGTCGGTGAATACACGGGGGTTAAGCTATTAAATAGACAAATAGAAAACATCATTGTGACAGAAATTGCCGAAACAAATGTCAAACACCTATAATAGCGCTTGTGATTAGAACTTTGATGACACCTTTTGTTTTATTATTCAGTGTTTCCAATAGAGAGAATCTAAAGTAACTACATTCCCTAGATAATTTATTTATTGTTGCTATAACAACGAATACTTATGGGTTCAATAGCTATTGATAGATTTATGGAACGTCGGTGAATATCTTGTGTAAATTGACGTAAATAACGAATAAATTTATTATTTGTATTTTCTATTATTTTCGCTGTTACTGTAAACATGTATTATCTATTGTTAATTTTTTTCCCCAGATTTATTGTAAATGTATTATTCTTTTTAATGTATATATTTATAACAAGATTGTAAGATCAATAAATGATATTATTATTATTATTATTATTATTATGTGTTGATTGGTTTTTATATGTATAGAATTATGTATGTAAAAGGCAAATAAATGCCATTATTATTATTATTATTTCTTGGTTATATATGAAACAAATAAAATGTAAATTGTCTACAGAACTTGTTAATATACAATTTAGTAATAAAAAATTGTCAATTACATGTAACGTGTTCGCACACACGATGTTTTTATATTTATTTATGTGCATCCGATATATTAAAATTCATTCGAATTTCTAGGTTAGAATTAGAATATGTATTCAAATGAGAAGATTATTTTAATCTAACCGCATTAATCACATGTTTTTTACACCACTTTGACATTTGTAGGGCACTCTATGATAATTGCAAATTGGCTCTCTCGCAAATAAATGCATTTATCCGTTCGCTCGATATAGCCCTCGGATTTTGTAAACAGACCGTGGAATTACGCAACCTGATTTCGGGTGGAGGACGACAACAACAACAACCACAACCTGTTCGGTGTGGCTGTGGAGTGTTTTTTGGCGGTGTCAAGAAATAACGTGAAACATAAACTTACGGAATTCGTACGGCGTTACAGCTGTTCCAGGTTAAGTCGCGCGTCCATTATTATACACGCTCGGGACAACAAAACAAAAATCCACCACACACAAACGATAGATCCTCCATGCACACGACACACACTCGGGCACCGCACACCTGCTGCTGCCCCGCGCGGGTTGTTTTCGTTAAACCCAATCCGCCGTCATTGCGGAACTGCGGCTGTTCGGCTTTTGCAAAATAAAACGCACACTGACACTGCACTACTCTCACCGTTCGACGTACATCATGGCGACTGCAGATAATAAACGCGACTAACCGATGCGGAACGTACCGAGAAGCGCGCGATAGAGGCGACATCTACGCGGAGCACGACGCAACTGATGTTTCTAATAGATGCAACCAAATTTACATATGAATTTAAAAATAATTAACATTCGCAAATAATTCCGTTTAAGCGCGAAAATTATACCAGTGTATATAATAACTATTTGCAAATGAAGACTTAAAGGGCTGGTTCTACAATTGACATTTAACTAGAGAATAAGGTTATTCTTGAAATAAGTTTGACATATTTGCATTAGGGCCGGTTCTACAATTGACATTTAATCGGAGAATAAGGCTATTCGTGGAATAAATTTCAGATTTTAAATCCAATATCTCAAACTTATTTCACGAATAGCCTTATTCTCCAGTTAAACGTCAATATTAGAACCGACCCTAAATTGTACCGGAGAATACGCATATTCGTGGAAAAAGTTTGAGATATTAAGCGCCGGTTCTACAATTGATATTTAGCGGCGTCATATCTCAAACTTATTCCACGAATAGCCTTATTCTCTGGTTAAACGTCAATTGTAGAACGGGCCCTTAATATCTCAAACTTATTCCACGAATAGGCGTATTCTCCGGTACAATGTCAATTGTAGAACCGACCCTAAATGAAAAATAGAGTGAATACAACTCAGCTCAGTGGCTGTAGTTAGAGGTGCCGTCCGTCTCGTACTAGCATTCCGTCCTAAGATATTATACTTATACCATCATAAAGCTAGCAAAAAGTTACATCGGTTTAACATACATCCCACTCAATCTACGTTATATCATAGCAAAATAATTCGCAACAAAACAACCGCCTCGCGTTGCAACTTTGGTTAGCATCGCGTACAATTCAAGCCTAGTGACTCCATCGCGATATCTCGCTGAGAAATTTATCTACAGCAGTGAAAGTTATATCATTCGAAAGCGCGTACACAAACGAGTAATTTGGTGGTATTTATAGAATGGAATTGATTGAATTTACCTTATTCTCAGCCGTTGGAAATCGGGAGATAAAACAACGCGCGGTTTTTCTGTCAAACGCACAGCACCTGTCAAGTATGCGGCGCACGCGCGATAGACTGTCGACAATCTCAGTGGCGTAGGATAGGGTTTTTAATAAACCAGTATTTATAATAAAAGTAACATGAATTGAATGCAATGTAAAATATCTGTCTGAATTACTTTGACACTTTTCATTTTTGATACAGTTACACAGTTGCCCAGTATTACAGTTGCAAGATACACTAATTGTAACAAAAAATTGCAACACCTACATATAATAATATTCCCCAGGGTTATAACCAAATTACCCCTGATTGGGGTTAAGTGATAGTTCCAACATCATTGTGGGCGAAATTTTGCAAATCACCTTACACAGTTTTCACAACTTTTCAGAGGTTTTACTGTCAAGTTAAGATAAATACTGGGTAATTTCACTCCTTTAAACTTCTCCCTTTTTCAGCTAAAAAGCCTTGGGGCTGGTAGTAATAAATATACATGTTTTTCTTTGGAATTCAACCGTTCATAAATAAACCACTCAACGTTCGAAATAATGATTGCAATAGATAGTGAAATAACACGGACAATTTGATAAAACGATAAAAAATTAAATCCTGATCTCACCGCTCCAGCGTTGGCAGCTCCGATCTAAACACAAAACATAACCTCCCACCGGGCAACTCCCCTACAAAGTCAAAATGATAAGTTACCCCGCGATCACCCTCATCACAGTGTTTTTAATTGAATGGACGCAGGCGTCTGCTGGCGACCGGTCTAGGTTTTTTCAGAACTGCCTGTCTCGGTGCGAGACTGACAACTGTGAACAGGGTAAAACCGTCCGTAACTAGCCAGCCCTGCCCTGTGCAATGATGTTTGGCTCATTTGCAGAAAGCCTCCAGTTCAGCACAACACCACAGCCGTTTCACTTGTGGCTGCTGCACTGGACGTGTGAGGAGGAGTGTGATTACACATGTATGTGGGAGACAGTCGATGCATTTCAAAAGAGGCATGTTTCAGTACCTCAGTTTTATGGTAAAGTAAGTATTGACATGTTATCATTCACAATATTACTGGATATAAATAACATATTGTATATGTACATAATTTTGATATGATTAGATAAGAATTTAATGGTAATTGATGTTTAGGATATTCATTTATGTATAGGCAACTATATTTACTTTTTAAACTACTGAAGAAACTGGTCCCAGTACCCTTCTTAATTTGTTCTACAATTTAGCATTATTTGTATGTTCCATGTACTTATTTTTATGTCTTCTTCTTTTTTCAATTGTTTCTTTAATACTGTTCTTGTGAAGCACATTACATCAATTTTTGCTGGTCTGCTTTCTAGCTTTCTAACTCATATGGTTCTATTATTTCAGTGCTTATTTTTAATTCTGTTTCTATCAAATCTTTTTCTTTAATAATCTTCCCCTCTACATTTGAGTTCTTAATAATTATATTATTTCTTCTATTATACTTCTCTTGTTCCTCTATTTTGTTTTCCAATGTTTCTATTTTTTCATTTCTTTTGTACCTTGACTGTTTTTTTAAACCTTCCTTCATTCCATTTATTAGAGCCTTAATAGCCTTTAGCACAATTCAATTTCAGAGATTACACAAAACTAATACAAATTGTTAGTTTTGTGTAACTTCTACAATAACGGTTGATAAACATTGACTATATAAAGTTAATAAACCTGAATCATAAGACAGTCTTGAATGAAACTTATTCAAGTTACTTGAATCTAGTACAATTAGTAATTAATGACATGCTGATGTACTGCAGTGATTAGCACCCTTGCTTTACAAACAATCAGCCCAGATTAAAATCCCAGCCCAGGTAGATAATACCATTTGTTGTTGGGATTCAATGAATGACACTTTGAAAACTCAGGGACATATATATATATCTGCTGGCCTTTTCTACCACAGTGTGGTGTAAAGGTTTGAAGTTTCCTCTATTATTTTATACATCTTTTCCATTCTCTTCTATTTATTACCAGTTCTTTTGCTTCCTTCTAGTTTTCCTTTCCTTTCTAATAGTTCCGATATAGCTTTATCCCATTTTTTTCTTGGTCTTTTTCTTGTTTTTGTTTTTTGCTCTCCATATTCTTTTGGCTAGTGCTGCCTCTGCCATTCTAATTATGTGTCCCCACCATCCTAATTGTCTTTCCTCTATATAATTTAATGTCGGGGTTACATTTAGTTCTCTTCTTATATCCTCATTTTGTCTTTTTTATCACTCCTCTAACTCAGAACAGTAATTACTACATGCTTTAAATGATTTTGTGTCAAATGAAGTAATATAACTACTGAAAATTGCAGTGGCCTTTCCTCAGATTCTATGGCATTCAGGAGCCTGCCTCTGTAGCATTTTCAATATACAATTTTTATATGCTATACAAAAACATACGATGGTTCAGAAAGGAGGTGTCAGCAGACAGCCCAATGTATTGGTTCTGGCATTTTTTAACACTGGTAAGCTACTGTTAGATGAATACAACTGCCATGCTAAATTTGGTAATGAATTCTTTTTGATAGGTGTCCATGAATGGCTGGATTTGGTCGACCATTTTCCATGCTCGTGATAGTGTGCAGACTGAATTCATGGACTACTCATGCGCCTTTTCAATTATTTTAATCCATTGTTATTGCATGGTTATGCGGTATGTACTTATACTTTTGTAGTAGTCAAGTAGGATTTATATTTTATTTGGGATATTAAAATGTTTTAGATTTATGAAGGACATCCCCAGGTTCATCCTGGTCACCATAACAGTATTTTTCATAGCGTTCTACGCGAATCACATCGCGTACCTTCGGATGGGCCGCTTTGATTACTCATACAATATGTTGGTAAATTTATTGGTTGGTAAGTACAAGTTTTGCAAGTAAATAACGATATATATTTACCAAATGCTCCATATTACAGGCTCTTTTACGGCGATCGGTTGGTGCTGTTGGAGCGTATACAACCGCTACAGACGCCCCTACGCGTGGAAATTGGGGCTATTCGTAGCCATCACCAGTGCGACTACAATGCTCGAATTAATAGACAGACCGCCGTTTTTTTATATTTTCGACTTCCATTCACTATGGCATCTGGCCACAGCGTTGGTTTCGACTCTGTTTTTCAGGTAATTTAAATGATAACCCTACCAACTCACTCCTACAAAACTTACTTTACTTACAGCTTTTTAATTGATGACTGCAAGTTCCTGCGAAACGAGAAATTCGCCGACCACGAAAAAGTATTAAAAGATGACTGAAAGTCGAGCGTGTTACCCCTCCCATTTACTTTTTTAGTCCCTTTTTCAGATGCTTGTTTGAGTAAGTGTGTACGATAAGAGAGTTGTGTTTGTTTATATATTGTTGCTGTTGTACCTGTTAGCGCCCTCCAGGATGATGTTTTTAGACTGATTTTTGTACGATTTTTATCTTAGTGGAAACTCAAGTCCGTCAGGACTAAAAATGATCAAATGAAACAAAAGTTTTAAGACTTTTAAAGTGGGAACATTTGCAATTTTGTTTTTAGTGTATCCGTTGAATTTTAATATTTGTGCTGTTGTGTTTTGTTCAAATTGTTGCTCTATTTGATAGGCTGTTTAGATTTTAGAAGTTTAGTGCCATTGTTTGTAGAACAATTTTTAATTTTTATGGGACAATACACATGTGTTCTGTTTTTACCGTTATTGTATTTGTTATTGTGATTGTAATATTTGATATTTCAATTGGCAATAAATGTAATGTTTTATTATATTCTTCTTCCTTGTTTGGATTATTATTTGTGACTTATATTTATTTAATTTTAACAATCAAACCTATTCACCCAGATTTTAAACTACGGGAATTTTTGGATTTCGCATGGTCATGTGCTTCTTATTGGAAGAATAATGGAGGCGATTTTCGCTTATCTTTCCCAATAAAGGTCGAAAAATGGAGCGTTTTGTCCGGGTGGACATTAATAGCAACAGATAGCTAGAAGAACGCGATCCGTTCAAGTCGCGGACGGGAGAGTACATATGGATCCCAAATTTAAAAAAATAAAAGGATGATGCCGGAGCAGGTAAAAAGGGGAATATGGAAGAACTTAAAAAAATGTGGGAGGTGGTAGATGGATGAGAAATCTAGTGAAGGGAGGCAGAGCTCAGAGAAAGGTCTACTAGTAGTGCAAAGAGGGGGCTTAGAGACGCAATCTAGCCAACAATGCCAGACGTCCAACGGCCTAAAGAGACAGAAGCACCGACTGAGGTCCTCCTCCGGGATCAGTACCGTAAGCGGAGGCTGGAATAAAGGTGAGCAATAGACAGCCGCTTGAGTACTCTTAATAGCATAGGGTTCAGAAGAAACATGAAATAGTCCAGAGAGACTGGTTAGTTTAAAAGATGAAAAAGAGGGGATCGGTCCCAAGACTAGTTGAAGAAGGAACCAGATCCGGCTAGGGTACCTCGGGATTGCCAGTTCCCGTATTCACCAGATGTGAACCCCCGAGGTTTTATTATCATATTGTGTTTTGTTTATTTCATACAATAGTAAAAAGGAGATAATACATGAGTTCACAACAACATTAAAAACAAAATTTAACAATTTGAACGTTAATAGCTAAATTTGTCAACTGAATTTTCAAGAGTAGACACAAAAGGTTGATTGTTTGTTGGTTATATATGCAAAGAGAAAGGATCGGGATATAATATTGGTTGGTTTAAATAATATCACATTTGTTTAAATATTTGCCATCGTGTTGCTTATATAAATAATTTGATATAGACAAATCAATACAAATAATGTGTGTTCCAATTTTCCTTGGCATTATCGAATAAATACTATAAAGCCATTGAATTTAAACTTTCGAGAAGTAACAATATTATTGACTCGAGTCAGTAGTCCTCATCACAATATAACTTAAAAATTACCTTAATAATCATAATCCGGTAAAATCGGTGGGCATGTGCACACCAAATGCTTGTCCCCATAAATATCATCAATACGCGAAACTGTGGGCCAGATTTTAGTCTCAGGCCTAACAAAACTCGCTGGGAAAGCAGCCTGCTCCCTCGTGTACGGCCTCTCCCAAGTGCTACTAATAACCACTTCCTGCGTATGCGGCGCCATCTTCAACGGATTCACCCGGATATCCATCTTACCCTCCTCAATCGCAGCAATTTCATCCCTAATACTAACCAACGCATCACAAAACCTATCCAACTCCTGCTTACACTCCGACTCCGTCGGTTCGATCATCAAAGTGCCCGCCACGGGCCAGGACATTGTAGGCGCATGAAAACCATAGTCCATCAACCTCTTCGCGATATCAACCGCTTCAATATTAGCAGACTTCTTCAAATCGCGTATATCTATAATAAACTCGTGTGCGTTCAATTGCGATGAAGGGCTTTTGAAAAGTGTGGGATAATGCGTTTCTAATCGTTTCGACATGTAATTAGCGTTCAAAATAGCAACCTGTGTGGCCTTCCGCAATCCCCTGCCGCCCATCATTTTGATATACGCCCAGGAAATTGGTAAAATCGCTGAAGAACCATAAGGAGCCGCGCTGACGACCCCAAAAGACGCAGCATCAGCACCTAAAGGATTAATCACGGGATGTCCAGGAAGGAATGGTGCTAAATGCGACTTAACACCAATTGGACCCATACCAGGCCCACCACCACCGTGTGGAATACAGAAAGTTTTATGTAAGTTCAAATGCGATACATCGCTGCCGTAATCACCGGGCCTACATAAGCCTACTTGTGCATTCATGTTAGCACCGTCCAAATAAACTTGCCCACCGTTTTTATGAATAATATCACACACATCAGCTACAGTCTCCTCAAACACACCATTAGTAGACGGATATGTTATCATTAAACAGGATAATCGGTTGCGGAATTTTTCAGCTTTGGCTTTAAGATCATCCACATCGATTGAACCATCCTGCCGGACTCTAACTGGTTCAACGCGCATTCCAGCCATTTGGGCGCTTGCTGGATTAGTACCATGAGCACTCACGGGTATCAAACATACATCTCTGTGTTTATCTCCTTTGGCTTCGTGATAGCAATGGATCGCACGCAAACCAGCGTACTCGCCTTGTGCTCCGCTGTTGGGTTGAAAACTAATTTTATCGTAACCGGTAATTGCGCATAAATCACGTTCTAATTCAGCAAATAGTTGATGGTAGCCTAATGATTGGTCTAGTGGCGCGAATGGATGTATATCGGAGAAGTGTTTGAACGAACATGGCATCATTTCAGTGGTTGAGTTGAGTTTCATCGTGCACGAGCCGAGTGGGATCATTGAGTGCACCAGGGACACATCTTTGTTTTCAAGCACCTTCATGTAACGTACTAGTCGTGTTTCCGAATGGTGCGAATTGAAAACTTGATGGGTTAAGTAGGAGGAGGTACGTTTGAAATCGCTACGTCCTATTGAGCCATTACGTACTGTATCCGGTTTGCTGGTGAGGGATTCGGTTTTTTGGGAGCTGCCGAAGACGTAAAATAAGTCGTCCACGTCTGCTAATGTTGTGGTTTCATCCAGGGACACCCCAATAGCGCCGTCGTCGAAATACCGTAAGTTAATTTTCTTTTCGTGTGCGCGTGCTCGAATTTCATCCACTTCGATTTTGGGGAGGACGCGTAATGTGTCGAAAAATAGTTCGTTGGTTAGTTGGTTGCCATCCGCTTCCAAACCACTTCGGAGAACCTATAAACGAATTTTTTCATGAGTTTGTTTTATGGTAAAATATGTGTGCAAAGGTCGTTTTAAACAAAACAATTTCTTAGCTCAAAAGTTGTTCAAGAAATGAATTCATATATTCGCCTCCCATAAAATTTGTCCTTGACAAATAGAACGAGTTATATTTTTCCATTCGATGTACCATTCAATTCAATATTTCAAATAATTTACTGTATGATACTAGACAATTTAGATTGCCTCGCATCTTGACTTAAGGTCGTTTTAGACAAGACAATTTCTTGACTCAAAAGGTAGTCAAGATGCGACACAATCTAAATTGTCTAGTATCATACAACAAATTATTTGAAATATTGAATTGGATGGTAGATTGAATGGAAAAATATAACGCGTTCTATTTGCCAAGGACAAATTGTATGGGAGGAGGATATATGACTTCATTTCTTAGCTTAAAAGTTGTTTAGAAATAAATTCATATATCTTCCTCCCATACAATTTGTTCTTGACAAATAGAATGCGTTATATTTTTACATTCGATCTACCATCCAATTCAATATTTCAAATAATTCGCTGTATGATATTTATGATATATTTTGAGTCAAGAAATGGTCTTGTCTAAAACGACCTTAAGGTATAAGAGCTCACCAACCCAAGAGGAACACGTCAAATATATTGAAATCAGGAACAACTCAAACATTAGAAACATCAAAAGAGAATACTGGATAAAAGCTGTGGGTCAGAAGAGGGAGGAAGGAACGTGTGAATGGGGCAAGGATACACCGTGTGTGTACTGTATTATAAGGGACACGTGGTGGCAACTGAGCATCGAGTGTGAGGGTGTGAAAGAAGCGTGGGTGGGGGATTACAGAAAGGTGAGTAAATGCATAAGAGAGGGTGGGAATAGTATGGAAATCTGCAGAAGACTGTCAGGACTGTCACTGTGAGGAACTGAGTGAAGGGTGGGGGACTGTAGGGTGGGTTTTTATGTGCTAAAAGAGGTATCTTGTTAGCGTTGTTAGGATTGCTTGTTTCTTTATTGTTGTGTATGATATGCCAATTAAACGTTATTTGTTTTTGTTATCACGATAAAGATCAGGAAACTGTTCTATTTCAGCAATGTAAAAAGACAACCAGATAAATAAAATACCTTATATATATTACTGAAAGAAAAATCGAGGGAAAATATGGTTTAGGCAGAAGAAGAACATGTTAGCTAAGGAATATTAGGAAATGGTTCAAAACAACAACGACT
The DNA here is from genome assembly GCA_963942505.1 of Lordithon lunulatus. Classification (NCBI taxonomy): domain Eukaryota; kingdom Metazoa; phylum Arthropoda; class Insecta; order Coleoptera; family Staphylinidae; genus Lordithon; species Lordithon lunulatus. The sequence continues at coordinate 38,100,047 of OZ012671.1, forward strand.
ATGAATATGAAAATATAATCAACTTACCAGTGTTAAATTATGTACTTTAGTAGCGATGTCTTTTAGTCCCTGCGGTCCGTGGTACACAGCAAACATAGCAGACATATTCGCGAGCAAAGCCTGCGCTGTACATATATTACTAGTAGCCTTATCCCTTCTAATATGCTGCTCTCTGGTTTGCAAAGCTAGACGATAAGCATCACGCCCAGCAGCATCCCTAGTCACACCAATCATCCTTCCAGGCATCAAACGCACCAAACTTTGATTACACGCGAAGAACCCTGCATGTGGCCCACCATACCCTAAAGGCACCCCAAAACGTTGCGAAGTACCCACAGCAATATCAGCTCCGAATTCAGAAGGCGGCCTCAACAGTGTTAAACTAAGCAAATCGGTAGCGCAGCAAACCAAAGTGCCATTATTATGTGCATTCTCAGCTACATCACTGAAATCTAATACATTCCCTTCGGTGTCCGGGTATTGAAACAGAACCCCAGCTATATCCCTATTTGAAAAATCTGCATCCATCACATTAACAACCTCCACAGTCAAACCAAGCGACTTCAAACGTGTCTCCACGACTGAAATAGTCTGCGGATGCAATTTATCAGACACCAACATCTTCCTACGTTTGTTATGTCTGAAACACAACGACAACGCTTCCGCGGCAGCAGTTCCCTCATCCAATAAAGACGCATTAGCAACATCCAGCCCAGTTAATTCAGAAACCATTGTTTGGTAATTCAACAACCCTTCCAGACGGCCTTGTGAGACTTCCGGCTGGTACGGAGTGTACTGTGTCGTCCAGCCAGGGTTTTCGAAAATATTTCGCATAATCGTGTGTGGCACACAGCAGTTGTGGTAGCCCATGCCGATGTACGAACGCCATATTTGATTGCGTTCGGCGACCTTGCGTATTCTGTTGATGAGCTCGTACTCGCCTGTTATCAGAGACCCCCCGTTAACAACAACTTTTGACCTGTGATTGCGTATGGTGTATGGTGTCAAGTTTATATTTTATGGAAATTAAAATAAATATGAATTAAATATTTTTAAGATTAATAATAAAGCGGCTAAAGTAAGGAAAGAGTGCATTAAAATATGTATATAGGTTGGGAAATTTGAGAATATAGATTTTTCTATCTTTTATATTATTACCAGGGAAAAGCCCATCAATCCTCGTCCTCTCAAATCTAGAAATATGTAACTACAATATCTTAGAGTAATTTCTTTTGAATTTTGATTACAAATCGGAGTAAATATATACTTTTCTTTCTGCAAATATTGACTACTTTTATAAGTTTTTTCAAATATGTTTGTATATTTCACAAGGCAAAGGATGTTTTGATAATTTGTTAGGATCAAAAAGATGTTTTTTGTCTGGAAATATGCGATATTGATATGGCAATATCGCTTTATATGTCAAAGTTGGCAAAAGTGGCATTTGAATCACGGATAGAAGTTAACTTGGAGATACGAAATTACTCTGCTTTAGTACAACCCAGCCTTAATTAATCAATTAAATTGATGGAATCATACAAAACACTTTATAGTAATTAGTTCTAGTCGATTGAATGAGTATGGTTGGTCCTGAATTGATCTTTAGATAGTTTTTTCAATGCATACAGTGGTATTGTTTAATTCACTCCCCAAAGTGTGTTATTGTATTAACAAAACTATCCGAACGGATGAGCAATGAGGAGGAATGGTTGGTTGTATCAGGACCACCCAAACTATAATCGTTCATTATTTAAATCCATTTGAACTCTGCATTATACTGTTATCCTTAACATTCTATGATTGAATAAATTTCATTGATTAATTCAGGCTTAATAGAGGTATGAACTTACATGTAAAATGAATATGTATAATATTTATTACATATATTACATTTTAAGAAATAAATTACTCAGAATTCATTGCGAAAAACAGTGCAGTGCATGGTCCGAATTGATTGTAATAGTGTACATGATTGTTTGGTCGCATAATTTTAGTAATGATAATTACTTTTGCAGTAATTAGTCCCCTAATGCGTATGGAAAAATAATCAAGGGGTGTAATATATGAGTACCATTCTTTCGTTTAATGATTTTATTCCATACATTATTATTATATCCTGATGAAGCTCTGAAGTAAGAGCGAAATATCGATATAAAGAGAAGAGGTTTCTTTTAGACCTAACGCCGTATCCCCATATATATATATATATATATATATATATATATATATATATATATATATATATATATACTTACTTGTAGGCTCCTCGATGTCCAAGGGACGATTTAGGCTAATGTTTTTAGGGACCGCCTTTTCTGTTAATTCATCCAAGCTCTAAAAGAAGAGAAATAAATAGTAATTTCATTGTTCATGAAAATATGTGTTTTATAATACAAATAGTGCGTTGCAGGCGGATTGTTAATTATTCCGAACTGTATCAAGGAAATATTTTAAGATAACACTCTTGAAAATATTTAGAAAGTAAATATATCAAGAATATTGAGCTGAAACTACTAAATTAAATTTCTAACTTTATAGGACTATCAGTGGTAAGGCTTTTCCGCCGGCCAAGGGATATACTCAGAGGAGTTTAGTCACCCGGCACCTTACAGAAAATTTCTGACAAACTCTGAAAGGTGATTCGCGAAAATTCGCCCCGAGGAGGTTGGAATTCAAGCTCCCTAATGCTCAGTAGGAGACGGGCGGCGACTCGGCCATTGAGCCAGGTGATAAACGACTTAATTTGAAAATATATAAATTCCGACCCAGCTCAGTGGCCGAGTGGTTAGAGGCGTCGTCCGTCTCGTACTGAGCATTGGGGAGCTTGAGTTCGATCCCTAGCGGGGAGCGAATTTTCGCGAATTGCCTTTCACAGTTTTTCAGAGGTTTTCTGTGAAGTTAAGGTAGATACCGGGTGATTAAACTCCTCTGAGCTTCTCCCTTGACCGGCGGAAAAGCCTCACGGCTGATAGCCCTATAAAAATAGAAGTTTTTTTTTTTATAAATTCCGAATGGAACAGAATTGCTAAAATAGATTTTTCTTAATTAACAACGAATGTCCATTTGATCTTTTTAAGTATTTAACAGTCTAATATACAAGGAATACACAATATGTTCAAGAACACAAGTACAGATGTACAGTAAAAACGAAAAAAGTCCTGAATTACACATTTCTTTTAACTCAAAAGAAAACATTATCAATTTATGGGATAACAATTTCCTCTTACTTTAAAACCCAATAAATCCAACATAGATACAATATCCCGATCTCTTGGCCCGATATGTCTGTTGGGAAAGTCATCTTTCTGCGGAAAAAGTGGTTCGTCTGGTCGTGGCGCACTACTAAAGCACCTAGCAGCCCTCAATCTGGGCACTAGATGCCTGCTGCGCACTATAATTTTGTACATATCTTACTTTCGGCGTTCGTACATTAACTAAACAGACTCGTATAGTTTTCCCTTGAGCAATCCCAGCCGTGTCAGGGGGCAAATTGATAGCCGGTGCGGCTATCGCCCGCCTGCGACAGTGCATTGCAAAATTTTATTATTTTGTTGTAGAGATATTGATCTATTACGAAATTATTACGTTTCTGAAGTTTCGTAATTGTTGTGTGTTGAGTATTTTGCTTGCACAATCAAGTATCATAGTCTACCTAGAGAGATAGAATATGAGACTTTATTGATATCCCCAGTATTATCGTTCGTATGGAGAGAGATGGAATATTCTTAACGAACGATAATACAGAGGGTATTATTGTTCGTATCGAGAAACAGGGAATATTCTTACAGGTGTTTTAGTGAGAGAATATTCAGATAATATAGTCTTACCATGAAAGAAAAAAAGTGTTGGGAGGAGTGTGGGTAAAAGAACTAGATGATTGGTTGGGCTCAAAGGACATAGTGGGGCTAGTAGAGACGTGGCTGACAGAAGAGGAGTGGGGGCAGGTAGAGTGCTGTATGCCGACAGGATGGGACTGGATGACTCAGGGAGCGAAGAAGGAAGCTAAGATGGGTAGAGCCAAAGGAGGAATCCTATTGGGGGTGAGGAAGATAGTGGGAAAATGGAACAGAGAGACGCTAAGAGAAGCTACAGGACTCGTAATAGGGAAGGTGGAAATGCATAGAAGTGCGGTGTGGGTGGGAGCAGTGTACTGTAACAAAAACCGGGTGGAATTAATGGAGGTACTAGACGAACTGGATACGACAGCAGATATGTGGATCATCGGGGGCGACTGGAATGTGAGGGTGGGGGAGCTGGAAGGAAGGATCGGAGAAGACGGTGACTGGAGAAAAAGGTGCTCCCAGGATAAAGTGACTAACCAGGAGGGTAGAGAATGGATGCAATGGGTGAGAAAGTCAGGATGGGATGTGCTCAACGGTTGCTGTGAAGGGGACTGGGAAGGGAAAAAAACGTTCTGCGGACAAGGAGGAGGCTCGGTTTTGGACTACGTGGTGGTTGGAAATCGAAAGGGAAGAGTTGGTGTGCTTCAAGGTGGAAAACGTAGGAGGGTCGGATCATGTACCGGTGGAGGTGGTCGTTAGGGTGAGGAACGTTGGGAAGGGAGAACAGAGGAAGGGGCAGCAGAGGTTTGGATGGAGCGAGCCGGATTTGGATGCATATGAGAAAAAGCTAAAACGCGTCAAGTGGGAAGATGTGCATTCGATGCTCCAGTTGGAGAGAGTGATGGTGGCTGCATTGGAGAAGAAGAAGAGTGGGGGGCAGAGGGAGAGTTGGTTTGACGAGGAATGTAGGGTGAAGAAGTCGAGCTGGCGAAGAGCAATGGCGAAGTGGAGAAATAGGAGAGGTGAAGTGGAAAGGGCCAATCAGGCGAAGAGGGAGTTCGAGAGAACCTGCAAGAGGAAGAAGATAGAGGAGTTGCAGAAGGTAGAAACGAGGTTGAGGGAGTGTGTAACAGAGAGAGGGTTCTGGGAAATTCTGAGGGGAAGCGTAAAAAAGGGCAACATTAGCATAGAGCTGGCAGAGTGGGAGAAGAGCTGTAGAGAGATGGCGGGGTCAGAGGTGGATTTAGGAAGTCCGAGACCGGTGGTAGGAAGGGAGGCGTTTACGCGGGAAGAGGTCGACGTGGCCATAGGGCAGCTGAAACTGGGAAAGGCGGCGGGGGAAGATGGGCTGAAGGCAGAGGCATTCAAAAGATTAACAGAGGAAGGAAAAGATAAGTTACTGGAGGTTTTGAATAGAGTCTGGAGTGGTGAGGAAGAACTGCCGGACGAGTGGCGTGTGGGGGTGGTGGTCCCGGTACACAAAGGGGGAGCAGCATCGGTCGTAAATAATTATAGGGGTATTACCGTTATGAATGCGGGATACAAAGCGATGATGACAATTGTGAAAAATAGACTAGCGAGGGAAGTGGATAGAAAAGGGCTGCTGCCGGGATGCCAGGGGGGTTTCAGAAAGGGAAGAGGGACGAGGGAGCAGATTTTCACGCTTGCGAGAATGGTGGAGGAAGCGTTGGAGTGCAAAGGGAGAGTGTATGCGGTGTTTGTGGATTTGAAAGCGGCGTATGACTCAGTTCCTAGGGGGAAACTGGTGGAATGTATGGATAGATTGGGTATGGAAGTGGAAGGAGTGGAGTGGGTGAGAAGTATATATAAGGAGACGTGGGCAAAATCGAGAGTGAATGGAGAAGTGTCTGAGAAGTTTAGGGTGAATGTGGGTGTCAGGCAAGGGTGACCGCTAAGCCCCCTCCTGTTCAATCTATACACAAGCGAGTTGGAGGCGGTGCTGAGGAGAGGACAGGCTGGAGGGGTCGTGGTGGGGAGAACCAAGGTGTGGATGCTGGCATATGCGGATGACATAGTATTAGTAGCCAAGAGAGTGGAAGAGATGCAAGAGATGTTGGAAAGAATGGGAAGGTACATGGATAGGAGAGGGCTAGTAGTGAATGTGGAGAAGACTAAATGGATGATGTTTAGGAATAGGGGTAGAAGGGGTAGAGTGGAAGAGCTGAAATGGAAGGGAAGGATGATTGAGAGAGTGAATGTCTTTAAATATTTGGGTTTCTGGTTTGACAGTGGAGGAGGATTTAGGGTGCATGTGGAAAGTATGCAAGCGAAAGCGAGAATGGCTTGGGGAATAGCGAGAAGGAAATGGGAGAGGTTGTGGGGCGGTAACCTCGTAATGGCGTGCAAGATCTGGGATGCGTGTGTAAAACCTATTCTGTTGTATGGAGTGGAAGTGTGGGGATTGCGTGAGTGGAATGTGATAGAGAGAGAGCAAGGTGTGCTCCTGAAGAGTCTGCTGGGTCTCCAAAGGTCGACACCGAGAGCAGTGCTGTTGCAGGAGACGAATCGTATGAGTATGTGGTGGGAGTCGTGTGTAAGGGTTGTGAAGTTTGAAGAAAGATTGCAGGAATTGGGTGAGGAAATACTGGTGCGGGAGGTATGAATGAGGTGTAAGAGTAGGACGGAGAGTGGTTGGAGAAAGGATAGAGGAAGGATGTATGAAAGAGTGGGAATGTCTGAGGTGTGGGTAGAGGAGAAGCTGAGAGAAATGGGAAGCCTAGGAACTGAGGTAAGAGAGAGATTGAGAGATATTGAGTGGCAAGAACGGCAGACTAGAATGAATGAGAGCTCTTACAACCCTGGCTACGTAGAGTGGCAAGTGAGTAGGAGACTCCCGAGTTACTTATCCAGGGGTGAGTGGAGCAGGGAGGACAAGGTATGCATGGCAAGAGCGAGGTGTGGGTCAGACGAGAGAGGGAGGAAAGTGTGGATGGGTTTAGGGTACACTGCGTGTGCGCTGTGTAGTAAGGGAAGCGACACGTGGTGGCACCTTAGCGAAGAATGTGAGGGTGTGAAAGCAGAGTGGGTGGGAGACTGCAGAAAGCTGAATGAATGGTTATGCGAGGATGGGGAAGGCGTGAAAATCTGCAGGAGGCTGACGTGGGAGAGGAAAGTGGCAAGGGCAAAGGGAGCGGCGTTAGATGGGGGTAATTAGTAATTTTTGGCGGAGTAGTACTTTTATTTATATTGTATTTTTATTTTTATTTTTGTATATTTTTGTTGAGGTTTGTGATGTGGATGGGTAGTGAGGGAAATGTCAATAAAGGTCTTTTTTTTTTAGTTTTACCATGTGGCGCTTGAAACCAACAAGTGAGACCTGAGGACCAGGACCAAGAAAGAAATACAAACATAAGAGAAATGTACCAAATCATCCAAATCATCCGATGGAGAAGGCAAAGAAGAACATACTGGTTACATTTATAAAAATGATACAACTGGCCCCCTAGGAGGAAAATTAAACACCATCTGGCGGCACCATATCAATGGCGTTTAACTTCAGTTAAAGTTGTATCATTTTTGTATATAACCACTCGAAATATTGTATGAATTCATCCTCAATAGCTGAGCTATACTGATGAGATCTAATAAGATCGAAATCTAGATATGTAGATTACTAAGAGGTGAATTCAGACTTGTATATGTTCTTACAGGTGTTTTAGTGAGATAATATTCAGATAATTTAGTTTACCAGAATGTGACGCTTGGAGCCAACAAGTGAGAGCTGAGAACCAGCACCAGGACCAAGAAAGAAATACAAACATAACAGAAATGTACCAAATCATCCGATGGAGAAGGCAAAGAAGAACATACTGGTTACAACATGTAATACAATAGATTAGCTCGCATCGCCATGTAGGGCAAGTCGTCAACTAGCCGACCAGCAGGAAGACCACACTATGCCGCGGTTGGCACCATGATATGGACATTTGTGTCGAAAGAAATATTCATGTCTACACAGCCTGGAGGAGCTAGCTAAACCTAACAAACTAGAACTCTGCTGGTTCAAAGGACATAGTGGCATCAAGGGGAACGAAACAGCAGGTGAGCTTGCCAGGAAAGGATCATTACATCCTCTAACAACCCAAGAGGATGAAATACTTTTTGCAAGTACTCTGAAATAAAAAAAAGAGCATAGGACACATGCCCTTCACAAGGTACGCCATCTTACCTCGGGCTGCATGCAATCATAGGTAGCAATTAGGCAACCTAGTAAAATTGCAATATCTAGAACTAATCTGAAATGATTGACCAACATTCTAACTGGCCACTGCCGGCTAAACAAACACCTACACACGATGGGTCTGGTGGACAGCCCGTTATGTGGAGGGTACAATGAAGAACTAGAAACAGCAGAGCATGTAATATGCCTCAGCCCAGCTCTAGTAGGTGGAGCGGCATGTTCGCCGAAACGGTAACATTTATTTAACCAGTATTTACTTTTATTCTCTGATAGGGTTTGATATGAATCCCACGAGCCCTAAGTTTTATTCATGATTATGATTGCACGTGTAGGTAGGCACTTGCCTATTGCGATCCCTATATATGTGCAATCCACCAATATTTCGGAATTATTTAATAATAAATGCTAATGTTATTAATGAAACTTACCCTATTGTCGTGCTGATTGTACTATTTTTCCACTCTATTTGTTCGAGAGCATCTAAATGTGCTGGTCGAAACCGCAAACAAATATTGTTTTGTCGAACGATCACGTGAACCAATCGCGAGCGGCCATAGCCTAGCATTTTTATAAGCCCATTTGTTTTATTTAAGAAGTCAGCCATATTTCGTATATTACGGCGGTGTTTGTAACCGTGATCGTTTTCCCTCCGAAAATTCCGCGTAAAACAGGCCACATTTACAGAAACCAAAAAATACGGCGTACTACAATTGATAATCCAAGAGAAAAGAAGTGTGGGGGAAGACAGCGCATATCCTTTTTAGCTTCGTAACCTGAGGGATTGGTTTTGGGTATCGTCAGGTGATCTATTTCATTCGGATAAATTTGCCACAATGATCAGCACCAGCGGAGATGCTGAACCGAGAAGTATAAGTATTTTTATTGGGAGTTTGGGTTGTTATTAAACAACTAAAGCAGATATAAATAATTTCACTTACCCTTTTACAGTTCTCACTTAATTTTGGAACACGTTTCCTGCAACTCACCGTCAACCTGTGCGGTTCAACAAAGCACACATATTGTTTCACCCAACAATAACGTGGACCAATCGCGTGATAGTGGCCGTTCGTGTTTTATTTTCCAGCCTGTTTGTTTTATCAAGAAGGTACGCCATTTTGTACAACACGTCGTTCGCACGCCTGTTTTACTTCGGCCTAGAATACTCACGCACCAAAGATAAAGAGCTGTGTGTAGTTGATGTCAAGAAATTCACAAAATATACTGAGGGGTGGAACAACTTATATTGAGATGGTAAGTGTAATTTTTTGTCTGTAATTTACGTACTGTATAATAATAACACCCTACGCTTCAATCATATGAGTAAATCCACTCGTTGGTGATAGTGGGGACGCTTCAATCATATGAGTAAATCCACTCGTTTGTATAGTGGGGAGTTTATATAAAACTCAGACTTACCTATTTAATGCTTCATAAAACACAATTACTTTTAAAAAGTTTCATATGCATAATATATGTATTTAAAGGTTGGTGTGTAGCCGTACTCGATCACAATTTCAGTCACATTTTGTTTTTTACGGGCGTGATTGTAGACTTATGGCCGCGCGATTGTTTCGTCAGGTGTGGTAGCCATTTTGTAACACACCACGATGTCGTTTATAAACGTCTATCGCTATGAAATGCAAGTAGAAATGTGCCAAGGACATCAAAGATCGAACATCTCTAGAAGAGTGAGCTTATTACAACCATACAGTAATGGTAATGGATACATACATTTCAGCGGGTACTACCTCTGTCCCTGAACCGATTTAACATTGGATGAGCCCCCAGTTCAAAACGTAAGAATATATAATATATAATAAACCTTTATTGGCATTAACAATCCTCTACACAGTATCTAATAAACTTAAAAATAAACAGAATTATACATCTTTTAGTATCCTTACATCAAAATAATATAATATAATATAATAATATAATAACATAATAACATAATAACATAATAACATAATAACAAAATAACATAATAACATAATAACATAATAACATAATAACATAATAACATAGTAACATAATAACCCCCCATTAGCTATTCAATTACAGAAAAACAAAACAAAACAAAACTTAGATTATATTAAATTTGAATTTGATATTCATATGTACATCAATTATTTATTCGTTCTTCCTTTCCCGCAAAACAAAAGGCAATACTACCCCTATCGTTATATACCACATTTTAGTTCTTTTAGTTGCTTTATTGACCTCATTTCACTCACTCCTCTTCCATCCTCATCTAAAAACTACATCCAATCTTTGTTCACTCTCTTACATCCTTCCTTCACCATACGTTCTCCGTGTTCATTTAACCAGTGCTCCCATTTATCTTCACCCTGACCACATATACCACATTTCCTATAGCTATCACCCATCCAATCCTTAAACCATTCTTCCTCGTTTCCACATCTGAAGCGACAAATCAAGGTTTGTGATCTACTGTGGCCCGCTAGCTGAAGATATTCTGGCAGTCGCTGGTGTACCTGGATTTGCTTGTATCTCCCATATCTAATGTTTTCGATACTACTCTGCCTCTCTTGTGCTTCTACTTCCAGAAGCCTGTCCATTACCAGACCTTCCAGCATGGCGCCACTGTGCTTCAGTGTTTCCACTTCTTCCAAGGACATTCCTACTCTTTCATACATTTGCTTTCTCTCTATCTCCCATTTGCCCATTACTCCCTTCTTTTTTGAGTTACGCTGCATTTCTTCAAATACCTCCTTTATCACTCGTTTGTCATTCGCCTCATACACCTTTCTCTCATACTTTGCTACTTTACAACGTGTATACGTTACAATCATTACCGCATTCATCTCCTGTTTCACTACATAGCTAGGAGTGGTTTTTTGAAGTCCAAGCATGCGCTTCAACCAATACACTTGAAACTTCTCGATCTCAGGCCACTCCCTGCCACCCCATACTTCAGCACCGTACATAATTATACTCCTCACACATACATCCCAAATAGTCTTTTTTATACAAAATGCATCGTCGAAACGTTTCCTCCATTCATTCCACAGACTCTGTGCTGCTGCTCCCGCCTTCTTGCATACATATCTGATGTGTTTATTCATACTGCAAATACTTGAGAACATAACTCCCAGATATTTATATTTATCATATGCTAGCGCCCATATTTGAATTACACAATGAACACATTAAATAGGGTGGGACTAAGCGGACACCCCTGTCGTAATCCTGTTTTTATCCTGAACACATCAGATTCCCTTTCTCCCTCCTTCACTCGCGCCCATGTTTCATTGTACATTCTTCTAATATTCTCGCATATTTGCTCTGACACTACCCATTTATACAAACATTCGACCATCCTCTCACGATTCACCCTGTCGTACGCCGCCTTGAGATCAATAAATACAGTAAACAGTTTACCTCCTTTTTGTTTTAACTCCCGGTCAATCATATATTTTAGCGTCAGTATATGTTCAACTGTACTTCGTCCCTTTCTGAATCCAGCCTGCATACTCGGCACCACGCGTCTTTCCTCCAGTTCTTCTTCTAGGCGCTTAAGTAATAGACTGGCGTATATCTTGTAAATGGAGTCCATTAGTGTTATTCCTCGGTAATTGCTAACGCTTTTGAAAATGGGTATTATATTACCAATTTTCCAGCTGTTGGGGAAACTAGTACCTCCCGTCCATACTTGGTTTATGAACTCTGTTATCTTCCCTACAACCCATTTGCTGGCTTCTTTCCACACTTCATTTCTTATCCCGTCCGGACCAGGTGCTTTTCCATTCTTCTGTGCTTTGACTGCCGCTAGAACTTCCTCCACTTGGAAATCTTCTAATTGTGCCTCGAAGTGTGTTTCATGGCCCTCTTCGTTCGTATTTCCTCCATTTAATAATTCTTGAAAATAGGTTGACCATTGATTCATGTCTATTTCTGCATCTTGTCTTTTTGTATTGCATTCTTTTGCTTCCTTCACGTATTTCCATAGTTCCGCTTCGTTATGGATATTTTGTATACGGTTCCACTCGCGCTTTTTCCACTCCTCTTTTTTTTTCTTCACATGTCTTTTTCCACTGTTTTTTGCATCCATCATCGTGTGGAGGTCACAGTGACCGTCTCTCCACTCCTTCAGTCGCCTTCTTGCTATTATTTTGGACTCCGTATAAGTTTCGTCGTGCCATTGCGCGTGATTTGAGTATTGATTGATAGACATGCACATTTCTAAATTTTCTTTCACCTTCTTAGTTAAGTCAATCGGATTTAATTTTGTCCAATTGGTTGATGGTTTTGATTCTATCTATAAATTTCCTTTTTGTTCTTTCATTCCACGGGTACCTTACCACTGTCACTCGTTGGTTTGCGCTCTGGTGCATGTGCGTTTGTTCACTGGTTGTGATAGTTAGTTCAATCGGCAAATGGTCTGAATTAATCATGTCTCCTATTTTGAACCGACTTGTTTTTTCCCGCGCATTCCTATTTGCTACTACTAGGTCGATAACTGAGGTTCCTCTCGTGTCCACGTATGTCCAATTTCCATCCCGGTCTCCATCAACATCATCATTTAGAACACTCCAGTTTCCTAAGTCCAACCAACCGAGTAACTTTCTTCCTTCACTGTTGATTATTTTATCGTGTGATACACGTTTAGTCATTGAACCAGTTTCATCGATCCATCCCCCTTTCTCCCCAATTCTTGCATTCCAATCCCCTCCTATGACTATCCTAGCATCTGGGTCCTCTGTTGCTATTTTTTCCGCTATTTCCATTATTTTGTCCACATGTCCATTACTATACACTGCGAGTATACACCAATCTACTGCTCCAATCCGGCATTTCAACGCTAACAGTAATTCTGTTTTTTCGATTATTTCCCATCTCTCAACCATATTTTTGTTTATGCCGCATATTCTTCCGCCTTTTGCTCTTCCCATCTTTGATTCCCGAGTCGCAGCTTGGCATATCCAGTCATGTGTCATAGTTAATTTTTGTTTAATTACTTCCCAATCTCGTTCCTCCACCCAGGATTTCTCTATGCTGAATACAGCGAATTTTTTAAAATAATTTCTGATATCCACATCATCTATTTTCCTTCTTAAACCTGCTATATTCCAGAAACCTATTTTAATTTCTCTATCCGATTCGTTTATATCCCTTTTCTTATTAGTTTTCATTGCCATTTGTCGTCTCCATTGATCATTTCTTTTTTGTGGGTATGGTACTATACGTTTTTTGACTCTATTTCCACTAATCCTTGCTTATCTCGCTCCCATCTGTAGACTGTATCATCTACATGTAGTTTTTGGAAAGCAATTTTCACTTTTCTTCCTTCTCCCCTTTTTTCTCTAGCTATTTTCTTAATTTCAGCTTGTATTTTCCTCTCCTCTATCGTTAGGTAACTGTCTATGTAAATCTTAGTTCCCTTCAATTTGTTCTTATTCCTCAGTATTTCCATTCTTTTCTCGAAGGAATCAAGTTCCACCATCAGCACTTTCCCAGCTTTAGATATTTGCTGTATTTTTTTAATTTCTGTGTCTATTCCGGTGTACACTTTCAATAGATTTTTGACCTGGTCGTTGTTAACGTTTTCATTTGAGACTCCCGTTATTATAATATTGTTTTTGTTCTGCTCTTTTTTCATTCTTTCTACCCTCTGCTCCAAGGCTTTTACAGTATTAGTTTTTCTTTCTCCTTTTCCCACTTCTCTTCTTTTATTCTTAATTCTTCTCTGAGCTCTTTAAGTTCGGCGGTGTTGTTCCTCCGCCATCATTTCTTTAAACATTGCCTTCATTTCATTCATCTCTTTATCAGATATGTTCACTTGTTTCTGGTTTTTCAAAACGTAAGTAATTATTTCACTTAAAACTTTAACAGTCTAGTATATTGGTTCTTAACCGGTGCTTCGCGGAGCACTGCTGCTCCGCAAAATACTGGTGCTCCGCGAGCTTGTTGCAAGAGCTCCGCGCAATTATGAAAGCCGAAATTTAATGTTTATAAAGAATATGTTTTAACATCCACTGACAAAACTTACAAAGCCAAATACTTTCACGCGCGCCCCACTCCCCAACCCGCTTGGCCAGCGTGGGGTTTCATGGCTAAACATCTTTCTCTGGTCCGAAGTAGATAAATATAAAAGGAGGATTGAAGTAAATATTGACAGTACTAGGACTGACAGTATTATTGACCGTGTAAAGTGCCTTTATGACTATACTAAATCATTTTGCTACGATTGATACATCCAGGGATACATCATGTTGTGAATTTTCGTAACAAAAAGAACAATTGATTCTGGATTTGTGTTCAAGATGAATATCCAGATCTCTCCATAAGAGCACTGAAGATCTTTCTACAGTGTTCAACTTCATATTTGTGAGACCTATTTTTTAAATTGTTAATCTGCAAAATATTTACGCGATTTTTTGCATCACCATTAAAATCAATTTAAGGAGGAGATTAGGTGTGTGTTCTGGCTGTATTAGTTTTTCTACTAAGGTCCGGTTCTACAATTGATATTTAACCGGAGAATAAGGCTATTCGTGGAATAAGTTTGAGATATTAACACCAATATGTCAATCTTATTCCACGAATAGCCTTATTCTCCAGTTAAATATCAATTGTAGAACGGGCCCTTAATAATAGTAACATATAACAAATATAACTACTTTAAAGGATTTTCATCCCCACCACCACAGTTTTTTTTTAAACAAGAGGAAAAACAACATTTATTATACAACCAACTGTAATAATAATAATCATCATAACCAATAATTAACAATATTCAATATTAGTTTGTTTTTTTAGTAGTAAATATATAATATTTATTCGCTACATATGTTTCTCCAGTATGTAATAATTAGGACGTGGCACAGCTTCATTTAAATATTGTAACAAAAACAAATCCCTCTGTGCTGCAGGCAGCACCTCATCACAGTATTAATAATTTACAAACTACGCTAGAATCCTGCGGATTTAATTGATTTTCAACGAAGCAGTCGAGTTTGGGAGGTGGTCAGCGCAACACCAGCGCCGCGGGTCACTTTTTGTACAGCCCCAGTCGCACCGCAACGTCTTTATTTTGGCGCGAGCTTATGCTGACGGGGAAGGGGTTGTAGATGCGGCTGGGGGAGCGCGATTCGGATGCGCGTGCCTCACCGCCGCCCTCGGCGTTAAGCATTTTCGAGTGGTCAGCTTTTAGAATAAGACTGTTGAATTTTTCATCCAGGTTTCTACTGTACTCGAGGATGCTGCTGTATTTAGAGTTTTTGTCGATTTCTATTAGGCTGTTTTCCGCTACAGGCGAGCCTAGTTTGTGTCGGAATTTTTCCAAGTTATAATCAGCAGCGGATAAGTCGGATGGTTCTATGATTGATTTAGAAGATGCAGCCTCTGAGATTTCATTAAATTGTAATGAACTTTTATTCAATTCAAGTGGCAGAGTATTTTCTGATTTCATAGAAACTAGTTTTTGTATTGGATCGTTTGAATCCAATTTTGAAGTTGAAGGAGGTATTGGTTGGTCTACCTCCGGAATCACTGGGGCTTGCTGTCCTGAATTTCTTAATACACAGTCTTGATGACTAGCATACATTTCTTGATTTGAATCATGTATATCTGTGTTTGAAGATGAATGAGTTATTTCTTGTTCCACCTTTGTGCAGGTTTTAGAACTCATTGAATCTGTCTTTCTTGTATCAGAAACCCCATCATCTTCACAATCGTTACTACACGCAGAATATATCTTTTCGTTTGTTTTGTTAATACCTTGATTTGCAATTGAATGAGCTACTTTTGTGTTTACTTCCGAACTTATTTTGGAGCTAATTGAATCTCTCATAAAAGCTAGTTTAGAAATTGAGGGAGGTACGTCTGAAATTTTAGAACTTATAGAATCTTCTATATTATGCTGTATTGACTCATGATGGGATTCATTAATCAATTCATCATTATCACTAATATCTTTACCATATACAGACACTATTTTTTTATTTATTTCACACATGCCTGGTTTTGAAGATGCTTTTAGACCTACATCTGTAATTCCTTTAGAACTTACTGGATCTCCAACAACTCGCTGCCTTGAATCAGTTACCTCCTCATTAATACAATCATTATTATTCAAACAATATATTCCTTGATTATTTTCATTAATACCTGTTTTTGAAGTTGAAGGTATTACAGTTTGGTCCAACCCAGAAGTTATTTTAGAACTTACTGTATCTGTTACAACTATCTGCCCTGAATCATATTCTTTCTTATAAACAGAATATAATTTTTCATTTGTTTTACTCATGACTGTTTTTAATGTTGATGTTGACTCGTTTTCGTCTATTTCTGAAGCTATTTTGGAACTTACAATTGTTGTTTCCAGCTCTAGCCCCGCTATGATTTTCAAACTCATAGCATCTCTAAATTTCTCTCCTGTATCATCACAGCTACAATCATCAGTATACGCAGAATATTTATTTTGATTAGTCTCACTCATGTCTGATTTTAGTCTTGACTCCTTCAACTTGTCATCTACCACTGAAACAATTTTAGAATTAATTGGGCCTTCTTTAAGCGAACTACTTGTATCATCAATACCACAATATTTCACATCCCCGGAATTTCTATTTGTATTTCTTTCACTTATGTCTGATTTCAATTTTGAGTCCTTCAATTGTCCCACTACTGAAGTAGTTTTATAAATAATTGAGTCTCCTTTAAGCTGGTGTTCTGAACTACGTGTTTCATTAATACCACAATCTGCTAAAGTATCGGAATATTTTTGTTTATTCGAGTCGTACAAACCTGATGTTGTAGTTATAGCATTTATGGTTTCATCTAAATTTGAAACCATTATAGAATCGATTGAACATTCATTAAGCCCTATGTTACAGTCATTATTTTGATTTTCTTTTTTAAAATGTACACCTTCTGTATCGAGCTTTTTTGATGTACCATGAGTTTCAGGTGGATTTTTGACATTCGATTTATGACTTACCTCCTTCGATTTTGCTTGTGTAATAATTTTCTCTCTAGCGCTACTCAGACTGAGCTTAAGTTCCTCTAGTTCGTCATACAAAATTGTCCTACGGGTTTGAGCTGACATCATTCTAACTTGTTCATCCTCTAGTTGCTGCTTAGCGCTTGCATCTTGATCCGCATCACAGGCTTTACGAAATTCTTGATATTTATCCTGCTCGATTGAAAACTGTTGAAAGTTTGTAAATTCATCAGACTCGTGATTTGTAAAATTGTAATCATTTGAGGTCTTGTGGACACTTGTACATTTATCCTCAATCTTGATGTTTGGAAAATTCCAATTGCTTTCTTGTGGAATTGTTTTAATTTCAATTAGATTCGACGACTGTTTAAAATCCTGATTTTTATTACCATGAACTTGCAAGATTTCTTCATCTAATCTGCCTTTTTCTTCTTTAACATCTGTAGATATTGCTGGGTAATTTCGGCTTTGCTCTATCAATTCCTTCCTACAACTGATATTATCAAAACGCCAATTTTCGTCTACTTCAGGCTTTTCATCTTCTTCCATTACACCTATTGGTAGTTGTTGGTAATTTAATTCTTTTTGATTAATAGAATCATCAAAAACAGTTCTTCCTTTGCTACTCTCCCCTTCAGACACCTTATCTTCATATTCTGTTAAACCCGTTTCTATTCCTTCATTCATATCATGTTTAATTTTTATATTGTGAAAATCTTCCAATGCCAAATGCTTTCTATCAAAACCTATATTTTTGTTTTCTTCTTGGATATGCTGCAGCGTCGTTTCAATCAGCTTCTGATTATTGATCTGTTTCGACAAAGTATCGACCCCAAAAAATTCATTACTAAAACCAACATTTTTATTATCCTCACTTTCTTTATCGGAATCATTTGTTAAAGCTTCCACCTTGAATTGTTGCGATTTTTTACTGTGGGCTCCCAAACAGAACATTTGATTGGTATAGCCAGTATTTGTCTTCTCTTCAGGTGAAGTCAATTTTGTTTGACTTAAAATAGTTTGATCAAAATCATCTGTTAACAATTCACCAACTGTATGTTGCTGCACGTTTTGCCTGTCCATTTTTGGATCAGATTGTTTGGAAAACTCTGCTAGTGATTCTTGTTCATGCTCCGTTTTCAATTCCTGTTTTTTGAATGGTTTAGAACATTCTAGATATTCACTTTGTAATTGTTGTTCGCTTTTATTATCAAATTTTTGAATATGAGATGTTTTAGAAAAATTATCTTTCAATTCGCCCGTTTGTTGCTGTTTGTCTAAATATAACTGTTTTAAATCATGTGAATTTTCTGTGTCTGCTATTGCTTTATAATTCTGTAACGTTTGTTTCTTACTACTACATTTTTGATAGTCAGCAGTTGTTTCTAAACGCTCGTCTAGGCTAGCACCAAATCCAAATTGTTTATCTAAATCTGAAGATGATCTAGATTCTTTGTCACCAATACATTTTTCATGTTCTAACTTTGTAGTTGTTCCAACAAGCTCATCCAGACTAGCACTAAATCCAAATGTTGTATCAAGATCTGAAGATGATATAGATGATTTATAACCTTGATCGACGCTTTTACTATACATCAAATTATGTTTGATTCTAGCCAGCTGCTTATGTGTAGCAATATTTTGTGAAGAAAATATTTGTGGGTCAGTGCCAGGCTGAGAAGATTTGATTACTTGAACTGTTCGAGATTGATATTTAGTTGGATGTGTTTCTTCAAGTGTTTGAGATGCTAAATTCCTCTTTAAAAGCTGTACTTCATCATCTACAAGCTCACTAAAAGTTACGTTTTCGCATTTCGAGGTCGGAGAAGTTTTATTTAGTTCTCCATCGGTCTCTTTTAATTCGCTATCAAACCATTCAGAATTTATAACTTTTTCATATTTCAAGTTTGGCATAGTTACAGAACTATTGTCTTCTTTATTATAAACAATTTCTTCAAATCTTGTATCTTTTTGTAACGCATTAGTAACATTATCAAGCTCTTTGGAGCTTAATTTTGATGGCATAACAGTTTTGTTCAATCCCATATCATACGTGTCTTTATTTGGTCTATCAACGCTAATGACATTATCTAGACATTGCAAATCTTTATGTTCAGATAGGTGTATAGCATCAATTTCACCTCTATTTCCTTCCTCGGTACTTATTGTATGCGAATCCCTTGTAAATTTAGCTCTCGACATTTCTAATTCTTCATTAACATCTTTTTCAGTTTGATCACCTCCAAAGTCTGATTCTCTTGTTTGTAGCTTACTTCCAAATGTCGAGCCTGATTGAGATGGTTGCAAACAAATTAAATTTTCCTCATCCAATTTTGTTTCTACAGTATCAAAAGATACAGCACTAAACTTGTATTTTAATAGTAAATCATCTATGCTCTTGGAGTTACAGACTTTGGAGGGTACTGGCAATAATACAGGTTCGGAAATCTTTGTGTGTAATATATTATCTTCTTCATCTTTTAAAAAATCTTTCCGCATTGTAGTAACCTCATCATTCATTACTCCTTTTGCAAATAATGTATTTGCAGCCTCAGTTTTTTTCTCATCTACAGCCAAGTTATTTAATGGCATTGACTGATTTTGCTTGCTTTGTGTACTTTTATTTTCAATAATGGCTCCTTCTTCTCGTGTAGACTTATCTCTTGTGGTTATATCTATGCTAAAAGTAGACAAGTTCAAGTCATGCTGATCTAAATTTGCTTGTGTTCCATGGTATTTCTCTATAAAATAATCAGTTTTCCGGGTTCCTTCCTCTATAGCCATTGATTGTAATTGGGCTTGATTTCCATCGAAAATATCCCCAGTTTGCCTGCTATCCGAAACACATTTATCATCATTTTTTTCTACTTGTGTTAAAACTTCTGTATCGGAAGTAGATTTCCTTATATTATCAATCTCATTAGTATCATGATAACTAGCTACATTTAAATTAATTTCTGCTTCCACCAAAAACGTTTGAATTGTACTAATAATTTCATCCTCATTATTTGTAGTTTGTTTTTCATTTGTTTTGAGATGTATATTACTATTTTTAGCTTCGATCAAAATTACATCCTCACTAGCTCTGTCATCAATATGAATTTCTTTACACCTCCATTCGGGCACATGGCTACCATGTTCAAACACATTTCTTTTATATTCCCCTGAATCTACTTTCAAATCTTCAATCATTCTATTTGGATCTGAATCCCGAGCCAATTCAATTGTTTCTAACTCGGACATGCTTTTGTTTATAAAATCCTTTTTAGTTTCAATTACAATTAAAGAATCCGAATTGCTCTTCCTCAAACCATCATCATCGCCAAGCAAGTACGTTGTTTTTGCAGGTACCCCTCTAGTTGTTTGGTCTATAATTGCATAATCTGACCTGCTTGTTTTTAGTAGTTCTTCATGAGTAGAATCAGTTTTAGTTATAGTTAAAGCAGATAAATCTAAATTTGTTGTAGTTAATTTTGCACTTACAGAATCATCATTTTGTTGGCTTGTTTTAATTAATGTACCGCCAGTGGTAATCGTATCAAAAGTTTGTGGCACATTGGGTGAAGCAAAATCTAATTCCGTGTCTTCATTCGTCGGTGTTACTTCTTCATCGTTCGGTAACGGGGGAGGCGATGGGGTTAGTCGCGATTGGCACTGCAGTATCCGATGTAAAATCAACGAATTTTCTTGGATGATCTCCAAAGCCCGTACACTGTTCTTGCGAGCGTATTTAACTCGTTCTTGCTCGGAAGCATCCTCGATGCTCTCCTCACTAGATGTTTTTTCTTTGAATGATTTAACGCGTTCCACCAAAAACTGCTCGAAATCGAACCCGTCCTCCGAAACAGTGCTATCAGATCGCTCCACTAGATTACTAATTAAGTCCGTATCAAAAATATCACTTTCGACCGGTGGAGGCGGTTGCGGTGGTTGCGGCGGCACGTTATTGTCTACTACTGGATTGTCAACGGGCAATTGAGGCACTTCTTCGTCGGAAGAATGTCCGCCACCGGGGTCATCACACAATTCCGTGTCAGAGGATGAGGACGAGGATGACGAGTTTCTGCGTGTGTCTTTCCAGTGGAGGGTTTTGGGGGGTTGTTGTATTTGTTGTCGTGCTGGTGGCACGGCTCCTTTCGGCGGGCCTAAGCGTTTCGCGGGCACTAACGCACTTTTCCCCAACAGGAGGTGGTTCATTGCGACCGGCACTGGACGCGTCGTTTGACGTGCAACGGCTGCGTTGAAAATAATATGTGCTTGACGCTGACGTTGTTTTAATTTCGTGTATTGCTTTTTGAGGACACCTATGTCTAATACTAGTCTGTCTTTGTGGTAGACCTTTAGCCGATTGTCTTCCTGGCGAGGCGCTGCGGTTCCCCACGGGTTTATGTTGTAGAGGTAGTGTTCTCGGAGGTTGGCTAGCTCTGGGAGAGGGCCTATCGTTACGATTCCTTTGACGAGGGTGTTCGCGTCTATTAAGTCGAACTCTAGGATGTCTCGCATTAGTAAACCCATCACGCAGTAGAATTCGTCCGCACTTTTAACAGCCATTATTCGATCCGCGAGCACCTGCCATATTGCTAGAGAGGTGCGCAGCAAGATCTCATTGCCTTCCAGCAGGATTAGATCCCATACGCGTAACACAGTTAGATGAGGCAAGCAGTTGCAGAATAACGTTAAGAACCTGGTATAATTAAAAATATTTAGCATGGGTGGAGTTACGGTCATGTTAATTCAGTATTTACCACTGCATGGTGAATACGTTTGTGAGCGGTGGCTCGTAGCTGGTGGTACCTTCTTTCGATGCCACCTGTAGGGTGTCCAGGTGACGCGAAAGACGCGGCAGTTTCGCGCGTAGGAGCTCTCTGAAGACGGCCATGTCGACGGAAAGGCCACGCAGACTGTCGGCGAAGTAGGACTCGGGCAGGACGCCCTCGATGAGGTAGATCATCAGTTTGAGGGCGTCCGACTCACTCTTCTCCGTTACCTGCAGGATGAGCGCGGCGAGCATGTTAAAACCTTGACAATAACCTATAACAAATATTCATCAATATAGGATTGCGTACAATATAATTAATAAAATAGAGAATTAAAATTGCAAATTAAGTTCTGTTAAGCCTGGTGTCCTCATGGACGTAAACAAATCTCGCGCTATTAGAAGTAGGATAATAATTCAACCAGATTGGGCCTATAAAATATTACCCTGAATTAGCTCTAGTATATTTGAAAGCCGATAGTAATAAAACGTCTAATGTCTTACTAAAATATTTTCTCTATAAAAATGGTTTAATTGCGGCGGAAAGGCCTCACGGCTGAGTTTTTTTTTTGGTTTCATTATTTTTCCCTATCTGCATAGCTATTTTCATACATTTAAAGCAATTTTCATTAGTTTAACTTCTTTCTTTACTAATATTTTTTTACCCAAACAGCCACACAAATATAAAACATCATTATATAGGGATATACCAAATTATATCTATATTTATTGGGAACTTTTATGTAAAACCGATGATGACAGCGCGGAGGAGGGCATCCTTAAGCAACTGCAATATAAGAATGGATCAATAATCGATATCTGGCAACGACAGTGAGCATAGTGGGTAGGGAATTACAGAGAGGTGAGTGAATGGTTATGGTTATGGATGGGAACGGCTTGAAAGTATTCAAAAAGATGGCCGTGGGAGAATAAGTGGGGAAGGGAGTGGGAATAGTGGGAGAAGGGGTATTTTAATAATGAGTAATGGCAAGGAGGCATTAAATGTAAAAAAAAACTACCTTTACTTCTACATTACAGAAATAATCAACTCAACATGATATCTAATACAAGTAGAAATATAACAATCCTCCCTGGTAGATTGTTATATTTCTATTTCCACTAGATATCATGTTGAGTCAATTATTTGCTGTACTGTAGAAGTAAAGGTAGTTTTTTTCATTAATAAGCTTGAATGAAGTTGAATCCAATAAAAAATCTTGTTATACAAAGTTCATCTTTAAATCGCAATTAAATTGTGATTATTGAATTCTGAACATCTGTAACTATTCAGCTTATAATTAAATATATATTCAAGAAATAATTTATGTCCTCGTATAGTATCGATTCAATGAATTTAATATTACAATGATTTCCTTCATTATTAATCAGAGAATATTGTCCTTTAAATCAAGCTATTGCACAGGTTTTTTTTAAATTCTTTGATCCGCAAACCTGACCTAAATACATTTTGGCAGTCGCAGGCACTGCGCACTTTTTCAAATTACGACGTTGTGAAGGCGAGGGTGAGGGTGAGGGGTGTATTTAATTCGACGCCCAGGGGTGAGTTATGCACGAGGAAATATATGGCACAATAAAATAATAAACCGCAAATAAACCAAACGTTACAATTTTAACGATTTGAATATATAGCGGTTTTATGAAGTTTTCAAGTGCACCATTAATTTACTTTAAATTATTTAACTATAAACGTGTTTCTAGGCGAAGTGAAGAATGTTAATATAAAAGCAACTCTGATTCAAACGCCTCAGTTCATAACATAATTTGACAACTACAAAATAAATAACATACAAATAAACAATAAGAAGACAAATGTCGCGACATGGAACGTGCGTAGCCTCTATAACAGGGTTTAGTATACATAACATAACTACTTTTTATCTTTAAAATGCTCGTAAGTATGTAGTCTAATCGGTTTCCTAAGTATACTAAGTTACGTTATTCGTATTAGTATTAAATTACGAAGGAATAGTAGTAGTAGTAGTATATTTATTTACCATGCCAAAATACAATGGGTGTGAAAAGTCAATACAGAGGACTTTTCACACCTATTGTATTTTGGCATGGTAATAGTAAGTCTATATTTTCTTCAAAATTGTATTTATTCAGTATCATATCGTTAATTTTTAATGCTATTTGAAGTATAAGAGGTGTACGCTGTGCTTGCATGCATTCTCATATTTATAAATACACATTTACATTGGTACCGAATTTTAAGTTGGCAACACTGGCTATTTCCCGCACTAGTGCGGGAAGTAGTATTTCCCGCACCCAAATCAATGCGGGAAATGACTTGTCTTAGGACATGAGTAGAAAAATAAATATACTACTACCACTACTGCTACTACTACTATTCCTTCGTAATTTAAATACTAATACGATTAACGTTACTTATTACGTAGACTACTATAACAATCTATTATGAAAATATGAGCTGTTAAAATAAGAATCTTTGAAAACTGCAAAAAATATATTTTTTAAACTACAGCAGAAATCTTTCAATTCTATTATCTCAAACATTTTGCGAGTTGGAAATTGTCGTTTAAATTTAAACGGCAATCTCCGCTGCTGATGATTTTCCACACCGACTTTTCGGGTAATGCGCGGGTAGTAGGGAGGTAATTACACTCTGCAATTAACCGTGGCCGGGAAACGTGTAGAGTGCCATCAGAAGAACATTATTAGAATGACGCAGTTTAGGCAGGCCTCAAGAGAATTTGTAATTCCTCTGGGGGGGCGACGGGCCAATTAGGAGGCATTACAAAGTTCCTTATGTCGGAAAATGTTACCGAATAGAACGACGGAAACTTTTAAGAGAATTATCTCTAAATAAGCCGAAAGTACATAACATTTATTTGTGGGAGTTTCTTATGGCGTATGTTGCATCCCTACTTTTTGAATTCTGCACTTAAATAAATAATAGTATCAGTCACTGTAAAAGGGTGGTTACTAATTAGATAAGGGCTCGTTCTTATCATGAGCGGTCAAACATTAATCGTAAGTATTGAAATATCAACTATATTTCTATAATATAAAAACGAAAACAATGTTTTGAAGCCGACCCACGTATCATTTATGACTTGTGCTGTCAGTACATGTCGTGACAATTCGTCAAATAATTAATTTCATTAGAAAAAAGTAACGAATAAATAAATAGTGATGATGATGATGTTGAAATAGATACTATTTATGCTGCTCAATTTACATATAGAAAAACACAGCCACATTTTTGTGTGTATATTAAAACATAAACATTTCAGAGAAAGAATGCAAAAATAATAGCTATCATAATTCCCAGCATACATTCAAAACAATGCCCCCGCAACTCGCATATTTTTATGACAAAAACCTTTATATTTTTCATATACACCGTTCTAAATATAGCCAGGGCAGCCAATTACCCACCCCCCGTGCAACCTTTCAAAAACTCACCGACAGCCTTATTCCACCGCGCGTAGGCCAGCAGCACGCGCTTCAGCAGCGCCTGGTTTTCCTGGCCATCCTTGCCACAGAACAGACTGCAGCCGGTGCGGTGCAAATCCTTCACGATTTGCACCCCCAGCTCAGCATCCGCCGGGTGCGACCACTCGCTAAGACAGTCGTGCTCCACCCGCGACCACTCGATCCCCTTGGCGGTGAGATGGCGATCCGCGAGGGACAGCCACATCCGGCGCCGGAACTCCGCGGGGATGCCTTCCGGCAGCTGTGACACCATCTTCATAGCCGAGTGCCATTGCGAGAAGCCCGACTCGCCCGGCAGGGGCTCTATCGAGAATCGCATCTCCGGGGAAAATTCTGGAACACCTACACACCAAAATTGTACAGAACAATATAAGAACATAATATTTATTGTAGAACGTTTATGCACAAAACACTTTAGGACCCTACAAATGGCCCATTGTACATTATGACTACTTAACGGGGATAAACTAGACCGGAATGTATGTAGTTCCGGTTCGTGAAATCTGCGCTCGTTATCGTTACGCCTCACAAAGTAATTTTAGCGTTTTAGCCTGGTTAACCTTTACGCAAAATATGAACGTTCCGCTTCGTTACAATTTCCATTACGAGCCCTAAACTGAATAAATCCTAAAATGAACATGTGTGTCAAGTTTTAGTTAACTGTCTTTCGTTTATCACTCTGGGCTGGTACGGGCTTATTGTTTCTTGTTCTATTTGCCGCTTCTGATGCGAATAATTCTACCTCGTCCCTTACAACCGACAGTGCACGACCACAAGACCGCAAGACCTTAGCAATACTGCACGCCACGGGGGCGACTAGCAATGATAAACCATGCTAAACGAAAGCGCCTTTAGTTGTACAGTTGGGTTATTCTCATCCTACTCGTAATATACATTGCGAGAGTTCATACCCCACTGTGTGCATTTTCGTACAGTTTTTCAGGTGTTCAGATGTTAAAGCAAATACCGGGTAAACATAACGTATAACTACAAAACAGTGTTTCTACCCAATAGTGGTCTGAGCTATTGATTCTCTACTTATGCTAACCTTAAATGAGCTTATAGATAGTAATTTAAACTTATCTGGAAGATTGTTATAAACTTTATAAAACTAGCTGAAGTGATGGACCTTTAGACAAGCCTTTTACATGTTACGGGGAGATATAAGTCCTCTAAACCTGGTTGTTAAATTATGAATGTCTGAACGAAATTGAATTTTATTATAGAGGTAGGGTGGCGATTTAGATCTAATTACAAGTACAAATAATAACACTATAATTTTCTCTGATTCTCCATGGATAGGTATGCTCCTATTTCTGGTTACTTGTATGATATGTGCAATAATATACTCCTTGTTATGCTTAAGACAGGCATTTTGAATTTTTTAAATTCGTGCTGCAGTATGTATATACATCAATTTCCCCGTGATAAAAAGGAACACAATTAGTAAAGTTTATCAAAACGACAGCTTCACATAACTTAGTTCTAATAGAGATTGGTAGATAGACCCAGTGAGCATATAACTTTTCAAGTATCCGGTAAACTGTATATCAGTGGTCTTTAACCGGTCCTCCGCGGAGCACTGGTGCTCAAGTGTTCCAAGTGCTCCGAGGATCATGGAAGTCGAAATTGAATGTTGGCTCATCTACTGTAACAGCTGTAATTGACTCTTTGATTTTGGTACACCGCGAGTTTTTCTTATGATCAAAAGTGCTCCCTGAATTTAAATTTGTGATATTATTTTACATTCTATATTTAATTTGGCTCAAAATAAGCTATTTTCTAATAATTTTCACCCAAAAATAAAGTCTGCAAAAAGGTACGAGCTGTTTTTCATTAATCGACAAAGTTATAAAAAATGATAAAAAATCAAAGATTTAAGAAATTTTAAACTATGATATTATTTTACATTCTATATTTAATTGGACTTAAAATAAACCATTTTTTGATCATTTTTACCCAAAAACAATGTCTGCAGGAGGGTTTTCATGGTACGAGCTGTTTTAAATTGGTCGACCGAGTTATAAAAAATAATAAAAAATCAAAGATTTAAGAAATTTAAAGTTATGGTATTATTTTACATTCTATATTTAATTGGGCTCAAAATAAGCCGGTTTTTAAAATAATTTTCACCAAAAATCTGCAGGAAGATTTTTATTGTACGAGCTGTTTCGAATGAATCAACTAAGTTATAAAAAATGGTAAAAAATCAAAGATACCAGAAATTTTAATTTATGATATTATTTTACATTCTCTATTTAATTGGGCTTAAAATAAATCATTTTTTGATCATTTTTACCCAAAAACAATGCCTGCAGGAGGGTTTTCATGGTACGAGCTGTTTTAAATTGGTCGACCGAGTTATAAAAAATAATAAAAAATCAAAGATTTAAGAAATTTAAATTTATGGTATTATTTTACATTTTATATTTAATTGGGCTTAAAATAAGCCGGTTTTTAAAATAATTTTCACCAAAAATTAAGTCTGCAGGAAGGTTTTTATTGTACGAGCTGTTTTGAATAAATCAACGAAGTTATAAAAAATGATAAAAAATGAAAGATTTCAGAAATTTTAATTTATGATATTGTTTTACATTCTATATTTAATTGGGCTTAAAATAAACCATTTTTCGATCATTTGTATCTAAAAATAATGTCTGCAGAAGATTTTCATTATACCAGCTGTTTTAAATTCATCGACTGAGATATAAAAAAGAATAAAAAATCAAATATTTGAGAAATTTAAGTTTGTAATATTATTTTACATTCTATATTTAATTGGGTTCAAAATAAGCCATTTTTAAAATAATTTTTCCTAAATAAAGTACAGAGAGGTTTTTATTGTACGAGCTGTTTTAAATTCGTCGACTGAGTTATAAAAGATGATAAAAAATCAAAGACTTAAGAAATTTAAATTTATGATAATATTTTATATTCTATATTTAATTGTGCTTAAAATAAATCATTTTTTGATAATTTTTACCTACAAATAATGGCTGCAGGATGGTTTTCATTATACGAGCTGTTTTAATTTTGTCGACTGAGTTATAAAATAGAATAAAAAATTACAGATTTGAGAAATTTAATTTCATGATATTATTTAACTTTCTATATTTAATTGAGCTCAAAATAAGTCGTTTTTTTAAATAAACTTCACCAAAAATAAAGTCTGCAGGAAGGGTTTTATTATACGAAGTGTTTTTAATGAATCGACTAAGTTATAAAAAATTATAAAAAATCAAAGATTTGAGAAATTTAAATTTATGATATTATTTTACATTCTATATTTAATTGGGCTCGAAATAAGCTATTTTTTAATAATTTTCATCGGAAAATAAAGTCTGCAGGAAGGTTTTTATTGTACGAGCTGTTTTTTTATTAATAGACTAAGTATAAAAATGATAAAAAAATGTGGTAGACCGCCGACTATAATTTAAAGTGATACAAAATTTAGCTACCCCTACTATAGACTATCTGGTTCGAACTTCCCAACAATTTCCCAGTGCTCCATACGAAATAACGAGATCTGTTTCACTGAACTGGTTTCGACATTTTATTTGCATATTAGAAGTGATTTCAATTTTATTGATTCATACAAAATCAACTTCTGATTTATAATTATGTAAACGAAAATATAGGGGTTCTGTATTTATCACATGCTGACTTGTATAAATAATCTACGTTACAATTTGATTCCGGGATTTTAATTTAAAAGCCGTATTTATTCTTGCATTCGCCTCGCGCGCTTCCCCGAACTGAAACCATAATTTATACGCGCGGATAAGCTGATTACGGGATGATTGGGTAAGGAAAGGTGGGGCGAATGGAAGGGCCCGTAAATATGTGGCTTAAATGAAACTAAGCCGGACGAATTTGACTCATGTGAAGAATGTAATCTTTATATGAGTCATTTACATGAAATTAGCATATGTTGAGGGTTTTGAAATTTAATAACACTAGTTGTAATTGGATACGGGGTGCAACAAAACTAGTAGCGCTTATTGATGATTTTAGCAACACTTAAGGTGCTTTTATTCTGATATAAAAAAATTAATTATATTTTTTTATTATAATAAAATCCATATAAAATCACTATTCTTATATACAAAAAGCCTTACTAATCAAAAAACATACTAATGGCTGGTTAAATCTATAATAAAAAGTATTATTAATCATATATGAGTATATTAAAATACTTAAATTAATTCCCTTCAAACTCAAAATAAAAAATCTACTTAAACACAACAATTTAAAATAAAATAGAAGACAGGGAACAAACCACAGCACGCCTCGATACCGTTAGCCCGAGATGGTAAATCCACCATAAATCCTATCTTATTAGGACCTATAGGAATTTTAATATAGCCTAAAACTTTATATTCTATCAATTTTTAAAAAGCCACTCCAACTAAAATACAAATTATTAAAATTGGACGTCTTTCTGCAGGAAGGAATCAACTCACAACATATGTTTGTTTCTCTTACCTTTATCCTCAAGGTAAACAATTTCTGTAGAAATCATCCCACGAAATATGTTTGTTTACCTTTACTCAAGGTAAACAAATTAAGTTGACGAAATAAAAAAATATAGCTCTAAAGTTTTAGAAGTCCAAAATTAATCTGAGATGAATAGATAATTTTTAATTTATGTAAATCTTTGAATAAATTTTTATATACATATTTTTTCTTAACTTTAACATTAGGTGAATTGGTTCCTTTCTGTAGAAAGACGTC
Source organism: Lordithon lunulatus (assembly GCA_963942505.1). NCBI lineage: Eukaryota > Metazoa > Arthropoda > Insecta > Coleoptera > Staphylinidae > Lordithon > Lordithon lunulatus. Next base: position 38,129,965 of record OZ012671.1, read on the forward strand.
CTATTAATATTCTCACCACTATTAACATGCAACAATATTTTAATCGTTTTAAGCTACACCACTGTCCCAGTTGTCTTCCTAGCGCACAGAGACATTTTCATCAGATAATACGTGTATTATGTTCGGGCGCATTTTCCATTGTTATCTTCACACAAAACCCTGATACCTATACCGTTTCTGTATTCAAAGCCTCCATCACGACCTCGCGCATTTCAATTTACCCTGCACAGAGAAGTTATTTTGGGACGAATAAAAGATATCCAGCACGCGCATTAATTAAACCGTCCCTTATCGGCGCAATCACCTCCAGAGTAACAATGATACTCTATAGACAGAATTTGTGATGGGTAAATATTTGCGATCACTCTGTCCGCGTAAATAAAGCTGCTTGGGGGCGGTAAATGTATACGGCACGCGAAGTGGACTATAAAAGCGGATTGGGGATGTGAAAACAAAATTGTCGTGAGGTGGTGGAACATGTGTTTCTCGAGAGTGGATTTGATAATGTTTTTATACAGTATCTAGTGTTCGTACTTTTATATTTTTCAAATAAAGAAACTAGGAACGGTGGAGAAATAACAGCTGTTTTTATTGTTTGATCATAAACGTATGTAAAAGTCACCCAATATTTGAGTCTGTGAGAATGAAAGTGGCGTAAATCACATTTGAATTGTTTTGATTTTGATTTTGCGCTTAGTATTTATGTAAATCAACGTACGCAGTTTTATTTATGAATAAATTTATTTCAAGTCTGTAACTGCGCACGTCTCTTTACATAAATACCAAATCCAAAATCTTCTTATTTTCAAAACAATTCAAATGTGACTTATATGAGTGTGTGCGAATGAAAGTGGAGTCATTCGCACACACTCATATGTGGGCCAAATAAAACATTTAATCTAATATCATAGCATGAGATTATTTTCCGTTTAGAGTAGACAGGTATACTCTATATTTAAATATGTATTAATTGAAAAAAATGCATGTATATATTAAAAACTTGAGTGAAACTTGAACGAAAAGTATTGCCCGGCCTATTATTTCTTGTACAATTTTTTTTTCTGATCTACACAGTTTATAATAAAGGAGATGAATAAAACTACTATGTTTTTTATTTTTATTCATCTCCTTTATTGAAAATGAATTACCACGTAGTAGACGCCGATACCATTCAATTTCTACACAGTTTATGTTTTACCTAGAGCAGTCTTGGATGAAAGTTGTTCACGTTTCTTCATGAATATAGTACAATGTAATTCACGCTTATGTGTGAATTACATTGTGCTATATTCATGAAGAAACGTGAACAACTTTCATTCAAGACTGCTCTAGGTAAAACATAAACTGTGTAGAAATTGAATGGTTCTGGCGTCTACTACGTGGTAATTCATTTTCAATAAAGGAAACGAATCAAAATAAAAAACATAGTAGTTTTATTCATCTCCTTTATTATAAACTGTGTAAATCAGAAAAAAATTGTACAAGAAATAATAGGTCGGGCGATACTTTTAGTTACTGTATATCATAAAATACACTAAGAACATGTGTATTTTATGAAATACAGGTCTTAATTAAAAACCTGTGTAAAACTTGAACGAAAATGATTGCCCGACCTATTATTTCTTGTATAATTTTTCTTCTGATTTACACAGTTTATAATAAAGGAGATGAATAAAACTACTATGTTTTTTATTTTAATTCGTCTCCTTTATTGAAAATGAATTACAACGTAGTAGACGCCAAAACCATTCAATTTCTATACAGTTTATGTTTTAGAGCAGTCTTGAATGAAAGTTGTTCACGTTTCGTCATGAATATAGTACAATATAATTCACGTCACATTGATCTCGATTTTCTTTGATTTTCGTTTATTGTTTTTTTTAATTTTCTTGGTTTCGTGTGTCCTTTTTTTAATTTGTTAAAGGACATTAAGGACATTAACAGATTTAAAAAGGGCACATGAAAGCAAACAAATAAAAAAAAACAATCAACGTAAATCAAAAAAAATCGAGACTAAAAAAAATGTTGAGTCAAATGTATCAAGCTATCAAAAATAAATTTTACTAAGCCATTAAAACACTCAAGTGCTGATATAAATGCACACTGCATTGTATTTTAATGGCTTCATTAAAAATGCAAAAAAGATTTTAAAAATATTATGAATACCATGTAATGGTCTATGATTTTATATCGGATTATCACCATGTTCATTAAATTGTTACGTTTACACTGTAATAAACATTATTTAGATTGCATGTAGCCGTTTGCTGTGATATTTGTTTCATGCATGTAATATGTGTTGAATTCACCACCGCACCAGCGTATGGATTTGCTCTTGAATCAATTTTTCATTTGTTGACTACGCCAGGATAAAGTTTTGCGCTTGAAGCCCGGGCTTCCTTGTAAATATTTACGACTTTGATGGTCCATCACGTGCCGATCAATTGGGGCCGCGTGCATTGTTTCGCGAAGGCCTCCAAGGAATGTCAGAGTGCAAGCAAGCTATGATCGATCCTCAGCTCGGGCCAAGAATAGAATTTTAATAGCAAATTATCACATTTTACTCGAAAATATATATCGTTTTATAGTTCTAAATAAAATAATTGCCTTAGGTGTTAAATATATGTTTACAAGAACTTTTATTGTTGTCTGATGCCTAATTCCTGTTGTTCCATTAACCTTCCTGTAGATTTCTCAAACTTATTGCAGTCCTAATACTCCAGCTCGGTTATTCATTGAATTTCTTATATATTATTTTCACGTTCTTAATAGAGATGAGATACACATATGATTAGATATGAATACTCAATACATTAGGTTACTTATTTTTGGCTAAATCTTTGTCTAATTTAGCCAAAAATAAGTAACCTAATGTATTGAATATTTTGAAATATCGAAAATCCTACAATACTTCAATATCCTACTGAACAATGGCCATAAACTAGGATGGCAGCGGTCTGTCGCAGGAAGGTACTCAATAGTATATAGTATACTCAATACAGTAGGTTACTTATTTTTGACTAAATCTTTGTCTAATTTAGCCAAAAATAAGTAACCTAATGTATTGAGTATTTTGAAATATCCAAAACTACTGGACAATGGCCCTAAACGAGGATGGCAGCGGTCTGTCGGAGGAAGGTACTCAATAGTATATAGTATACTCAATACACTAGGTTACTTATTTTTGACTAAATCTTTGTCTAATTTAGATAAGTAACCTAATGTATTGAGTATTTTGAAATATCCAAAACTACTGGATAATGGCCCTAAACTAGGATGGCAGCGGTCTGTCGCAGGAAGGTACTCAATAGTATATAGTATACTCTATACACTAGGTTACTTATTTTTGGCTAAATCTTTGTCTAATTTAGCCAAAAATAAGTAACCTAATGTATTAAGTATTTTGATATATCCAAAACTACTGGACAATAGCCCTAAACGAGGATGGCAGCGGTCTGTCGGAGGAAGGTACTCAATAGTATATAGTATACTCAATACACTAGGTTACTTATTTTTCGCTAAATCTTTGTCTAATTTAGCCAAAAATAGGTAACCTAATGTATTGAATATTTTGATATATCCAAAACTACTGAACAATAGCCGTAAGCAGCGTTCTGTCGGAGGAAGTGAGGACATTAAGTCAGGTTAAGTTCCGGACGGACTCACAGGGGAATTTTATATATCCAAAACGTATCAATTACTTTTCATTCATCCTTCACATTTATTTTCATGATATTTTATGTACAACTTTCCCCTCCAGCATCCATCTATTATTCCTTCAAATCCCCACTGTAAACAGTCGCCCTTTTTCAGTTAACGTCTCATATGAACGATTTTTCCAATAACACACATCAATTCCATACAATAAATACTGAAGTTTTCAGGCTATTTATAGCAGCGAATTTTATAGAAACGCGATTGAATGCCGTGGCGTTGGTAAATAAAATATTGGGGCAGGTACGACGTAAAAGTTCCCAACGACGGTATAAATTAAATATTAACTCTTCAGCCGGCAAGGTCTAAAGCGGAAAACAAACAACACGAGAATCCCATACTCTTCCAAGTAAAGTAATAAAAGTTGGAGAAAGTATTTTAAACGTTACAAACTAAACAATCTCGAACAAATGGATGAAGAGGATTTGCATTGTTAGGCGTTTTTTTTATGTGGACACACGTACAAAGCTAGCCCGCCGGGCGACAGACTAATTAAAACTTTGCGCGGGGAAAAATTATTTTCAACATAATTAAGCACCGTGCGAAGTTTTATTACAGATCGTTAAATTAATGACTGTAGTAGTAAAAGAGGGCTTGTAACGTGAAATGTTACAGAATATTTGCATGATAATAGATCCTGACGTTATTTAGTGGTGTGAAAATTAATTAATTAATGTCCTAAATTACCAATTCAAGTGTACACCTTTAATTTAGTTAAATTAGTAAATATACTGGCGAAAGAAATTAACGTATCACATTCTAGAGAATAATATTCCAACAGAGTGCTTGAGATCAGCACAAGGCCAATCGTATAAAACATATATAAGTGTGAACCCACCTCTTAGCAATCTACATATCTAGATTTCGATCTTATTACATCTCGTCAGTGTAGCTCAGCTAGTGAGGATGAATTCACACAATATCTCGACTGGTTATATACAAAAATAGTACAACTTACCCTCGAAGAGGGAAGTTAAATGCCATCTGGCGGCACCACATCAATTAGCAATGCACACCCATATGGTAATAACCGTCAACATGCTCATGTCTTCAGGATCACACTGACGAGATCTAATAAGATCGAAATCTAGATATGTAGATTGCTAAGAGGTGGGTTCACACTTATATATGTTTTATACGATTGGCCTTGTGCTGATATCTCAAGCACTCTGTTGGAATATTATTCTTTAGAGGGCACTACCCGGTGATCCTGAAGACATGAGCATGTTGACGGTTATTACCATATGGGTGTGTATTGCTAATTGTTGTGGTGCCGCCAGATGGCATTTAACTTCCCTCTTCGAGGGTAAGTTGTACTATTTTTAACGTATCACTTTTTAAAATTTGTACCACACTTAATATTAACGAATTAAGACACACAAAAAATAAAAAAGTACTTAATAAGACAGATTAAATAAAAAGACACATTTTTAACAAATTATAACAAAACCTTTTAATTGCTTTGAAGTAATTACCCGATTACGCCGATTTTCCCAACGACCTCGTAGTCGTCGGAGGCGAGTAGGATTTAGAGGTGCTGAAGTGCAAGATGCAACTAGCGGTTAAGTAAGTCAGATGATCGATGTTGAACAACTAATTGGAGGTCGCCGATCATAAGACAGAGGCCGCCATACAGTCCACCAAAAGGACTGGTACGGACAGGTGTAGGACCAGCCTACTCCTGGGCGAAACAATCGAGAACAAACCCACCATTAGTTACCTGGGAACCCTGTTGGAAATCCACCTTACTGCCCACATTATGCAGGCAGACAGAATAGTAAGAATACTACCAAACACCAGTAACTCTGGGCCAAAAGAGCGGCAAGCACAGAACGCAATATGCAGAGACTGCGATCGGTCCTCAGCAGTGTGGCTCTAAGGATTAGTTGCATGTATAGGACGGTCTCCATGGACGCAGCCGATGATATTGCCTCGATCATACCAGCGGGCCAACTAAAAGACTTAAGGTCGTTTTAGACAAGACAATTTCTTAGCTCAAAAGTTGTTCAAGAAATGAATTCATATATCATCCTCCCATACAATTTGTCCTTATACATATATTTTTCCATTCGATCTACCTTTCAATTCAATATTTCTAATAATTTGCTGTATGATACGAGACAATTTAGATTGTCTCGCATCTTGACTAACTTTTGAGTCAAGAAATTGTCTTGTCTAAAACAACCTTTACGGTCAAGCGGTATACTGACGAAGGACGCAAGAGAGCATGCCAGAAAGACGACGATGGAAAAGTGGCAAAGAAGGTGACAGAAGACAACTGGGGGGTATTGGACGAGGTAGCAATGTCTGGGAATGGACTGACCGGAAATACGCCGAGACCGACAAATGGGTCCAACCAATTTACTGACAAGGCACGGATGCGTCCAGCTCTACCTGGTTCGGACCTGCGGGATGTGTTAGCACTGTGAGAGCGGCACACATGCTGGATTTTGTCGACACCGCTTCCTAGGAAACCAAGGCTTAAAACTAGAACGTACCCAATGCTGAATATGTCCCAATTATATGCTGCTTCAAGCGACGAGTCTGACGAAGAGGTGGAGGAATTATACAACACAGAATTTATAAGAGTTAGAAGGTAAGTAAAATAACATTTATATTGAGTTTTCAACGCCAAGTTAAAGTAAGTGTTCTTCTACTAAACGTGGCTGAGTACAAACGCATTAAGTCGTGCGCATTATTTTATCACCCCGCAATACTACGAACAAATATCTGCCCTAAACAGCTTGCATTACTCGAGGCATATTAGAAATAAATTAGGTCTTTTGTACTTAGTTCTGTAATAATTTGTTGTATACGACTTTTGGCACATGTCTATCGGATAATTTACAAACGATTGTAAGTATAAAATCTATCCAATCATTTTTGGTCATGAGTGTATTTATATTTCTAATGTGCTGCAATTTACTAAAAGGATATAACTTGTGAGCTGTTACACCTCGCGTGGCTCTCAGCAATTCGCAGATTGTTTGTAAATAGGTCAATACCTCCGCACATCCGAAATAACCTACAACCCTATGCATTTTTCAAGGGGATGGGTTATTGGTTCGCTATTTCTAACTATAAACTACCTGCATTTCGCTGTGCGCTCGCCCCGGACGCGGCAGCCTTCTTCAGGGTGTTTATAATTCCGCTCATGAGGGAAACAGCACGGCCGTGGTGGCGGCGGTGGCGCACACGTACATACTCGGCGCCAGAACGCGCGCACAGCACTGCGCGCGTGATATCAGCCGACGCCGCCGCCGAAGAACGCGGGGATGGGGTGACGTCCGTCGCGACGCCGCCGCCGCCGCGCGCATCGAACACGATATTGATTATATACTCACGTTTTCGCAGCAAGCAACCGATGACATCACAACGTGCGTCCCTCTGCCGACGCAGGGCGTCCCGACGCTTTAGCCGGCGCACCAAAGAGCCACCGATACGGACCAAATATCTGTCAATGGCAACCACTAGTTCCTTTAATTCTGCAACATCTACAATAATATATGTCAATAAACCAACAAATCCTTTAATTCTACAATTAAAATTAACAAAAAAAAACTTCCGTACAAATCACCAATATCAGATCAAGTTAGAAATTATCTAAATATCTATACCTTTATTTGGCATATCCCTCACAAAAAAATGCTCTTCGTGATGTTGAAGAGCATTTTTTTTTGTGAGGGATATGCCAAATAAAGGTCTAGTTTAGATCATTTCTAAGTTAATCTGATATTGGTGATTTGTAGGGAAGTTTTTTTTTTAAATTTAATTGTAGAATTGGAGGATTTGTTGTTGACCATCAACAAAAATACATAAACATTAAAATACAAATAGGATCAAAAGTGACAATCCGCAAAAAATACCAATTAACATCATATATAAATACCCCTACACTGTCTCTGCCCTCACCACTTTCCTATCCCACGCAGATTTTCACGTCTTTCCCATCCTCTCTTAAACCATTCATTCGGCTTCTGGACTTCTACAGCTCCGCTGTATTATCTACCTCATTGCTTCCAAACCACTTCCATATCCTCGTTCATGTATGCCCTTATATTCCTTGCCGCCATTCACAACTTCTCGCCAAAAATTCATACTCACACACGCGCTAAAGTAACACTTCCACCTTCTCCACGCAACCTACATTTCCTATAATCCTCATCTATCGAGTATTTACCTCCGATTTTCATGGTAGGCGTCACACGACACTAACAGTATCTCACCATCCTCAACAAGCACAGAAGTATTTAAAACCATCCCCCAGTACAACTTCAGTGATAAGGGGGTCTCAAAAGCAATCGACCAGATGAAAAACAAGAAGGCAAGTGGGGAATGATAGAATATCGGGCAGACGATGAATCTGTACATTCTTATACCAGCCGTTATATTTGCTTCTTTCTATCTCCCACTGCCGTACTAGCCTTTCGTTATCCTGCAGGGTTTGATTTGTAACAATTTCGGACCTAACCCCCCATTCTGCCATGTCTGCAGATCGACCAATGACAAAGCAGTCTTTTTCTAGTAAATTAAATTCCAGACCACTCAGGCATACATTCCCAATCAATTTTACCAGCCTTTTATTATTGCTCATTCCCGCTACCACTCCGTCATACCTCATCACTCTTGCCGCGGTCACGCATCCTACACGCATCCCATTTGTTTCCTGCAGTACTATATATCTTTCCAGGCCTAACAATTCTTCAGGTACTGTACAGGGAGGCAGCGAATCGTCGTGTCTTGCATTTATTCCTGTACCTTGATTGGTATATCTATCGTCATATCCATGGGAAAATTATATATTTTTTGGTATACCAAATCGAAGATAATTTCATATTCTTTAAGATAATTGAAAAAAAAGTTGTAGGTTTTTTCAAGTTTTAGTGTGAAATCGTCGCGTCTTGCATTATACATGTAGCTCGATTGATATAGCTATCTACATATTTTTGGGGAAATTTTATGTTTTTGGTACACCAAAACGAGATTATTTTATATTCTTTAAGATAATTGAGAAAAAGTTCCAAGTTTTTTCAAGTTTTCGTGTGGAATCGTCGTATCTTGCATTATACCTGTAGATTGATATAGCTATCGACATCATCTTTGGGGAAATTTTATGTTTTTGGTACACCAAAACGAAGATTATTCCATATTCTTTAAGATAATTTAGAAAAAAGTTCTAAGTTTTTTCAAGTTTTAGTGTGAAATCGTCGTGTTTTCCATTATACCTGTAGCTTGATTGGTACAGCTATCTTCATATCTATGGGAAAATTTTATGTTTTTGGTACACCAACTGGAAGATAATTTCATATTCTTTAAGACAATTGAGAAAAAAGGTGTACGTTTTTTCAAGATTTAGTGCGGAATCGTCGCGTCTTACATTATACCTGTAGATTGATTGGTATCGTCATATCTATGGGAAAATTGTATATTTTTGGTACACCAAACCGAAGATAATTTCATATTCTTTAAGATAATTGAGAAAAAAGTTGTAAGTTTTTTCAAGTTTTAGTGTGAAATTCTCACGTCTTGCATTATACCTGTAACTTGATTGGTACAGCTATCGTCATATCTATGGGGAAATTTTATGTTTTTGGTACACCAAATCGAAGATAATTTTATATTCTTTAAGATAATTGAGAAAAAAGTTCTAAGGTTTTTCAAGTTTTAGTGTGGAATCTTTGCGTCTTATATTATACCTGTAGATTGATTAGTATAGCTATCATCATATCTAAGGGAAAATTGTATGTTTTTGGTACACCAAATCGAAGATAATTTCATATTCTTCAAGATAATTGAGAAAAATGTTTTTTCGTGTTTTAGTGAAGAATTATGCTTTGCATAATGCCAATGGTTAAATTGGCTTATCTATCGGCATGTCTATGGGGAAATTTAATGTTTTCGATACACCAAGACTTTTTGAGCCGAAAGGAAGACCCCCTAAGAATAATAGGAGTATAGAATTGGAGAAAGACTACCGAAAATAGAGACGAATGGAATATAATCGTAGAAGAGGCCAAAACCCAAAAAGGTTTGTAGAGCCGAAGATATTTCCACGCATCTCCACTCCTGGTAATGTAATGTAATGTAATTGACATATTCCTGGTCCATCCTCTCTATTTTCCTGGTATATAACCTTTCTTTTCTAACTGTCATTAAGCTCTTTAATGTGTCTATCATGTCTTTACCAGGCTAAAATCTATTTGGTCCACCTTTTGATTAGAATTTTAGCTCTATCCCCTAAATGTCTGAACATTTTTTTCAGCTGCTAAGATTGTGAAATGGTCCGATACACACTCGTCTCTGACTTTAAATCGTTATATTAACGACCTCACACATCTTGCACTGCTATATAATCTATTATATATTTACCTCTGCCTCCTTTATAAGTATATGCACCGTAAATATAGCAAAGAGGTAGCTCTGATACCATCCAGGTAAAACCATGTCCACAGCGGATCTTCAACTGGTCTTCTATATTGCTTAGGTCTATATTGCGTCGAGAAGTGTCGATCTTAGCACTGTAAAGCACTATACGTATAATAAAGGGGTAGAGCTACCCCTTTATTATATGTATAGTGCTTTACAGTGCTAAGATCGTCACTTCTCGACGCAATATAGACCTAAACCATATAGAAGACTACCTGAAGGTATAACAGTCAAGTGCAATCCATCTCCATAACGCAACTGCAGACGATGTTCTATATGACTGATGTATATTTTGAATCACTATGTGTCGATATGAGCACCGTACATAGCAAAGGGGTAGCTCTGACACCAGCCAGGTATAACCCATCTTCACAATGGATCTACGATGTTCTTATATGTTTGACGTCTATAGCGCCTTCCTAATTCCGTCATACCATATAAGATTACAAGATTCTCTTGTTCTAGCCACTCTTAACCATTTTATTCCTTCGACCCTCCCAACTTTATCCTTGTATCCAGTCTCCTTTTTAATTACCCTCCCGCCATTTGCTTCTCCAGACCTCACATTTCACTACTTTTTGCAAAAATAGCAATATACAAGTGATATATAAGTGTGAACCCACCTCTTAGCAATCTACATATCTAGATTTCGATCTTATTAGATCCCATCAGTGTAGCTCAGGTAGAGGATGAATTAACACAATATCTCTCTATACAAAAATAGTACAAGTAACCCCCGAAGAGAAAAGTTTAGTCCTCTTCGGGGGTTAGTTGTACTATTTTTGTTTTATTTAATATTTATAATGATTTATGACCAAGTAAACGGCAACAATCTAATATTAAAATATGTTTTAAGTCAATTAAAACTGTTTCCCTGTAAGGCCATTCGGGAATAATTAACGATTCAATCCGAACCCCCGGCGGGGCAACGAATTGAAAATAATATGAACAAATCGAGAACGCCGTAATGCGATATGATGAATGTCCGTGCCTCAGCTTCGTGTGGGGGTGGTCCGGCAGGAATTATCCTGCGGTTCCGAAACAATCTTTTTCAGATTTATAATTCAGTGGCCGGCCATAATTCAAGTCAGTTTTGATGGATGGTTGGAATTTGTAGCGGGGATTTGGTATGATTTTCTAATTGGCGTGTATGTGTGGTGGGTATATGTTGATGAAATCAATTTAACTGGATTTTTCTTCAACTACATCGTTGTACACGCGTGTATTCAACTCTTTTTCTCTGTCATTCGTTTTGGTCAGCTAGTGAGGATAAAATCAAGAAAAACTCAAGCTGTTTAACTCTTAAATGCATGATTAAAAAAAAAATAAATAATAGTTACCGCAGGTCCTCCATTTTCTACAAAATAATAAAAATCGCTATTTATTAGCATAATCAGGAATCTTATGTATGTAGATATCTATACGGAATTAAAGTTTTTTAAATATCGTTGTTAATTTTAGGCAGTGAACATTTTAAAAGGTAATGTTCTGCAAAAATATGTATTTGAGGGCTAAAATATCTACACTAGCCGTATGTGTTAGCAATAGTTGAATCGGTTAGTGGAAAAACTCAGTGGGAAAAGTACGCATGTCACAAGAATTATATGTACAATAGAGTTATTGTTGTGATATGTACACTTTTCCCAGAAAACAGAACTACGATTGTGGAGTTATATGATTTTTTCACTCACCGATTCAATTATGTATTACAAAATAATCCACTGCTGTCTGTGTTGGATATTAAGGATCTTGGGATTATTTTTGATTCCCAAATTAATTTTAAGAAACATGTTGATTATATCCGCCTGAGAGCTACGAAACTGTAAGATTTATAACACGAATATCTAAAGTTTTATCCCCTGAATCATTTATCACTTTAGAGTCTAAGCACCCAGTAAGCCCGATACTTGAATTCAATTCAACAATTGGTCTCCGTCTCAGGTTGGGGCCAGACACAACAAAGTCTTAAGGCTGTTGCATGAATATAACGACACCAATAAAAATGCTATTATTGCCCTATGCATTTTGAGAAGCTTACAATATATTTAGAAAGTTGTATGCTATAATGGATTTATCAAAATTTTAATTATTGCTGGATATTATTTATTTTTAAAATTTAAATTATTGTATTTACCGTACGATATTTGTAAATAGTAAAATGTAATAAATTACATTTATAATCTATTGTAAATTTGAAGTGTATATCATAAATATATATTTTTATTATTATATATTGACTGGGAGTAATCTGCTTTTGCAACAACTATTATTCTAATTTCGCATACATATTGTATCACATTATGTTCGGCCACGTTCTTAAACCTTTAACACACACTCACCTCTTCCCATAAGTTGATGCTGTTGATACCCCACGTTCTTATGCGAGCGTCCCGACGTGCCTGAATTGTAATCCGTCCCATACGCCGTGGAGTAGATTTCCAGCAGCAGCTGTTCCACCAGCGCCGAGGCGCGTCGTTTTTCATTTTCCGAACACACCAACGTGTTTTCTGAGACACTCCGCACTCGGGTCCAAACGGCCGCTTTAACTTTGGCTTTTGGAAAATGCGTTACTACCACCTCATCGCAGACGGCGTCCACGCGCGACGCCATAACGCACTGCGCTGTTCTTACTAGCTTTGTATGTACGTGTGTGTTTAATTTTCCCGATAAAGGGTTTCCGGTGCCATGTGTTGCTGATAAAATGGACGAGCAATTGGCCGGTCAATTAATTTACTGCGCACCACTGTAATAACAGAAAGACACTGCTGGGTTAAATAAATATCGGCTTGGGTTTTAATCACCCGCATATGGTGTGTTATCAATTGTTGTTATTCTACGTATACACCTGCCTGCGGATTATTTCTGTATATTAGTCGAAAAAAAAAGCTTGAATGTAATCAATGTAGATAATAATGATATATTTGATTGTTCCGACATATTGAGTTAAATTTATGTAACAATCGTCACGTCTCTACAGATAGAAATAACGGGTTGTTTCTATCTACAGAGAAAATTAATCCCTTCTCTGCCCTATTTTCCTGATATAGGGTAGTTTTATTGTCAAACGTGGCCAATTTGGCAACAAAACTACCCTATATCAGGAAAATGGCAATTCCATTCCTGGACATAAGCATTATCAGGGGGATGGATTACTATCTGGTACCGGATACCCCCGACGTCGTGAAGATATATTAACTGTTTCTCCACACAACCAACCACAATTAAGGTGCACGTTATAAAAGCGGATACAACGGATTTGCCATCAACGCTTTTGGAGGGTAATCTCAACCTTTTGAGATGCAGTAGGTTAACACCCTGTATGTTCTGTAGTATACGTAATCATAAAAGTGACATAAATATCTCCGGACAACGAACTTTTGTTATATAACATTTCTTTTTAACAAATGTTACTCTCTACTTGATGAATCTATTTCACCTTCTTTATTTAATTACTTAATTTTCTTTATTGCACGCTCGCCTTTGAATAAAATGAATACAATCAAACAAGCGGCAATTAATTATGGACAGACTGGAATCGTTCAGTTTCACAGAATTGTAACATTTTTGCTTTCTGTTTTAATTTAAATTACATTATCAGTGGGAATGAATAAATTACTAAGAGTTTAATTATATTATATCTAGTTTTGATTTATGTAAGTGTGAATTTGAAATAATACACATTTTAATAGAAATGAATGGACGATACCATTTTAACTTTTTTTTTATCAACACATTTTGCCATTAGCATATAGCCTATTATACCGAAAGGTAAATGGCAAATAAATAATATATATATATATATATATATATATATATATATATATATATATATATATATATATAAATATATATATATAGGCTGAAAGACCACGGTCGATGGTCTCTTGTACATGTATGTATATCTTGTATGTAAGTATGTTACAATAACTATATCTTTTTCTTCTAAGCATATATCCAGGTGAAAATTTAAGTACTAGTAGTACCAAATATTTTTAATTATAGGCTTTCCATAGCAAGAAGATATATTGAAAAAATTAAGTTGATACACCACCACAAGATCGAAGATATTGACCGATTGGATTCACTAATTTTGATGATGATGAAGTTATTGTAAGGCTTGGAAATGAGGCAAATAAATTATGTTGAAACATTGGGAAAAACAACAAAGCCAGAATATATGTACATTCGTGATAGCGTAAGTAATTATTTCATGTCTGATGTTGATGGTAAAATTGCCAATGTAATTCGGAAAGTCGTATGGTGTCTACACCTAGGGCCGGTCCTAGCGGGTGTGCAAGGTGTGTGCCGCACGCGGGCGGCCAAAGTTAGGGGCGGCCAAATTCAGCCCGGGGCATGAGCTATCGAAGGAGTTCTAAACGTAAAACTGTATGGAAAACTAAATCATAAGACTCTAATGAGTATCTTCACTATCTTGAAAAAATATGAAAAATTGAAATTTGTATTATCACATTTCTGCAAAAATACCTATTCATCATAAAGCAATTTTAAGATTTTTTATGTTATTCTTGTTTAAATATGTATGAAAAACTCAATTATAAAGAGAGTAATGAGATATCTTAATTATCTTCAAAAATATGGCTTGTGAAATTTGTATAAACACATATTTCTGCAAAAACACCTATTCATCATAAAGCAATTTTATGATTTTTTATGTTATTATTGTTTAAATATGTATGAAAAACTCAATTATAAAGACCGTAATGAGATATCTTCATTATATTCAAGATATGGCTTGTGATATTCAAAATTTGTATTATAAGACATTTATGCAAAAATACTTATTCATTATGATGCAACTTTAAGATTTTGTGTGTTATTCTTATCTAAAAATGTATGAAAAACTTAATTATAATGACTTCAATGAGTTATCTCCATTATCATCAAAGATATAGCTTGTAAAAGTTGAAATTTGTATTATCACACATTCCTGCAAAAATACCTATTCATCATAAAGCAATTTTAAATTTTTTTATGTTATTCTTGTTTAAATATGTATGAAAAACTCAATTATGAAAATAGTAATGAGATATCTTAATTATCTTCAAAGATATGACTTGTGAAATTTGTATAAACACATATTTTTGCAAAAACACCTATTCATCATAAAGCAATTTTAAGATTTTTTATGTTATTATTGTTTAAATATGTATGAAAAACTCAATTATAAAGACCGCAATGAGATATCTTCATTATATTCAAGATATGGCTTGTGATATTTGAAATTTGTATTATAACACATTTATGCAAAAGTACTTATTCATTATGATGCAACTTTAAGATTTTTTGTGTTATTCTTATCTAAAAATGTATGAAAAACTCAATTATAATAACTGCAATGAGTTATCTCCATTATCTTCAAAGATATAGCTTGTAAAAGTTGAAATTTTTATTATCACACATTCCTGCAAAAATACCTATTCATCATAAAGCAATTTTAAAATTTTTGATTTTATTCTTGTTTAAATATGTATGAAAAACTCAATTATAAAAACCGTGATGAGATATCTTAATTATCTTCAAAGATATGGCTTGTGAAATTCGAAATTTGTATTACCACACATTTCCGCAAAAATACATATTCATCACGTTGCAATTTTAAGATTTTTTGTATTATTCTTGTCTCAAAATGTATGAAAAACTCAATTATAAAAACTCCAATGAGTTATCTTCATTATCTTCAAAGATATAGCTTATAAAAGTTAAAATTTATATTATCACACATTCCTGCAAGAATACCTATTCATCATACAGCAATTTTAAGATTATTTATGTTATTCTTGTTTAAATATGTATCAATAACTCAATTATAAAAACTGTAATGAGATATATAATTATCTTCAAAGATATTGCTTGTGAAATTTATATAAACACATATTCCTGCAAAAACACCTATTCATCATGATGCAATTTTAAGATTTTTTATGTTATTCTTGTCTATAAATGTATGATAAACTCAATTATAAAGACTCCGATGAGATATCTTCATTATCTTCAAAGATATGGCTTGTAAAAGTTGAAATTTGTATTATCACACATTTCTGCAAAAATGCCTATTCATGATGATGTAATTTGAAGATTTTTTATGTCATTCTTATCTATAAATGTATAATAAACTCAATTATAAAGACTCCGATGAGATATCTTCATTATCTTTAAAGATATAGTTTGTAAAAATTGAAATTTGTATTATCACACATTCCTGCAAAAATACCTATTCATGATGATGTAATTTGAAGATTTTTTATGTCATTCTTATCTATAAATGTATAATAAACTCAATTATAAAGACTCCAAAGAGATATCTTCATTATCTTCAAAGATATAGCTTGTAAAATTTTGAAATTTGTATTATCACACATTCCTGCAAAAATACCTATTCATCATGATGTAATTTTAAGATTTTTGTACGTTATTCTTGTCTATAAATGTATGATGAACTAAATTATAAACACCCTAATGATATATCTTCATTATATTTAAAGATATGGCATGTAAAAGTTGAAATTTGTATTATTACACATTCCTGCAAGAATACCTATTCATCGTGATGTAATTTTAAGATTTTTTTATGTTATTCTTGTCTATAAATGTATGATAAACTCAATTATAAAGACTCCGATGTGATATCTTCATTATCTTCAAAGATATAGCTTGTAAAATTTTGAAATTTGTATCATCACACATTCCTGCAAAAATACCTATTCATCATGATGTAATTTTAAGATTTTTTTATGTTATTCTTGTCTATAAATGTACGATAAACTAAATTATAAACACTCCAATGATATATCTTCATTATCTTTAAAGATATGGCATGTAAAAGTTGAAATTTGAATTATCACACATTCCAGCAAAAATACCTATTCATCAAGATGTAAGTTTAATATTTTTTTGTATTATTCTTGTCTAGAAATGTATGAAGAACTATATTATAAAGACTCCGATGAGATATCTTCATTATCTTCAAAGATATGGCTTGTAAAAGTTGAAATTTGTATTGTCACACATTCCTGCAAAAATACCTATTCATTATCATGTAATTTTAAGAATTTTTATTATTATTCTTATTTAAAAATGTATGAAGAACTAAATTATAAAGACTCCGAAGAGATGTCTTCATTATTTTCAAAGACATGACTTGTAAAATTTGAGATTTGTATTATCACACATTCCTGCAAAGATACCTATTCATTATGATGTAATTTTAAGATTTTTTGTATTATTCTTGTTTATAAATGTATTATAAACTCAATTATAAAGACTCCAATGAGTTATCTTCATTATCTTCAAAGATATAGCTTGTAAAAGTTGAAATTTGCATTATCACACATTCCTGCAAAAGCACCTATCCATCATGATGCAATTTTAATATTTTTTTGTGATATTCTTGTCTAAAAATTTATGAAAAACTCAATTTTAAAGACCTCAATGAGATATCTTTATTATCTTCAAAGATATGGCTTGTTTAAATTGATATGTAAATTATCACTGTTTTCTGTTAATGAAAACTATTCATCATTATGTAATTCGCGGTTGTTATTTGTTACACTAGTCAAGAAATATATTAAGAACTCAATTTTAAAAACTCTAAAGACCTTAGAGATATATCTTAATTGTCTTCAAAGATATTGCTTATTAAATTTAAAATTCATATTATCAGTCTTTTCTGCTAAAGAAAACGGTTTCTCATTCTGTAAATTTAATTTTTTTTTGGTACACTAGTCCAAAGATCTATTAGGAACTCAATTTTAAAAACTCATATAAGATATCTTCATTATCTTCAATGATATGGCTGGAAATAGTTAAAGTTTAAATTATCACACATTACTGCTAAAAATATATCATTCATCATTATGCAATTTTAGAATTTTGTGTGTTATACTACTGTCCAGAAATGTATGAAGATCTAAATTACAAAGATCCTAATGATATATCTTCATTATCTTCGAAGAAATTGTTTATTAAATTTGAAATTTGTATTATTAGGCTTTTCTGGCCTCATTATCCAATTTTAGAATATTTTGTTTGTTACAGTTGTTCAACAATGTATTATGATGAGTTCATAATGTAATTCGCGGTTTTTATTTATTACACTAATCAAGAAATATATTAAGTAACTCAATTTTAAAAACTCTAAAGACCTTAGTGATATATCTTCATTGTCTTGAAAGATATGGCTTATTAAATTTCTAATTTATATTATCAGTCTTTTCTGCCAAAGAAAACGGTTTCTCATTATATAAATTTAAGATTGTTTTGGTACACTGGTCCAAAGATGTATTAGGAACTCAATTTCAAAAACGCTATTGAGATAATGGGCAATGAAGCCTTCAAAGATATGACTTCGATAAGTTGAAATTTGTATTGTTACATATTCTGGCACAAATACCTATTCATCATTATGCATTTTTTTTTAATGAAATTAATGTCCTCAAATGTAAGAACTCATTTATAAGCCTCGGTTATAAAAGATTTTTTAAAAGTTTCATCAACATAGATTATTAAAACAGACAGGTTAATATAATTCGCATGCAAATATGAAATAAATAAAAATAAATGAGAAAAAAAGGAGGACATTTTAGTATGAGGGAGGATGGGATTTTTTTTTAATGAAATTCATGTGCACAAATGTGAGAACTCAATTATAAGCCTCGGTTATAAAAGATTTTTTAAAAAATTTCATCAACATAGATTATTAAGAACAGACAGGTTAATATAATTCCCATGCAAATATGAAATAAATAAAAATAAATGAGAAAAACGGAGGACATTTTAGTATGAGGGAGGATGGGATTTTTTTTTAAATGAAATTCATGTGCACAAATGTGAAAACTCAATTATAAGCCTCGGTTATAAAAGATTTTTTTAAAATTTCATCAACATAGATTATTAAAAATATACAAGTTAATAACATTCCCATGCAAATATGAAATAAATAAAAATAAATGAGAAAAAGGAGGACATTTTAGTAAGAGGGAGGATGGGAGGAGATAATTGTCAAAAGGAGAACATTTTAATAATAGGGAGGATGGGAGCAGATAATAGTCAAAATGAGGACATTTTAGTAATAGGGAGGATGGGAGGAGATAACAGTCAAAAGGAGGAAATTGTAATAATAGGGAGGATGGGAGCAGATAATAGTCAAAATGAGGACATTTTAGTAAGAGAGAGGATGGGAGGAGATAATAGTCAAAACGAAGACATTTTAGTAAGAAGGAGAATGGTAGGAGATAATAGTCAAAATGAGGACATTTTAGTAAGAGGGAGGATGGGAGGAGATAATAGTCAAAAGTAGGACATGTTAATAATAGGGAGGATGGGAGCAGATAATAGTCAAAATGAGGACATTTTAGTAATAGGGAGGATGGGAGGTGATAACAGTCAAAAGGAGGAAATTGTAATAATAGGGAGGATGGGAGCAGATAATAGTCAAAATGAGGACATTTTAGTAAGAGGGAGGATGGGAGGAGATAATAGTCAAAAGGAGGATATTTTAGTAAAAGGGAAGAATGGGAGAAGATAATAGTCAAAATGAGGACATTTTAGTAAGAGGGAGGATGGGAGGAGATAATAGTCATAAAGAGGATATTTTAATAATAGACAGGATGGGAGCAGATAATAGTCAAAATGAGGACATTTTAGTAAGAGGGAGGATGGGAGGAGATAATAGTCAAAATGAGGACATTTTAGTAATAGGGAGGATGGGAGGAGATAACTGTCAAAAGGAGGAAATTGTAATAATAGGGAGGATGGGAGCAGATAATAGTCAAAATGAGGACATTTTAGTAAGAGGGAGGATGGGAGGAGATAATAGTCAAAAGGAGGATATTTTAGTAAAAGGGAAGAATGGGAGAAGATAATAGTCAAAATGAGGACATTTTAGTAAGAGGGAGGATGGGAGGAGATAATAGTCATAAAGAGGATATTTTAATAATAGACAGGATGGGAGCAGACAATAGTCAAAATGAGGACATTTTAGTAAGAGGGAGGATGGGAGGAGATAATAGTCAAAATGAGGACATTTTAGTAATAGGGAGGATGGGAGGAGATAACAGTCAAAAGGAGGAAATTGTAATAATAGGGAGGATGGGAGCAGATAATAGTCAAAATGAGGACATTTTAGTAAGAGGGAGGATGGGAGGAGATAATAGTCAAAAGGAGGATATTTTAGTAAAAGGGAAGAATGGGAGAAGATAATAGTCAAAATGAGGACATTTTAGTAAGAGGGAGGATGGGAGGAGATAATAGTCATAAAGAGGATATTTTAATAATAGACAGGATGGGAGCAGACAATAGTCAAAATGAGGACATTTTAGTAAGAGGGAGGATGGGAGGAGATAATAGTCAAAATGAGGACATTTTAGTAATAGGGAGGATGGGAGGAGATAACAGTCAAAAGGAGGAAATTGTAATAATAGGGAGGATGGGAGCAGATAATAGTCAAAATGAGGACATTTTAGTAAGAGGGAGGATGGGAGGAGATAATAGTCAAAAGGAGGATATTTTAGTAAAGGGGGAGAATGGGAGAAGATAATAGTCATAATGAGGACATTTTAGTAAGAGGGAGGATGGGAGGAGATAATAGTCAAAAAGAGGACATTTTAATAATAGACATGATGGGAGCAGATAATAGTCAAAATGAGGACATTTTAGTAAGAGGGAGGATGGGAGGAGATAATAGTCAGAAGAAGGACATTTTAGTAAGAGGGAGAATGGGAGGAGATAATAGTAAAAATGAGGACATTTTAGTAAGAGAGAGGATGGTAGGAGATAAGAGTCAAAAGGAGGACATTTTAGTAATAGGGAGAATGGGAGGAGATAATAGTCAAAAGGAGGATTGTCCTCTCAAAAGATGATTAGCAATCCTAAACCATACACACACACACTCATGAATAATTCCTCGATATCGTTAACATTTGAAAACAATCCTGCAGCGGTACAAACTAATGTAAAGGTTAAAATAATAACAATACTACAAATAACAATTTTAACAATACACAACATATAGTTAATGTTTTATTTGTTATTATCCATTCAATGTAACACTATACAGTATGCCCCAACATAAACGCAAGCCGAGCTAAACAAGTTTTGAGGGCCGCCGTCTCCCCCCTCATTACACATAATATATTATCCGGGCGACGGTTGGCGAACTGTCCTACGGAAAAATCACCTACTACTCGTATGTAAATTTTTGTAAAATCTACTCCAATCCATTTTAAGGCTAATTTAATTAAAATTTAACAAATCGACTCACGACCTTACTTACAATCGGGCGGGTCGCTGTTTAATAATGTTTGGGTTAAATCAGCGTGCGACGCGCCCGATCATATATGTCATCCCTTTATATTTATTTAGTTCTTTATTTTACATAACATTCTACAAACTTTCGTTGCTCTATTATAAATCAAATCGATGAACAATTTATTTTATTTTTTTCGATTTTGCTGCAGTATTATCGATTATAATATTGGGTCGGTTGCGGGTTTGTTGAATTAAATAGAGAGAGAGATGGACTGAGTAAATATAGAAATTAAATGTTTATTACAAAATGTAGTATTATTTCTACTTAGGAATCGATGGTCTCTTGTACATGTATGTATATCTTGTACATGTATGAATATCTTGTACATGTATGTATATCTTGTACATGTATGTATATCTTGTACATGTATGTATATCTTGTACATGTATGTATATCTTATACATGTATGTATATCTTGTACATGTATGTATATCTTGTACATGTATGTATATCTTGTACATGTATGTATATCTTGTACATGTATGTGTATCTTGTACATGTATGTATATCTTGTACATGTTTGTATATCTTGTACATGTATGTGTATCTTGTACATGTATGTATATCTTGTACATGTATGTATATCTTGTACATGTATGTATATCTTGTACATGTATGTATATCTTGTACATGTATGTATATCTTATACATGTATGTATATCTTATACATGTATGTATATCTTGTACATGTATGTATATCTTGTACATGTATGTATATCTTGTACATGTATGTGTATCTTGTACATGTATGTATATCTTGTATATGTATGTATATCTTGTACATGTATGTATATCTTGTACATGTATGTATATCTTGTACATGTATGTGTATCTTGTACATGTATGTATATCTTGTACATGTATGTATATCTTGTACATGTATGTATATCTTGTACATGTATGTATATCTTATACATGTATGTATGTATGTTACAATCAATATATCTTCTTCTTTTTCTTCTACTTAGGGCCGGATTATTCTATTTTGAGACTTTACATATTTTTCATGCACAAGAAATAATCTCTCAAAAAATATATAATTGAGTGTAGGGAAAAAGTTGTATCTGGGCTCTCTTTGTGAAAACACGTAACACGTACGATGGGTCATTATAGGACGTGTGTAAATATGAACAACAGCACCAATAAAATTATGATTATGATATGATTATTATAAATAATATAAGTATTTACTGTATTACAGTAGGAACTAGCTATCGACCTTCGTGTGTGACTTGCTATTTCAAAAAAATATCAGTATTATTTTTTCGGTAAAAATATTTACCTCCGTATTCACCAACGTTTCATAAATCATTCAATAGCTATTTATAGGTTCAATAAATATTAGTTGTTATAGCAACATTATCTAAGGAATATGTTACTTAAGATTCTCTCTATAAGAAACAATGAATAATTTAAAAAAAGGTGCCATCAACGTTCCAATCACAAGCTCTATTTCAGGTGTTTGACATTTGTTTTGGCAATATGTGTCACAATGACTTTTTCAATGTATCCATTCAAGGTGTTTGACACTTGTTTTGGTAATTTCTGTCACAATGACTTTTTCAATTTATCCATTCAATAGCTAGCTTATAAGCTATTGAATGGATAAATTGAAAAAGTGATTGTGACAGAAATTGCTAAAAACAATGAATTGAATGGATTCCATAAACTATATAGGTCCTATAGGACCTATAAAGTTTATGTGATGTAAATACGGGCATTAAACACGTAAATTATATTGACTGTAATTACTCAGTAATTACTCAGTCCATCACTAAATTAGTTTTAGCATACAGCATGAATATACAACAGTTAAAATATTGTCCATTTTTTGTTATTTTTGTTTTTATCATATAATTATTTGCTACTCATGATGAAAACATGGAGAGTTAGAGAGAAAGTTAGATACAGAGGGAATCAATGCAAATCCCATACACACTTGTATATAATATAGTTTTTTTTTGTTACTTTTTTTTGCTTTTTTAAAATCTAACCCCAATAACAAAATATCCTAGTAATAACGACACCGACGTTTAACATACACTTATTGGTTTGTTTTCAACAACTACATCCTAACATAACAAAGGTGGGCGCTTGTTACAGTAATTATGTGTGATGATGATGATAATAATAAACGCGCACCTAGCCCCAGGCAGTGGATTAACATATTATTATTATTATTACATATTAGCTTCGCTTTTTTTTTGTTTTGTTCATTTATTAATTTTTATTTACTTGTGAGTATTGCTTTTGGTTGTGGATCGGATCGTACAATTCGAAACGATGGCGATATTTTTGTTTTTTTTTGCATTTGTTCATGCATGACCACCCCCCTTATTAAAAAGCCATAGAAGATATCATTAGAAAAATATGAATAATATCTGTTTGCAACTTCATTCTAAAGTGCATACAGTCCAATTTTTATGTTTCTAAAGATAACTAATTCTCAAAATTGTACACGAATTTATATTAAGACTATAACACCTGTGTGACGTAAACGCGTGGCCATCATCTGCGGTTATTATGAGCCGTTCTATGGGGTTTCAAATGTACAAGCGAACACTTGAAAACCCATAAAAACGGCTCATGATAACCGCGCTTTGGTGTAATATGTGGTATCATGGTCTCAATTTAAATTCGTTTTTAAATTTACACATTTAAAAAAATACCAATGGCAAAATCGTATTTATAATACCCCTAGTATCAATGTCATTAAAAAATATGCCAAATTTGACAATAACTAAAATATAACTAATTAGAATCGTACAAAACCTTTGAGCCTTTTACATAAATATAATTCGCTTACAATAATACTCGTGTGTCGTTTCGAATTGTGCAATCCACACTCCTATAACACTGCCCATCGATCGAACGTAACAGAACTGACAGCCAGCAGCGTACAAACGAACATAACAAACATTATTTATTTTTTCCGGCTGTTTACATATCACCGAAAATGCCTGCGAACGTCTTCCGCAGATTCTTCATGGTGTCCTCCGAGTCCTCGGGGCCGGCCTGCGACTGGCTACCCTGCCGCTGGAAGCCTGGCCGCGGTGGCGGGTCCGGCAGGCGGGCTGACGGCGGCGGCCCGCTGCTCGCTATGCTGCCCTGAGAAACTGTGCACACACACACACACAAACACAAAAATAATTGTTTGCACTTGTACAGCGATATATTTATTATCATGCAGATGCGAAAATAAGTCGGGCGCGCGATTGTTTGGACAGATGTTTTGCAAAAAAAAAAAATCTGCACCGAAATATAACGGTTCTGGGAAACGGAGGTTTTTCTTTTGGGGGGGCTGGTGCTGTTTTAAAAAGTATACACCATTATTTTCAGTTAAAAAATTATTGTATGAACTTACTACTTGAAATGTACAGCAAATGTAACCGGAGTGAAGTTATCCATTTTCTATAATTCCGGCGGACGCGCGGGGTCGCAACGCGGATTGTTATTCTCCAGTAGTGGAGCATTAAAAAAAATTGATTTTTGGTACAATTGTTTACACATGTCTTGGTAACCATAATATAAGAGTAAAACAAAATTAAGTTGATTTAGTTAGTTGTTATTGAATAAAATTTGCAAGAAAACATTTTGTAATTTTTAGCAGCCTAGCCCACTAAGATTTTTTTCAAAATTTTCATGTTTTGTTTAGAATTTAATAGTAATCATTAAACATATTTTTTTAAATATGCCCGGGCCTTAGTTTTTTTTTAAATTAATTTTGAACCTAAACTTGTTAGTATACGGCGTGCTAAAAAAACAATAAAATCGATTAGAACCTAAGGAATGTGTTTATATTTTCTGTAATGATTAACACTTACAAGGTCAGCATATGTTGGAATAAAAAATTAAAAAATTACGCCCTACTATTTTTTGGCGACAGTGAAAGTCAAAATGATTCAATTTTCCATCCTAGCCCACGAAGATTTTTTTTCAAATTTTCACCATTTGTTGCTAACCCAATAGTGATTACAAAAAGAATTTTTTTAGATATGCGCGGATACATATTTTTTTTTATATCGATTTTTAATTAATTAAACCATATAGCTTGATGGTTAATTACAGGTGCATTTGAATACAAACCTTTGTTTGAATCAACCCATATTGTTGCTAAAATATGGCTTTAGTGATTTCTAAAAAGTCCTATTGTAAAAAATGATAGCAAGTATTTTTTAGAAGTTGTCAAAGTTGACCCGAAATCTATGGTTTCACTTTGTTGCTGAAGGAATTACGAATTATTTAGCAATATAATTTTTATTTAAATTATTGTATATTGTTTATAATACATTAGGTCAACATGGGGTAAAATCAAAAATCCAAAAATGATGTTCAATAAGGTTTTGACGGCGGTCAAAGTCAAAATTATTTAATTTTTGATTTTACCCCATGTTGACCTAATGTATTATAAACAATATACAATAATTTAAATAAAAATTATATTGCTAAATAATTCGTAATTCCTTCAGCAACAAAGTGAAACCATAGATTTCGGGTCAACTTTGACAGCTTCTAAAAAATACTTGTTATCATTTTTTCCAATAGGACTTTTTAGAAACTACTAAAGCCATGTTTTAGCAACAATATGGTTTTATTCAAACAAAGGTTTGTATTCAAATGCACCTGTAATTAACCATCAAGCTATATGGTTTAATTAATTAAAAACCGGTATAAAAAAAAATATGTATCCGCACATATCTAAAAAAATTCTTTTTGTAATCACTATGGGGTTAGCAACAAATGGTGAAAATTTGAAAAATATTCTTCGTGGGCTAGGATGGAAAATTGAATCATTTTGACTTTCACTGCCGCCAAAAAATAGTAGGGCGTGAAATTTTTTAATTTTTTATTCCAACATATGCTGACCTTGTAAGTGTTAATCATTACAGAAAATATAAACACATTCCTTAGGTTCTAATCGATTTTATTGATTTTTTAGCACGCCGTATACTAACAAGTTTAGGTTCAAAATTAATTTAAAAAAAAACTAAGGCCCGCGCATATTTAAAAAAAATATGTTTAATAATTACTATTAAATTCTAAACAAAACATGAAAATTTTGAAAAAAATCTTAGTGGGCTAGGCTGCTAAAAATTACAAAATGTTTTCTTGCAAATTTTATTCAATAACAACTAACTAAATCAATTTAATTTTTTTTTACTCTTATATTATGGTTACCAAGACATGTGTAAACAATTGTACCAAAAATCAATTTTTTTTAATGCTCCACTACTGGAGAATCATAATCCGCGTTGCGACCCCGCGCGGCCGCCGGAATTATAGAAAATGGATAACTTCACTCCGGTGCAAATGTATTGCTTGTATGTTTTCAATGCAAATCATCCCCAAAGTGTGATTATTTCTGTAAAACTTTGACATTAGAAACATCTAATCGCCATAAATCCTACTCCGAAATCTTCGTCTATGCTGAACCTTCTTCCTAGCCTTCTAAATAGGTATCGGGTTCAATGAGTTCTTCTTGGTGGTGTAATTCCTATACTATCCAGTGTTTTTGATACTCGGAAAATGTCGTTGGCAATTGGCAATATATTTTCGTCTTTCTGTATTCGGTACCGCGGTCACATACGGTCGGTCATAGAGTAGTTTTTTTTTTTAATATTAACAATTGTACAGTTGTTGACTCCCATTTGTACGATTGTATCATTTGGTTTTTCATAATGTGAATATTTTCTTTAATTAACACCACACATCCACATTTCGCTTTGTTATCCAAGTGAATGATGTGGTAGATTTCATAGCCATGAAATTATATATATTATTGGATTGTGCAGTGGGTTTTCGAGGTGAGACACAAATCGTTTTTTGTGTCTATGACCACCTGCAACTCTAGTTTGTGATTGAGTAGCCCATTTGAATTCCAAACATGTTGAGACTATATTTTATTTAAAAATTCGTATTTGCAAAATAAAAATTTATTCATAAAAAAGGAATCGTTCAAGTACTGACAACATTAATTACAAACAATTCAAAAAAAAAATGAAGAAGTTCGGTCAAATAGTTTTTCGGCAATCGTGATCACGGCAAACGCACTTTTGGAAAACACCATTTCGAGATAATCGAGTTTAGCGTGTAATTTTGTTTCGGGAATCCATACTGATTTTGTGGAAAGACGGCCAAACAAACAGCAGAAAAAAAATTCGATACTCGATGGTAACGCTTTGGAAGCTCGTATACAACTGATTATAAGGGATTTGTCACAAAACATACGCGATTTGAATGGTCGAGAATGGATTAGATGTTCCAGGAAACATCGCACCTCGCTTCGAAACGCTGTAACTTTCGATCTATTGCTCGGATCTCCATGAAAATTTCGTAAAATATTCTCAAAGAGTTTTACTTTCAGATAAAGCAATAAAATAAATCGATTTTTTGAAGAAAATAAAGGTATATAACCTCTTAAGTAAATAAATATTCTAAATAACGCGGATTTAAGGGATGATCTACTCTAGGAGCCGCCGATTCTGAGACGAGATTTCATTAACACATTACTTTTAATTTTGCTACCTATGTCCTTTTGCCTTATTTATTAATATTTTGAGGTAGTATTTGATAGAACAAACCAGGGATATTATAAATATGTCCTTAAACATTATATCTCAGATGATTTCGTAAAATTTCGTAAAACCCCGAAGGCATTCTTTAATTATTCAAGTTATTTTAGTATTATATTTTAGTGGAATCGTTTTTTCATTGTGTGCCCTGCCAAAAAGTTAGCTTTTACGACGTCCCATAAATAATCCCATCGGAAAAACTTTAATATAGCTGCGCTCCAGTTTGATATTGTTTATTTTTGAACTCTTTATAGCGCTACACTGACGTCTCTTGTGGGATTAGACCGGCGTAGTTTACAATCGTTGAGGTGTTTTATTGTCTGTTGCACTTTTCTGTCGCCGGATAATCTTTACGTGGCTGCGATGTAACACGTTCCCGGGGCATACGGGATTAGTGGTGTTGGTTTATGCGCGATCGTTACTAGCTGGATGATTTATTAGGGTCGTTATTTGTTATGCGCACTGGCCGGGATCAAATTGACAAATCAGTGATGTGATGGGGAGTTGGATTTATGGCGATTAGATGTTTCTAAGTTTTACAAAAATAATCACACTTTCGAGATGATTGCAGTTATTTCTTGATACATCTAATAACTTAATGAACATATCAAATATTGTGAGTTTACAAATACTATCACATTTTCCTTTGAAAAAAACTTCTATCTTTACAGTGAGGCTTTTCCGCCGGTCAAGGGAGAAGCTCAGAGAAGTTTAATCACCTGATATTTACCTTAACTTCACAGAAAACCTCTGAAAAACTGTGAAGGTGATTCGTGAAAATTCGCTCACCGCTGGGGACCGAACTCAGGCTACCTAATGCTCAGTACGAGACGGACGACGCCTCACTCGGCCACTGAGTTGGGTTATTATTATAGCAGTTGATATAGAAGAGAGACAAAGGCAGGACGTGTGCAGCGTCTCTCTCTCTATATTTAGATATTTTTTAGTAAATAAAGCGATGTAACCCAGCTCATTGGCCGAGTGGTTAGACGCCTCTAACCACTCGGCCACTGAGCTGGGTTACATCGCTTTATTTACTAAAAAAATATCTAAATATAGAGAGTGTCGTACTGAGCATTGGGGAGCCTGAGTTCGATCCCCAGCGGGGAGCAAATTTTCACGAATCACCTTCACAGTTTTTCAGAGGTTTTCTGTGAAGTTAAGGTAAATACTGGGTGATTAAACTCCTCAGAGCTTCTCCCTTGACCGACGGAAAAGCCTCACGGCTGATAGCCCTATGAAGATGGAGTTTTTTTTAAAGCGATGCAAACACATTCTATTTTATACTTTACATAACATTTCGGGGCCCCCCAAAACACCTCTCAGATACGGCCTTGATGAATTATCGTTATGAATTCTTGTAAAAGTTTCAGAAAGTTTACCAAAATTTGAAGTATAGCCACTGTTAATAGAAAATAATAAATTTGCAAATGAAATAGTACTCATTAATACTATTATGATATACTACTACAACATGCAAAAAAGTATGTTTTATATGTTTTAAATTATATCTTACTCTGACTATCTCTTCTTCCTACACTAGAGAGCGAAGGATGTTCCGATGGTGGCGGCGGTGGCGGTTGGTCACTGGAAATCGTCGACGTAAGACTAGTCAAACTCCCTAAAATCCCCCTTGGTCCCACCGGAGGTGGCATAGGTTCCTCCCCAGGAGGCGTCCTAGGCCTACAAAGCGCCTGCATCCTCCCAACCACCAAATCCGCGATATGCCTCCTATCCTCCTCCTGCGAGTCACCCAATAGGGTAAGCGCACTATCATTTACCTCAATAATATACTCGCGGCCATCCTTGCCAACAACCACCTCCAGCGCGCAAATCTCCAACCCCCCAAATAAATCGCTGACCTCATCAATCCACGCCCGATACCTCTCCGGCATGGTGATTTGCTCCAACATAGCCGACCCGGTGTTGGTTTTCCAACAACCGGAAATCGATTTGCGCATGAACGCTTTATAATTTGCACCGATTTTCTGCACGTGTATATCATACTTGGAGTCCACATAGGGCTCGACGGTGCAATACGTCTGGGCCACCGCCACCACGCTGGCCATGTCCTGGAAGTCGTTGATGTTGTCCACCTTCACCTTGCCGAGTCCGCCGTGCGCGTGCCCTATTTTCAGCACCACCGGGAAGCGTTGCGCCGTGATCTGGAATGTTAAGTGTGTAATTTTAGCGGTGCGCTCAACAAGTTCCGGTTTCCGGCATCCCCCGCGACGCTGCTGTGACTCAGTTGTGCGCGCCGCATATACCTGCGCCGGAACGCGCCACACTCGGCCAGTACAATTTAAGTCACCGATCTGTCGAGTGTGGAGTAAATCCGCGACCCACATTTTAAGTGCGCTCGCGTGTATGTGATTATCTGTGTACGGGATTTACATTTATATGTGATACTTTGCACGCTGTTAAAGACACTGTAAGTATATAATTACGTTTAAAAAAAAACAGTTTTTAAACTGTAAAAAAATGTGTTTAAATTAGCATGGTAATTTGTTTTAAGTACTTCGCTAATAGTAGACAAGTTTGTAAGTGTGTAATTTCCAGAAAATTCGTTCAAGAAGTTATGGTAAAATTGTGTGTATGTGTGTGTGTTGTAATCCAACATTATAACTCTTATAGTTTTAAATTAAATTATTTATTCACAATTTACTACAATTATTCACAGTTGTACATCTTTTTTATTTTCCGAATACTGCACCGCTGCATATATTGTTATCGTGAAAAAAAATATCAAATTTAGATTTTTCTTTACGTTTCATGACTATATAATATAGTTGAAATAGACTATTTTTGAAAAATTTCTGTGTTTGTACCTGCATGTGTACGCTGTGTGCACGTCTGTGTGTACGTCTGTATGTACGTCTGTGTGTACGCTGTGTGTACGTTTGTTTGTGAACAAAACTCACTAAAAAAAATGAATGCTCGTAAAACAAATGCATCACCGACAATAGCATACGTAACTCAACGCCAGGAATTATTTTATAAATAATTTAAAATTTAATTACAAACAAATTAATAATATTAATATATCAATAACGAATGAAAATGAGAATGAAGACGAATCGAAAATCGACTAACATAGTTGAATTAGACTATTTTTCGAAAATTTCTCTGTGTGTACGTTTGTATATGAACAAAATTCACTAAAAAAAAAATGAATGCGTGCAAAACAAATGCATCACCTACGATAGCATACGTATCTCAAGTGAGGAATTATTTTATAAAACAATTTTATTACAAACAAATTAATAATATTAATATATTAATAACGAATGAAAATGAGAATTAAGACGAATCGAAAATCAACTAATATAGCTGAACTAGACTATTTTTGGAAATTGTCTCTATGTGTACGTATGTCTGTGAACAAACTTCACTAAAAAAAATAATGTGTGCAAAACAAATTCATCACCGACGATAGCATACGTAACTCACGCGAGGAATTATTTTATAAATAATTTAAAATTTTATTACGAACAAATTCATAATATTAATATATCAATAATGAATGAAAATGAGAATTAAGACGAATCGAAAAGCGACTAATATAGCTGAACTAGACTATTTCTGGAAATTGTCTCTGTGTGTATGTATGTATGTGAACAAAATTCACTAAAAAAATGAATGCGTGCAAAACAAATGCATCATCTACGATAGCATACGCATCTCACATGAGGAATTATTTGATAAATCATTTAAAAGTTATTACAAACAAATTAATAATATTAATATATCAATAATGAATGAAAATGAGAATTAAGACGATTCGAAAATCGACTAATATAGATGAACTAGACTATTTTTGGAAATTGTCTCTGTGTGTACGTATGTCTCTGAACAAAATTTACTAAAAAAAATGAATGCGTGCAAAAGAAATTCATCACCGACGATAGCATAGGTAACTCACGCGAGGAATTATTTTATAAATAATTTAAAATTTTATTACAAAAAATTAATAATATTAATATATCAATAACGAATGAAAATGAGAATAAAAACGAATCGAAAATCGACTAACATAGTTGATCTAGACTATTTTTCGAAAATTTCTCTGTGTGTACATTTGTATATGAACAAAATTCACTAGAAAAAATGAACGCGTGCAAAACAAATGCATCACCTACGATAGCATACGTATCTCACGTGAGGAATTATTTTATAAATAATTTAAAATTTTATTACAAACAAATTAATAATATTAATATATTAATATGGAATAAAAATGAGAATTAAGAATCAGTTGTTATTCTAAAACAATAGATAATATTCGTTCACTCGATCTAGAAATTTCATCTACATAAATTCAACTTCAGTCTCCTATAACTCTTAAATATTTAAATATATCTGTATTTGTTACAATTCTGTAAATGGCTATCGACATTCGGATCTTACTGCCATGAGTTAGTATATGTGAGTAAGTCTTAAATATTAAGATTTAATTATTAGTAACCTATGTATTTTACAACTTTTGTTTAGCATAGCTTTCTAGATCTACTCAAGTGAATATAATAAAATCTGTTTAGATATAAATATGTATTACCTTTCGTATACATTTTTTCGATTTGTATTAAATTATTGAACGGTGCTTGGTTTTGAACGCACGAGGAAAGTTGAATTGCGACACCGTCGAACGTAATCAATTGAGTGCTGATTCGGCCGTAAATGGAGAAGTCGGTTTTATTTAAGGCCGCGCAAAAACGAAAATAAAAGTGTGTCTACTTTTACATTCATATTAACAGTAACGGAAAATGCGTGATTTAAATAGAATTTTAATGTTTACATTATAAACACATTCAGTTTACTATTTGATATATTATTACACAAAATTCAACTGTTCAAAAATTAAGATACAGTATACTAGAGATTTTTTGTTGATCGTCAATTGGTCGACAAAAACAAAACACATGGGAAAGCAAGAGCGATGACATGTCGGGGCGAATATTAATTCGGCTGCATAATTAACTGGTGTCAGTTTTAATTATGAAGCGATCAATTTGGCAGGGCTGCAGCCAGAAATTAAAAGTGATGGAATAATTCCACGAAGAGATAGCTACTTTATATACTTTGACCCAAGATGTTATTGCTAATACTCTAGTTGAAATAAACTAGTTGATTTTTATGTGTTTTGTTGTTGTTCTTGCTGTTATGGATTATTATTGAGTGAAAATATCAAAAAATTACTTATTTTGAGCCAAATTAAATATAGAATGTGAAATAATATCATAAATTTAAGTTCCTTAAAAATGTTTATCATTTTTTATATCTCAGGTGATTAATTTAAAACAGTTCGTATAATAAAAATCGTCCTGCAGACTTTATTTTTGCATGAAAATTATTTTTCAAAAACGGCGTATTTTGGGCGGAATTAAATATAGATGTAAGAATATAAAATGATAAAAAATCAAAGATTTAAGAAATTTAAAATTATGATATTATTTTACATTCTATATTTAATTTGACTCAAAGTAACCAATTTTTTAATCATTTTCACCCAAAAATAAAGTCTTCAGGAAGGTTTTTATTACACGAACTGTTTTAATTTAATCGACTAAGTTTAAAAAAAAATTATAAAAAATTAAATATTTAAGAAATTTTAATTTATAATATTATTTTACATTCTATATTTAATTTGGCTCAAAATAAGCACTTTTTTTAATAATTTTCACCCAAAAATAAAATCTGCAGCAAGGTTTTTATTATAGGAACTGTTTTAAATTAATCGCCTGAGTTATAAAAAATGATAAAAAATCAAAAACTAAAGGAACTTAAATGTATGATATCATTTTACATTCTATATTTAATTTGGCTCAAAATGAGCAATATTTTAATACAATTTCACCCAAAAATAAAGTCTGCAGGAAGGTTTTTATTATACGAACTGTTTTAAATTAATCGCCTGAGTTATAAAAAATGATAAAAAATCAAATATTTAAGAGACTTAAATTTATGATATTATTTTAAATTCTATATTTAATTTGGCTCAAAATAAGCAATTTTTTAATAATTTTCACCCAAAAATAAAGTCTGCAGGATGGATTTGATTATACAAACTGTTTTAAATTAATTGCCTGGGTTATAAAAAATGATAAAAAAATCAAACATTTAAGAAATTAAAATTTGTGATATTATTTTACATTTTATATTTAACCTGGCTTAAAATAAGCAATTTTGTATCAATTTTCAGCTAAAAATAAAGTCTGCATCAAGGTATTTATTATACGAACTGTTTTAAATGAATCGCCTGAGATATAAAAAATGATAAAAAGTCAAAGATTTAAGAAACTTAAAATTATGATACTATTTTACATTCTATATTTAATTAGGCTCAAAATAAGCATTTTTTTATAATTTTCACCCAAAAATAAAATCTGCAGCAAGGTTTTTATTATAGGAACTGTTTTAAATTAATAGCCTGAGTTATAAAAAATGATAAAAAATCAAATATTTAAGAGACTTAAATTTATGATATTATTTTAAATTCTATATTTAATTTTCACCCAAAAATAAAGTCTGCAGGAAGGTTTTGATTATACGAACAGTTTAAAATTAATTGCCTGGGTTATAAAAAATGATAAAAAAATCAAAGATTTAAGAAATTTTAATTTGTGATATTAGTTTACATTCTGTATTTAATTTGGATTAAAATAAGCAATTTTTTAATAATTTTCGCCCAAAAATAAAGTCTGCAGGATGGTTTTGATTATACGAACTGTTTTAAATTAATTGCCTGAGTTATAAAAAATGATAAAAAATCAAATATTTAAGAGACTTAAATTTATGATATTATTTTTAATTCTATATTTAATTTGGCTCAAAATAAGAAATTTTGTAATAATTTTCACCCAAAAATAAAGTCTGCAGGAAGGTTTTAATTATACGAACTGTTTTAAATTAATTGCCTGGGTTATAAAAACTTATACAAAATCAAAGATTTAAGAGACTTAAATTTATGATATTATTTTACATTCTATATTTAATTTGGATTAAAATAAGCAATTTTTTAATAATTTTCACCCAAAAATAAAGTCTGCAGGATGGTTTGGATTATACGAACTGTTTTAAATTAATCGCCTGAGTTATAAAACTGATAAAAAATCAAAGATTTACGGAAGTTAAATTTATGATATTATTTTAAATTCTATATTTAATTTGGCTCAAAATAAGAAATTTTTTAATAATTTTCACCCAAAAATAAAGTCTGCAGGAAGGTTTTGATTATACGAACTGTTTTAAATTAATTGCCTGGGTTATAAAAAATGATAAAAAAATCAAAGATTTAAGAAATTTAAATTTGTGATATTATTTTACTTTCTATATTTAATTTGGATTAAAATAAGCAATTTTTTAAATTATTTTGACCCAAAAATAAAGTCTGCAGGAAAGTGTTTATTATAGGAAGTGTTTTAAATTAATCGCCTAGGGTTATAAAAAATGATAAAAAATCAAAGATTTCAGGAACTTAAATTTATGATATTATTTTAAATTCTATATTTAATTTGGCTCAAAATAAGCAATTTTTTAATAATTTTCACCCAAAAATAAAGTCTGCAGGATGGTTTTGATTATACGAACTGTTTTAAATTAATTGCCTGAGTTATAAAAAATGATAAAAAATCAAATATTTAAAAGACTTAAATTTATGATATTATTTTTAATTCTATATTTAATTTGGCTCAAAATAAGCAATATTTTATAATTTTCACCCAAAAATAAAGTCTGCAGGAAGATTTTGATTATACGAACTGTTTTAAATTAATTGCCTGGGTTATGAAAAAATATAAAAAATCAAAGATTTGAGAAACTTAAATTTATGATATTATTTTACATTCTATATTTAATTTGGATTAAAATAAGCAACTTTTTTATCATTTTCACCCAAAAATAAAATCTGCAGGAAAGTGTTTAATATAGGAACTGTTTTAAATTAATCGCCTAGGGTTATAAAAATGATAAAAAATCAAAGATTTCAGGAACTTAAATTTATGATATTATTTTACATTCTATATTTAATTTGGATTTAAATAAGCAATTTTTTAAATTATTTTCACCCAAAAATAAAGTCTGCAGGAAAGTGTTTATTGTAGGAACTGTTTTGAATTAATCGCCTAGGGTTATAAAAAATGATAAAAAATCAAAGATTTCAGGAACTTAAATTTATGATATTATTTTAAATTCTATATTTAATTTGGCTCAAAATAAGCATTTTTTTATAATTTTCACCCAAAAATAAAATCTGCAGCAAGGTTTTTATTATAGGAACTGTTTTAAATTAATAGCCTGAGTTATAAAAAATGATAAAAAATCAAATATTTAAGAGACTTAAATTTATGATATTATTTTAAATTCTATATTTAATTTGGCTCAAAATAAGCAATTTTTAAAAATTTTCACCCAAAAATAAAGTCTGCAGGAAGGTTTTGATTATACGAACAGTTTAAAATTAATTGCCTAGGATATAAAAAATTATAAAAAATCAAAGATTTAAGAAACTTTAATTTATGATATTATTTTTAATTCTATATTTCATTTGGCTCAAAATAAGAAATTTTGTAATAATTTTAACCCAAAAATAAAGTCTACAGCAAGGTTTTAATTATACGAACCGTTTTAAATTAATTGCCTGAGTTATAAAAAATGATAAAAAATCAAATATTTAAGAGACTTAAATTTATGATATTATTTTTAATTCTATATTTAATTTGGCTCAAAATAAGAAATTTTGTAATAATTTTCACCCAAAAATAAAGTCTGCAGGAAGGTTTTAATTATACGAACTGTTTTAAATTAATTGCCTGGGTTATAAAAACTTATACAAAATCAAAGATTTAAGAGACTTAAATTTATGATATTATTTTACATTCTATATTTAATTTGGATTAAAATAAGCAATTTTTTAATAATTTTCACCCAAAAATAAAGTCTGCAGGATGGTTTGGATTATACGAACTGTTTTAAATTAATCGCCTGAGTTATAAAACTGATAAAAAATCAAAGATTTACGGAAGTTAAATTTATGATATTATTTTAAATTCTATATTTAATTTGGCTCAAAATAAGAAATTTTTTAATAATTTTCACCCAAAAATAAAGTCTGCAGGAAGGTTTTGATTATACGAACTGTTTTAAATTAATTGCCTGGGTTATAAAAAATGATAAAAAAATCAAAGATTTAAGAAATTTAAATTTGTGATATTATTTTACTTTCTATATTTAATTTGGATTAAAATAAGCAATTTTTTAAATTATTTTGACCCAAAAATAAAGTCTGCAGGAAAGTGTTTATTATAGGAAGTGTTTTAAATTAATCGCCTAGGGTTATAAAAAATGATAAAAAATCAAAGATTTCAGGAACTTAAATTTATGATATTATTTTAAATTCTATATTTAATTTGGCTCAAAATAAGCAATTTTTTAATAATTTTCACCCAAAAATAAAGTCTGCAGGATGGTTTTGATTATACGAACTGTTTTAAATTAATTGCCTGAGTTATAAAAAATGATAAAAAATCAAATATTTAAAAGACTTAAATTTATGATATTATTTTTAATTCTATATTTAATTTGGCTCAAAATAAGCAATATTTTATAATTTTCACCCAAAAATAAAGTCTGCAGGAAGATTTTGATTATACGAACTGTTTTAAATTAATTGCCTGGGTTATGAAAAAATATAAAAAATCAAAGATTTGAGAAACTTAAATTTATGATATTATTTTACATTCTATATTTAATTTGGATTAAAATAAGCAACTTTTTTATCATTTTCACCCAAAAATAAAATCTGCAGGAAAGTGTTTAATATAGGAACTGTTTTAAATTAATCGCCTAGGGTTATAAAAATGATAAAAAATCAAAGATTTCAGGAACTTAAATTTATGATATTATTTTACATTCTATATTTAATTTGGATTTAAATAAGCAATTTTTTAAATTATTTTCACCCAAAAATAAAGTCTGCAGGAAAGTGTTTATTGTAGGAACTGTTTTGAATTAATCGCCTAGGGTTATAAAAAATGATAAAAAATCAAAGATTTCAGGAACTTAAATTTATGATATTATTTTAAATTCTATATTTAATTTGGCTCAAAATAAGCATTTTTTTATAATTTTCACCCAAAAATAAAATCTGCAGCAAGGTTTTTATTATAGGAACTGTTTTAAATTAATAGCCTGAGTTATAAAAAATGATAAAAAATCAAATATTTAAGAGACTTAAATTTATGATATTATTTTAAATTCTATATTTAATTTGGCTCAAAATAAGCAATTTTTAAAAATTTTCACCCAAAAATAAAGTCTGCAGGAAGGTTTTGATTATACGAACAGTTTAAAATTAATTGCCTAGGATATAAAAAATTATAAAAAATCAAAGATTTAAGAAACTTTAATTTATGATATTATTTTTAATTCTATATTTCATTTGGCTCAAAATAAGAAATTTTGTAATAATTTTAACCCAAAAATAAAGTCTACAGCAAGGTTTTAATTATACGAACCGTTTTAAATTAATTGCCTGAGTTATAAAAAATGATAAAAAATCAAATATTTAAGAGACTTAAATTTATGATATTATTTTTAATTCTATATTTAATTTGGCTCAAAATAAGAAATTTTGTAATAATTTTCACCCAAAAATAAAGTCTGCAGGAAGGTTTTTATTATACGAACTGTTTTAAATTAATCGCCTGAGTTATAAAAAATGATAAAAAATCAAATATTTAAGAGACTTAAATTTATGATATTATTTTAAATTCTATATTTAATTTGGCTCAAAATAAGCAATTTTTTAATAATTTTCACCCAAAAATAAAGTCTGCAGGATGGATTTGATTATACAAACTGTTTTAAATTAATTGCCTGGGTTATAAAAAATGATAAAAAAATCAAACATTTAAGAAATTAAAATTTGTGATATTATTTTACATTTTATATTTAACCTGGCTTAAAATAAGCAATTTTGTATCAATTTTCAGCTAAAAATAAAGTCTGCATCAAGGTATTTATTATACGAACTGTTTTAAATGAATCGCCTGAGATATAAAAAATGATAAAAAGTCAAAGATTTAAGAAACTTAAAATTATGATACTATTTTACATTCTATATTTAATTAGGCTCAAAATAAGCATTTTTTTATAATTTTCACCCAAAAATAAAATCTGCAGCAAGGTTTTTATTATAGGAACTGTTTTAAATTAATAGCCTGAGTTATAAAAAATGATAAAAAATCAAATATTTAAGAGACTTAAATTTATGATATTATTTTAAATTCTATATTTAATTTTCACCCAAAAATAAAGTCTGCAGGAAGGTTTTGATTATACGAACAGTTTAAAATTAATTGCCTGGGTTATAAAAAATGATAAAAAAATCAAAGATTTAAGAAATTTTAATTTGTGATATTAGTTTACATTCTGTATTTAATTTGGATTAAAATAAGCAATTTTTTAATAATTTTCGCCCAAAAATAAAGTCTGCAGGATGGTTTTGATTATACGAACTGTTTTAAATTAATTGCCTGAGTTATAAAAAATGATAAAAAATCAAATATTTAAGAGACTTAAATTTATGATATTATTTTTAATTCTATATTTAATTTGGCTCAAAATAAGAAATTTTGTAATAATTTTCACCCAAAAATAAAGTCTGCAGGAAGGTTTTAATTATACGAACTGTTTTAAATTAATTGCCTGGGTTATAAAAACTTATACAAAATCAAAGATTTAAGAGACTTAAATTTATGATATTATTTTACATTCTATATTTAATTTGGATTAAAATAAGCAATTTTTTAATAATTTTCACCCAAAAATAAAGTCTGCAGGATGGTTTGGATTATACGAACTGTTTTAAATTAATCGCCTGAGTTATAAAACTGATAAAAAATCAAAGATTTACGGAAGTTAAATTTATGATATTATTTTAAATTCTATATTTAATTTGGCTCAAAATAAGAAATTTTTTAATAATTTTCACCCAAAAATAAAGTCTGCAGGAAGGTTTTGATTATACGAACTGTTTTAAATTAATTGCCTGGGTTATAAAAAATGATAAAAAAATCAAAGATTTAAGAAATTTAAATTTGTGATATTATTTTACTTTCTATATTTAATTTGGATTAAAATAAGCAATTTTTTAAATTATTTTGACCCAAAAATAAAGTCTGCAGGAAAGTGTTTATTATAGGAAGTGTTTTAAATTAATCGCCTAGGGTTATAAAAAATGATAAAAAATCAAAGATTTCAGGAACTTAAATTTATGATATTATTTTAAATTCTATATTTAATTTGGCTCAAAATAAGCAATTTTTTAATAATTTTCACCCAAAAATAAAGTCTGCAGGATGGTTTTGATTATACGAACTGTTTTAAATTAATTGCCTGAGTTATAAAAAATGATAAAAAATCAAATATTTAAAAGACTTAAATTTATGATATTATTTTTAATTCTATATTTAATTTGGCTCAAAATAAGCAATATTTTATAATTTTCACCCAAAAATAAAGTCTGCAGGAAGATTTTGATTATACGAACTGTTTTAAATTAATTGCCTGGGTTATGAAAAAATATAAAAAATCAAAGATTTGAGAAACTTAAATTTATGATATTATTTTACATTCTATATTTAATTTGGATTAAAATAAGCAACTTTTTTATCATTTTCACCCAAAAATAAAATCTGCAGGAAAGTGTTTAATATAGGAACTGTTTTAAATTAATCGCCTAGGGTTATAAAAATGATAAAAAATCAAAGATTTCAGGAACTTAAATTTATGATATTATTTTACATTCTATATTTAATTTGGATTTAAATAAGCAATTTTTTAAATTATTTTCACCCAAAAATAAAGTCTGCAGGAAAGTGTTTATTGTAGGAACTGTTTTGAATTAATCGCCTAGGGTTATAAAAAATGATAAAAAATCAAAGATTTCAGGAACTTAAATTTATGATATTATTTTAAATTCTATATTTAATTTGGCTCAAAATAAGCATTTTTTTATAATTTTCACCCAAAAATAAAATCTGCAGCAAGGTTTTTATTATAGGAACTGTTTTAAATTAATAGCCTGAGTTATAAAAAATGATAAAAAATCAAATATTTAAGAGACTTAAATTTATGATATTATTTTAAATTCTATATTTAATTTGGCTCAAAATAAGCAATTTTTAAAAATTTTCACCCAAAAATAAAGTCTGCAGGAAGGTTTTGATTATACGAACAGTTTAAAATTAATTGCCTAGGATATAAAAAATTATAAAAAATCAAAGATTTAAGAAACTTTAATTTATGATATTATTTTTAATTCTATATTTCATTTGGCTCAAAATAAGAAATTTTGTAATAATTTTAACCCAAAAATAAAGTCTACAGCA
Organism: Lordithon lunulatus; assembly: GCA_963942505.1. Taxonomy (NCBI): domain Eukaryota; kingdom Metazoa; phylum Arthropoda; class Insecta; order Coleoptera; family Staphylinidae; genus Lordithon; species Lordithon lunulatus. Next base: position 38,171,391 of record OZ012671.1, read on the forward strand.
AGGTTTTAATTATACGAACCGTTTTAAATTAATTGCCTGGGTTATAAAAAATTATAAAAAATCAAAGATTTAAGAAACTTAAATTTATGATATTATTTTACATTCTATATTTAATTTGGATTAAAATAAGCAATTTTTTAATCATTTTCGCCCAAAAATAAAGTCTGCAGGAAGATTTTTATTATACGAACTGTTTTAAATTAATTGCCTGAGTTATAAAAAATGATAAAAAATCAAATATTTAAGAGACTTAAATTTATGATATTATTTTTAATTCTATATTTAATTTGGCTCAAAATAAGAAATTTTGTAATAATTTTCACCCAAAAATAAAGTCTGCAGGAAGGTTTTAATTATACGAACTGTTTTAAATTAATTGCCTGGGTTATAAAAACTTATACAAAATCAAAGATTTAAGAGACTTAAATTTATGATATTATTTTACATTCTATATTTAATTTGGATTAAAATAAGCAATTTTTTAATAATTTTCACCCAAAAATAAAGTCTGCAGGATGGTTTGGATTATACGAACTGTTTTAAATTAATCGCCTGAGTTATAAAACTGATAAAAAATCAAAGATTTACGGAAGTTAAATTTATGATATTATTTTAAATTCTATATTTAATTTGGCTCAAAATAAGAAATTTTTTAATAATTTTCACCCAAAAATAAAGTCTGCAGGAAGGTTTTGATTATACGAACTGTTTTAAATTAATTGCCTGGGTTATAAAAAATGATAAAAAAATCAAAGATTTAAGAAATTTAAATTTGTGATATTATTTTACTTTCTATATTTAATTTGGATTAAAATAAGCAATTTTTTAAATTATTTTGACCCAAAAATAAAGTCTGCAGGAAAGTGTTTATTATAGGAACTGTTTTAAATTAATCGCCTAGGGTTATAAAAAATGATAAAAAATCAAAGATTTCAGGAACTTAAATTTATGATATTATTTTAAATTCTATATTTAATTTGGCTCAAAATAAGCAATTTTTTAATAATTTTCACCCAAAAATAAAGTCTGCAGGATGGTTTTGATTATACGAACTGTTTTAAATTAATTGCCTGAGTTATAAAAAATGATAAAAAATCAAATATTTAAAAGACTTAAATTTATGATATTATTTTTAATTCTATATTTAATTTGGCTCAAAATAAGCAATATTTTATAATTTTCACCCAAAAATAAAGTCTGCAGGAAGATTTTGATTATACGAACTGTTTTAAATTAATTGCCTGGGTTATGAAAAAATATAAAAAATCAAAGATTTGAGAAACTTAAATTTATGATATTATTTTACATTCTATATTTAATTTGGATTAAAATAAGCAACTTTTTTATCATTTTCACCCAAAAATAAAATCTGCAGGAAAGTGTTTATTATAGGAACTGTTTTAAATTAATCGCCTAGAGTTATAAAAATGATAAAAAATCAAAGATTTCAGGAACTTAAATTTATGATATTATTTTACATTCTATATTTAATTTGGATTAAAATAAGCAATTTTTTAAATTATTTTCACCCAAAAATAAAGTCTGCAGGAAAGTGTTTATTATAGGAACTGTTTTGAATTAATCGCCTAGGGTTATAAAAAATGATAAAAAATCAAAGATTTCAGGAACTTAAATTTATGATATTATTTTAAATTCTATATTTAATTTGGCTCAAAATAAGCATTTTTTTTATAATTTTCACCCAAAAATAAAATCTGCAGCAAGGTTTTTATTATAGGAACTGTTTTAAATTAATAGCCTGAGTTATAAAAAATGATAAAAAATCAAATATTTAAGAGACTTAAATTTATGATATTATTTTAAATTCTATATTTAATTTGGCTCAAAATAAGCAATTTTTAATAATTTTCACCCAAAAATAAAGTCTGCAGGAAGGTTTTGATTATACGAACAGTTTAAAATTAATTGCCTGGGATATAAAAAATTATAAAAAATCAAAGATTTAAGAAACTTTAATTTATGATATTATTTTTAATTCTATATTTAATTTGGCTCAAAATAAGAAATTTTGTAATAATTTTAACCCAAAAATAAAGTCTACAGCAAGGTTTTAATTATACGAACCGTTTTAAATTAATTGCCTGGGTTATAAAAAATTATAAAAAATCAAAGATTTAAGAAACTTAAATTTATGATATTATTTTACATTCTATATTTAATTTGGATTAAAATAAGCAATTTTTTAATCATTTTCGCCCAAAAATAAAGTCTGCAGGAAGATTTTTATTATACGAACTGTTTTAAATTAATTGCCTGAGTTATAAAAAATGATAAAAAATCAAATATTTAAGAGACTTAAATTTATGATATTATTTTAAATTCTATATTTAATTTGGCTCAAAATAAGCAATATTTTAATAATTTTCACCCAAAAATAAAGTTTGCAGGATGGTTTTGATTATACGAACTGTTTTAAATTAATCGCCTCAGTTATAAAAAATGATAAAAAATCAAAGATTTACGGAACTTAAATTTATGATATTATTTTAAATTCTACATTTAATTTGGCTCAAAATAAGCAATTTTTTAATAATTTTCACCCAAAAATTAAGTCTGCAGGAAGGTTTTGATTATACGAACTGTTTTAAATTAATTGCCTGGGTTATGAAAAATTATAAAAAATCAAAGATTTGAGACACTTAATTTATGATATTATTTTACATTCTATTTTTAATTTTGATTAAAATAAGCAATTTTTTAATAATTTTCACCCAAAAATAAAGTTTGCAGGATGGTTTTGATTATACGAACTGTTTTAAATTAATCGCCTGAGCTATAAAAAATGATAAAAAATCAAAGATTTATGGAATTTAAATTTATGATATTATTTTAAATTCTATATTTAATTTGGCTCAAAATAAGCAATTTTTTAATAATTTTCACCCAAAAATTAAGTCTGCAGGAAGGTTTTGATTATACGAACTGTTTTAAATTAATTGCCTGGGTTATAAAAATTATAAAAAATCAAAGATTTGAGAAACTTAAATTTATGATATTATTTAACATTCTATTTTTAATTTTGATTAAAATAAGCAATTTTTTTATCATTTTCACCCAAAAATAAAGTGTGCGGGAAGGTTTTGATTATACGAACTGTTTTCAATTAATTGCCTGAGTTATAAAAAATGATAAAAAATCAAAGATTTAAGAAATTTAAATTTGTGATATTATTCTACATTCTATATTTAATTTGTCTTAAAATAAGCAATTTTTTAATGATTTTCATCTAAAAATAAAGTCTGCAGGAAGAATTTTATTATACAAATTATTTTAAATTAATGGACTGAGTTATAAAAAATGATAAGAAATATAAGTATTTGATGTTATTTTATATTCTACATCTAATTGGTCTTAAATTAAGCCTATTTGTGCTAATTGTCACCCAAAAATAAAATCTATATAAGGTTTTAAACCGCTCCGAGAAATTATGAAAGCCGAAATTGAATGTTGTCTCATCTACTGCATGTAATTGAGTTGTTGATTTTGGTGCTCCGAAAGTTTTTCTTTTGATCAAAAGTGCTCCCTGGCTTGAAAACGTTTAAGAAGAGTTTTTTATTTAAAATTTAAAATATATTTTTTTAAATATTTTCCACTAATTCGTACATTCATATTTTTATACTTGTCTATATTTTCGGAAGAAAAAAAATCAGAAATCATCTAGTAAAGGGTTAAATATTGGTAAATGTGGACATTCTTGAGAACACACGTTACGAATGTGTACTAATTCCTGTAATGTCGCTCCGCAATACATGTATTATTTACGATTCGAATTCGTTCATTGATGAAATATCAGTAAAAATTATTTTTAACACCTATAAAAGAGTAAACATAAATTATCCCTTTAGACCCGGTAAAATATATAGCCAAATTTTAATAACTGAGTTAGGTTGTTTTGCAAAGCAGAGATTGTATATCTTGTATAGGATGAAAACCGCCGTGTTCTTTTTCAATGTTGTATTGTACTAATGTTAATGTTCAGTTGAAATTGAAAAGGAAATAAAAATAGTTTATTATTATTGTTTGTATTCACTTTGGCTTTAAAAAATGACTATTATATCACATTTTATTATTTACAAATACATAATAATTTGATATGCTCCAAATGAGTCTATCAGTTTCATGAAATTTGATTAGCGAGATAGCAGCGAAGAAACCATGTAAATAACGTGAATCAGACTTCGCAGCAAATAACGCGCGTCATTAACTGCAAACAGCATTCGCATTACGCTCTCGAATTACAACTTCTGGTGGAATGATTTCCTTAACAAAACTGTTTAGATCGATAATGAATTGCATCAGCCAGCTGTGCGAAATCTGGGGAGAATTAAAATTGTATCTAACGGACACCTCCCCGTCCCGTTCTTATGGTGAATTATGCGGGACAGTGTGCTGGCAATGAGGAAGTCACGACTACTCGTGTGAATTGTCACGAATCGAACGACGGGTAGCAGATGGGGAATAACAGCGGGGTTTATTGAGCGTGGAGGATTTGTTAGATGGAATTTGCACTGAAATATTAATAAGTTATTGTCTATATGTTTATGTTTAATGGAACAGATAAATGGCTGGTATTTTGTATATCGACAGTGGAAAGATAATGGGTTGTAACCGTATATTTTTAAACACTGTAAAGTTGAGGATTAGTTAGGGTTGTAAAATCACTAATCGCTTCAAAACCTCGGGTACAATTTTGTAAATATTTATGTTTTCTTAAATATTTACAAAATTGTACCCGAGGTTTTGAAGCGCCTTATCCTTGATTAGTGATTTTACAACCCTAACGATTAATCTCATGTTCGCTCGAGTTATATTGGTTCGATTTAAATTAAATTAATTGAAAATACTAAATAATCTCGACACACGAAAGGGTATAAAGAGATTTTAAAAGATTATATTATATTATTATTATACATGAAAATACTCCATGGTGTATCATTTATAACCGTATTTTATTTTTACATGGGGGAACGAATGAAATAGATAAAGATAAAATAAAATAGACATGAAACTGATAGATGAACGGATGAATTTTATTTATTTTTTTCTGTTGTCTCTTGTTCATTCTGTTCCTTGAGGTTTAGCTCAAGGAACAGAATTAACAGTTAAATATGAATCAATAGTGGCAAAATTTTTTTGTAACTTCTAACGCTCATACCTATATACCAAGAAAATAAAAATAGTTTTTAAGCATTCCAGCTCGCAATAATAACGTCAAATATTTTCTTTAGTAACTCAGTGGACGAAAGAAAGAAATATATTGAGACCTAAAATTATTAATTAAGATTCAAAAATATTATACGTGTATTCACTTCCACAAAATCATCAGTAGTAAAAAATGTTCTGAAGGCAATACGAAAAGTTAATATACAGCGTGGACATGAACCGAATACATTCAATAAAACTTTTATTTATGAGTGTTACAAAAATTGTTCGGACACTTTTTAAATTTTAATTATAACAAATTAATCCCCTAAAACCTCCCATCAGAAACGTCTCTGATGTAACAAAAAAAAACGTAAATTGACGGTTTTTTTTGCAAAACGATTAGACAGTTAAACGAAAATCGCGCCCCAAAGTCGTATTCAGGATCCTTTTTAATTACTTTAAAAATAGCTGCAGTTTAGATTAATTAAAAAGTATTTAAAATGCGATACATAAAACCACTAGTCTTTAAATAATAACACATTAATTTAATTAATTTAACAAATTCGTTTTCTAATAGTTAACACTAGCAAGATGGAATGCGGCAACAAGCGTTTGTTGTGAAGCGAAATAATATTATGCGCGCACTTTCGTGTATGTTCAAAATATTCGCAAAGTGACGCAATGTGTCGAAAATAAAAGTTCATTATGATTTTAATAGCAACCAATTTTCGGCGTTGCGGATTGATTTATGGGCCTTTACAAGGATTCGGCGGTTTTTCAGAACGCCCATTACTTATTTTTATGTGTGACCTTTGCGATTGTGCGTGTTTAAAACGTTAGCATTGACGAAATTATGTGATTAAGAAAATAATCTGGTATTAAATATAGAATTAGAGAGTATATCGAGGAGATTCTGTAGGTGCTGCATTAAAGCTGATTTATGTTTAATCTAGTTTTTTGATTTTACCTATACTATAAATTCAGTTTAAACGGGGTGATGATAATAAGCAGGACTAATTCCAAAAATGTTTGGTGTTGATAGTAACATGGGGATCCTTCATTAATATCGTTAACGGGCACTAGGATTTCTGTTCGATCAACTCGTGAACAGGTTTTCGATGTACTTTTGCCAAGCATTTATCTTTTATTGGTTATCTATTATTAGTTTTCGTTGTTCGTTGACTAATTTTCCTGGTGTTCAGTTTTTATATGTTCCGGCAGCTTCTTTCTCTCTTCTGTGTAGGGTCTTTCATTATACTTTTCACATTTTCTTGTAATCAGGGATGATTTTTATTTCCTACTCTTTGTGTTTGGTGTTTTCATCTAAAGGAACAAAATATTAACACAGCCAACTATAAAAGTATTAAGTAATTTTGTTTTCAAAATAAAATTTCAATAATCAGATTATTTTCAAATAACCTAATTTTGGACAAAAATGATTTAGAAGAATCGCATGTAAACTATTTTCTGCCTTCTGAATCGCATGGTTTTTGTAAAATTGAAAAAAAATATATATATATATATATATATATATATATTTAGCTAAAAAGGTTAGTGCAGTAGAGAGGCAACTGAAATATTTTCTACCTTCTGATTTTCTAGAGACAAGTTTCAGTCGTCTATAGCAGGTTTTATTGAACAAATCCGACGAATTGGCGCCTGCTATCATCATTATTTCCCTGTATGTTATTGTTGCTCCGCTTAAGGGTATTTAATGTGATTTTAATTAATAACGTTGCGAGTTGTGAGCTGCAGTATTAATTATGTCCTATTGTATGCGAAATGCTTCCTCACAACGTACACAAACAACCTTGGACTATAAAAGCAGAAAAATAAATCAAAATTGATAGCTCCCATAAATATCATCGTGTAAAGTCTTGTTGCCTGTTATAATACAAAGAATTAATTCGTTTTCTTTTTCTTTTTATTGCAGACTTTTGTTATAAGATCTGCTGTGTTGCTTGCAACTAATCTGAGTTTTACTTTCAAAGTATCACCGATGTGTAAAAATGTAATGTTATCTTCAGGCGCGTTCGTTTAGGCATGGTTTATCATTGCTAGTCGCCCCCGTGGCGTGCAGTATCGCTTACGTTTTGCGGTCGTGCGCCGCCGGTTGTAAGGGTCGAGGTTGTGCGCATCGGAAGCGGCAAATAGAACAAGAAACAGTAAGCCCGTACCAGCCCAGAGTGATAAACGAAAGGCTCTGTAGACATCTATTAATTGTATTAAGTTTCTGCCACGTACGTTGTACCATGTACCTGGGGCGCGATTCTTCAAAAGTCCAAGTCGCTCCGCAAACTACGGACAATTTATTTTTTATTTATTTATTTTATTTTTTATCAAGAATCCTAATTATAACAAAATTAAAATTAAAATTACTTGTATATTTACAAAAAAAAAGATAAATATATTCTTTCCTCAGTCCTCGCCGCGAGGTTTGTGGTTGGAATTCCTCCTCGGGCTGTGGTTATGGTTTTATCCTTCTATTTTATTTTGATATTGTTGTTTAGTAGTAGGTTTTTAATTTTTAGTTAACTAAATCTTAAGGTTGTTTTAGACAAGACAATTTCTTAGCTCAAAAGTTGTTCACGAAATAAATTAATATATCCTCCTCCCATGCAATTGTCCTTGACAAATAGAACGCGTTATATGTTTCCATTCGATCTGCCATCAAATTCAATATTTCAAATAATTTGCTGTATGATACGAGACAATTTCGATTGTCTCGAATTTTGACTAACTTTTGAGTCAAGAAATTGTCTTGTCTAAAACGACCTTTACTTAATTCTTGTCAGTACAATTTACTCATATTTTTAACCATGAAACCGGATGTTTGATTTGTAATACCATTTTGTTTCTTGTGATGTAACATTTTAAAATACGAGCTGTCTGGTTGCGAGCACACCAATCCCGGGGAGAATTCGGATTAAGTGCACCAATAAATAATGCGTTTATTGTCGTCTGAATCACTCGGCCGTAGGTGTCGCTCGAAAATTCTATGAAACAATGGACCACGCCGCGCGTCGTTTCGTAGGCAAGTGCGCGGAGGCGCGATTGCATCCTCGGCTATATTCTGTTATGATAAGCAACACATTCCGATGGTAATTACGTTAAAAAATAAATAAATATACGAATTTTTGGTGATATTATTAGAAAGCACTGGCATATGTTGTATCGAGGAATTTTTATGCGATAACAAAAACATGGGCTATTTTATTGGTAATGCATCAAAAAAACTATGTTTTTTTAATATAAAACATATAGGCCCTGTCCGTTTGGTTACTACTAGTATGAGCGTGACGTCAGCATGTGTCACTACTAGCATTGCCAACTGCATCAATGACAGCTTCGTTCTTATATGAGATAATTAAATTAAATACCTACAATATAAGACCTAAGTACACTTTCTATCATGAAATAAAATTTTCAAAGTTTCAAAAATTTGTCAAGGCCTGTAGGTTTTCAGGTTCAATTTGAAACAATATTGACATTTTTCCCGCCATCTAGAGTATATTTCCAATCAAACGACATAAGTTTAAGGGCCATGCCACTTCTGGAACGGCCCCAATTTTGAACGGACGGTAGTTTTGGTAATTTTACCAATTTTTATCAGTTTTCAAATTAATTTTGTGTTTTAATTTTGGTTTATCTGTTGTTCTAGGGAAAAATTGTACTAAGATTTTTTATTTGATTCAATATTGTCTATCCAATAGGCTGAAGTCGATTTCGATTTGACAATTTTAATTTTAATTATCTTCACTTCCTCGGCCTTACCACCAAATCGGTACAGATTTTATAACAATATTTTTGTGTTTTCCTCTTTGGATACGAAATACCTACAAGATGAGACCAAAAACAACTTTCTACCATGAAATAATATTTTCAATGTTTCAAAAATTTGCCAAGCTCTGCAGCTTTTCAGGTTCAATTTATAGCAATCTAGATATTTTTCCCGCCATCTAGACTATATTTCCAATCAGACGACATAAGTTTCAGGGCCATGCCACTTTTGGGACGGCCCCAATTTTGAACGGATGGACGGTAGTTTTGGCATTTTTATCGATTTGTATCACTTTTATAATATAATATGTGACGGGTATGTCTTTTGTTTTAACGAAAAAATGTATTAAGATTTTTCATTTGGTTCAAAATTGTCTATCCAGTGGTCAAAAGTATAACTAAATTTGATAATTTTTATTTTCACTTTCTTCGCTTCTTCGGCTTTACTACGATAATGGTGCACGTTTTATAACAATATTTTTTCGGTATTTTCGTTGGAATTAAAATACCTACAAAATGATATCAGGCACAATTATCTATCATGAAATAAAATTTTCCTAGTCGAAAAATTTGCCAAGCTCTGTAGCTGTTCTAGTTCAATTTGAGGCAATCTCGACATTTTTCCCGACATGCGTTTCAGGGCGATGCCACTTATGGGGCGAACCCAATTTTGACGAGACCATAGTTTTGTGACGTTGCCGGACATTTTTTGATATATTACATTTTTACTTGTTGCAGCAATTTTTGTAACTTTAGAGCAATTATAATTTAAGTTTGATATGTCAGTTTTGAATTATCTATCCAATGAGCCCAAACTCGTTTTTTTTTCGGGAAAAAGTCGTTTTTTATTTTTGCACTTTTCCGGCAGTACATACCTACTGGTTGACATTTAAAAAAATAATAATTTCCCGATCTTCCTTTGCCTTTTTAGCGCGCACAAAGTTACGGTTGATTTTTTTTCTCTATGATCAGCTTCATGTTTCGCGCTTTTCACGTTTTCACAGCGTTTCCCACTGAAGCCATAGCCCCCGGTCTAATTTTCCCTTCTAGAAGGATGACGCTTTCCAATGACACCTTTCCCAACCCCCTACCACCCCCTACCGCCGGCTAATTCGATATATATATATATATATATATATATATATATATATATATATATATATATATATATATATGTATATATATATATATATATATATATATATATATATATATATATATATGTATATATATATAGATTAATCTCACATATTCACACTTGTGTTTCGCTGTCTTTGTGTTCCCATAACTCGCGAAACCGCAACAGCCATTTGTCGCTTTCCGCGTTTCTCCCAAGCCGCAACAACGGGGAAATTAATTAGGACAGGGACCGTACTTTTTCCGGGCTAATCGCCTTATAATTACCGTTTTAAATTAAGCAATAAATAACTCGTGTGGCTTTATTTCGCACGCGATCGTCGGCGCCCATCGGGGTTTATTAATATTTAAAAGCCACGCGGAGTAATTAAGGAAGTCGTTTATGACTTTATTAAAATGGAATGAGAACAGAAAATCTCATGTATCTATCGTGGATTACTTTATCGTATGCATCATTTAATTGTTTTTATTAGATTCAACATACTATTTTCAGGCAGTTTTCCAAAAAGTTGTTGAAATGCACTTTCTGTGGCTCTTCTGGGCTCCCTGGTCTTTCCCTGGTCACGTGCCCCATGTTTCTGTTTTCATTAATAACAATTATAATTAGATATTTACTCAGGTATGGAAGAGGAAGGAGTGGAGTGGGTGAGAAGGATGCATAAAGAGTCATGGGCAAAAGCAAGAGTGAATGGAGAAATATCTGAGAAATTTAGGGTGAATGTGGGAGTAAGGCAGGGGTGCCCGCTGAGCTCCCTCCTGTTTAATCTGTACACGAGCGAGTTGGAGGAGGTGCTGAGGAGAGGACAGGCAGGAGGGGTCGTGGTGGGTAGATTCAAGGTGTGGATGTTGGCGTATGCAGATGACGTGGTGCTGGTGGCCAAGAGAGTGGAAGAGATGCAAGAGATGTTGGATAGAATGGGTAGATACCTGCATAAGAGGGGGCTAGTGGGTAATGTGGAAAAGACCAAATGGATATTGTTTAGGAATAGGGGCAGGAGGGGTAAGGACGAAGGGCTGAAATGGAAGGAAAGGCTGATTGAGAGAGTGAATGGCTTTAAATATTTGGGATTTTGGTTTGACTCTGGAGGAGGGCTTAAGATGCATGTGGAGTGTATGCAGGCGAAAGCAAGAATGGCTTGGGGGATTGCGTGCAGAAAATGGGGGAGTTTGTGAGGTTGTAACCTAGTAATGGCGTGCAAGATCTGGGATGCGTGTGTAAAACCTATATTGTTGTATGGAGTGGAAGTGTGGGGATTGCGTGAATGGGAGGTACTAATAGAAAGGGAGCAAAGTTGGTTCCTGAAGAATCTGCTAGGGCTCGAAAGGTCGACACCAAGGGCAGTGCTGTTGCAGGAGACAAGTCGTATGAGTATGTGGTGGGAGTCGTGTGTGAGGGTTGTGAAGTGTGAGGAAAGATTGCAGGATTTGGGCGAGGAAAGACTGGTACGGGAGGGGTGGATGAGGTGTAAGAGTAGAACAGAGAGTAGATGGAGGAAGGATAGAGAAAGGATGTATGAAAAAGTGGATATGTTTGAGGTGTGGGTAGAGGAGAAGCTGAGAGAAAGGGGTAGCCTAGGAACTGAGATAAGGGAAAGATTGAGGGATATTGAGTGGCAAGAAAGGCAAGTGAGAATCGCTGAGAGCTCATACAACCCGGGCTACGTAGAGCGGCAAGTACAGAGGAAACTCCCGAGCTACGGGGGGGAGAGTGGAGCAGAGAGGACAAAGTATGCATGGCAAGAGCGAGGTGTGGATCAGAAGAGCGAGGAAGAAAAGTGTGGATGGGGCTGGGGTACACCGCGTGTGCGCTGTGTAGGAAGGGGAGTGACACGTGGTGGCACCTTAGCAGAGAATGTAAGGGAGTGAAAGCAGAGTGGGTTGGAGAGTGCAGAAAGCTGAACGAATGGTTAGGAGAGGATGGGAAAGGCGTCAAAATCTGCAGGAGGATGACGTGGGAAAGGAAATTGGCGAGGCCAGAGGGGGTTTATTTTAGTGGTTAGAAAAATGATGTATTTTATGTTAATTTGTATTTTTTTGGTTTCTTTTTTTATTTCTTTCTGTGAAAGTGTTGTTTTTATCGGCTGGAATGTGTGTAAAAGGGAAGGGTTGGGCTGATATGCCAAATAAAGGTCTTTTTTTTTAACTCAGGGCCTTAACTAGGCAGGGGCATGTTACAGCCATGAGTAAATATTAATTATAACTGTTTTTAATGAAACTTCAAAATCTTTGAATGTATTAAAATTGTCCATATTATGAAGAGAAATAAAAAAATCGCACGTTTGTAATGTTGTTTCCTTGATGTTTCGCTAATGTTATATATATATATATATATATATATATATATATATATATATATATATATGTTATATCAATTAAGAAATATGGTAATTGTGTGTGCACTGGTGTTTTCTCAAAGGCACTGCACTATTATTGACCTACCTATAGTGTTCAGAGAACGTAATAACGTTATAAATTAACTAACACCACGTTACCGATATAACGACACAACTCTAATTAGCAGTGCTATTCGGATTAATAATACTAAATTAACTCTTAAAAAAAATCAATTCGAAACCAATATGGTCAACCTTGTAAATTTCGTGCGATCATATCGCGTTTATCATTCCGAAAAAAGCGCCGCTTTCCTGCAAAAGCCGCCCGCCTATCAATTCAGCGCTAATTGCGGTTAAGCGGCGCCGCACCTTGACCGAGACATGAATTAACTCAGCCTTCGGGTCGATCTGTTCCAATTGCAAATGCATTTATATTGTGTGTTAAATAACAAGCGGCACAAAAAAATTCAGCCACAATGAGTCGTAGAGCGTGATTGTGTGTACGCATTCAATTATTCAAATGCGGCTGGCCATTAATGGTTTGAAGGTTTATTAACATTGGAGATTTATTCAAATGTTTAGAATAATGTTGTTTCCTAAATGGTTGTAATATTTACAAGTACACGCGTAGAACATTTTTATTAGTTTGACTTATACGTCGCAGGATATTTTACTATTGAGACTAACATCCCAGCCTGTAACCCTATCAGTCCTAAAATAAATACTTTTCGAAAATAATAATAATAACAAGCCTGTTCAGTGGACGAGTGGTTAGAGGCCTCGTCTACATCGTACTGCGTATTAGGGAGCCCGAGTTCTATCCCCAGTGGGGAGCGAATCACCCTTCACAGTTTTTCAGTGGTTTTCTGTGAACTTAAAGTAAAAACCGGGTGATTAAACTCCTCTGAGCTTGTCCCGTGACCGGCGGAAAAGTCTTACGGCTAATAGCTAGAAGTTTTTTTATTATTTAATAATAATATTTAGATTTCAGAATATTATTATGAAAATCTTTTTTTACCAATACGGATTAGTTCTGGATAGTTGGCTGGAAAGTAGCATAGCTACAGACACTTAGGCCTCAAAATGGGCCCATTGTGAAACCTCCTTTTAAGGCTGCTCACTCGTCCCACCAGTCAATTTTGCGTGCAAGCCGCAAAACTCTGGCGGGTGAGGAGCTGCCAATGCTGAGCATACTAGGCCAGCACTCCCCTAGTATTAGATGCCTGGTGTTTACTACAGCTGGACAGAGTCATATTACATGCTCCGCTCTGCGGATTAACGTAATTTACAGTTAAGAACCAACAAATTGCACTGCATTTACAATTTCGTCTTGCACTGTATATCAATAATGTCTTGTTTTAGACCAGTAGCTCTCTACTACTAAAATTGCAGAGAAGAAGATATATTTATTGTAAAATACATACATACAAGATATACATACATGTACAAGAGGCCATCGAGCTAAAATTGCATTATTCAATATAATTAAATAAAATAGGATTTTTCATGCACGTTGAAATTATTAATATACTACACACATGTTGCTTGTATGTTTTTATTACTAGTTTCATTATTTATTACCCTCGCAATCACTCTATTATAAAAATAGACTTTCAATTTTTAGGCTCGCGATAACGAAAATGGGCAGCACACGCGTGTTTTACTATCTCGCAAAGGCCGTGTATATTTAGTGTTTTTAGTCTCGGCCACGCGGCTTTGCCTAATAGTAATTTACGAGGGCCGTATTTAGATTTTCGCAGGTGAAATTAAATTTAGCGAGCAACATTGTACGAGAGCCGCGTTCTTCTATGAAATGCATCCCGACACTCGCATTTTTACACCTACTTGTTGTGGCAAAGGCGGGATTAATTATACGAGCTGTTGCGCAACTGGTACAAATGTTATAAATTGAAGGAAATAAATTGCAATGCATAAAGTGGCAGGCGGTTCAATAGGCTAACTTGTGTTGATTGAGAAAATGCATTTATTAATGGACAGCACAGATTTTAGTAAGCTCAACTCATCTAGTGTTAAATAAAACAACATTTAACACGAAATTTCTATTGGCGTGTTAGCAGGAAAATTAGCTGTTATCAAACATTCATTCAGTTTTAATATGTTGCAGTTTAATACTCAAATAAGTATATTACGTAAATGAATTCACTGGCGGAATAGCCTCACGACTGATGGCCCTATAAAGATAGAAGTTTTTTTTTTAATTTACTGAAAGTCAAAAGTTGACAGTACAGTAACAAAAGTCTGGATCACACAACTGGAAAATTTTAATATTTGTATATTTGGTCATATACAGTGTATGGCCCTGTCCGTTTGACATTTTTTTTTACGAATTAGTCTTAAATTAATAAATGAAATCAATTGAATCATAGAAATTGAGATATATAATAATAACAATGTAGCGCATAGTTCAAGTCATTTGAAATAGTGGATGGGCATAGTTTGGTTGGTAGGGACCACCCAACCACCCCACCTTCGCTCGCATACTTTTTCCAATGAATACACACGTTTTATACTGTTTAAACCATTCCAAGAAGAGTGTTATCCATTGAAAAAACTATGCCAACAAGGTGGGGTGGGCGGGTGGCCCCTACCAACCAAACTATGCCCATCCACTATTTCAAATGACTTGAACTATGCCCTACATTGTTTTTGACATTTTTTTTTACGAATTAGTCTTAAATTAATAAATGAAATCAATTGAATCATAGAAATTGACAGATAACAATGTAGTGTATAGTTCAAGTCATTTGAAATAGTGGATGGGCATAGTTTGATTGGTAGGGAACACCCGCCCACCCCATCTTTGTTCTCATATTTTTTTCATTGGTTAACACTCTTCTTGGAAAAATGTTCCTTATATAATTGAAGAACGCTCATGTATGTATGAACGAATCTGTATTGAAATATTGGTTATCGTTATACCGTCACTTGGTAGACCTGCTTAGGTATGTCTGTTCGCCTTGAGATGTTGGGCATAGAGGCTATAAAATATTAAATGCATGGTTATATGTAATAAAGCGTGGTCCGCCTTGAGGTAGACTTGGGCATTAAAGGGTTAAAAGATATTGTGAATGCTCCCTGATGGGCTAGAAATAGTAATAAAGATGGTAAAATATAAGATTAAGAAGATTGCTAAAAGACAATGAGGAACGGCTAATACACCATATAAACATCAAAGCTATCATAATATTGGCCAACACTGCCGACTATCAACAGTGAAAAAAGACCTTTATTAGGCATAGCCAAGACACACAATTCAAACATCTCCCCTGTACATAATTCCACCACAAACAATAAAATTAAATATCAAGAGTAATTAACTGTTTTAATTTAAAGCTGGATTGTTATTTGAAGGTTTTCCCCAACATATGAAAATTATTGGTAAAATATAGCATAACATTTCGCAGAATTATTATCTCAATGAAATTACCCAAGTAGTACATACTACGACATTCATTACGGACTGATAATTCAAGTTGCCGAATACAGGTCGCTTGAAAATAACACGTTGTCCTATAAACTGCCTAGCGCGTATAAATTGCGAGCGTTCCGCAATAACAAACCGCCTAAAAATAGAAATCGCAAACAGGCGCATTAAAAAATTATTGGACGTGAAACAATTTTATTGCATGTGCAGTACAGGGGGGATATAAAGGTCGATTTGCACTATATGCGATATCACAGTCAGTAGTTTTAGCTACTAGCTACAATATTACGCTACGCCGTATTCACATCAAAACGATTTTTATTACCACTAAACTTAATTATTAGTAATAAAAACAATGTTAGTGTTTTTACAATAAAAACCGATAATTACATATTTGATTATTATCATCTGTTATAGATTCATATTTGTTGATTCTAATGACTATGATAGCAGTAGGTGAAGGTAGATACTTTAGTTGATTCAATTTTCAAAAGTGTGCTGAAGATTGTAGCTTTTCTGGTAAAACTAAAAACAATTTCGATATTTTCCCCCACGTTCTAGATTATTTTTCTAATCAAAAGACCTGAGTTTCAGTGTCATGTACCTTCTGGGACAGCCCCAATTGTGACGCAACACACGATGGGTTCGTCAGTTTTGTGATGTTTAAAGAAAATATTAACCGAAAACTGACGAAACAGATTATTTGTTGGTAAATAGAAAATGTAAGCAAATTTTCTACGAAATAAAAAAATAACGAGTGTTTGAAGGGTTAAATTGTGTGAGGAAAACTGAAGAAACAGATTATTTATTAGTAAATGGAAAATGTAAGCAAATTTTCTACGAATTAAAAAAATTACAAGGGCCTGAAGGGTTAAATTGTGTGAGGAAAACTGAAGAAACAGATTATTTATTAGTATATGGAAAATGTAAGCAAATTTTCTACGAATTAAAAAAATTACGAGTGCCTGAAGGGTTAAATTGTGTGAGAAAAATTGAAAAAACAGATTATTTTTTAGTAAATGGAAAATGTAAGCAAATTTTCTACGAATTAAAAAAATTACAAGGGCCTGAAGGGTTAAATTGTGTGAGGAAAACTGAAGAAACAGATTATTTATTAGTAAATGGAAAATGTAAGCAAATTTTCTACGAATTAAAAAAATTACGAGTGCCTGAAGGGTTACATTGTGTGAGGAAAACTGACTAAACAGATTATTTATTAGTAAATGGAAAATGTAAGCAAATTTTCTACGAATCAAGTTGCCTGAGGGGTTAAATTGTGTGAGAAAAACTGAAGAAACAGATTATTTATTAGTAAATGGAAAATGTAAGCAAATTTTCTACGAATCAAGTTGCCTGAGGGGTTAAATTATGTGAGAAAAACTGAAGAAACAGATTATTTATTAGTAAATGGAAAATGTAAGCTAATTTTCTACGAATTAAAAAATTTACGAGTGCCTGAAGGGTTAAATTGTGTGAGGAAAACTGAAGAAACAGATTATTTATTAGTAAATGGAAAATGTAAACAAATTTTCTACGAATTAAAAAAATTACGAGTGCCTGAAGAGTTAAATTGTGTGAGGAAAACTGAAGAAACAGATTATTTATTAGTAAATGGAAAATGTAAGCAAATTTTCTACGAATTAAAAAAATTACAAGGGCCTGAAGGGTTAAATTGTGTGAGGAAAACTGAAGAAACAGATTATTTATTAGTAAATGGAAAATGTAAGCGAATTTTCTACGAATTAAAAAAATTACAAGTGCCTGAAGGGTTAAATTGTGTGAGAAAAACTGAAGAAACAGATTATTTATTAGTAAATGGAAAATGTAAGCAAATATTTTCTACGAATTAAAAAATTTACGAGTGCCTGAAGGGTTAAATTGTGTGAGGAAAACTGAAGAAACAGATTATTTATTAGTAAATGGAAAATGTAAGCAAATTTTCTACGAATTAAAAAAATTACAAGGGCCTGAAGGGTTAAATTGTGTGAGGAAAACTGAAGAAACAGATTATTTATTAGTAAATGGAAAATGTAAGCGAATTTTCTACGAATTAAAAAAATTACAAGTGCCTGAAGGGTTAAATTGTGTGAGAAAAACTGAAGAAACAGATTATTTATTAGTAAATGGAAAATGTAAGCAAATATTTTCTACGAATTAAAAAATTTACGAGTGCCTGAAGGGTTAAATTGTGTGAGAAAAACTGAAGAAACAGATTATTTATTAGTAAATGGAAAATGTAAGCAAATTTTCTACGAATTAAAAAAATTACAAGGGCCTGAAGGGTTAAATTGTGTGAGGAAAACTGAAGAAACAGATTATTTATTAGTAAATGGAAAATGTAAACAAATTTCCTACGAATTAAAAAAATTACGAGTGCCTGAAGGGTTAAATTGTGTGAGGAAAACTGAAGAAACAGATTATTTATTGGTAAATAGAAAATGTAAACTAATTTTTTATGATTTAAAAAAATAACGAGTGTCTGAAGGGTATGATGGAGTGAGAAGACCTTTATTTGGCATATCAGCTCAACCCTTCCCTTTTAAAAAAAGACAAAAAAAAATACAAATTAACATAAAATACATTTTTCTATCCACTAAAATAAACCCCCTGTGCCCTCGCCAATTTCCTTTCGCACGTCAGCCTCCTACAGATTTTCACGCCTTTACCATCCTCTACTAACCACTCGTTCAGCTTTCTGCACTCTCCAACCCATTCTTCTTTCACTCTCTTACATTATTTGCTAAGGTGCCACCACGTGTCACTCCCCTTCCTACATAGCGCACACGCGGTGTGCCCCAGTCCCATCCACACTTTTCTTCCTCGCTCTTCTGAACCACACCTCGCTCTTACCATGCATACTTTGTCCTCTCTGCTCCACTCTCCTCTGGCTAAGTAGCTCGGGAGTTTCCCCTGCACTTGCCACTCTACGCCAGGGTTGTATGAGCTCTTTGCCATTCTCACTTGCCTTTCTTGCCACTCAACATCCCTCAATCTCTCCCTTATCTCAGTTCCTAGGCTACCCCTTTTTCTCAGCTTCTCCTCTACCCACACCTCACACATACCCACTCTTTCATACATCCTTTATCTATCCTTCCTCCATCTACTCTCTGTTCAACTCTTACACCTCATCCATACCTCCCGTACCAGTCTTTCCTCGCCCAAATCCTGCAATCTTTCCTCAAACGTCACAACCCTCACTCACGACTCCCACCACATACTCATACGACTTGTCTCCTGCAACAGCACTGCCCTCGGTGTCGACCTTTTGAGCCCTAGCAGATTCTTCAGAAACCAACCTTGCTCCCTTTCTATTACCTCCCATTCACGCAATCCCCACACTTCCACTCCATACAACAATATAGGTTTTACACACGCATCCCAGATCTTGCACGCCATTACGAGGTTACCACCCCACAAACTCCCCCATTTTCTGCACGCAATCCCCCAAGCCATTCTTGCTTTCGCTTGCATACACTCCACATGCATCCTAAGCCCTCCTCCACAGTCAAACCAAAAGCCCAAATATTTAAAGCCATTCACTCTCTCAATCAGCCTTTCCTTCCATTTCAGCCCTTCGTCCTTACCCCTCCTGCCCCTATTCCTAACCAACATCCATTTGGTCTTTTCCACATTCACCACTAGCCCCCTCTTATACAGGTACCTACCCATTCTATCCAACACCTCTTGCATCTCTTCCACTCTCTTGGCCACCAGCACCACGTCATCTGCATACGCCAACATCCACACTTTGGATCTACCCACCACGACCCCTCCTGCCTGTCCTCTCCTCAGCACCTCTTCCAACTCGCTCGTGTACAGATTAAACAGGAGGGGGATAAGCGGGCACCCCTGCCTTACTCCCACATTCACCCTAAATTTCTCAGATATTTCTCCATTCACTCTTGCTTTCGCCCATGTCTCTTTATACATCCTTCTCACCCACACCACTCCTTCCTCTTCCATACCCAATCTATCCATACATTCCACCAGTTTCCTCCTAGGAACTGAGTCATATGCAGCTTTTAAATCCACAAACACCGCATACACTCTCCCTTTGCATTCCAGAGCTTTCTCCACCATTCTCACCAGCGTGAAAATCTGCTCCCTCGTCCCTCTTCCCCTTCTGAATCCACCCTGGCATATATATATATATATATATATATATATATATATATATATATATATATATATATATGTATGGTATATGGAAGGATTTTTTTTGAAACTTTCAAAATATTATTTAGACTTTAGACTTGCACCCTATTCGAAAATATGTCTGATGATTGTTGTTAAAGTCTAAAACAACAATCATCAGACATATTTTCGAATAGGGTGCTAGGCCTTAGATTTTTTAAAAATATTTTTGAACATAAACATGCATGTAAGTAAAATATTTGTAAAATCATACAAATAACCCCCTAGGAGGAAAGTTAAACGCCATCTGGCTGCACCACATCAATTAGCAATGCACACCCGTATGGTAATAACCGTTAACATGCTCATGCAATCAGGATCACCGAGTAGTGCCCTCTATAGAATAATAACAGACTGCTTGAGATATTAGCACAAGGCAAATCTTATATAAGTGTGAATAATTGATGTGGTGCCGCTAGATGGCGTTTAACTTTCCTCTTAGGGGTCAGTTGTATAATTTTTGTATATAACCACTCGAGAAATTGTGTGAATTCATCCTCACTAGTTGAGCTATACTGATGAGATCTAATAAGATCGAAATCTAGATATGTAGATTGCTAACAGGTGGATTCAGATTTATATATGATTTGTAAAATCATTTTTTATTTATAACAAAAGTATGTTTTATTTTATCTCTATGTACAATTATTTATGACTTGTGTAAAACCTGTGATTTGTCCGCACTAATAAATTGAATTTGAATTTGAAATTATGTTGATTTTAAAATTTAGTTTTCATGAGAAGAATAATGGCGGTGATATGCGGTTATCATCCGGTATGAAGGTTTAGATTGTAAAAATTAAAGACTCCTTAGCCCTCGAGTGCTCTAATAGCCTAGAGCTTCGAAAAAGTAAGAGTTAGTCAAGAGAGACTTGATATTTTATAAAATATAAGATTCCAAGACTAGTTGAAGAAGGAACCATATCCGGCTAGGGTACCTCGGGATCGCCAGTTCCCGTATTCACCAGATGTGAACCCCTGAGGTGCCGGAGATATAAAAATCATATTATTAATAGTAAATTGCGATAATAAATTATAATTAAAAAAAACGTCTAGCTTTATAGGGCTATCAGTCAACCCTCACGACTGATAGCCCTATAAAGCTAGACATTTTTTTAAATTATAATTTATTATCGCAAGTCATTCCGCCAGTCAAAGGAGAAACTCCGAGAAGTTTAATCATCCTTAATTTCATAGAAAACCGTGAAAGGTGATTTGCGAAAATTCTCCCCGATGGGGATCGAACTCAGGCTTTCCAGTGCACAGGACGAGGCGGACTAATTACTCGGCCACTGAGCTGGGTAATTCCAATTATATACTGACTTTTATAAAAAAAATCGCAATACACAGAAGTTGTTGATCGATTAGTAATTGTAATTGTAATAAATATAAAAAAATATCATTTCTGTACTCATGTCCTAAGACAAGTCATTTCCCGCATTGATTTGGGTGCGGGAAATACTACTTCCCGCACTAGTGCGTTGTTGCCAACTTAAAATTCGGTAGCAATGTAAATGTGTATTTATAAATATGAGAATGCATGCAAGGACATCGTACACCTCTTATACTTCAAATAACATTAAAAATTAACGATATGGTACTGAATAAATACTATTAAATAATAAATAATATTTTGAAGAAAATATAGACTTTAAATTAAATGTAATAGTGTGATTTGTCACAACAACTTTAAATAACTTTAAATAAAAATGTATTTCTTCGTACAAAAAATAAGATACATTATTCGTGCCGTTTCCCGAATTCGTTCTTAATACAGCACTCGCCTTCGGCTCGTGCTGTAAACTCGTTTCCTCATTCAGGAAACTAGCCTTTCTGCACTAATAATGTAAATTATTATTACATTATAAAACTATTAGAAATATTCAGATATTACCTCTGAAAATCAGTGATGTCAAAACATGAGCGATATAGTCTAGCCTATCCTATTTTGTCAGTGATGAGCGCTAAATGAATAATATGGTTTATCTGACTCACAACAAAATTTGCATATAAGTGAGCGAACCGAGAAAATAAAAAACTAAGAAAAAAAAATAAGGCGGCTATTATGTCAGCCTTATTGTGTATGCAGGAATGACACATATAATCGTGCGATCATAATTTTCCTGCAGATGGATCGACAATGGGCACATAAATCGCAATGAGATTAATTGGAACGGACGTCTGTGGAAAACGTAAAAGGTCTCATTAATATATAAAACGGTGGAAGTGCGCAATTATTCTCAAGTTTAAGGATTCATAAATTTTATTGCGTTATTCTACCTTATCTTATAAAGCTGCGATTGCGATCGTGACTGTTAAAATTTCGATATTCTTGTACAGCACTAATACGCAGGGCTATTTTTTGCGGCCCTAGGCAAAACTTCATCGGGCCCAGTGATGAGGTTTTGTTCATATTCATTATTCTAAAATATTGCCAGTATTACTTATCGTGTAAGGCATAATAATGATATAATGAAGAGAATACTGATCTTTATCCGGATAATTGATTACTTGATAAATATAAAAGGAAGATTGAAATACATACTGACAGTACTAGGACTCATAGTATTATGGACCGTGTAAGGCGTACAGGTTTTTGTTTAATATAATGCAATTTTTTTATATTTCTGTGACCATTCTGGGCCCCCTTTCATCTGCCCCTGTAGCTCCTGCCTAGTTACGGCCCTAATAATAGCTTCATTTACATGAGATATTTTAATTAAGTTAATTCAAGCACAGTTATTTAATAAATAACAGTTAAAATTATACCAATTTTAATTAGGAACTGTTTAATTTGAAGCGATGTGAAAGGTAAGCAAAGAAAGTGCACATTGTAACACTAGACTAAACGTGCTGACCACTTTCTATATAAACATTTGCACACGCAAATTCATTGTAGCACGTTATGCAATATTACACGAACACAATCTTGCTGGCGATTCTTATCATTTATCAACAGAGTTTGGCTTTGTGTGAAGTGCATTGCAGCAAAACACCCTCCAAAAAATTGTAATCGCATAAAAAAAAAACAACGCCAACGTTTGTTTGGTTTGTTGATAATTTTTGTTTGTATGTGAATGAAAACGCCGGTTCGCGGAATTCTTTTCGTGTGAACACATTTCGCGGTTTACCTCGTTCTGGAAAGATAATAAGATACGCGTTATCAGCTTGGACAAATATTCGCGTTCAATGGAAAAAGGTTGATAAGAATTAATGGAATGATTACACATACAAAATAATTATTACGTGACATAAAAATAGCGATCCTGGTTTAATGAAATTTAAGACTGTTGATATTGTTAACACCTACAAGAAATGTGTCTGTGATGTTTAGGCTTTTTATTACCCGATATTGTGTTACCTATGTGATAAAATTAGACTAATAAAACAATTGTAAAAGATTGCTACTGTTAATTTTGCTACAGTTTTAATTTTTGAAAACATTTTATTTAGAGTAATACTAAATCAAATGTTTTCAAAAAATAATACTGGCGCAAAATGATATTCTAGTGGACTAGCCCTTTAACATATTGAAATACTCTTCGTACTATCTAATAATAAGAATATTATCACAAACGTCTCGGTGTTAAATAACTGACACACCGGCAGCAATCAATAGGAGCTATTCTAGTAATTAACAGAATAGAATGAAGGAAAATGCTCGAGAAGAAACTCTTTCCAACTATAAGCAGCCTTAATTATTATTTACTTATGTCTTGGTAACCATAAAATAAGAAAAAACAAATTTAAGTTAATTTTCTTAGCTGTTATTGAATAATATTTGCAACAAAACAAATTGCAATTTTTATTAATGTTCACCCCACGATTTTTTTGAAGCTTTCAAAATATTGTTTAGAATTTAACAACAATCATCAGATATATTTTCGATAGGGCGCTGGGCCTTAGTTTTTTTTTAAATATTATATATTATATATAAACATAAACGAATTTATGAGACTTACAGCTGTTTCCATATACGTGTACGTTTGAATGTTCACAACTTCTTCAATGAATGCACAATTTTAGTATTTTTTGTGAAATTCTGTAGGCAATTTAATTCTAAATTAAACATTCTATGAAAATCCGTTACACATTCTATAAATTTTGCATAAAAACTAATTTCTTATGAGACTTACAACTGTTTGCACATATGTGTATGTTTGAATATTCACAACTTCTTCAATTGCAACACTACAATTGTATTGTAATTGAAGAAGTTGTGAAATTTTTATGACATTTTGTAGACAATTGAATTCTAGGTTTAATAATTTATGAAATCTATTACAAATTTAATAGATTTTGCATAAAAACGAATTTCGAATGTGACTTGCAGCTGTTTGCATATACGTGTATGTTTGAATATTCATAACTTCTTCAATTGCAAGACAATTGTAGCAATTTTTATGAAATTTAATATTTTATGAAAATCTTGAAAAATTCTATAGATTTTGTATAAAAACGAATTTATAATGAGACTTACAGCTGTTTCCATATACGTGTATGTTTGAATGTTCACAACTTCTTCAATTAATGCACAATTTTAGTAATTTTTGTGAAATTCTGTAGGAAATTTCATTCTAAATTAAACATTCTATGAAAATCCGTTACAAATTCTATAAATTTTGCATAAAAACTAATTTCTTATGAGACTTACAACTGTTTGCACATATGTGTATGTTTGAATATTCACAACTTCTTCAATTGCAACACTACAATTGTATTGCAATTGAAGAAGTTGTGAAATTTTTATGACATTTTGTAGATAATTGAATTCTAGATTTAATAATAATCTATGAAATCTATTACAAATTTCATAGATTTTGCATAAATTTCGAATGTGACATGTATGTATGATTCTCCCCATCACTAGTTGTAATGTCATTTAACCTGAATCGATGCTGACGCTTTGGTTAAATCTATAAAACACATATACGCTAGTTTGTTGTATTCGATTGATTTCTCTTCAATTTCTCGAGTAACGAATATGGCATATATTTTTTTCCCGAAAAATTGTTATGAAGTCTTATATTAAAATGAGCAATATGTATTATAAAAAATATCAAGGGCGGCTATATAAAAAAACAATTTATATTACATATTTCATGGCCTCCCATATTAGTCTCAATTACTATAACATAATATCGAGAGATCAAATCAACGTGCGTTCGAACTTGATTATGAACAAAAATTCAGTGTATTCTTAACAAACACATGCCAATATTTTGATAATTTAGAACTATGAAAATTTGTTAGTTTAACGAATGCACTCATAAACGTATGCGTGGGATTTTGTACGTGATGTTCGATCTGCCAAAAGCTAATGCTGATTAATACGTTTTACAGCCGAAAAAATAAATACGGCGTCAGTTCTAATTTCGTGATCAATTGCGCAAAGTCGATCGTATACTTGCAATAAATACACACGTTTATTGGCGTCGATTACGCAACAGCAGCGATGCAAACAAGTCGTTGCAGACCGTTTTATGCTTTTGCATATTTCATAGAAACAGGTGTCATAAAATCACCATATCAATAATCAGCAATTGTTATTGTTTTAGGCGATGGAAAAAATTCACACCTTCGTTTGGACGCTGGTTTTAGCGCTGGCATACACCTCAACACCCGCCCAAACGTGCTCCTGCATGCCGGGCCATCCACAGCAGCATTTCTGCGATGCCGATTTCGGTAAGTCGCTTACAAACACACCCAAATAACAATAACCACTTGGCACGTTCGGCCGGCACTTATTTTCGATGGCGTTAACGCCCGCGTGGCTTATAATACTGAGAGAGAAAAAAAAACAACAGAAACAAACAGCGCGTCGCAGAAGTGACGTTATACACGCAAATATTTGCATGGGATGAAATTGCACGTGAAATTGGTAATTGCATAAAAGCGGTCTGTTTACTGGGAAGTGTAGTAATCGCCTACAGGGGGCTTTTAATGTAATTGTCTGTCCGTTTACAAGGCATATTTATTTGAAATTGCTGCGATATATAATTTTTAATAAAACATTTAATGTTTTTATCTTAATTTTTAATTTAATTCTTTTCTTAAAGGCATTTTACACGGTCAATAATACTGTCAATATTTTAGAATAATGACAGTATTGCTGTACGATAACATGTTTAAAATTTTCATTATTCTAAAATATTACTGATCGTGTAAGGTATAGTAATGATGGAATGAAGAGAATAGTGATGTTTATTTGGATAATTGATTACTTCATAAATATAATAAGAGGATTGAAGCAAATGCTGACACTACACGGATTGACAGTATTATTGACCGTGTAAGGTGCCGTTTAAATGTATATACAAATTAACTTAAATTTGATGCTTACTGTAATTTAAAATGGAACTTGCGTATATATCTTCTAGCTCAAGTATTCTCAAAATGTGTCGCAATCAATATTGATTACATTTTATCTTTATAGGGCTATTAGCTGTACTTTTCAGCCGGTACCTTAACTTCACAGAGAAGCTATAAACATGTATATTTGCAAATCCAGCTCTTAGGCCGAGTGGTTAGAGGCAAATCTGGGAGCCTGAGTTCGAATCCCATCGGGGCGAATTCGTGAATCACCTTTCAGAAATTTTCTATGAAGTTGCGGCTGATTAAAGCTAAAAGTTTTTTTTTATATATATATGTATAATTAGATACATTTTACGAGAAATAAGTTAGTGCTAGTTTATTTTAATGATTGTATATTCGCTATTACTCATGATGGTAAACTTTTCGACACACTTAATTACGAATTTCGTTTTGACAAAAACAATGCAACGCGACAATATAAAATAAAATTCTTTTCGATTTTGAGATCTATAATTTCACTAACTTATGTGATGGAATTTTAAAATTTTCTACATATGAAATACCATAAAATAAGACTAAAATAACAGAAATCAGACTTAATTACCAGTTCCGGTTTGGTAATTATGACAGTTTTTGTAGAGTGTCTATATAAAATAGAATACTTTTTGATTTTGAGCTCCATAAGTTTAGTAATTTTTGTGACAGAATTTTCAAATTTTCCATACATGAAACACCATAAAGTAAAACTAAGATAACAAAAACCAGACTTAATTACCACTTCCGGTTTGGTAGTTATGACAGTTTTTGTAGAGTGTCTATATAAAATAGAATACTTTTTGATTTTGAGCTCCATAAGTTTAGTAATTGTTGTGACAGAATTTTCAAATTTTCCATACATGAAACACCATAAAGTTAGACTAAGATAACAGAAACCATACTTCATTACCATTTCCGGTTTGGTAGTTATGACAGTTTTTGTAGAGTGTCTATATAAAATAGAATACTTTTTGATTTTGAGCTCCATAAGTTTACTAATTTTTGTGACAGAATTTTCAAATTTTCCATACATGAAACACCAGAAAGTTAAACTAAGATAACAAAAACCAGACTTAAATACCACTTCCGGTTTGGTAGTTATGACAGTTTTTGTAGAGTGTCTATATAAAATAGAATACTTTTTGATTTTGAGCTCCATAAGTTTAGTAATTGTTGTGACAGAATTTTCAAATTTTCCATACATGGAACACCATAAAGTTAGACTAAGATAACAAAAACCAGACTTAATTACCACTTCCGGTTTAGTAATTATGACAGTTTTTGTAAAGTATCTATATAAAATACAATACTTTATGATTTTGAGCTCCATAAGTTTACTAATTTTTGTGACAGAATTTTCAAATTTTCCATACATGAAACACCATAAAGTAAAACTAAGATAACAAAAACCAGACTTAATTACCACTTCCGGTTTGGTAGTTATGACAGTTTTTGTAGAGTGTCTATATAAAATAGAATACTTTTTGATTTTGAGCTCCATAAGTTTAGTAATTGTTGTGACAGAATTTTCAAATTTTCCATACATGAAACACCATAAAGTTAGACTAAGATAACAGAAACCATACTTCATTACCATTTCCGGTTTGGTAGTTATGACAGTTTTTGTAGAGTGTCTATATAAAATAGAATACTTTTTGATTTTGAGCTCCATAAGTTTAGTAATTGTTGTGACAGAATTTTCAAATTTTCCATACATGAAACACCATAAAGTTAGACTAAGATAACAGAAACCATACTTCATTACCATTTCCGGTTTGGTAGTTATCACAGTTTTTGTAGAGTGTCTATAGAAAATAGAATACTTTTTGATTTTGAGCTCCATAAGTTTACTAATTTTTGTGACAGAATTTTCAAATTGTCCATACATGAAACACCAGAAAGTTAAACTAAGATAACAAAAACCAGACTTAATTACCACTTCCGGTTTGACAGTTTTTGTAGAGTGTCTATATAAAATAGAATACTTTATGATTTTGAGCTCCATAAGTTTACTAATTTTTGTGACAGAACTTTCAAATTTTCCATACATGAAACAGCATAAAGTAAGACTAAGATAACAAAAACCAGCCTTAATTACCATTTCGGGTTTGGTAATTATGACAATTTTTGTAAAGTATCTATATAAAATAGAATACTTTTTGATTTTGAGCCCCATAAGTTTACTAATTTTTATGACCGAATTTTCAAGTTTTCCATACAAGAAACACCATAAAGTAAGACTAAGATAACAAAAACCAGACTAAATTACCACTTCCGGTTTGGTAATTATGACAGTTTTTGTAAAGTATCTATATAAAATACAATACTTTATGATTTTGAGCTCCATAAGTTTACTAATTTTTGTGACAGAATTTTCAAATTTTCCATACATGAAACATCATAAAGTAAAACTAAGATAACAAAAACCAGACTTAATTACCACTTCCGGTTTGGTAATTATGACAGTTTTTGTAAAGTATCTATATAAAATAGAATACTTTTTGATTTTGAGCCCCATAAGTTTACTAATTTTTGTGACAGAACTTTCAAATTTTCCATACATGAAACAGCATAAAGTAAGACTAAGATAACAAAAACCAGCCTTAATTACCATTTCGGGTTTGGTAATTATGACAATTTTTGTAAAGTATCTATATAAAATAGAATACTTTTTGATTTTGAGCCCCATAAGTTTACTAATTTTTATGACCGAATTTTCAAGTTTTCCATACAAGAAACACCATAAAGTAAGACTAAGATAACAAAAACCAGACTAAATTACCACTTCCGGTTTGGTAATTATGACAGTTTTTGTAAAGTATCTATATAAAATACAATACTTTATGATTTTGAGCTCCATAAGTTTACTAATTTTTGTGACAGAACTTTCAAATTTTCCATACATGAAACAGCATAAAGTAAGACTAAGATAACAAAAACCAGCCTTAATTACCATTTCGGGTTTGGTAATTATGACAATTTTTGTAAAGTATCTATATAAAATAGAATACTTTTTGATTTTGAGCCCCATAAGTTTACTAATTTTTGTGACCGATTTTTCAAGTTTTCTATACATGAAACACCATAAAGTAAGACTAAGATAACAAAAATCAGACTTAATTACCACTTCCGGTTTAGTAATTATGACAGTTTTTGTAAAGTATCTATATAAAATAGAATACTTTATGATTTTGAGCTTCATAAGTTTACTAATTTTTGTGACAGAATTTTCAAATGTTCCATACATGAAACACCATAAAGTAAGACTAAGATAACAAAAACCAGACTTTATTAGCATTTCCCGTTTTTTAATTATGACAGTTTTTGTAAAGTATCTATATGAAATAGAATACTTTTTGATTTTCAGCTCCATAAGTTTACTAATTTTTGTGACAGAATTTTCAAATTTTCCACACATGAAACACCATAAACTAAGACTAAGATCAAAAATACCAGACTTAATTACCACTTCCGGTTTGGTAGTTATGACAGCTTTTGTAGAGTGTCTATATAAAATAGAATAATTTTTTATTTTGAGCTGAATAAGTTTACAAATTTTTGTGTTGGAATTTTTAAATTTTCCACACATTAAACATCACAAAGTGAGACTAAGATAACAGAAACCAGACTTAATTACCACTTCCGGTTTGGTAATTATGACAGTTTTTGTAAAGTATCTATATAAAATTGAATACTTTTTGATTTTGAGCTCCATAAGTTTACTAATTTTTGTGACAGAATTTTCAAATTTTCCATACATGAAACATCATAAAGTAAAACTAAGATAACAAAAACCAGACTTAATTACCACTTCCGGTTTGGTAGTTATGACAGTTTTTGTAGAGTGTCTATATAAAATAGAATACTTTATGATTTTGAGCTCCATAAGTTTACTAATTTTTGTGACAGAACTTTCAAATTTTCCATACATGAAACAGCATAAAGTAAGACTAAGATAACAAAAACCAGCCTTAATTACCATTTCGGGTTTGGTTATTATGACAATTTTTGTAAAGTATCTATATAAAATAGAATACTTTTTGATTTTGAGCCCCATAAGTTTACTAATTTTTATGACCGAATTTTCAAGTTTTCCATACAAGAAACACCATAAAGTAAGACTAAGATAACAAAAACCAGACTAAATTACCACTTCCGGTTTGGTAATTATGACAGTTTTTGTAAAGTATCTATATAAAATACAATACTTTATGATTTTGAGCTCCATAAGTTTACTAATTTTTGTGACAGAATTTTCAAATTTTCCATACATGAAACATCATAAAGTAAAACTAAGATGACAAAAACCAGACTTAATTACCACTTCCGGTTTGGTAATTATGACAGTTTTTGTAAAGTATCTATATAAAATAGAATACTTTTTGATTTTGAGCCCCATAAGTTTACTAATTTTTGTGACCGATTTTTCAAGTTTTCTATACATGAAACACCATAAAGTAAGACTAAGATAACAAAAATCAGACTTAATTACCACTTCCGGTTTAGTAATTATGACAGTTTTTGTAAAGTATCTATATAAAATAGAATACTTTATGATTTTGAGCTCCATAAGTTTACTAATTTTTGTGACAGAATTTTCAAATGTTCCATACATGAAACACCATAAAGTAAGACTAAGATAACAAAAACCAGACTTTATTAGCATTTCCCGTTTTTTAATTATGACAGTTTTTGTAAAGTATCTATATGAAATAGAATACTTTTTGATTTTCAGCTCCATAAGTTTACTAATTTTTGTGACAGAATTTTCAAATTTTCCACACATGAAACACCATAAACTAAGACTAAGATAAAAAATACCAGACTTAATTACCACTTCCGGTTTGGTAGTTATGACAGCTTTTGTAGAGTGTCTATATAAAATAGAATAATTTTTTATTTTGAGCTGAATAAGTTTACAAATTTTTGTGTTGGAATTTTTAAATTTTCCACACATTAAACATCACAAAGTGAGACTAAGATAACAGAAACCAGACTTAATTACCACTTCCGGTTTGGTAATTATGACAGTTTTTGTAAAGTATCTATATAAAATTGAATACTTTTTGATTTTGAGCTCCATAAGTTTACTAATTTTTGTGACAGAATTTTCAAATTTTCACACATGAAACACCATAAACTAAGACTACGATAACAAAAACCAGACTTAATTACCACTTCCGGTTTGGTAGTTATGACAGTTTTTGTAGAGTGTCTATATAAAATAGAATACTTTTTTATTTTGAGCTCCATAAGTTTACTAATTTTTGTGCGAGAACTTTCAAATTTTCCATACATGAAATAGCATAAAGTAAGACTAAGATAACAAAAACCAGACTTAATTACCATTTGCGCTTTGGTAATTATGACAATTTTTGTAAAGTATCTATATAAAATAGAATACTTTTTGATTTTGAGCTCCATAAGTTTACTAATTTTTGTGACAGAATTTTCAAATTTTCCATACATGAAACACCATAAATTAAAACTGAGATAACAAAAACCAGACTTAATTGTCACTTCCGGTTTGGTAATTATGACAGTTTTTGTAAAGTATCTATATAAAATAGAATACTTTTTGATTTTGAGCTCCATAAGTTTACTAAATTTTTGTGACAGAATTTTCAAATTTTCCACACATGAAACACCATAAACTAAGACTAAGATAACAAAAACTAGACTTAATTACCACTTCCGGTTTGGTAATTATGACAGTTTTTGTAAAGTTGTTTATTTTGAGCTCCATACGTTTACGAATTTTTGTAATAAAATTTTCAAATTTTCCCCACATGAAACATCATGAAGTAAAACTAAGATAACAAAAACCAGACTTAATTACGAGTTCCGGTTTGATAATTATCACAGTTTTTATTAAGTGTCTATATAAAATAGGATACTTTTTCATCAATTTTTCTGCGACCCCCAAATATTGATTGCGACCCACTTTGAGAATTCCTGAGCTAGAAGATATATTCGCAAGATCACAGCTGACGTTATAAAGATTGCAGCTTTTAATTTTCATATATTTTATAATTATATTATGAATTCATCATGTTTAGAATAAATAAATCTGATATTAGTCAAAAGTATGCGTGTTTCAATGCAATTAAAAGAAATTATCTCCTTCTGAACTTAAATCTGGGGGGTCATTTAAGTTAAGAAGGAGATAATTCCAAGTTCCACTCCTTCCCGAATGTGGTACCTAGTCTTCAGGGGGTCATATGAAATTTTTAAATACAAAAAGGGGTGGCGGACCAAATAGTTTGAGAAACACTGTTCTAGCTTATGAAACTTGGAATTATCTTGTTCGACTCACGACCAGAATTCCGGACAATAACAAATAATATTAAGAAATTACTTTTTGACATTGGACAGTCTAATTTTTAATTTATTTTTTATATTACTATCGTTAAAAAGAGTAATTAACAAACATTTTTTTTTTGTTAAAGTTATTCTGGCTCGCGTCAAAAGAGAACACGTGGTCAATGGTACTCGAGAGTATAAAATCCGGATTCGGAAAGAATACAAAATGTCGGAAAAATCCTACGTGGCTTTAAAATACGGACGTTTGCTGACTGCAGACGAGGAAAGCCTTTGCGGGCTTCGGCTGGAGGTGGGAAAAATCTACGCGCTATCCGGAAAAGTGCTGAGTCTGCAAGCCAGGGTCAACTTATGTGGATTGTCGGAAAAGTGGCACGATTTGAGTAAACGGCAACGGAAGGGATTAAAACTGATGTATGGGCAGGGTTGTACGTGTAATATCAAATTTTGCCCGCCGCACAAACGGTGTGCAAGGACCAAAGACGCATGTAATTGGGATACGTGGCGTCCGGACAAGAAAAAAGATTGCCAGAGAAATGAGGTAAGCAAATTATTATTTTGATAATGTTGCAGCCTGTAGCTAACAAGGTAAGCTGTAGATTCATGTATATACAAATCAAGTGTAACCATTTTGTCCACAAAAATTATATTTTGGTTTTTAGCCTGTTTCACGATTGTAACAAATACAGGAACTACTACTATAAATATATAGCCATGGAAGAAGAGAACAAATTAAAGTTGGCTGGCTTACACGAGTGGAATATATATTAAAAAATGAACAGAAAATATAATCATACAAAGATTATTAAAAATCAATAAGCAACAGTATATTTTTATTGTTTGTTATAAATTCCACATGACTTTGTCGGATGTAGTATATTTTCGCAAATTATTTTGTTAAAAAAAACACATTCTGTATCCTTTCTGGTGATTACAATGTACTTGAACTACTGATGAGTTTTTAAAGTTGTTCAAGAAATGAATTCATTTATTCTCCTCCCATACAATTTGTCCTTGACAAATAGAACGCGTTATATTTTACCATTCGATCGACCATCCAATTCAATATTTCAAATAATTTGCTGTATGATGCAAGACAATTTAGATTATCTCGCATCTTGACTAACTTTTGAGTGAAGAAATTGTTTTTGTCTAAAACGGTCTTTAGTGCTTTAACTGGTAATTTAAAATTATACATTTTTGAGTTATGCAGTGTAATAAATATATGTGAAATGCTCAATTGAATGCTATACCTAAATAACTCAATCTCAGTTTATTGTGACGTAGTTTATTAGCTGTGTTTGATTAATTTTATGCAAATTTTTAAATGAATTTCTTTAGAAATTAGTTTTTTAAGTTATCTAATTGTAGTACTTACTTGACACCAGCATCTTGAAAAGCACCGTGGCAATCAACGTGTTAAGAAACATGCTTGTTATATTTTCTACATTATATCTGGTGTGGGCAGATAAGGCTCTAAACTATTTGAGATATGGGGCCATTTATAAGTCCAGATATATATATATATATATATATATATATATATATATATATATATATATATATATATATATATATTTCAATGTACAATTGCTCACAATTTTTTTGGGGGCCTCCAAGAAAGTGGGGGCCCTACACTATAGCTTATACGTAAATCCTGCACTGATTGACTGGCATTAGTAGATATTAATAGCTTTTAATATTTCTAAACACCTCGACATTTCCTGTTTCAATTAGACCTATACCAAGTAAACTCCTGCTATTTTATTTTAATACTAATTTCCCTAAAAAGGCATGATTATTCTGCAGAAACTTTCAGTCTTAATATAAATTTAACGCTCGTTTTTCTTTTATTGTTTCAGGGTATTTGTTTACGTTCCGTCAGCAAACAGTGTCGCTGGTCGAAGAGTGCCTCGTTGACGGGGTGCACGCGCAACACCACCGTCATGCACTACGAGCCAAAACGCGAGAAGAAAACGCAACAACTCAAATACAACTCACCATTTCGCGATGGTCGGGGTAGAAAGTTTGGTCTATGAGCGGGAACGCGTCCTTGCCGACCCTCCGCTGGAGCTGCACTAGATGTCCGAACACCCACGGCTTGTCCTGCAATTAAACAAACAAATAAAAACAATCGTTGGTGATGTCACGGACTGAAGGAAATGGAAGTATTATTAATTATATCGTGTGTTTTGTTAGGAAGAAAGCCACCCTCCAAGAATTTTGCGTGTGTACGTTACACATTTGTTTAGAATATTAATAATTAACAGTTAATTATTTATAAGAGTTAATTATATAAGAAACAAATCTCGAGATTAAAATTCAACTAAATTCTTATTAATCTGAGAAAAATAATAATGACAATGGAGCATCTAAAAAAACTATTATTTGGCATAACTACACAAAAATCCGTTCTACAAAATTCCAAATCTCAAATCAATTTTGTGTGTATGTTATTTATGTTTTAGTATTGTTCATGGGGGAATTTTGTAGAAGGGAATTTATATATATATATATATATATATATATATATATATATATATATAAATATATATAAATTCCCTTCTACGAAATTCCCCCAATGAACAATACTATAGGAGATAAATAGCAATGACCACGGAGCATTTAAAAAAAACACTTATTTGCCATAACTATTAATATATATATATATATATATATATATATATATATATATATATATATATATATATATATATATATATTAATAGTTATGGCAAATAAGGGTTTTTTTAAATGCTCCGTTGTCATTGCTATATTTCTCAGATTAATAAAAATAATAAAAAATATTTAAGATTAATAAGAATTAAGTTAAATGTTGTCTCGAGATTAAGGGTCTTTTTTACTTGCATTTTTTGAAATGCATCTTGAAATTAATTGCATACGTTATTGTTCATTTGGGATCAAAATATATAATTGAATATGTTGTTTAGCATGTCGACTAGAATTTTGCGGGATGTTCGGAAAAAGTGGTTGGAAAGACTCAGAAATTATCAAATATTAAAACTGCTTAGAAAATCGAAAGTCTCTCGATTTGAAGCGCGAACAACTGAAGTCTGTGCCGATCCGTTTTGTATGTCATGGCGTACTTAGATAGCCAAATTGGAGGGTGTTGTAATATTTATTTATTTTTGTTATGGAGATTATTATTATTATTATAAAATAGTTTTTAAAAAAAATGTTAAAATAATACGAGAAAATTGAGTAAATGTATAGTTTAACTTTGGGTTTGTTTGATTTTTGTATATAATCCGATTCCATAGGCGATCAATTCCACGAATAATAAATTTAAAAAATGAAATGTATAAATTTCACATAATTTAATAAGAGTGATATAAAGGTTGTTACGTAATTCGAGGACAAGTGGTGGTAGAGATCAAGGACTGTATAAAAGAGGACGTCGCATAACAACTGTTTTCAGGAAAACATTTGACGTCATTGAACTGTGGCCTGGGGTGCGATTTTTAACCGATCGCTATTACCATACGCTATAAAGCGAATATGTTTCATAGTACTGAACTAATAGAATTAACTCAAAAATTAATATCAAAACATAACTACTGTCTAGCTTCCAGTTTTTTCAAAGATAAGCTGCACCTTTCATGAAGTGAAGGGTTACAAATCGACACCATTCGCAATAATAGCGAAGGTCTATCGATCGCTCAAAATCCACCCCCTGGCAGGGATATTTGCTGGTAAATTTAAATATCATTGCGATGGGGCCACATCGGGTTTGTATATTGGCGATTCAAATGCTAACGGTTTTCTACGAGTTCGTAGGTAAACAACTAATCTTTGTTATCGTTACATGAGCTGATTGCATTAAAATTACACGATTTCAGTCACTTCTACAACAATGTGTGATTGTTAATGTACTTTTAATGTATAAATAGCAAAGCTTTGGGTATATCGTCATGTATATGATGAAAAAACGAAGGTTATGCAGATTCCCTATTAAATGTAGTTAATTTTCTGCCACCAGATAGAGCATCAGCCGGCTTGAATCGCCTATAACACGACACGATCGGGTGGGGAATTGGCGGCAAATTTAAATCTGCTTTTTCGGCTTTTAAATATAAAATTCTAAATATTATAAATACTGAATACAGCATGCTTGATAGACACTAAATAAATGACGATATCATGTTTTAACGTAGGCATCTCCTTGTACCAATTCAATATTCTAGTTGCCTAGTGAAATACTATATAATGTTATTTCAAATTGTTACTTACTTGGAAGTTGAAGATAGAATTAATGTTGTTGATACTAGGCACGCCGCCGAACTTGAGAGCCAGCAGCAGCTTCTTGTAGTCCTCGCCAGCATCCTTCAAGTTCTGCCGTATCTGAACAAACATTTATCTATTAGTGTAAATGAAAGATACTTGCGTACTGAGGAACAAAAACAGTTATTCCATTATTAAATAAACTTTTGTTAGATTGAAAGACGCATATAATAAAGCAGCCTATTATTTAATAATAATAATAATAATAATAATCACCTATTCGTCTTAAACCTTGGTTTCCTAGGAGAGCGGTCGCTTAAAAACGGTCGCCTAAAAACGGTCGCTTAAAAACGGTGGCTTAAAAACGGCCGCTTTTAAAATAATTCTACGTATATATAAACGAATATTGTTTTCCATAAAGTATAATACCTCAACGTACTGTAAAAACGCAATGAATTACGATGAAAAAATGTGAGGTCTTCAATTACATATACTTAAAACGACTTTTGTGATTTGTGAATGACGCGAAAAGCGGCCGCTTTAAAGCGACCACACTCCTAGGAAATCAGGGCTTTACCTCCGTATTCACCATCGTTCCATAAATATATCAGTAGCTATTGAATCCATAAGTATTCGTTGTTATAGCAACAATAAAACAATAAATATGTCATCTAAGGAAGTAGTTACTTTAGTTTCTCTCAATTGGAAACACTGAATAATTAAACAAAAGGTGTTATCAAAGCTCCAATCACAAACACTATTCAAGGTGTTGTTGTGGTGTTGTGACATTTGTTTTGGCAATTTCTGTCACAATGACATTTTCAATGTGCCCATTCAAATCGCGATTCAAATGTCAACGGTTTTCTTCAAAGTAGTGGGTAAACAGCTGATCTTTGTTATTGTTTGATCAGCTGATTAGATCAAAATTACACGATTTTGATCACTTGGACAGTAATGCGTGGTTGTTAATTAACTTTTAATATATAACTAGACAATTCTAACACATATTGTCGCATACATGATGAGAAAATACATTTTATGCGTAGAGATTACCCACTAGATTTTAGTTCATTTTCACCACCACCAGATAGAGTAGCAACTAGCTTGAATTGCCCATAGCTTATGGGACCTATATGCCCGTATTCACCAATATTCCATAACATTTATAGGTCCCATTAGCTATTGAATGTATAAATTGAAAATCCCATATTACATTTCTCATATTGTAACCCTTGATAACTCTAGTTATTGTAGTCCAAACTGGTTGAAACCTACTGGTAATATTGAAAACATGTTTGTTACATCGTATTGAATGTTTGGTCTCAGTAGAGTAGCTATTGATTTTTTTTTCTAGATTTTGAAAATCCCATATTATATTGTTTCATACTGTAAACCTTAATAACTACTTATTATAGTTCAAACCAGTTAAAACTTGCTGGTAATTTTGAAAACATGTTTGTTAAATATTTGGCCTCAGTAGAGTAGATATTGATTATTTTCTACATCTTCGAAATACCATACTACATTATTTCATACTATAAACCTCCATAACTCTAGTTATTTTAATCTAAACCGGTTGAAACTTGCAAGTAATATTAAAAACAAGTTTGTTATATTGTATTTAAAGTTTGGTATTGGTAGAGTAGCTTTTGAATTTTTACTAAATTTTTAAGATTCCATATTACATTTCTCATATTGTAACCCTTGATAACTCTGGTTATTGTAGTCCAAACTGGTTGAAATCTACTGGTAATATTGAAAACATGTTTTTTACATTGTATTGAATGTTTGGTCTCAGTAGAGTAGCTATTGATTTTTGTTTCTAGATTTTGAAAATCCCATATTATATTGTTTCATACTGTAAACCCTAATAACTACTTATTATAGTCCAAACCGGTTAAAACTTGCTGGTAATATTGAAAACATGTTTGTTAAATTGTGTTGAATATTTGGTCTCTGTAGAGTAGCTATTGATTTTTTTACTACATTTTTAAAATCCCATATTACATTTTTCATACTGTAATTCTTCATAACTCTAGTTATTGTAGTCCAAACCGGTTGAAACTTGCTGGTAATATTGAAAACATGTTTGTTAAATATTTGGCCTCAGTAGAGTAGCTATTGATTATTTTTTTTACATCTTCGAAATCCCATACTATATTGTTTCATATTGTAAACCTTTATAACTCTAGTTATTTTAATCTAAACCGGTTGAAACTTGCAAGTAATATTAAAAACAAGTTTGTTATATTGTATTTAAAGTTTGGTATTGGTAGAGTAGCTTTTGAATTTTTACTATTATATTTTTAAAATTCCATATTATATTTCTTATATTGTAAACCTTCATAACTCGAGTTATTGTAGCCCAAACTGGTTGAAACCTGCTGTTAATATACAAAACATGTTTGTTAAATTGTATTGAATGTTTGGTGTCAGCTATTAATTTTTGTCTATTTTGAAAATCGCATATTACATTTTTCATATTGTAAACCTACATAACTCTAGTTTTTTAGTCCAAACCGGTTGTAACTTGCTGGTATTATTGAAAACATGTTTGTTCAATACTGTTGAATATTTGGTCTCCAAAGGATAGCGCTTGTGATTGGAGCTTTGATGGCACATTTTCTTTAATTGTTCAGTGTATCCAATAGAGAGAATCTAAAGTAACTACATTCCCTAGATAATTTATTTATTGTTGCTATAACAACGAATACTTATGGGTTCAATAGCTATTGATAGATTTATAGAACGTTGGTGAATGCGGGGTTGATGCCCGTATTCACCAACATCCCATAAACTTTATAGGTCCCATTAGCTATTGAATAGATAATAAACACCTTGAATAACGCTTGCAATTGGAGCATTGATGACACCTTTTGTTTAATTATTCAGTGTTTGCAACAGAGAGAATCTAAAGTAACTACATTCCCTAGATAATGTATTTATTGTTGCTAGAACAGCGAATACTTATGGGTGCAATAACTATTGATAGATTTAAAGAATGTTGGTGAATACGGCGGTTAAAGTTTATGGGATGTTGGCGAATACGGGCATTACTGTGATTTATCAATGAAACTAGTCAATCTTCGAAATGTCAAACTATTGTTATTTATTCTGGTTGCCATGGCATTCAGAATCTTTTTATATTTTCATGTTGGTCCCCTTGATGTAGAATACCCTGTATTCTTAAAACTATTGTTGTTTATTCTAGTTGCCATGGCATTCAGAATCTTTTTAAATTTGCATGTTGGTCCCCTTGATGTAGAATACCCTGTATACTTAAAACAATTGTTATTTATTCTAGTTGCTATGGCATTCAGAATCTTTTTATATTTTCATGTTGGTCCCCTTGATGTAGAATACCCTGTATACTTAAAACTATTGTTGTTTATTCTAGTTGCCATGGCATTCAGAATCTTTTTAAATTTGCATGTTGGTCCCCTTGATGTAGAATACCCTGTATACTTAAAACAATTGTTATTTATTCTAGTTGCCATGGCATTCAGAATCTTTTTATATTTTCATGTTGGTCCCCTTGATGTAGAATACCCTGTATACTTAAAACGATTTTTGTGATGTGTAAATGACGTCACATATCTTTCGTAGGAAACCAAAGCTTTCGCAACAAATTCTATTGATACTGATACTTGGTTTCAAACTACAAAAATTCGGTTTAAGAACGTGTAGATTTCCCATTGACTTTCTATAAATAGTTGAATTTGAATAACTATTGTTTTCAAAACTTGTTGCGCCCCAATTATCCCTCGTCTGTGTTTTGTCTGTCTGTATGTGCCGGATCGATGTCGTCCGGAACGGAAACAAAATCAATGCGACTGTCTAGGCTAGCCGGAGAGCGCGCCTCCCCTAATCCCCCATCCTATTCTTACCAAAAGGAAGTCCGGCCGGAAGGAGCGCCCGACGCGGGTGCCACCCCGGTACACCGCCATGGAGACGGTGGCGCCTTCCGCACTAGCCGTCACATTAATCTCCCGGAACTCGGCCTGCTCGACGCGCACATCGTACTCGCCGATCCGCTTGCCGCGGAAGTACTTCGACCAGTCCGTGTTCTGGTCGTCGACGACGAGGAGGGTCATGTAGCGGCCGGAGGACACCGAGGAGGTGACGCGGCTGGCGCTGGAGACGGCCGCGCCTAGTATGGAGGCGCCTTGGTCGCGCGCCTGCCCCGTCAGCGATTGCACCCGCTGGAGGAGCGACTCGCGCGACTTGGCCGGCGAGCTGGGCGCGCTCGTCGTCTTCGAGCCGGGCCGCAGGTTCAGCGAGAGGTCACCGCCGGACGACGCACCACCTGGCGGCGGTGGCGGTGGACCTCCGCTGGCGGAGACCGCGTTGGAGGACATGGATGTCGTCGGCGCGCCAGACGGAGCGGTTGTCTGCGATGGGGGCTGCTGCGTCGGGGGGCCCTGAAAGAAACAACATCGATTTGCAATTTATATGAATGCTATTACAATAATTTTTCAAAAGAAACCATCTATTCAATTCATTGTAAGGAAGAGAAGATGAGAGGTTGAGATCTGGAATGTGGAAGGTGGAATGTGGAATGTGGAATGTGGAATGTGGAATGTGGAATGTGGAATGTGGAATGTGGAATGTGGTATGTGGAATGTGGAATGTGGAATGTGGAATGTGGAAAGTGGAATGTGGTATGTGGAATGTGGAATGTGGAATGTGAAATGTGGAATGTGGAATCTGGAGTGTAGAGTGTGCGCCGGGGGCCCTGAAAGAAACAACATCGAGTTGCAATTTATATGAATGCTATTACAATAATTTTTCAAAAGAAACCATCTATTCAATTCAGTGTAAGGAAGAGAAGATGAGAGGTTGAGATCTGGAATCTGGAATGTGGAATGTGGAATGTGGAATGTGGAATGTGGAATGTGGAATGTGGAATGTAGAATGTAGAATGTAGAATGTGGAATGTAGAATGTGGAATGTGGAATGCGGAATGTGGAATGTGGAATGTGGAATGTGGAATGTGGAATGTGGAATGTGGAATGTGAAATGTGAAATGTAGAATGTGGAATGTGCGTCGGGGGCCCTGTAGGAAACAACATCGAGTTGCAATTTATATGAATGCTATTACAATTTTTCAAAAGAAACCATCTATTCAATTCAGTGTAAGGAAGAGAAGATGAGAGGTTGAGATCTGGAATGTGGGATGTGGAATGTGGAATGTGGAATGTGGAATGTGCATGAACGCATGAAGTGCGTATAAAGCCGATATTGATGTATGAAGTGGAACTGTGGGTATTGGAGAGTGAGATGAAATAGAATGGAAGCAAGGATGGTTCTTGAAGAGTCTCGATACGGCGATGCCATTACAGCAGACGAACTGGATGAGCATGTGGTGGCAGTCGTGTGTGAGGGTTGTGAAGTTTGAAGGAAAGATTACAGGTTTTAGGCGAGCAAAGACACATAATACGGCGTTTTTTTTGGAACGTAACTTTCGTGTTAAGCCCGTATAACATGATCTAGTTTCTTATATAGTTTTCGATGCAGACACAAACTACATAGTGTCATACACACATGTAGAAAATAATATAACGGCGGAATTATAATAAATTCACTTAACAATAACAGCTCCGTAATACACAATGTTAATTTTCCATTTAGAAATCGTTATACAGTTTAATATATCAATTCTTATATATAAAACGATATAGGAAACTAGATAATGTCATACGGGCTTTATATAACTGTATTTTAATTTTATATTAATTATATTAAAATTAAACTATTTTGGACAAAAAAATATAATAACTATTTTGTACAAAAAAATCATTCACAGTTTCACCTGCCCTCGCTGTACTAGTAAATCAATTCTAGCTGCAAATGTTGATCCGCGCGAAGGCTTTTATACCGTAAAAGTTAATTAGAAACGTTCCAAGCCGAATAACTTTCAATTAAATCAAATATCATTCTGGAACTGAGTTCATTTCCATTTGTTCGTAGAGGAAGTATAAACGGCGAAATAAGTAATCAAGTGAAATTGCTTCGAATGCAATTATTTACAGAGAAATTCGCAACGCCTTCGTTCGGTTGAATTGAGAGCGTTGAATTAAGAATAATGTAGGTTTAGTTTAATATAAATAGAAATTTAGAATCTATGAAATAAATAAATGTGCACATATAACTTTGTGTGATATAATTTTTTATGAATAATTGGAGGCATTTCTGCAAAAAAAAACAAAATATTTTTGTTTCTCTTAACTCTATACTCACGGTAAACAATTTAACTTAAAATAAATAATACAGATATAAAGCTCTAGCTATAAAGCTCGAGAAATCCAAATTTAACCTGATATTAATAATTCCTGTAAAACAGGGTTTCTCAACATTAATTATTAGGTGAGTTCCTGCAGAAAGGCATATTTATT
Organism: Lordithon lunulatus; assembly: GCA_963942505.1. Lineage (NCBI taxonomy): Eukaryota > Metazoa > Arthropoda > Insecta > Coleoptera > Staphylinidae > Lordithon > Lordithon lunulatus. Next base: position 38,214,755 of record OZ012671.1, read on the forward strand.
GAAACACAAATTTCTTTAATATATGTGTGAGTGAATTCACCTCGCAATTACCATATCTAGATATTTTAGATTGAATTATTGCCGTGCATCCAAATAACTAATCACCAGATATATTCTTTAAATAACTTATATAATTTTTTATATCCACTACTACTAAGAAATGTACAGATGTAAACACAAAACAGGCAGAAAGACCCCCAAAGGAGTCGATAGCCCAATAAAGAAGATTTATATATATATATATATATATATATATATATATATATATATTATTGTATTTATTCGCCGAAAGTTAATTATGTGCAAGTTATTATTGGGAAATAGCGAGGGTAGTAAAAAAGTCCTTTTTTAATATATCAATATATTTCGCTCGTTAAATTTCGAGCATCATCAGGATAATTAAACAGAGTTAATCAACAAGGAAACTGGAACATAACATAATTTACAACATTTTTTAATTTAGATTTGGCGCTTATTTACCAACCTAACTATGCCCGTCCACTATTTCAAACGACTTGAACTCTACACTACATTGTTATCCATTACTTTCTATAATTCAATTAATTTCATTTATTAATTTACGTCTGATTCATAAAAGAATTGTGTGAAACAATGTAGTGCATAGTTCAAGTGGTTTGAAATAGTGGACGGGCATAGTTTGGTTGGTATGGACCGTCCGACCACCCCACCTTCGCTCGCATACTTTTTTCAATGGATACAGACGTTTTATATTGTTTAAACTATGACAAGAAAAGTTTTATCCTATGGAGAAACTATGCGAACAATGGTGGGGTGGGCGGGCGTCCCCTACCAACCAAACTATGCCCATCCACTATTAAAAACGACTTGAACTATGCATTACATTATTTTTCAAATATATTTTTTTAATTAGCCTTCAATTAATAAATGACATTAATTTAATCATAGAAAATTATGGATAAATAATGTAGTGCATAGTTCAAGTCATTTGAAATAGTGGACGGGCATAGTTTGGTTGGTGGGGGACGCCGGCCCACCCCACCTTTGTTTGCATAGTTTATTCCATAGGATAACACTCTTCTTGTCAAATAAGCGCCAAATCTAAATTAAAAAATGTTGTAAATTATGTTATGTTCCAGTTTCCTTGTTGATTAACTTTGTTTAATTATCCTGATGATGCTCGAAATTTAACGAGCGAAATATATTGATATATTAAAAAAGGAGTTTTTTACTGCCCTCGCTGTTTCCCAATAATAACTTGCATATATATATATATATATATATATATATATATATATATATATTCTTTAAATGTTTGATTAGCCAATGCTTAAAAATTTCATTCTCCGGTGGGACTCAAATATACCTCAGGAAAGAGATCCGAATACACGGCGGCTCCTTCATTCAGTCACACTCAACGAATAAATGTTATATGTTTGAGAAAAACTGTAAAAATGAACGGGTTACAGAATTTCGTTTATATACACGCTAAATCAATGAGTTATGTGGGTCAACCACCACAACGCTTGTGTTATTAGCATGCAAATGATACCTGTTAAAAACTGTGTTTATGCAAAACTGAGGGCGATGTGAGCCACAATTTCCTTATTAATGAGAATGATTTGAATTCGTAAATATTTAAAGCGGTTTTAAATATGCAATGCTATAAAATACTGTTATCTAATAGATTTAAGTATTAAAAAGGAGGCCTATGATGCACCAGTTATTTTTTCTTTCTAAAATCTGAAATCGTGACTTTTTTATTCGCCTCACGTCCAAATTGTCTCCAAATTAACGTTTCAGACACGTCTAGTTATATCTATTTATGATGTATCTCAAAAATAACAGATTTATTTGCTTACTCTGAGAGATATTTTATGTTATACGTTGACGCTCCAGTTGGGAATATTGTATTTGTTACAATTATGTAACTGGCTATCGAGCTTCGGGCGGCACGAACTATGAAATTATTTATGCTTTAAAATGAATTATCTTAAAGTAGACCCCTTAACAATCCAATATTTGAATAAATATGTTGTAAAACCCAGCTCAGAGGGTGAATGGTTAGAGGCGTCGTCCGTCTCGTACTGAGTATTGAGTTTGAACCCAATCGGGGCGATTTCGCGAATCACTATTCATAGATTTTCTTTAAAGTTAAGGTCAATACCGGTTGATTAAACTCAAGGTAAGCCAAGGATGGTTCTTGAAGAGTATACTAGTATATAGGGCGGTGCTGTTACAGGAGACGAACTGGATGAGCATGTGGTGGCAGTCCTGTGTGAGGGTTGTGAAGTTTTTCTGTAAAGTTAAGGTCAATACCGGTTGAGTAACTTCAGGTAAGCCGCAGGATAGGACCCTGGTACTTAATGTAATGGTTGATTAAACTCCTCTGAGCTTCTCCCATGACTGGACCGGCGAAAAAGCCATATCAAGTTTATTTTTATGTAGTAAAATAAAGTATAATTTTTTTGATGAAAATATTATAACGAATTAACTATTGACACAATTTATTCAAATAATTCTTGAGGTATATTTGTGTTGTTTTGTCTATAAGAAATTAATAAATAAATTAAACAAAATACAAATTTAGTAACGGTTTTAAACGTGAGATTCGTTTTAAATGTTTTGATATTGAACCTTGATATTGCCTCTCATCTTCTAACTCGATAGTATAAAACAAAACACAAATTTATGTTCAGTCGATTTCATTTTTATTGGATGTCTTGGCTTGTAGCCTGTAAGCGACACCAGTTTTTTTTTATGCAAGCTCCAGCCTCGTGTCTGTAAAACGTTCGCACGGGCTATCTATAGTTGCCACTTTACCCCATTTTCCCTCGGAAAATCTCCCCGTTTTCATATAGCACTCGCACCATTACCACCGTCAGAAGATGAGAGAATTGCGAACATCGATCAAGCTCTTTTTAAAGTACCCGGGGTGGAGTTTTAAAGAGAATCGCTTCATATGCATTAAATGAAGAAGCAATCTATTTATAAAACTGTATTAAATGAAATTTAACAGGGAGAAAACCATATTATTTAACTAATTCATTTCTATGACCACCAAAATGTTATGTAATTTTTTTTTTCTTTCTCATTCATAATAAATACAAATTATTTGTCTGCGATTCTTTAAACCGACATTAATTCCACATTTTTGATAATATTTGACAATATTGAACGATATTTGGCAATATTTGACGTCATTTGACAATATTGTACTATATTTGACTATATTTGACTATATTTGACTATATTTGACTATATTTTACTATATTGCACTATATTTTACTATATTTTACTATATTTTACTATATTTTACTATATTTTACTATATTTTACTATATTTTACTATATTTTACTATATTTTACTATATTTTACTATATTTTACTATATTTTACTATATTTTACTATATTTTACTATATTTTAATATATTTTACTATATTTTACTATATTTTACTATATTTTACTATATTTTAATATATTTTACTATATTTTACTATATTTTACTATATTTTACTATATTTTACTATATTTTACTATATTTTACTATATTTTACTATATTTTACTATATTTTACTATCTTTTACTATATTTTACCATATTTTAGTATATTTTACTATATTGTACTATATTGTACTATATTGTACTATATTTGAATATATTTGACTATATTTGACTATATTTGACTATATTTGAATATATTTGACTATGTTTGACAATATTTGACTATATTTGACTATATTTGACTATATTTGACTATATTTGAATATATTTGACTAGTAGAACAATTCAAATAGCAGTAGCACTGATAGAACTATACTATATTTTACTATATTGTACTATATTTGAATATATTTGACTATATTTGACTATATTTAACTATATTTAACTATATTTGACTATATTTGACTATATTTGACTATATTTGAATATATTTGACTAGTAGAACAATTCAAATAGCAGTAGCACTGACAGAAAAATGGAAGGTGAACTTAGTAACAGAATAAACAACACAGTTAAAACATACCACGCACTGTGCAATATATTGATTAACAAAAAAGAGATCAGCAGAATGTTATATAAGCTATAAAATCGCAAAATAACTTTATATATTATAGCTGTAAGGGAAAGTAATAATAATATTCCCTGCGGTCATCCTGGCCTCCTGGTTTAACTTATTAGTTGTAAACTTTGAGTTTCACATAAGCTATAAAATCGCAAAATAATTTTATATCAATACGTTGCCAATAACATTTCCATTTTTTTTTGCGAAACTCATCAATATCTCGTTAGCGATTGTATGTCCCAATACAGGACAACTATTAGTTTTCAACTGTAGAACAACTTTTGTGAATTATCATCCAACTCCCCATTGCATCTTATTGTGTTCATCCACGCTATTCTGCAACAACTTTTGCATTAAAGCCCGTACTTTATCATTGCGAACGCTGCCCGTAATAACTCTTTTCCTATGCCCCGCAAATTGTGGCCGGGTTGTAAAGAGGATAGTTTTATTCAAGCAAGATTTAGTGCGGTAAAGAATAACGTACTTTAATATTTAAATGTAAATAATGACGTACGATAAGGAAGAGTAATTGTGAGCGAATGTTGCTACACAAAAAAACATTACAACAAACACTCCTAGCAATTTGACAAGAATTGCAGCAATTCAACTATTCCTTTGTCAAATGAATAGCCCAACTTATATATATATATATATATATATATATATATATATATATATATATATATATATATGTAGATTAACTATTGGGTATGCAGCGTAAGACAAAAAAAGAAGCTCCTTCTTTTATGAATCGACATTTCGCTTTAATTCAAAGCTTCATCAGGATTATACTACAAATGGACCAAAATTTTAAAAAAATTAAATTTTAACGATATATATTTTAGTTTATATTTGACTGATATTTTCTATATTAAATCTTATTGTATTAATGGTTAAATGTCTGATGTTTTAGCTGTGTTTTTTTAAACTCTATTGTAAGTATTACCTTACTAACTTTGTAATTTTATAAATTTTGGTCCATTTGTAATATAATCCTGATGAAACTTTGAATTAAAGCGAAATATCGATTCATAAAAGGAGTTTCTTATTTATTTTTGCCTTACGCTGCATACCCTCAACTTTTATTAAATAAATTACTATTACATTATTAGTGTAGGAAGGCAAGTTTCCCGAATGAGCGAATGAGCAGAAGACACATTTACATTGGTATCGAATTTAAACTTTGGCTATTTCCCGCACTAGTGAGGGAAGTAGTATTTTCCGCTCCCAAATCATTGAGGGACATGACTTGTCTTCGGACATGAGTACAAAAGCATACAAACAGGACAATACTAGACGAATAATACATTAAACGACTTTAAAAACGATACAAAAATACCCGAAAGAGACACTGCACGAATCTTATTTTTAGAAATTTTTCAATTATTTGTATAAACTTTTTTAAAAATTATTATTATTATTATTATTTTTTTACTTATTTTGATGCTATTTTACTTTTAATTTTCTATTGTAACTTTTAGGAGAATATTTGTTTGGCTGTATACCTATTAATGAAAATAACATATAACTTTCCGCACTATCCGAAAGTTCTTGGAAAGGTATATGTAATATATTGGAAATTGATTATAATCTCTCAACTGATGAGCTCGCTTCTGAAATAGGTTAAATAGGGGGAAAGTAGCGTTCTTTATGCTGATCATCACCGTCGATTTTAAAAGAAATAAGGAAATTCTGTTTCCATATTAATAATAAAGTAACAATACAAATTCTAATTTCTCCTTTTAACTTTTTTTTTGCGACTGTCATTAGCATGACATTTTCGCCCTGAGAATATTCGTGAATAAATCTCCGCACCGCGCCACATTCATGTGCGTTGAAAAGCCAATTCCCAAGCGCGCGCGGTCCCGGCATGAATAACTTATGATTTTTACCAGGCCTGTCGCTCCGGAGGCGGCTCTTCCAGAGCGAAATTATAACGACACGGCGGGGGTGGCGCGGGCGTCTGTACATATCGATCCGACAAACTTTAAACGGGGGCTGGTGGGGTGGATTACCGACGAACGGAATCGAATGTCCGCTTGAATTCGTAATTGGCCACGCTCACAACACGAAGAGAAAAAGTAGACGACGTAATTTATCGTGTGTAAAGAATTGTATAAAACAATTGATATATAGTTATATCATATGCTTAAGAGACAGAATAACAAACCAAGAGATCACATTGTGACCTAAGTCAAACTGTGATTGAGCGAAGCGCAGAACTTGAGTGGAGCTGGGTAGGATCGATATCCAGGGAAATCATCGATAAAAGGACCTAAAGAACTAAAAGGACATAATTACTCACTGGAGACCAAGATAACAGAAGGAAGCATTGGATGACTACAAAGACGATAGGTAGACGACACTAAGAAGGCGGCAGTGAAAGAATGGCATCAAATCGTAAAAAGAAGATCAGCATGGAATGGTTGAAGGCTACGTTCAACAGTGGACAAATACGGCCTAAGAGAGAGATTAAAACTTGATTAAATCTTAATATAACATATATGTAAGATTTAAAGTTGAAAGAAATGTTCATCGTAACCCAGATTTGTGGCCGTGTGGTTAGAGGCGTCGTCCATCTCGTATTGAGCATTTGGGGAGTCTGAATTCAAACCCCATCGGGGCGATTTTTTCAGTTTTTAAGAGGTTTTCCATGAAGTTTAGGTAAATACCGGGCAATTCAACTCCTCTGAGATTCTCCCTTTACCGGCGGAAAGCCCCACGGCTGATAGTCATATGAATATAGAAGCTTTTTTATATGTTCACTGTATGTAGCTTAATATGGGGTAAACCGGAGCAGAATTGCCACATATGGTAAATATACTTATTTGCAACAATAGTTTGATTCACCGTAAACGTTGATTGAAGTATTGGGTATAAATACTTCAATCAACGCCGTAAACCACCTAATATACATTGCTTCATCGTATGCAACCAAATATACGGTGAATTATCGTATGCAGCTTAATATACATTTGTTTAACGTACGCAACCTAATGTACTGTGATTCATCGTATGTAACTTAATATGCATTGTTTCATCGTATGCAACCGAACATAAAGCAATGTATGGTATGTAGCTTAATATAATTTGATTCATCGTATACCGCACCATCTAACATACATTAATTCATTGTATAAATGAATATACGGTGATTAATCTTGCTTTAGGTTGTATACGATGAATCAATAAATATTAAACTGCATACAAATACAAATCACTGTATATTCGGTTGCATGCGACGAATCAATGTATATTAAGTAGTATACCGTGAATCAAAGTATTGTCGCAAATAATTATATTTGCTATTCGCGATTCAAACGTTAACGGTTTTCATCAAAGTAGTAGATAAACAGCCGATATTTGTTATTGTTTGATCAGCTGATTGCATTAAAATTATATGATTTCAGTCGCTTCTACAATAATGCGCGATTATTAATGTACTTTTAAGGTATAAATAGTATAACCTTGGCTCTATATTCATGTATAAGATGAAAAAACAAATGTTATGCAAACAAATTCCCTACTAACTGTAGTTAATTTCGTGCCACCAGATGGAGTATCTGCCGGCTTGAATCGTCAATATGTGGCAATTGTGCTCCGGTTCACCCCACCGGGCTACCGTACTTGAGTTACGCATAAATACCCGGCGCCTCCACCCGAATGTCGCAGATAGGCGGGTGTAAACTAGAGCTATAGGTATCGGTATTTATTTATATAAAACGGGTATCTACCCGTTGTGGATGAGACAGAGACGGCGAGAATGGAACCAACATATTAACACAAAGCGGCCGTTTTTGACGTCATTTACACATTACAGGAAACGTTTTAAGTATATGTAAATGAATATGGCAACATAATCCACTGTAATTTATGCCTTTTTCCCATTACATTTAGGTGTTTCGCTCTCTGGGTTACCATATATCTATAAATACATGTAAAACTTTATTGTGTATGTCAAAATGACGACAAAAACGGCCGCTTTTATCGAAACCGCTTCCTAGGGAACCAGGGCTTTACCGTTTTCGCATTGTAGCGGTGAGAAAATGTCAATATGAAATTTCATGTTTTCCCCAGTTTCAACTCTGCAGCGTATTTATTTCAAATGCTAGAGAGATGGTTTATATGTGAAAATGAATTAAAACATTTTTAATAATAATATGTATGCAACTTAATACACTGTGATTCGTCGTATGCAATCTAATATACGTAATTTTCTCGTATGCAACTGAATATACCCGTGATCGTATGTAACGTAATATACTGTGATTTGTTATGAAAATGTCCACCTTGGTGGTAGGACGATAATGTGTCAGCCAGCCAGTTTTTTTTTAGGATTTCTAATAAATTGTTGTTGCAAATATAAATCTTTTTCTAATCATTGTTGTGTCTTGATTTAGTTAAAAACAGATGTAAATTATGCTTTTTTGTTTGTAGTGTGTTGTTTACCTGTGGTTGTGAGGTGACCGGTGGCGTTTTGCTGTAGGGGTCCACTTGCGCCTCATTGTCGTCACACTCCGAGGACAGGTCCCCGGAGCTGAACCTGCGTTTCAGGTAATTGACATTGGAGGTGAAGGACTGTCGGAAGCTGCTGAACGAAATGGTTGGGCCGTTTGCGGTCGCTGGGCCGCAATATTTGCCACACTCGGAAATCTTGCCGGCTAACTATCGGCCACCCCCCGATACACGAACACTGGCACACTGTTTAGAACTGAAATGCAAAGAGAGAACACAAATGCTATGAAAAAAACACTGAAGAGAGAAAAAAAATCATAAAAAGCTCATCATCGTTCTTCTAATCACTGATTCAAATCAATTTCGTTTTTCGACTCGAACCTTTTGCCAATATTTAAGTTGTGCGACGAAAATTATCCTCACTAGTGGATCTACACTGATAAGATCTAACAAGATTGAAATCTAGATCAATACAGCGTGAATTACATTATACTAGATTCGTCAAGAAACTTGAACACGTTTCTAGTTTCAATTCGTAATATGATCATTCACGTCTTTAATAAAAAGACATTCGCAGGACGTAATTAATAAACAGTATGAACTAAACGTGCCACAGGCATAATTGAAACTAGAAACTGCAGTTCTAGAACTCAAATAGCGTCTCTATTTCAAATGGTAGAGAGATGGTTTATTTGTAAAAATGTAGAGTATTTTATGTTCTGCAGTTTGATGCTAGATGCTATTTCTAGCTCTTAACGTTTTCGCGCTGTAGCAGATGTGAATGTGATGAAATTTTATGTTTGGCCCCGGTTTAAACTCTGTAGCGTCTCTATTTCGAATGCTAGTGAAATGGTTTATATGTGAAAATGTAGAATATTTCTAGCTCTACAGATTGATGCTAGATGCTTTTCTGTAGCTCTTAACGTTTTCGCGCTGTAGCTACTCAACAATGTATATAGTGTTTATTTTTTCCAGTGGCGGTAACAAAAAAATTATGTCTTCTTCAATTATTCGTCCCTACATAGTGGGGGCTTGTCACTCTTTATTTATCAATCACCTGTCGCAATAACTGTAAGCTAACTGTAACCGACAGTCTGACATTCTATATTCACGCAGTTGTCACTAACATGCATTAGGTTTATTCCCGCAGTTTTAAAAGCAGACACAACAAAAAGAAAGTGGATCCATAGCGCTGGGCGCATCCTTTGAATACTAAAACAGCGCTCGCAGAGATTTATCATGACAAACAGCGAGTGACTCTCGTCCGTGCATTATCCTGCTGATCCTTCGGGGGGTTCTTTTCAGTTCTTTTGCTATCGAGCGAAAGCTCGTGCGTGCTTTGAAAGCTGCTGTAATGCAATTAGGGGTGTATAAAATATGTACGCCGTTCGTATGTAGCGAGTCAATTAATTAATAATACATTAATCGAAAATAGTCAGGACATAATTAAAGCACGAGATCTATTTTATGATTGTAGCTATCACAATCATGAAATATGTTAGGTAATCAAGAAATTATCAAATTAAAGGGATGGAGAAATGTTTCATGACAATTTTTCCCGCCAATAATTGGACAGAATCGTGGCGAATTATGGCATATTGTGGAATGATGTTCAAAAATAAGAATACGTTGTGTTGAATAGCCAATCCAATTTTTAATAATGGCGTACTATGTACCATCATTAACTAAAGAGTAGACTTCTCGATAAACAGTACTGTCATAAGGATTTTATTGTCAAAGCACAACAGAAAAAATGTCGGCACTATTGTTGGTACATCTTTATTTTTGGCGACAGAATGTAATTATTTATTCAATTTCGTGATGACGAGGACGATGCATTTACACTCTTGGATTTACTACATTGTCAGTGCACTGACCATTATACTCGTAATTTGTATGAAGAATAAAGAACTAAAGATCTAACAAGACTGAAATCTAGATCAATAAAACGTGAATGCATTATCTAGATTCGTCAAGAAACTTGAACAAGTTTGAGTGTACTACATTGTCAGTGGACGGACCATTATAGTTTATGTGAAGTACAAAGAACTAATGTGCAAGCTAGATTCAATTACGCTCATCTTATAGCCTAAAATTATGCCCCACCCGCCAAAGTGAAATTTAATAGCGACTCGAGCGCGCTGCGACAGGAGCGAGCCCCTGCAAACACGGTGTGTTTGTGCACGCGAGCGAGGGCATCGTTTAAACTCAATTCAGTGAACGGCACTTCGCGATTACGGCTCACAAACACATGTGAGTTGGATAAATAGTTTTTTATCGTTGGAGAGATAATCGACGGGAAAACGTTGTATGGATTCATTGTGGAGCAGCCAGAACGTAATTAAAAGAAACACTATAGTTAATGAAATGACTTGCGTTACCAAAGTTACTGAGGATAACATAAAAATGTACTAAGAGAGGAACTATCGTCATTTATTAAGGCACCTTACACGGTCAATAATACTGTCAATCCTAGTAGTCAGTATTTGCAACAATCCTTCTTCAATATTTATCAAGTAATCAATTATCCGGATAAACATCAGTATTCTCTTCATTACATCATTACTATACCTTTATAAGGCACCTTACACGATCAATATTACTGTCAATATTTTAGAATAATGACAATATTACTGTACGATAATATGTTTAAAATGTTCATGATGTAATGAAGAGAATACTGATCTTTAACCGGATAATTGATTACTTGATAAATATTGAAGAAGGATTGTAGCAAATACTGACAGTACTAGGATTGACAGTATTATTGACCGTGTAAGTGCCTTATAGAGCTTTACATAAAATAAGGTAGATAGGCATTAGATTTATTTCAATTGTTTTAAACATATCACTCATTAAAACATAGCCCCCTCATCTAAATTCTATTGCAGCCCGAATTCCACAGCTCACCCACCCACCCAGGAATCCGTGTTCATTCCCCTTTGCACGAACGAATTTCCTCCGGCACGTATTCGCAACGTTATCGGTTTTAAGGGTCGACCGTCCCAGGCATATGTGTCAACTGACTTTTATTAAATTGCCATAGGTCGCACATAGATCCCCCATCACCCCCCCGTGAGGACTATTGCGTATCATTTGCCGCCAACTAACGAGAAAATGTGGTTCGCCACCTTTGTGCGTCCATTAAGGGCACAAACAACATCATCAATCTAAATCATGGGAATATTGATTTTCAACCACCCACGCAACTGGCACAATCCCAAACGAGTATGTGCTGAATAATTGAGTGAGGAAATGAAACTTATTTTGTCTGGGGTATAGTATGACTTTAACTCCCATTCAAACAAGCGTTCATAAAATTCCTGCTTAATTATATTCATTATTTTCTATTATTCAAGTCATTGGAGGCTGAAAGACCACGGTCGATGGCCTAAAGGTCGTTTTAGACAAGACAATTTCTTGACTCAAAAGTTAGTCAAGATGCGACACAATCTAAATTGTCTCGTATCATACAGCAAATTATTTGAAATTTTGAATTGGATGTAAGATCGAATGGAAAAATATAACGCGTTCTATTTGTCAAGGACAAATTGTATTGGAGGAGGATATATGAATTGATTTCTTGAACAACTTTTAGACTGAGAAATTGTCTTGTTTAAAACGACATTAACACATGGCGGAAGGTCTTTAGCCAGTTATAGAATTGTAATAAACTACTATTACTACTCCTATCAAAATGAGTAAAAAGTGTCAATTTCAAAAATTACATTTAAAATTTACAAAATCCATACAAAATCAATAGTAGGAAAGCAAGGGTACTACCCAAAAGAGACTAAATTTCGGCACGCGACAAACAAGTTTGGAGACCTCTGGTTTAAACAATACAAAAGACCACGGCCAACCAGACACAATCAAATTTTTAGATTATAGTCTATAATAGTAAAGTGGAATTCATGTTTACAGCCATGATAATAGAGCGATATAAAATATTGGTTGTAATAACGTATATATATATATATACAGGCTATATTGTAAGCCATAAAACAACACTTGCTGTGGATTTAATAGTTTCAGTACAAACGGCTAGGGTGATAAAGTGGAAAATTAGGTCAAATCGGTTTGGGATAGAAATTTATATTTGAACGTTTTAAAATTCTTACGACCGGTTTCTCCAACGAATCTTAACTAGTACCGTCTTAGTAATTTTCAATAGCTACAAACCGAGTTGTAGCTGTTTTAATAAAATGTGTTTATAAATAAATGTGATTGTAATTTTAAAAATTCGTTAAAAAATTATTTTTTTGTTTAACAATTTCAACTTGTATTTGGTAATTCCTCAACATGTTTTCACTATAGCTGACAATTCGTAGTAATATTGAATAGCTACAAATCAAGTTGTAGCTGTTTTAATGAAATATGTTTATAAATAAATGTAATTGAAATTTAAAAAATTCGCCAAAAATACTACAATATTTTGTTGAACAATTTCAAATTATTATTGTTGATTCAACAACATGTTCTCAGTATAGCTGACAATTTGTAGCAATATCAAACAGCTAGAAATCGAGTTACAGCTGTTTTAATAAAATGTTTATGTATATATATATATATATATATATATATATATATATATATATATATATATATATATATATTGTTAATTACAGTTTATAAATAAGGTAACAACTGTATGAAAGTAACAATGATACAATGTGTGTGAATGCGATAGTAACTTTAAAAAATCGTCAAAAATCCATTCTTTAGTTGAACAATTTCAACTTTCAGTGATTAATCAATATGTTTCCGCGATAACTGACAATGTAAAGCAATATTCAATAGCTATAAATCGAGTTATTGCTGTTTTAATAAAATATGTTTCTATATAAATGTGAATGAAAGTTTAAAAAATTGCCAAAAATTCAATTTTTTGTTGAACAATTTCAACTTATAACTGTCGATTCATTAACATGTTTTCACTATAGCTGCTAATTTGTAACAATATTCAACAGCTACAAATCGAGTTATAGCTATTTTAATAAAATGTCTTGATAAATAAATGTGATTGAAATTTTAAAAAAATTCCAAAAATTCAATTTTTTGTTTAACAATTTCAACTTGTACTTGGTGATTTACCAATATGTTTTTGCTATAGCTGACAATTTGTAGCAATATTTAATAGCTACAAATCGAGTTGTAGCTGTTTTAATCAAATGTGTTTATAATTAAGTGTGATTGTAATTTTAAAAATTCGCCAAAAATTCAATTTTTTGTTTAAAATTTTCAAATTGTATTTGGTGATTTTTCAACATGTTTTCACTATAGCTGACAATTTGCAGCAAAAACCAACAGCTACAAATTGAGTTGTAGCTGTTTTAATAAAATGTGTATATAATTAAATGTAAATATAAATTTAAAAATTCGCCAAAAATTCAATTTTTGCTTTAACATTTTCAACTTGTATTTGGTGATTCTTCAATATGTTTTCTCCATAGCTGACAATTTGTAGCAAAAACCAACAGCTAAAAATCGAGTTGTAGCAGTTTTAAAAAAATATGTTTATAAATAAATGTGATTGAAATTTTAAAAATTTTGCCAAAAATTCAATTTTTTGTTTAACAATTTCAACTTGTACTTGGTGATTTACCAACATGTTTTCGCTATAACTGACAATTTGTAGTAATATTCAATAGCTACAAATCGAGTTGTAGCTGTTTTAATAAAATGTGTATATAATTAAATGTAAATATAATTTTAAAAATTCGCCAAAAATTCAATTTTTTGTTTAACATTTTCAACTTGTATTTGGTGATTCTTCAATATGTTTTCTCCATAGCTGACAATTTGTAGCAAAAACCAACAGCTACAAATCGAGTTGTAGCAGTTTTAATAAAATATGTTTATAAATAAATGTGACTGAAATTTTAAAAATTTTGCCAAAAATACAATTTTTTATTTAACAATTTCAACTTGTACTTGGTGATTTACTAACATGTTTTCGCTATAGCTGACAATTTTTAGCAATATTCAATAGTTACAAATCGAGTTGAAGCTGTTTTAATAAAATGTGTTTATAATTAAATGTGATTGTAATTTTAAAAATTCGCCAAAAATTCAGTTTTTTGTTTAAAATTTTCAACTTACATTTGGTGATTCGTCAATATGTTTTCTCCATAGCTGATAATTTGTAGCAAAAACCAATAGCTACAAATCGAGTTGTAGCAGTTTTAATAGAATATGTTAATAAATAAATGTGATTGTAATTTTAAAAATTCGCCAAAAATTCAATTTTTTGCTTAACATTTTCAACTTGTATTTGGTGATTCATCAACATATTTTGACTATAGCTACAAATTTGTAGCAATATTCAATAGCTACAAATTAAGTTGTAGCTGTTTTAATAAAATGTGTTTATAAATAAATGTAATTGAAATTTTAAAAATTCGCCAAAAATACAATATTTTGTTGAACAATTTCAAATTATTACTGTTGATTCAACAACATGTTCTCAGTATAGCTGATAATTTGTAGCAACATCAAACAGCTAGAAATCGAGTTGCAGCTGTTTTAATAAAATGTGTTTATAAATAAATGTGATTGAATCTTTAAAAATTCGCCAAAAATTCAATTTTTTGTTTAACAATTTCAACTTGTACTTGGTACATCATGTTGTTGATATTGCTTATAATTTGTAGCAATATTCAATAACTACAAATCGAGTTGTAGCTGTTTTAATAAAATGTGTTTATACATAAATGTGATTGTAATTTTAAAAATTTGCCAAGAATTTAGTTTTTTGTTTAACAATTTCAACTTGTATTTGGTAATTCGTCAACATGTTTTCACTATAGCTGACAATTCGTATCAATATTCAATAGCTACAAATCAAGTTGTAGCTGTTTTAATAAAAAAAAAATGTAATTGAAATTTTAAAAATTCGCCAAAAATACAATATTTTGTTGAACAATTTGAAATTATTTGTGTTGATTCAGCAACATATTCTCAGTATAGCTGACATTTTGTAGCAATGTCAAACAGCTAGAAATCGAGTTGCAGCTGTTTTAATAAAATGTGTTTATAAATAAATGTGATTGAAATTTTAAAAATTCGCCAAAAATTCAATTTTTTGTTTAACAATTTCAACTTGTACTTGGTAATTTACCAACATATTCTTTTGATATAACTCACAATTTTTAGCAATATTCAATAGCTACAAATTGAGTTGCAGCTGTTTTAATAAAATGTGTTTATATATAAGTGTGACTGTAATTTTAAAAATTCGCCAAAATTATTATTTTTTTGTTTAAGAATTTCAACTTGTACTTGTGATTTACCAACATGTTTTGACTGTAACTGACAAAATTTAACAATATTCAATATCTACAAACCTAGTTGTAGCTGTTTTAATAAAATGTGTTTATAAAAAAATTCAATTTTTTGTTTAACAATTTAAACTTGTACGTGGTAATTTACCAGTATGTTGCTGATATAGCTTACAATTTGTAGCAATATTCAATAGCTACAAATCGAGTTGTAGCTGTTTTAATAAAATGTGTTTATACAAAAATTTGATTTTAATTTTAAAAAATCTCCAAAAATTTATTTTTTTGTTTAACAATTTCAACTTGTACTTGGTGATTTATCAACATGTTTTGACAAGAGCTAACAAAATTTAGCAATATTCAATAGCTACAAACCGAGTTGCAGCTGTTTTAATAAAATGTGTTTATAATTAACTGTGATTGAAACTTTACAAATTCGCCAAAAATTCAATTTTTGGTTTAACAATTTTAACTTGTACTTGGTGATTTATCAACATGTTTTGACTATAACTGACAAAATCTAACAATATTCAATAGCTACAAACCGAGTTGTAGCTGTTTTAATAAAATATGTTTATAATTAACTTTGATAGAAAATTTAAAAATTCGCCAAAAATTCAATTTTTTGTTTAAAAATTTCAACTTGTACTTTATAATTTACCAACATGTTTTTGATATAGCTGACAATTTGTAGCAATATTCAATAGCTACAAATAGAGTTGTAACTGTTTTAATAAAATGTGATTATACATAAATGTGATTGTAAATTTAAAAATTTGCCAAAAATTAATTATTTGTTTAACAATTTCAACTTGTACGTGGTGATTTACCAACATGTTTTGACAATAACTGACAAAATTTAGTAATATTCAATAGCTACAAACCGACTTGTAGCTGTTTTAATAAAATGTGTTTATAATTAACTGTGATTGAAACTTTAAAAATTCGCCAAAAATTCAATTTTTTGTTTAACAATTTCAACTTGTATTTGGTAATTTAACAACATGATTTTGATATAGCTTACAATTTCTAGCAATATTCAATAGCTACAAATCGAGTTGTAGCTGTTTTAATAAAATGTGTTTATAAATAAATGTGATTGTAAATTTAAAAATTCGCTAAAAATTTATTATTTTGTTTAACAATTTCAACTTGTACTTGATGATTTACCAACATGTTTTGACTATAACTGACAAAATCTAACAATATTCAATAGCTACAAACCGAGTTGTAGCTGTTTTAATAAAATATGTTTATAATTAACTTTGATAGAAACTTTAAAAATTCGCCAAAAATTCAATTTTTTGTTTAAAAATTTCAACTTGTACTTTATAATTTACCAACATGTTTTTGATATAGCTGACAATTTGTAGCAATATTCAATAGCTACAAATAGAGTTGTAACTGTTTTAATAAAATGTGATTATACATAAATGTGATTGTAAATTTAAAAATTTGCCAAAAATTAATTATTTGTTTAACAATTTCAACTTGTACGTGGTGATTTACCAACATGTTTTGACAATAACTGACAAAATTTAGTAATATTCAATAGCTACAAACCGACTTGTAGCTGTTTTAATAAAATGTGTTTATAATTAACTGTGATTGAAACTTTAAAAATTCGCCAAAAATTCAATTTTTTGTTTAACAATTTCAACTTGTATTTGGTAATTTAACAACATGATTTTGATATAGCTTACAATTTCTAGCAATATTCAATAGCTACAAATCGAGTTGTAGCTGTTTTAATAAAATGTGTTTATAAATAAATGTGATTGTAATTTTAAAAATTCGTCAAAAATACAATATTTTGTTGAACAATTTCAAATTATTACTGTTGATTCAAAAAAATGTTCTCAGTATAGCTGGCAATTTGTAGCAATACTAAACAGCTAGAAATCGAGTTGCAGCTGTTTTAATAAAATGTGTTTATAAATAAATGTGATTGAATCTTTAAAAATTCGAGAAAAATTCAATTTTTTGTTTAATAATTTCAACTTGTACTTGGAAATTTACCAACATATTTTTGATATAGCTGACAATTTGTAGCAATAGTCAATAGCTACAAATCGAGTTGTAGCTGTTTTAATAAAATGTGTTTATAAATAAATGTGATTGTAAATTTAAAAATTCGCTAAAAATTTATTATTTTGTTTAACAATTTCAACTTGTACTTGATGATTTACCAACATGTTTTGACTATAACTGACAAAATTTAGCAATATTCAATAGCTACAAACCGAGTTGTAGCTGTTTAAATAAAATGTGTTTATAATTAACTGTGATTGAAACTTTAAAAATTCGTCAAAAATTGAATTTTTTGTTTATCAGTTTCAACTTGTACTTGGTAATCTACCATGTTTTTGATATAGCTTACAATTTCTAGCAATATTTAATAGCTACAAATCGAGTTGAAGTTGTTTTAATAAACAAGACAATTTCTTGGTCAATATATTAATTCATGTTTAAAACAATTATTATTTTTTTATTTGCAACATAACTAGATAATGTTACAGACTAGACACTAGATAAATTATAGACGAAACAACTTTTGAATTCAACAAATTGTCTTGTCTAAAGCCCGTATCTTTAGACAAGACAATATATTGAATTCAAAAGTTGTTTGTTTTGTCTGTAATATTGGAAAAAAAGTTAATGGTTAACATTGAAACTAGTCACTCGGACTAAAGTGGTAAATTGTGGTAAATTACAAATATGCATTTATAATTTTGTCCATGAGTTATATAAAATGAAAATTGTTGTTTTTTTTTCCTTCATCTTTACCTCGGGATTTACGAGGTGTATATTTAATATACCTACACCGAAAGATAAAAGGCAAATAGATAATATATACTATATATATATATATATATATATATATATATATATATATAAATTGTATAAAAAAAAATATTATGATTAATTATTTACTTCAATCTTTCACATATATTTGACCATTAATAATCCTTTTCTCTGAAAGCCGCTAAAAAGTGTGGACACGCGAATTTCAATTTAGTAGGGGTCGATGAATCGCGCACAGGGGGTAATAATTCACGGCGTGTGATCAATACAACAATCCGCCGAAACGCGCGCGTTGTAACATTACTATCACATACATTTGTAATAAAACGTATGATTACTGATAATTGTAAAATTTAATTTAATTAAAACCCACACGTAACCCCTGCGTGTGTTCCTTTACAACAGAAGATAGGCTAGCGGGTCGTGGGGGTAAACGCTAAATCGATCCACACCACGATTCACCGGTTAACCCCATAAACTACTTACATAAAAATTAGCTTTAAGTAGATTTAAAAAATGTAACTTAAAACATGCATACAATTAAGCGCCGGCGATCGTTTATTGCCTATAGCAAAGTTTGTTAACTTATTTAATTTAAAATACTCACGTTGCAAGAATCGCAGCTTCAAACTCTCGTCTGAATTTTGTTATGCAAACACACAAAAATTCTTTTAGGTTGATATTATGAGTTGCTCGTTACAAGGTGGTATCCTTCGTGAGGCTCGGGAGTGCTATAGGGCGGCGGCGACGCTAGCGCTCTACTACGTTCGCGATTTCCACTACGCGGTCGATAAGGGGTAGCCAGTGCCTCTGGTGGCGGAACGGCATCGCCGCCGCCGGCGGCGGTGGCGGCGATGACCCCCCCAACCTCTTGACGGCGTCCCCGCGTCTTTTAATTAATGGCTGGCTTGTGCTTTTCGTGTGGTCCTTCAGCTGGAAGCTGCAGGATTAGCGAAGAAGGGCTGTAATTGTACTCTACAGGCACCTCATGAGAGACGTTTTTAGTTAAGCCTGAGACGAGTTGAACATATTTATCTTTAATGATATTATTTTTTTCCCACTTTATGATTACTATTATATAAATGTCCAACATATTGTTATATTGAAAATTATATAGTTATAGTTAGTTATAGTTATATTGATAGTTTTTTTTATAAATTAGTACAGATTTAATCATAAAACAAGTAGGTAAAATTGGACCATTTTTAATTTCCCTTGTGGATGCATATAATAGTGCCAACTATTTGGCATAGTGCCGTCTTCATCTCAAAAGACTAGAACGCATCACAGAAGATTTCAATTCGATACGAATGAAGTTTAATTTTTGGGTACGTTTTTACTCCGCTGTATGGGCAGGGGATGTCCATGTATATAGCCTTCTTGGAGGGAGTTTAAGAAACGTATTCTGTATGGTAAATGTGTGTTCTGCGGCAAAAACACTTAGTTTATTTTCCCTTTCTTTCCTTTCGCCGAGTTCATATGGTCCAATGTGTTCGCCAGTTCTTCCCTCACCTAGGTCCTCATTGCTATTGTAAGATCTTGTTTAGATAGTTTATACGGTGTTTGGACTATCTATAAGAAGTAAAATTGTTCTATCTCTTCCTCACTGCTCTCAGCTAGAATATATATTTGGATTATATGGTTGAAAGAATCGCAAACAAAAAATGTGTATTTATTATGAATGAGAAAGAAAACAAAACTTTACTTTACATAACATGCGGGGGGGTTAAGACGAAGAAGATATGAGGGGAGGGTAAAGACGAGAAGAAGATATCGAGGGGGTGGGGGATATACGTCCTTGATTACCACATAGTACACGCCACAACCATTCAATTTCCGATTTACTAGTGATATTCATCAATGATCTTTAATGTTGTCGTTTCCCGTTCACTATGCCGTTGACCAATTCTTTGATTGGTCCGTCATCTGGTGCCCAAACTATACTTGCTCGTCCACCTTATTATATCAGCTGTTGGCGTGGTACAGGTAGTCGTTTATTCCGGCCATTCTTCGGTTTGCAACCGCCCAATCTGGGTCAGACGCTGCCGTTGTGGATTAACTTAGCTTCATTTCTCACCGTTGACCTTACCAGCAAGGGTGACACTACCAGGAGCATTTGCTCCAGCTGGCATCGCTCTACGGACATTGAAACTACTGAGCCCTCTCACCAAACGTCAAGGTGTTAATCCCCGAGAGGGTAACTGCACTAATTTATCGATTTTTTATTTTTCGGCAAATTTGTTTTGTTTTAATTCGACTTGGATCGGAGGGAATTTATTTCCTAAAAAGACTTTATAGGACTATCAGCCGTCCGCCGGCCAAGAGAGAATCTCAGAGGACTGTAATCACCTTATCTTCATAGAAAACCTCTGAAAAACTGTGATTCGCGAAAATTCGAAATTAGACTTTCCAATATTCAGTACGAGGCGGATGATGCCTCTCACTACTCGGTCACTGAACTGGGTTTGGTTTTTTACTACATCATTTCTTCAGTAATTTCTATTGTTAGACCTGGCCTCCGTTGTATTTGCTGTAGGATAATGCATTTTAAAGTTTTTCATTCTGGTTTTCATTCCGTTTTTCATTCTGTTTTTCAGATATTAATAATTCATATTTTTTTTTCTTACAATAACTTTTTTTTTTATTAGCCATATATTATCCATTGTTGAATATAGGCCTACTCTAAATCGTTCAATGATTTCCTGTCCTGTACTCTTCTACTTCTTCTCCTGATGTCCTCCCATGGCATTTGTGGCTTTTCACTGCCTCGCTGTGCTCTTTTTGGTCTTAACTGAATTGTTTTGTATGCCCATCTTTCTGAACTTCATAGAAACCCTCTAAAAGCTGATTCACGAAAATTCGCTCTGATGGGGTTCGAACTCAGACTCCCCACTGCTGAGTACGAGACTACTTTAACCACTCATCCATTGAGCTGGCTCGCTATATATATATATATATATATATATATATATATATATATACATTGTTGATATTTGTTAATTCTTGTTGTATATTTGTAACAAAGGAACGAAGGACTATTAAAATTGTCTAGTTGAATTCCACTTAGCTCTAATTAATTTTCCCCTCTCGCCACTCATTGCATATTTATTCATCTCGTTTGCAGCCTAGACGAGCAGCGCAAATTGGTTTGTGCGTTTTATGGTTTGAACAGGCACGTGCGATCAAGAATCAAGCAGCTAACGGAGGGAATTAGCTAGCCGCGCGGCTCTTCCTCGTTGTGTTAATTGGCGCGGCGTGCGCGCATCGGAATTAATCCGGCTTCATTTATTTTATTAATAATAATTAAGCCGAGAAAAAGAAGCGCCGTTTGCATAAATTAGCAGGGGCAGGGTTAATAAACGCGAGGTGTATATAATTTTTATTTTATTTAATCATATACTTTCTACCGTAAGGTGTAGGCGTGTGTTTATATAATTATGGACACTAAATACATTTTTTTTGGGTTATTTGTTACTGCAGTGAAAAGTATTTAAAATAGCTATCGCCGGCTTAAATTGAATTTGAGTGTTTTCTGCAATTTTGTTCATGGACTTATAACAAATTGTATAGACAATTTCCGGATATGGGCTTATACTTTAAATAAGGAGTATTATGTAGTATTATAATGTAGTGTATAGTTTAAGTCGTTTAAAATAGTGGACGGATATAGTTTGGTTGGTAGGGGACACCCACCCACCCCACCTTCCGGCGAAGGTGGGGTGGGTGGGTGGTCCCTACCAACCAGACTATGTCCGTCCGCTATTTCAAATGACTCGAACTATGCACTACATTGTTATCCGTTACTTTCTATGATTTAATTTTAGTTTCATGTATTAATTTACGTCTGATTCGTAAAAAAATGTGAGAAACAATGTAGTGTATAGTTTAAGTCGTTTGGAATAGTGGATGGGTATAGTTTGGTTGGTGGGGGCCGCCCACCCACCCCACCTTTGCTCGCATAATTTATCCATATGATAACACTCTTCTTGTTATAGTTTAAACAATATAAAACGTGTGTATCCATTGAAAAAACTATTCCGGCGAAGGTGGGGTGGGTGGGTTGTCCCTACCAACCAGACTATGCCCGTCCACTATTTCAAACGACTATGAATTAATTTATTAAAAATATGACACACATTGACGCTCGTTGCAGCATATTTTTTTATCTTATTGTTGTACGATGGCTAAAAACCAGCAACCGCCGACGCAAGTGAAACTGCAGTCGCGCATTTGTTGCATGGCTGCGTGCAGTGTGCAATGACCACTCGGATTGAATAATTAGAAAGTGTCTAATTGTATTATTGTGTCGTGTTATGATTTTTATGCTTTCATCGCACGCGTTTTCAATTTCATAGATTTTAAGTGATACCAATTGTTTTCTATAGATTTAAAATTCGCAACTAATGGAATTGCTACAAAATTCGAATTCTATTTTTGGTGTATACAAAATCCAAAATAATTGATTTTTATTTAGTAAGCTCAGTGTGAGAGTCAACTTCATACTGACTTACTGGGGTGGAGGGGTAGGAAGAAAAATCTATTTTTCTACACTTTGAACGTTGCTCAAATTGTCGACTCTACTGTACGATGCGTAAACTCAGTACGAGGATCAACTTCATGCTGACTTACTGGGGTGAAGGGGCAGATAGGAAAATCTAAAAAAATGTTTCATTTAGGTTAATAATTGCCTATCCAACGGGCCAAAATTTATCTTGATTGGACAATTTTCTTTTTTATTTTCTTCACTTCTTCGGCTTTACCGACAAAACGCTACAATTTTTATAACAATGTTTTTTCTTATTTTTCTTTGGAATTAAAAGACCTACAAAATGAGATCAACAACAACTTTGTAACATAAGATACAATTTTTAAAGTTACATAAATTTGCCAAGCTCTATAGTTTTATTGGTTCCACTTAAAACAATATTTTTCCATTTTTCCCGCCATCCAGACTATATTTCCAATCAAATAACTTAGTTTCAGTGCTATTACGACCCCTGCTTTCACGCAACGGAGGACAATTTTGGTAATTTTATCAATTTTTATCACTTTTCAAATTAAATTTGTGACAGTTTTAGCTTTTGTTTTAGTGAAAAAATTTACTAAGATTTTTTATTCGATTGAAATTTGTCTATATAATAGAATAAGTCGAGTTTGATACGACAATTTTTATTTTTATTTTCTTCACTTCTTCAGCATTACCACGAAAACGGTGCACGTTTTATAACAATAATTTTTTTAAATTTTCGTTGGAATTGAAATACCCATAAAATGAGATCATGCATAACTTTCTATAATAAAATAAAATTTTACAAGTTCAAAAAATTTGCCAAGCCCTATAAGTCTTCCAATTCAATTTGAAACAATATCGACATTTTTCCGCCATCCAGACTATATTTCAATTCAAATGACTTAGTTTCAGTGCCATGCCACCGCTATTACGACTCCTGCTTTGACGCAACGGAGCATAGTATTAGCAATTTTACCGATTTTTACAACTTTTCAAATTAAATTTGTGACGGGTATATTTTTTGTTTTAGAGAAAAATCGTACTAAGATTTTTCATTTGGTTAATAATTGTCTATACAACGGGCTAAAGTTGATCTTAATTGGAAATTTTATTTTTTATTTTCTTCACTTCTTTGGCTTTACCGACAAAACGCTACAATTTTTATACCAATGTTTTTTTCTATTTTTCTTTGGAATTAAAAGACCTACAAAATGAGATCAACAACAACTTTCTAGCATGAGAATTTTTTTTCGAAGTTCGACAAATTTGCCAAGCTCTGTAGCTTTACCGTTTCCATTTGAAACAATATTGACACTTTTACCGCCATTCAGACTATATTTCCAATCAAATTACTTAGTTATAGTGTCATGTCACTGCTATTACGATCCCTGTTTCGACGCAATGGAGGATATTTTTGGCAATTTTATCGGGTTTATTTTTTATTTTAGAGAAAAATGGTACAAAGATTTTTCATTTGGTTGAAAATTGTCTACCCAACGAGCTAAAGGTCATCTTAATTGGACTTTTTTAATTTTTATTTTCTTCACTTCTTCGGCTTTACAGCCAAAACGGTACAATTTTCATAACAATATTTTTTCTTATTATTCTATAATAAGAAAAATAAAAAATATAAAAAATAAAACTATAAGACCTACAGAATGAGATTAACAACAACTTTCTAACATAAGATTAAATTTTTCAAGTTTGACAAATTTGCCAAGCTCTGTAGCTTTACCAGTTCCATTTGAAACAATCTCAAATTTTTTCCCGTCATCTAGATTATATTTCAAATCAAATGACATAGTTTCAGTGTCATGCCAATACTATGACGACCCCTGCTGTGACGCAATTGAGGATAGTTTTGGCAATTTTACCGATTCTCATCATTTTTCAAATTAAATTCGTGACGGGTTTATCTTTTGTTTTAGAAAAAAATCGTGCTAAGATTTTTGAATTGGTTAAAAATTAAAAAGTCTATCCAATGGGCTGAAGCTAATCTTGATATCTTGATTGGACCATTTTAGTTTTAATTTTCTTCACTTCTTCGGCATTACCACGAAAACGGTGCACGTTTTATAACAATATTTTTTCTTATTTTTCTTTGGAATTAAAAGACCTACAAAATGAGATCAAGCACAACTCTCTATCATGAAATAAAATTTTCCAAGTTCGAAAAATTTGACAAGCTCTGTAGCTTTACCGGTTCCATTTGAAATAATCTCGACATTTTTTCCCGGCATCTAGATCTACAACATTTTTATGTCATGAAATAAAATTATCTAAGTTCGAAACATTTGTCAAGCCCTGTAGCTTTTCCCGTTTAATTTGAAATAATCTCCACATTTTCACGCTATCTAAACTATATTTCCAATCAAATAGCTTAGTTTCAGCTACTTGTCACTGTTAGGACGACCCCTGTTTTGACGCAACGGAGGATAGGTTTGTGAAGTTTACGGAAATTTTCTGAAATATTGCTTTTTGCAGCTTCGTCAGTAAATTTAGAGCAATAATAATTTTATCCTCACGGGTCAGTTTTCGATTGTCTATCCAATGAGTATAAACTCGGATTTTTCGGAATATTTTCATTTTTTTATTTTTGCACCTTTCCGGAAGTGCACACCTACTAGTTAACATTTTCTAATATTTTTTTCCCGATCTTTACTTGCCATTTTAGCAGGTACAAACTGACAGTTGATATTTTTCTCTACAATCAATTCCATGTTTCCTGCTTTCCCAAATTTCCACGTTTCCATCGCTTTTCCCACCAGAGCCATATAGCCCGGTGTATTTTTCCTAACGTCTAGAAGAATGACGCTTGGCAATGGTATCTTTACCAACCCTCTACCCGCCCCCTAGCTCCCGCTAATCCAATCCAATGGACCTCATTTTATTTATAAATAAATATTATATATATATATATATATATATATATATATATATATATATATATATATATATGAGATGAGTTTTTTAACCTTAACTCAAAATCTTAAATGGGAACCCCCAATTTTTATTGCCGATTCGGATTTTATGGCTGAAAGTACGAAGAAGGATTTGTCTGAAATTTTTTTATATGTATATATATATATATATTTATTTATATATATATATATATATACATATATATATATATATATATATATATATATATATATATATATATATATATATATATAGACATAAGACAAGCCTTCGATACGATATCCAAAACCAATTTAATCGAAAAGAAGAACTAATGGCAAGAGAAATAAGAGACACAGAACTAAACTTATCCTATAACCCTCCATTTTAATTGTGGATTCGGATTGTATGGTTAAAAGTACAAAGGATTTGTCTGCTTTTTTCGATTATAGAAATATGGCGCTGTAATTGACAAAATTCAATTTTATTCTGTCATAATTAGATTAGGCATGTGTAAATGTACATACGGGGAGGAGTAAGAATGTTAATTGCTGGGAAAATAGTGAAATTTAAAGATCTAAAAGGAAACTACAACACTTGTCGCAACTCATGTTATCACCCAAATTAAACCTGATGTATTTATCACCCTCCTAAATCATATTTATGACTACGCCACTGGTGTTAAACAAGTAGGATTTAAAAATATCACCTTGTGACATTATAAGATTAATCAATATGCATAATTAACAGCTTCTTTCGCGAATAATTAACTACAAAAAAAGGCCTCGCAAGGTTAAACATTTAATGAATCCGCCGCTTCCGCTTCCATCCCCCACGGAATTCCAACACTCGCGCCCCCATCTGGCCGCCCGTTTCGCGTGCCATATCCGTCACGCCGCGGCTAGAACAATAAACAACCCACGGTGCGCACGCGAAACAGTCGCTTTCAACCATCCGACATAGAGCCCATTTTCCGCTCTACCCCCACAATAGCGAATTCACTATTGAGCGCGCCCGCTCGAAACTTTGTTCCCGGTGACTTCGACGGCCGCGCAAGCGACCAACTTTCATTCGAGTCGCTCAACGCCGGACGAGCCGTACTCTCGCAGTCGGTTGGAGTTATTGTAGTGGTTTTTATTTTCTTTTTGCGGGGGGAAAACATGTGATTGACACGACGTGGTGGATCATTGAGAATTATGGGTGCTACATGTGTAAATAGTTTGGGTGCGCGCGCGGGGATTACCCTGTGGTGGTGCGTTTTTATAGCCGGATTGCATACGGTGAGTGATACTTGTAGTTATAAGCGCGGAGGTTACATAAATAGCGATAGCTTATAGGGACATTAAACTAGAAAAATATCTCTAGAATAAATGCGCGTTCATACAAAACAATGAAAAAAGATACAGATTAGTGTGGCCGAGATAATCGTACTGAACATTAGGGAGTCGAACCCCATTAGGGCGTATTTTCGCGAATTATCTCTCACAGTTTTTCTGTGAGATGAAAGTAAATACAATATGATGAATTGATGTGGCATTTTAGAAAATATTCTGTGAACTTATATCTTTATAGTTAGATACAAATTAAATAATAAGTGCAATCAATAAACCATCTGCGTTTTCTTATCATCTTATGTTAAGGTGGGTTTATGCTGAAATAAAATAATAATGAATAACATAAATAATAATTAAGGATTACTGTCAACTGTAAATAGCTGTTAGTTTTGAATTTTGTTTATGTGCCAAATTATAAGTTCATCAACAGAAAAACCATTTGTAGGAAGAGCCTATACAGACATTTTACAGATATTGTATTTCATTACTTACCTCAGAGTTTGTAATTTACATTAATATTAAAATATCACCACATTTCACAAAAATATTGCGATTTTATAAATTTAAAATGACACTTGTTGAATGACGTTAACAAATTTGTGTGCAAAATTCCTTTTATTTTTTATTTAGTGTTGTTTATACACAATAAGTCATTTAATATTTTTTAATTTATTGTAGGTAAATATATTTCATAAAAGTGGCATTTTCACAATTCTACACATCCTGATTTTCTCAGCTTGATAAATTTTAGTTTATTTTGAAGATTTATAATTGGGCTATGCATATAATATTCGTTTCTTTTCAAATTCTCATAATTAAATTTATTATACGAGTTTCTGTGCTGGATATGTTAAGAAAAAAGTAACGTTTTTATAATTTTCATAATTCTGCTCATACTGATTTTATCAAATTGATAAATTTCGGTTTATTTTGAAGATTTATAATTGAGCTATGCATACAACATTCATTTCTTTTCAAATTCAAAAAATTGAATTTACTATACGAGTTTATATGCTTGATATATTAAAGAAAAAGTAACGTTTATACAATTTTCACATTTCTACTTATACTTATTTTTCCATATTGATACATTTTGTTTTATTTTGAAGATTTATAATTGGGCTATGCATATAATATTCGTTTCTTTTCAAATTCTCATAATTAAATTTATTATACGAGTTTCTGTGTTTGATATGTTAAGAAAAAAGTAACGTTTTTATGATTTTCATAATTCTGCTTATACTGATTTTATAAAATTGATAAATTTCGATTTATTTTGAAGATTTATAATTGAGCTATGCATACAACATTCATTTCTTTTCAAATTCAAAAAATTGAATTTACTATACGGGTTTATATGCTTGATATATTAAAGAAAAAGTAACGTTTTTACAATTTTCACATTTCTGCTTATACTGATTTTCTCAAATTGATAAATTTCGGTTTATTTTGAAGATTTATAATTGGGCTATGCATATAACATTCGTTTCTTTTCAAATTCTCACAATTGGATTTATTATACGAGTTTCTGTGCTTGATATGTTAAGAAAAAAGTAACGTTTTTATAATTTTCATAATTCTGCTTATACTAATTTTATCAAATTGATAAATTTCGGTTTATTTTGAAGATTTATAATTGAGCTATGCATACAACATGCATTTCTTTTCAAATTCAAAAAATTGAATTTACTATACGAGTTTATATGCTTGATATATTAAAGAAAAAGTAACGTTTATACAATTTTCACATTTCTCCTTATACTTATTTTTCCATATTGATACATTTTGTTTTATTTTGAAGATTTATAATTGGGCTATGCATATAATATTCGTTTCTTTTCAAATTCTCATAATTAAATTTATTATACGAGTTTCTGTGTTTGATATGTTAAGAAAAAAGTAACGTTTTTATGATTTTCATAATTCTGCTTATACTGATTTTATAAAATTGATAAATTTCGGTTTATTTTGAAGATTTATAATTGGGCTATGCATATAACATTCGTTTCTTTTCAAATTCTCACAATTGGATTTATTATACGAGTTTCTGTGCTTGATATGTTAAGAAAAAAGTAACGTTTTTATAATTTTCATAATTCTGCTTATACTAATTTTATCAAATTGATAAATTTTGGTTTATTTGAAGATTTATAATTGAGCTATGCATACAACATTCATTTGTTTTCAAATTCAAAAAATAGAATTGACTATACGAGTTTATATGATTAATATATTAAAGAAAAACTGTTTTTACAATTTTCACATATTTACTTATATTAATTTTATTAAATTGATACATTTTGGTTTATTTTGAAGATTTTATAATTGGGCTATATATACAACACTCGTTTCTTTTTAAATTCTCATAATTGAATTTATTATACGAGTTTCTGTGCTTGATATGTTAAGGAAAAAATAACGTTTATATAATTTTCATAATTCTGCTCATATTGAATTTATCAAATTGATAAATTTTGGTTTATTTTGATGATATATAATTCAGCCATGCATACAACATTCATTTCTTTTCAAATTAAAAAAATAGAATTGACTATACGAGTTTATATGCTTGGTATATTAAAGAAAAAGTAACGTTTTTTATAATTTTCACATTTCTACTTATACTGATTTTCTCAAATTGATACATTTCGGTTTATTTTGAAGATTTATAATTGGGCTATGCATATAACATTCGATTCTTTTCAAATTCTCACAACAGAATTTATTATACGAGTTTTTGTGTTTGATATGTTAAGAAAAAAGTAACGTTTTTATAATTTTCATAATTCTGCTTATACTAAATTTATAAAATTGATAAATTTTGATTTATTTTAAAGATTTATAATTTGGCTATGCATACAACATTCATTTATTTTCAAATTCAAAAAATTGAATTTACCATAAGAGTTTATATGCTTGATATATTAAAGAAAAAGTAACGTTTTTACAATTTTCATTTTTACTTATACTGATTTTAACAAATTGATACATTTTGGTTTATTTTGAAGATTTATAATTGGGCTATGCATATAATATTCGTTTCTTTTCAAATTCTCACAATTGAATTTATTATACGAGTTTCTATGCTTGATATGTTAAGAAAAAAGTAACGTTTTTATAATTTTCATAATTCTGCTTATACTAAATTTATCAAATTGATACATTTTGGTTTATTTTGAAGATTTATAATTGAGCTATGCATACAACATTCATTTGGTTTCAAATTCAAAAAATAGAATTGACTATACGAGTTTATATGATTGATATATTAAAGAAAAACTAATGTTTTTACAATTTTCACATATTTACTTATACTAATTTTACCAAATTGATACATTTTGGTTTATTTTGAAGATTTTATAATTCGGCTATGCATACAACACTCGTTTCTTTTCAAATTCTCATAATTGAATTTATTATATGCTTGATATGTTAAGAGAAAAGTAACGTTTTTATAATTTTCATAATTCTGCTCATACTAAATTTATCAAATTGATAAATTTTGGTTTATTTTGAAGATTTATAATTGGGCTATGCATACAACATTCGTTTCTTTTCAAATCAAAAGTATATAGTGGATTATATTGACTCAATATAATCCACTATATGCATACAGCTCAATTACATATATTTAGAACGTATTTTGTATTGTGTAAATGACTTCAAAAATAGCCGCTTTTATCGACACAGCCTTCTAGAAAACCAGGACAATAAAATGAAATTAAAGAAATAGAGAGGGGTCTTATTACAATTATCTTTAAAACTGTAATTCAAATAATGCTTCTAAACAATTTACACGCGAACAAGAACAATGTGAAGTTGAAAAACTAAGTTACTAAGTTAATCACATAATATGAGTAATTTTGCATTAAATTCTTATTTGTAACTTTTAATTAATACATTTATTATTGTAAAATTATAAAATAACAATTTTATTATCATTTCATTACGGTTTTTAAAATTTATAAATCATAAACATTGAGTGTTATAAATTCTTACTAAATTTGTTACTGTTGCTGTCCTATTTTCGCTGTTAATTTCATTCTTTTTATTTATTCTACGCGTGATGTGAACCATTTTAATGGCGTCATTACGATGCAGCCCAGCGCAGCTCTCCGGCCTTCCTTGCGACATTCCGCGACGCACGAAAAACTACTAAAGTTCCAAACGATGATGGCACGATATTTGCCAATGGAATTCAGTTTCGTGGTGTACACATATCTTTTGTTCGCGACACAAACTACAATAACATAACCGTGTCGGGAATATTAAGTGCGGATATTGTGAATAATACAAAGGCATACAATATTACAAGGGTATTTAATATTAAACTACGCCTTTGTTGGTTGTGGAAATTAAAATCTAGCACGTTTCTTATTTTATGTTTTTTTTTAATAGTTATGTACGTAACAAAATTAGTAGACGATTCTTACAATGTTTATGGACGCTCGCCTTATTATGATGATATAAATAAATTGTTTGTTTTGTTGGCCAACTAATACAAACATTGTAATATTTGACGATCTAATACAACAATTAACTGTAATGGTTGAATATAATACAACGAATATAATTTTCAACAGAAAGACAAGGAAACTTAAACAAACAAAAAACTACTACCTCTATACATACAAATTAAATCCGAATAGTTCCTAGATGTGAAATTTGTGTATTTTTGTACTCTTTCCTTAGTGAATTTGATTGAATTACCAAATATATATATATATATATATATATATATATATATATATATATATATATATCAATTATAAAACGTAAATCGACATTATAAATATTATAAAAATCGTATTAGATTAGTTCGCTCTCTCCGGTGGCACTCGAGCCCACGTCTCCAGCGATCTTGGCCGAGTCCCCCCGGAGCCATTTTTGAGCGTCAATTAATTATAATCCAATGTAATTGAAATTCTTGTGATTCATGATTCAGATCGCCGATAATTCAGTCCTAAAATATAAAAATTATTCAACACGCGAATGCCAATTGTAAGAAGGTTAATAACTAAATTATTGCGGAAAATTTAAACAAAAACCGAGTAATATAAATGCAGGTTATAAAAGTTATCACCGCGAGATAATAAGTTCGTTAGTATCTTACAGTTAATAGTTAATTTCTCAGATACCGTGAGTGCTAGCATTTAATTTTATTACTTCTAATTATATCTTATAACACAAGTCTTCACGTCTAATTGTTAAGACACAATATAATTTTTAGCATTAATAAATACTACTTATTTTTTTATGAATTATTTTTCCAATTCTAGTTTATAATTACAAGACGTAACTACTAAACCTTAATACTATTTTATTTGAAATACCCTTAAACTTTCAATCGTGTTTATTTGTAATTTGTTTACATTGCTCAATTTTCACTTTTATCAATACTCGATGGATGTTACTCATTAATTAATAAACGCATACCATACTGGCTCTTGAGTTAATTAACCGGACACGGTCAATAGCGAGCGTGAAAGTGCGGCCTCAGTGAAGAGCGAAACGCGTGAATACTCTGCGGCTGCAGGCGAGAATTTTCCTGACGTTTCACGACTTCACGACAATGGCTTTTTGCGAAACCGTTTATTGTTAAATGCTAAAGACTTAATATATGCAAACTGAGATGTAATTGACGGAATGATAGTGTTTTATATAAAACAACTTTATTTTTCCAATTACCTGCATATATGTTCAAATGAGTAACTTTCTTCTGCAAAAGGATATAACAATTTTTTTCACTTATTTAATTATTATTAGAAAACAAAAATTATGTTGTTAGGTTCCTGTGTGCCTTGTAATAATTTTTTTTCTCAATTATCTTAAAGAATGTTAATTTATCTTCGATTTGGTGTATACAATTTCCCCATAGATATGTCGATAGATATGTCAATCTAGCCACTGTCATTATGCAAAGCACGGCGATTCTACATTAAAACTTGAAAAAATGTGGCACTTTTTTCTAAATTAAAGAATATGAAATTATGTTCGATTTGGTGTATCAAAAACATATAATTTTCTCATAGATATGTCAATAGATATAATCTATCCAATGTGTATAAACATTGGCAAAACGAATTTAGATTAAATCTAGGAGCTAATTATAATTTGTTTCTCCATTATCTTGAAGAATATTAAATTATCTTCCATTTGGTGGATTAAAAACATAATATATCGCCATAAATATGCACATTTAGCCAGTGCTTACAAACACTGGCATAATACAAGATACGATTTTAAAAACCGTGAGGAAAAAAAAAACGTGAAAACGTGAATCGAACCGAAATATCTTAAATTTTGATTCAATATAAAGTAAATAATTCGAAAAATCGCCAGATTTGTTTTTTGGTTAATTAAAGTCCCTTGCACCTTACATATTTTTTAAATTAATCTACTACTACTAAAACCATACCGTGTTTTATATAATTTTGAATATATTTCTCGTTCATTATTTAGTTTTCGTGGGCTGCATTTAGCAACAACAGCCTTCGCGAACAAACCGCGTGGGCCGCTCTCTCACAGTGCGTGCCTTTTAGCAACGCGCTCCTTTAAAGGAGCCTTGCATATCTCGCGAGGACTTACTGCCCGGTCCAGATTTCCCCTCGCGATTCTATCTGCCGCAGACATCACCGGTGACGTGCATTATACCGCCCCGAAGAGACATAAACAGTTCGTTTTTTAAGACAACGCAATTAAATTCTAGTTTATTTGCGATTGATAAAACTGAAAATCACGAAATTTGCCAGCGACACAATTCAATTGGACGGTGCCGGTCTGCGTGTGTACGTACGCATGGGATAATGAGTGGAATCGGCGTAACGAGACAGATCGGAATCTTTCCGGGCCGGAATCCGCGGAATGCCGTGAGAACCGAACGGATTCCTGAAAACGTTTCTCGTTAAGAATGGAAAATGTACGTACACGCGCGGAATTAATGTCATGATTGTAAAAATATTGAGACAGCAAAAAAAATATGATTTTATAATCAATATCTCACTTTATAATCGTATAAAACTTATTTTTATACAGACATGTAATAAATTACACTAACACACGACAGAAGGACCTGAAGGTCGATAGCCAGTTAGAAATTGTAACAAATACAGTAACTACTACTACTAGCTAGAGCCAATAAAAAGTTATCAGATTACTATAATGTAACCCTCACGCCCGGTTTCTGCTGCGAATCTTAAAGCTCGCCTTATATAAGCTCGTCCTATACAAACTCGTCTTAAATTTTTATTCTGTTGCACCAAACATATGTAGATCTTAGTCTTACAATATATATTTTTATTTAAAAAAAAATTTAAACTTGTTTTTATTAACGCTATTATTAATATTATTAATATAAGACCGTCTTATCGTTTTAAAATTCGATTTTTGTTTGGTACAAAGCTTTAAGGCCGTCTTATTATTAAGACAGTCTTAAACTAGTTAAGATTCGCTAGAGAAACCGGGCATCAGATCACTTAAGTGTAGTATTATATTTTCTGTGCCGGAATCCACAATATTTTAATTTTTTAAATAGCCCACATATGTTAGAGAGGTTACTTTTTTACGCTTTTTATTATTCTGATCTTAATAATTTAGCTAGATAAACATATTATATCTCATTTTATAGCTCATTAAGTCAGCAACACACAACTGTTTTTAGAATTTTAAAAGGTAATAGCTACTATTTTAGGCAATTTTTTAAATAGCCCTCATAAGTTTGAGAGGTTCGATTTTTACACATTTCATTATTCTCATCTTAATAATATAGCTATATAAACACAATGTTCCTAATTGGGTAGCTAATTAAACTAGTAACATACAACTTTCATTCGAATTTTCAAAAATAATTGTTACAATTTTTTTTTCAATTTTTTAAATAGACCACATTAGTTTAAGAGCTTACTTATTTACATTTTTCATTACTCTGATGTTAATAATTTAGCTATATAAACATTTTATATCTTACTTTGTAGCTAATTAAGTTATTAACTCAAAACTTTCATTAGATTTAAACAATAATAATAACCACGATTTTTTGCATATTTTTAAATAGCCCACATAAGTTTGAGAGGTTACTTTTTTGCACTTTTTATGTTTCTGATCTTAAAACTTTAGCTATATAAACATATCATATCTCGTCTTGTAGCTAATTAAGCTAGCAATATATTATTATCATTAGAATTTTAAAAAGCTATAACTACTATTTTTTGCATTTTTTTTTAACAGCCCACATATGTTAGAGAGGTTACTTGTTTACACTTTTCATTATTCTGTTCTTAATAAATTAACTACATAAACATGTTATATCTCGATTTGTAGCTAATTAAGCTAGCAAAACAAAGCAGGTATTAAAATTTTAAAGAAATATAGCTAAGATTTTTTTGTATATTTTTAAATAGCCCACATAAGTTTCTGAAGTTACTTTTTGACACATTTCATTATTCTGATCTTAATAATTTAGCTATATGAACATATTATATCTCATTTTGTAGCTAATTAAGCTGATAATAAAGAGTTGTTATTAGAAGTTTCAACAATAATAGCTACATTTTTTGCATTTTTTTTATTTAGCCCACATAAGTTTGAGAAGTTACCTTTTTACGATTTTCCTTATTCTGATCTTAATAATGTAGCTATATTAAAATATTATATCTCGTTTGATAGCTAATTAAGTTGGTAACACATGTGTGTCATTAGAATTTTCAAAAATAATAACTACAATTTGTTGCAATTTTTTTAAACAGCTCACATATGTTAGAGAGGTTTGTTTACACTTTTCATTATACTGTTCTTAATAAATTAGCTATATAAACATGTTATATTTCGATTTGTAGCTAATTAAGCTAGCAAAACAAAACAGGTATTAAAATTTTCAAGAATAATAGCTAAGTTTTTTTGTAATTTTTTAAATAGCCTACATGGTTTTCAGAAGTTACTTATTGACACTTTTCATTATTCTGATCTTAATAATTTAGCTATATGAACATATTATATCTCATTTTGTAGCTAATTAAGCTGATAGAGAAGTTTCAAAAATAATAGCTATATTTTTTTGCAATTTTTTTAAATAGCCCACATAAGTTTGAGACGTTACCTTTTTACGATTTTCTTTATTCTGATCTTAATAATGTAGCTATATTAAAATATTATATCCCGTTTGATAGCTAATTAAGATGATAATACATGTGTGTTATTAGAATTTTCAAAAATAATAACTACGATTTTTGGCAATTTTTTTAAACAGCCCCCATATGTTAGAGAGGTTACTTGTTTACACTTTTCATTATTATGATCTTAATAAATTAGCTACATAAACATGTTATATCTCGATTTATAGCTAATTAAGCTAGCAAAACAAAACATGCATTCAAATGTGCAAAAATAATAGTTAAAAATTTTTGTAATTTTTTAAATAGCCCATATGAGTTTCAGAAGTTACTTGTTGACACTTTTCATTATTCTGATCGTAATAATTTAGCTATATGAACATATTATATCTTATTTTGTAGCTAATTAAACTGCTAATAAAGAGTTGTTATTAGAAGTTTCAACAATAATAGCTACATTTTTTTGCAATTTTTTTAAATAGCCCACATAAGTTTGAGAAGTTATTTTTTTACGACTTTTCTTATTCTGATCTTAATAATGTAGCTATATCAAAATATTATATCTTGTTTGATAGCTAATTAAGTTGGTTACAGATGTGTGTCATTAGAATTTTCAAAAATAATAACTACAATTTGTTGCAATTTTTTTAAACAGCTCACATATGTTAGAGAGGTTACTTGTTTACACTTTTCATTATTCTGTTCTTAATAAATTAGCTACATAAACATGTTATATTTCGATTTGTAGCTAATTAAGCTAGCAAAACAAAACAGGCATTAAAATTGTCAAGAATAATACCTAAGGTTTTTTATAATTTTTTAAATAGCCCATATGAGTTTCAGAAGTTACTTTTTGACACTAATCTTAATAATGTAGCTATATTAAAATATTATATCTTGTTTGATAGCTAATTAAGTTGTTAACAGATGTGTGTCATTCGAATTTTCAAAAATAAAAACTACAATTTTTTGCATTTTTTTTTAACAGTTCACATATGTTAGAGAGGTTACTTGTTTACACTTTTCATTATTCTGTTCTTAATAAATTAGCTACATAAACATGTTATATCTCGTTTTGTAGCTAATTAAGCCAGTAAAACGAAACAGGTATTAAAATTTTCAAGTATAATAGCTAAGATTTTTGTAATTTTTTAAACAGCCTACATGAGTTTCAGAAGTTACTTTTTGACACTTTTCATTATTCTTATCTTAATAATTTAGCTATAGGAACATATTATATCTTACTTTGTAGCTAATTAAGCTGATTATAAAGAGTTGTTATTAGAAGTTTCAACAATAATAGCTACATTTTTTTGCAATTTTTTTAAATAGCCCATAGTTTGAGAAGTTACCTTTTTACGATCTTCCTTATTCTGATATTAATAATGTAGATATATCAAAATATTATATTTCATTTGATAGCTAATTAAGTTGGTAACACATGTGTGTTATTGGAACTTTCAAAAATAATAACTACGATTTTTTGCAATTTTTTCAAACAGCCCAAATATGTTAGAGAGGTTACCTGTTTACACTTTTCATTATTCTGATCTTAACAAATTAGCTACATAAACATGTTATATCTCAATTTGTAGCTAATTAAGCTAGCAAAACAAAACAGGCATTAAAATTTTCAGGAATAATAGCTAAGATTGTTTGTAATTTTTTAAATAGCCCACATGAGTTTCAGAAGTTACTTTTTGACACTTTTCATTATTCTTATCTTAATAATTTAGCTATATGTACATATTATATCTCATTTTGTAGCTAATTAAGCTGATAATAAAGGGTTGTTATTATAAGTTTCAACAACAATAGCTATATTTTTTGCAATTTTTTTAAATAGCCCACATAAGTTTGAGAATTTACCTTTTTATGATTTACCTTATTCTGATCTTAATAATTTAGCTATATCAAAATATTATATCTGATTTTATAGCTAATTAGTTAGTAACACATGTGTGTCATTAGAATTTTCAAAAATAATAGCTACGATTTTTAGCAATTTTTTAAATAGCTACATGGGCTTAAGAGGTTTCTTTTCTACGTTTTTTCTTATTCTGATCTTCATAATTTAGCTATATAAACATATTATATCCCATTTTGTAGCTACTTAAGCTAGTAATATATAACTGTCATTAGAATTTTCAAAAATAATTCCTACTATTTTTTGCAATTTTTTTTAAATAGCCCACATATGCGAGAGAGGTTTCTTTTTAAAACTTTTCATTATTCTGATCATAATAGTTTAGCTATATAAACTATATTTTTAATTTTATAGCTAATTAAACTAGTGATACATAACTATCATTAGAATTTTCAAAAATAATAACTACGATTTTTTACTATTTTTTAAATACCCCACATAAGTATGAGAGGTTACTTTTTTACACTTTTCATTTCATTTTGAGCTTAAGAATTTAGATAGCTAAATTCTTAAGCTCAAATAGATAAACATGTTATATCTCATTTTGTAGCTAAGAGAAAACCGCGCCCTCTCGCTCTAGTGTGCCCGCTTCGTTTCTCATTCTCTTGCTTTGTGCCGGGTGCAACGCATGTGCGTTTTAAATGAAACAAAAGTGAATAATAGAGGCACATTTGTTGAAACGAGTGAATCGTTTGGAAAAAGTTATCAGATAACTATTATTGATGGTAAAGATGTACACTACACACATGGAATAGTATCATCAAATTATTTCTACATCTTGACGACTTTATATTGTATTGAGTATTAAACCTTAATTTTACTTTCAATCAGACTTTCTGCAAATATCTTATTTCTTTTCAATACCGATCTGCTACAAGCCGCAGGCTTTCAAACACAATCGCCGAGTGAAAGCGAATGCGGACATCTGTTGAACATAATTAATTCAACGCTGTTATAGTTATCGATATTTAAAAAGCTGTAATAAAATAAAGCTATTATTATTTTTATTTCTTTATCATATTCCTTCTACCATAAGGTGTAGGCGTAAATATTATTATAATTTATTTTAATTATATTTCTCTGCAATAATTCTCAGTTAATATCTCGAAAAACTAACAAGAGGTTTACTTGAAATTATGAATTATATTTATTTTGAAGGTAAAGATCTAAGATTGCTTTTATATTGTTTAAAACAAATTACAACCGTTATAATTAATATGTAATATGATTGTAATCGCGTTCACATTTTGACACTTAAACTTGGTTATATGAAGTATATAGATAACTCGAGTTTTAATCAATCTGTGATTCAAACGTCAGTTTTGGCAACTTTAACACATAATGCGATGTTACCGTATATAAACAGAAGTACATGAGACTATGAAATGGAAAAATAACAACAATTTATGCTTTATTTAACAATGTAATCACGGGTTATAGTTAACTCGCCTTTATACAATCGAGTCTTAAAGAGAATATGAGTTTATAATACATCATTTTCACTGTCACACTTATTATGTAAAGGTTGTTTTAGACAAGACAATTTCTTAGCTCAAAAGTTGTTCAAGAAATGAATTCATATATTCTCCTCGCATACAATTTGTTCTTGACAAATAGAACGCGTTATATTTTCTATCTACCATCCAATTCAATATTTTAAATAATTTGCTGTATGAAACAAGACAATTTAGATTGTCTCGCATCTTGACTAACTTTTGAGTCAAGAAATTGTCTTGTCTAAAACGACCTTAATAATGGCGTCGTATTATACTTTGTATGTACGAAAATACAATATAAGTAGTTAGTATTATTTAAACACATACAAGCCTCCTGCTGAATATACTATGCTTACATCAAAGTGATATTGAAATTTCGCCTCCGCTTAAGTTGACTGTTGCGTAAGAATTGTCTGCAGCAGCGCCGAGAATGTCAATAGCACGTGGGCATACACATACACGA
Organism: Lordithon lunulatus; assembly: GCA_963942505.1. Classification (NCBI taxonomy): domain Eukaryota; kingdom Metazoa; phylum Arthropoda; class Insecta; order Coleoptera; family Staphylinidae; genus Lordithon; species Lordithon lunulatus. Next base: position 38,255,080 of record OZ012671.1, read on the forward strand.
GAGCCCGTTTTTAATCGAACATTGTTAGCGTAATCCGGCATAAAAAATCGACGTTGCGTAAACGTGAATATTTTAAACCTCTGCTCTGCATGGACAATCAAAACTATGATTTATTTTGCTACCTTGATTCATACGTTTTTGGGTGCTTATATTATGAGCAACAAAAAACATATTTAATTTATATTAGTGATGTAAAATACCTAAAAATGATGACTATATAAAATAAGAGTATCCGATACTCTTATTTTATATAGTTTTTTTTACATCACTAATATAAATTAAATACGATTTTTGTTCCTCATAATATAAGCACCCGAATTAATTATAGCGGTTGTAATTTGTTTTAAACAATATAAAAGCAATCTTTGATATTTAACTTAAAAATTAATATAATTCATAATTTTTACACTCATTCTTTGACAATAAGGATAGCCAACCAAATAGTCCCTTACTTTGTATCAACTATATGCCTCAATTTCAAGGTACATTGTCTATAAACTGTTACAATACTTCGATATCCATAGTCTTCATCTTACCACGCTTTTAAATTCATGGGTACTTTTTAGTTTTATTAAGTTAACCTTCCGGCACTCACGCCCATTCTCATAGACCCGGAGCATATATATGCTCCGGGTCTATGAGACTGGGCGCGAATGCCGGAAGGTTAATAAATACGAAAAAGCTATTAAATTTAATTTATTGACTAGCATTGATATATTTTCTTGTACTTAAAAACTTTATTAACAAAAAAAACTGTTGAATACAGTTTAAATACTATTTTAAATAGGTTACATAGTTCTGATCTTTAATACACTCCTGCAAATCCAACCGTACTTGTTCACAAATGACTACTTCATCTATCTTCCGCATTGGGTTGATTAACTCTTTTATGACGAAATTGCACGGATTCACCGGCACTCGCTGCGTTTTCCCTATAAATTTGATTACGGTTTGCGATGACACAGCGGACGTCCGCCTCTCGGAACATCAGTTTGTCCTATTTGCATATTTGAACTCGCGGAAGCTGCGTACTGTGAGTGACCACGCAAAAAATTACTCTCACACAATATATCATAATGTTTCAATACCTCAAAATATATTCATGACTACACTTTTATTGGCATACTATATCACAATTTTTTTTATATGGATCAAAGTTCCCTCACTAAACCAAACTACACTATCCTCTGCCGTATATTAAAAGATCTATCTATTATCTATTTGCCGGTGTAGGCTATTGTATTTATATTACTTAACATTGTATTTTACAATCTGTGGTTGTTTATATATATACATATATATATATATATATATATATATATATATATATATATATATATATATTATCTATTGCCTTTTACCTTTCGGTGTAGGCTATTTAGGTTGTTGTTTAAACATTTGTAAATTCTTTCCACTCTTTTCTGTTCTTCGCCAATTCTCTTGCTTGTTTAACTGTCTCTCCTTTCATGATTATTATTTCCTCTATTCTGGTGTCCCACTATTTTCTTGTTCTACCTCTTCTTTTATTTTCAGTTCTTGCTTCTCATACCTGTTTTGTTTGATTCTTTTTGTCCATCCTAATTAAATGTCCCCACCAGTTTAGTTGTTTCTTTTCTATATACTTTTCTATAGCTTCAATATCCAGTTCTCCTCTGATGTCTTCATTTCTTATTCTGTCTCTTCGCGTAACTTGTTTTATTCCTCTGAGATATTTCATTTCCATTGCCTGTATTCTACTTTTATCCCTCTTCGTTAATTTTCACGTCTCGCTCGCATATGTCAGTATAGGTCTATATATTAAAAAATTACTTAAACAATTATTTTATGCTATATTACGATCATTAATTTTCACCAATGATGCTCGTCGGGTGCTCATCACAATGTTGGCCAATTCGCACGGTGCGGACTCTATTTTCTGATTCACTGAGCGAAACCTGGATTGTCGCAATTAAAGCCAAGGACCTCTGTGGCCGCTCTGGGCAGTCAATAAATCGACGTTATAAAATAATAAATCGCAAAAATTGATGCAATTACCAGCCCGCACCGAAGCGATGCTAAAATCATCGTGAGTTATTGTTGCGATTGGGTACAAGTACCGGTATGTTGCAGATTACGAGGCGTGCATAGCAAAAATGAACGGACATCATTTAATAAAATTAGAGTTTATATTATTTTCCGTTTGAAGTATATTTAATGAATCAAACTATTTATATATGTGTGCGTGTGTATGTGTGTGTCAGTGTGTGTGTACTACGTTCGAAACACCGTGGAGCATAGATGTTCCAAGTAGGATGCAATAGCAATCGAGATTTCAACTCGGGTCCTGCTGTTCGCAAGTCCATTACATTCAAAACCGTTAAGCAGAGCTTACGGGACGTTCTCTTTTTCATTATTTCGCCTAAGTTGGCCTGTTCCTGCTTTGCGGCTTACCAGGACTCCAAAGCATGCGTCAGGCTGTCGGTAATTTAGAATAGAATTCTGAATTGTCAATGCGTAGCGGATTTTACAAGTGTTACATTCCTTCGATATGCTTAGCTCTCTCAGGACCGATGTAACGGCAAAGAATATGAAAGTTAATGCAAAGACTACGGGCCAATGGCCACTTTAGGACCATTGGCTAATATCCGGCGTTTTATCGCTCGGCTATGCACTCCAGAATGCAACATGGACTTAATTTAATAAACATTAAACAGTATATTTTGAATACAACAAAGAATTAAATACGTGGCCTACTTCTTTAGTAGAATTAGTTACTTTGTACATAAGGTAACTTAAGCTTAAATTTTAATTTCATTGTAGAGTACCTCAACTTTGTATTCCTTATAAATTTAATAATTTATTCTTGTTGGAAAGTGAAATAAATACACACATTAATGTGAATATAAATGAATATTGTCATGTAAGTATGCAATTATCATTGTATATGTGTTTAAGCCTGCTCACCAACGTCAAGGTACTAATTCTACTATCTTCAGCTGTTTTTATCATCGTCATCACTGAGCTTCTTGCATGCACTGCTGGACCTAAACCCTTTGGATCCTACCGGTGGCATCATTACATTTACACAAAAAGTTTCTAAAACTGCACATGGGTTTTCTTTAAAATAATGTAAATTCTAGTAATTAAAGGCAAACATATGGATAGGCACAGTAAGTAGAGGCCTACTTACTGTGCCTACTGCACTAATAATTTAAATTATTATTTAGTATTCACTACTAAAAGTCTAAACGTGAGACATTATATAATTAAATATAAATTTAATATAAACAGATACATATTTAAGGGACTTTAAGTGGCGCAATACATCATGGGGAACCTTCATAACTTTCACTTATGCATACAGCATTTTTGGGCAGGAGAAAGTGCAAGCGTTACAGCATCATTTCATCTTAAAAGAGTACAATTATCAAGCCCTTACAAAACATAATTAACGTATATGTAAAAACCGCTATTGATGTATAAATATATTTTATTCATAATTCATTAAGCAGCGAAAGTGAAGCCATTAATCCAACAACAATCGCTGGAACATGGGAAAAGAATTCATAAACACGACGCGATCGGTATCGGCGCATAAATAACTTTCATTTTCGTTCGCGTTATTACCTCTCATTTTTTGTTTTGCAAATAGACATTTACACGCGATTGGCACTGCTACATGTACGCTCTTGCGTATGTATGAAATGTTTTATGTTTATGTATGCCGCAATTTTTCAAACAACACGAGCCTGTTCCATTTTTAATGCATTCAACGCCTCATGTCGCGCAATGGGATGATTTATGAAATGCAACAGCAAACGTGTACTTTTTAAACGTGGGAAATATTACAGCCGTTTCAGACAACTAAAATTCCTGTACAGATATTTATAGATGCAAATCGATGATGATTTTTTGTTTCATTTTAAACACTTAATAGTAGACTAAGGGCCGGTTCTACAATTGACATTTAACCGAAGAATAAGGCTATTCGTCGAATAAGTTTGAGATATTAACACCAATATGTCAAACTTATTCCAGGAATAACCTTATTCTCCAGTTAAATGTCAATTGTAGAACCGGGCCATAATAGATTTAATCCTAGACTTATTTAGAATTACTTAATGTGCACACAGGGCTGCCAGAAACTAAAACTTATATTATTAATCTAAAAAAAACGAAAACTTCGTCGTTCTACGACTATTAATAAAAAAATAAATACTGTTGCAAAATTGGATAATGTTATTGTTTGCGATGAATCTTTGTTTTCGCTAATAGAAAATAGTTAAATACAAAAATTTGCAAATTTTACTCATATCTATCGACAAAAAGGCAATTTTAGTTTTGAAAACCCATTAAATTGCTAAGTGTTGCGAACGGACGAACAAGGCCTTGCCGCACTTTACGTGTTTTTGCATGAAAGCCCTCAATTAATAAATAAAAACTACTATTCCCTTAATTCTATTTGAATAATTACGTTCTAGAATAAATTAACAGTATTTTATACCGGGCGATATTCAATTACCTTAGAACTCTATTCATGCACTGCACAATACCTTTACATCACATTTCGTAACGCGATGCGGGCACAGAAAAACGGGGCCCTCTCTTAATTACCTAATTGTTGCATCACGATTATTACTCTTGTTCGCGCGCGTATAACTGCAGGCGGAATGAGAAAAGTTTCCCGATTTAGTTTTGTCCGGAAAAATAATTAAGACAATTAGGATTTTTTTGCGCGCGCGTTTTATGCATTGCAATTCGAGGTATGTCGGGGAATTCGCCGGCGGGGTTTAATGGTCGAGCCCACGGATTGCGAAACCGACAATGGAAATAATCCGCGCGTTCGGTGTAAATCATTATTCAAATTAAATGGGTTTACTGTGTGCTGGCGGCGGTGTTGGCGTAAATTGTTTCTTGTTATCTGGATTAGCAGAATCAAGGATGTTTTTAAACTCTGAAACGTACATTGTTTTGGGTATATAAAAACGTATGCAGTTATATGAGTAAGAAATCAATTATTGATTAACGTATACAATGTCCTCAATGTTACTACGATGATTGCAACTTTTAGAAAGAATACAATTTTCTAAGAAGTATTATCTGCGTTAAATTAAAAAAATTTGCTCATATCTCTCGAAAAAAGGACGCTTTAGTTTTGAAAACAGATTAAATTTTTAATTTAATTAAGGCCTCGCTGCACTTTACGTGTTATTGCATGACAGCTCTTAATTAACAAATAAAAACTTCTACTCCCTCAATTCTAATTTAATCATTAAGTTCTACAATCAATTGACAGATAATACCACTTTTAGAAAGAATACAATTTTCTGAGAAGTTAAAACATTATTAAATATTGAGAGAAGGTAAAATATGTTTCCATTTTACTTTGGAAAAACACCGGCACAACTCTAAATTACTATTTTAGAGAAAATCCCGATTCAAATATTTAGGTAGGTAGATCTAGACCGGTGTGAAGTTAAATAATTCCCATAATTCCGGCGTGGATTCGCACGGCGTGGTCTTTTTTCTCCGTGGTCTTTTTTGTGACTAAACGGAGTGTGCTAAAAAAATGATTTTTTCTACAAACTCATGTCTTGGTAATCATAAAATAAAATTAAAACCAAATTTAGATGGCTGCTATTAAATAACATTTGCCATAAAATTAATTGTAATTTTTTATAGTCTTCCGTCCACGATTTTTTATAGGCCCTAGTGACCCAATACTCGAGTTACTTTTATGAATGTCTTACGCATAGATATTTAGTACATTTTCTTTTTGATTATGACATAATCGAAAATCGCACTTTTTTTAGTTATGCCGCTCTTGTTCCAAAATAGCGAATAATATTCAACTTTCTGGCGAACATTGTATGAATATCCAATCCAGCATGTTTTCGGGTTGCAATTTTAGAGTAAAAAAACAGCATCCCGGGCAAGTTGCATTTTGATTTTGGTTTTCAATAAAATATTTATTTAGTAATGACCATTAAATTTTACATGACCAGCAAATTAGTTTAACATCTGTTTTCATTAATAATAACTATAAACTATAAACTATAAAAATATAATTTCTATTGTGCAAACGTGATTATATTCCTGACTACCCTGGGAAACAGGCAATCGCAGTCTTGCTGGTGCTAGCAGGTGGTTGTTTCGCTCGTTCACCAACAAACTAATTACGGCCGGGAGATATATGGTCCCGCCTTAAAGCGCATTAATTGAATGGAATAATTGGAATCTAAATCATTTTTCAGCTTCGCAGAAAAGCGAAGGTCGCGGGAGGCGCGCACACGGGGACGGACCCCCATACCGAGTCGACGCACCAATCACGATAATTACGAGGTGCTGTAATTTATTATATCGGTGCGCGCAATTATTAGCCCCCAGGTGCAATTAATGCTTGCGAGCAGAATAAGAGAGAAGAATTTGAAAAATAGTAAATAAACTGTGATGGGAAACACAAAGAGAAATTTTAATAAGGTTTTGATTTTATAAATCGATTACCACTACTAGCGAATGTTTGAAATTTGTTTGACGCTGTTCAACTGCTGGTATACATTTTGACATCATGAACTCTAAAATTGAGAATCCAACTTTAGTTGGGAGCTCAAAAGCTAATTTATTTTTATAATTATCAGAACTATAAAATATTTATAATTACTTCTAATGAAAAAAGTCGCAGGGACTTATCAAGCAAGTGCGGTGGGCACGGAATTGCCTTGCTTAGAGAAATCACTCGACCCGGCAACATATCTTGCAAAATTTCAACCGAACAACATGTTGTATGTTTGTGGATTGTGTCCATATTGTTCAATATTTTCAATCCATACTGCGATTGTTGTAGAATTTTTTGCGCCCGCTTCAAGAAAATGGGGAAAACACAACCTAGAACTGGTTTCAACAAGACGCAGTTATATTATCCGTTACAGCTGTTTTTCTTAACTAACTTAGCTGATTTGAGATATATTATTATTCTAATCCTTCAAAAAGGCAGTAATACCGCAACTAGGACTCTCAAATTCAGTACCATATTAGAAGGACTACTAATAAACAAATCGTAGTCAATTTGATATATTTTTGAAAATTAATAACGAACTTCCAACTGTTTTTCTAAAGCTGATTTGAGATATATCATGATTCTAACCCTTTAAAAAGACCTTAATAGTGCAAATAGGATTATCAAGTTTAGTACTATATTATAAGGACTATTAATAAATAAATCGGAATCAATTTCATACAGTTTTGAAAATTAATCATTAAGTTACAGCTGTTTATCTGAAGTAACTTAGTTGATTTGAGATATATCATCATTCTAACCCTTCAAAAGGGCAGTAATAGTGCAACTAGGATTTTAAAATTTAGTACCATATTAGAAGAACTATTAATAAACAAATCGTAATTAATTTCATATATTTTTGAAAATTAATAAACAAGTTATAGCTGTTTTTCTGAAGTAACTTAGCTGATTTGTGATATATAATCATTCTAACCCTTCAAGAAGAGAGTAATAGTGCAACTAAGATTCTCATATTAGCAGAACTCTGAATAAACAAATCGCAGTCAATTTCATACATTTTTGAAAATACTTGGTTATTAATTTTCAAAATATAGCTGTTTTTCTGAAGTAACTTAGCTGATTTGGAATATCACATCATTTTAACTCCTTTAAAAGGCAGTAATAGTGCTTGAAGGATTCTCAAATGTAGTACTACATAAGAAGGACTATTAATAAACAAATCCCAAATAATTTCATTCATTTTTGAAAATTAATAATCTAGTTACAGCTCTTTTTCTGAAGTAACTTACATGATTAAAGATATATCATTCTAACCCTTTAAAAGGGCTATAATAGTGCAACTACGATTACGATAGTGTTATTTTTGAAATTTTACATGTATGTTATTTTTTTGAAAAAATTCAAAAATAATACAAGTGTGGCTATTTTTTGCGAATTGATTAATCTTATGATATCACAAGATTTCACTTTAATCCTGTATGTTTAAATCCAATCATGTGCAAGCTCTCATTATTCAATTAATATACTACAACTGTGTCTTTTGTGGTTTCCGAGATACCAATGTACAATATCACTTTATCTTGGACGCTGTCTGTGTGCCTCGGAACAAAGACTGATGAATTTCGTGGAGGTAGCTTTTAATAATCCCTGCGGGCATTAACAGCGCTCAGGAATAATTAAATTTATCGGTGTTGTGTTAATAAAGCCTTGCGTGATTTATTGAAGCGAGCGCCGTGCGATTGGTTTGCGCGTTTGCCCCGCCGGGAATTAATTATGATTTTTACGTTTGTACATTAATAAATATTACTCATGAGTTTTACAAATAGAATTTCCTACACTAGCACTTCTGCAGTGAAACTTACATCTATAAAAGATATAATAAAATTAAGAGTATTATTATTACTTTCCGAATACAATACAGCTGTATACGGAATATATTGTTATTACAAAAAAATTGCTAATTTTGATTTTTATTTACGTTTCACGACTACTATAAATTACAAATCTATATATATATATATATATATATATATACAGTTTTTCAATAAGGACGCGTCGATGTTAAAATGGAATAAAACAAGCTGTGTATGAGATATGAACGAAATTCTTTTTTTAATTGAAAGGCCCATATATGCCATTTTATTTATTTCGTATGGAATTGTCCGGTAAATGGAATGCGGTAAACAACAATAATAATTTAGATTACTATATATATATATATATATATATATATATATATATATATATATTATTCTCATATTTTGTTTGTCATAAGAACAATTTGTATCAGTTGGTGTCGTTTGTGAGCAACACGTGAGATAAATCAGCCTTGCGAAATACCATAAATATTTAAAAGCCAAGCACGACCGCAAGGCTCATATCGCGTTTCTTGGCCAGCCCATAAAACAATGCCGATGGTAATTGCCCTACGCTCTCTAGCGCGCATAACATTTGATATACTGCGATGATTTTAATTTCGAATCTAATGCGATTAAAGTGAACATGAATATATTACTACGTAACTCATTCTACAGGTTTTTAATGGCAACATACTATAATACAATTATTATATTATAGTTATAGATAATTTTATTTCATTAATTAAGTCATGATTTATAGATAATTACGAAATATGTGTAGTGCAGTCGCTTGGAATCGTGAATGGGCATTGTTAATAACAATTTTGGATATTTCACATTATTTATAAATAATTTTCCTTTATTTTGTATAACTATAAAACTTGAAGTGATAAAAAATTCTGATTTGAAAATTCAGATATCCCAATAAATTTACTTTGAAACAAGTCTAAAATTGTTAAATTATCACATTAGTAAGGACAGAAATTCTTTTACTTTACTAACAACTATCGGAATATTTTAAAAACAAAACATAAAATCGGACTGTACTACCAAATTTGTAGTAGTAAAAAATTGTAGTTTGAAAATTCAGATTCCCCTTTAAATTCACTTTAAAACAAGTCTAAACTCTTTAAATTCCTCACATTAGTAATGAAACAAAATGCAACTGTAACTACGAAATTTAAAAGGGTAAAATATTGTAGTTTGAAAATTTAGATTCCCCGTTAAATTCACTTTGAAACAAGTCTAAATCTGTTACATTTCTCACATTAGTAATGACAGTAAAATATATTTTCTTACAACTGTCTGTTTTTTTTTAAACAAAACACAAAATGGAATTTTAACTACGAAATTTAAAGTGCTAGTTTGGTAGTTTGAAAATTCAAATTCCCCGTTAAATTCACTTTGAAACAAGTCTAAACCTGTTACATTTCTCCCATTAGTAATGACAGTAAAATGGATTTTCTTGCAACGGTCTGTTTTTTTAAACAAAACACAAAATGCAACTGTAACTACTCAAGGGTAAAATATTGTAGTTTGAAAATTCAGATTCCCCGTTAAATTCACTTTAAAAAAAATCTAAACATTTTAAATTTCTCACATTAGTAATGGCAGTAAAATGGATTTTCTTGCAACTTGACTGTTTTTTTTTAAACAAAACACAAAATAGGACTGTATCTACGAAACTTGACATGATAATAAAATGTGGTTTAAAAATTCAGGTTGCTCATTAAATTCACTTTGAAACAGGTTCACACTTTTTCAATTTATCAACATTAGTGTCGACAGAAAAATGGATTTACTAGTAACATATCAGATGTAAAAAAAAAATAAATACAAAATGAGGCTGTAATCACAAAACTTGAAATGGTAAAAGAATATGTTTTAAAAATTCAAGTATTCCATTAAATTTACTTTAAAACAAGTCTAAACTTGTTCAATTTCTCATCATTAGTAATGACAGAAAAATGGATTTACTAGCAAATGTCTATTTATGTTTTTTTAACAAAACCCAAAATGAGACTGTAACTATTCTGGTTTCGCATTAAATTCACTTTGAAACAAGTATAAACCTGTTAAATTTCTCACATTAGTAATGACAGTAAAATTAATTTTCTTTCAACTTGTCTGGATTTTTAAAACAAAACAAAATATGGGACTGTAACTACGAAACTTGACATCGTAAAAAAATGTGGTTTAAAAATTCAGGTTCCTCATTAAATTCACTATGAAAAAGGTTCACACTTTTTCAATTTCTCACATTAGTATCGATAGAAAAATGGATCTACTAGCAACATGGGGCTTTAATCACAAAACTTGAAATGGTAAACAATAGTGGTTTAAAAATTCAGTTATCCCATTAAATTCACTTTAAAATAAGTCTAAACTTGCTAAATTCTTCATATTAGTAATAACAGTAAAATGTATTTTCTTACAACTGTCTGTTTTCTTTGAATAAAACACAAAAGGGAACTGTAACTACGAAATTTAAAGTGGTAAAAAATTGTAGTTTAAAAATTCAGATTCCCCGTTAAATTCATTTTCAAACAAGTTTAAACCTGCTGAATTTCTCACATTAGTAATGACAGTAAAATTGATTTTCTTTCAACTTGTCTGTTTTTTTAAAACAAAACACAAAATGGGACTATAACTACGAAACTTGACATGGTAAAAAACGGTGGTTTAAAAATTCAGATTCCTCATTAAATTCACTTTAAAACAAGTCCACACTTTTTCAATTTATCACATTAGTATCGACAGAAAAATGGATTTAGTAGTAACATATCAGATTTAAAACAAAAATTAAATACAAAATGGGGCTGTAATCACAAAACTTGAAGTGGTAAAAAAATCTGGTTTGAAAATTCAGATATCCCATTAAATTACCTTTAAAACAAGTCTAAACTTGTTCAATTTCTCATCTTTAGTAATGACATAACAATGGATTTACTAGCAAATGTCTATTTTTGTTTTTTTTAACAAAACACAAAATGAGACTGTAATTATTCTGGTTTCCCATTAAATTCACTTTGAAACAATAAACTTGTTCGATTTCTCACATTAATAAGGATAACAAATAGATTTACTAGTAACTATCAGATTCTTTTAAAAACAAAACACAATATGGGGATTTAACTATAAAACTTGAAGTGATAAAAAATTCGGATTTGAAAATTCAGACATCCCATTAAATTCACTTTGAAACAAGTCTAAACATGTTAAATTTCTCACATTAGTAATGACATTAAAATTAAAACTTGTCTGGATTTTTAAAACAAAACACAAAATGGGACTGTAACTACGAAACTTGACATCGTAAAAAAATGTGGTTTAAAAATGCAGGTTCCTCATTAAATTCACTTTGAAACAGGTCCATACTTTTTCAATTTCTCACATTAGTATCGATAGACAAATGGATTTACTAGCAACATATCAGATTTTTTTTAAGTAAATACAAAATGGTGCTGTAATCACAAAACTTGAAGTGGTAAAAAAATGTGGTTTAAAAATTCAGTTATCCCATTAAATTCACTTTAAAATAAGTCTAAACTTGTTAAATTCTTCATATTAGTAATAACAGTAAAATTGATTTTCTTTCAACTTGTCTGTTTTCTTTAAATAAAACACAAAATGGAACTGTAACTACGAAATTTAAAGTGGTAAAAAATTGTAGTATGAAAATTCAGATTCCCCGTTAAATTCACTCTGAAACAAGTCTAAACCTGCTGAATTTCTCACATTAGTAATGACAGTAAAATTGATTTTCTTTCAACTTGTCTGTTTTTTTTTAAAACAAAACACAAAATGGGACTGTAACTACGAAACTTGACATGGTAAAAAACGGTGGTTTAAAAATTCAGATTCCTCATTAAATTCACTTTAAAACAAGTCCACATTTTTCAATTTATCACATTAGTATCGACAGAAAAATGGATTTACTAGTAACATATCAGATTAAAAAAAAAATACAAAATGGGGATGTAATCACAAAACTTGAAATGGTAAAAAAATATGTTTTGAAAATTCAGGTATCCCATTAAATTTACTTTAAATCAAGTCTAAACTTGTTCAATTTCTCATCATTAGTAATGACAGTAAAATGTATTTTCTTATAACTGTTTTTTTTTAAACAAAACACAAAATGGGACTGTAACACGAAACTTGACATGGTAAAAAAAATTAGTTTAAAAATTCAGGTTCCTCATTAAATGCACTTTAAAACAAGTCCACACTTTTTCAATTTCTCACATTAGTATCGATAGAAAAATGGATTTACTAGCAATATATCAGATTTTTTTTAAAGTAATAACAAAATTGGGTTGTAATCACAAAACTTGAAGTGGTAAAAAATTCTGGTTTAAAAATTCAGATTCCCTATTAAATTTTCCTTGAAACAAGTCGAAACTTGTGCAATATCTCAAATTAATAACGACATCAAAATTGAATTAGTAGCAATTATCAGGTGTGTTTGAAAATAAAACACAAAGTGGGGCTGTAATTATAAAATGTGGTAAATAATAGTGGTTTCAAAAGTCAGTTTACGCATTAAATTCACTTTGAGACAAGTATAAACTTTCAATTTCTCGCGTTAGCAACGATAGAAAAATTAATTTACTAGCAAACATCAAGTTTGTTTAGAAACAATACACACATTGTTCTGTAACTACAGTAGTTGAAATGGTAAAAATGTCTGGTTTAAAAATTTTGATTCCCCATTGAGAATCCTCCTTGAAACAAGTGGTAACATGTTCAATTTCTCATATTACTAATGACATAAAGATTGGAGTGGTAACTTATTCAATTTCTCATATTAGTAATGACATAAAGATTGAATTGCGGATTCATAAGTATATTGTAAGTCGAAGGCCATAATTTTGAGCACTTACTTTAATTGAAAGTAGAAAAAAGACAAAAAGGACAATAAATCAATTTTGTCGATTACATCACTATCATGAATCGACATAATTGATTTATTGTCCTTTTTGTCTTTTTCATAGAATCCGAATCCGTAATAAAAAATAGGTATTCCCTTTAAATATTTTAAAGTTACTCCTTCGCCACCACTAGCCTTTGGGGGCGAGGAACTTATTTTAAAACTAAAGTAATTTCTACTCGAAATAATTAAATTTTGGTTACTGAATTTGTTTTTGTAGAGTCCAATATTTTTCGAGATATTTGAAAATATAGGTGAAAAAACTCGACCGGTATATAAAATATAACATGTATTATAGCTCGCTAACTATTTAATTAATGTTTTTTGCTGTTTATTAAATTAAAAACTTTGTACTAAAAAAAAGGGTTGTATGTATCCGAGTTAAATAAATACATATTTTAAAGCAGGAAATGTAAACCAATGTATGGCTTACATAGGCTACATGTTTATGCGCATTTGTATGTGTCTGCTGGCCGGGCCCCTTGCACAACGAGCCTGGCAGTCGGATTAATAATGCGAATTGTTGTTTTATTAAGGCGTGGATTTGATTTGCATTCGGCCACCGTATGTAATGGCTCTGTATTATAACGGAGAACATGCCTAGATTATATGATTTATTAGCCCATGCATAACCGACTTATAAAATGAGATAGAGGTAGTAATGGAAATTCCCCCTGAAATATAATAAGTGAATATAGTCTAGCGGTATTTTATAAAAAAAATACTGCAATAATAGTTATTATTTATATTATTCTATTTCAATTTTTACTACAAAAGTTCCTATTATACTTTTATAGTAAAAATTGAAATAGAATAATATAAATAATGTATAATAATAACTATTATTGCAGTAGTATTTTTATAAAATACCTCTAGACTTATTCTAATATAGCCTAGAGGTATTTTACAAAAATACTACTGCAATAATAGTTATTATTATACATTATTTATATTATTCTATTTCAAATTTTATTATAAAAGTTTCTATAGCTATACATAGGAACTTCTGTAGTAAAAATTGAAATCGAGTAATATAAATAATGTATAATAATAACTATTATTGCAGTAGTATTTTTGTAAAATACCTCTAGACTATATTAGAATAAGTCTAGAGGTATTTTATAAAAATACTACTGCAATAATAGTTATTATTATACATTATTTATATTATTCTATTTCAATTTTTATTATAAAAGTTTTTATAGCTATACATTGGAATTTTTGTAGTAAAAATTGAAATCGAGTAATATAAATAATGTATAAAAATAACTATTATTGCAGTATTTTTTTATAAAATACCTCAGACTATAGTTCAGAGGGAAATATATCTATAAATAATAACTTTTATAGTAAATAAGTAGTAAACTTTTATTAGCAAATAAATTGAAATAGAATAATAATAATAATAATAATAATACAAATAAGATATAATAATAACTGTTATTGCAGTATTATTATAAAATACCTCAAACTATATTCTTATATTTAAGAGGGAAATTATATTACTACCTCCATCTCATTTTATAAGTCGGTTATGCATGGGCTAATGAATTATATACTCTATAAACTCTAATAAAATATATATATATTGAGCTATCGACCCTTCCCGGGTCTTTCCGCCTGTGTGTACATTTTAGTTATAAAGGTATAAAGAGAAACAAATATTCTCTCGAAAGTTAAAAAATAAACATAAATAAAATAGCATCAAATAAGTAAAGAAAAAAGAAAAATAATAAAATTAATATTCTATTAGTTTCGTCAATTTTTGCCAATTCCGACGACAATAGTTGTTTTTTAATAATTATATTAATTTACAATAATAATTATTAATTACCACTATTGTAACTAAGGTCCGTGGGGTCGTCACTCCCCAAATAGTAGCCGTGGCTACTATCCCTGTGGGAATAATTTGTTATAATAATGAAAATAGAGGCAGAAAAAAGTCAGGGATGATTTTCTAATATAGCTAGTCTCATATTAACGTACACACGCAGAAAGACCCGAAAGTCGATAACCAGTTAGAAATTGTAACAAATATATAATAAAAAAATAAATTAAATATTGGATTGTTAAGGCGTCTACTTTGTGATTTTTTATATATAAAAAACAAAGTAAAAATTCGTTTTATTTTTCCTTTAAAATAAATTACTTTTTCTTGTTGAGAACTATGATAATTCTTATTTCGTTACTGTTTTAGGTTCTTGGCCAGCTGGTCGACACAGAATTCACGCCCCAGGTGTCCGCAACATGCAAAGCGGGGCACATGAGCATCCGTGTCGCCTTCAACGGCAGCTTCTTCGGGGCTATCCACGCGCGCGACTACAGGACGCCGGCGTGCATGACCCACGGCGACGGTGGCAAACAGGCCAATCTCGATATCAATCTACTCGCGGTGCAGTCAGCGCCCGATTACTGTGGTCTACTCGTCAATAACGTAAGTTTTTTTTTTTAATAATATTATAGGTAGTTTTTATGCAAAAAAAAATCTGGTGTGGGCACCATATGACTTTCCGAATTTCGAAATTATTGACATTTTTGACAATATTTGACAATATTTGACAATATTTGACAATATTTGACAATATTTGACAATATTTGACAATATTTGACAATATTTGACAATATTTGACAATATTTGACAATATTTGAAAATATTTGAAAATATTTGAGAATAGTTGACAATATTTGATAATATTTGATAATATTTGATAATATTTGATAATATTTGATAATATTTGAAAATATTTGAGAATATTTGACAATATTTGATAATACTTGATAATATTTGATAATATTTGATAATATTTGATAATATTTGATAATATTTGATAATATTTGATAATATTTGATAATATTTGATAATATTTGATAATATTTGATAATATTTGATAATATTTTATAATATTTGATAATATTTGCCAATATTTGAGAATGTTTGACAATATTTGACAATATTTGACAATATTCGACAATATTTGACAATATTTGACCATTTTCAGACATTTTTTGTTAAGGTTAATGCCGGGTGATTACACTCCTCATAGCCTCTCCCTTGACTAGAGGAAATCCCGCGAGCTTTAAAGATATAAGTTATATATTATATTTGATAATATTTGATAATATTTGATAATATTTGATAATATTTGATAATATTTGATAATATTTGATAATATTTGATAATATTTGATAATATTTGCCAATATTTGAGAATGTTTGACAATATTTGACAATATTTGACAATATTTGACAATATTTGACAATATTTGACAATATTTGACAATATTTGACAATATTTGGCAATATTTGACAATATTTGACAATATTTGACAATATTTGACAATATTTGACAATATTTGACAATATTTGACCATTTTCAGACATTTTTTGTTAAGGTTAATGCCGGGTGATTACACTCCTCATAGCCTCTCCCTTGACTAGAGGAAAATCCCGCGAGCTTTAAAGATATAAGTTTATTATTAATTTTTACAATATTTAGTTTGAACTATTCTATTTCCAATCGGCTATTGACCACCGTGATTTGTGCGTATGTCTCGTAAAATGTTTATTAAACGCGCACGTTTGTTCTCACGAGCGACATTTTTATAGAAAGCACGTCTTATGCGTGCACCACGCCGCGCCCCACGCTATTATTATTAACAATTACAAGGTGAACAGGTGAGAGCGAAATTTTTATGTTGTCAAGACACAATCCGTGCGGATTATTAAGGACACTGAAGAGGTTTGCAGGCGTAATAAATTTATTGAACAGATGTTAAGATCGTTTTAGACAAGACAATTTCTTGACTCAAAAGTTAGTCAAGATGCCAGACAATCTAAATTATTTCGCATCATAAAGCAAATTATTTGAAATATTTAATTGGATGGTAGATGGAATGGAAAAATAAAACGCATTCTATTTATCAAGGACAAATTGTATGGGAGGAATTCATTTCTTGAACAACTTTTGAGCTAAGAAATTGTCTTGTCTAAAACGACCTTTAGATAGATATCGAAATCTCAAACTCAAATAATACTTCTATTGTTTCTTAAAGTTCTAAATCAGTCTCTATAATACGATTACAATAAGTGTTACAATTTTACTTTACTCGAGGAATTACATAATTACAATTTTTACTCCCTACGCAAATAAATACTCCAACGAAAAATATACTAAGAGAGAGCGATCTATTTTACTTTTAAACATTTTGTTTTCAGTGCCTTCTATGCCTGTTTTCACCTTTTCCCTAGATAGGGTCCTTACAGTATGCTATTATTCAGATCAAATGAACCTTGTTTTTTTACAAGCTCCCCCTCCTCTTTCATCATCCACGATAAGGCAATTTGCAAAATATTACTTCCACTCTTGCAGTGACGGCATAGAACTTGGATAATAAAGTGACTGATACAAAACATTGACTTCACCATTAATATGTCCATTATCATTTTACTGCTGAAAACATATTTTTATATATTAATTGATTCTTTAACGTGAAAAAATCCATTGTGCGTGCCAACAACCATGACCTTTTTTCCTCTCTTCCGCGTTTTAATGCGGCTAATTAAATTCCGTCTTCACCGAGTGCACTCATCGGCAATTAAAGATCGCTTTTCAAATTAGCATTTTGCATAACGAGGTGAAAAGCTCGGATCCGTAACGCCGCCCATTACGGTGGCGGTGGTGTGCCTCCATCTAACTGTAGCGGCGGTCGGCGCTAATAAACAAATATGTTTATGAAGGAAGGAAAATGCACTCTCCTCTGTAGCGAGATACCGGCGTATGGATGCGTAGGTTGATTGAACTCTTGGTTCATTTCAGGCGAGTTGGCAATCGGTTTAGTTTTGTGCGGACAGGAAGAGAGAACAGAAATGCCTTTGGGGCGCAGTAGGGCACTAGGGATTGACATAAATTGAAAAACACAAGTCTAGATCTTTATTAATAGTACAATAAACAAATTACTAAATTATGGAATATTCATGTACTACTAAACACTATAAAAATGCATATATACTGTATGTGACCGAATATACACAAATTAAAATTTTCAGTTGTGTGATCCTGACTTTTGTTATAGGTTACTGTGCTGTCAACTTTAGACTTTCAGTAATTTAAAAAAAATCTTCTATCTTTATAGGGCTATCAGTCGTGAAGCTTTTCCAGCTGGGAATTGGGAATTTATTTACATAAAAGAAATAATTAGTATATACTTAGTTGAGTGTTTGCATATTAAAACTGAAGCTTTAATTACTTTTCTAACAGACATAAGATGTCACGTTGACAGATAACAGTTGTAAACATATAACACAATACAAACATTTTTGTGACTTTAAGGCCAAATTCACACATAAGCGGCGTCAGGAGCAGGCGCGGTGTAGGCGATTGTGATGTCCATATGCAGTGAAGGGGTGGACATTGCACATTATGTTTACATAGAGGCGGCGTGGAAGAGTTTCGCCTCTTCACCTACCGTGTCGTAGGCGAAGAGGCGAAGAGGCGAAGACGCGGTGCCGGCAAATGCGCGCGCCTCTTCACCTAAGTGAGGATTGCACCACATGTTTATATAGAGGGGGCTTGAAGCGTCGTATCTCTCGCCGCGCCGGCAGCGCGTCTTCGCCCCTTCGCCTAAGACACGGTAGGTGAAGAGGCGAGAGGCATAACTCTTCCACCCCGCCTCTATGTAGACATAAGGTGCAATGTCCACCCCTTTACTGCATATGGACATCACAATCGCCTGTGCGACGTCGCGCCTGCGCCTCGCCTACACCGCGCCTGCGCCCGACGCCGCTTATGTGTGAATTGGACCTAATAGTACAATTGAGCCTGTGAGAATGAACGTGGTGTAAGTCACATTTGAATTGTTCTGAAAAGGAGAAGATTTTGAGTTTGGTATTTATGTAAATCGACGTGAAATAAATTTATTCATAAATAAAAATGTAACTGCATACGTTGAATTACATAATACCAAACGCAAAATCTTCATGGGTGAGTGTATATTGTTAGATATATTAAACCAATATAATTCGGGAGGTGTGCATGAGATGAAAGAGTAGGGCTGGGAGCGGATGGAGAAGACACAGAGGAAGGATGTATGAAAACGTGAGTACGTCGGAGGTGTGGATGGACAAAAAGTTGACAGAAATGGGAATGTGTAGGAACTGAAGTCAGGAAGGGAATAAATATGTTGAGTAGCAACACACCACATGTGTACTGTAAGTCTAAGAACGTACAAAACATAAATGCCTCTGTGGTAAGTGCTATTAAAATATATAATTTGAATGTTCATTATATATCTTTGTGTTATGTTTTTTCTTTCATTTATTTGTTATGTTGTTATTATATCATCTGTAATTGGTTTCTGTTAAACTGTAGATGACTATATTAAATAAATAAATAAATAAGTAATATTTACTTATATTTAGTACGTTCTTGCAGATACATTAGAGATGCAAATTTGTTTAGTTGAAAAACGTGCGCAATCAATACCGAAACCAGACGCGAAATGTATGGTGGGCGATCTCCAGTGAGGACGTGACCTCGACGCGCTAAACCGTTTGACCTTATCGATGACCAAAAAAAAAAAGACCAAGCTTGACCAAGCCGCGCGCCATAACTGTACCGCGTTCCGACTGTTGCGCTTTTAATACAGTCATAATCCAAGCGCACACACACACACACACTCACGTCACGCGGCGTGAATTACGCGTCGCGGATTATTATTACCCGCGCGCGCAAAAGGCCAGGATAAATACTGTCCGGGCCGATTGCATTATATCGGGCCGTAAAGAAGGCTTTTATTGCCGCCCGATGGGGGCTGCAGGATTATTTTACATCGTGATTACGCCGCGCGATTGCGATCGCGTCGAGGCATTATAATTCTAGCGATTCGCAAATGAGAAGAATGTCGTAAAGTAAACCTCCTCGGACGGCTATACAATGAGTAGGCGAACACCTGGTGACTTCTTGCAGACTTTGTAGATGTAAAATGCAGAATATTAATAAAACTAAAGTCGTGTATTCTGTTATCAGCATTTCAAGTTGCGAAATTGAACTTGAAATGATTCGTGTAAAGCTATAGTCTTCAAGAAGAGTTTATTATGAATTTTCAGAATAAATTCCCTTACCACTCACACACCCTGAATATAAGTCTATTGAAACCTATATTTCTCATCGGATTAATCTGTATTAGGGCCATACAATTTTTTGTTCGGTCGGGCTGCTACTATGAAAAAGAAAAAAAATCCTATAATAAATTAAATCATTTAACCTAGCTAATTAAATTTATCTTCAATTAGTTCCCTCTAGTTTTTTTTTAAATCTAAACTTCATTTAACCTAGCTAATTAAATTTATCCAAAATTAGTTCCCCCTATGCTTTTTTTAAAATCAAAACTTC
This sequence comes from Lordithon lunulatus, assembly GCA_963942505.1. Taxonomy (NCBI): domain Eukaryota; kingdom Metazoa; phylum Arthropoda; class Insecta; order Coleoptera; family Staphylinidae; genus Lordithon; species Lordithon lunulatus. Next base: position 38,275,758 of record OZ012671.1, read on the forward strand.
ATTTAACCTAGCTAATTAAATTTATCTTCATTTAATTCCCCTTAAGTTTTTTTTTTAAATCTAAACTTCATTTAACCTAGCTAATTAAATTTATCTTCAATTAGTTCCCCGTAAGCCTTTTTTTTAAATCTAAACTTCTTTTAACCTAGCTAATTAAATTTATATTTTTGTGTGGCCTTTCTTGTGGGAGCGGCAGGTTTTTCAATAAAAAAAATTTAAAAAATAAAATAAAAAAAGACCTTTATATGGCATTTACCTCAAAAAATACTGCTCTTCAACATCACCAAAGATTTTTGAATATATTTTTTGCATAGTGGAATGTGTGGAATGTGTGGAATATAAAATAATATTTTTAATTTTTTATCATTTTTATAACTCTATATAATAACTATAGTCAATTAATTTAAAACAGCTCGTACAATAAAAATCCTCCTGCAAACTTTATTTTTGGGTGAAAATTATCAAAAAATGGCTTATTTTGTGCACAATTAAATATAGAATATAAAATAGTATCATAAATTGAAATATCTTAAATCATTGATTTTTTATCATTTTTATAACTCAGTCAATTAATTTAAAACAGCTCATGCAATAAAAACCTTCCTGCAGACTTTTTGTTTTGCTGAAAATGATCAAAGAATAGTTTATTTTGAGCCCAATTAAATATAAAATGTAAAATAATATTATACATTTAAATTTCTCAAATCTTTGATTATTTATAATGTTTTATAAGTCAGTAGATTAATTTAAAACAGTCCGTACAATAAATACCTTCCGGTGGACATTATTTTTGGGTGAAAATTATCAAAAAATTGTTTATTCTGAGGCCAATTAAATACAAATGTAGAATAATATCAAACATGTAAATTACTTAAATCTTTGATTTTTTATGATTTACATAGTCAATTAATTTAAAATAGATATAAAAACCTTCCTGCAGACTTTATTTTTGGTTGAATATTATCAAATAATAGTTTATTTCGAGCCCAATTAAATATAGAATGTAGAATGATATGAAAATTTTAAATTTCTTAAATCTTAAATTTGTTATCATTTTTATAACTCAGTCAATTAATTTAAAACAGCTTGTACAATAAAAACCTTCCTGCAGACTATATTTTTGGGTGAAAATTATTAAAAAATGGCTTATATTGAGCCCAATTAAATATAGTATGTAAAATAATGTTATACATTTAAATTTCTTAAATATTTGATTTTTTATAATTTTTTATATGTCGGTCGATTAATTTATAACAGCCCGTACAATAAATACCTTTCTGTAGACTTTATTTTTGGGTGAAAAATATCAAAAAATAGTTTATTTTGAGCCCAATTAAATATAGAATGTAAAATAAAATAATAAATTAAAATTTCTTAAATCTTTGATCGTTATAATTTTTTAATACTCAGTCGATTAATTTAGAACAACTCGGGCAATAAAAAGCTTCCTGCAGATTTTATTTTTGGGTGAAAATTATCAAAGAATAGTTTATTTCGAGCCTAATTAAATATAGAATGTAAAATATGATGACAAATTTAAATTTCCTAAATATTTGATTTTCTATATATTTTTATATCTCAGTCGATTAATTTATAACAGTCCGTACAATAACTACCTTCCTGAAGACATTATTTTTGAATGAAAATTTTCAAAACAATACTTTGTTTTGAGCCTAATTAAATATGGAATGTTAAATAATATTAGACATTTAAATTTCTTAAACCTTTGATTTTTTATAAGTCGATTAAAACAGCCTATGCAATAAATACCTTCCTGTAGACTATATTTCTGGGTGAAAATGATCAAAAATGGCTTATTTTGAGCCCAATTAAATACAGAATATAAAATATTATCATAAATTTAAATTTATTATATATAAGTCAGTAAATTAATTTAACTTGTACAATAAAAACCTTCCTGGAGACTTTATTTTTGGGTGAAAATGATCAAATAATAGTTTATTTTGAGACCAATTATATTAGAATGTAAAATAGTATGATAAATTTGAATTTCCTAAATATTTAATTTGCTGTCATTTTTTATATCGCAGTCGATTAATTTATAACAGTCCGTACAATAACTACCTTCCTGTAGACATTATTTGTGGGTGAAATTTTCAAAAAAATAGTTTGTTTTGAGCCTAATTAAATATAGAATGTAAAATAATATTATACATTTAAATTTCTTAAATCTTTCGATTGTTTATACTTTTGTATAAGTCAGTCGATTAATTTGAAACAGCCCGTACAATAAATACCATCCTGCAGCCTGTATTTTTGGGTAAACATCATCAAAAATGGCTTATTTTGAGCCCAATTAAATATAGAATATAAAATATTATCATAAATTTAAATTTATTAAATTTTTGATTTTTTATAAATTTTATAAATCAAGCGATCAATTTAAAACAACTTGTGCAATAAAAATATTCCTGCGGACTTTATTTTTGGGCTAAAATTATCAAAAAATAGTTTACTTTGAGTCGAATTAAATATAGAATGTAATGTATTATAAAAAAATTCATTTCGTAAATCTTTAATTTTCTATCATTTTTTATATCTCAGTTGATTAATTTATAACAGTCCGCACAACAAATACCTTCATGTAGACATTATTTTTGGGTGAAAATTATCAAAAAATAGTTTGTTTTGAGCTGAATTAAATATGGAATGTAAAATAATATTCTAGATTTAAATTTCTGAAATCCTTGATTTTTTATAATTTTTTATATGTCAGTCGATTAATTTAAAAAAGCCCGTTCAAAAAATACCTTCCTGCAGACTTTAATTTTGGGTGAAACTTAAAAAAAAATGACTTATTTCGAGGGCAATTAAATATAGAATATAAAATAGTATCATAAATTTAAATTTCCTAAATTTTGGATATTTTTATCAACTTTATAACTCAGTCGATTAATTTAAAACAGCTCGTGCAATAAAAACCTTCGTGAAAACTTTATTTTTGGGTGAAAATTATCAAAAAATAGTTCCTTTTGAGCCGAATTAAATATAGAATGTAAAATAATATTATACATTTAACTTTCTTAAATATTTGATTTTTTATAATTTTTTATATGTCAGTCGATTAATTTAAAAAAAGCCCGTATAATAAACACCTTCCTGCAGACTTTATTTTTGGGTGAAAAAAATCAAAAAATAGTTTATTATGAGCCTAATTAAACATAGAATGTAAAATAAAATGATAAATTTAAATTTCTTAAATTTTAAATTTTTGATCATTTTTTATATCTCAGTCGATTAATTTATAACAGACCGTACAATAAATACCTTCCTGTAGCCATTATTTTTGGGTGAACATTTTCAAAAAATAGTTTGTTTTAAGCCAAATCAACTGTAGAATGTAAAATAATATCATACATTTAAATTTCTTAAATCTTTGATTTTTTATATTTTTTTATATCTCAGTCGATTAATTAAAAACAGCCCGTACAATAAATACCTTCCTGCAGACTTTATTTATGGGTGAAAATGTTCAAAAAATGACTTATTTTAAGCCCAATTAAATATATAATAGAAAAAAGTATCATAATTTAAAATTTATTAAATTTTTGATTTTTTATAATTTTTTATTAGTCGTACCGTCGCCCGTACAAAAAATACCTTCCTGCAGACTTTAATTTTGGGTGAATTAAAAAAAAATGACTTATTTCGAGGGCAATTAAATATAGAATATAAAATAGTATCATAAATTTAAATTTCCTAAATTTTGGATATTTTTATCAACTTTATAACTCAGTCGATTAATTTAAAACAGCTCGTGCAATAAAAACCTTCCTGTAAACTTTATTTTTAGGTGAAAATTATCAAGAAATGGCTTATTTTGAGCCCAATTAAATATAGAATATAAAATAGTAACATACATTTAAATTTCTTAAATTTTAAATTTTTGAGGATTTTTTATATCTCAGTCGATTAATTTATAACAGACCGTACGATAAATACCTTCCTGTAGACATTATTTTTGGGTGAAAATTATCAAAAAATAGTTTGTTTTGCGCTGAATTAAATATAGAATGTAAAATAATATTATACATTTATGTTGCTGAAATCGTTAATTTTTTATAATTTTTTATATGTCAGTCGATTAATTTAAAACAGCCCGTACAATAAATACCTTCCTGCAGACTTTAATTATGGGTGAAAATTTTCAAAAACGACTTATTTTAAGCCCAATTAAATATAGAATATAAAAAAGTATCATAATTTTAAATTTATTAAATTTTTAATTTTTTATAATTTTTTATTATTCAGTATTAAACAGCTCGTGTAATAAAAACCTTAGTGAAAAGTTTATTTTTGGATGAAAATGATCAAAAAATGGCTTATTTTAAGCCCAATTAAATATAGAATATAAAATAGTAACATAAATTTAAATTTCTTAAAATTTTAAATGTTTGATAATTTTTTATCTCAGTTTATTAATTTATAACAGACCGTACAATAAATATCTTCCTGTAGACATTATTTTTTGGGTAAAAATTATCAAAAAATTGTTTTTTTTGAGTCGAATTAAATATAGAATGTTAAATAATATTATACATTTAAATTTTCTTAAATCTTTGATTTTTTATAATTTTTTATATCTCAGTCGATTAATTTAAAACAGGCCGTACAATAAAAAATACTTTCCTGTAAACTTTATTTTTGGGTGAAAATTATCAAAAAGTGGCTTATTTTGAGCCCAATTAAATATAGAATATAAAATAGTAACATAAATTTAAATTTCTTAAAATTTTTAATTTTTGATAATTTTTTATCTCAGTCTATTAATTTATAACAGACCGTACAATACTTTGCTATAGACATTATTTTTGGGTCAAAATTATCAAAAAATAGTTTTTTTTGAGCCGAATTAAATATAGAATGTTAAATAATATTATACATTTAAATTTTCTTAAATCTTTGATTTTTTATAATTTTTTATGTCAGTCGATTAATTTAAAAGAGCCTGTACAATAAAAACCTTCTTGCAGACTTTATTTTTGGGTGAAAATTTTCAAAAAATTACTTAATTTAATTTTAATTAAATATAGAATAGAATGTAGTATCATAAATTTTAATTTCTTAAATTTTTGATTTTTTATCATTTTTTATATATCAGTCGATTAATTTAAAACAGCCCGTACAATAATTACCTTCCTGCAGACTTTTTGTTGAAAATTATTAAAGAATAGTTTGTTTTGAGCCTACTTAAATATCGAAAGTAAAACAATATGAAAAATTTAAATTTCTTAAATTTTTAATTTTCTATAATTTTTTATATCCCAGTGGATTCATTTATAACAGTCCGTACAATAAATACCTTCCTGTAGACTTTATTTTTGGGAGAAATATTTCAAAAAAAAAATAGTTAGTTTTGAGTCCAATTAAATATAGAATGTGAAATGATATTATACATTTAAATTTCTCAAATCTTTGATTTTTTTATAAATGTTTATAAGTCGATTAATTTAAAACAGTCCGTACAATAAATACCTTCCTGCAGACTTAATTTTTGGGTGCAAATTATCAAACAGTAGTTTATTTTGAGCCCAATTAAATATAGAATGTAAAATAATATCAAAAATACAAATTTCTTAGATCTTACATTTTTTTATCATTTTTATAACTCAGTCAATTAATTTAAAACAGCTCGTACAATTAAAACCTTCCTTCAGACTTTATTATTGGGTGAACATTATTAAAAAATGGTTTATTTTGAGCCCAATTAAATATAGAATGTAAAATAATGTTATACATTTAAATTTCTTAAATCTTTGATTTTTTATCATTTTTTATATATCAGTCGATTAATTTAAAACAGCCCGTACAATAAATACCTTCCTGCAGACTTTATTCATGGGTGAAAATTTTCAAAAAATGACTTATTTTAAGCCCAATTAAATACAGAATAGTAATAATTTAAAACAGTCCGTACAATAAATACCTTCCTGCAGACTTAATTTTTGGGTGCAAATTATCAAACAGTAGTTTATTTTGAGCCCAATTAAATATAGAATGTAAAATAATATCAAAAATACAAATTTCTTAGATCTTACATTTTTTTATCATTTTTATAACTCAGTCAATTAATTTAAAACAGCTCGTACAATTAAAACCTTCCTTCAGACTTTATTATTGGGTGAACATTATTAAAAAATGGTTTATTTTGAGCCCAATTAAATATAGAATGTAAAATAATGTTATACATTTAAATTTCTTAAATCTTTGATTTTTTATCATTTTTTATATATCAGTCGATTAATTTAAAACAGCCCGTACAATAAATACCTTCCTGCAGACTTTATTCATGGGTGAAAATTTTCAAAAAATGACTTATTTTAAGCCCAATTAAATACAGAATAGTATCATAATTTTAAATTTCTTAAATTTTTGATTTTTTATAATTTTTTATGTTAGTCGATTAATTTAAAACTGCTCGTATAGCTAAAAGGAGGCAACCCTATGTAATCCGTAACCGTGTTTTTCACCCGTATTACATATAAACCGCTTTCGTTTATCGTTTGGGAGCTATTCCAGGCTGTTCTAAGCTAGCTGAAACCAGGTCTATAAACGAAAGCGGCTATATTATAATACACAGATTTATTAAAATGTTTTAAATTAATTTCCTTGTTGTACACCCAAGGCCTCTCCTTATTTTGGTTCGATTCGCCCAACCTGCACGCTCCCACTCGCCCATTTTTTTGCAATCGCTTTTATTAGACTGCCTTGCAACACTTTTATTTGTATAAACGAAACGAGTTGTAGTTAATTAACGTCGATACGTCATAGGTCAGGCATAATTGAACGTACCGAGAGCGTCACGTCGCGTGTCACGTTTACTTTCGTACGCACACAAATAATACATAGTGAGTCCCGATCACACAATTTGCTGTTACACCATCACATGAGTACATTATCAGTTTGTGTTAAACACTGTTTTTCAATTCGATTATTGCATGACTAGATCCATGCGACGTGTTGAAACTGAAAGTGTTTTTTAGTTGTAGTTGTATAGAAAAGTAACACGTGTTTTATTTGAAAGTAACATGAGTAAATTTAGTTTTTTGTATCGCTCAATGTTGTAATAAAATAAATTTGACCATCAACAAAAAATTAAGCTAGTATAGGGTTATAGCTTTGTTATAAGGTTTCTCAATCAATAATTTCTTATGAACGCTGCTGGTGATAGTAGCCTACTAATTTTAGATATTTTATTCCATACATGTTAATACTAGATTTAAATCCTTCAACAATTATATTATAACCTGCTGTTCAAACACGTCAAAATTCACTTGAATCATAATACCTCTATGCAATCACCGCGTGAGATCGCGCGGCAGGGTCTTTTTTTCTCGGTGAATTGTTACCAAACGGAGTGTGCAAAAAAAATCTAAAATTGTTTACTTATGTCTTAATAACCATAAAATAAGAAAAAAACAAATTTAAGTTAATTGGGTTTGATGTTATTGAATAATATTTACAATGGAACTGGAATATTAGGCCAGAATTGTTTAACTTCACGCCGATTATGCAATCTATGTATCTAGATTTGGTCTTGTTAGATCTCATCAGTGTAGTTCAGCTAGTGAGGATGATTTACACAATATCTCCCTAGTAGTTATATACCCAGTACCCGGTATTTAGCTATTTAACTTCTCTGAAAAATTGGGTAATAAGAAAATATTTCCCCACACTTATTTATTTTATGTTTTATGAAGTACAACCAATAAATTATTCATAATTATCAATTTTTGATAAACAATGAGGAAAGTAGTAAGATTATTCACCGCATATACGTTATAATATTTCTATAATATTACTATAGCATCTCTCACTTTCTCTGCTCTCAATCTTATGTAAATCCTACATATTAACTAACACTGCTTTATATTATGTATGATAAATTACGCAATGTAGGCTCATTAACTCACAATAGGTCTAGAGTGCTGTGCCTGCAATTAAAACTATTGTCTTGTAAAATGGTTCTTGATGAGCATATGCTCAGCGTGCATACCAGACGCGTTCCTAGTAAATGCAAGTTACTTAAATATGTAAACACATTTCGTCATTGAGGTATGCTTAAGAAGGTGCAACCGCACACACATACACACACTCACATACATACACACACACATATCCAGGCATAAGGACACGTAACCGTGACTAAATAAGCGGATGACATTGTGTCCATATGGACACGGTCGCCAGGAATGTAATGATTGATCGGTGAGTAATTCATTGCGTTCCGAGAAGAACATGATGCAAATGAGCAATTACAAAATGAATAAATAGTTAGGACTTAACTGATGAATCGTCAATCTTATGAATTCTGTTCGGATATTATGTCCACATCTGAGTTATACTAGACTGCCGAGGTTAAAACTGCCCGCGAGCTGTGTGTTAAAAATAAATTCACATCAATATTAAAATATGAAGTTATCTAGTTATTAAACTATAATATACTAAATCGATTACGCTTCGATCTCTTTAGGGTCGACGGTCCTCATTATTAGTATGGTGGATAACTTATAGCAGAGCCTATATCATAATTATGATACTAGGAACAAAACTAAGATCAGTATAGATTTGAACAGACTGACTACCTCACGCACTGGCATTAATTACTATGGCCTTAAATTATATAACAAATTATCTCAGAAAACCAAAAATCTCTATGTAACACATTTTAAAAACGCAATCAAAGCGCATCTTGCTAAATGTGTTTCTTTATAGTGTTATTATGATGATTGTTTATTAAATTTTTCAGTATAGAGGTAAAGTTTTATTGATGATTGTAAACAATGTATTGTATTAACATGAATAAATTTATTATTTCAAATATTGGATTGTTAAGCCGTCAACTTTGTCATTTTAAAGCATAAATAAAACGATTTTTTACTTTGTTTTTTATCACACTTCAGTTCAACTAGTTTAGGCTAAGCTCTAGCCATTTTCGAGCTCCACCGATGACTCGGTAAAAAATCGTTTTATTTATCCTTTCAAATTTATTATTATTATAGTAGTATATTATATGTGGTATGATTGTAAATTGCAATAAATAAAAAAATGTATTTATTGCCCAACAGAATAATAAAAATTCCAATTACAGGACAACAACAAACTATCACATAATCATAAAAATTAAAAATATATAATTTGAATGTTCATTATATATCTTTGTGTTATGTTTTTTCTTTCTTTTATTTGTTATGTTGTTATTATATCATCTGTAATTGGTTTCTGTTAAACTGTAGATGTCTATATTAAATAAATAAATAAATTAATAAATAAGACACACTTATATAAAAAGCATAGAGTGATTCTTGTATAAAAATACTTGTAACACATATACGAGTGAAATTTCGAGATATCTTTTAAGAATATTTTCTTTCTTGATTTTTTTAGAAAACTGAAGAGAGGTCCGTACCGATTGCAGTGCGTATTCACCGCACGCTTGAGCTAGCCGACGACAAGTTCTATGTGATCACCTGCGGCAAGGCAGGGTTTAGAAACGCCCGCAACGAAACCTCGCTGGTCTCCTTGCGATTGCTTGATGGTAACAGGAGGATCACACAGGCGGTGTACAGCCGCCCGTACACGCTGCGGGCGGAGATCTCGCGGCCGGACGGCACCTATGGCTTTCGCGTGAAGAGCTGTTTGGCGTTCAATAAGCTTAATAGCAGTGTGCCACTGATTGATGACCGTGGATGCCCTGTCAATCCAAATGTCATTGCAGGATTCGTGTACGATGATAAAAGGAGTATTGCTGATGCTCAGCTGCAGAGCATGTTTCGGTTTCCTGAGAGTTCAGAGGTTCACTTTCAAGTAAGTATAAAATCTCATGTATGACTATCATTAGTCTTCATATTTTCCATTTCCTTCCTCTTACGGTTACTCTTAATTTTGCTCGTCCATTTCAAGAGAGAGCCAGCCCAAAGGCTTGGAATGAGTTCGTCTTCTTCATACCAAGAGTTCTGAGGTTCACTTTTAAGTAAATATGGAACATTTACTTGATTTGTTCTATAATTGATGATTAATTATACGAAGAGGTTTCTAACATAAGGAAAGTGACCGTGGCGTAGGCCAGGATCAGCCAAATATAGCCCGCATTTTTTTTTTCGAAAAACATAAGTGTTTTTTTATACATAATACAGGCTATACCTAGTTAAGAAAAAAATTACTGTATTTGTATGTTTTAAGCGTAAATTTGTTAATATTTCCAAAATCCAACGATGGATATTTTTGAAACTTCTCTAATACATTAGCAATATATTGGTATATCCATTAATGTTATAATCAAAAATTACGGTGTTGCTAGTTTTCATGCTATTTAATGCCAAAGTTAGTATTTTATAAAAATATGATTTTGTATGTTTTAATCGCAAATTTGTAAGTATTACCAAAATCCCTCGATGGATATTTTTGAATCTTCTCTAATGCATTCGAAATATATTGGTCTATCCATTAATGTTATAATCTAAAATTACGGTGTTGCTAGTTTTCATGCTATTTATTACCAAAGCCAGTATTTTATTAAAAAAAAAACGATTTTGTATCTTTTAATCGCAAATTTGTAAATATTTCCAAAATCCCTTGATGGATATTTTTGAAACTTCTCCAGTGCATTAGCAATATATTAGTCTATCCATTAATGTTATAATCAAAAATTACGGTGTTGCTAATTTTCATGCTATTTAATACCAAAGTCAGTATTTTATTTAAAAAAAATACGATTTTCTATCTTTTAATCGCAAATTTGTAAATATTTCCAAAATCCCTCGATGAATATTTTTCAAACTTCTCTAATACATTCGAAATATATTGGTCTAGCCATTAATCTTATAACCTAGAATTACGGTGTTGTTAGTTTTCATGCTATTTAATGCCAAAGTCAGTATTTTATTTAAAAAATACGATTTTCTATCTATTAATCACACATTTGTAAATATTTCCAAAAACCCTCGATGAATATTTTTGAAACTTCTCTAATGCATTCGAAATATATTGGTCTATCCATTAATGTTATAATCAAAAATTACGGTGTTGCTAGATTTTATGATATTTAATACCAAGGTCAGTATTTAAAAAGAAAACGATTTTCTATGTTTTAATCGCAAATTTGTAAGTATTTCCAAAATCCCTCGATAGATATTTTTGAAACTTCTGTAGTACATTAGCAATATATTGGTCTATCCATTAATGTTATAATCTAAAATTACGGCGTTGCTAGTTTTCATGCTATTTATTACCAAAGTCAGTATTTTATTAAAAAAAATACGATTTTCTATCTTTTAATCGCAAATTCGTAAATATTTCCAAAATCCCTTGATGGATATTTTTGAAACTTCTCCAATGCATTAGCAATATATTAGTCTATCCATTAATGTTATAATCAAAAATTACGGTGTTGCTAATTTTCATGCTATTTAATGCCAAAGTCAGTATTTTATAAAAAAAATACGATTTTCTATCTTTTAATCGCAAATTTGTAAATATTTCCAAAATCCCTCGATGAATATTTTTGAAACTTCTCTAATGCATTCGAAATATATTGTTCTATCCATTAATGTTATAATCTAAAATTACGGTGTTGCTAGTTTTCATGCTATTTATTACCAAAGTCAGTATTTTATTAAAAGAAAATACGATTTTCTATCTTTTAATCGCAAATTTGTAAATATTTCCAAAATCCCTTGATGGATATTTTTGAAACTTCTCCAGTAAATTAGCAATATATTAGTCTATCCATTAATGTTATAATCAAAAATTACGGTGTTGCTAATTTTCATGCTATTTAATGCCAAAGTCAGTATTTTATAAAAAAAAATACGATTTTCTATCTTTTAATCGCAAATTTGTAAATATTTCCAAAATCACTCGATGAACATTTTTAAAACTTCTCTAATGCATTCGAAATATATTGGTCTATCCATTAATGTTATAATCAAAAATTACGGTGTTGCTAGATTTCATGCTATTTAATACCAAAGTCAGTACTAAAAAAAAAACGATTTTGTATGTTTTAATCGCAAATTTGTAAATATTTCCAAAATCCCTCGATAGATATTTTTGAATCTTCTCTAATGCTTTCGAAATTTATTGGTCTATCCACTAATGTTATAATGAAAGTTTTCATGCTATTTAAAACCAAAGTCAGTTTTTCATTAAAAAAAATACGATTTTCTATGTTTTAACCGAAAATTTATAAATATTTCCAAAATCCCTCAATGGATATTTTTGAAACTTCTGTAGTGCATTAGCAATATATTGGCCTATCCATTAATGTTATAATCAAAAATTACCATGTTGCTAGTTATCATGCTATTTAATGCCAAAGTCAGTATTTCATAAAACAAAAATACGATTATGTATGTTTGAAGCCCAAATTTGTAAATATTTTAAAAATCCCTCGATGGATATTTTTGAATCTTCTCTAGTGCATTACCAATATATTGGGGTATACATTACTGTTATAATCTTAAATGACGATGTTGGTAGTTTTTATGTTATTTAATGCCAAAGTCAGCATTTCATAAAAAAATACAAATTTGTATGTATGAATCACAAATTTGTAAATATTTTCAAAATCCCTAGATGGATATTTTTTAAGCTTCTCTAATGCATTCGAAATATATTGGTCTATCCATTAATGTTACAATCAAAAATTACGGTGTTGCTAGTTTTCATGCTATTTAATGCCAAATTCGGGATTTCATAAAAAAATACGATTTTCTATGTTTTAATCGCATATTTGTAAATATTTCCAAAATTCCTCGATGATTATTTTTGAAACTTCTCTAGTTTATTAGCAATATATTGGTCTATCCATTAATATTATAATCAAAAATTACGGTGTTGCTGGTTTCATGCTATTTAATGCCAAATTCAGTATTTCATAAAAATAAAACATATATAATATGTTTGAATCGCAAATTTGTAAATATTTCCAAAATCCATCGATGGATATTTTTGAAACTTTTCTAGTACATTAGCAATATATTAGTCTATCCATTAGTGTTATAATCAAAAATTACAGTGTTGCTAGTTTTCATGCTATTTAATGCCAAAGTCTGTTTTTCATTTAAAAAAATACGATTTTGTATGTTTTAATCGTAAAATTGTAAATATTTCCAAAATCCCTCGATGGATATTTTATAATTCTCTCTAATCCATTGAAAATATATTGGTCTATCCATTAATGTTAAAATAAAAAAATACTATGGTGCTAGTTTTTATGTTATTTAATGCCAAAGTCAACATTTCATAAAAAAATAAAAATAATTTGTATGTATGAATCAAAAATTTATAAATATTCCCAAAATCCCTCGATGGATATTTTTGAAACTTCTCTAGTGCATTAGTAATATATTGCTCTATCCATTAATGTTATAATCAAAAATTACGGTATTTCTAGTTCTCATGCTATTTAATGCCAAAGTCAGTATTTAATAAAAAAAAATAGGATTCTGTATGTTTTAATTACAAATTTGTAATTATTTCCAAAATCCCTCGATGGATATTTTTGAAACTTTTCTAGTGCATTAGTAATATATTGTTCTATCCATTAATGCTATAATCAAAAATTACGGTATTGCTATTTTTTATGCTATTTAATGCCAGTCAGTATTTCATATAAAAAATACGATTTTGTATGTATGAATCGCAAATTTGTAAATATTTCCAAAATTCCTCGATGAATATTTTTGAATCTTCTCTAATGCATTTAAAATATATTGGTCTATCCATTAATGTTTCATGTTTCATAAAAAAATATGATTTTGTATGTTTAATCGCAAATTTGTTAATATTTCCAAAATCCCTCGATGGATATTTTTTAAACTTCTGTAGTGCATTAGCAATATGTTGGTCTATCAATTAATGTTATAATTAAAAATTACGATATTGCTAGTTTTCATGCTATTTAATGCTAAAATCAATATTTCATAAAAAAAATACGATTTTATATGTTTTAATTACATATTTGTAAATATTTCCAAAATCTCTCGATGAATATTTTTGAATCTTCTCTAATGCATTTAAAATATATTGGTCTATCTATTAATGTTATAATCAAACATTACGATGTTTCTAGTGTTCATGCTATTTAATGCCAAAGTCAGTATATTTCATAAAAAAATACGATTATGGATCGCAAATTTGTAAATATTTCAAAAATCCCTAGATGGATATTTTTGAAACTTCTCTAATACATTAGCAATATATTAGTCTATTCATTAATGTTATAATCAAAAATTACAGTGTTGCTAGTTTTCATGCTATTTAATGCCAAAATCAGGATTTCATAAAAAAATACGATTTTCTATGTTTTAATCGCATATTTGTAAATATTTTCAAAATACCTCGATAATTATTTCTGAAACTTCTCTAGTGTATTAGCAATATATTAGTCTATCCATTAATGTTATAATCAAAAACTACGGTATTGCTAGTTGTCATGCTATTTAATGCCAAAGTCAGTATTTCATATAAAAAATACGATTTTGTATGTATGAATCGCAAATTTGTAAATATTTCCAAAATTCCTCGATAGATATTTTTGAATCTTCTCTAATGCATTTAAAATATATTGGTCTATCCATTAATGTTATAATCAAAAATTACGGTGTTTCTAGTGTTCATGCTATTTAATGCCAAAGTCAGTATTTCATAAAAAAAATACGATTGTGGATGTTTCAATCGCAAATTTGTAAATATTTCAAAAATCCCTCTATGGATATTTTTGAAACTTCTCTAATACATTAGCAATATATTAGTCTATCCATTAATGTTATAATCAAAAATTACGGTGTTTTTAGTTTTCATGCTATTTAATGCCAAAGTCACTATTTCATAAAAAAATACGATTATATATGTTTGAATTGCAAATTTGTAAATATTTCAAAAATCCCTCGATGGATATTTTTGAAACTTCTCTAGTGCATTAGCAATATATTAGTCTATCCATTATTGTTATAATCTAAAATTACAGTGTTGCTAGTTTTCATGCTATTTAATGCCAAAGTCAGTATTTCATAAAAAACACGGTGTTGTATGTTTTAATCGCAAATTTGTTAATATTTCCAAAATTCCTCGATGAATATTTTTGAAACTTCTCTAATGCATTAATAATATATTGGTATATCAATTAATGGTATTATCAAAAATTAATGTTTGCTAGTTTTCATGATAGTCAGTTTTGCTTTCGACGTTGGCCTGTGTAGATTTTTTCTTCTTTTAAAACATCTTCGATTCTAAAACATATATACGCGTGAACCCACCTCTTAGCAATCTACATATCTAGATTTCGATCTTATTAGATCTCGTCAGTGTAGCTCAGCTATTGAGGATGAATTCACACAATATATGTTTATATGTTTTATACGATTGGCCTTGTGCTGATATCTCAAGCACTCTGTTCGAATATTATTCCATAGAGGGCACTATCTGGTGATCCTGATGGCATGAGCATGTTGACGGTTATTACCATATGGGTGTGCATTGCTAATTGATGTGGTGCCGCCAGATGGCGTTTAACTTCCCTCTACGAGGGTAAGTTGTACTATCTTCGATTCTCTTTACAATAATTCTTTATTATTTTGTTCTGTCTCTTAACATTCAGTTCTTTTAGCCATTGATTTTTATATTATTTTTTTTTTAGTGCGATGTAGGTTTGTGTAAAGGTTCCTGCCCGGAACCCACGTGCACATCTGATGGTTCCCAAACGAAAGCATTGCTAACCGACGAGGGTATCCTAATGGCAGCTACCAGTGTGTTTGTATTGGACCCGGGTGAGGCACCGCTCGTGCAAGAGTTGTGCGACGAGGGTGGTATTCATCCCTCGTGGTTGCTGTGGCTGTGTGTAGCTTTAGGCGTTCTGTTCCTCATCATGCTCATCATAAACATCTTCCTTTGCTCCGCCATGACCTGTGCGTGTGCACGCACAGAGATCATCGAGAAGGAGCCTAGCATTATTGAAGATTATGACCCTTACCGGTCTTGGCATGGGAGTCAATATGGATCAAGGTAATAATAGTAATATAAATGGGTAAATGGATATACTAAAGTATAATATCTTAGAAAATAACTACCTTTGATTCGTGAATAAGTTGACCAACGATATTACTCCTACAGTCTTAATATCTAATACACCGTTGCTACGGTGTATTATATATTAAGGGGATTCTCTTTACTGTGAAAATAGACCTCTAGGGAATTGCTGACCAATTTGTTAGTTTTTATGGTAAACCAAAATAAAAAACACTATTAGTTAGACAAAAGGGCGCTTTATGGCGCGAAAATTTCAATCTACCATAGTGATTAGTCGGTTGATATAAATAAACATACCTATTAAAAATATATAATTTGAATGTTCATTATATATCTTTGTGTTATGTTTTTTCTTTCTTTTATTTGTTATGTTGTTATTATATCATCTGTAATTGGTTTCTGTTAAACTGTAGATGTCTATATTAAATAAATAAATAAATAAATATAGCAGGGGTGGCCAAGTGACCAGTCGCTATGTCTTAATTTAGAAACCTACGATCACAGTTTTAAGATAGACAGTATATCTTATGTAAATTAAAGTTGGCCACCCCTGCTGTGGATGAGGATGGCAATACGGTATGTGTGAGATCTGGTAAAAATTGCGCGTCACAGATCTACGATGTGTATATGAAATTTCGCTGTCCTTTTACAGTCTTTGGTCCACCCCTGCTTGCAACTGAAATATATAATTACTTCTTAATATGTTTGTTCATTAGATACTCCCTAAACGGCGCACCTCAACATCCCAAAGGATACACGTCTGGTGGTTCCACCATGAACTCAACACGATCCGTCTCCTCGCATAGCGACCACTACGCGATCGTTCACTCCAGACCGGGTAGTAGGTATAAACACAGGGGGCCACCTTCACACATAGGAAGCCACTATAGTGGCAAATAGATAGATATAAACTAGTTATAAGCAAAATTCAAAGGAACAAAATATCACATTTCAAAGAAATTCGATAAACAACAGTCGCCTTTGCATCACTGTGTTTTGTTTAATCATAAATTCATAACTTTTGTTTCATAATGGCCGACATATAGGTTATATATTAGTTATATATTTAAAACAATAACAATTGCAAAATCGTGTTTATAGCACGAGCGCCAATAAAAAAGAACTTTTGTTTTATTCTAAATAAGCTGTCTTTAATTTACATTATTTTGAGAAAAGCCTTCATAATGATAAACTGAGTTTAATGCTAAACTGAGTTTATTGCTAAACTGTGTTTAATACTAAACTGAGTTTAATGCTAAACTGAGTTTAATTCTAAAATGAGATTAATGCTAAACTGTGTTTAATGCTAAACTGTGTTTAATGCTAAACTGAGTTTAATTCTAAACTGAGTTTAATGCTAAACTGTGTTTAATGTTAAAATGAGTTTAATGTTAAATTGATTTTAATGCTAAACTGAGTTTATTGATAAACTATTGAACAACTGGCCCCAAGTGGGTGATGGATGCCTCGCGAGACAGCTTCGTGATTAAAACTTCAATTCAATAATGAGTAAAAAACAAAACCTATACAAATTTTGCTTATATATTATTAAATTATTTAAAAAATCAGTGAAACACAAGACGATGTAAAAATGTGATATTTTTATAATTTGTATTTTTTTAAGTGCAATTACTTTAGCTGTAGAAATGGTGCAGCACGCAGCTATGTACATTATAAATTTGCGACAGCTTTAAACGTATAACTTTTGTATATAGAAATTTCAATTTGACTATTTTTATACAAATAAAAACTATACACTATTTTTAATGTTTTAATTATTAACGTTTGTGTAATTTATATTTTTTATAAGTGATCTAATTTGTTAAAGACATAGGGAGAGCAGCCGGTGATGAATATTTTTAACGAACGCTTTGATAAAAGAGACAGAAAAATATTGTTATTTTAAGTGAACAAAGTTCTAATCATAGATTTTAAGAGAGATGTAAGCGAAGTTTTTTTTTAATAGGCTAAAATTGTGTTCTTGTTTTCTTTTCGTGATTGTAAAAATTATGAGAAAATGAACTGAGACGATTAAAGTTTGTATATAATTGTATGTTCTGTTTAATTTACTTCCTCCCATGACAATCGTGTGTGTAACTTTAGCACAATCGCTACTAAAATTATTGTACCAGAAACCAGGGCCTCAACATGAGCCTTGGGTAATCATAATTGAACAACAAATATTGATATGTTTACACACAAAAAAACATATAGAGATATATGAGATATAGAGACAGAAAAGTATTGTTATTTTAAGTGAACAAAGTTCTATCATACAATGAGATGTAATGTTTTTTTTTAAAATAGGCTAAAATTGTGTTCTTGTTTTCTTTAATTTTAATAAAAGCATATACTTTTAGGTATGAACAGTACATATGTACTTCACTTGTGATAATGATGGAATATTACTAGGTGCTATATATATGCCATACATAATCCTAATATGCCGTGCACGTTGGACTGTGAATTGCATATGTAATACACATTTAATTCATTGTATATGCAATTCACATTTAATGCATGTTGTATGTTTATTTTGGGCCTACAGACTATTATTTTGATACATTTTAATTTATCACTTTTTAAATTGCTACGTTAAGTAAAATTCTTTGTAAAATTACTAAAGCAGTTGATATTCATATAAGCATGAATTACATTGAATTGTTACACATTTTAGGGGTAGTTATTATATTTATATATATATATATTACCTTAACTAGTTAGGTAGGAAGGTCATATTATTCTTAATTACGCCGTTGATTAGCTACATATTATTAAAGATAAATATTTTTTTTTAGATAATAAAATCTATGAAACATACCTTTTTTTGAGAAAACCTGTCAATTTCTTGAAGTTCGCCATTTTTATTTATTTATTTTTTCCCTAAAAAAAACTTCAATCAATTCTGCAGTTATCTGGCGGGGATAACTGCAGAATTGATTGAAGTTTTTTTTAGGGAAAAAATAAATAAATAAAAAATTAGCGAACTTCAAGAAATTGAATTGAATTCCCAGAGTGGGCCGCATTTTTTTTTCTATTTTATTTTTAATTGAAAAACATTTTGTTTAGTTTTTACATATCATTAAATATTATATAATTTTCTTATCAATCTTTAATTGCAACAAAACAACAAATTATTACATTTTTTATTTAAATGGCACCTTTTTTTCAAATTGCCATAGCTTTGTCAAAAATTGGCCGATCGAGATTTTTTTTTCAAAATGTTCGTAATTAAATTTGCTTACAGAAAAATATATAATATAATTTTTTAGATAATAAATACTATAAAACTTTCGCCTTTTTTGAAAAAAAACCATTCACCATTTTTAATTTATTTATTATTTTCCCTAAAAAAAACTTCAATCAATTCTGCAGTTATCCCCGCCAATCCCAGAGTGGGCCGATTATTTTTTTCTATTTTTTTTTAATTGAAAAACATTTTTATTAGTTTTTACATATATTTAAATATTATATAATTGTTTTATCAATATTTAATTGCAACAAAACAACAAATTATTAAAACTGTAATCTACGCAGATTCTTCAATCGGCTTAAGCAACACATTACAGTAAGGAAGCCATTCGATAATACTTTGAGTAAGGTTATATTCTCATCATTTATTTTCGTATGTCGTTATGAAATGAGAGGGTGAAGAGGTCGCGGATTCGGATAACAAACAGCGCGATAAACAGTAGTAATCGCGGTGCGTTTAGTAGTTAATCTAAGCAAGTACGGCGGGACGACGCAGAATAGTTGAAAAAAGTCACGGCCGCAAGATGTTCAGGGTGGCCAGCACCAAATTTAGGGTGCAACCCTCTACCAGAAATTATGTAAGCTACGAAAATTAATATCAATGATTTATTAACATATAACTTATATCTTTTTGTCTGTCAACTGTAATAATATGTATCATATTACTAAGCATTTTACAATTTAATTTCGCATGTGGAAATATTTTATATATATATATATATATATATATATATATATATATATATATGTGTGTGTGTGTGTGTGTGTGTGTGTGTGTACAGTCAATTAATGCTCAAAATAGGAGTGCATTCGTTAGGAGTAGCTAATAGAAACTGGTAATTAAGAAAATTTGCAATTCAGATTTGGTGCTTCATTGAATTTTGGAATTTGTTATGGTCTTGTCAATGAAGCGCAAAATCTGAATTGCAAATTTTGTCAATTGCCAGTTTCTATGTTCGTTAACTCTGCATAATTATCCTGATGATGCTCGAAATTAAAAGAGCTAAATATTATAAAAGGAGTTTCACTGCCCTCGCTGTTTCCCAAAACTACTAGGGCCCGTTGCAGCAATTTCTGCGTAAAAGAATATATTTTTTTTGACGGAAATCCCCTTTTGTTGTAGGGTAAAATTTCGCTGCTATGACGATCCTTACTTTGACCCAACGGAGGATTTTTATCCTAAAAATATTATATAATATTATATAGACAATTTTCAACCAAATAAAAAATATTAGTACAATTTTCCCTAAAGCAAAGTATAAACTTTAATACACGGTTGATTTTCATCAAAATTCAAATTAAATTTGCCGTCACAATTTTTTTCATCACTTTTCAAATTAAATTTGCCGTCACAATTTTCTTCATCACTTTTCAAATTAAATTTTCCGTCACAATTTTTTTCATCACTTTTCAAATTAAATTTGCAATCACAATTTTTTTCATCACTTTTCAAATTAAATTTTCCGTCACAATTTTTTTCATAACTTTTCAAATTAAATTTGCCGTCACAATTTTTTTCATCACTTTTCAAATTAAATTTGCCGTCACAATTTTTTTCATCACTTTTCCAATTAAATTAAATTTGCCGTCACAATTTTTCATCACTTTTCAAATTAAATTTGCCGTCACCATTTTTTTCATAACTTTTCAAATTAAATTTGCAGTCACAATTTTTTTCATCACATTTCAAATTAAATTTGCCGTCACAATTTTTTTCATCACTTTTCAAATTAAATTTGCCGTCACAATTTTATTGATCACTTTTCAAATTAAATTTACCGTCACAATTTTTTTCATCACTTTTCAAATTAAATTTGCCGTCACAATTTTTTTCATAACTTTTCAAATTACATTTGCCGTCACAATTGTTTTCATCAATTTTTATATTAAATTTGCCGTCACGATTTTATTCATCACTTTTCAAATTAAATTTGCCGTCACAATTTTTTTCATCAGTTTTCAAATTAAATTTGCCGTCACAATTTTTTTCATCACTTTTCAAATTAAATTTGCCGTCACAATTCTTTTCATCACTTTTCAAATTAAATTTGCCGTCACAATTTTTTTCATCACTTTTCATATTAAATTTGCCGTCACAATTTTTTTTCATCACTTTTCAAATTAAATTTGCCGTCACAATTTTGTTCATCACTTTTCAAATTAAATTTGCCGTCACAATTTTTTCCATCACTTTTCAAATTAAATTTTCAGTCACAAATTTAATTTGAAAAGTGCTGAAAATCCTCCGTTGGGTCAAAATTTATATTTTGCTTTAGGGAAAAATTGTACTAAGATTTTTTTATTTGGTTGAAAATTGTCTATTCAAAAGTCTGAAGTCGATTTTGATTGGACAATTTTTATTCTTATTTTTTTCACTTCTTCGGCTTTAACGCCACAGCGGTACACTTTTTATAATAATATTATTTCAGAAGTTTCTTTGGAATTATAGGACCTACAAAATGAGAACAAAAAAAAATTTCTAACATGAAATTTTTATATCGTTGTTTCAAAATTTTGTCAAGCTCTGTAGGTTTTCCGGTTCAATTTGAAACAATCTCGACATTTTCCCCACTATCCAGACTATATTTCAAATAAAATGACTGCTATGGCGACCCCTACTTTGACACAACGGAGGATAGTTTTAGCAATTTTACCGATTTTTTATCACTCTTATAATTTATCATATGGTGGGTTTATCTTTTGTTTTATGGAAAAAATGTACAAAGATTTTTTATTTGGTTGAAAGTGGAACACTGTTTTTTGTACAATTGTGCAGACTAATTAATAATAATAATAATAATACTTCATTTATGTTTCTCTACATAAATTTTAAAATTTTCAAAAATTACAGACATCAACACAAAATAGTAGTATCATTTCAAATTAAATTTGTGTAGGGTTACCTTTAATTTAGGGAAAAATTGTACAAAGACTTTTTATTTCGTTGAGAATTCTCTATCCAATAGGCTACAGTAGGTTTTGATTGGACAATTTTCATTTTATTTTTATTCACTTCTTCGGCTTTACCGCCAAAACGGTATACTTTCTATAACAATGTTTTTTCGCAATTTTCTTTGGAATTAAAATACCTATAAATTGAGATCAAGCACAACTCTGTATCATGAAATAAAATATTTCAAGTTCGAAAAATTTGCCAAGGCCTGTATCTTTACCCGTTCCATTTGAAACAATCTCGAAACTTTACCCGTTATCTACTCTATATTTCAAATCAAATGACTTCGTTTCAGTGTTAGGTCACTTCTAGTACGAGCCCTGCACTGACGCAATCGAAGATAGTTTTGGCAATTTTACTTATTTTTATCACTTTTACCATTTATCATGTGACGGATTTATCTTTTGTTTTAGGGCAAAATTATACTAATAATTTTTAGTTGGTTGAACATTGTCTATTCAACGTGCTAAAGTTGAGTTTGGTTAGACAATTTTCATTTTATTCTTATTCACTTCTTCGGCTTTACCGCCAAAACGGTATACTTTATATAACAATGTTTCTTCCACAAGTTTCTTTGGAATTAAAATATCTATAAAATGAGATAAAGCACAACTCTGTATCGTGAAATAAAATTTTCCATGTTGGAAAAATTTGCCAAGCTCTGTAGCTTTAGTGGTACCTATTGAAACAATCTCGATATTTTTTTCGCCATCTAAACTATATTTCAAATCAAATGACTTAGTTTGAATGTTAGATAACTTCTAGTACGAACCCTGCTTTTTTTTTTTTTTTTTTTATTTATTGATACATGTATTAGTTTCTTACATGTTCGGGATTAAAACTGATCACATATGATCAACCATTAATTTACTTCTGTTACATCTTACTCTAATTACTAAGTTATCTAAAGTCCATCCATTGATGTCCTTTGGTTGTGTTTGGATTGCGTAGTATAATTAACATTCGCGCACAATGCTCTGCTTTCACCTGCACTATAAACTACACTAATTCGAACGGCTTCGTTCGCTTCAGTGTCCTCGGAAGCTGTTGGTTGTCTAGTAGTTTGATTGCTTCTATGTTGACATGGCTGTGAAGTCTGGCTTCATGTCTGCCAGCATACCTCTTGACTTCTTCACTGACCATTGGAATGTCTAGGTCTCTATGTATATCTTTGTTACGGACATACCATGGGGCATCCACTATATTCCGTAGAACTTTATTTTGGAAGGTCTGTATTTGTTTTATGTTAGTCTGCTTGGTGCATCCCCAAAGTTGAATACCATAAAGCCATACTGGCTTTATGATTTGGTTGTAAATAAGAATCTTATTATGTGTGGATAGTTTTGATCTCTTTCCAATGAGCCAGTAGTGTTGTTTGTATTTTATGTCGAGTTCCTTAAGTTTTTTTTTAACATGTGCGTCCCAGCGCAGTTTAGCATCCAGATTCATACCTAGAACCCTGCTTTGACGCAACCGAGGGTAGTTTTGGCAATTTTACCGATTTTTATCACTTTTATAATATATCCTGTGGCGGATTTATCTTTTGTTTTAGGGCAAAATTGTACTAAGATTTTTTAATTAGATGAACATTGTCTATTCAACGGGCTAAAGTTAGTTTTGATTGGACAATTTTCATTTTATTTTTATTCACTTCTTCGTCTTTACCACCAAAACGGTACACTTTTTATAAAAATGTTTTTTCTCAATTTTCGTTGGAATTAAAATACCTATAAAATGAGAGAAGAACAACTATGTATCATGAAATAAAAAATTTCAAATTCGAAAAATTTGTCAATCTCTGTAGCTTTACCCGTTCCATTTGAAACAATCTCGACATTTTCCCGCCATCTAGACTATATTTAAAATCATATGACTTCGTTTTAGTGTTAGGTCACTTGTAGTACGAGCCCTGCATTGATGCAAACGAAGATAGTTTTGCCAATTTTACTTATTTTTATCACTTTTATCATTTATCATGTAACGGATTTATCTTTTGTTTTAGGGCAACATTGTGCGAAGATTTTTTAGTTTGTTGAAAATTGTCTATTTAATGTGCTAAAGTTGATTTTAATTGGACAATTTTCATTTTATTTTTATTCACTTCTTCGTCTTTACCGCCAAAACGGTACACTTTTTATAACAATGTTTTTCAGCAATTTTCTTTGGAATTGAAATACCTATAAACTAAGATCAAGTACAACTCTGTACCATGAAATATAATTTTCCAAATTCGAAAAATTTGCCAAGCTCTGTATCTTTATCCGTTTCATTTGAAACAATCTCGAATCTTTACCCGCCATCTACACTATATTTCAAATCAAATGACTTCGTTTCAGTGTTAGGTCACTTCTAGTACGAGCCCTGCATTGACGCAACCGAAGATAGTTTTGGCAATTTTACCTATTTTGATCACTTTTATGATTTATCATGTGACGGATTTATCTTTTGTTTTAGGGCAAAATTATACTAAGGTTTTTTAGTTGGTTGAAAATTGTTTATTCATAGTGCTAAAGTTGATTTTGATTGGACAATTTTCATTTTATTTTTATTCACTTCTTCGTCTTTACCGCCAAAACGGTACATTTTTTATAACAATATTTTTTTAGCAATTTTCTTTGGAATTGAAATACCTATAAACTGAGATCAAGCACAACTCTGTATCATGATATAAAATTTTCCAAGTTCGAAAAATTTGCCAAGCTCTGTATCTTTACCCGTTCCATTTGAAACAATCTTGAAATTTTACCCGCCATCTACTCTATATTTCAAATCAAATGACTTCGTTTCAGTGTTAGGTCACTTTTAGTACGAGCCCTGCTTTGACGCAACCGAGGATAGTTTTGGCAATTTTACCGATTTTTATCACTTTTATCATTTATCATGTGACGGATTTATTTTTTGTTTTAGGGCAAAATTGTGCTAAGATTTTTTAGTTTGTTGAAAATTGTCTATTCAACGTGCTAAAGTTGATTTTAATTGGACAATTTGCATTTTATTTTTATTCACTTCTTCGTCTTTACCGCCAAAACGGTACACGTTTTATAACAATGTGTTTTTAGCAATTTTCGTTGGAATTGAAATACCTAGAAACTGAGATAAAGTACAACTCTGTACCATGAAATATAATTTTCCAAATTCGAAAAATTTGCCAAGCTCTGTAGCTTTACCGGTTCTAAATGAAACAAGCTCAATTTTTTTTCTGTTATCTAGACTATATTTCAAATCAAATGACTTAGTTTTAGTATCAGCTCACTTTTAGTATGACCTCTGCTTTGACACAACAAAGGATAGTATTGGCAGTTTTACCGATTTGTATTACTTTTCAAATTAAACTTGTGACAGGTTTATTTTTTGTTTTAGGGAAAAATTGTACTAACATTTTTTATTAGGCTGAATATTGTCTATCCAACGGGCTAAAGCTGATTTTAGTTGGACAATTTTCATTTTATTTTTATTCACTTCTTCGTCTTTACCGCCAAAAACAGTACAGTTTTATCAGAATGTTTTTTCCGCAATTTTCTTTGGAATTAGAATACCTACAAAATGAGATCAAGTACAACTCTGTATCATGAAATAAAATTCTCCAGGTACGAAAAATTTGACAAGCTCTGTAGCTTTGCCGGATCCATTTGAAACAATCTCGACATTTTTTCCGCCATCTAGACTATATTTCAAATGAAATGACTTTGTTTCAGTGTCTTATCACTTCTAGTATGACCCCTGCTTTAACGCAACGAAGGATAGTTTTGGCAATTTTACCGATTTTTATTACTTTTATAATTTATCATTTGACGGGTTTATCTTTTTTTTAGGGCAACATTGTACAAAGAGTTTTTTATTTGGTTGAAAGTGGAATATTGTTTTCCGTGCAATAATATATTTATTATTTTATATTATTATTTATTTAATTAATAATACTTTATTCATGTTTCTATAATAATTTGTATATTTGTCAAAAATTACAGGCATCAATAGAAAATAGAAATAGAATGCAACATCCCATACACTTTATCGGTCCCATAAGCTTTAGAATGGACAAATTGAAAACGTCATTGTGACAGAAATTGCCAAAACAAATGTCAAAACATCTTGAATATCGTTTGTGATTGGAGCTTTCATATCACCTTTTGTTTAATAATTCTTTGTTTGTAATAGACAGAATCTAAAGTAACTGTTAGGACTTGTTACTTCAGAAAATTGTCCCTGACTTTTCTAAAGTGTTGTAAATTGTATCCCAACCACTTTGTTTCAATTAATTGGGTAAATACTAGATTTTTGTATTAGTTAGTTTTACTGAGCCCATATTCACCAACATCCCATAATCTGTATAGGTCCCATAAGCTACTGAATGGACAAATTGAAAATGTCATTGTGACAGAAAATGTCATTGTGACAGAAACTGTCAAAACAAATGTCAAACAACTTGAATAGCACTTGTGATTGGAGTGTTGATGACACCTTTTGTTTAATTACTCAGTGTTTCTAATAGAGCGAATCTAAAGTAACTACATTCCCTAGATAATGTATTTATTGTTGCTATAACAACGAATATTTATGGGTTCAATAGTTATTGATGCATCTATGGTGAATACGGGAGTCAATGCAGCAGATCTTTATGATAAATAAAATAAGTTTAAAATAATTAATAGTGTATATAACTAAAATTAAAATTTCTAAATGTAGTGAAATACAATATCACGCCTCAAAAATAAGACCTGATTTTAGTTATATAAATTATTATATTATATAATTTCTAACTACTTTTAATCAACTAACGCGTACTATTATTCATTTAGGTCACTAGAAAAGTTATCGCAATCAGAAGAGAAGACCAAAGCGTGTGGGAACGTCGTGCCCCCTTCGCACCATCCCACGTCCGTAAACTAAATAAACATGGCGTGAAAGTTATAGTCCAACCAAGCAATCGTCGCTCGTACCCCATGCAAGCTTACTTGAATGCAGGCGCTACCGTACAGGAAGATATATCAGAAGCTAGCATAATCTTCGGAGTAAAACAAGTCCCAATCGAGCAATTAATACCAGATAAAACCTACTGTATGTTCTCTCATACGATTAAAGGACAAGAAACTAACATGCCTCTACTGGATGCGATTTTAGAGAAACGTATCAGATTGATTGATTACGAGAAGTTGATGGATGAGCATGGTAGTCGTGTGGTGGCGTTTGGTAAAATGGCTGGTATTGCAGGTCAAATTAATATATTACATGGTTTAGGTTTGCGATTGTTAGCGCTTGGACACCATACACCTTTTATGCATATCGGTATGGCTCATAATTATAGGAATTCTTCTATGGCACGACAGGCTGTACGTGATGCTGGTTATGAAATATCTTTAGGACTTATGCCTAAATCTATTGGGCCTCTAACGTTTGTGTTTACTGGCTCGGGTAATGTATCGCAAGGGTCACAAGAGGTTTTCCAGGAGCTACCCCATGAATATGTTTCACCGGAGTTATTACAAAAGGCTGCTGAGCATGGTAGTCTTAATAAGGTGTATGGTTGTGAAATTCGTCGTAAACACTATTTAGAGAGGAGGGATGGTGGTGGTTTTGATCCTGTTGAGTATGAGGACCATCCAGAGCGTTATATTAGTACGTTTAATAAGAAAATTGCTCCATACGCATCAGTGCTGGTTAATGGCATTTACTGGGCTGTTAATAGTCCGAAATTGATTACAATACCCGATGCTAAACATTTATTACGGCCTGCACATACGCCTTGGCTGCCTACATCAGTTGGAGCTCCAGCTTTGCCGCATCGAATGTTAGCCATTTGTGATATCTCAGCGGACCCGGGTGGTTCAATTGAGTTTATGAATGAGTGCACTACTATAGATACACCATTTTGCTTGTATGATGCTGATAGGAATAAAGATACTAAGAGTTTTAATGGGCCTGGTGTATTGGTGTGTAGTATTGATAATATGCCTACGCAAATACCCCGAGAAAGTACTGATTTCTTTGGAGATCTACTGTTCCCGTTCACGCTTGATATTTTGAAGTCTAAAGCGGAACAACCATTGGAGAATCATAGTTTTGGACCTACTGTTGAAGGGGTAAGTTTAATTACCATACATCTAGTAAACTATAGCAGCTTCATACACAACACTATATAAAAACGGTCCATATGAAATATAAATCAACAATATTTTCTGTTGCTAAATACACACCTAGGGCCGGTTCTGCAATTGGCATTTACCTCGAGAATAAGGCCATTCGTGGAATAAGTGTGAAATATTGATGCCAATATCTCAAATTTATTCCACGAATAACCTTATTCTCCAGTTAAATGTAAAGTGTAGAACTGGCCCTTATTAGAGTATTTCTATATCCTTCTTTTTCCACACGTGGTATCTTAAATCCAGCAACCATCAGCGGGAGAATTACCAAATTACTGTGAAACCTAACATACATGTGCATCTATTCAGTATATCACTCTCCATCAAATATTGGATTGTTAAGGCGTCTACTTTATGATAATTCATTTTAAAGGATAAATAAAACGATTTTTTACTTTGTTTTTTACACATTGCGGCTAAGCTCTAGTCATTTTCGAGTTCCTCCGATGACTAGAGCTTAGCCGAAACAAGTGTAACTGAAGTATGATAAAAAAAAACAAAGTAAAAAATCGTTTTACTCTCCATCAAATTATCTCACTAATTATTTATATTTGTAGGCCATAATAGCTAGCAATGGAAAACTAACACCCAACTACGAATATATCGATGACCTCCGCAAAGTTAATTCGTAAGTCGAAACCATACCAAACTAAAGTCATGTGTATTAAAATTCGGAAATAATTCCAGAAGTAAACAACGTGAAGGCGTCTCCGATGAAGACGCAGCGAAGAAACACGTCGTCATCTTCGGCGCCGGCCGCGTATCAGCCCCCCTAATCGAGTACCTCCATCGCGACGCTAATGTTGTCATCACAGTCGCTTCTGAAATGAAAGACCAATGCGATGACCTAGCCCGTAAATATCCAGGCGTTGAAGGCTATTACTTGAACGCGATTGAAAACCCAGCTGGACTACAAGAGCTCGTGACAAAAGCTGATATAGCTATTTCCATCCTTCCAGCACACCTCCATCACGTCATAGCGGAAGCATGCATTAAAGAACACACCAACATGGTAACAGCCAGCTATGTTTCTGATAAAATGCGGGCTTTAAACCAGAAAGCTATTGATGCAGGCGTTACAATTCTGAATGAAGTCGGTTTGGATCCGGGTGTGGATCATCTTCTAGCGCTTGAATGTATTGATGATGTACGGGCTATGGGTGGTAGAATAACATCATTTGAATCATTTTGTGGAGGGCTACCAGCGCCTGAATTCAGCGACAATCCCTTGCGTTATAAATTCTCATGGTCGCCCCGAGGTGCACTACTGAATACTTTATCAGCAGCACGTTACTTGCGCAAAGGACAGGTTGTTGAAATTAGTGAGGGCGGTGAGCTGATGGGCGCTACTAAATCAATGGACTTCCTGCCCGGTTTTAATCTGGAGGGTTTTCCTAATAGGGACAGCACTGCGTATTCTAAATATTACGGTATTCAGGAAGCTAGTACTGTTTTGAGGGGTACCATTAGGTATAAGGGATTTGCGGAGGCTGCGCGTACGTTGCAACTGCTGGGTTTGCTTGATGTTAAGCAGCATCCGTATTTGCATGCGAAAGGGCCGGAGATTACCTGGAGGGGGCTGATTTCGCAGCTGTTGGGGCTGGGAGATCCTGAGATTTTGCACGATAATTTGAAGCAGAAGATTACGGAGCGGACTGGCAGTGAGTTTGCGGTGGAATTGTTAGGGGATTTGGAGCTGCTTGAGGATAAACCAGTGGCCAAGTTTGGAACACCGTTGGATACTCTAACGCAGTATCTTTCACGGAAATTAGCACTGGGTAAGAAATATACAAGTTACAAGGATCGAAATCTTAATGGAAAATGTTTAGCAGTACTCTGCTTGAACCAAGCACCTCGTTGGCTTTAATAGAACAGCTGTCTATTAAAGCCAACGAGGTGCAAGTATGACTTACATCTTTTGCCAAGTCAACACCCTTGTGTTTTAGTAAAATGTGTTTTAGTAAAATGCGTTTTAGTAAAATGTATTTTAGTAAAATGTATTTTAGTAAAATGTGTTTTAGTAAAATGTGTTTTAGTAAAATGTGTTTTAAAAGTATTTCCCGCACTCAAATCATTGCGGGAATTGACTTGTCTTAGGAAATAACTACAAAAAAGAATAAAAATTTCTTGAAAGTCAATTTCTCAACATTTTACTTTACACTTTACATATAATGGTTTTATTAATAAATTTATGAATTTTCAGGACAAAATGAACGTGATATTGTCATCCTGCGCCATGATATTGGCATCGCCTGGCCAGACAACAAACACGAGATGCGTGGCGTCAATCTAGTTGTCTATGGCGACATTAACGGACACTCGGCAATGGCTAAAACTGTTGGCTTCCCAGCTGCTATTGCTACGAAAATGATACTTGATGGTAAATATACACTGCAAGGTTCATTCACATTAAGCGTAGTAGTGGTAAACCAAATTTGATACATGTATACAAATTCAGGCATTTACAGCGACACGATATAACTGATAATCCCACACGATTCAACTATCCCACACGATTTAACTATCCCACGCGATTCTGGATTTTTATACACATGCAAAACATGCTACATTACTACTACCACGTTTATTGTGTATGGCCCTTTAGTAAATAGGAATAATCATATAATTTTTTTGATAGGTGAAATTCAAGAACGAGGAGTTATTCTGCCATTCGCCTCCGAAATCTATAGGCCAATCCTAGCACGTTTAAGAACGGAGGGATTGCATAGTACTGAAACATCGAAGTTTATTTAATAAATGTATGAACTGTCTACAATGTAGGCTGTTTATTTTTAATGTAAATATATAATTTTAAGATAATTTCTATGTTTCTTCTTCGTTTATCACTCTGTGCTGCTATGAGCTTATTGTCTCTTGTTCTATTTGCTGATGCGCACAATTCTACCTCGGCCCTTACAACCAACGGCGCTTGACCGCAAGATACAGCACGCCGCGGGGCGACTAGTAATGCTAAACCATGCTAAACCATGCTAAACGAAAGCGCCTAGTTATGAAGGAACCGACATCCGAGGCTTTGTAGTCTGTTAGTCAGGACCATAAAATATAATGCTCTGTGGTCAGGACAGAGCTCATATAAGTTTTTTTTAAGACACACCGGGGTCACATAAGCTCTATAGTGGTGTTGGTTATAGAAGACCACCCCTTCTTAAACTAATGTAATTTAATAAATTTAATAATTAAGTAATATAACTTGTTTGCTAATTTTTAAATATCTTGTAAACGAAACGCTTGCAGGAAAAACGATATTTTGTATTTTCATCTTACAATTGAACGTTTTATACAATATTTATGAAATATCAAATGCATTAATAATATATTTAAAAGTGTATACCCTGTCTCTACTATTACATTTACAGTTCATGCTAGTACAAATCTAGTTAAATTGAACTGTATATTTAATGTCATGTTAGCAAAAGTTTTCACTAACATAAACTCAATTTAGTTAAATACAATTGATGCAAAAATATTATAATTTAAATATCAGATATTTACTGACATGTGTAGTCATGAATAACTAAGTGTAGTGTATCCTTCAAACTTCTACCACTTATGAGCTTGTCTGCAACTTACGCATATATAAACGATTAAATTTACTTGGCTGCATACAATATAAAAATGTTTGCCGCCACTACAGTACTGTTGTTATTTGCAACGTACGCTTTGCATACACACACAGAAAATCATACAATTTTCAATAATGAATCTGCGTATAACGAAGCAGCAGATTTTACTGAAACTGGTCATCAGGAAGTGGTTAAAATGATTAAAAAGCCAGTGAAATTAAATGTGAAGCAGACTCTTATGATGAATCAGGTAGTGGCTAATTACGCCCTGCATCATGCAGATAATGCAGCTTGCAGGAATCAGAGTTTGGAATTTCAGAGTGCATTGAAGGCTTTTGAACCATGGGCGTTACGGAGTGAGTTGATTCTAATATCGATTTAAGTTAGTAGTAAGGTTTTGACCATTTAGACGATGTTAGTAATATTTTTGCAATTTTTATTATTAAATCGGTCCTCCTCTGTGTTCACTTCTGTACCCTTCCTACTCTTCTAGCCCATCTTTGTTTGTTTAACTGTTGGTCACCTTGATAGGTACCTAGGTGTGAATTATGTGTCTTTTGTTCTTTCTCCTTAGTGTATCTTATGAATATTCATATATAGTTGTTGACTGTGATGGTCTGTGGATCAAGGTCATACACGCACAAAAAAACAAAAACCTCCACTTATGGATATTTATAGAAAAAAATTTCGCGTGCCACGACCCGAGCGTTTTCTTTTACATATCATGCGTCGCAGCCAAATAAGTCATCTTTGAGAAATTTTGGCGTGTTACCTAGAAACGAGTCGTGTAACAATTCGTACAATGCTTGCCACTACAGTACTTTAATGGTACCATACAAGTACCATATAAAAAATTGAAGGTAATTTAATATGGAATACAGTGATTGTGAATAATTATTGGTATTTTATTAGATAAGCTTATAATCTCTGAAAATACAAAAATAGTCGAAAATTTAACTAAGTCACATGTTTGACGTTTCATTTCCTATAGTACTTTAATAGTACCATGCAAGTACAATATATAAAATTAAAGGTAATTTAATGTGTAATACAGCACTTGTGAATATTTTTGGATTTTCATTTTAAACAAGCCTATAATACTTGAAATAATAAAAATATTCCAAAATTTAACTAAATCAGATGTTTGATGCTTCATTTCTCACAGTACTTTAATAGTACCATACAAGTACTACAAATCAAATTGAAGGTAATTTAATGTCAATTACAGTACTTGCGAATATTTTTTTGATTTTTCATTAAACAAGTTCATAATAATTGAAAATACAAAAATATACTAAAATTTAACTAAATCACACGTTTGACACTTCATTTCCTATAGTACTTTAATAGTACCATGCAAGTACCACATATAATATTAAAGGTAATTTAATGTGTAATACAGTACTTGTAAAGAGTTTTTGGTTTTCCATTAAACAAGCCTATAACACTTGAAAATATAAAAATATTCCAGAATTTAACCAAATCAGATGTTTGATTCTTCATTTCTCACAGCACTTTAATAGTACCATACAAGAACTACATATCAAATTGAAGGTAATTTAATGTTAATTACAGTACTTGCGAATATTTTTTGATTTTTCATTAATCAAGTTCATAATACTTGAAAATACAAAAATATACCAACATTTAACTAAATCACACGTTTGACGCTTCATTTCCTATAGTACTTTAATAGTACCATACAAGTACCACATATAATATTAAAGGTAATTTAATGGTGTAATACAGTACTTGTAAAGAGTTTATGGTTTTTCATTAAACAAGCCAATAATATTTGAAAATATAAAAATATTCCAAAATTTAACCAAATCAGATGTTTGATTCTTCATTTCTCACAGTACTTTAATAGTACCATACAAGTACTACATATCAAATTGAAGGTAATTTAATTTCAATTACAGTACTTATGAATATTTTTTGATTTTTCATTAAACAAGCTCATAATACTTAAAAATACAAAAATATACCAAAATTTAACTAAATCACACGTTTGACGCTTCATTTCCTATAGTACTTTAATAGTACCATGGAAGTACTATATATAAAATTAAAGGTAATTTAATGTGTAATACAGTACTTGTGAATATTTTTGGTTTTACATTGAACAAGCCTATAATACTTGAAAATATAAAAATTTTCCAAAATTTAACCAAATCAGATGTTTGATGCTTCATTTCTCACAGTACTTTAATAGTACCATGCAAGTACTACATATCAAATTGAAGGTAATTTAATGTCAATTACAGTACTTGCGAATATTTTTTGATTTTTCATTAAACAAGTTCATAATACTTGAAAATACAAAAATATACCAAAATTTAACTAAATCACACGTTTAACGCTTCATTTCCTATAGTACTTTAATAGTACCATCCAAGTACCACATATAATATTAAAGGTAATTTAATGTGTAATACAGTACTTTTAAATAGTTTTTGGTTTTTCATTAAACAAGCCTATAATACTTGAAAATATAAAAATATTCCAAAATTTAACTAAATTAGATGTTTGATACTTCATTTCTCACAGTACTATAATAGTACCATGCAAGTACTATATATCAAATTGAAGGAAATTTAATGTCAATTACAGTACTTGCGAATATTTTTCGATTTTTCATTAAACAGGCTTGTAATACTTGAAAATACAAAAATATACCAAAATTTAACTAAACGTGTGTGACGCTTCATTTCCTATAGTACTTTAATAGTACCATGCAAGTACCATATATAATATTAAAGGTAATTTAATGTGTAATACAGTACTTGTAAATAGTTTTTGGTTTTTCATTAAACAAGCCTATAATACTTGAAAATACAAAAATATTCCAAAATTTAACTAAATCAGATGTTTGATGCTTCATTTCTCACAGTACTTTAATAGTACCATACAAGTACTACATATCAAATTGAAGGTAATTTAATATCAATTACAGTGCTTGCAAATATTTTTTGATTTTTCATTAAACAAGTTCATAATACTTGAAAATACAAAAATATACCAAAATTTAACTAAATCACACGTTTGACGCTTCATTTCCTATAGTACTTTAATAGTACCATCCAAGTACCACATATAATATTAAAGGTAATTTAATGTGTAATACAGTACTTTTAAATAGTTTTTGGTTTTTCATTAAACAAGCCTATAATACTTGAAAATATAAAAATATTCCAAAATTTAACTAAATCAGATGTTTGATGCTTCATTTCTCACAGTACTTTAATAGTACCATACAAGTACTACATATCAAATTGAAGGTAATTTAATATCAATTACAGTGCTTGCAAATATTTTTTGATTTTTCATTAAACAAGTTCATAATACTTGAAAATACAAACATATACCAAAATTTAACTAAATCACACGTTTGACGCTTCATTTCCTATAGTACTTTATAGTACCATGCAAGTACCATATATAATATTAAAGGTAATTTAATGTGTAATACAGTACTTGTAAAGAGTTTTCTGTTTTTTCATTAAACAAGCTTATAATACTTGAAAATATAAAAATGTTCCAAAATTTAACCAAATCAGATGTTTGATGCTTCATTTCTCACAGTACTTTAATAGTACCATACAAGTACTACATATCAAATTGAAGGTAATGTAATGTTAATTACAGTACTTGCGAATATATTTGATTTTTCATTAAACAAGTTCATAATACTTGAAAATACAAAAATATACCAAAATTTAACTAAATCACACGTTTGACGCTGCATTTCCTATAGTACTTTAATAGTACCATACAAGTACCACATATAATATTAAAGGTAATTTAATGTGTAATACAGTACTTGTAAAGAGTTTTTAGTTTTTCATTAAACAAGCCTATAATACTTGAAAATATAACAATATTCCAAAATTTAACTAAATCAGATATTTGATGCTTCATTTCTCACAGTACCTTAATAGTACCATACAAGTACTACATATCAAATTGAAGATAACTTAATGTCAATTACAGTACTTGCGAATATTTTTTGATTTTTCATTAAACAAGTTCATAATACTTGAAAATACATAAATATACCAAAATTTAACTAAATCACACGTTTGACGATTCATTTCCTATAGTACTTTAATAGTACCATGGAAGTACTATATATAAAATTAAAGGTAATTTAATGTGTAATACAGTACTTGTGAATATTTTTGGTTTTACATTAAACAACCCTATAATACTTGCAAATATAAAAATATTCCAAAATTTAACCAAATCAGATGTTTGATGCTTCATTTCTCACAGTACTTTAATAGTACCATACAAGTACTACATATCAAATTGAAGGTAATGTAATGTTAATTACAGTACTTGCGAATATTTTTTGATTTTTCATTAAGCAAGTTCATAATACTTGAAAATACAAAAATATACCAAAATTTAACTAAATCACACGTTTGACACTTCATTTCCCATAGTACTTTAATAGTACCATGCAAGTACTACATATAATATTAAAGGTAATTTAATGTGTAATACAGTACTTGTAAATAGTTTTTGGTTTTTCATTAAATAAGCCTATAATACTTGAAAATATAAAAATATTCCAAAATTTAACCAAATCAGATGTTTGATGCTTCATTTCTCAGAGTACTTATATAGTACCATACAAGTACTACATATCAAATTGAAGATAATTTAATGTCAATTACAGTACTTGCGAATATTTTTTGATTTTTCATTAAGCAAGTTCATAATACTTGAAAATACAAAAATATACCAAAATTTAACTAAATCACACGTTTGACGCTTTATTTCCTATAGTACTTTAATAGTACCATGCAAGTACTACATATAAAATTAAAGGTAATTTAATGTGTAATACAGTACTTGTAAAGAGTTTTTGGTTTTTCATTAAACAAGCATATAATACTTGAAAATATAAAAATATTCCAAAATTTAACTAAATCAGATGTTTGATGCTTTATTTCTCACAGTACTTTAATAGTACCATACAGGACCTACATATCAAATTGAAGTTAATTTAATGTCAATTACAGTACTTGCGAATATTTTTTTATTTTTCATTAAACAAGTTGAAAATACAAAAATATACCAAAATTTAACTAAATCACACGTTTGACACTTCATTTCCCATAGTACTTTAATAGTACCATGCAAGTACCACATATAATATTAAAGGTAATTTAACGTGTAATACAGTACTTGTAAATAGTTTTTGGTTTTTCATTAAATAAGCCTATAATACTTGAAAATATAAAAATATTCCAAAATTTAACCAAATCAGATGTTTGATGCTTCATTTCTCAGAGTACTTATATAGTACCTTACAAGTACTACATATCAAATTGAAGATAATTTAATGTCAATTACAGTACTTGCGAATATTTTTTGATGTTTCATTAAGCAAGTTCATAATACTTGAAAATACAAAAATATACCAAAATTTAACTAAATCACACGTTTGACGCTTCATTTCCTATAGTACTTTAATAGTACCATGCAAGTACCACACATAATATTAAAGTTAATTTAATGTGTAATACAGTACTTGTAAATCGTTTTTGGTTTTTCATTAAACAAGCCTATAATACTTGAAAATATAAAATTATTCCAAAATTTAACCAAATCAGATATTTGATGCTTCATTTCTCACAGTACTTTAATAGTACCATACAAGTACTACATATCAAATTGAAGGTAATTTAATGTCAATTATAGTACTTTCGAATATTTTTTGATTTTTCATTAAACAAGTTCATAATACTTGGAAATATAAAAATATACCAAAATTTAACTAAATCACACGTTTGACGCTTCATTTCCTATAGTACTTTAATAGTACCCTGGAAGTACTATATATAAAATTAAAGGTAATTTAATGTGTAATACAGTACTTGTGAATATTTTTGGTTTTACATTGAACAACCCTATAATACATGAAAATATAAAAATATTCCAAAATTTAACTAAATCAGATGTTTGATGCTTCATTTCTCACAGTACTTTAATAGTATCATGCAAGTACTACATATCAAATTGAAGGTAATTTAATGTCAATTACAGTACTTACGAATAGTTTTTGATTTTTCATTAAACAAGCTCATAATACTTGAAAATACAAAAATATACTAAAATTTAACTAAATCACACGTTTGACGTTTCATTTCCTATAGTACTTTAATAGTACCATGCAAGTACCATATATAAAATTAAAGGTAATTTAATGTGTAATACATTACTTGTGAATATTTTTGGTTTTTCATTAAACAAGCCTATAATACTTACTAAAATATAAAAATATTCCAAAATTTAACCAAATTAGATGTTTGATACTTCATTTCTCACAGTACTTTAATAGTACCATACAAGTACTACATATCAAATTGAAGGTAATTTAATGTCAATTACAGTACTTGCGAATATATTTTGATTTTTCATTAAACAAGTTCATAATACATGAAAATACAAAAATGTACCAAAATTTAACTAAATCACACGTTTGACGCTTCATTTCCTATAGTACTTTAATAGTACCATGCAAGTACCACATATAATATTAAAGGTAATTTAATGTGTAATACAGTACTTGTGAAGAGTTTTTGGTTTTTCATTAAACGAGCCTATAATACATGAAAAAATGAAAATATTCTAAAATTTAACCAAATCAGATGTTTGATGCTTCATTTCTCACAGTACTTTAATAGTACCATACAAGTACTACATATCAAATTGAAGGTAATTTAATGTTAATTACAGTACTTGCGAATATTTTTTGATTTTTCATTAAGCAAGTTCATAATACTTGAAAATACAAAAATATACCAAAATTTAACTAAATCACACGTTTGACGCTTTATTTCCTATAGTACTTTAATAGTATCATGTAAGTACTATATATATAATTAAAGGTAATTTAATGTGTAATACAGTACTTGTGAATATTTTTGGTTTTACATTAAACAAGCCTATAATACTTGAAAATATAAAAATATTCCAAAATTTAACCAAATCAGATGTTTGATGCTTCATTTCTCACAGTACTTTAATAGTATCATGCAAGTACTACATATCAAATTGAAGGTAATTTAATGTCAATTCCAGTACCTGCGAATAGTTTTTGATTTTTCATTAAACAAGCTCATAATACTTGAAAATATAAATATGTTCCGAAATTAAACTCAATTACATGATTGATTCTTGATTTCCTACAGTACTTTAGTAGTACCATGCAAGTAGTACATATCAAATTGCATATAATTTAATATTGAATTCCATTAATAGGTATAATTTTTGATATTTTATTAACCAATGGCGTAGTACTAAAAAATACGATATATATATATATATATATATATATATATATATATATATAGTGCCGTCTTAAAAGTTCATTGGGGCTTGGGTATCATATATGGACTTTAGAATACAGGCTTATAAATTCGAACGAATTTAATAGATCTACTTTTTGTTTCTTCTTGTTGAAAGTGTTTGATGCGTCTTCTAAACTACAATCAGGCATTTTCGCTGGCAACCTAATGGACTTTGGTTCGTACGAACAATGCGTTTCAGTCCACACCAACACCGAGTCTGGAGAAATAAAAGGCAAACAGTGCGTGATACGAATTCAACCGTCCATAGATGTGGTGAAGAAAATTTTGTCGTTCCGAAATATTTCAGAGAGGGTAAGCTTAATTATTACTAATTGTAGAGAATCAAGCAGTATTTATTTCTGCTACATTTCATTGATTGTTAGTAAAATGCAAAAAAATTAATCATAAGATAATTTAAAAAACGTTCCACATTCACTCATAAAAATTAGTGTGATAATAGCAAACTACTACCAATGTTTACCTTCCTACAGCCTACAGCATTGCTATGTATGTAGGCTGAAGGTATTGTCAGTATTGTTATCGCGAACAATTTCAACTTTCATGACTAATATAGTAGAAATATACTATTTTTGAAAAATATGTGTATAACTCAGTGGTCGAGTTGTTAGAGGCGTCGTCCATCTCGTACTGAGCATTGGGGAGTCTGAGTCCGAACGCCATCCGGGCGAATTTTAGCGTATTACCTTTTTCAGAGTTTTTTTTTTTAGCAGTTAAGGTAAATACCGGGCGATTAAATTCCTCTGAGCTTCTCAGTTTATCGATCAACTGGTCACCGCGTTCGTATGATTTAACACCTCTGGACTATTTTCTTTGGGGGTATGTGAAGTCATACGTATCTACACTAATAAGCCAGAGACTATTGACCACTTGGAAGCCAACATTCGATACGTTATTACCGAAATTCGACCACAAATGCTGCGAAGAGTGATCGCAAATTGAATCGAAAGATTACCCCAATTATGCACCGACAGATTACGCCAATTATGCACCAGCCGCGGAGGCCAAAACTCCGAAATCATATTTAAACATTTATGGCATGAAATCATCTTTCAAAAAAGTCACATTTGTGGCCATTAATATGATTGATTTTTCTGTGTTTTATTTAGTTTTAAAGTTTTATGCCTCGAAATAAAACACCCTTCTTATCCATAAATAATAATACAATATAAAAATAATGTTAGATGTCAGATTTTGCTTAAATGTTCAGCTCGCTTTCTCAGCCGATTTCCATAATTCGAACTCAGACTCCCCAATGCTCAGTATGAGCTCTAACTCTAAACGTTAATAGCATAATGTTATCTTTCAAAAAAAGTTATATTCGGGGCCATTAAAAATATTTTCCGTATTGTATTTAAATTCAAAGTTCTACACCTCGAAATGAAACACCTTTTATAAGACTTATATAAAACAATATATTTCTTTTAATGCTTGTAGCGTTTTGAAGTTGTCAGGAATAGCATGGAAGGTGTAAGCCTATGGTGGTCTGTCTGCGTCCCACACACATGTAATCGCGTGGACGTGCTCACACATTTTAATAAAACGATCACGTCCCTGTCGGAAGGATTAGATTTGGATATTAGTTTAAATGAACTTGATTGTGCGACGAAGGAAATCCCCTCTGCTTATTCCACAGGTGAATTAGCCGTCATGTAAGTTATTTTCATTCAAATTAAAACAAATGATAATGTTCAATTAAAATCTACATACATACATCAATTTCTGTTTTCGCATTATAACGTCCTTAAGGTATACTGTTTTAATAAAAGGTTTAGTTTTTGTTTTGGGTGATAATAATGGACTGCATGAAAACACATTTTTCTGCGTTTATTTGATACAAAGCGTAGTTTATTGTAATACAAATGTGAAATATGTGTAAAAATGATGACAACTAACCCCCTAGGAGGAAAGTTAAACGCCATCTGGCGATACCACATCAATTAGCAATGCACACCCATATGGTAATAACCGTCAACATGCTCATGCCATCAGGATCACCGGGTAGTGCCCTCTATGGAATAATATTCCAACAGAGTGCTTGAGATATCAGCACAAAGCCAATCTTATAAAACATATAAGTGTGAATTCACCTCTTAGCAATCTATATACCTATCTAGATTTCGATCTTATTAGATCTCATCAATGTAGCTCAGCTAGTGAGGATGAATTCACACAATATCTCGAGTGGTTATATACAAATATAATACAACTAACCCCCTAGGAGGAAAGTTAAACGCCATCTGGCGACACCACATCAATTAGCAATGCACACCCATATGGTAATAACCGTCAACATGCTCTTGCCACCAGGATCACCGGATAGTGCCCTCTATAGACTAATATTCCTGATGGCATGGGCATATTGACGGTTATTACCATATGGGTGTCCATTGCTAATTGATGTGGTGCCGCCTGATGGCGTTTAACTTTCCTCCTAGGGGGTTAGTTGTATCATTTTTGTATATAACCACTCGAGATATTGTGTGAATTAATCCTTACTACTCAAGCTACACTGATGAGATCTAATAAAATCAAAATCTAGATATGTAGATTGCTAAGAGGTGGATTCACGTTTATTATGTGAAATATGTGTCTTAATATTGGATTCGTACTGCTTGGGTGTCCACTTGAGCAAGCCAACCGTAACCACGGGCTCAATGGACTTGGGGGCAAGCCTTCATATATCACATATTCAATAATCCGCTAGTATTTTTTATGCATAGGGTCACATTATTTTTAGTACACGACACAGAGATATATACTTAAAACGGTCCTGCATTTGAGAAGGCGTGGATGGAAAAAATGTGTGAAATCACCTCTCACTATATGCAACCTTAATTGCTTTATATTGGCGGCAAAAGTTTTATTAATTTGCTACAGTGGTAAAAAGTAAGCATGCCGTTATTTCACTGTTCTATTGTTTCAGTAAATCGTTAAATTTGCCTTCAATTGTTATACTATAAGCTATTTAGTTGAAGTACACTTTACTTCCTTTTTTGCCAATATTTCGTAGTTAAAACAGCTACTTCATCAGGGCTCAGCTACAAATTAGGTATTCATATGTTAAAAATTAACTATAATAAATTATAAGTTATAATAGCTAGCTAATTTTTAACATATGTATATCTAATTTGTAGCCGATCCCTGATATTGGCAAAAAAGGAAGTAAAGTGTACTTCAAGTTTCTATTTTACCGATATTTATCACTATTATAATTCTTCATGTGGCGGATTTATTTTTTATTTTAGGGCAAAATTGTATTAAGATTTTTTAGTAGGCTGAAAATTATTTATCCAACGCGCTAAAGCTGATTTTTATTGGACGATTTTCATTTAGTTTTGTTTCACTTCTTCGTAATTACCGCCAAAACCGTATACTTTTTATAACAATATTTTTTCGTAATTTTCTTTGGATTGAATATACCTACAAAATGAAATCAAGAACAACTCTCTATCATGAAACAAAATTTTCCAAGTTCGAATAATTTGCCAAGCTCTGTAGCTTTACCGGTTCCATTTGAAACAATCTGAACATTTTTTCCGCCATCTAGACTATATTTTAAATTCAGTGTCATGTCACTGTTATGACGACCAATGCATTGATGCAACGGAGGATAGTTTTGGCATTTTTTCCGATATTTATCACTTTTCAAATTAAATTTGTAACGGGTTTATCTTTCGTTTTTGGAAAAAAAATGTTCTAAGACTTTTTAGTTGGTTAAAAATTTTATATCCAATAAGCTAAAGATGATTTTTATTGGACGATTTTCATTTAATTTTTATTCACTTCTTCGGATTTACCGTCAAAACGGTACACTTTTTATAACAGGATTTTTTGGCAATTTTCGTTGGAATTAATACACCTACAAAATGAGATCAAGCATAATTCTCTATCATGAAACAAAATTTTCCAAGTTCAAAGAATTTGCTGTGTAGCTTTACCGGATTTATTTGAAACAATCTCAACATTTTTTCCCGCCATCTAGACTATATTTCAAATCACATGACTTTCAGTTTCAGTGTCATGTCACTGTTACGACCCCAGATTTTACGCAACGGTATAGCTTTATTTTACCGATTTTTTTATCACTTTTTAAATTAAATTTGTGACTGGTTTATCTTTCGATTTAGGGGAAAATTGTGCTAAGACTTTTTAATTGGTAGAAAACATTCTATCCAATAGGGTAATGATTATTTTTATTGGACGATTTTCATTTTATTTTTATTCACTTCTTCGGATTTACCGCCAAAACGGTCCACTTTTTATAGCAATGTTTTCTGGTAATTTTCTTTGGAATTAGAATA
Source organism: Lordithon lunulatus (assembly GCA_963942505.1). NCBI lineage: Eukaryota > Metazoa > Arthropoda > Insecta > Coleoptera > Staphylinidae > Lordithon > Lordithon lunulatus. The sequence continues at coordinate 38,319,423 of OZ012671.1, forward strand.
TCTACAAAATGAGATCAAACATAACTCTCCATCATAAAATTAAATTTTCCAAGTTCAAAAAACTTGCCAAGCGCTGTAGCTTTACCGGTTCTATATGAAACAATCTCAATATTTCCCCGCCATCTAGACTATATTTCAAATCATATGACTTAGTTTAAGTGTCATGTCACTGTTATAATGACCCCTGCTTTGACGAAACGGAGGATAGTTTGGCAATTTTACCGATTTTTTATCACTTTTTAAATTAAACTTGTGACGGGTTTATCTTTTGTTTTAGGGGAGAATTGTACTAACACTTTTTATTTAGTACAAAATTTTCTATCCAATAGGCTAGAGTTTATTTTTATTGAACAATTTTTATTTTATTTTTATTCACTTCTTCGGCTTTACCGCCAAAACGGTCCACTTTTCATAGCAATGTTTTCTGGTAATTTTCTTTGGAATTAGAATACCTACAAAATGAGATCTAACACAACTCTCTGTCATGAAAAAATATTTTCCAAGTTAAAAAAATTTGCCAAACTCTGTAGCTTTACCGGTTCCATTTGAAACAATTTCGACATTTTTCTCGCCATCTAGACTATATTTTAAATCATATGAGTCAGTTACAGTGTCATGTCACTATTATGACGACCCCTGCTTTGACACAACGGAGGATAGTTTTGACAATTTTACTGATTTTTATTACTTTTCAAATTAAATTTGTGACGCGTTTATCTTTCGTTATAGAGAAAAATTGTACTAAGACGTTTTATTTGGTGGAAAATTTTCTATCCAATAGGCTAACGTTTATTTTTATCGAACAATTTTCATTTAATTTTTATTCACTTCTTCATATTTAATGTCAAAACGATACACTTTTTATAACAATGTTTTCCGCAATTTTCTTTGGAATTAATATACCTACAAATTGAGATCAAGTACAACTGTCTATCATATAACAACATTTTTCAAGTACAAATAATTTGCCAAGCTTTGTACCTTTACCGGATCTATTTGAAACAATCCCAACATGTTTCCCGCCATCTAGACTATATTTCGAATAAAATGACTTTGTTCCAGTGTCTTGTCACTTCTAGGACGACCCCTGCTTTGACGCAACGGAGGATAATTTTGTTAACGTTAACGGAATTTTTTTGAAATGTTGCATTTATGCTTGTTGCAGCTTTGCCAAACATAAAGGACATTAAAGACATTAATAGATTTAAAAAAGAATACAAAGAACACATGATAGAAAACAAATAAAAGACCAATAAACGGAAAACAAAGAAAATCAAGGACACAAAACACAAATCTAACCAAAACCAAAACTTAACAATCAGAACTCGTTTTTGGAGACAGAAAGGGAGTTTGTAGGAAGAAAACAACCATTACAACACAATATTATTATATTTGTTTCTCAAACAAAAACAATCATCAGGTGATTTATGAAATATGTCTTCTATTTCAGGATTTTCTTAGCAGTGCATTTATTCATAGTGGTAGTGTGTACAACGATTGATGTATGGACTGGTGATGGTAAAAAGAACCATATATAAATTTCAGTTTTATTATTTTACTTATTTTTATTTACTATTTTTTAGTGATGAAAAATAAAATAATTGGTATATTTTCTGCATATTCCAATATCATATACCTCGCATCTCACAGGGAGGAAGATACTTTGGGTTGCCTTCATGGTATCCGATTTCTAAATATAATTTACGTCGCCTTCGGACATAGATATCTGATGGCATTGTTTTTCCCATCAGTAAACTCATTGGATGTACTAAATGTAAGCATGATAGATTTTTATTATAGATTATAACTAAATGAAATTCCCGTCGTCCTACGAGTGATGAATCAATTACCTCGACCCTCTAGAGAGTTTTCCTATACTTTTCCTAGCTTATTAGGGTGGTGCAGCATTAAACGCCATTTAGTTGAAGTACACTTTACTTCCTTTTTTTTGCCAATATTTCATAGCTAAAACAGCTACTTCATCAGGGCTCGGAGTATGTGAAATTAGCTGTAGAGATGTTACATGCAACCCACAAATGGTAGCTGCAGGAATATAATTCTTTAGAGAAATGGCTGACGATGACTAATTTAGACTCGATCCATAAACAACGTCAAACTTTATATTTATATATATATACCAACCAAACTACACCAGTCCACTATTTCAAATGGCATGAACTCTGCACTACACTATTATTCATTCTATAATTGAATCAATTTCATTTATTATTTTAAACTTAATTTTAAAAATATATAGGGAATAATGTAGTGTAGAGTTCAAGCCATTTGAAATAGTGGACGGGTGTAGTTTGGTTGGTAGGGGCCACCCGCCCACCCCACCTACGCTCGCATAGTTTTTTCCATTAGATAACGCTGTTCTTGGAATGGTTTAAACAATATAAAACGTCTGTATCCATTGAAAAAACTATATATATATATATATATATATATATATATATATATATATTATCTATTTGCCTTTTACCTTTCGATATAGGTATATTTTTATACGGAAAATATTTTCATATACAAAATAAGACACTACCGAGGTAACGTTCTCATCCACTAAATTCTAGCAGCGGTGAAATGTTAGATTTAATTTGTTTTTTAATATTTGTTGAACTAAGCAAGCCCACGGACTGATAACTCTGTAATAACACTTAATCATTATAAAACGAGAGGTGTTTTTTTAAATATTCTGCTGTTTGTTTTAGTGGCTTCTGGAATATCCAAGCACTTTAATAATCGGTGGAACCGTATCGGTGGACACGTTCTTTGTGATTAGTGGACTTTTGGTATCGTTCAACTTCTTTAACCAAATGTCTGCAGGGGGAAATTTCAATATATTCCTGTTTTATATCCATCGCTACTTAAGACTAACACCCTCATATGCAGTAGTCATAGCAATTGTTGCTACATCGGGACATCGATTTGGCTCTGGTCCACTGTGGAATAAAATTTCAGCGTCCGTTGTGAAACCTTGCCAGTACTTTTGGTGGAGTGCATTGTTGCAAGTGCAGAACTATACAAATCCTAAACACATTGTTAGTAAGACATTGATATTACCGTATTGTAAAGTCGACTTAATTATAAGAAAATATATAGTAGCTCATGACTCAACAATAATTGTAGCATATCATATGAAGAGTACAAGGCAGAAAAGGGGAATGTCGGTGTAACTCTAGAAAACCAAAGTTCATAAATATATTCAATATAGATATAGATATATAGATATATAGATATATAGATATATAGATATATAGATATATAGATATATAGATATATAGATATATAGATATATAGATATATAGATATATAGATATATAGATATATAGATATATAGATATATAGATATATAGATATATAGATATATAGATATATAGATATAGATATAGATATAGATATAGATATAGATATAGATATAGATATAGATATAGATATAGATATAGATATAGATATAGATATAATGTCAGTGTAACTCTAGAAAACCAAATTTCATGTTTAGAGCACATTTATATATGCTTGGTTTTCTAAAGTTACACTGACATTCCCCCTTTCTGCCTTGTACTCTTCATATGTTAATGGACTTGTCTTGGAATTCGTGAATATATCACTTTTTACTTCTATTTCTTAAATATCTCATAACTTTTTCAGTGTATTCTGCAAACCTGGTATTTAAGTTGTGACATGCTATATTATTTACTCTCGCCATGCTTACTATACCCTCTATGGAAGTGGAGAGTGTTTGGAATTATTAACATCTGCATTGTTTTTACTTTATCAATTGGTATTAATTTCTGGCTAGCTTGGATTAATCACTACAAGGCTGGAATGATGATCGAGTAATTAATTTTGGCATTGATCTCAAATTTAGTTATAGTATTTGCATTTTTGTAGCAACAACTTGACCCGCTCCACATATTTTACCAAGTATTATATTGCGCCGCATGTGCGCGCTTCTCCTTATATTATTGGAATCGTTTTTGGATACATTCTGCATCTCACCAGGAACTTTAATATAAAAATGAAGACATCTGTATTAGTTCTGGGGTGGTCTGCTAGTATAACATCTTTAGTCGGTGTTATTTTAATGAATCAGCATTATCAAGAGGAGACACACGTTTATAGTAGACTCGAGGAGAGTATGTATCTTGCAATAAGTCGATCAGTGTGGTCATTGGGGATCATGTGGATTATTTGGGCATGCAGAAATGGACATGGAGGTATTACAAAATTAATATTTAATGTTTATTTTACTCTATTTTCTATTTGTAGGTCTTATTAACACCTTCCTATCAGCTCATATTTTCGAAGTAATGGGCCGAATGGTTTATTCCATATTTTTGGTACACTTGACGTTTCAATTCTTTATCAATGCGGCTTTAAAACTGCCGATTTACTTCTCTAATTTAAACTCGGTATGTTAATATTCTATTTGGCAATTACAGGAAATATACAATTGTTGAATCCAGCTCAGTGGCCGAGTAGTTAGAGACGTCGTCCATCTCGTACTGACCATTGGGGGAAAAGAGTTCGATCCCCAGCAGAGAGCAAATTTTCGCGAATCACAGTTTTTCAGAGGTTTTCTGTGAAGTTAAGGTAAATAGCGGGTGATTAAACTCCTCTGAGCTTCTCTCTTGACCGGCGGAAAAGCCTCACGGCTGATAGCCCTATACAGATAGAAGTTTTTTTTTACAACCATTGATTAATCATCACATTGGATTGAGGTGGGGAATCTTAGTAAAACACTCGGGATTCTACCCCGGATAGTGTTGCCCTTTAGGGCGGAACTCCTAGCTAAACCTCACCTCCACCTATCGAAGCTGGGACCGCTCGCGCATTATATCAAGCTGCGGGACATTTTCTCTCAGCTAGTCAATGCCATGTCGCTGCTGCCCTTATCGTTCCTTCTCTTTCGTCCACTATCACACACGTCACGGTGATAGTGGACGAAAGACGAAAGTCTGACCATGAGCCTCTTAATGGGCCTGTTAAGTTATTGCCATACTTATCAGTCTCATTATATTATATTATCTCATTGGTGTTCAACAACAGCCTTGGACTGAACCTACTAGATTCAAGACCAGCACAAACGCTATAATGGTCTAGTGACTCTCCGGAGGCGGTCCGTGGCGCAGTGACCTAAGGCGATGGTCTGAAGCCATTGCGTACGGAACGTTGGTGGTTCGAATCCACCGCTAGTCGGGAATTTTTCCACAAAGAATTAACCCGGCTAGCATATTCATGGATGTTGTATGAGGCACAATAGGGCCGTGAAGGGCCGCAGTGCACACAGCCCAGGGGCGGGGGCTGTACTCACCATAAAAACTCTCGATACTAATCTAGGTGATGATTTATCAATGTTACAACTTTAAAAAAAAGAAACTTCTATCTTTTCCGCCGGTCAAGAGAGAAGCTCAGAGGAGTTTAATCACCCGGTATTTACCTTAACTTCACAAAAAAACCTCTGAAAACCTATGAAAGGTGATTCGCGAAAACTCGGTCCACCCGCTGGGATCGACCAATGCTCAGTACGAGACGGAAGAGGCCTCTTACCACTCGGCCACTTATATTCCCTGAATATTTCATTATTTCTATATTCATTTGTTTAGGTGCATAGGGGATTAGGTGATGTTGGAACGTCCCTACTAATAGGCGTTTTTCTTACAGTTCTAATAGAATATCCGTTTGTACGAGCCTCAACACTACTCTTCAAAATGGGTAAGTTACATAAGAGTCAGATTGTGATCGTTTTCAGTATTGTTCAAACTTTCAGGAAAAAACAAAAAAATCAAACCAGTTGACGAAAGGGAGAATCATGAAAAGGAATAGCACCAAAATGATTAAAACTTTATTAATCAAGAAAGTGTAATGACACTATTAAAAATATCTTCGTCTTCGTCTGTCTTTATTATTGGTCTAGACCTGTTTTTCTTTCTATCCTGCACTACACTACTTAGTTGGGGGGGTGATCCTTAAATAAACACATTGCTGGTGTCTTCAACTTGTTTGAGCGTAGTTCCTACATTCCATCCCCACCCCATGTAAAACATTGACTTTCACAAGATACTTTTCCTAAGTGTCTATAGCCACGTTAAGAATATCTTGTAAATGAATAACAATGATACTTTAAGTTATAATTTGCATAAAAAAAATAGAAGTCGCGCTGTGATAACTAACATGGCCAATTTCAGCCCCAATATCTTCAAATGATATCAAACCGCGCGGAATTAGTTTTGGTCTCACATGTACATTCAGATCTCGAAAATGAAAATTCTTCAAAATTAACTGAATTCATGTATGAAAAAAAAACCTGTTCAATAACTCTGTAGTTTGAGTCTATCTAACTAAAATAAACCTCAAAACATTTTATATCTGTATCTATTTGTAATTTGTATGATATATAATATGGTGCCAATAATTAGAATTATATATATATATATATATATATATATATATATATATATATATATATATAATTCTAATTATTGGCACCATATTATATATCATACAAATTACAAATAGATATAGATATAAAATGTTTTCAGGTTTATTTTAGTTAGATAGACTCAAACTACTGATACTATATATATATATATATATATATATATATATATATATATACTCGTGTATTTAGCCATAAATATATTGAATTTAATTAATAAAACAAATAAAGAAATAAAGTGTTACGATAGATATCAGATTAAATATGATTATAACTAGTTGGTTATAAATATATTTAGGGCTAGTTCTACAATTGATATTTAACTGGAGAATAAGGCTATTCGTGGAATAAGTATGAAATATTATGTCAAACTTATTCCGCGAATAGCCTTATTATCCAGTTAAATGTCAATTGTAGAAACCTTAGGGCCGGTTCTACAATTGATATTTAAGGCGAATCTTCGAAAATGTCGTGCGAGGATTCCAGCTAAAAATCTATCCCAAAAACGCATAGTGAGATTAACGAAACTGCTTCTACTTTTTTTGCGGAGTGTATAAGCCGTCGCCCCAGGAAAAATCGGAGGGGTGTGCACCGAGAAATAAATTACGAAATAATGGAGCATTTTATGATAAATTGCGCGGATGACTATACATTATGCTACTGTACTTAAGCATTATCAAATTGTATTTATCAAAACTTGAAATATGAAACTACCATCTCTTGGAGGAATCTCTTTTGAATTTTGATTACTAATCGGAGTAAATATATACTTTTCTGAAGCAAATATTCACTACTTTTGCATATTTTTTACAACTATTTCGAGACAAAAAATTAACATGTTCGTCCCAACAAAGTATCAAATCATCCCTAGACTTGTGAAATATCCAAAAATATTTTCAGAAAATTATAAACTGTTGACTAGAAAAGTCCGGGCGATTAGGTCAATATTGGACCGTGTTTCGTCTTCCGAGATTCGCCTTAATCGGAGAATAAGGCTATTCGTGGAATAAGTTTTAGATATTGATGCAAATATCTCAAATTTATTCCACGGATAGCCTTATTCTTCAGTTAAATATCAATTGTAGAACCGGCCCTAAATCTGATATCTTAGTCTGATATCTATCTTCATTGATGATTTCTTGCTTACACACAACATTAACATTAAGTTTATTGAAAGGTAATTATAAAAAAAAAACAATATTTTTCATATTTAAAAAATATATTAACTATATAAATTAATTGAAAAGACGAAAATCTTAATATACATGTGATTAAGCCCGCTCACCATCGTCAAGGTACTAATTCGTCGAGCAGGAAAGGATTGGTTAGGCAGGAAAGGATATTTAAGGCAATCTAAAAATGTAATTGGAGAGTTTGGAATGACGGGATTGTTTTCTATTGTCGTCAAAGCTAACGTAAGCATCAACTATTACCGTGAGTTATAGACCTAACATTCTCAAAACTTCAAGTAAAGCATAAAATTAACATCCAATGTCGTCAAAGCTAAACGTAAGCCCTAACTGTTTGGCGAGTTATTGGTTTGGTTTAATAAGAATGCACATCGTCAAAAATGATCACCACTCTGCATGAGCACCTCAGGTTCAAGCCATGTCACGTAACTGACGAGCTTTTGTCTCAATACAAATGATCGGCTACACGAAGACCCAAGAGCTTGAGTTTTTAAAGCTACCCGAAGTCCTTGGGTTCAAGCCACACCAAGATAACAAGAACAAAACGGAAATCGCGGACTACAAGTTAACGGCCGAAAATTTATTAAATGTTTTTGTAGTGCAATACAAGACAAGTAAATACAGTGTGGTTGGCAGGCAGCATGATTTCAAATCAAAGTTATCTTGTATCAAACAAGTTGATTATTTAGTGAAAAAATTTAATACAAATAACAAAGTTATGTTGATGTTAAATGAAAAAATTGAAACAAAAATATGTTACATTGATAATTCTTAATGAAAAATTGATTTCAAAAATATATTACGTTGATAATTCTTTGAAATCAAAAATATGTTACGTTGATAATTCTTAATGAAAAATTGAAATTAAAAATATGTTACATTGATAATTATTAATGAAAAATTAAAATCAAAAATACGTTACGTTGATAATTCTTAATGAAAAATTGAAATCAATAATATGTTACATTGATAATTTTTAATGAAAAATTGATTTCAAAAATATATTACGTTGATAATTCTTTGAAATCAAAAATATGTTACGTTAATAATTCTTAATGAAAAATTGATTTCAAAAATATATTACGTTGATAATTCTTTGAAATCAAAAATATGTTACGTTGATAATTCTTAATGAAAAATTGAAATTAAAAATATGTTACATTGATAATTATTAATGAAAAATTAAAATCAAAAATATGTTACGTTGATAATTTTTAATGAAAAATTGAAATCAAAAATATGTTGCATTGATAATTCTTAATGAAAAATTGATTTCAAAAATATATTGATAATTCTTTGAAATCAAAAATATGTTACGTTGATAATTCTTAATGAAAAATTGAATTGAAATCAAATATATTTTACGTTGATATTCATGATCATTAAGAATGAAAAATTGAAATCAAAAATATGTTACATTGATAATTGTTAATGAAAAATTGATTTCAAAAATATATTACGTTGATAATTCTTTGAAATCAAAAATATGTTACGTTGATAATTCTTAATAAAAAAATTGAAATTAAAAATATGTTACATTGATAATTATTAATGAAAAATTAAAATCAAAAATATGTTGCATTCACAATTCTTAATGAAAAATTGAATTCAAAAATATATTGATAATTCTTTGAAATCAATAATATGTTACGTTGATAATTCTTAATGAAATTATTAAAAAGAAAATGATTTAGATTGAAAACTAGTTTAATTTAAAGCTGCTATTGTTGCCAAAGTTAGTACAATACCTAGGATAAATAAAAATAATATAAAATAATAGCGACGACACCATTAGATAATCCGCCTATGAAATTTAATACAAATATTGTAATTCAATAAAAAAATATTAAAATCTAAGGTGTTATAAGCGAAACGATTCGGTTTTTTTTTGCGCAACTAAATTCCCTTCCCTAAATATTATATATTCATAATCTAAAACATATAGGGACCCTGAAAAGAAATGGATTAGGCTGAAAGAGAAGTTTTATTAGACATCCTAATTTGATCTGACCTACTTGCGCAACGCGATCGCGACCCGTGATTCAAAAAGCACTCACTACTTCGTTGCGGGGATCACTCACGTTAGGAGAACACCCCGTTGATGTCTTCTGTTTTCTTCAGCGGTGCTCCCCCATTCCATCTCCAGCCCATGTAAAGCACTGACTTTAGTTTGGTAAGCAACACCCTAATTTGAAACTACTAACACTCGCGGGATCCTAACGTGGTTAAAGAACGCGGACTTATCACTTCATTTTTAAATACGGTTTGCAAATAAAAAGCTAAAACTCGCACTGTAACACCTGTAACAATAGAAATTGGATGTGAGTTATTTTGTTTCGAAAAAAAAATGTAAAGGTCGTTTTAGACGAGACAATTTCTTGACTCAAAAGTTAGTCAAGATGCGAGACAATCTAAATTGTTTCGTATCATACAGCAAATTATTTGAAATATTGAATTGGATAGTAGATCGAATGGAGAAATATAATACGTTCTATTTGTCAAGGACAAATTGAATGGCAGGAGGATATATGAATTCATTTCTTGAACAACTTTTGAGCTAAGAAATTGTCTTGTCTAAAACGACCTTAACATACTAAATATGTATGTATGGTTGGTTTGAAATACTTACATTGCCCCTGTAACGATTCCGCCTCTATCTTCCTTCATGGTTGTAGAATGGAACTGCATTCGTTTCAGGGTGCAAATCACCTACGCGGTTGTTTTAAGTTTCGGAACGCGGCTGAATCAAATTGTCGCACGAGATTGATTTAAATTTTCGAACGCGATTGATTCAAGTTTTCCAACGCGATTGATTCAAATTTCCGAACGCGATTGAATCAAGTTATGAATCTCGATTGATTCAAGTTTTGGAACGCGATTGATTCAAGTTTTCGAACGCGATTGATTCAAATTTCCGAACGCGATTGAATCAAATTACGAATCGCGAATGAATGAAGTTAGGAATCGCAATTGATTCAAGTTTACGAACGCGATTGATTCAAATTACGAATCGCGAATGATTCAAATTTCCGAACGCAATTGAATCAAGTTAGAGATCGCGATTGATTCAAGTTTTCGAATGCGATTGATTCAAATTTCCGAACGCGATTGAATCAAATTTCCGATCGCGATTGAATCAAGTTAGGAATCGCGATTGATTCAAGTTTTCGAACGCGATTGATTCAAATTTCCGAATGCGATTGAATCAAATTTCCGAACGCGATTGAATCAAGTTAGGAATCGCGATTGATTCAAGTTTTCGAACGCGATTGATTCAAATTTCCGAACGCGATTGAATGAAGTTAGGAATCGCGATTGATTCAAGTTTTCGAACGCGATTGATTCAAATTTCCGAATGCGATTGAATCAAATTTCCGAACGCGATTGAATCAAGTTAGGAATCGCGATTGATTCAAGTTTTCGAACGCGATTGATTCAAATTTCCGAACGCGATTGAATGAAGTTAGGAATCGCAATTGATTCAAGTTTACGAACGCGATTGATTCAAATTTCCGAACGCGATTGAATCAAGTTAGGAATCGCGATTGATTCAAATTTCCGAACGCGGTTGAATCAAGTTAGGAATCGTGATTGATTCAAGTTTTCGAACGCGATGGATTCACATTTCCGAACGCGATTGTAGAAGTTAGGAATCGCAATTGATTCAAGTTTACGAACGCGATTGATTCAAATTTCCGAACGCGATTGAATCAAGTTAGGAATCGCGATTGATTCAAGTTTTCGAACGCGATTGATTCAAATTTCCGAACGCGATTGAATGAAGTTAGGAATCGCGATTGATTCAAGTTTTCGAACGCGATTGATTCAAATTTCCGAACGCGATTGAATCAAATTTCCGAACGCGATTGAATCAAGTTAGGAATCGCGATTGATTCAAATTTCCGAACGCGGTTGAATCAAGTTACGGAACGCGATTGATTCAATTTTCGGAACGCGGCACGTCGAAAAACGGTATGTAAAAAATAGAATGATTTATAAAATGGAGTACTTGTAAAACAGGAAGAAATTTAAATTAATTTCGAAACAATTTTGTTGTTACTTATAAAATAACAAATAATTTATATCTTTTTAAAAATTACTTTTGTATAACAATTTTATTTATAAATTATTTAGTTATAAATCAAATAAATTAGTTCAAAATGTATTGAAATAAAGTGACTAAATTTGGTATTGAATAATCACGGTTTGCTCCAAACGATCCATGCAAGAATTTTCAAAGACATGGCAATTTTCAGCCCCAAAAAATTAATGGTATCGAGAGGAGCGGAATTAGTTTTGGTTTCACATGTACATTCAGAAATCGGTTTGAAAATTATACAAAATTAAATGAATTGGTGCATGAGTATACAATTCTATCTAATTACTTTATGCTTTGAGTCTAGCTAACTAAACTTAAAATATTTATTTAATTTGAATATTCGATTGCAATTTTTTATATAATTATATGCTCTTGTAATGAGTGATATATGTTTCAGTAATTGACTTTTAAAGTATTTTTTAATGAATGGTGAAGACAACGACAGTGTTGGAAATGGTATGGGCCCTTATACCGCCTACAACACAAATCAAGCCGAGGTAAAATTTAAAAAATAAAATAATTAAATTAAATACAATTCTATACATTTAAAAAAAAATTCTTTCAATAGGGACGTTGCCTTGTCCGCGGGTAAAGAAGAGTTCAAGAAGCACCTTGTATTTACTGTAACTTCACAGAAAATGTAATTTACCCGATTGGTATTTGAACTCCCAAATTCTCAGTACGAGACATACATATATATATATATATATATATATATATATATATATATATATATATATATATATATATATATATATATATATATATACGCTGGCCTTTTCTACCACAGTGTGGTATGAAGTACGAGACATATGAATTTTATTTATTAGCATTTAAAATAAATTGTAAATAATTTGATGATGTTTAGTAGTATATTACATTGTACATGATTAAAAAACTAACTATTTAAGGCATATGTTCCCATAAATAAATTGAAATTAATTAAACAAATAGCTGCTATGATAAATATCTGACTAAACATGATTATTTCTAACTTTCTTAATGATATCTTATCAAAAGTAAGTCATTAGAAAAGTAATAATTTTTTCATATTGAAAAATATATGGGCAATTCAAGCTAGTAGGTACTCTATCTGGTGGCAGAAAATGAACTAATATCTAGTGCGTAATCTCTACGCATAAAATGTATTTTCACATCATATATGTAACAATATGTGCAAGGTTTGTCTAGTTATATATTAAAAGTTAATTAACAACCACTCATTACTGTCCAAGTGATCAAAATCGTGTAATTTTTATCTAATCAGCTGATCAAATAATAACAAATATCAGCTGTTTACTAGTGGGTAAAAAACGAAAACCGTTCACATTTGAATCGCGAATAGATTATAAAATTAAAAGACGAAATTCTCAATGTATATGTGATTAAGCCTGCTCACCATCGACAAGGTACTAATTCGTCGAGCAGGATGAGATAAGATAATTGCTAAAATACAAATTTACAAACGTTACAGAATTAATTAACAGGGTGAATTTGAAAAATTTGAAATATAACTAATTTTTTTCAATGCTATCTTAAAGAGTGTAAAATTATCTTTAAGTTGGTATATAAAAAACTTTAAAATGTTCCATAGATATGTCGGTAAGTGAAAAAATCAAAACATCGGTAAAACCAACCCGTGACGATTCTACGCTAAAATTTGAAATATAACTGATTTTTTTCAATGCTATCTTAAAGAGTGTAAAATTATCTTTAATTTGGTATATAGAAAACTTAAAAATGTTCCATAGATATGTCGGTAAGTGAAAAAATCAAAACATCGGTAAAACCAACCCGTGACGATTCTATGCTAAAATTTGAAAGGTAACTAATTTTTTTCAATGCTATCTTAAAGGGTGTAAAATTATCTTTAATTTCGTGTATAGAAAACTTAAAAATGTTTCATAGATATGTCGGTAAGTGAAGAAATCAAAACATCGGCAAAACCAACCCGTGACGATTCTACGCTAAAATTTGAAACATAACTAATTTTTTTCATTGTTATCTTAAAGAGTGTAAAATTATCTTTAATTTGGTATATATAAAATGTTCCATAGATATGTCGGTAAGGGAAAAAATCAAAACATCGGCAAAACCAACCCGTGAGGATTATACGCTAAAATTTGAAATATAACTAATTTTTTTCAATGCTATCTTAAAGAGTGTAAAACTAATTATTATTGTAAATATTATTACAATATATTATTAAGTAAATTCACACGAAAAGTACGTAAAGAAACGACGCACAGTGGAGTATTTCACGATAAAAGTTGGCCAACATTATTTTAATAATTTAATAATTTTATTGGCATAAAATAAACTTTTCAACAATAAATGATGATTAATAAATGGTTTATTTAATATTTATTGTAATTTAAATACATATTCGTAATAAATAAATTAACGCCCGGTTTCTCCAACGAATCTTATCTAGTTTAAGACCGTCTTAATAATAAGGTCTTGCACCAAACAAAAATTGGATTGTAAAACGATAAGACGGGCTTACATTGTAAGACTAAGTAAGATCTACATATGTTTGGTGCAATAGAATAAAAAGACCTGGTCATACATAAGACGAGTTTATATAAGACAAGGTTATATATAAGACGTGGTTATATATAAGACGAGTTTATATAAGACGTGGTTATATATAAGACGAGTTTATATCAGACGTGGCTATATATAAGACGAGTTTATATAAAACGTGGTTATATATAAGATGAGTTTATATAAGACGAGTTTATATAAGACGAGTTTATATAAGACGAGTTTATATAAGACGAGTTTATATAAGAAGAGCTTATATAAGACAAGCTTATATAAGACGAGCTTTAAGATTCGTTGGAGAAACCGGGCGTAAGAATTTAACGAATCGAAATCTATTTCTGAGTTGCTTTCTTCTTCTTCGCTTAATTATTTTGGTCAGAAACAATAATTATAATAATAATAATAACTACGTCTATAATATGTTTGTTTGTAATTTTGGGAGAAAAAACCGAAAAAATCGTAGTTGGCCGGTCTTTTATTCGTCGATTGCGTTAAATTTTAAAGTTCAAATGGCATGTTTATTTTCGTTGTCGCAAAACATTTATTTTATTAGTTTATTCTCAGAGTTGACCTCGGAGTTGTTTACTACTTTTACGCGCTGAATATTGTGTTTTTTTTAAACGAGTAGATTTGCAACAAATAAAAATATAAATGCAAAATATTCCGTACATCAATGATATAAGTAAGATCTGTAAGAAGAAAAAATTTGTGACTATACGAAAATAGATTCCCAATCGTAATCTATTTTCGTAGTCACAAATATTTATTTCGTACAGAGGTTACTTATATCAACTTTGACGCGCGGAATATTTTGCATGATAGCATTTGCCACAAATGTTATTAATTACTCAAAACATTTCTCATTATAAGTCTCACAATTGAGCAGTACGGAATAATGATGTAACTCATTCGCGCTTCGGTTTTTTCCATACAAAACATAGCGCGGTGTGAACTGGCGTGAGCATTGCGTCATCTGAGCTCACGCTATTTTTTGTATGGAAAAAACCGGAGCGCGTTGGTTACGAGATACATATGAATTGTGAGTCATACGGATAAGCGACTAAAAATGGATTTACACAAAAAAATACAAGTGATGTTATAACGGCCCCAGAGATTAGAATTAATTTCATACAATTATTATATCACATATATTTATTATACGGTATAATACTAATACTAGCAGAAATTGTATGATCGCAATCAAAGTACTACATAAAAAAAATGCAAAGGCCACCACCATATGTCAAAAATCGACTTACCCCATTACACGCAGCACCCATTTACACTATAACTCACTGCACTACTTACACTATTCACAATTAAAACCACTGAATGTAATACGAACAAATTTATTTAACAAACACAACTGATATCTTCGAATGATGGGCTAAGACTGACGCATCGTGACGACGCAAAGCACTAAACAACAATAATCCGTCTCTTTCTATCTCATTGCGCGCTGACCGCAGAAATATTTATAGACATTTTTTTGTTAACTACTATCAAGCGGACCTGTCCCATTTTGCTAGCATCCAAGGGGAGTCCGCATGTTTGCAACAAATGCTTTTAGGAATGAAATTACCGGCTACATTTTATTAATACTCATAAACTAGGGAAGTGGGTGCTTTTCACATAGTTTCTTCCCCTCATTTACGCGTGACTACTAGCAGACTATACATGTAATTAAATATGTAATTATAATATTATATATAATATTTAATATGTATTTAAGAGATATTTTTTTGTGTGAATGTGAAAATTTTGTAATCTAATGAACTCTCATGCACATTTGATTTTTGAATGCTTTTCAATAGCAACATACAAGGTGTTCCACGAAGAGGTTTACTACTTTGTTCAACTATAAGTTTTTTTAAACTTTAAATAAAATAATACAAAATTGGTTTCTTGACAGATTTAATATGTAGAAATATGGTAATTATTTATGGAATATAAAATCACTTAAATGACCGCCTCACACATGCGAGCTCTTTCAATAACAATTTTCATGACATTCGCACAGATTTATAAAAATATTAAGGTATCCTCATTAGAACTATTTTCTTCTCTAAAAATGAAGAAGAAAACACGTTCGATTATTTTTTGAAATCTCATTACACATCTCTTTTGCGAGAAATGAGGAAGTTACGAGTTTTGTATCTTGAAAATTCGTTGATTTCTCTTTTATAACTTTATTAAAACTGTTTTCTTATAGTACTGAACGCCTGCATGGCGTGGGATATTAAAAAATCATTTAGTTTACTTCTAAATCTTCATTAGAACTATTTTCTTCTAAAAATGAAGAAGAAGACACGTTCGGTTATTCTTTGAAACCTCATTACACATCTCTTCTGCGAGAAATGAGGAAGTTTCGAGTTTTGCATCGTGAAAATGTATTGGTTCCTTTTTTTTAACCTTATTAAAACTATTTTCTTATAGTACCTAACGCCTGCATGGCGTGGGATATTCAATAATCATTTAGTTTACTTCTAAATCTTCATTAGATTTATTTTCTTCTAAAAATGAAGAAGAAGACACGTTCGATTATTCTTTGAAACCTCATTACACATCTCTTCTGCAAGAAATGAGGAAGTTTCGAGTTTTGCATCGTTAAAATGTATTGGTTCCTCTTTTTTAACCTTATTAAAACTATTTTCTTATAGTACCTAACGCCTGCATGGCGTGGGATATTCAATAATCATTTAGTTTACTTCTAAATCCTTATTAGAACTATTTTCTTCTAAAAATGAAGAAGAAGACACGTTCGGTTATTCATTGAAAACTCATTACACATCTCTTCTGCGAGAAATGAGGAAGTTTCGAGTTTTGCATCGTGAAAATGTATTGGTTCCTCTTTTATAACCTTATTAAAACTATTTTCTTATAGTACTGAACGCCTGCATGGCGTGGGATATTCAATAATCATTTAGTTTACTTCTAAATCCTCATTAGAACTATTTTGTTCTAAAAATGAAGAAGAAGACACGTTCGGTTATTCATTGAAACCTCATTACACATCTCTTCTGCGAGAAATGAGGAAGTTTCGAGTTTTGCATCGTGAAAATGTATTGGTTCCTCTTTTATAACCCTATTAAAACTATTTTCTTATAGTACTGAACGCCTGCATGGCGTTGGATATTCAATAATCATTTAGTTTACTTCTAAATCCTCATTAGAACTATTTTCTTCTAAAAATGAAGAAGAAGACACGTTCGGTTATTCATTGAAAACTCATTACACATCTCTTCTGCGAGAAATGAGGAAGTTTCGAGTTTTGCATCGTAAAAATGTATTAGTTCCTCTTGTTTAACCTTATTAAAACTATTTTCTTATAGTACCTAACGCCTGCATGGCGTGGGATATTCAATAATCATTTAATTTGCTTCTAAATCTTCATTAGAACTATTTTCTTCTAATAATGAAGAAGAAGAAACATTCGGTTATTCTTTAAAACCTCATTACACATCTCGTCTGCAAGAAATGAGGAAGTTTCGAGTTTTGCATCGTGAAAATGTATTGGTTCCTCTTTTATAACCTTATTAAAACTATTTTCTTATAGTACTGAACGCCTGCATGCCGTTGGATATTCAATAATCATTTAGTTTACTTCTAAATCCTCATTAGAACTATTTTCTTCTAAAAATGAAGAAGAAGACACGTTCGGTTATTCATTGAAAACTCATTACACATCTCTTCTGCGAGAAATGAGGAAGTTTCGAGTTTTGCATCGTAAAAATGTATTAGTTCCTCTTGTTTAACCTTATTAAAACTATTTTCTTATAGTACCTAACGCCTGCATGGCGTGGGATATTCAATAATCATTTAATTTGCTTCTAAATCTTCATTAGAACTATTTTCTTCTAATAATGAAGAAGAAGAAACATTCGGTTATTCTTTAAAACCTCATTACACATCTCGTCTGCAAGAAATGAGGAAGTTTCGAGTTTTGCATCGTGAAAATGTATTGGTTCCTCTTTTATAACCTTATTAAAACTATTTTCTTATAGTACTGAACGCCTGCACGGCGTGGGATATTCAATAATAATTTAGTTTACTTCTAAATCTTCATTCGAACTATTTTCTTCTAAAAATGAAGAAGAAGACAATTCGGTTATTCATTGAAAACTCATTACACATCTCTTCTGCGAGAAATGAGGAAGTTTCGAGTTTTGCATCGTGAAAATGTATTAGTTCCTCTTGTTTAACCTTATTAAAACTATTTTCTTATAGTACCTAACGTCTGCATGGCATGGGATATTCAATAATCATTTAGTTTACTTCTAAATCCTCATTAGAACTATTTTCTTCTAAAAATGAAGAAGAAGACACGTTCGATTATTCTTTGAAACCTCATTACACATCTCTTCTGCGAGAAATGAGGAAGTTTCGAGTTTTGCATCGTGAAAATGTATTGGTTCCTTTTTTTTAACCTTATTAAAACTATTTTCTTATAGTACCTAACGCCTGCATGGCGTGGGATATTCAATAATCATTTAATTTGCTTCTAAATCTTCATTAGAACTATTTTCTTCTAAAAATGAAGAAGAAGACACGTTCGGTTATTCTTTGAAACCTCATTACACATCTCTTCTGCGAGAAATGAGGAAGTTTCGAGTTTTGCATCGTGAAAATGTATTGGTTCCTTTTTTTTAACCTTATTAAAACTATTTTCTTATAGTACCTAACGCCTGCATGGCGTGGGATATTCAATAATCATTTAATTTGCTTCTAAATCTTCATTATAACTATTTTCTTCTAATAATGAAGAAGACGACACGTTCGGTTATTCTTTGAAACCTCATTACACATCTCTTCTGCGAGAAATGAGGAAGTTTCGAGTTTTGCATCGTGAAAATTTATTGGTTCCTCTTTTATAACCTTATTAAAACTATTTTCTTATAGTACTGAACGCCTGCACGGCGTGGGATATTCAATAATCATTTAGTTTACTTCTAAATCTTCATTCGAACTATTTTCTTCTAAAAATGAAGAAGAAGACAGTTCGGTTATTCATTGAAAACTCATTACACATCTCTGCTGCGAGAAATGAGGGAGTTTCGAGTTTTGCATCGTGAAAATGTATTGGTTTCTCTTTTTTAACCTTATTAAAACTATTTTCTTATAGTACCTAACGCCTGCATGGCATGGGATATTCAATAATCATTTAGTTTACTTCTAAATCCTCATTAGAACTATTTTCTTATAAAAATGAAGAAGAAGACACGTTCGATTATTCTTTGAAACCTCATTACACATCTCTTCTGCGAGAAATGAGGAAGTTTCGAGTTTTGCATCGTGAAAATGTATTGGTTCCTCTTTTTTAACCTTATTAAAACTATTTTCTTATAGTACCTAACGCCTGCATGGCGTGGGATATTCAATAATCATTTAATTTGCTTCTAAATCTTCATTATAACTATTTTCTTCTAATAATGAAGAAGACGACACGTTCGGTTATTCTTTGAAACCTCATTACACATCTCTTCTGCGAGAAATGAGGAAGTTTCGAGTTTTGCATCGTGAAAATGTATTGGTTCCTCTTTCTTAACCTTATTAAAACTATTTTCTTATAGTACCTAACGCCTGCATGGCGTGGGATATTCAATAATCATTTAGTTTACTTCTAAATCTTCATTAGACCTATTTTCTTCTAATAATGAAGAAGACACGTTCGGTTATTCATTGAAACCTCATTACACATCTCTTCTGCGAGAAATGAGGAAGTGTCGAGTTTTGCATCGTGAAAATTTATTGGTTGCTCTTTTTTAACCTTATTAAAACTATTTTCTTATAGTACCTAACGCATGCATGGCGTGGGATATTCAATAATCATTTAAGTTGCTTCTAAATCTTCATTAGAACTATTTTCTTCTAATAATGAAGAAGAAGACACGTTCGGTTATTCATTGAAACCTCATTACACATGTCTTCTGCGAGAAATGAGGAAGTTTCGAGTTTTGCATCGTGAAAATGTATTGGTTCCTCTTTTATAACCCTATTAAAAGTATTTTCTTATAGTACTGAACGCCTGCATGGCGTTGGATATTCAATAATCATTTAGTTTACTTCTAAATCTTCATTAGAACTATTTTCTTCTAAAAATGAAGAAGAAGACACGTTCAGTTATTCTTTGAAACCTCATTACACATCTCTTTTGCAAGAAATGAGGAAGTTACGAGTTTTGTATGTTGAAAATTCGTTGATTTCTCTTTTATAACTGTATTAAACCTGTTTTCTTATAGTACTGAACGCCTGTTTGCTGTGGGATATTCAATAATCATTTAACTTGCTTCTAAATCCTCACTAGAACTATTTTCTTCTAAGAATGAAAAACAAGACAAGTTTGGTTATTGTTTGAAACTTCATTACAAATCTCTTCTGCAAGAAATGAGGAAGTTTCGTGTTTAGCATGGTGAAAATTCATTGGTTTCTCTTGTATAACCTTATTAAAACTGTTTTCTTAAGTTGTAAAGGCCAAAGCAGAATTATGCGCGTCGGAAGCTGCAAATAGAACAAGAAACAATAAGCCCGTACCAGCCCAGAGTGATAAACGAAAGGCATTTAAACTCCTCTGAGCTTGATCCATTGATCAGCGGAAAAGCCTCGCGACTGATAGTCCTATAACGATAAATATTTTTTTAAAACTTTACTAACGAAAAATTAACTGAAACAGTTAGCTTCTTTAATCGTTAGCAAAACAAATAATAATCAATTCGTTACACCTCGACCACCATCTGTCCCGTGTTACACCAGCAGGAATTTCCAACACGACAGAGAAGAAAAAAAACCGAATGTGGCGTCCGTTCATGCTCGACGATACCCCTCCTGAAGCGGCCTTCTAAACAAACAAAAATCCATTTAGGTTTCCGACGGCGCATATGCTTCGGCGGGACCACACGCGCGCAATATCAATTTCCCACCATCGGAAAAACCGCACAATAGGCGGGTAATTATTTATTCATACACTTAGTGGTGCCCGCTATTGAACGTGTTGGTTTTCTCGTGCTCAGTTGCGATTTTTTTTTTCGTTTTCTTGTCGATAATCATCTTCTGCCATGCACCGGAGGCACCCGGTGGAGGTGGGAATTTGTGTCGCTTTATTAGTGGTTGAAGTGTACGGGGTGCTTATTTTAAGTAGCTTAAGGGGTTGACGCGCTCAAGGTGGTGTAATAGGTATGAAATAATAATAATAGGTATAAAAATAAAAAATAATATTGTCGCAGCCATTCAATATTTAAAATAATGTATATATATATATATATATATATATATATATATATATATATATATATATATATATATATATATATATATATATATATATATATATATATACCCAGCTCAGTAGCCGAGTGGTTAACTGAAACCTGAAAAACTGTGAAAGGTGATTCGCTTAAATTCATTAATTCGCCCCGGCGGAGATGATACTCAGGCTCTCCAATGCTCAGTACGAGATGGACGCGAAAATTGGGGATTTGATTGAGCATTGGAGAGCCTGAGTTCTATCCCTGTCGGGGCGAATTTTCACGAATCACCTTTCACGGTTTTCAGGGGTTTACTGTGAAGTGAGGGTAAATACCGGGTGATTGAACTCCTCTGGACATCTTCCTTGATCGACGGAAAAGCCTCACAGCCCTATAAATATAGAAGTTTTTTTTTAAATACATATACAGGCTACTTTTCTTTCAGGGTGATAAGAAAGCTTGCAGTAACGTAGGTGAATGGCTAAGATAGGATCAGAATAGCTTGAAAATCTGCAGAACAATGTCATGGGAGAGGAAGTTGAATATACATGTGTTTTGGTTTGTTGTAGCTCTATATACCAAATGAAGGTGATTTTTATTCTAGATCTAGATTTCTTCCGTCGCCTCTTTAATAAATAAGTATCGTATTTTTTGTAAATGTGGTTTGAAGGTCAGTTTTGAGTCCAGGATTACACCTAGCTATTTAACCTGTTCCTTCATTTGTATTTCCCTACCGAACAACATCACTATTTTTGTATGTAAGTTCTTCCTACGTGTAAATAATACTATTTTTTTATTTATCACTATTTATACTTTTTACAGATTTTAGAATGTATTCCTGTTCCTTTAAATTTGCCGGTGTGTGTAGTATAAATAATAAAACCTGCATATCATACAAAAAATGTGTGTGTATGATTATATCTACCCTTTATATTTGAAATAAATAAGTACTGAGTACTGAGATACTATTAGACTATTTAAAAGTCTGATTACTTGATTTCCCTTTATTTGCTATCTGGTCTGTAAATGAATACAAAAACATAAATATATACGCTTGCCGAAAAGGTTTCACTGCATTTGTATACGATGCCTGACGTATTGCTGTCAGTTTGTTAAATAAACACAACTCCATTAAATTGTTGCCTCACATATGTCATCGCGCGACCACCCAGTTTTCGTCCGACAGATGATTGCGGTGTTTTCTTAAAAACAAAAAAACAAGAAGTGCGATGGCATTAAAACGCAAAGCTGCGAACATTTCGCACCCTTTGGACGAGGGGCGAAAAGAAAATAGTGTTTAAAACGGGCCGAGTGTTTTTATTGTAACTTTATATAGGCGCCACAATATATGTCTAATTTATTACTTTCTGAATACATCACTGATTTAAATGAAGGTTACACGTTTTCTAACGTTGTAGAAATATGCGATAACTTTCCGGAGAAAAGAACTACACTATAAAGAATGTGCAAATGTTGGAAAATAAATAAATACATTTCTGTACGTTTTATGCCTAAAATAGTCGAAATAAACTCGATTTTTGCGATATCTGTATGTGTGTGCATGCCTGTCTGTCTGTCAGTCTGTCTGTCTTGACAGGCAGTCTGTTTGTCTGACTGTGGATAAAATTCCAAAATTCCGGGACCACGGCACAACGTAAATCGCATGAATTAGCGATAATGGTGGCATGTAAAATGTAGAAATGAAAATTAATTTAGATATGTGAAATTGTGAGAAAATGTGAGAAAACGTAGGAAAATACGAAAACATGTGAGAAAACGTGGGAAAATATGGGAAAATGTGAAAAAAACTTGAGGAAATTGGAAGATATGTCAGTGAAAAACGTGTAAAAATGTGGGAAAATGTAGGAAAACACGAAAACATTTGAAAAATGTGAGAAAACGTGGGAAAATAGGGCAAAAAGTGTAAAAATGTAAAAAAAACTTGAGGAAATTGAAAGAAATGTCAGTGAAAAACGTGGAAAAATGTGAGGAAATGTAGGAAAACACGGAAATATGTGAGAAAATGTGATAAAACGTGGAAAAATATGGGAAAATATGTAAAAATGTGGAAAAACGTGAGGTATTTGGAGCAAATGTGAAGTGAAAAACGTGGAAAATGTGGGAAAATTTAGAAAAACACGGAAACATGTGATAAAATGTGGGAAAATGTGAAATAACTTGAAGAAATTGGAAGAAATGTCAGTGAAAACCGTAGAAAATGTAGGAAAATGTAGGAAAACAAAAACATGTGAGAAAATGTAATAAAACATGGGAAAATATGGGAAAATAAGTAAAAATGTGGAAAACGTGAGTAATTTGGAGGGAATGTGAAGTGAAAAACGTGAAAAAATGTGGGAAAATTTAGGAAAACACGGAAGCATGTGATAAAATGTGGAAAAATGTGGAAGAAGAAATGTCAGTGAAAACCATATAAAAATGTGGGGAAATGTAGGAAAACACGAAAAAATGTGAGAAAATGTGATAAAACATATGAAAATATAGCAAAATATGTAAAAATGTAAAAAAACGTGAGGAAATTGGAGGAAATATGATGTAAAAAACGTGGAAAATGTAGGAAAACACAGAAACATGTGAGAAAATGTGAGAAAACATGGGAAATCATGGGCAAATGTATGAAAATGTAAGAAAAATTGAGGAAATGTGAGTGAAAAACATGGACAAATGTGGAAAAATGTAGGGAAACACGGTAACAAGTGAGATAAAACGTAGGAAAATATAAGAAAATGTGTGAAAAAAATGCAAAATGTGATATTTTTAGAATATTTTTATATAAATAAAAGATATACAACTATAAAGTTGTATATTTTCAATAATAATAATAAAATCTGTTTAATTGTTCTAATTAATAACAATATCGATATGAGTAACAGACCTCATATTTTAAAGTTTAAATATATCAATGATTGTATATTTCTGTAATTTGTGTTACGTGCAGTGTCGTCCAAAATTAGCATTTAAACGTTTCACAAGGTGTCGGACGCTCCTGGGTGGCATCGGGGCGGCGACGCCGGCGTCGCAAAAGCACAGCAAAACGCCCCAATTGGTCGCAATCCAGACGCCTATGCGAGCCCTATTGGTGGCTTCCCGTCATCTGTATCACTTACTTATCCTTGCTAATCTGCTCTGGGTATCTTTGCATTGTATTCTTTTCAGAGATTGTTATATTGGCTTCAAGTGCACACACGCGTTTAAACATCTAAAAAAATATATAGTTTAGTGTGGAGAATCCCTAATAAATTACATTAAAACTCACCTATTTAAAGATGAATAATTAAAAAAGTGTAGTGAAATATCGTTTTTTTTTTTAATAATACGTGACTAGTTAGAAAATCTGTGTGATACTTGACAGTAAACGGGTGAGTAGATGATTTTTTTTAAATTAACTACTGTGATGTGATTACATGCAAATGTAACATGGATAAATTTTGTACAAGTGCTAGAAGTAATTTTTATGATATAACCCGAAAAAGTTTGACCTTTATGGGGTATTCACAATAATCGCGGCAGGGGTAGCATAGCAGTAAGCACACATGTTTAAAAATGCGGGCGTTTACAGCAGCAAATTTCCCAATTAAAAATATAATCTATAATCATTTCAAAATTAAATCCGGCGTATCCAATGGGGCATCCTTTATAATGATCAGTAAACTATAGCCCATGATTATATTGATAGATATTGCATAAATTGTTATTAACTTTCAATTTTATAGTCTCATATCATTTTTAAAACTATTTATTTCAAAATATACGGGGCGTTGATAGGTTAACATATTTAAAAGAGCTGACACAATACAACACAAAACTATTCTATAAAACGCGAGAACTAAAAACAGAAGGAAAATTGAAATATGTATGGATTACCAATGGTAAAATCCGAGACTGACGCAGCAAAAGTAATAAACTCTCTTGAACAATTAGAAAAAACAACACTAATGTAATACAAACATAAATAACTAAAAATGGATAAACTAAAAATATTCAACATCAGAAGTCTACGGACAAGAAAGAAGAATTAGAAATTATACCTCACTTAGAAGTAACACACATAATAAAAACAATAATGTAATGCATAGTTCAAGTCGTTTGAAATAGTGGACGGGTATAGTTTGGTTGGTGGGGCGCGCCCACCCACCACACCTTTACTTGCATAGTTTTTCCTTAGGATAACACTCTTTTTGGAATAGTTTAAACAATATAAAACGTCTGTATCCATTGAAAAACCTATGCGAGTAAAGGTGGGGTGGGCGGCCGGCCCCCACCAACCAAACTATACCCGTCCACTATTTCAAACGACTTGAACTATGCATTACATTATTGTTCACATATATTTTTTTAATTAGTCTTAAATTAATAAATGACATTAATTAAATCATAGAAAATAACGGATAATAGTGTAGTGCATAGTTCAAGTCATTTGAAATAATGGACGGGTATAGTTTGGTTGGTGGGGGCTGCCCGCCCACCCCATCTTTCTTGCATAGTTTTTCCATAGGATAACACTCTTTTTGGAATAGTTTAAACAATATAAAACGTCTGTATCCATTACAAAAACTATGCGAGCTAAGCTGGGGTGGGCGGGCGTCCCACACCAACCAAACTATACCCGTCCATTATTTCAAATGACTTGAACTATGCACTACACTATTATCCGTTATTTTCTATGATTAAATTAATGTCATTTATAATTTTAAGACTAATTAAAAAAATATATGTGAACAATAATGTAATGCATAGTTCAAGTCGTTTGAAATAGTAGACGGGTATAGTTTGGTTGGTGGGGGCCGCCCGCCCACCCCACCTTTACTTGCATAGTTTTTCCATAGGATAACACTCTGTTTGGAATAGTTTAAACAATATAAAACGTCTGTATCCATTGAAAAAACTATGCGAGCTAAGGTGGGGTGGGCGGGCGTCCCTCACGAACCAAACTATACCCGTCCATTATTTCAAATGACTTGAACTATGCACTACACTATTATCCGTTATTTTCCATGATTCAATTAATGTCATTTATTAATTTAAGACTAATTAAAAAAATATATGTGAACAATAATGTAATGCATAGTTCAAGTCATTTGAAATAATGGACGGGTATAGTTTGGTTGGTGGGGGCTGCCCGCCCACCCCACCTTTCTTGCATAGTTTTTCCATAGGATAACACTCTTTTTGGAATAGTTGAAACAATATATAACGTCTGTATCCCTTGAAAAAACTATGCGAGCTAAGGTGGGGTGGGCGGGCGGCCCCCACCAACCAAACTATACCCGTCCATTATTTCAAATGACTTGAACTATGCACTACACTATAATCCGTTATTTTCTATGATTAAATTAATGTCATTTATAATTTTAAGACTAATTAAAAAAATATATGTGAACAATAATGTAATGCATAGTTCAAGTCGTTTGAAATAGTGGACGGGTATAGTTTGGTTGGTGGGGGGCGCCCGCCTACCCCACCTTAGCTCGCATAGTTTTTTCAAGGGATACAGACGTTTTATATTGTTTAAACTATTCCAAAAAGAGTGTTATCCTATGGAAAAACATATGCAAGAAAGGTGGGGTGGGCGGGCAGCCCCCACCAACCAAACTATACCCGTCCATTATTTCAAACGACTTAAACTATGCATTACATTATTATTCACATATATTTGTTTAATTAGACTTAAATTAATAAATGACATTAAATTAATCATAGAAAATAACGGATAATAGTGTAGTGCATAGTTCAAGTCATTTGAAATAATGGACGGGTATAGTTTAGTTGGTGGGGAACGCCCGCCCACTCCACCTTTGCTCGCATAGTTTTTTCAATGGATACAGACGTTTTATATTGTTTAAACTATTAAGGGAAACATGGATGAAAGTTATTTGATTTATAACACTGTGCAAGAGACTTTTAAATATGTTAACCTATCAATGCCCCATATATTTTGAAATAAATAGTTTTAAAAATGATACAACTAACCCCTAAGGAGGAAACTTAAACGCCATCTGGCGGAACCACATCAAATAGCAATGTACACCCATATGCTAAGAGGTGAATTCAGACTTATATATGATAAATAGTTTTGTTCTTGTACATAATTGTTAAGCACCATCTAAATAAATACATGAATTTGGTTAGTTTAAAATTTAAAAACAACTGTTTAATATTAAAAATATGTGTTATTTATTTTAGGTTTCAACTCACTCAAGATGTTAAGCAACAATCGGTCGGCGCGTGTTCCCAAATGTGCTAGATGTAGAAACCATGGGATGATTTCAACTCTGAGAGGTCATAAAAAGCAGTGTATCTACAAAAATTGTTCATGTGCAAAGTGTGGTCTTATCAAAGAGAGGCAACGTATAATGGCAGCACAGGTATGATATATTTATTAGGTGATAGACTGATACAATCACTATAATAATCGTTGACTGAAATATTGTATAAATACTTCAATCAACGTTATAATATCTATATTATATAAAAATGTCAATACTAAGGAAAAGTGCACAGTTGTTTTATGACTAAAGTTTTAAACTACACTGAGAATTTTCCTCATGCATTTTTATGCATACTAATATTAGAATATTAGTATGCATACATTTTTGCTTTATCATATTACAATACTTTCTCGATACCTCAAGGATAATGTATTGTAGTCAAGAAAAAAATAATTTAAGCGATATTCCCTTTTAAAAAAATCCATCATTCGTCTGTGGTAATTTTTTTCTACACGCTGTCTACCTACTGTCGTTGATTAATCAATTCTACTGCATAAATGAAATCAAATTTTGCATCTGGCTATTTAGCTTATAACTCCGTCTTTATTAAATGTTAGTGTAAATAGGTTGTGAAATATTTACCACGTTTTCTCATATTATATATATATATATATATATATATATATATATATATATATATATATATATATATATATATATATATATTATATATATATATATATATATATATATATATTATATATATATATATATATATATATTATATCATTCTCATTGAAAAAAAAATATTACGAGTATTTTACTTCAGTGATAAATTACGTATGTCCATTTTTCAAAAATATACATTCGATTCGACCAACTTGCAATTTAGTGGCTACAAACACCGTTCGCCTCTTCAAATCCCATTGTGGATGACATTTCGCGAATCACTCTTCGCAATTTTTCAGAGCTTTTCTGTGAAGTAAAGGCATTATTTCATTATTTTCCAGTCACTTTTCAGATTCAACAAAACTTGTTTCAAATTGTGACTTTGCAAAATAAAAATGTTTAAAAGAACGCACAGATATTCATAAATATAAATAAAAATGGAAACAAAAATATATTATTACTTAAAACAATTAAATATTATGAGTAATGCACACTGGCTACCTCAGATTTTACATGTACATGTGGTGGATTAATTTTATTCGCGATTCATGAAGCAATTGTTTGCTCAAAGGGCGGCCGTCGCGGCATATCGGATTTATCTTGATTACAGATGAGCCAACATTTGAACGGACACACGATACCCCCCTAATGGAATATCGATCAACCCCTTGTAGCTGCCACTCGATCGTGTCACCGCTTACAAGAAATATAAATACAAAAAAAATTTAGTATAACACTACTAAAGTTGGATTTTGGAATCACACCCCAAAAAGTGTACAAATAGTTAAGATACGAATTTCAAACATTGTAGTCGGAAATTTATTAAAAAAAATTACAATAGTAATGTGACAAATAATATATAAAATTTTAATATGACTAGTTATGGGCAAATTTATTAATGCAATTTTATAAAATTTTATATATTATTTGTTTCATCAAATTGTCCTCACTGTGACCTTATTACTTGAGGCTAATAAACACATGAGGTATCATTTTGTAGCTTATTAGTTGTGTAATAGGGTGCAATAATTAAAACTTGAATAAACCTCAAATTTGATTTATTACGATTTTTATAAAATACAACTTTGGAGGAAATTGCGACGTTTCATCAAATTGTCTTCATTGTGACCTTATTAATTGAGACTAATAAACATATGAGGTATCATTTTGTAGCTTATTAGTTGTGTAATAGGGTGCAATCTTTAAAACTTTATTAAACCTTAAATTTGATTTATTACGATTTTTATAAAATACAACTTTGGATGAAATGACGACGTTTCATCAAATTGTCCTCATTGTGACCTTATTAAATTAGGTTAATAAACACATGAGGTATCATTTTATAGCTTATTTGTTGTGTAATAGGGTGCAATCTTTAAAACTTGAATAAACCTCAAATTTGATTTATTACGATTTTTATAAAATACAACTTTGGATGAAATGACGACGTTTCATCAAATTGTCCTCATTGTGACCATATTAAATGAAGTTAATAAACATATGAGGTATCATTTTATAGCTTATTAGTTGTGAAATAGGGTGCATTCTTTAAAACTTAAATAAACATCAAATTTGATTTATTACGATTTTTATAAAATACAACATTGGATGAAATTACGACGTCTCATCAAATTGTCCTCACTGTGACCTTATTAATTAAGATTAATAAACACATGAAGTATCATTTTGTAGCTTATTAGTTGTCTAATAGGGTGCAATCATTAAAACTTGAATAAACCTCAAATTTGATTTATTACGATTTTTATAAAATACAACATTGGATGAAATTACGACGTCTCATCAAATTGTCCTCACTGTGACCTTATTAATTAAGATTAATAAACACATGAAGTATCATTTTGTAGCTTATTAGTTGTCTAATAGGGTGCAATCATTAAAACTTGAATAAACCTCAAATTTGATTTATTACGATTTTTATAAAATACAACATTGGGTGAAATGGCGACGTTTCATAAAATTGTCCTCACTATGACCTTATTAATTGAGGCTAATAACCATATAAGGTATCATTTTGTAGCTTATTAGTTGTGAAATAGGGTGCACTTTTTAAAACTTAAATAAACATACAATTTGATTTATTACGATTTTTATAAAATACAACTTTGGATGAAATGACGACGTTTCATCAAATTGTCCTCACTGTGACCTTACTAATTGAGGCTAATAAACACATGAGGCATCATTTTATAGCTTATTTGTTGTGTAATAGAGTGCAATCTTTAAAACTTAATTAAATCTCAAATTTAATTTATTACGATTTTTATAAATACAACATTGGGTGAAATGACGACGTTTCATCAAGTTGTCCTCATTGTGATTTTATTAATTGAGGTTAATAAACACACGAGGTATCATTTTGTAGCTTATTAGTTGTCTAATAGGGTGCAATCATTAAAACTTGAATTAACCTCAAATTTGATTTATTACGATTTTTATAAAATATAACTTTGAATGAAATAACGACGTTTCATCAAATTGTCCTCATTGTGACCTTATTAAATTAGGTTAATAAACACATGAGGTATCATTTTATAGCTTATTTGTTGTGTAATAGGGTGCAATCTTTAAAACTTGAATAAACCTCAAATTTGATTTATTACGATTTTTATAAAATACAACTTTGGATGAAATTACGACGTTTCATCAATTGTCCTCACTGTGACCTTATTAATTGAGGTTAATAAACACATAAGGTATAATTTTGTAGCTTATTTGTTGTGTAATAGGGTGCAATTTTTAAAACTTGATTAAACCTCAAATTTCATTTATTACGATTTTTATAAAATACAACATTGGGTGAAATGGCGACGTTTCATCAAATTGTCCTCTCCTGACCTTATTAATTGAGACTAATAAACACATGAGGTATCATTTTGTAGCTTATTAGTTGTGTAATAGAGTGCAATCTTTAAAACTTGATTAAACCTCAAATTAGATTTATTACGATTTTTATAAAATACAACTTTGGATGAATTGGCGACGTTTCATAAAATTGTCCTCACTGTGACCTTATTAATTGAGACTTATAAACACGTGAGGTATCATTTTGTAGCTCACTAGTGGTGTAATAGGGTGCAATCTTTAAAACTTGAATAAACCCCAAATTTGATTTATTACGATTTTTATAAAATACAACATTGGATGAAATTGCGACGTTTTATCAAATTGTCTTCACTATGACCTTATTAATTGAGGTTAATAAACACATGAGGTATCCTTTTGTAGCTAATTAATTGTAAAATAGAGTGCATTCTTTAAAACTTAAATAAACATCAAATTTGATTTATTACGATTTTTATAAAATACAACATTGGGTGAAATGGCGACGTTTCATCAAATTGTCCTCTCTGTGACCTTATTAATTGAGGCTAATAACCATATAAGGTATCATTTTGTAGCTTATTAGTTGTGTAATAGGGTGCAATCATTAAAACTTGAATAAACCTCAAATTTGATTTATTACGATTTTTAGAAAATACAACTTTGGATGAAATGGCGACGTTTCATCAAATTGTCCTCACTGTGACCTTATTAATTGAGACTTATAAACACATGAGGTATCATTTTGTAGATTATTAGTTGTGTCATAGGGTGCAATCTTTAAAACTTGAATAAACCTCAAATTTAATTTATTACGATTTTTATAAAATACAACATTGGATGAAATTACGACGTTTCATCAAATTGTCTTCACTATGACCTTATTAATTGAGGTTAATAAACACATGAGGTATCATTTTGTAGCTAATTAATTGTAAAATAGGGTGCATTCTTTAAAACTTAAATAAACATCAAATTTGATTTATTACGAAGACCTTATTAATTCAGGCTAATAAACACATGAGGTATCATTTTGTAGCTTATTACTTGTGTAATAGGGTGCAATCATTAAAATTTGATTTATTACGATTTTTATAAAATACAACTTTGGATGAAATGACGACGTTTCATCAAATTGCCCTCACTGTGACCTTATTAATTGAGGGTAATAAACACATGAGGCATAATTTTGTAGCTTATTAGTTGTGTAATAGGGTGCAATCTTTAGAACTTGAATAAACCTCAAATTTGATTTATTACGATTTTTATAAAATACAACTTTGGATGAAATGACGACGTTTCATCAAATTGTCCTCACTGTGACCTTATTACTTGAGGCTAATAAACAAATGAGGTATCATTTTGTAGCTTATTAGTTGTGTAATAGAGTGCAATCTTTAAAACTTGAATAAACCACAAATTTGATTTATTACGATTTTTATAAAATACAACTTTGGATGAAATGACGCCGTTTCATCAAATTGTCCTCACTGTGACCTTATAAATTGAGACTAATAAACGCATAAGATATCTTTTTGTAGCTTATTAGTTGTGTAATAGTGTGCAATCTTTAAAACTTGAATAAACTACAAATTTGATTTATTACGATTTTTATAAAATACAACATTGGATGAAATTGCGACGTTTCATCAAATTGTCCTCACTGTGACCTTATTAATTGAGGCTAATAAACAAATGAGGTATCATTTTGTAGCTTATTAGTTGTAAAATAGGGTGCATTCTTTAAAACTTAAATAAACATGAAATTTGATTTATTATGATTTTTATAAAATACAACATTGGATGAAATTGCGACGTTTCATCAAATTGTCCTCACTGTGACCTTATTAATTGAGGTTCATAAACACATGAGGTATCATATTGTAGCTTATTAGTTGTGTAATAGGGTGCAATCATTAAAACTTGAATAAACCTCAATTTTGATTTATTACGATTTTTAGAAAATACAACTTTGGATGAAATGGCGACATTTCATCAAATTGTCCTCACTGTGACCTTATTAATTGAGACTAATAAACACATGAGGTATAATTTTGTAGCTCATTAGTGGTGTAATAGGGTGCAATCTTTAAAACTTGAATAAACCCCAAATTTGATTTATTACGATATTTATAAAATACAACATTGAATGAAATTGGGACGTTTCATCAAATTGTCCTCACTGTGACCTTATTAATTGAGGTTAATAAACACATGAGGTACCATTTTGTAGCTTATTAGTTTTGTAATAGGGTGCATTCTTTAAAACTGGAATAAACTTCAAATTTGATTTATTACGATTTTTATAAAATACAACTTTGGATGAAATGGCGACGTTTCTTCAAATTGTCCTCACTGTCAGACATACAAATGACTTAGTTTGATTGCCAGGTCACTTCTAGTACGACCCCTGCTTTGACACAACGGAGGATAGTTTTGACATTTTTTCTGATTTTTATAACTTTATAATTTATCATGTGGCGGGTTCATCTTTGGTTTTGGGGAAAAATTGTACTAAGATTTTTTATTAGGTTGAAAATTGTCTATCCAACGGGCACAAGTGGATTTTGATTGGACAATTTTCATTTTATTTTTACTCACTTCTTCGGCTTTACCGCTAAAACGGTACTCTTTGTAGCAATATTTTGTCGTAATTTTCTTTGAAATTATAAGTTCAAAAAATTTGCACATCTAGACTATATTTCGAATCAAATGACTTAGTTTCAGCTACTTGTCACTGTTAGGACGACCCCTGCTTTGTCGCAATGCAGGATAGTTTTGTGCCGTTTACGGAATTTTTTTGACATTTTGCATTTTTGCAGCTTTATCAGTAATTTTAGAGCAATTATCATTTAAGTATGAAAAGTCAGTTTTGGATTACCTATCCAATGAGCTCAAACTTGATTTTTTCAACAAAAAAATCATTTGTACTTTTCCGGCAGTACATGCCTACTGGTTGACAATTTGTAATAATTTTTTCGCCGATTTTTCTTTGGCTTTTTAGCGCACACAAACTGGCAGGTCATTTTTTTCTCTACGATCAATTCCATGTTTCGCGCTTTCCCTGCTTTCCTGGTTTTCCACGTTTCCACCGCTTTTCTCACCGGCATATATATATATATATATATTATATATATATATATATATATATATATATATATATATATATATATGTTTTTTTATAAGGTTGGCCTTCTGTTGATGTATCATGCACTCTGTTGGAATTGGAATATTATTCAATAGTGGGCACTACGCGGTGATCCTGATGGCATGAGCATGTTGACGGTTATTACCACATGGGTGTGCATTGCTAATTGATGTGGTGCCGCCAGATGGCGTTTAACATTCCACCCCAAGGGGGTTAGTTGTAGCATATTTCTTTTTTGTTTCTGTTAGGATGGCTATATCGATTTTCTTGCGATGTAATTCTTGTTCAACTAACTTGATTTTTCTTTTCAGGCCTTTATTATAATTTTTATTATTAATTTAAAAAAAATTCAGGCCTTTATTATCATTATTATTAATTAAAAAAAATTCAGGCCTTTATTATTATTATTATTAATAAAAAAAATTCAGGCCTTTATTATTATTATTAATAATATAATTTCGCATTCATGTTTCAGGTTGCTTTAAAACGCCAACAAGCAGCAGAAGATGCAATAGCCCTCCACCTAGCTTCCGCTGAAAGCGGAACAACATATGACTACCTGCCCCCGGGTCGTATTTTCGGCATGCAAGTAACCTCCCCCGAGTCTGAACACCACCAGGACTCCAATGAACCCACCACATCTTCAACAACCTCAGAACCTTCAGAAGAAATTCTAGTCAGTCCAGCCTCTATAGAAATGCTCACAAAACTGTTTCCGAATAAAAAACGCGCCGTGCTAGAGCTGGTTTTGAAACGCTGCAATCACGATCTGCTGAAAGCAATAGAGCACTTTAATTTGGCAAAAAGTGGGGCGAAAGACGATGATGAGGGAAAGGACGAGCAAGCATCCGCATTCAAACCGGTTCAAGCTAAAAGTGT
The DNA here is from genome assembly GCA_963942505.1 of Lordithon lunulatus. Taxonomy (NCBI): domain Eukaryota; kingdom Metazoa; phylum Arthropoda; class Insecta; order Coleoptera; family Staphylinidae; genus Lordithon; species Lordithon lunulatus. The sequence goes on from OZ012671.1 coordinate 38,354,709, forward strand.
TGCGAAGACACATTCATTACCTTTAATGGCTGCTAGTAAGGTGCAATTTATGCATAGTTTATACCCGTTTTTGCCATTGTTCAACCCACAACCACTGCTGCCCAGTCCGGTTTATGTGCCTGGGTTTTGTGAGTGTGAACAGTGTAAACATGGGGTGTTTAGGGTTGAACCTAGAATCTAAATTATTATTATACATATATAGGATGTTATATATGTAATGTAAAGGTATCAAATCCGATGCATGTTGCATTATGTGCAATGTAAGGATTAAGTTCAGAAGAAATTATAAAGAAATGATTTGAGCTTTATTTTAGATTACTATGCGAATTTTATTATCTAGCTATTTTAGTGTGCCATGCGAATTTTATTATCTAAGTATTATTGTAAAGTTAATTAATTATAAAGACATGGTTTGTGAATTTGTTTAGCAATCATTGTTTTCATTGTTTCGTCACCATCTAGATTGCCAAAGATTTGATCATGTTGAGCGACCTGTTCTTCAAATCATAGGCGGCGGTCTACCAACATCGTATATATTAAGTGAATTTGATTGGGAATCATGTCTATTCTTATGGCGTGAATTGAGTTAAGCTTTTAGCAAAAAATGATCGAGAAACATTTAGAAAAGCGGTTGGAATTATCGGAATTGTTTATGGAAGGACATTTTGTTAGAAATATCATGTATAGGAAAAGAATACTAGATATTTTAATAGATTGTGTTTAAAATATAATAATACACAGCACAACCAACATTCTTTACTTCCCAATGAATAATTCAGAATCCGTCCGGACTGCAGGAAACTCTTGGCCGGCGGGCGTCAAGGAAACTTCCACGCATTATATCCTGTAAATAAACACAGAGTGGCCCCCCGTCTTAACTCGCTGGCTAAACACGCAAAGTATTATATCGAATTAAAGGGGCGCCCTAATGAAATCAAAACGGTGCGCGCAATACTCGCGGGAAATAAAAGTTGCGGGCACAGAACAAATCGAGCGTCTAAATAACGCTTTAACGGATTAACAACCGAAACCCGCCCTTGTGTAGTTTTGATTTATTTTATTTCCTCGTAGCGAACACCGCTGGACTCCAGTGCATTATCTAGAGTTGAATACGAAAACGATAAATTGTCGGGTTGTAACAGTTTTTCGTCCTGGAAACAAAATTCACAAATATTTACCAAAGAAATATTTACTAATGTGTTGTTTTTATGAATATAGGGCAATTAATCTACGTTTTTGTTATTATTATTATATTCCTTATTTGAAAGGCGACGTTTGCTGCAATTCCAAGGCAACATAATATCAAAAATATATCTATACATCAAACTGACAGTTAATTGCAAAGTTCTATTCAATTGTTTTAACAGAATTACAAGGCAAGCTAGTATGAAAAATATGTTGGCATTACGAATTATTCGGAAATAAATTAATTTAAAAAAATTTAGAATTGAATTGAATAAGCTGCTAAGATTTCTGAAAGAACCGGTGTTTGAGGTTGCGGTAGTCAAATCCATTATCTAGATAGATACATCGTCAAATTCGGTATCTAGATAGATACCTTGTCAACCGGTATCTAGATAGATACCTTGTCAAATCCGGTATCTAGATAGATACCTTGTCAAATCCGGTAGCTAGATAGATACTTTGTCAAATCCGGTAGCTAGATAGATACCTTGTCAAATTCGGTATCTAGATAGATACCTTGTCAAATCCAGTTTCTAGATAGATTTGACAACCACAGCCAACCACACCGGTTCTTTCAGCAACCTTAGCAGCTTATTCAGTTAAATTTTAGATTTTTTTAAATTAATTTATTTCTAAATAATGCCTAATGCTAATATATTTTTCATACTAGGTTGCCTTAGAATTCTGGTAAAACAATTGTATAGAACTTTGCAATTAACTGTCAGTTTGGTGAACGTGTTGCATTTGTTTATAAGATTTATAATCATTATATTTGTCTTGTGAGTTTCGGTATAAGAGAAAATTAAAGTTTTCACATTTTACCGTCTCATTCTCAAATTCAGTTTTCATACTAGGTTGCTTTGGAATTTTGGAAAAACAATTGAATAGAACTTTGCAATAAACTGTCAGTTTGATGTCCGTGTTGCATTTGTTTATAAGATTTATAATCATTATATTTGTCTTGTGAGTTTCGTTATAAGAGAAAATTAACGTTTTTACATTTTACCATTTTATTATCCAATTCAGTGTTCATACTAGGTTGCTTTGGAATGCTGGGAAAACAACTGAATAGAACGTTGCAAGTAACTGTTAGTTTGATGTACGTGTTGCATTTGTTTATAAGATTTATATTCATTATATATGTCTTGTGAGTTTCGTTAGAAGAGAAAATTAACGTTTTTACATTTTTCCTTTTCATCATCCAATTCAGTTTTCACACTAGGTTGCTTTGGAATTCTGGTAAGACAATTAAATAGAACATTGCAAGTAAGTGTCAGTTTGATGTCCGTGTTGCATTTGTTTATACGATTTTTAATCATTATATTTGTCTTGTGAGTTTCGTTATAAGAGATAATTAACTAATTTTACATTTTACCTTTTCATTATCCAATTCAGTCAGTAATGGACAGTACAAGACATTCAATAAACCAACAAGTCTCATTAGCCAGGGGAAACCAATTGAATGCACTGCCAGGCCACCAAAGAGGGGCCCACAAAAGTAAGCCAAACTTACAGAAGCCTGCTGTAAAGCGTATACAGGTCCGTATTGGGATGCTCCATGTGTGTCCACAAGGTTGGCCAACAGTGGCACTAAAGCAGCATCTAAAGCCCCTACGCCCAAGCCTAGACCGAAATGTGGTAATGTTAAACCACTAAAAGTCGTGGCGAGGGGTATAGCACAGCAGCTCAAACCAGAGAGTAGCATTGCTGATAGCGCGGTTCTCCAAGGAGAAACGGGCATTAATCCTGCAGAAAATATTTATTAATATCATGTTATCTTATTTATCAATCTTCATCTAATAATATATTTCTACCTATCTTTATATAATAATATATCTCTACCTATCTTCATATTTGTATATACCAATAAGTTGTCTAACTCCCGTATTCTCCGACGTTACATAGATCTATCACTAGCTATTGAACCCATAAGTATTTGTTGTTATAGCAACAATAAATACATTATCTAGAGAATGTAGTAACTTTAGATTCTCTCTATTGGAAACACTGAATAATTAAACAAAAGGTGTCATCAAAGCTCCAATCGTAAGCGCTACTCAAGGTGTTTGACATTTGTTTTGGCATATTCTGTCACAATGACGTTGTCAATTTATGCATTAAATAGCTAGCTTATGGCATCTATAAAGTTTATTTCTATCATACTGACTGAATTGGATAACGAAAAGGTAAAATGTAAAAACGTTAATTTTCTCTAATATCGAAACTCATAAGACAAATATAATGATTATAAATCTTATAAACAAAGGCAACACGGACATCAAACTGACAGTTACTTGCAACGTTCTATTCAATTGTTTTACCAGAATTCCAAGGCAATCTAGTATGAAAAATATATTAGCATTAGGCATTATTTGGAAATAAATTAATTTAAAAAAAAATAAAATGTCAAATTCCATTTCATTGCTCAAAATAAATGTCAATAGCGCTTGTGATTGGAGGTTTCTTTAATTTTTAATTATAAACTTTATGAGATGTTGGCGAATACAGGCATAAGTCTTTACCTGCACAATGACTTCCAATAAAGTAGCCAATACTGTCTGGAATAAAAACAGCCCCAAGTTGCCATTTTGAAGGAGGAGGGTTTATAGTTGCCAATAGCCACATAGGTATACAAGGCTCTAGGATAGCCATTGAAGACGTACAAATACAAATAGCACCTGTAGCCACCAAAGTCTTTTTGTCTTTCATAAATGTTATCCACTCAATACTGGTAGGTGGCGGCGTTTGTTTTTCAACAACATCAAAACGGCGAATTCTCCAAATTTGCAACGCTTAAAATTGTAAATAATAAATTAGTTTGCTGGGTTTGTACGAATGTATCTATTTTACCTATACTTCCACTGATGAGGACAGCAATAAGTATAAAAGGAGCTGGTTTACCTAAAAGTTGATATGCTGCTCCTCCCAAAGGATATCCAATAAGTACACCCAGAGCTATACCACCGAATGCAAGAGGCATCAGTCGTGCCCGGCTTTCTTTAGGTAAAGTGTCTGCTAGTAAACACATGCCACTCACAGCTACTGCAGCAGATGAGCAGCCGTGTAAAGCTCTTGCGAGTACCAGGATGTGGTAAGAACGACCATATGCAAATACTAAAGAAAATAGTATTAAATATACTCAAATTTTAAATTAAAAATATATTGCTAAAAATATTATGAAATAAATATAAAGCAACAAATAAATTTTAATACCATATAATTATATAGCCTATAATAGATGGGAACCCGCCCATAAATTCCAAAATGTATAAGAAGGGAAGAAGAGTACCAAAACGGATAAGGCAGGTTAGGAAGAAGAATTTATTATAATCATAAATGATGTATAACAAGGGAAGAAGAATTTCGCAACGAATAAGGCACGTTAAGAAGAAGAATTTATTTTAATCATAAATGATCTATAAGAAAGGTAGAAGAATTCCGCAACGGATAAAGCAAGTAAAGACCAAAGAATTTATTATAATCATAAATGATGTATAAGAAGGGAAGAAGAATTCTGCAACGAATAAGGCACGTTAAGAAAAAGAATTTATTATAATCATAAATGAATTTATACTTACATAATGCCGCCATTAACATGCTTATAGATCCCAAAAGCAGTGGAACATCATATCGGACAACACTCGTTAAATACCCAACTAAAGGTGTAAAAGCAAGTTGAACGAAAGCTTTGGATGCAAGTAGAGCACCTAAAGGTCCGTTATCTCGCTCTAGATTCTCAAATTTTCTCTGCAGAGGACTTAATGATTCAATTTCGCTGCTGTTCGAGATGTTTAGATCGTTAGAAAACAGATAATCGGGTATTATTGGCACTAAAAGCAAAATATCAATCATATTTTCTTCTTTTCTTGTCTTCAGAATAACAAAATTAATTAAAAATAATTCATTCAAAATAATACACACCCCTCTTAAGTACAGTTTAGTAAATCTAAATGGTGTAATTGTAATTCAAACAATAAAACACATAATATAAATTTCTAATTGTAGATATAAAAATAATAATAGACTGGGTATTTTGTAAGTGAAATGTAAAATCAGACGTTTCATAAGACGCCTAGTCATTTAGTAAATGACAATGATGGGCAAATGGTAAAACGTTATTGATCGTCGTTTTATAACACACCGAATAACAGATCCAGATTACAGTTATACAAGTTTTCGAAGAGCAAAACATTAAGTTTTAATCAAACGTTATTGAGAATATTATTTTACAAAGAGAATAAGAAGGATGGGAGTATGGGACGAACGAGTGCATGACATGGTCTGGGAGGGGCACAAGAGGACACTGTAGTGAACAATGGTCAGTTGTTTTAAAGTGCAATTAAAAAGATTATTATCGCGTTAAACCTAATTGAATGTAAATTACAAGATTTTTTTTTTGGTTACATTTAATCTTATTTTCGTCATTTAAGGTATATATGTATATTGCCCGTTTTCACCAACATCCCATAAATGTTATAGATCCCAAAAACTATTGAATAGATAAATTGACTGAATGTCATTGTGACAGAATATGTCAAAACAAATATCAAACAACTTGAACAGCGCTTGCGATTGGAGCTTTGATGACACCTTTTGTTTAATTATTCAGTGTTTCCAATAGAGATAATCTAAAGTAACTACATTCCCTAGATAATGTATTTATTGTTGCTATAACGAATACTGTAAGGGTTCAATACAACAATAGTTGTCTATGGTTCAATAGCTATTTATAGATTTATAAAACGTCGGTGCATACGGGGGTATATATTGTATTTTATTGTATTTTCAAGGTTTCAAGTCCCGTTTAATAAATATTATTATTATTATAATTACGCAAGCTAAAACCAGTACAATTAGGACAGGGTGATTTTGGGCTAGGGAAGAAGGGAATTTTAAAAATCAAGTACATAATATTGTAAAAATTCCCTATTTAGAATTGGTAAATTAAATAAATATTATTTTTATTATTATTATAATTATGCAATCTAAAAACAGTACAATTAGGACATGATGATTTTGTGCGAGAGAAGGAGGGAATTTTAAAAGTCAAGTACATAATATTGTAAAAACTCCCTATTTAAAATTGGTAAATTAATATTTTACTTACCTATTACTGTAAGCAACACATTATCAAGAAAAAAACTAAGGTATGTAATGACAAACACAACTACATTGGGGCTCGTCATGAAGAGCAGCACCTCTTGCATGTTGCACATCGGAAATATCGCGTTTAAATGTGTCGAAGATGGGACAAGAGTAGCAAGGGACCCATCTGTCTCCAATCTTCTCGCCACTAACGCGAACCTATTTACACCGAACAGGACACAAATTGAAAATTTACCGCATCACCGCTCTCAACCACCATATAAAACCCCTATCGCAGATTTACACCCATACACACATACATACACGGCTAGTAAACTTAATACATATTTATATAAACAGTATACTACAAATATATATATATATATATATATATATATATATATATATATATATATGTTATTACCCATACACACATACAAACACATCTAGTAAACTTAATACATATTAATATAAACAGTATACTATAAATTAATTTTATTAGTGTTAATAATTGGTTGGTAGTACAGAAAAAATAAAACCGTGTTTTAGTTGTAAATTGTAGTTAGTGCAAGTGTATTATAATATGTAATATAAAAATAATGCAAAACAATTGTTACTTTAAATATAAATATGATCATAATCCTTGATTGAAGTATTTACTTACCAATACTTCAATCAACACCATAATATTCCCACAGTAGTGTAAAATAATTAATTAGTTAGTGGTAATTCCCCATATTCTTCCACAGTTTTACCACTCTGCTGTAGGTACAACTGTGGCAGAATATGGGTAATTACCCATTAAATATATATTTAAATTAAAGTAGTGGTAATTACCAATATGGGTAATTACCCATTAAATATAAATTTAAATTAAAGTTGTTGGTAATTACCACTACTTTAATTTAAATATATATTTAATGAATAATTACCCTTATTCGTAATGACCACTACTTTAATTTAAATATATATTTAATGGGTACTTACCCATATTCTGCCACAGTTTTACCTACAGCAGAGTTTTAAAACTGTGGCAGAATATGGGTAATTATAAATAAAAACTTTAATTATCCCATACCATTACTACCTAATTCTGAACCTTTATTTTTGTATAAATATTGCCAAACGCTACGTTACCACTACCGCGTTTATTGTGAATGTTCCTTTAAACGTAATTAAAATAGATAGATAGATTACGTGTTCGATTAGTTAAGTAGAGGGTGGATTCAACACATTATAATATCCGCTTTGATTTATCGTTCGGGGGCTATTCTAAGGCAACTAAGAGCAGCCCAGAAAAGCTCCCGGACGTCAAACGAAAGCGGCGAATGTAAGTCACACAAAGAATCGAAATAAGCGCAAATGCATGTGTACAAGCATTGATTAATCATGATGATTAATCAATGGTACTAATGCCTACATTCACCACGTGTGTAAAATGGGTAACCTTGATCGACGAATAAACTGGTTCAAAATTGCATCACAAAAAAATCGACATATTCACAGTTAGTAAAGATTATTGGGACAGCGTAGCGCAGTGGTAACACATCGGACTACTGCGCTGAAGATCGTGAATTAAAATCATAGACAACCACTAAAAAAGAGTGTTATCCTATGGAACAACTATGTGAACTAAAGTGGGGAGGGCGGGCGTCCCCCACCAACCAAACTATGCCCGCCCACTATTTCAAGTGATTTGAACTCTGCACTAGAATGCTACCCATTACTTTCTATGGTTCAATTAAGTTCATTTATTAATTTACGTCTAATTCATAAAAAAATGTGAGAGAAATATAGTGCATAGTTCAAGTCGTTAACTTGTCTATGGTTGTTTACTATTTCAAACGACTTGAACTATGCACTACATTATTTTTCACTTTTTTTACGAATTAAGCGTAAATTAACAAATGGAATTAATTAAATAGAATATAAATTAATGGATAATAGTATAGTTTAGAGTTCAAGTTATTTGAAATAGTGGGCGGGCATAGTTTGGTTCGTAGGGGCCACCCGCCCACCCCACCTTCGCTCGCATAGTTTTTTCATTGGTTATAGATGTTTTATATTGTTTAATCTATTCCAAAAAGAGTGTTATCCTATGGAAGACTGTGTGAAGAAAGGTGGGGTGGGCGGGCGGTCCCTACCAACCTGACTATACCCGTCCACTATTTCAAACGGCTTGAACTATGCATTACATTATTTTTCACATATATTTTTTTAAGTAGTCTTAAGTTAATAAATGACATTAATTTAATCATAGAAAATAACGGATAATAGTGTAGTGCTTAGTTCAAGTCGTTTGAAATAGTGGACGGGTATAGTTGGTGGGGGCTGCCCGCCCTCCCCACCTTTGTTCGCATAGTTGTTCCATAGGATAACACTCTTTTAGTAATAGTTAAAACAATGCAAAACATTTGTATCCATTGAAAAAACTATGCGAGCCAACGTGGGGTGGGCGGGTGGTCCCTACCAACTATGCCCGTCCACTATTTCAAACGACTTGAACTATGCACTACACTATTATCCGTTATTTTCTATGATTAAATTAATGTCATTTATTAATTTAAGACTAATTAAAAAAATATATGTGAAAAATAATGTAATGCATAGTTCAAGCCGTTTGAAATAGTGGACGGGTATAGTCAGATTATTAGGGGCCGCCCGTCCACCCCACCTTTCTTCACATAGTTTTCCATAGGATAACACTCTTTTTGGAATAGATTAAACAATATAAAACATCTATATCCAATGAAAAAACTATGCGAGCGAAGGTGGGGTGGGCGGGTGGCCCCTACGAACCAAACTATGCCCGCCCACTATTTCAAATAACTTGAACTCTACACTATACTATTATCCATTAATTTACATTCTATTCAATTAATTCCATTTGTTAATTTACGCTTAATTCGTAAAAAAAGTGAGAAATAATGTAGTGCATAGTTCAAGTCGTTTGAAATAGTGGGCGGGCATAGTTTGGTTGGTGGGAGACGCCCGCCCACCCCACCTTTGCTCGCATAGTTTTTTCAATGGATAAAAATGTTTTATATTGTTTTAACTATTCCAAAAAGAGTGTTATCCTATGGAAAAACTATGCAAGTAAAGGTGGGGTGGGCGGGCGGCCCCCACCAACCAAACTATACCTACCCATTATTTCAAACGACTTGAAATATGCTCTACACTATTATCCGTTATTTTCTATGATTAAACTAATGTCATTTATTAATTTAAGACTTATTAAAAACATATATGTGAAAAATAATGTAATACATAGTTCAAGTCGTTTGAAATAGTGGACGGGTATAGTTTGGTTGGTGGGGGCCGCCCGCCCACCCCACCTTTACTTGCATAGTTTTTCCATAGGATAACACTCTTTTTGGAATAGTTAAAACAATATAAAACATTTGTATCCATTGAAAAAACTCTGCGAGCAAAGGTGGGGTGGGCGGGCGACTCCCACCAACCAAACTATGCCCGCCCACTATTTCAAACGACTTGAACTATGTACTACATTATTCCTCACTTTCTTTTACGAATTAAGCGTAAATTAACAAATGGAATTAATAGAATAGAATGTAAATAAATGGATAATAGTATAGTGTAGAGTTCAAGTTATTTGAAATAGTGGATGGGCATAGTTTGATTCGTAGGGGCCACCCGCCCACCCCACCTTCGCTCGCATAGTTTTTTCATTGGATATAGATGTTTTATATTGTTTAATCTATTCCAAAAAGAGTGTTATCCTATGGAAACATATGATGTGAAGAAAGGTGGGGTGGGCGGGTGGCCCGTACTAACCTGATTATACCCGTCCACTATTTCAAACGGCTTGAACTATGCATTACATCATTTTTTCACATATATTTTTTTAATTAGTTTTAAATTAATAAATGACATTAATTTAATCATTGAAAATAACGGATAATAGTGTAGTGCATAGTTCAAGTCGTTTGAAATAGTGGACGGGCATAGTTTGGTTGGTGGGGGCCGCCCGCCCACCCCACCTTTGTTCCCATAGTTTTTCCATAGGATAAAACTCTTTTTGGAATAGTTTAAACAATATAAAACGTCTTTCACCATTGAAAAAACTATGCGAGCCAAGGTAGGGTGGGCGGGCGGCCCCCACCAACCAAACTATGCCCGTCCACTATTTCAAACGACTTGAACTATGCACTACACTATTATCCGTTATTTTCTATGATTAAATTAATGTCATTTATTAATTTAAGAATAATTAAAAAAATATGTGTGCATTTTCATTTATTAATACGCCTAATTAAAAAAAAAGTGAGAAACAATATATATATATATATATATATATATATATATATATATATATATATATATATATATAAATCAAAATCAAAACGTACTGCAGTGGTGCAGAATCCACATTAAACTATATGTACACTTGTAGTGCCAGTTGCCAGCACTATAGGCAGAGAAAGATAGACGCATTCGCCAGCAGTGGTAGGAAAGGGAAACAGAATATAAATTTATAGCAATCATGGCCAACTGCTATCACATATATGGCCATACCAAACCATAGTTGGAATTGAAAACTATTATTTTTAAAGTCAAAACTCTTCTTATTATTATAATTATTATTAAACTTACAGACTAAAAGAAACACTGAGATACAGTATATATAAATGTGAACCCACCTCTTAGCAATCTACATATCTAGATTTAGATCTATTTAAATCTCATCAGTGTAGCTCAGCTAGTGAGGATGAATTCACACAATATCTCGAGTGGTTACATAGAAATATGATACAGTGTTTCCTGGACGGACTTCGATAGGGCATACTTTTCGCGAAAAGGACGGATCAGTATTATCAAATTCGAAATTGCTACTAACTTAAAAACTTATTTTTTATGGGCTTTATTTATCACACTATTTATGCCCGTATTCACCAACATCTCATAAACTTTATAGGCCCCATAAGCTATTGAATGGATAAATTGACAACGTCATTGTGACAGAATATGTCAAAACAAATGCCAAACACCTTGAATAGCTCTTGCAATCGGAATTTGATGACACCTTTTGTTTAACGATTCAGTGTTTCCAATAGAGAGAATCTAAAGTACCTAACTACATTCCCTAATTATGTATTTATTTATTGTATGAATACTTATGGGTTTAATAGCTATTGATAGATTTATGAAACGTCGGTGAATACGGGGGTTAGTTTTGTAGATTTTAAAAATATTATTATGCTTTTTATAGACATGTAACAGTTGGAAATCAACTTTTAATATCAGTAGACTTAGACACAAACAAAAGAGACTGCCACAGAATAAAACTAGAGTTAGCTACTGTCTTTTCTGTACCGGCGTGAAGATAGCCTCTAAGGCCCAATTTACACATAAGCGGCAACGGGCGGAAGCGCGGTGGAGGCGCGGTGCAGGCGAGACGCAGGCGCGACGTCGCACAGGCGATTGTGATATCCATATCCAGTGAAGTAGTGAGCATTGCACCTTATGTTTACATAGAGGCGGCATGGAAGAGTATCGCCTCTTCGCCTACCGTGTCTTAGACGAAGAGGCGAAGACGCGGTGCAGGCGCGGCCAGAGGCACGAGACAAATGCCCGCGCCTCGTCACCTAAGTGGGCATTAGCCACTTCACCTGAGACAAAGTGGCTACGAGGGGAGAGGTACGACTCTTCCACGTCGCCTCTATGTAAACATATGATGCAATATCCACCCCTTCACTGCATATGGACATCACAATCGCCTGTGTGACGTCGCGCCTGCACCTCGCCTACACCCGAGCCTCCGCCCGACGCAGCTTATGTGTGAATTGGGCCTAAGAGTTTAACTTCACACTGGTCATTTTTATCTCATATTTCCATGGCAAACTCAATTTATATTCATATCCATGGCACAGTAACTAAATAGTGTGTAAAATTAACAACCCGAGAACTTAAAACCTAGTGACTTTATCTGGTGGAGGTGTATCACACTGTGTAACATCAAATTCATCATCATCCTCCTCAGGCAAATCCGGACTCGAATAAAAATCCGGCCTTTGTGGCGGTGGTGGTCGTGAAACACCATCAGCCCTCATATTGTTAATAGCTGCTACATTAACGCAGTCGTAAACTGGCTGAAAATGTAAAGACTTTAAAGAGGCGTAAGAATAACTTTAGCAGCTTTAATTACTTGAGTAGAGGCTCTATAGATGTCCATAGCGCTTGTGGCAGTGGCCAATGATGGTAATGCACTAGTAAATCTTTCCCTGGCAGCAGAAACTGTCATTAAATATGTCCTAGGAATGAATATAGTGCCCAATAAAATGCTAGCAGTAGAAACAAGTCCTAGGCACAACATAGGATCCTTCCAATGTTCATCAAGCACCGCATAACATGGTACCCAGCAGCTCCAACTAATTGCCAACAGCATTACAGCGATTGTAAAATACTTCCCCTCCCGATAATTTCGTTGCGATTTAAGCACCAAAGGAGTGATGATAATGAGAAGTATCAAAAGGATGACATTATAGGATAACAAATACACCAATAAACTTCCTCTAAATAAATCTTCACAATTACTACCCAACTGCACACTAAGAGCTAATTGCACAGCAAATATAAAAACCCCTAAAAACCCTTGAGCCGACCCAGCTACATGCGACATAAAACCAACCTCTTTAGAAACCGTCGCCAATAAAATGCTACGCGACAACAACAACGCAAAACAAAACGCATACGGTAAAGTAACACATAACGCACGCGCTATATAAATCCCATACCGCCGTTCCTTATTCCCTTCAATAGCAAACGGTACAACCGAAAAATACATAACAACCACCCCAATTAACAACAAAATCGACAGAATCGGGTTTCCCTCTAACACATGCTTCCTGCACAACCGACTCAAAATAAACACCAAAATAGAAACACAAAAAATCACCCCTAATGCAGACACTGATAAAAACGCGTACACCCATGGCTCCGGCCGTAAAACCACCCCAGCTCCATTAACCCCCAACCCGAAAATCTTAGTAAGTTCCATCGATTTAAAATTTTCACACTCCAAAACGCACCGCTCGAACGACTTAGCACAACCAATCTTGCTCTGATTTAAACGATCGACTTCATCAAAACCCGTCAAATTATCATCAATAACCCCATAAGAAAACAATTTAGACCCGTTGTGATACACAATGTAAACAAACTCATCTACTAACGGTTCGATTTTCAAAAATTTTAATATGTTTCCATTCGTGACTATTTCGTAGTCGATTTGTGGGTGTAGTTTGGCACGCACACAGTTCAGTTTGTAATCGGTTTGATTGCATTGCGTTGCTATGAAAGCGGGTATATTTCGCGTGTAGCTGATTATCGGGTTGGCTATTTCGAAGAGGATGGGTGTTGGTAGGATTTTTTGGGGGGTAAGGTTGTAGCTTTGGGTTGGGTGGCTGTAGAGTGGTTGAATGATGTAGCTGTCGTGGGGGGCATCTAAAATTGAACTCTAGTTATTGAAAGTATTTCATCGCTTGATTTTATGTACCTGTTACTTCGCCGCCGTCGAATGGTATTATTATGGTCGTGGAGGTAGTGTTGGTGCGGTCGAGGATCGTTTTGATATCGGTTGAATCGCCGAAGATTACTAGCGGGTTGTCCGAGGTGTGGATTGTGGTGGCTTTTTGTTGTAACTCCTCGCTGAAATAAAAGTTGCTGAATAGTGTGGTTTAAAGAATTTAAAATTTACAAAATCAAACCAGGGGGTTTATTCTGTCAATTCAGATCGGTCTTAAAAGAAGCAGAGTGGTTGTTTACCATGGCAACCAATTAAACAACGGTTACATCGTTGGTATTCACGATTCAAACGTTAATGGTTCGAGTTAGTAGGTAAACAGCTGATCTTTGTTATTGTTTGATCAGCTGTTTCCATTGAAATCATATCAGTTCAGTCATTTCTACAATAATGCGCGATTGTTAATGTACTTTTAAGACCCAATTCACACATAAGCGGCGTCGGGCGGAGGCGTGGTGTAGGCGAGTTGCAGGCGCCTTCGCCTCTTCGCATGAGACACAGTGCCTGCGAGGCGAAAGGCACAACTCTTCCACGCCGCCTCTATGTAAACATAAGGTGCAATGTCCACCCCTTCACTGCATATGGACATCACAATCGCCTGTTCGACGTTGCGCCTGCACCTCGCCTACACCGCACCTCCACCTGACGCCGCTTATGTGTTAATTGGGCCTAAGGTATAAATAGTGGCGGTCCGAGGCACCGTGGTCTAAGGCGACGGTCTGAAGCCATTGCGTACGGAAAGTTGGTGGTTCGAATCCATTGCTAGTCGGGAAACTTTTCTACAAAGAGTTGACCCGGCTAGCATATGATGGATGTTGTATGGAGGCACAATAGGTCCGTGAAGGGCCGCAGTGCACATAGCCTAGGGGCGGGGGCTGTACTCGCCGTAAAAAAAAAATAGGTATACATAGTAAAACTTTGGCTATATAGTCAAAAGTATATGATGAAATCCAAAATGTTATGCAAACAAATTCTCTAATAAATGTAGTTCATTTTCTGCCACTAGATAGAGTATCCGCCGGCTTGAATCGCCAATATACAACTAACCACAGAGCACTATAAGTGTAGCTCAGCTAGTGAGGATGAATTCACACAATATCTCGAGTGGTTATATACAAAAATTATACAAGTAACCCCCTAGAAGAAAATTTAAACGCCATTGATGTGGTGCCGCCTGATGGCGTTTAACTTTCCATCCTAGGGGGTTAGTTGTATAATATTTATATATAACCACTCGAGATATTGTGTGAATTCATCCTCACTAGTTGAGCTACACTGATGAGATCTAATAAGATCTAAATCTAGATATGTAGATTGCTAAGAGGTGGATTCACACTTATATATGTTTTATAAGATTGGCCTTGTGCTGATATCTCAAGCACTCTGTTGGAATAATATTCCATAGAGGGCACTACCCGGTGATCCTGATGACATGAGCATGTTGACGGTTATTACCATATGGGTGCGCATTGCTAATTGAAATGGTGCCGCCAGATGGCGTTTAACTATCCTCCTAGGGGGTTAGTTGTATAATTCAAGTATTACATATATTCAATTTCAAAAATGTCCACAAAAAAGATATAAAAAAACTATATTTACTCAAAAATTATGAAGTCCGTAATGCACATCCACTCCTTCCTGGTCATCCTATAAAACTCCCTCAACGCAGCCTGATTCGTAGTAACAACCGTAACATCCTCAACCATATTAAGCTCCGCCAAGACCTCAACAGTAGCCCTCAAGAGCTTCATCACAGATCGCGTCGTCGCCTTAAAATGCACCTTCAACAGCTCCCCCAAATCACGCGCACCGTCCGGCAATTCAGCGTCCACAATAAACCCCAGAAGGTACCTCTTCTCACGTTCATGGTACATCCCATAAACAGCCTCATAATAATCATCAAGCTCGCACACTGAGAACACAGAAATGCCCAAGCGGAGCCCACCCAGCGCGCCGATATGATTCAAACGTTCGGTGGTCCAAATGGCCGAATTCACCAATGTTCTTTCAAACGAGCCATTTGTTGTCTTGCACTCACGCACCAATAGGCCCATATTGAGGTCTCCTTCTGATCGGTAGAGGATGTTCCCAGCGCACAATTGCAGCAGAAGCAGCAGCACTAGGGCCGACATTTCCGCGCGAAATGGGAAACAACGCGTATCCGATGGGCGCGTTTTTGTTTTTGTTTGTCAACTTCCGGCCAGCACGGTCCGCCGAGCAGTTAGTTATTTAATCCGCACTATTAGCGGCCCGGTTGAATTGTAAAATAGGCTACTAGCAACTATTTGTTTGCCTTGACGACGATGGTGATCGATACGGCTGCTTTCAGCACCCCCGTGTCGGCTGCCTTAATGCGATATTTCGCGTGGAAGGTCGAGTATGGAAGTCGTAGAAATTACCCCCCTCATTTTAATTAGATATATATAAAAGGATGTACAGAATGTGATTAAATTACATGTGAAATGGGCATGATGCGGATTCAATTTCTTGATAACAATAATAATTTGAAATTAAAACAAATCAATTCAATTGATTAAATAAGTCTTAATTATAGAAAACTATTGGCCTTATACTGCAATAGCTGCGGTTTAAAGTAATTAAAAACTATCCAGATTACGATTTGAGGTATTTTTTATAATTGTCTTTCATATTGGTTATAGTATCTACAACTTGTTATATTTTAGATTTCACAGTACACTTCTACTTAAAAAAAACTTCTATCTTTATAGGGCTGTTGCCCGTATTCACCAACATCCCATAAACTTTATAGGTCCCATAAGTTATTGAATGCATAAATTGACAATGTGATTGTGACAGAATATGCCAAAACACATGTCAAACACCTTGAATAGCGCTTGCGATTGGAGCTTTGATGACACCTTTTGTTTAATTGTCCAGTGTTTCCAACAGAGCGAATCTAAAGTAACTACATTCCCTATCTATATTTATTGTTGCTATAACAACGAATACTTATGGCTTCAATAGCTATTGATAGATTTATGGAACGTCGGTGAATACGTAAGGCTTTTCCGCCGGTGAAGGGAGAAGCTCAGAGTTTAATCACCCGGTATTTACCTTAACTTCACAGAAAACCTCTGAAACAGTGTGAAAGGTGATTTGCGAAAATTCGTTCCTCGCCGGGGATCGAACTCAGGCTATATGTTGGATTTCAATTAGTCGTTTGGTTGTGAACAGTGCCCATCCCACCTTTCCCACTCCTTGAGGAGGACCCTTTCAAAATGTTAAGTTAAATAAATGTTTACTTCACAGATTCATGTTAGATAGGTTATTGAAGATATAAAGATAATTGTATATGATGAAACATGAATATTAGCATACAATGTTCAAGTTCAAAAAACTTCTATCTCTATAAGGCTATCAGTCGTGAGGCTTTTCTGCCGCTCAAGGGAGAAGGTCAGAGGAGTTTTAATCACCCTTAACTTCACAGAAAACCTTTGAAAAACTGTGAAAGGTGATTCGCAAAAATTCGCTACGATGGTGTTTGAACTCAGTTTGAACTTCACAGAAAACCTCTGAAGGTGATGAAGTTCGAACTTAGAGATTTTGCTTGCCAAACTTTGAAAAGCTGTATTTCGGAAACTATTAGGGCTACCGAGTCCATCTTAGTTTCAAATTGTAGAGAATTTTATCTAGTTTAAAAATGTATAGAAAGGAATATGTCGAAAACGTGCCAATTCATGGTGAAAATGGCATGAAAATGGGATGAAAATTGAGCAGTTTTAGAGATATTCAAAAGTGTTCCGCAGGGCCTCCGAGGTCGAAAACTTGGATTTTGCATATCAGACACATCCCATACAAGAAAAAAGAACGAAACTAACTACCCCCACTTATGATATACTAGGTTACTGGACTAGAGGGCTGTTCAGGCCAATTTTTTTAATACATTCTTATTTTCGCCGCTATAAGTTAACAAAGTATGGCTGTTTTCAATTTTTTTTAACTAATTTTGAATTATTTTTTTTGGAAAAAACCTTCTGTACGGCCCTCGCTTACTTATTCCTTTTTCATATATTTTTTTTTAATTTCATTCGGATGGGCATAGTTTGGTTGGTAGGGGACGCCCACCCTCCCCACCTTTGCTCACATAGTTTTTTCAATGGATATAGAGGTTTTATATTGTTTAAATCATTTCAGGAAGAGTGTTATCCTGTGAAAAAAACTATGCGAGTAAAGGTGGGGTGGGCGGGCGGCCCCTACCAACCTGACTATACCAACCCAGTATTTTAAACGACCTGAACTATGCACTACATTGTTTCTCACATTTTTTTTATGAATCAGACGTAAATTAATAAATGAAGTTAATTGAATCATAGAAAGTAATGGATAACATTGTAGTGTAGAGTTCAAGTCATTTGAAATAGTGGATGGGCATAGTTTGGTGGTAGGGGACGCCCGCCCACCCCACCTTTGCTAGCATAGTTTTTTCACAGGATAACTATACTCTATATCCATTGAAAAAACTATGTGAGCCAAGGTGGGGTGGGTGGGCGTTCCCTACCAACCTGACTATACCCATCCAGTATTTTAAACGACTTGAACTATGCACTACATTGTTTCTCACATTTTTTTTATGAATCAGACGTAAATTAATAAAATAAATTAATTGAATTATAGAAAGTAATGGATAACAATGTATTGTAGAGTTGAAGTCATTTGAAATAGTGGACGGGCATAGTTTGGTTGGTAGGGGCCGCCCGCCCACCCCACCTTTGCTAGCATAGTTTTTTCACAGGATAACACTCTTGCTGAAATGATTTAAACAATATAAAACCTCTATATCCATTGAAAAACTATGTGAGCGAAGGTGGGGTGGGTAGGCGGCCCCTACCAATCTGACTATACCAATCCAGTATTTTAAACGACTTGAACTATGCACTACATTGTTTCTCACATTTTTTTATGAATCAGACGTAAATTAATAAAATAAATTAATTGAATTATAGAAAGTAATGGATAACATTGTAGTGTAGAGTTCAAGTCATTTGAAATAGTGGACGGGCATAGTTTGGTTGGTAGGGGCCGCCCGCCCACCCCACCTTTGCTAGCATAGTTTTTTCACAGGATAACACTCTTGCTGAAATGATTTAAACAATATAAAACCTCTATATCCATTGAAAAAACTATCTGAGCGAAGGTGGGGTGGGTGGGCTGCCCTTACCAACCTGACTATACCCATCCAGTATTTTGAACGACTTGAACTATGCACTACATTGTTTCTCACAATGTTTTTATGAATCAGACGTAAATTAATAAAAGAAATTAATTGAATTATAGAAAGTAATGGATAACAATGTATTGTAGAGTTGAAGTCATTTGAAATAGTGGACGGGCATAGTTTGGTTGGTAGGGGCCGCCCGCCCTCCCCACCTTTGCTAGCATAGTTTTTTCACAGGATAACACTCTTCCTGAAATGGTTTAAACAATATAAAACGTCTGTATCCATTGAAACAACTATGTGAGCGAAGGTGGGGTGGGCGGGTGCTCCCTACTAACCAAACTATGCCCGTCCACTATTTCAAACGACTTCAACTCTACACTACATTGTTATCCATTACTTACTATAATTCAATAAATTTCATATATTAATTTACGTCTGATACATAAAAAAATTGTGAGAAACAATGTAGTGCTTAGTTTAAGTTGTTTAAAATACTGGACGGGTATAGTCAGGTTGGTATGGGACACCCGCCCACCCCACCTTTGCTCGCATAGTTTTTTCCAAAGGATACAATACTGTCTGGAATTTTTTAAGCAATGAAAAACGTCTGTATCTATTGAAAATACTATGCGAGCAGAGGTGGGGTGGGCGGGCGTCCCTACCAACCAAACTATGCCCGTTCATTATTTTAAACGACTTGAACTATGCACTACATTGTTTCTCACATTTTTTATATGAATCAGACGTAAATTAATAAATGAAATTAATTGAATTATAGAAAGTAATGGATAACAATGTAGTGCATAGTTCAAGTCATTTGAAATAGTGGACGGGCATAGTTTGGTTGGTAGGGACGCCCGCCCACCCACCTCTGTTTCGTGGTTCTATCTTAAAACATATGGACATCAGCCGTCAGGAGAAAAAGTACTGTATAATACAGCTTCCCCTCTGTAAAGAAAGTTTAACGCGATCTGGCGACACCACTTCAAATAACAATATACATCCATGTGATAATAACCGTCAAAATGCTGTACAATTTAGTTAGTTTTTCGATATTATCATTCTAGTAATCATTCCCAACAGTAAGTGCAATTAAATATCAAGTAGGATTTTTTTAAAGTCCAAACTCTTATTCGACTTAACCCGTACATGAACGAAATCTTTGCATCAAATTCTACACAATTAAATGTGAACAACATATATTTAACGCTGGCAAATTTTGTCGAGTTAGTTTTTCGATATTTTAGTAATCCATTCCTACAGTAATGTGCAAATAAATATCAAGTAGGATTGTTTTATATCTCCAAACTCTAATTCGACTAATTCAGTCGAATTAGAGTTTGGAGATATAAAACAATCCTACTTGCTATTTAATTGCACATTACTATAGGAAAGGATTACTGAAATATCGAAAAACTAACTCGACCAAAATTGCTAGCGTTAAATATACGTTGTATACGCGTATTTCAACGAAATCTTTGGATCAAATTCTACACATTTAAATGTGGACAACGTATATTTAACACTGACTTGTCTACATGACTGTCTATAGTTTAAATCGTATTTTATTTAGTTCTAAACTGATTCAGAAATACTTATTATAATTATGATGACAAAAAATAATCGCTATATCCTTTTAAGTTGAGTTTGATCATGAATAATTCTTGTCGAGTGGCCGAGTAATTTGTACCTCTGGAGGTTTTTAGCGAGCGGCATTTTACACATGTGCGTGTGCCATGGCAGTGGCAGTCGGCGGTGTCCACGACCTTCCCGTCGCAGCGACAGAGCGCAGTTAGTTCTTCGCGCGTGCCGCCACCACTACTACTCCCGAGAGATCTAACCCGCGAACAACAATCGAAACTAAACAGGTATGACAGAAAATTATATTTAAATTTACTCGTTTTCTAATTATATGTAATAAATTAGACAGAAAGGCTTTTGGTCGATAGCAGAAATAAATATTAATTCTCTTTCTGTAGTAAAGCTTATTTGGAAATGATATTAAAAAAATCAAATATAAATATCATCGGAGGAGCTCGAAAATGGCTGGAGCTTAGCCGAAACTAGTTGCAATGTGTAACTGAAGTGTGATAAAAAAAACAAAGTAAAAAATCGTTTTATTTTTCCATTTAAATATAAATATTATCTATTTGCTTTTTACCTTTCGGTGTAGACTATTGCATTTATATTACTTTACATTATATTTTACAATTTGTGGTTGTTGTTTGTAAATTCTTTCCACTCTTTTCTGTTCTTCGTCAGTTCACTTAAATTCTTTGTCAAAATATTTCTACAATCTTAGTTTGAAAACGTGAACACGTTTTCGGTAAAACAATACCTTCCTTTACATCAGTGATGTATTCGGAAAGTAAAAATCAAATATACTAGATTTATAATTTTAACATTGATTCATAGACTGTTCTTAAGCCCTATCCAAATGTATAACAAAAACCTGTGTTTATGTACAATTTGATGCAAAGATGTCCGATCTAAATTTTCGGCAATGACATGCTGAATGTAAATTAATTACGGGCAGAGTATTAAGCCTAGAAGTTTGCGGTTGTATAGGATTTTGAATTGTTAATTTTCACTTGACTACTTGACGTTTCATGACTAATATAGACGAAATTGACTATTTTTGGAAAATGTCTGTATGTATGTACGTGTTTATGTATATGTGTGTTTAAAATTCCGCGAAAACGGCCAAACGAATCGCGATCAAATTTGGTAATCGGCTGAATAGAACTTGAGTAAAATCTGAAAATTTACCTGAATGTTATTTGCATCTGAAATTATTTCTCGCCTATAACATTATTACGGTTCATTTGAACGAAAATGTTAATTGAGGTGTAAAATCTCGTAATGCAAAAAATGGCAAATATGCCAACAAAAGTTAAAAAAAAAATCCAAATTTTTTTTTAAAAAGCCAAAAAAATATTTAAAAAGTCAAAAAAATCAAAAAAATCAAAAAAGTATAAAAAGTCAGTCTAAAAAGTCAAAAAAAAGTCAAAAAATGGTCAATAAAGTAAAAAAAGTCAACAAATCTTTAAAAGGTCAAAAAAGTCACAAAAAGTCAAAATTAAGTCAAAAACGTGATAAAATGTCTATTTAATTCGGAAAGTCATGTGAATTTTGGGAAAACGGCCAAAGGAATCGCGATCAAATTTGGTAATCGGCTGAATAGAACTTGAGTAAAATCTGAAAATTTACCTGAAAGTTATTTGCATCTGAAATTGTTTCTCGACTATAACATTATTACGGTTCATTTGAACGAAAATGTTAATTGAGGTGTAAAATCTCGTAATGCAAAAAATGGCAAATATGCCAACAAAAGTAAAAAAAAAAAATCCAAACATTTTTTTAAAAAGCCAAAAAAATATTTAAAAAGTCAAAAAATCAAAAAAGTATAAAAAGTCAGTCTAAAAAGTCAAAAAAGTCAAAAAAAAAGTCAAAAAATGGTCAATAAAGTAAAAAAAGTCAACAAATCTTTAAAAGGTCAAAAAAGTCACAAAAAGTCAAAATTAAGTCAAAAACGTGATAAAATGTCTATTTAATTCGGAAAGTCATGTGAATTTTGGGAAAACGGCCAAAGGAATCGCGATCAAACTTGGTAATCGGCTGAATAGAACTTGAGTAAAATCTGAAAATTTACCTGAAAGTTATTTGCATCTGAAATTGTTTCTCGACTATAACATTATTACGGTTCATTTGAACGAAAATGTTAATTGAGGTGTAAAATCTCGTAATGCAAAAAATGACAAATATGCCAAAAAAAGTTTAAAAAAATCAAAAAAAAAAACAAAAAAAAGTCAACAAAATCAAAAAAGTATAAAAAGTCAATCTAAAAAGTCAAAAAATGGTCAATAAAGTAAAAAAAGTTAGCAAAGTCAACAAAGTTTTAAAAAGTCAAAAAAGTCACAAAAAAGTCAAAATAAAGTCAAAAATGTGATAAAATGTCTATGTAATTCGGAAAGTCATGTGAATTATGGGAAAACGGCCAAACGAATCGTGATCAAATTTGGTAATCGGCTGAATAGAACTAGAACTAGAGTAAAATCTGAAAATTTACCTGAATGTTATTTGCATCTGAAATTGTTTCTCGCCTATAACATTATTACGGTTCATTTGAACGAAAATGTTAATTGAAGTGTAAAATCTCGTAATGCAAAAAATGACAAATATGCCCAAAAAAGTTTTAAAAAATCAAAAAAAAAAGTCAAAAAAATCAAAAAAGTATAAAAAGTCAAAAAAGTCAACAAAGAAAAAGTCAAAAAAGTCAAAAAAGTCAAAAAAGTCAAAAAAGTCAAAAAAGTCAAAAAAGTCAAAAAATGGTCAATAAAGTAAAAAAAAGTCAGCAAAGTCAAAAAAGTTTTAAAAAGTCAAAATAAAGTCAAAAACGTGATAAAATGTCTATGTAATTCGGAAAGTCATGTGGTGCCCACACCAGATATTTCTACTATATCCATATTGCTCTGATATATTTTAGCATCTTGCGTTATATTAATAAATATACTATGAGAATAATATTTGATATTGGTTTACATTACAAATCTAATTGAGAATTGATTTTACAAAACGAAGCTAATGAGATATTAAATTATTTCAAGCGGCAAATGATTTGAGAAAATATGTATGCATTTCAATCAAAATTTAATTGGTTTTTATCTTTTATTCATGCACCATAACCGCAATTTTGAAGCAGACCGTATAATTTATATACCTGTCGTCCCCAGAGTAATAAAAATTGGGGGTTGTGTGATTTTTTGCAGACAGCTACACATTCCTGTTGTTTTGTTGGTCATAATAAATTATTTAAAACGTCACTATTTTGCAAATTGTTTGTTATAATTCTAATTTTATTTATTTATTTAATCGAATACCATATTATTGGTGTAAGGCTCTAATTTCATAAATCTATTATACACAGGGCTTCCCAAAAGTCCAAAAGACATTTAAGAAATTTAAAAATGTTGGGATGGTCATCCTCTACAAAAACTCCACGTTGCATGGAAGTTGTAAACTATCTAAAAATGTAGTTTTTATGAATCTTTAGAGATCTCGAATTTTAAATCGTTCAAAACTCATAGCTCCGTCCCGGGACTCTCAGGAAATCCTGTATATTATTCTGTCATTCTATATAAATTGTATATACATCAATCAATCTCTATTTAATTTCTTTAGAATGTAGGAATGTGGAAGGTACGTCAAGAAAATGTGAAGTGTAGTTTAGGTGGTAAATCTCACCCCCATATTTGTCAACGTTACATAAATCTTTCAATAGTTATTGAACCCATAAATATTAGTTGTTATAGCAACAATAAATACTTTATCTAGGAAATGTAGTTACTTTAGATTATTTCTATTGGAAACACTGAATAATTCAATTAAAATTGCTATCAAAGCTCCAATCACAAGCGATATTCAAAGTGTTTGACATTTGTTTTGGAAATTTCTGTCACAATGACATTACAAATTGCTTATGGGACATATAAAGTTTATGGGATGTTGGTAAATACGGGCATCAGACTAATAAATGAATATCTATAATATATCTTTGACTTTATTTATTTATTCTGAGTTGTAAATTGGTAGATATTTCTAAATTAAATGTAAAATTCTTTTATATTTTATATCTGTTTTTTTGGTTTTTGTTTTAGCTTGGCTAAATCGAGGTTTATTTTGGAACTGTATATGTGTATTTCGATTATAATTTAATTGTAGTTATTTAGTGATTTGTCCTTACAGCTCGAACTTTTGTGGAAATTTATTTATTCAGGACGTTACCTGCGGTGTCGCGATAAAGTATCAGCGTTACGATATTATTGACCCATATAGGAAGGCCGCGCGATTTTTAAATTTTAATCAGAAACACTTTGTTTGTGATCCCCGAACGGGTTTTCCGCACGAACAACAAAAATCCAGAACAGCATTATTGCGCAGCGGGCGGAATGCAGAATAAAATAGTTGTAAAATATGTTTACAAAACAGATATCCACTAAAAAATAACAATAAAATATTTTATCAAAATCAAACTCTATAAGATTTCAGTTATTGAATGAAACGCCTCAAAAATATTTTAATTAGTAACAATTTTACAAGTGTATATTGAATCGTTTCAAAAAAAAATATTTAAATTATTTTCGAGGAACCGAGGGCTCTATATCCAAATTTACGAATCACGTACAATATAATTCACGTTTTCAAGCTATTTAATTTAATAGGCATTATAATCTCCACAAAGAAAAAAAAATGGATTGTTAAGGCGTCTACTTTGTGATAATTCATTTTAAAGGATAAATAAAACGATTTTTTACTTTTTTTTCGTTTTTTTATCACACTTCAGTTACTCTAGCTCTAGCTCTAGCCATTTTCGAGAAATTTAATTGAATATGCATTACAATCTCCATAAAGAAAAAAAAATGGATTTTTAAAGCGTCTACTTTGTGATAATTCATTTTAAAGGATAAATAAAGGATTTTTAACTTTTTTTTTCGTTTTTTTATCACACTGCAGTTACTCTAGCTCTAGCCATTTTCGACCTCCTCCGGTGAGGAGGAGCTCGAAAATGGCTACAGCTTAGCCGAAACTAGTTGCAAAGTGTAACTGAAGTGTTATAAAAACAAAGTAAAAAATCCTTTTATATATCCTTTAAAATGAATTATCACAAAGTAGACGCCTTAACTATCCAATTTTCGTTTTCTATGTGGAGATTGTAATGCCTATTCAATTAAATAGCTTGAAAACGTGGATTATATTGTATTTGATTTGTA
This sequence comes from Lordithon lunulatus, assembly GCA_963942505.1. NCBI lineage: Eukaryota > Metazoa > Arthropoda > Insecta > Coleoptera > Staphylinidae > Lordithon > Lordithon lunulatus. The sequence goes on from OZ012671.1 coordinate 38,380,471, forward strand.
AATTTGGATATAAAGCCCTCGTTTCCTCGAAAAAAAATTATATAAATTTTTTTGAAAAGATTCAAAATAAATGATTCTAATTTATAATTTCAAAATGTGTCCCGATAATCTTACTTTTTAGCAACCATCTGCCATTTCAATATAACGAGTCTACCTGACTGGAATCCCGAATAAAAATAAATCAATTATTCATATGGTAACTCAATTACTCGCATCTTGCCTATCGATCGGTATTATTATTATAATAAACGCTTAATGATACAAATTGGGCAATTACAGTCTTCATCTTATATTTATGAATAAATCGACTATTTCATTGTCTGTTTAATTTCAAGAAGCGCCTATGAAACAAATCATCACCCAAAAATTAAGGTGCCGCACACGGGATCATTCACCTCGTACTGTTTTGCATAAATTACCAGACGAAATAATACACGAGATGAAATATTATTATCCGTCACTGGTATATTATTAATGGGATATTAAAAAATAAATAACGCGTTTATATTGTTACAAATAAAAAATATATACCTGTTAATGCCTTACGGTTGAAGGCATAGAGTTAAATAAATATAAAATAAAAATGCCATTAGATAAAATATGATAATTAGTTATAGTTACGGTAAAGGTCGCTTTAGACAAGACAATTTCTTGACTCAAAAGTTAGTCAAGATGCGAGACAATCTAAATTATCTTGTATCATACAGCAAATTATTTGAAATATTGAATTGGATGGACAATAGAAAAATATAACGCGTTCTATTTGTCAAAGAAAAATTGCATGGGAGAAGAATATATTAATTCATTTCTTGAACAACTTTTGAGTTAAGAAATTGTCTTGTCTAAAACGACCTTAACCTTACGTCCTTTATTTAAAAGGATAATCCTTTATTTCCAATTAAAATATTACTGATAAGTATCAAATGTAACCCTTTCGGGCCTGACGGTGGCATTTACCACCATAACATGTACAGGCATCTACTTACTGTGCCTATACCATATATGATTGCTTTTAATCGCTAGATTTCATTCATAACAAGGTATTTTAAAGAAAATCCATGCGCAGTTTTAGAAACTTTTGAATTTTGATGTGTGTGAATAAGTGTAATAATAATTGGACGCCTTTCTGCAGAAACGAACCAATCCATCTAATATTACAAATGTTGAGAAAACAGTTATATAAAGATTTATACAAAGATTTATAAAAAAAAACTTCTATCTTTATAGTGCTATCAGCCGTGAGACTTTTCCGCCGGTCAAGGGAGAAACTTAGAGGAGTTTAATCACCCGGTATTTACAGATATATTAACTTCACAGAAACCCTCTGAAAACGGTGAAAGGTGATTTGCTAAAATTCGCTCCCCGTTGGGGATCGAACTCAGGCTCCCCAATGCTCAGTACGAGACGGACGACGCCTCTAACCACTCGGTCACTGAGCAAAGATTTATATAAATTAAAAATTATCTATTCGTCTCAAGTTAATTTTGAGACTTTAACCCCCCTATTCACCGACGTTCCATGAATCCATCAATAGCTATTGAACCCATACGTGTTCGTTGTTATAGCAACAATAAATACATTATCTAGGGAATGTAGTTAATTTAGATTATCTCTATTGGAAACACTGAATAATTAAACAAAAGGTGTCAAAAAGCTCCAATCGCAAACGCTATTCAAGGTTTTTGACATTTGTTTTGGTATATTCTGTCACAATGACGTTGTCAATGTATCCATTCAATAGCTTATGGGACCTATAAAGTGTATAGGATGTTGGTGAATACGGACATAAGAGCTTTAGCTTTAGTTAAATTGTTTACTATGAGTATAAAGGTAAGAGAAACAAACATATTTTGTGAGTTGCTTCCTGCCAGAAAGGCGTCCATTTTGGCATTCATTAGTTCATATAAAAGCTTTGAATGTTGATGTGTGTGAATAAGTGCAATAATAATTAAAAAAGAAAAAAAATATTTTCAAATTTTCTGTATTACTTTTGTATATATTATTATATTTTAGTGGTATTTATAAAAACAAAAAAATTAAAATCCAGGACTAAATGGTTAATGCCATTTAAATTTTTACTATGTGTGTGTATGTGTAATAATTAAGATTGTTTAAAAATTTTAATGTATACATTGTTTTATGCTATTATTTTCGTAATAAATGTTCATTGTTGTAATGTAGATTAAATTTTGGCTATTGGGCGTAAGGCAAAAAATAAGAAACTCCTTCTTTTATGAATCGATATTTCGCTCTATTTATAATCCTGATGAAGCTTTAAATAAAACGAAATAATGATTCATACAAGAAGGAGTTTTTTATATATATATATATATATATATATATATATAAATAAATATATATATATATATATATATATATATATATATATATAAAAATATAAATATATTATATGTGCTTTATTTTCCTCAAAAATATATGGTCACCGTAATTATATAGTGTTGACAAAATGTTACTAATACTTTTCCATTAATGAAAAGAAACTGATTATATATCATATTCAAAATAACCGAATTAATGAGATCCCATTTACTAATTGCATGTCTACTCGCGATAATTAAATTTTCGCGCTGAATATATAAGAAATACCCACACAAGAATTATCTAAATCATAATGGACAGCATTATCAACCACTTTGTTCAACCGGACCGGCCTTGACGACCTGACGGGATTTCTAAAATGTCAAAATTGTTATATATATATTTTTTTTGTGTTCAATCTGAATCGGGCGTGCCCCATCCCATGTACGGGGCCGACTCTTAAGAGAACCCGTTTCGAAATGTAATCTTAAAAAAAATAACTAGTATGAATATTGATAAGTACATTTTAAGTGTTTCTCATTGTACCTGACTGGTTATTTTAAATCCTTCCTGTATAATTAAAACAGGAATTATAATATAATAAAACTGAATCATGAGTTCGTTCGATATAGTTATACCCGATATAGTTAATATTATGCTAACCAGCACACCAGGAACAATACTGGCAAGAATAATGGAAAAAAGAATAAGGGATAAAATTGAGAGAACTACACGGTGTGGATTTTGAAGAGGAAGTAGCGCCCTGATATTTTCTATAAGGCAAATGAGCAAAAAACTATTAAATAAAAATAGGTATTTCCCTATTTTTATTTAATAGTTTGTTGCTCATTTGCATATCGTCGCATAAGGGACGTACGTACGTATGTACGTATGTATGTATGTATGTATGTATGTATGTATGTATGTATGTATGTATGTATGTATGTATGTATGTATGTATGTATGTATGTATGTATGTATGTATGTATGTATGTATGTATGTATGTATGTATGTATGTATGTATGTATGTATGTATGTATGTATGTATGTATGTATGTATGTATGTATGTATGTATGTATGTATGTATGTATGTATGTATGTATGTATGTATGTATGTATGTATGTATGTATGTATGTATGTATGTATGTATGTATGTATGTATGTATGTATGTATGTATGTATGTATGTATGTATGTATGTATGTATGTATGTATGTATGTATGTATGTATGTATGTATGTATGTATGTATGTATGTATGTATGTATGTATGTATGTATGTATGTATGTATGTATGTATGTATGTATGTATGTATGTATGTATGTATGTATGTATGTATGTATGTATGTATGTATGTATGTATGTATGTATGTATGTATGTATGTATGTATGTATGTATGTATGTATGTATGTATGTATGTATGTATGTATGTATGTATGTATGTATGTATGTATGTATGTATGTATGTATGTATGTATGTATGTATGTATGTATGTATGTATGTATGTATGTATGTATGTATGTATGTATGTATGTATGTATGTATGTATGTATGTATGTATGTATGTATGTATGTATGTATGTATGTATGTATGTATGTATGTATGTATGTATGTATGTATGTATGTATGTATGTATGTATGTATGTATGTATGTATGTATGTATGTATGTATGTATGTATGTATGTATGTATGTATGTATGTATGTATGTATGTATGTATGTATGTATGTATGTATGTATGTATGTATGTATGTATGTATGTATGTATGTATGTATGTATGTATGTATGTATGTATGTATGTATGTATGTATGTATGTATGTATGTATGTATGTATGTATGTATGTATGTATGTATGTATGTATGTATGTATGTATGTATGTATGTATGTATGTATGTATGTATGTATGTATGTATGTATGTATGTATGTATGTATGTATGTATGTATGTATGTATGTATGTATGTATGTATGTATGTATGTATGTATGTATGTATGTATGTATGTATGTATGTATGTATGTATGTATGTATGTATGTATGTATGTATGTATGTATGTATGTATGTATGTATGTATGTATGTATGTATGTATGTATGTATGTATGTATGTATGTATGTATGTATGTATGTATGTATGTATGTATGTATGTATGTATGTATGTATGTATGTATGTATGTATGTATGTATGTATGTATGTATGTATGTATGTATGTATGTATGTATGTATGTATGTATGTATGTATGTATGTATGTATGTATGTATGTATGTATGTATGTATGTATGTATGTATGTATGTATGTATGTATGTATGTATGTATGTATGTATGTATGTATGTATGTATGTATGTATGTATGTATGTATGTATGTATGTATGTATGTATGTATGTATGTATGTATGTATGTATGTATGTATGTATGTATGTATGTATGTATGTATGTATGTATGTATGTATGTATGTATGTATGTATGTATGTATGTATGTATGTATGTATGTATGTATGTATGTATGTATGTATGTATGTATGTATGTATGTATGTATGTATGTATGTATGTATGTATGTATGTATGTATGTATGTATGTATGTATGTATGTATGTATGTATGTATGTATGTATGTATGTATGTATGTATGTATGTATGTATGTATGTATGTATGTATGTATGTATGTATGTATGTATGTATGTATGTATGTATGTATGTATGTATGTATGTATGTATGTATGTATGTATGTATGTATGTATGTATGTATGTATGTATGTATGTATGTATGTATGTATGTATGTATGTATGTATGTATGTATGTATGTATGTATGTATGTATGTATGTATGTATGTATGTATGTATGTATGTATGTATGTATGTATGTATGTATGTATGTATGTATGTATGTATGTATGTATGTATGTATGTATGTATGTATGTATGTATGTATGTATGTATGTATGTATGTATGTATGTATGTATGTATGTATGTATGTATGTATGTATGTATGTATGTATGTATGTATGTATGTATGTATGTATGTATGTATGTATGTATGTATGTATGTATGTATGTATGTATGTATGTATGTATGTATGTATGTATGTATGTATGTATGTATGTATGTATGTATGTATGTATGTATGTATGTATGTATGTATGTATGTATGTATGTATGTATGTATGTATGTATGTATGTATGTATGTATGTATGTATGTATGTATGTATGTATGTATGTATGTATGTATGTATGTATGTATGTATGTATGTATGTATGTATGTATGTATGTATGTATGTATGTATGTATGTATGTATGTATGTATGTATGTATGTATGTATGTATGTATGTATGTATGTATGTATGTATGTATGTATGTATGTATGTATGTATGTATGTATGTATGTATGTATGTATGTATGTATGTATGTATGTATGTATGTATGTATGTATGTATGTATGTATGTATGTATGTATGTATGTATGTATGTATGTATGTATGTATGTATGTATGTATGTATGTATGTATGTATGTATGTATGTATGTATGTATGTATGTATGTATGTATGTATGTATGTATGTATGTATGTATGTATGTATGTATGTATGTATGTATGTATGTATGTATGTATGTATGTATGTATGTATGTATGTATGTATGTATGTATGTATGTATGTATGTATGTATGTATGTATGTATGTATGTATGTCTGTATGTCTGTATGTATGTATGTATGTATGTATGTATGTATGTATGTATGTATGTATGTATGTATGTATGTCTGTATGTCTGTATGTCTGTATGTCTGTATGTCTGTATGTCTGTATGTCTGTATGTCTGTATGTCTGTATGTCTGTATGTCTGTATGTCTGTATGTCTGTATGTCTGTATGTCTGTATGTCTGTATGTCTGTATGTCTGTATGTCTGTATGTCTGTATGTCTGTATGTCTGTATGTCTGTATGTCTGTATGTCTGTATGTCTGTATGTCTGTATGTCTGTATGTCTGTATGTCTGTATGTCTGTATGTCTGTATGTCTGTATGTCTGTATGTCTGTATGTCTGTATGTCTGTATGTCTGTATGTCTGTATGTCTGTATGTCTGTATGTCTGTATGTCTGTATGTCTGTATGTCTGTATGTCTGTATGTCTGTATGTCTGTATGTCTGTATGTCTGTATGTCTGTATGTCTGTATGTCTGTATGTCTGTATGTCTGTATGTCTGTATGTCTGTATGTCTGTATGTCTGTATGTCTGTATGTCTGTATGTCTGTATGTCTGTATGTCTGTATGTCTGTATGTCTGTATGTCTGTATGTCTGTATGTCTGTATGTCTGTATGTCTGTATGTCTGTATGTCTGTATGTCTGTATGTCTGTATGTCTGTATGTCTGTATGTCTGTATGTCTGTATGTCTGTATGTCTGTATGTCTGTATGTCTGTATGTCTGTATGTCTGTATGTCTGTATGTCTGTATGTCTGTATGTCTGTATGTCTGTATGTCTGTATGTCTGTATGTCTGTATGTCTGTATGTCTGTATGTCTGTATGTCTGTATGTCTGTATGTCTGTATGTCTGTATGTCTGTATGTCTGTATGTCTGTATGTCTGTATGTCTGTATGTATGTATGTATGTATGTATGTCTGTATGTATGTATGTATGTATGTATGTATGTATGTATGTATGTATGTATGTATGTATGTATGTATGTATGTATGTATGTATGTATGTATGTATGTATGTATGTATGTATGTATGTATGTATGTATGTATGTATGTATGTATGTATGTATGTATGTATGTATGTATGTATGTATGTATGTATGTATGTATGTATGTATGTATGTATGTATGTATGTATGTATGTATGTATGTATGTATGTATGTATGTATGTATGTATGTATGTATGTATGTATGTATGTATGTATGTATGTATGTATGTATGTATGTATGTATGTATGTATGTATGTATGTATGTATGTATGTATGTATGTATGTATGTATGTATGTATGTATGTATGTATGTCTGTATGTATGTATGTATGTATGTATGTATGTATGTATGTATGTATGTCTGTATGTATGTATGTATGTATGTATGTATGTATGTATGTATGTATGTATGTATGTATGTATGTATGTATGTATGTATGTATGTATTATCTGTTGTTACCCTGTAATTGGAGTATTACTCTGTTGGGTAAATAAAGCTGATGATTATTTCTATTATTATAAGCAGCAACACCCCACATCTAAATCTATTTTATTCGAGGTTAACAGGAGAAAGAAAAATTGATTATAAAATTATTATAGGAGTAATTAAATTGCTCGCGGTTCAAATAAATAGAATATAAGCAATAAAATAAAAAATGGATAACTTGTTATCAGAGTAAAATAAATTTGAGACCATGGCATCACTAGACAATTCAACACGCGGCCATAACGATATTACTTCTGATCTGATTATTACCAGAGCCATTGCCATAGATTATAGAGATATGAATCTCTTGTCGGAACCTTTGCTATTTCCAATAATAATTTAGTGACCATAAAAACACGTAGATGTCCTTGCAGTCCTGGCAAGACCGCACTCCTTGTTTTGAGGTGGTGCAACCGGTGTAAAGGACGAGGTAAAATTGTGCGTTCGAAGAGCGACTCGTACGGAAAATATAACACGAGACAAACAGTCCGGAGTAGCTTAGAGCGAGAAACGAAAGCAGCTATAGTATTATGAAATTAATATGCTTTTATACAACACAGCCGATGTATGTAATATATTGGATTAATTGTTTCAGTTGTGAAAATGAGGTTGCTAATAGGAACACACCTGGCCCTACTGAACATCCTCATTCTAGTGAAGGGCCATGGCCGTCTTATGGACCCACCAGCCCGTAATTCCATGTGGCGATTTGGTTTCCCAAACCCTGTGAATTACAACGACAATGAGCTGTTTTGTGGAGGGAGAGGAGGTAATATATAATTAAAATTTAAATATATTATATATAATTAGAAAACTTAAAGACACTATCCTCGACAGGAATTTGAACATAAAAAAAATACATAACACTAATTATTTTTAGTGCAATGGGATCAAAACGGAGGCAAATGCGGTGTTTGCGGGGACGCTGCCAATGCGGAGCAGCCGCGTCCCCATGAAGCGGGAGGTTTGTACGCTAAAGGCATCATCAGCAGACACTACAGTGTAGGCCAGGAAATCGACATAGAAATCGAACTAACCGCAAACCATTACGGCTACTTTGTGTTCTATTTATGCCCTAACAACAATGCAGCACAAGAAGCCACAACGGAGTGCCTACAAAGATACCCGCTGTATGTATCAGGCTCAAAACGTGTGGAATACCATATACCGGAAGACGGCAAGAAGAAGGCTATATTCCGCTACAGTTTACAACTGCCCCCTTATGTAACGTGCACACAGTGCGTAATGCAATGGACCTATTTCACAGGCAACCAATGGGGAGAGTGTAGCAACGGCACAACTGCACAGGGCTGCGGTCAGCCCGAAACTTTCAGAAACTGCGCTGATGTTGCAATTATATCCAACGCAGGAGGGGCTATTCCACCCCTATTTGTGGGAGTTGACAACCCCTATATTCTGTTCTACAGGGACGCACGTAGACCATCACCTTACAACGTATTCCCTCTAGTTGTTAGAGATCAGGTGTGCATTGCTACAACCCGCTATAGGATTATACCCGGTGTTGATGACTGGTGTCAGGAGAATTGTATGAAGTACCCACCGAATTGCCCAGCTAAAGTTTGTACATGCCCGTGAGTATAATTAACAATATTAATATTTAAAATTACAAGGTGGTAACTAATTAAGAAAAGATATTGTTCATATAACTGCAAAACCCGCAATTCACTTGCTAGCTGTTAAATATTACTAAATACTACTAAATTATACTTATGCACCAACATCCCATAAACTTTATAGGTCCCTTAAGCTATTGAATTGATGACAGAATATGTCAAAACAAATGTCAAACACCTTGAATAGCGCTTGCGATTAGAACTTTGATGACCCCTTTTGTTTAATTATTCATCCCATGAAAATTTGAGGAAAATCGGCCGACAAACAGAGAAAAAAAAACTTGATAAAACAGTTTCCCAGCAAAAGTCACTTTCCCGCCATTTGGATTCCACTAACCTAACACATGAACAATACCCAATAGCTATACAAATGTTATGATTTTTTTAGGAGCACTTGTGATGCTATAGGTGAGCACGAAGGCAACCGCGACGTTGCTGTGCACTGTATGGACGAGTGCCTTTACTACAAATCGCAGTGCCCACGAGACAGATGCCGGTGTTACGAGGAATAAAACACAACTACTCAGCAGAAGATGAAAACATAAGATATCAAGAGTGCCACATTAAAAAAATACACCAACTTCTCAAGTCTAGTTTAAATAGTCTTTAAGTTCTCGTTTAGTTGTATCTGCAATAGTTCTATATTGTAAATAAGTAGCAAGATCTTTAGAGAGCAGCATATTATAGTATGGTATAACATATAGACTATGCCTCACTCTAAAGAACTTGCGTAAGTAGTACTTCACAATACATATAATAAATTGGGCAGGAAGATAGAGGCCAGACAGGTTGTAATTAAATATATGTTTGAATTAAAATTGATTTTATCAAAATGAATCATCTTTGATACTAATGATTAATAAATTGGAATTTTGAATCAACTAGTTTTGATACAGGGCGCAAATGATGGAGAGAGCCAAAACAGGAATTGTGATGGGGGTGAAAAAGACATCCTGTAATTAATGGATATCCGAAGAAACTATAGCAATAAAGACATGCTTAAATACGGCAAGCTACAAAAGGAAATTCGACAGAAGATTAGAAATTCAAAAGAGAAATGGCTGTCGGAAGAATGTGCGGAAATAGAGGATTTCGAAGAAAAGCATGATTAATTCAACATGTACAATAAGATCAAAGAAACTATAGGGGGACATAAAAGTAAGCATAGCGGACTACTTATCGATACGCAGAATAACATTTTAACAAGCACTGAAGAAAAGTTATGAGTGGAAGCAATATGTAGAGACTCTTTTCAATGACAATACAAATCACAATCACAACATCAACGATAGTGATGGATTGGACATAACAAGATCAGAAGTAGAGCATGCTTTACAAGTAGCCAAGAACGGCAAAGCACCTGGGCCTGATGAGATACATGTTGAAGTGTTGAAATTGCTAGTAGAGGAAAAACCACTTTCAGTATTGGTCGACCTATTTAAAACCATATATAAAAAAGGAACAATTCCACAAAACTGGCTTAAATCTACCTTCGTAACATTGCCTAAGAAATCTAACGCGAAGTTCTGCAGCGACTACAGAATGATAAGTCTAATGTTCTTAAGTTGTTTCTAAAGATTGTTCATGGGAGAATATACCGCGTATGTGCGGAGAACATTGGCGAAACACAGTTTAGCTTCAAGAATGGCTTCGGTACACGGGAGGCGTTATTTAGCATTCAAGTACTGGTTCAAATGTGTCGAGACGTAAATATGGATGTCTTAGCTTGTTGTATCGATTGTGAGAAGCCGTTTGATACTGTTAAACACGAAGTACTCCTGAACATCTTGCAGGATATGGGACTGAATGGCAGAGATATTCAAGTAATAGCTAACCTGTACTGGAACCAGAAAGCTACCGTCAGAATAAAGGGTGAGATGATGGAGGAAGTATCGACCCTGCGAGGAGTTTACCAAGGTAGTGTCCTTTCGCCTTTGTTATTTAAGGTCCAATTCACACACGACGTTGCACAGGCGATTGTGATGTTCATATGCTGTGAAGGGGTGGACATTGCACCTTATGTTTACGAAGAGGCGGCGTGGAAGAGTTATGCCTTTCGCCTCTTCGCCTACCTTGTCTTAGGCGAAGAGGCAATGACGCGGTACCGGCGCTGCGAGAGGCACGACACTTTAAGCCCCCTCTAAAAAAACATGTGGTGCAATGCCCACTTAGGTGACGAGGGGCGGACATTTGCCTCGTGTTTCTCGCCGCGCCGTCACCGCGTCTTTGCCTAAGACCCGGTAGGCCAAGAGGCGAAAGGCATAATTCTTCCACGCCGCCTCTACGTAAACATAAGGTGCAATGTCCACCCCTTCCCTGCATATGAACATCACAATCGCCTGTGCAACGTCGCGCCTGCGCCCGAAGCCACTTATGTGTGAATTGGGCCTTATATGTACTCAGAACGGGTGTTTCGGGATGCGCTTGAAGGAAGAGATATGGGTGTGGTTATCAACGGAGTCGTAATCAATAACTTCAGATACGCAGACGATACAGTCCTATTAGCCACGAGCTTAGAGGATCTGCAGGTTCTGTTGAAACCAATTACGCGCGCAAATAACAACATGGGCCTGTGAATGAACATTAAGAAAACTAAATGGCTCGTTGTCAGTAAATACCCAATTGTTGATGATGATGATACTCTTCAAATTGGAAATGAAACTGTAGAGAAAGTCTCAACCTATAAATATCTAGGGTACAATATAGATGATAAATGGGAAAACACTCGAGAGGTTCGAAGCAGGATTGAACAAGCAAGAGGTTCATTCCGGAAGATGTCGAAGATTCTAACTAGCCGGGACTTAAAGATTGACCTACGTCTTCGCCTGCTTCGATGTTACGTATTCAGCGTTCTTTTGTATGGTGTAGAGGCATGGACTCGAACAGACGCCATGTGTAGAAAGATCGAGGCGTTCGAAATGTGGGCCTACCGAAAAATGCTCAAATATAGTGGACCGACAGAATAACAAATATAGAAATCCGACGCTTAAACAAACAAACATAAATTCTCAATAACATCAAGAGAAGAAAGCTCGAGTATTTCGGTCACGTTTTGAGAAATGATAAATATCGCCTGTTACAAACCATCATACAGGGTAAAATTGATGGTAGGCGCGGGCCAGGCCGCAGAATAACATCATGGCTGAAGAATCTACGGCAGTGGTACGGACAATCTACAAGATCGCTGTTTCGAAAACCAGCATATAAGATGCAGATCATGTTTGATCATGAGGATAAGGCACAAGCAGAAGAAGAAGTGACAAAGATAGTGAGAGGATGAAACAGAATTGTTGAAGGAAGCTACAGGGTTGATAGTAGGGAAAGTGGAAATCAGTAGGAATGTGTGGGTGGGGTCAGCACTATAAGCAGAGAAAAAGACCAATATTCCATGAGTGGCATGTGAAATAGATCTGAAACATAAAACACACTAGTAATATACAAAGGCTCAGGGATGCGATTCTTGAAACCACTAGTTTCGAATGTGTAACTATCAAATTTGCTCCACAAACTACAGACAATTCACGATTTGAGTTCGTTCAATGATAGAATGTTGGTTTATTAATGTTTTTTAACACTAGTAAACTGTAAACCCATAATTCTACAAGCTCACATTGTGAATTATCCATATTTTGCTTAGCAACTTTGATAGTTAAACAAATACTTTAGTAACGAGTGGTTACAAGAATCACCTCCCTTTTATATAAAGCAGATAATGATTCATTACCTTCCATGATTCAAACATCACAACTTTTACACATACTGTGATGTTGCCAATAAACAGAGGTACATGAGGGCATTGATTAATCTTATGATGATTAATCAATGATGAGGGTATGAAATGGAAAGTGATGTTGCCAATAAACAGAGGTACATGAGGGCATTGATTAATCATGTGATGATTAATCAATGATGAAGGTATGAAATGGAAAGTAAACAACATTTTATAGAAGTAGAAGATAGTTGGCTTAATACAACTAAGCCAAAGTGTAATGATGGTTTTTGTAAAGCATAGTAAACTGTGGTCTGTTTACAAAAAGTGGGGTATAATAAAAAGAACTAGGCCAATAATTCAAATAAATACAGGCCTAGGGTATCATAAATAACACCCTAAATATTTAACCTCTTTAAACACAGATCGGAGGTACATTTGTACATAAATGTCTGAAATATTCAGGTAAGAGGACAACAATTAATGTAGCAGTAGTTTATGCATTTGTTACAATTCTCTAGGGTATGTAAGTGTTATGGGCCAGTCACAATAAGGACGGTAGAGGTAAGGTAGCAGTAAGCCATGTTTTGCATCACTATAAAAATGTAGACATTCAAAATTGGGCAGTAATGCTATGTGATAATTATGCTAGAGATAATTACCCATATTCTGTTATTTATTTATTTATTTTCTCAACAGACATTTAATCTAATTACAGAGAAAAGGAAACAAAGAATTGTTACATAATACATACAAAGAAAATCTGAAATATAAAGATAGCTACATTAATAAACTAATAATTAATAGTGTGTGAACATATAACATCAAAGTATATACAATACATGGCAAGTGCAGGGGAAACTCCCGAGCTACTTAGCCAGGGGAGAGTGGAGCAGAGAGGTCAAAGTATGCATGGCAAGAGCGAGGTGTGGTTTAGAAGAGCGAGGAAGAAAAGTGTGGATGGGGCTGGGGTACACCACACGCTGTGTAGGAAGGGGAGTGACATGTGGTGGCACCTTAGCAAAGAATGTGAGGGAGTGAAAGAAGAGTGGGTTGGAGAGTGCAGAAAGCTGAACGAATGGTTAGGAGAGGATGGGAAAGGCATGAAAATCTGAAGGAGGCTGACATGGGAAAGGAAATTGGCGAGGGCAGAAGGGGTTTATTTTAATGGATAGAAAAATGTATTTTATGTTAATTTGTATTCTCTTTTTTTTGGTGTCTTTTTTGATTTCTTTCTGTGAAAGTACGGTTTGGTAATGTGTGTAAAAGGGAAGGGTTGGGCTGATATGCCAAATAAAGGTCTTTTTTTATATATACAATAGGAAGAAAAGCTAAAGTAGACTGAGTTTTAAGTTTTTTAAAAAGTTATTTTTATTACAAAACAGATCAACTCCATATTGCACCTCATGATATTTGCTTATTATCATGAACAGCAAGAAGGAGTGATGGTTTGTATGTGGCATGCAGTATGTAAAAGTTTGTTTGTTGTGAGAGGATTGCCTAAGTATAGTAAATTTGATGGAGTTTAATAATGTTATAGATTTACTGTGCTGCTGTAAACACCCGAATTTTTATACATGTGTGTAATTTTGCTTACCGCTATGTTACCCCTACCACGTTTATTGTGAATGGTCGTTTAGGACTTGATACTTCTGAAAATTGTGCCCAAGGTTACTAAAGTGTCGTTAATTGAATCCTAACGACAAATAGTACTGACTACTGGGGCCGAAACTTTGCCGCCTGTTCGTAAAGCAGGGGTGCTAACCACTGCACTAGATCGGCGTGTAATTTAATTAATTTAATTGTCTATATAAATAAAATCAAAATCAAAGGATTACCATTGTTAGGTTAAATTTCTACAGGACTCCAATAAACGATTTCTGCTAGTAAACTCTTCGATAGCAGCAAAATTATGTCGATCTTTCTTGAATTACACCCCAATTTCACCCATAACGACTGTTTCTATTGAATAATTTATCTACAAAAAGCGACGCTTTAGTTTTTCCAAAATGGAGTCGAAAAACACCTGAACAAAACAGAATGAAGTTAGCATAGATGTCAGTACTGTCATTACTACCAAATATAAATTTGACCTTGAAGTTGCTCACAATAAAAGTTGCAACCAAGCATACATATTCAGTACGTTATTAAATATTACATTTTTTAAATAATTTATTAAATTATTATATTTTAATTTGAATATTAACTCATTAATTGGCAAAATTATATTGATTTACAAACATTCCTTAATGTATGCCCGCGTTGGTAAACAATATTGCGCAATTGTTAATCATTTATTGCAACTCGTATTGTTTTTGTTTACCAAACAAAAACACTCCCAAACATTAGTCGGGTGTAGCTGCAAACTGGCGACACGGTGGTGAGTTGTTTGTTTGTTCTATGCGTAATTATTAAATGGGGCGTATCGATATAACAATTAATATCCGCTTTGGTGTTGGTGTGCGTCGCCGTCGTCGCGTGGGTGCTCAAACAATCTAGGTGCGCGCAGAGTGAGGTTGCTGCAGTCAAACCAGCCCCCATCAACGGGCAACAAGACGTGTCCCATTGCGTAACGAACCATTAAGCCCCCCTACGCCGAAAAAAAGTAGCGTCGTGTCCATTTCCCGTAAGTATTGAACCGCAAACTCGTCAGCGGATAGGCAACCAGACGTGCCCGTGGGCCTTTGTGCGACCCCTCCCCGAACCCCGTGCTGCCGCTCCGCTGGAGCCGAAGTTGTCAGAATCCCGAGCTCGCAGTGTACCGTAATTCGCGTTTGTTTTTTTCTTATTCATCCTCGTGCGCGATTACATCCGTCTGGAAATGGTGCATAGGGGGGTGTGCGGAACAAAGGCGACAGTGCAAGTGCCCAAGTGACCCGTACGCGCGACCGCCAGCCACGAAATAGACTTTTTCGGGAAGATGGAGGACAGCGCCGAGCCGAGCTCTAACCCCATTTCACAGGGGTGTGGCCCACATACTCAGATCTCCATCCACATCAGTCCCACGACTGGGGGCGACTTTTTCTTGACCGTCGAGCCCGACATCACCGTCGACAATCTCAAGAAGCTGGTGTCAAAAAAGCTCAAAGTGCCCAGGGACCGCCTCTGCTTGCTATTCAGAGACAAGTAAGCCTAACAAAAACCACACACACACACACAAAAAAAAAACAAAAACACAATCACACATGCATATTTCATTACAGGCAACTACAGGATGGAAATCTGGTACAACATGGGGTGGCCGATGGCTCCAAAGTCACTTTGTTACCCAACGTTGAAACTGGATTAGTTGTAAGTATTCACCCCTTAATACCTTAATTTCGTAGTAATCATGATTGCACTTTAATGCATGCCAACAGTTCAAAATGGCAGTCATGTGTAAACATTTTGATCTATTTCAAGGATAATGAGATTCATGTGGTTTTCACCTAATTTCAATGCCTTCATTACAAAATCAATAGTTGGCTTTATCACTAAATGCATTAGTAGATACAATGAACCCTAATTAATAGGCCTGTTTATTATAGACTTGCTGATAACAGGCAAAACAATAATATGCTGATTAACCAAGGTGGAATATATTTGAATATTTAAGGTTTTCTGTTAATGCAAGCAATAAGATTGATATAAGTTATAATATTGTGTAATATTGAATCAATATAGAGGTTTTATTAGGACATTTTGTACCAATTAAGTATCTATCCAAAGTTATTATTATACATAATACAGACAAAAAAACTCCACTTTTACAGCTTATAGAATTACTCTTAAAATTATTTTAATGATTTATTGCCCAACAGGACTAATCCTAATTACAGGACATTAATAAATAATATTTACATGTTGACTGCCATGGTACTTTACAGACCAGAATGCTGTAAAGTACCATGGCAGTCAACATGTAAATATTATTTATTAATGTCCTGTAATTAGGATTAGTCCTGTTGGGCAATAAAGTAAATCAGATATAATCTAATTTAATTCCGTTATTTAAAAAATAAATGATCTGAATAAACAAATTCTGTCTAAAGCCATGTAAAAAAAAACAGATTTTCTATTCATGTAAGCCAACCTTAATTTTTTCTACTTTGTACCCTGAGTACATATTTACATTGATATACTATTAATTTCATCATAGCACAAATAAGTGAGATATATGAGATAACTCGTAGTTGGTGTCCTAGGCAATAATGCAAACTAGGATCTATCTCATAGTTCGTAGTCAACATATTAAATAGTGTAATATAATACTAGTTATTTATATATTATTATTTATACTTTAAAATAATAATATATAAATAACAAGTTAATTCCATTAAAAAGCTAAAACAATGAAGAATTTACTAAATTGGAGGTTTTTTTATACACATACTGGCAAAGTTAAGGAAATGGGAATAAATTCAACTCTTTATCTGGATTAATTTATTTTATTTTAATTTCAACTAATTCTCTTAAAACAAACTAAATTTACGAAGTTTTGTGGACCAATATACAAGCCTAATCTGGCCTGATCACAATGATATTTAAATGTATTGCCATATATTATATATTATATTGGGCCTCATGCTTTCTCTGGTGTGATAATTCTTGCACCTTCTTGAGCATTTGCAGGTTTTCCCCTGCTTGTCTGTATAGGTTCCATCCTATTTTTTGAGGAAGCTTATTTTCAGTACCATACCTTGCCAATACTTTCTGAATTCTAGTACATGCAGGGGTTTCATTTACCTTCCTCCAACTGTCCCTTTTGGCTTTGCAGATTTCTTAAGTTGTACACCATTAATTCCCTTTTGTAGCTCGCCAAATTGTGGTTTCCCTAGGCCTTCTCGAAGAGTCTTCTGGATTATTTTTCTAGTTTTTCAAGGTGGCCAGTCCACCCAGCTGTGGGGCCCCTTTGTGTTTTCGTTTTCTCCAAACAGTTTTCGTGGTACAAATACAGTACAAGAACAGAATGTTGACAGTGTTCTTTATCCAATCCACCGTTAGCTGGTCCGCGAAGGTATCGACTAAGTATCCATGTGGGTGCATTTGGCGAACCTTATTTATGGTCCGCCTTCTGGTATATCGTCTTGCACCGTGAGGATAGCTCTTTCGAGGGCGACAAGCCTTTCCGGGTCCATCTGCGCAGACGGAAAACAGTCTTGCACCTCTGCCACTTTCACTACCTCCAAGGCTTCCTGGAAGAACGTGCTCCGTTCGGGGTCTTCTTTTTGGCATGCTGTTCTGGGTTGCAGCGATCCGGCCATTTTGAAATCCTGTTTTTTTCCTTTGCTCCGCTTTCAGGTAAATTTCCTTAAGCGCCATTCTTTTGTCGTTAGGTAATCCTTTCCGCTTTCTAACAAGGTTTTTAGCCTCTTTTTCGAGGCCACCTGTCTACAGATTTTAATCTACAAACATGTTTCACTGTAGATGACTCAGTTTCGGTTTTAATCATTTCCTCTTTTACCAGCTATGATTTATTTCTCTTTCATTCTTTGTTAAATCGTTATTTATGAATATGTCCCTGCATTTTAGTTTTTATTTATCGTTAATATGATTTTTATTTGTAGACACAGCGCCCGGAAGTGGGAATCATGCAGGCCTTAGAGTCGTTAAACGACACACAAGTAAACGAGTTCCTATGCGGCAAAGCACCACTGAACCTCAGCATGCGGCTCGGCGACCACATGATGCTCATCCAGCTGCAGCTGAGCACCGTGTCGGGCGCCAAGCCGCCGCCCGCCTCCACCTCCGGCTCCCAGCCCGCCTCGCGGCCGCCCAGTCTTGTGCAGGCGTCGCGCAACCTACAACACACCCTGCGCCGCCTCTCCGCCGACGTCTTCTCCGGGCGGGAGGAGAGCACGAGACCAAGTAAGCTAAACAAAAGTAATAACCATTCCTGTACACGTCGTCGCTCGCAATTATTTTGAAAAGCAAATTCGCAACAATTAATATGAACTAAAACTTTAATTGGAAAGTCTTTGCAAACAAATCAGAACTATAAAAACTAATTTAGAGCTATAAAAGAGCGTTTCTGAATGCATATTGAATGATCAGTTTAGGCCAAAGGATCACAAACTATTTAGTCTACCACTGCCTTTCTGAACAAAAAAAAGCGCAGTACTCAGACATGTGATCAACTGTTTTTCTATAAACTATTGTTAATTTAAATAAGGTGTTACAAGTTTTAATCACTGAACCCTGTATTTACCGACGTTTCATAAATCTATCAATAGCTATTGAACCCATAAGTATTTGTTGTTATAGTAACAACAAATATTTTCTAAGGGATATAGTTACTTTAGATTCTCTCTATTGCAAACACTGTCTTCAACTCTCCAATCACAAGCGCTACTCAAGGTGTTTGACATTTGTTTTGGCATATTCTGTCACAATGACATTTTAAATTTATCCATTGAATAGCTTATGGGACCTATAAAGTTTATGGGATGTTGGTGAATATGGGCATCAGTATTCTTCATAGAAAAACATAATTGTAATTCGCTTGTAATGGGGTTGGAAATCACGTTCCATAAGTATGAAATGGACGGAGCCTCTACCCACTGGGCCACTGAGCTGGATTGGTGATATTTATATGCACAAATAATTACTTCAGTTTACCAAAAAGAGATGTCCCTTGTAAATGTATTACTTCCGTTTCCTCTTTAAAAGTTTAGTATTGAAATGTTATACAAACTAATTGAGCGACGATCACCTGTATAAGACACCAACAATCAAGCAACTTATATATGAATAACTATAAATATTCGAATCTCTCAATTATGAATTCCAGGTCGTAGGGGTAGCGTCTACTCGGGAACATTCAGCGGTGCGCTGAACCCGGCGTTGCAAGACCCGAAGGGCCGGCCGCGTCGCGACGTCGCCACCATCGTGCACATTCTAAACGACCTCCTCTGCTCGGCGCCCGATCTGCGCCGCGTAAGCAGACGTGGGGTGGACGAGACGGCGGCGACGCCCGAGCAAGAGGAGCCAGCCGCTTCGACGTCGTGCAGCGAGGACCAGAATCTGCGTACGCGCGGCAAGCTGGAGCAACTACGGCTAGTGATGGGTGAGCGCAGGGAGCGCCGCCGGCAGCGCAAACAAAAACCGTACTCCCTACCGCCTAGTGATAACTCAGACACTGTTACTGCATAAACACACCCCCTCCCTACCCTGTATATAGTTTACATTTACAGTTTAAATGTGCATTTCTAACTTGATTTTTTTATATTAGTGTCTAAGTATTAATAATTAATTTAGCAAATATACTATTTCGATGATTAAATATTTTCTGTTTTATATCCATATTATTATGTTTGAAAATATAAATTTTGCGTACAAAAACAAATTTGTTCATCTTGTTTGTGGAAATGCATATTTTTCTTTTCTTTTTTTTTTCAAATCTCACACGTACACGCAATTTGTTAACGAGTTTTAAGTGTTAGGCGTTTATTATTATTATTATTATTATTGCTATTCATCCACTGTACCCCTCGTTATAATTTAAGGTATGCAGATGCGCTTATCTGTGTTATATACAAAGTACAAAACGAAATCGATAAATTGTAAATAATAGTGAAATAACCTAATCTCACAACTAATTAGTTAATGGGTAATCTTTATAAGTGAACTATAAAATATATTTAAGCTTTAGTAAGTTCTACTTTAATACTATAATATATATATTCAGATGAAGTAATCACACGTTATTATTATTTATTCGTTTATTTTGTGCAGTGTTTCCACAATTTTATCATCCCAAAATTGCAACAATTTTAAAATTAGGTTGGTTAAGACATTTCAAATTTGAATGTTTCTTTTCTGATTACTTTGCATAATAATTAAAGTTTAGTTTTATTTTATTAGTGAGGGGGAGATCATAGAAATTCATATGAATTTGATTCAATTTACTCTAGCTACTCGGTATGAAAAGAGTGCAGCTATAAATAATAAAGCCTGAACATCATTTAGGGTGTATTATGATGAATAAGAAGATATATGTATTTTGTTATAATTAGTAACTAGATAAAAATAACTTCTATCTTTCTATGACTACCAGCACAAGGGGTTTTGTGCCAGGCAATGGGAAGGGAAAAGAGTGGTATGCAAGACATCTTCACCAACACGTAGGGGTAATTAGGTAGCAGAGGCTAATAGGCCATCTGTTGAATGTGGGAGTAGGGCAGGGATGCTATCTAAACCCTCTCCAGTGTAATCCTTGCACAGGTGAATTGGATATCTTAACAAGAGGGCAAGTGGGAAGAGTTGTGTAGGAATATGGTATAAATGTTAGCATATGCTGATGATTGTGGCCAAGAGGTGTTGAAAAAAAATTAAAAGGGTGGTTTGATAATGAATGTGGAATAATCCAAATGGATAATATTTAGAAATAAGGTGAAGATGACTAAAGCAGAAGAATACCATAATTTTGATGGGGAAGGATTTGTTTTTAGTTATCTGCAATGGCGTACAAAAACAAAACGAACGTGAAGCTAGCTGATGCTAACCGACAATGAACGCGATGAGCGCTATCTTCCATAGACAACTACTATCTTCATTCATCTAAAATGTGAGCAATAATTATAAGATAAATCAATTAACAATCTTTTTTGATCATAATTTGCCTATCGTCCGCCTGCATCAATAATATAACCAATATCTTAATATAGATCATTTCAAACTGGTACGAATTAAATGAAATTTTTAGTGAATTTTCGATAGGCTGATGATACTAAAAACTGTAGTGTGTGTTTACTTGCATATTTTTCTGTTGCTTACAATCATAGACAACTAATTACAATTGACATTAATTTTTCTCATGTTTGTTTTTATAGACATGTCCATGTTTTGCAACTAACGTCATTTCAGTTTTAGGTTAGTTTTGTGTCTGAAAAACAATTTGAAATTGAGTGGATTTAAGTCAGTTATAATGCCCAATATGCGTAATTCTACTACGTATAGTTGGCGTTAAATATGAGAGACTATCCACAAAGCAAGTCATAATGGATCGCAATAAGCCCTCATCGGGCTCTCGGGGGGCCAAAGGCAAAATGGCACAACAGCCCCCTGATTTGTTTATAGCACTGGGTGCTAAATCATCAGGTGGCCGTGAGGTTGATCCTAAAAGGAATGTGCCCATCCTGCCAAAGAGTGGATCTGGTATTGCTGGAGGAAGTAGTAAAGGTATTATTAATTTTGTACTAAACAAATGAATGCATATTAGTCATATGTTTACTATAACAAATTCAATCAAAATAAACTGCTTTACAAGTTCTATGACTGTGAGATCTATGGGAAATGCACAATATAAATAGTATATTTTAGAAATTGATTGTTTTTATTTCTTAAAGGCACTTTACAAGCCTAACCCCCGTATTCACCAACATTCCATAAATCTATCATGAAGGCACCTTACATGGTCAATAATACTGTCAATCCTAGTACTGTCAATATTTGCTTCAATCCTCCTTTTATATTTACAAAACAAAAATAAAAGTATTTGTTTTTTATATATTATTCATATATCAATCAAGTTATTATTATCAAAAACAACTGGTCCCAATATAAGGCACCTTACACGGTCAATAATACTGTCAATCCTAGCTACTGTCAGTATTTTCTTCAATCCTCTTTTTATATTTATCAAGTAATCAATTATCTGAATATACATTAGTATTCTCTTCATTTCATTGCTACTATATTTTACACGATAAGTAATAATGTCAATATTTTAGAATATTGAACATTTTAAACATATTATTGCACAGTTATTCTAAAATATTGACAGTATTATTGATCGTGTAAGGTGCCTTTATGATCATATTAAGTGGCATGTGTTGAGCTGAATTTATTTTCTGTGTGTGCATGTGGCAAATAAAGTTTTTTTTTTAAATATTTTAAGCATATAGCATAAAGTAAAGATATCTGTAATTAAAGAAACAAATGAAATGATTGCCATGGCTGTCAAGAAGATATGTAACTGAAAACAATTGAATATTGATATGTATCTTATTTTATTTGTAGTTCCCTTGGATCGTAAACGTGAATCCTCAGCTCTTCCCATCTCGGTTCAACCAGCAAAAAAACTAAAATCTATGCCAGGTGGTCGACCTACAACGACACAAGCACCTGGAGTTTTATCAACAGAGCGTGCAATGCCATCAGTTGTAGGTGCTGAACATTGGGAGTCTATGATTATTGACTGTGAGCTTAATGATTTGCTACTAACATTGCTGGAGAATTTTAATAATCCAGAAAGAGCTGTAAGTGAAAAATTACTTATTTTTATATTTATAGCATATAAAAAGAATATATCAAATACTATTGAATGGATAAAATTAAAATGTCATTGTGACAGAATATGCCAAAACAAATGTCAAAAACTTTGAATAGTGCTTGTGATTGGAGCTTTGATCACACCTTTTGTTTAATTTTTCAGTGTATCTAATAGAGTGAATCTAAAGTAACTACATTCCCTAGATAATTTATTTATTGTTGCTATAATAATGAATACTTATGGGTTCAATAGCTATTGATAAAGGAATCTTACATGGTCAATATACTGTCAATACCAGTACTGTCAATATTTACTTCAATCCTCCTTTTATATTTATCAAGTAATCAATTATCTGGATAAAGATCATATTCTCTTCATTACATCATTAATATACCTTACACGATGAGTAATACTGGCAATATTTTAGAATAATGAACATTTTAAACATATTATCGTACAGTAATACTGTCATTATACTAAAATAGTGACGACGATATTGATATTGATCGTGTAAGGTGCCTTATTGGTTTATAGAACGTTGGTGAATACCGGGGGAACCACAGAGCACTATAAGGGGGTAACTAATATATAATATTGTACAGAATATTAGACAACTATTATTACATCAAATATTAGGCAACTAATTTCAATATTAGGCAATCAATATTATATTATAATAAATACTAGGCAACTAATATTACACTGTCAAAACCAAAAACTCAAAAGTGCAAATCTAAATTCTGTGTGTGTGTGTGTGTGTGTGAGAGAGAGAGAGAGAGAGAGAGAGAGAAAGAAAGGGGGGGAGGGTTGTGTTTTGAATGTTGAATAATACAGTAACTAAAAATTATTTAATAATTTATAATGATCATCAGTTTTTTTAAATTTTGGAAACTTCCAATGGGCCGTTTGTCGGGCTTGAAATTCTCTACAACTTTGCAATTTGAATCAACTTTGTAGTATCAAATACAAAAAAGTTATGACCGAAAAACCTGTAATTGACACCAAATTCACGTCTTTTGATCAGTTTTTTGTATTTTCCGGGAAAACGATAAGAGATACTGAAAAACTTCCAATGGGGCGTTTGTCGGGCGTGAAATTCTCTACAACTTTGCAATTTGAATCAACTTTGTAGCATCAAATATAAAAAAGTTATGTCCGAAAAACCTGTAATTGACACCAAAATCACGTCTTTTGGTCAGTTTTTTGTATTTTCCGGGAAAACGATAAGAAATAGTGAAAAACTTCCAATGGGTCGTTTGTCTGGCGTGAAATTCTCTACAACTTTGCAATTTGAATCAACTTTGTAGCATTAAATATAAAAAAGTTATGCCCGAAAAACCTGTAATTGACACCAAAATCACGTCTTTTGATCAGTTTTTAGTATTTTCCGGGAAAACGAGAAGAGATAGTGAAAAACTTCCAATGGGCCGTTTGTCGGGCTTGAAATTCTCTACAACTTTGCAATTTGATTCAACTTTGTAGCATCAAATATAAAAAAGTTATGTCCGAAAAACCTGTAATTGACACCAAAAATCACGTCTTTTGGTCAGTTTTTTCTATTTTCCGGGAAAACGAGAAGAGATAGTGAAAAACTTCCAATGGTCCGTTTGTCGGGCGTGAAATTCTCTACAACTTTGCAATTTGAATCATCTTTGTAGCATCAAATATAAAAAAGTTATGCCCGAAAAACCTGTAATTGACACCAAAATCACGTCTTTTGGTCAGTTTTTTGTATTTTCCGGGAAAACGATAAGAGATAGTGAAAAACTTCCAATGGGTCGTTTGTCTGGCGTGAAATTCTCTACAACTTTGCAATTTGAATAATCTTTGTAGCATCAAATATAAAAAAGTTATGCCCGAAAAACCTGTAATTGACACCAAAATCACGTCTTTTGGTCAGTTTTTTGTATTTTCCGGGAAAACGATAAGAGATAGTGAAAAACTTCCAATGGGTCGTTTGTCTGGCGTGAAATTCTCTACAACTTTGCAATTTGAATCAACTTTGTAGCATCAAATATAAAAAGGTATGCCCGAAAAACCTGTAATTGACACCAAAATCACGTCTTTTGGTCAGTTTTTTGTATTTTCCGGGAAAACGATAAGAGATAGTGAAAAACTTCCAATGGGCCGTTTATCGGGCTTGAAATTCTCTACAACTTTGCAATTTGAATCAACTTTGTAGCATCAAATATAAAAAAGTTATGTCCGAAAAACCTGTAATTGACACTAAAAATCACGTCTTTTGGTCAGTTTTTTGTATTTTCCGGGAAAACGAGAAGAGATAGTGAAAAACTTCCAATGGTCCGTTTGTCGGGCGTGAAATTCTCTACAACTTTGCAATTCGAATCATCTTTGTAGCATCAAATATAAAAAAGTTATGCCCGAAAAACCTGTAATTGACACCAAAATCACGTCTTTTGGTCAGTTTTTTGTATTTTCCGGGAAAACGAGAAGAGATAGTGAAAAACTTCCAATGGGCCGTTTGTCGGGCTTGAAAATCAGTTTGTTAGAACAGCCCACTATATTGGTAATAACTGTAAGAAAGAAATTAATTATATCTAATTTTGTAGTTGACTATTTAAGTTTGTAACTGAAATCTATATTGATATTCTGAAATTGATTCATACTTATTCATAGTCATATTTATTTCTTCACACAAATATACTTCCTCAGATATACTACTACATGTTTAAACAGGTAAAATATAATTTTTTTTAAATCCCCAGCTCCGAAATATTGATGAATAGTATCTCAAATCTTGATATCCTATCATGAATCCAATATTATTATCTAATTATGTCGCAGCCAAACAGAGTTTTGTGTTCCTCAGATTGGATTAGTACTGGGCGGCATTAAGACTCTCCGGGCCCAACCACGCAAACCATGCAAAGTGACCTACGACACCCTGCTACTAATTTGCCAACTGAGACCGGAGTTTTTCACAAACGATCACGTAGTTGCTGCGTTGATTAGCTGTTTGCGACGCGATCTACTGAGCAGCATTAAAAACCCGAATAACAAAACCAATATCTACAACCAGATGATTTTCATCAACTTGCTGGTGTTCTCATTCGCTGAAGTCTCCAATTGGCCGGACGCATTTCTTCGGGTAACTTAAATTTTACATATTTTAAATTTACTTATGTAAACAAAAAATGTAGATTTGGTCTCTCGATATATTATTATCCACGTTTTTTAAATTTTGTTGTAGTTGTATGTGGAGGACGCCGTGTCGGACCGTAACTGGATCGACAATCCGTACTGTAAACCGTTTGTTGATAACTTAGTAACGGCATTTAATACCAAACAACCCCCCAGGTCCTTGTTAAGTATTGAAACGTGGGGTCCCACATCGTCTCGTGACACTGGGAGTCCGCTCACAATCAATACCATTGATGAGGATGAAGGTAATTCGAAATTTACTAATAAATAATGGTAATATTATATATATAGATATATTCATCACTCCCATCACAATTCTTCCATAGCATATCCCCCCATTCTCACTTCTTTATTCATCCCCTGCATTACCCTGCCGGCATATTACTTCTCTACTTCTGTCACCCAGTCTCCAGCAAACCGACTATTTCCTTCATGTCTGTCCACTCTTCCATTTATTTTCCCAAGATTTCCCTCAACATGTTTACCAGCTATATTCCAAAATCTCACTGTGAATTCGATGTGCACCTCCTCCCCTCTTCTAGCCACCCATGTCTGAAATTGTTTCAGTAAAGTTTGTAATCAATCCCATTTTTATTTTGTAGCTAGTAACGAACAAAAGTCGCAAGTTGAAAACTGGAACATTCGCATATTCCCACGCTACACGCACTCACAGGAGGTGGTTGAGCAAATCGTACTAGAGGCTATCCAAGAGCAGCTGGTGCGTCGACAACAGCCTGAAACGATCAGCAAAAACTTTGTGCGATTTTTGAGCACCGCGTGCGGCCTGGTGGAGATCAGAATCATCGCGGTGGCCCGCATTGAAACGTGGCTGCACAACCACAAACTAATGAAGCCCGCGCAGGAGTTGCTCGCGTACCTCTGCTACAATTGTTCGGCGAACACGCAACGCGATTTGGAGGTTGTGATACAGTTGAGCAAGCTGCGATTGAAGAACAAGCAGATGGTCAACTTCTTCAATAACTGTTTACGGGAGATGGTGATCTTCTTTCCGGAGAATCTATTTCCGTTGCTCAAATATACGATTTACAACGAGTTGTCCAATGCGAGGAACACTAACAATCTGTTTGTGGTTGGCGCGATGTTTCAAGTGTCGCCCGAGGCCAGCGCAGATGCTTTTGCTGATATTTGTCTGGTGAGTGTCTTCATTTGTTTATTTTGATATATGTAAACAATTTTTCTACAATGTTTTGAATTGAAATATCAAGTGTAAACTCCTACTGCGATTTCCTATGTATGACAATTCTCTGTATTACTTTATCATATGAAGTTTGGATAAAGTATTGTAGTTGTGTGAAGAATTGTTACATGAAACACTATTGTGTGTGTTACTAGGAAACCGTTTTGGTATTGGTATAACAATACCATGCAACTAATGTTAAAGGCACTTTACACGGTCAATTCCTAGTACTGTCAGTATTTGCTTCAATCCTCCTTTAATATTTATCAAGTAATCATTTATCTGGATAAAGATCAGTATCACACGAGGGGTAATACTCGCAACATTTTAGAATAATGAACATTTTGTAAGGTGCCTTATAAAGGCACCTTACACGATCAATATTACTGTCAATATATTAGAATAATGACAGTATTACTGTACGATAATATATTTTAAATATTCATTATTCTAAAATATGGCCCGTATTACTCATCGTATAAGGTATATTAATGATGCAATGAAGAGAATTCTGATTTTTATCTGGATAATTGATTACTTGATAAATATAAAAGGAGGATTGAAGCAAATATTGACAGTACTAGTATTGACAGTATTATTGACCGTGTAAGGTGCCTTTTACACCAAGGATGCATCATGTTAACCATTAAGCCACATATACTACGCCAAAAATTAGCCAATCAATATGAAAGGCAACTAATATTACACCAAATACTAGGCATATCATGTTACAGATAATATTAGACAACTAATATTACATAAAATGTTAGGCTAAATGTACACCAATTATTAGGCAACTAATATTACATTAAATACTAGATAACTAATATTACACTCAATTTTAGGCAACCAACTATTGGCAACAATTGTTGTTAATAGGTAATTAATGTTACACTAATTATTAGACATCTAATCTAGTATATAATAGTGGTTTTAATTATGAAATAATATTGTACGGATGTGTTTGCATTTTAGGAACTGTTGTTAAACAAAGACGACTACTTGCGCTCCCTCCGCGCTCTCCTAAAAGAAGTCAACCGTGTTTTGCGACATGACTTCAATCTCTTGAGCATAGTGCACTCATTGTTGCGCGAACGCAAAGAAATGGTAACGGCCATCCGAGAATCCGAGCTGAAAGACCGTATTTTCCTCTCACTAGCCGACTTGGTGAGCATGTGTATGTTGCTCTGCGTAACACCTCAAGTGCGTGACGCGGCTACTCCCACAAAACGAGACGTTACAGTTCTTCAAGCATTTCAAACACAAGTCAGTAATATACAACGCGAGGCTGTTACATGGCTGCACGATTCGGCCTACAGGGTGTTCCGCCCGCCCGCCATGGATTTCCAGCATGTGCTACTGAAGGTTGTTTTTTTGGAGCAGGCAGAGCAGTACCATAAAGTCGACTCTTGGCCTGGTGAGAACGAGCGCAATCTCTTTCTGCGGTTGGCCAGTGAAGTTCCGTTGCTGCAAGCTACTTTAATTCGAATTTTACTAATTGGCATCTCCAAGGATAATCCGCTTAATCCGAATGATGTGATTGAAATTGCTGATCAGTTGATTCGGCGGGCTGCTACTTTAACAGCCGACAGTGCGCCGCCGCTCAATATGGATAAGATTGAAATTATTGATTTCTTTTTCAACTTGTGTAGTTACAATTATCCTGAAAATATTGGGCTACCGGTTGGATATGTGCCGCCCAAATTGGCCATCAGTGCGCTTTATTGGAAGTCGTGGCAGATGTTGTTGATATTGGCTGCTCATAATCCAAGCAGTTTTGGAAGCCTTGCGTGGGGGAAATATCCGATGTTGAGAATGTTTATGGAGATGTGCATTACAAAGTAAGTTTGTGTAATTATCACGATTTTTTTCTTTCCGTGGGTGGGCGAATCTTCAAAAGGCAACAGTGTCGGGTTCACCCGGCATTAGTTACCGGGCGCCTACCGACTAAACACTAATCGTTCTAGTTTAATGTCACTTGGCTTGTTTCACATCAGGTTGCGGTTGAAGTCTTTTAGGAACGCTGTTTCGACCTAAAAATAATTATGTAACCAGAACATAACTCTGTAATTATTTCTAGTCATTTCTCATATCCACCACCGACAATGTTAATGGGTGAAGGCGCCGATGAGTTCAATCTTAAGGAACAACAAACTGTCTCCCTAGAAAAACAAAAGATACTTGAATTCGAATCCCATCTAGCCGCAGCGAGCACCAAAGTTGAAATAAACGAGCAAAACAGTCTACTATTGCCTCAGCTAATGGAACTGAAACCAGTAGGCGACGCGCGACGACCACCACAGGCCGTCCTGGACCAACTTCAAACCCTTAACAACACTCACCGTTTAGGCCATTTGTTATGCCGTTCACGCCATCCCGACTTCCTTTTGGAAATAATGTCGCGGCACGGTGGCACCGCGCATATGCCATGGCTGGCTGAACTTGTACATAGCTCAGAAGGAGCTCTAGCCCATCTTCCCGTACAATGCTTATGCGAGTACCTGCTTTCAACATGCCCCACAGAAAAACTCACCAAACACACCCAACTACTAGCCCACTTAAAAAAAGTTGTCAGCGGCAACGACCCACAGATGGCATGTGAGGTATTAGAATATCTATTACGTCGCCTCACCTCACTACAAGCATCAAACAGAGCACCTGCTATAAAAGCCCTAACGCTAGTCCTATCCCCGTCAGAAGAACCTGAATTGAACACAAATAGTGTTAATAACACCTACTGGCTAACAAAATACATCCTACAATTCCCACACTTACACGTAGTACGCCCATTACTGATACAATTCCTACGGCAAGCCATTTTAATAGAAACCAACCCGATACACGTAGCTAATTATATCAGCTTCTTATCAGTACACGCAATAGATGACGGACTAGCCGAACTACTCGAGCTAATCTTCGATCTAGCCTCATTAATCGTCGAAAGAAATAGCATTACGAGCTACATCCTCCCAGGTGACAACATGGCCACCCTCAAATCAATCATATCCATCTTCTGGATGTACCTACAAAAGGCAAAAGAGCCGACGGATGATGCGTTTCACTGGTCGGAAAATCAGGATCAAGTTGTGGTGACGTGGGCTACGGGCGAGCAGTGCACGTTGCAGATTTTAATCGTGCATGCCTCTATAATACTGCTCACGTATGGCCCGGTTGATGAGTTTGCGCCGTTTGATAAGCTGCTGGATTTGTGGTTTCCGGTTGATGAGACGCCGCCGAAGGCGTACCTCGTGGATACCAGCGAGGAGGCTTTACTGGTGCCCGACTGGCTTAAGTTGCGGATGATTCGGTCGAATGTTGTGCGATTGCTGGATGCGGCTGTTGAAAATTTGGAGGCGTCGCAGTTGGTGCTCTTTATACAGTCGTTTGGGATACCGGTGGTTTCGATTAGTAAACTGCTGCAGGTGTTGGATAGGGTTTCGGTGACGGATCCGAAATTGGTGGTTGACTCCGTTTTGGATAAGAATTATATGATTCAGTTGGTGGAAGTGCAGCACCGGCGTGGGGCGATAGGGGGGGATATCTTTGTGAAGGCTATTGAAATGCCAATGCCGATTGTGATTGATGATGATATCAATATGGCTATTTGTACGAGGAAGGAGTTGCCGGTTGTTGCGAAACGTGTGAGCGATTTTAATGGGAACACTGGGGAGTTTTTGAGTTTGAATCGGATTTTTGATGCCAACTACGTCGGGGATTTGAGAAAGGAGATTCGAAATGTTTTTAAGGTAAGCGTTTTAAAATAGATGTGTTTTTGATTTGTTTTGTATGAAGAATAACAAAACAACTCAAAAATTCCATACTAATCCTATATTGTAAATTCTGATTGTTTTATAATTCTTTATTTGATTACGCCTAGTTGTCAACAAGCCCCCAACAATTCAACAACATCTTCAATTACATCCAATCACTACCGCCTGCCATTCTCACGCACTTTCTACTCAACCAGCAAAATCACGCGTGCATGTTGTTTAGGCTGTTGCTAAGCAACCAGCGAACAATAATGGCCGACAGTGTGGTGCACGTGGCGGGCGCCATTTTGCGATTGTTGCCCGACAATTTACCGCTGTCGGATATTCTCAGACAGTTCCTCAAAGAGAGCAAGAAGTGTGATAAAATGGAAATATCCGCTTCGGAGTGTGCGGTTGATCTGCACGAGGCGTTAAGCAATGTGCACTTGGTGACGGCGCGCACATCTGAGAGGATTTTGAACGGTTCAGACAACTTGGGGGAGAGGTTAGGCAAGTTACTGATGGAAAATGGGGACGCGGAAAAGACTGGGCTGCTGGTAGATTGGCTGGCGGCTGTTGAATTGGAAATGGCCAGTACAGTGAACAGAAAGTTGCAGGTTTGTCATAATTATTTCGTACTTATATGTTAGCACCAATAGATGGCGCTACGATTCAGATCCAAACGGGAAAAAAACATGCGATCATTTCGGCTAATTCACCGCTTGATTATCTATACATACTTGACTACGCCGCGTGTTAATTTGTTGGTACTACCCCGTGCCATATGCGCTGGAAATCGGTGTTATCTAGTTTTCTGTTAGTGGACCGATTGTGCTCAAATTTTCCCAGCTTGCTTTCTCAGCAGATTTCCAATTTCGATCGCACAGTTAATATTCAAATGATTGTCTAATGTCTAGAACTAACGACTATGTTAAAATTTTAATAAAATAATCAGTTTTTTCATTCAATTTGACGATAATAAAATGTATTCGTGTTCAAATATGTTCAGAATTTTAAAAGATATAACGGTTTTTCTAATATGAAATTGTTTATTATAATAAAATTTGACTTTATATAGCTATAATTTGAAAACTAGGATACATATGGAAATATACATAGCAATTTATGTTTTTCCATTCAATTTCGCTTCAAATATCTTCACTACTGTAGAAAATACAGGAGGGTTCTCACGGTGATAACGTTAAAAATCAAATTCTTATCTAATGTAGCTATATACTGATAACTAGTGACTATAGTAAACTAGTAAGTTTTTTCATTTAATTTAACTTTAGAAAAATGTATTCGTTTTCAAATATCTTCAGAATTTTAAAAGATATATAAGGTTTTTCTAATATGAAATTGTTAGTTATATCAAATTTGACTTTATATTGCTATAATTTGAAAACTAGCATACGTATGGAAATATACACCGCAAATTATGTTTCTCCACTCATTTTTGCTTTGGAAACCGATAAGAATCTTCAAATATCTTCACTATTGTAGAAAATACAGGAGGGTTCTCACGGTGAGAACGATTAAAAATAAAATGCTTATCTAATGTAGCTATAAGCTGATAACTAGTGACTATAGTAAACTTGTATGTTAAAATTAAGTTTTTTCATTCAATTTAACTTTAGTAAAATGTATTCGTTTTCAAATATCTTCAGAATTTTAAAAGATATATAAAGTTCTTCTAATATGAAATTGTTAGTTATAACAAATTTAACTTTATATTGCTATAATTTGAAAACTAGCATACGTATGGAAATATACATCGCAAATTATATTTCTCCAGTCATTTTTGCTTCGAAAACCGATAAGTATCTTCAAATATCTTCACTATTGTAGAAAATAGAGGAGGGTTCTCACGGTGGGAACGGTTACAAATAAAATGCTTATCTAATGTAGCTATAAGCTGATAACTAGTGACTATAGTAAACTTGTATGTTAAAATTCAGTTTTTTCATTCAATTTAACTTTAGGAAAATGTATTCGTTTTCAAATATCTTCAAAATTTTAAAAGATATATAAGATTTTTCTAATATGAAATTGTTAGTTATAACAAATTTGACTTTATATTGCTATAATTTGAAAACTAGCATACGTATGGAAATATATACCGCAAATTATGTTTCTCCACTCATTTTTGCTTTGGAAACCGATAAGTATCTTCAAATATCTTCACTATTGTAGAAAATACAGGAGGATTCTCACGGTGAGAACGATTAAAAATAAAATGCTGATCTAATGTAGCTATAAGCTGATAACTAGTGACTATAGTAAACTTGTATGTTAAAATTAAGTTTTTTCATACAATTTTACTTTAGAAAAATGTATTAGTTTTCAAATATCTTCAGAATTTTAAAAGATATATAAGATTTTTCTAATATGAAATTGTTAGTTATAACAAATTTGACTTTATATTGTTATAATTTGAAAACTAGCATACGTATGGAAATATACACCGCAAATTATGTTTCTCCACTCATTTTTGCTTTGGAAACCGATAAGAATCTTCAAATATCTTCACTATTCTAGAAAATACATGAGGGTTCTCACGGTGAGAACGGTTAAAAATCAAATGCTTATCTAATGTAGCTATAAGCTGATAACTAGTGACTAGTAAACTTGTATGTTAAAATTAAGTTTTTTCATTCAATTTACCTTTAGGAAAATGTATTCGTTTTCAAATATCTTCAGAATTTTAAAATATATATAAGGTTTTTCTAATATGAAATTGTTAGTTATAACAAATTTGACTTTATATTGTTATAATTTGAAAACTAGCATACGTATGGAAATATACACCGCAAATTATGTTTCTCCACTCATTTTTGCTTTGGAAACCGATAAGTATCTTCAAATATCTTCACTATTGTAGAAAATACAGGAGGGTTCTCACGGTGAGAACGGTTACAAATAAAATGCTTATCTAATGTAGCTATAAGCTGATAACTAGTGACTATAGTAAACTTGTATGTTAAAATTAAGTTTTTTCATTCAATTTACCTGTAGGAAAATGTATTCGTTTTCAAATATCTTCAGAATTTTAAAAGATATATAAGGTTTTTCTAATATGAAATTGTTAGTTATAACAAATTTAACTTTATATTGCTATAATTTGAAAACTAGCATACGTATGGAAATATACACCGCAAATTATGTTTCTCCACTTATTTTTGCTTTGAAAACCGACAAGTATCTTCAAATATCTTGACTATTTTGGAAAATACGGAAGGGTTTTCACGGTAAGAATGGTTAAAAATCAAATGCTTGACTAAGTCTAGAGTTAGCGACAATATTAAACATCTAATCGAAAATTCAGTTTTTTTCATTCAATTGGACTTCAGAAAAATGTATCCGTCTTCAAATGTCTTATAATTTTAAAATATAAATAAGGTTTTTCTAATATTATATTGTTAGTTATATAAAATTTTAGTTTATATTGCTATAATTTGAAAACTAGCATACATATGGAAATATACATAACAAATTATGTTTCTCCGTTCAATTTTGTTTTGGAAACTGATAAGTATCGTCAAATATCTTCACTATTGTAGAAGATACAGAAGGGTTCTCACGGTGACAACGGTTAAAAATCAAATGCTTATTTAAACTAACTATATGCTGATTACTAGTGACTATAATAATATCCGTTGCCACGGAATTTTGTTCATAGACATACAGGCGGACGCATAATCATCATCAATAACGGGGTATATTTTGACTATTTTAGCCATAACACGTAAAGAAAAGTAAAAATGGACACCTTTAAATTGTTCGCTTTCCTCAAACAGTAGTTTTTTGTTTGGAAAGTAATTATATAGTATAATATTAATTAGAAAACGTGAAGACGTTACAATACCTTCCTTATACAGCCGTGCTGTATTCAGAGAGTAATAATCTGATGTATGTATGTTATTGAGATTGTTTTTACATTTTTTTTAGATGGACCTTTTGTTTTCTAAACAACAATTACCATTCAGACCACTTTTAATATCGATAGTGCTGCAGAGGGCCAGTTGGAGGACACTAAATATTGTCATAGATTATCTTTTAGAAGAAAACAAAGTGCAAGAGCACTGTCCTGTGGCCGTGTTAGATTTTCTAACTGCTCTCGCACAGTGTCCACGTTTATGGCAGGGCCGTGACAAGGCGATTCCAAAGCATCATAGAACTGAAGATGTGTTACATCTAAGCCGCGAAAAGGTAGGAGTAATAATACCCACTCTCATTCCTTCATCCACTCTGTCCTAATCCTACACCTCATTCAACTCCTGCATTCTTTCTTCAGTCCTAAGTACTCTCACACGCGACTCCTACCACATCCTCATTCAGACCATGAAGAACTAGAAACAGCAGAGCATGTAATATGCCTCTGCCCAGCTCTAGTAAACACTAGGCATCTAATACTAGTTGAGTGCTGGTCTAGTATGGTCAGCATTGGCAACTCCTCACCCGCCAGAGTTTTGCAACTCGCACGCAAAATTGACTGGTGGGACGAGTGAGCAGCCTTAAAGGGAGGTTTCACAATGGGCCCATTTTGAGGCCTAAGTGTCTGTAGCTATGCTACCTATCCAGAATTAATCCAGACCCTAGGAAATGTAAAGTTAACAGCAATTAATCCAGTCTAGATGTTTATTTGTTAATCTATTACCCAGCTCATTGGTCGAGTGGTTAGAGGCGTCTCGTGCTGAGCATTGGGGAGCTTGAGTTCGATCCCCAGCAGGGAACGTATTTTATCTAAACTATGATTTTGGAGTTATATTGTTCAGTGGCCGAGTGGTTAGAGGCGTCGTCCGTCTCGTACTGAGCATTGGCGAGCCTGAGTTCGATCCCCAGCGGGGAACGTCTTTTCGCGAATCACCTTTCACAGTTTTTCTGTGTAGTTAAGGTAAATGCCGGGTGATTAAACTCCTCTGAGCTTCTCCCTAGGCCACCCGAAAAGTCTCACGGCTGATAGCCCTATAAAGTTGGAAGTTTTTTATATCTTAATTAAATGATTCTTCTCCATTAGATTTTAGTATTAGTCGACTATATGCTAGAAGAAACCAAATCAGCAGACAACTGGGAGAAGATAATGGAAAAACGGCTGCCGATCATTTTGAACAGCATAAGCGAAGATTCGGAGGCTGTCGTTAAAAAACTGGTGGACGCCTCGGCCGCAAACCCCAGAGCGCAGGAGTTGTTACTATTGCTCTACATGAACTTGCCCAGTGTGGGTCGTTATTTACACCCGAAACAGTTCACGAACTTCCGATTCTCCAAGTCCTCGTACAGCGCTGTTGATGTTATATCCCATACGATTTTAAGCGCTTTAACAGCGAGCTCTAAAGTTAAGGATTGGACTCGAAAGAGCCAGGATTTGGAGTTGTGCGCACGGAAACTAGCCGCCACACATCCTGATTTGGTGCTGCGGCAGCTGCCGATTTTGGCAGGCTGTTTGCGTGGACGCTCTCAGTTTGATTGGAACATTTTGCGCAGTCGCGGGCACTTTTTGTTGTTCGGGCAGGTGCTGGGTATTCTGGAGCTGTTGCAACCCATGGTTTTCAAACAGGCGGACACACTGTGCTCTATTATAGATTCGTATATGGATTTGTTGCATTTCCATGGGCATTTGAAGGATTTGACCCCGATTGTTATGCGTATCGTTACATTTTTGCAGAATTGGATGGTTAAGGATGTGCAGAGGTCTCTAAAGTATTTACAACTTAATGGACACGTTTTAAAGTGAGTATACTGGAATGTATAAGTATAACACAGTGAATTTGAAACTTTTTGCCCGGAATATGTTTTACATATTATCTGCGTGTCTTACGCCAAAACGTTTATATAGCTGTTAGTTCAATCAATGAGTGTTCAAAAGAGGGGTGTAGAATGCATCAAATATGCAAGTTTTTGATTTCTGGGCTTCGTTAGGAG
This sequence comes from Lordithon lunulatus, assembly GCA_963942505.1. Lineage (NCBI taxonomy): Eukaryota > Metazoa > Arthropoda > Insecta > Coleoptera > Staphylinidae > Lordithon > Lordithon lunulatus. The sequence continues at coordinate 38,417,613 of OZ012671.1, forward strand.
TAGTCAGTAAACATACTAAAAGTCCCCGCCCATGGGAGGTGAGCATAATGTTGGAGGGGGAGGAGAAGAACCCATTTTTGGGAATTTGGATAATATCTCGAAAACGGTGGACTCTAGAAAAATTTGATCTAAATAAAAATGAAAGCTATTTAAATTACCTATAAAATTGTTTCTATACATATTTGTCGACCTTCCAACGGATTTCGATATATACGTTGAATACAAAAATCAATAATTTTCAAAAAAAATTGCCTCTTATTTTGTCATTTGCTTCTAGTGCCTCCCATGACCGTTTCTCAGAAAAATTATCAAAGACAAAGTTGGAGAGCATTAAATTTACTTCAATTTTATATATATTTTTGCTATTTTATTTTCATCTGGATCAAATTTTTTTTTAATAATTATAACTGTTATAAATAATTACGAATCATATATCATATTAAAAGTGTTTACATGAACTAATAATAATTTAATTCAAGTTCAAGTGACTTAAAATGGATATCTTTAGATAGCATGTGATATAATTATTTCTATTTTTATAGTGATCTTGAGATAGCCCAACCATGCATACGTCCCCTACTCTCCAGCGTGTCTCTTCCTCCGATACAAGATCACGCAAACAGCTCTAATCAACTACTAGTAGGAGCTCCAACGCTCCCTGTAGAGCCGCCACGTCCCCAAGTATGGCACTCACTCGTTCTCGGAGTGCAATCACCCGACCCGCTCTCCTCACTGCAGGAAATCGACCACCTCACAGTAAAGCGGCCACAGCTTCTTCAGGATATCTCTCAACATATATTCACTTGTGTGACGTCACGCAACGTGCAAGTCCGTGTGGTTTCACTCAATCTGGTGGTTAGGTATTTGAAACATAATCCTAAAGCGAGTTCACAGGCACTACCCACGATCCTCGCCTGTTTGGACAGCAAAGACGCGGATATTGTTAAGACTGTGCTCGACCGCCTACCCGAGCTCATTGTTATAATGCAGGAATATGCCAAGATCATACTCACTAGAGTGTATCAGCTGGGCATTCATGCGAATTTGAATGCTAGTTCTTGTATTGGAAAATGCATTGCGACGTTGAGTCTACAATCTGGCTGTTGAGTATTTTTAGTGAATCAATTTAATTTATCTTAATCAAATGAGTTTGGTAATTCATAAGGAAAGTAATTCGGTTTTTGATTTGTTATCTTCAAAAAAGTAATTTTAATTGCAGCAGGTCTGTCACAGAACAAAATTGGGTTACATCTGTGAACCTGTCAATTGTCTATAAAATATTTTGCAACCTTTGATAATAACAAATTTATTAATGTCTTTAAAATGACATTGCGGCACCCTTACACCATATTCCTCTCAATATAATAATTGGAAACAGTGACAGAATGAAATTTGATTCAAAAACGCTGCACTATACTGTTATCCTCAACTTTCAAGGATTCAATTAATTTTATTTATTAATTCAAGCCTAATTTGCAAACAAAATTAAGAAAGAATGTAGTGCATAGTTCAAGTCATTTTAAATAGTGAACAAGCATAGTTTAGTTGAGGTAGTTATTCAAGTTTCAGTCATTCTTTGGATATGGCCATACCAGGTCAGTTACTTTGTTTCCACATAAGTTCACCTAGAAGTTTAAAGAAAACCATTAACATTTGATTTGTGAGTAGGGTAAAAGTTGAAAATAAAACATTTCCATAATGTTTAATAACATTTTATTCCAAGACAAAAACACCATATCATTAACAGTCTCAAATTGATTAAACTCAATGAAAATTGCTCCCACAATTAATTCAACTAACATAAAATAAAAACGAGCCATGCTCCCAGTCTGTCTCCAACATATAAAATCAAATATAAATACTTTTAGTTGCCTGTAACTAATACTATATATATAAATATATATGCTCACAGCATAATACAAAATAAACTTTGTCTTCCAAACTGTTAAGTACATTGGTTCAAATAAAAACTAATAACAACGAGAGTGCATTGCATCTTGCAAAAGTAAACACGTATAAAAAAACAAATCACAAAACCGTGGCGGTGAGATAAACGATCACAACTTGCACAGGCAGAACAGGAAAGGCACAAAAGCGCCCAGTGCGATGAAAATGGGTAGCATCGCCGAGGAGTCATCCATGGTGTATGGGTCAGCCATTTTCGGACCGCTTGGCCGCCGGTTTTTGGGCACCACCTCCTCTTCTTTCACCCACTCATTCTGCTCTGGCTCTGGCTCCACCAGAGGTGGTAGTCGCGGCACATTTTCTAATTTGCCTTTTATGACATACATAGCATTGATTTTTGGGTTGTCTTTGTAGCCTTTTATGAACTCTACGCGGATTTTACCGCCTCGGATATCCGATTCCTCACCATTGTAAAATAATTTACCTGAAACCAACAAAATAATATAAAGAATAATTGTAACAATGTGGAAAATGTATAAAGCATATATGTACTATTTGTGCCAAAAATTATATGCCAGAATTAATTAGATTAAGATATTTATTTAATAACAGTTACTGAAGACAAAAAGCTATAGTTACAAGTGGGAGACAATACAACAAAAGAAATTGCAATCCAGAAAGTAGTTAGACAAGATTGCATATTGTCTCCACTACTATTGTATTTGTACTGAGATACATCTTCAAATTAGTAATGGAAAAAGATAACAGTATGAAGTAAAAATAAACAGATTTCATAAACAATTATATTTGCAGATGATTCAAGTATTATTTATGATAGTATAGAACAGGGGTGGCCAAAGCGATGACCATGTAACTGTTCCTGTTCATCTACCTGTCTAATATATAAATATATTGCATATTATATTAGCTAGTGCCTGAGAGAAATTAATCGAAAGTGAATGAATAATCATTGATATGTAAACACTAAGTTTGACCTATATGTTATATATTTGTAATTGGACTAATATTGTTTACATATACTTCAAAGATTAAGTAGAACATAAACACAGTACTTACAAATAGACAAGAATATTTTGTCAATTTGTCAACTGAAATATTACAACAAATATAATTATGTTTGGAAAAAAGATGACATTAGAAACACAATCACTAATCATATTTGTCATTAAGGCATGTTACACAGTCAATAATACTGTCAGTCCTAGTTGTGTCAGTATTTACTTCAATTCTTCTTTTATATTTATCAATTATTCAGATAAACTTCATTATATATCATTAATATACCTTACACCATAAGTAATACTGTCAATATATTATAATAACAAACATTTTAAACATGTTATCATACAGTAATACTATCATTATTCTAAAATATTGACAGTAATATTGATCGTGTAAGGTGCCTTATAAATACTGTCATTCCTAGTACTGTCAGTATTTACTTGAATCTTCCTTATTATATTATTATCAAGTAATTAATTATCCAGATAAATATCAGTATTCTCATCATTACAGTATTATTGATTGTGTAAGGTGCCTTATTAGATAAACAGTCCAATTAGATTACAACAAATAATACTCCAATTACATAATAAGGCACCTTACACGATCAATAATACTGTCAATCCTAGTACTGTCAATATTCGCTTCAATCCTCCTTTTATATTTATCAAGTAATCAATTATCTGGATAAAGATCAGTATTCTCTTCATTACATCATTACTATACCTTACACGATGTGTAATACTGGCAATATTTTAGATTAAGGAACATTTTAAACATATTATCGTACAGTAATACTGTCATTATTCTAAAATATTGACAGTAATATTGATCGTGTAAGGTGCCTTAATGATTAACCCCTGTTATGCACCAACATCAATAACTATTGAACCTATAAGTATTGTTATAGCAACAATAAATACATTAACTAAGGAATGTAGTTACTTTAGATTCTCTCAATTGGAAACACTGAATAATTAAACAAAAGGTGCCATTAAAGCTTCAATCACAAGCACTATGTATGGGGTTTGACATTTGTTTTGGCAATTTCTGTCACAATGACATTTTCAATTTGTCTATTCAATAGCATATGGGAAGTTATTGAATGTTGTTTAATTTGTTATTATGTTGGTGAATACAAACATAATAACAAATTAAAAATCAATATATCACAGTAAACATGACTGTTAATTCTCACCCTTTGTCGTTGTAAATGGTACATATTCATCATGAGCCACCCCACGTCCAACTTTATCAAAAATATCCAGGTCTGACACTATGGTGTGGTCCCCATTTAGCACAATGTCAAACACTTTCTGGTCAGGTGCATTGAAGTAGACTTCACTGAATTTGAGTACTAGCACATAGTCCCCGTCGGTGTTAATAGGGATATCATAACCGAACGTATTTGTGTGGTACCGCTCTGTCTGGTACAGGATGTTATCGTTGGGCTGCACTCGCCCGATCACCAGCCGTTTGCCGTAGTCCGACGCGATGCCGATGCGGCCGTGCAAGGGGTCGCGGTCGTAGTGCACCCCCAGGGTGTCCGTGTGCGCGTCCCCGCCGCAGTTCACCGCGTAGATGACGTGCCCGAGACTGTTCACGTAGCTGATCAGGCAGCAGAGCAGGAAGTGGCTCAGGAACAGTTTGAAGGTGGTCGAGCGGATGTTTTGTAGGATCATTATGATTATTCGGGTGCTCCTGTTGTTGCGACGACGGTGTTTGCAGGTTATAATCACGCACGCTTAAGTGTCCATTCATTAATTTGACAGGGGGATTGACACCGCGATCCACCTGTCACAATCAAATGATACTACCAGGGTCATGTAACTCTTACGAGAGCGCTGTGATTGGCTGGAAGAAATGGTTCAGGTACAAGAGTTAGATGGCGTCTGGTCGCTAGTAATATTTTGAATATAGGCAGCTTCTCCCACATGCTCGCATTCGTATCCAACTTCATACAACTTTATGTTGTTATTGAAAGCACATTTTCCTTTTTCTTGTCTTGCGAGCTTTGGAGTTATCCATAGTGTTAAGGCAATATTGAAAGCAAAACGCATTCGAATTTAGTTAGTCTAAGTTTTACTATTTTTTTTACCGTGTATTGGACATTATTACATTGCGGTAAGTAATTACTTATAAATGTGTGGTGTAAATAGGTTAGAATAATACATATTGTCTCTTAGCACCGCAATGGTTCATAAACGTATCGTTGAGGGGTGTAATGGACAAGTATGCAATGTACAGTATACCCTGTCCGAGGAAACTGCAGCATAACCTTTGACTTGCTGTTATTGGCAATGCCCAATTGAAGACGAATGCCCAAGTATGTGGTGTAGATTTTGTAGGGGACCCAAAAGTACACTGAAGATTACTTCCACATGAGGTTCCATCCTTACATTTACCAGACCCCACTATCAGAAGGATTAGTGCTTCAGAACCTCATAATGACCATCAGATTGCTGTTGAGATGGATGAAGGAAGATGCAGATGAATGCCATGAAATAATGCAGGTAAGTAAAATTATTGCTAATACACCTTCAATTAATGTTCTAAATATAAAATAGCTAGTTTGCATGTATTACATAAATATATTATTAGCTGATAGTGGTGGAATGCATGAGATAGAGGTATTTTTTAAACAAATACAACACAGTAAAGCTGAATTAAAGCATAAAGATGCTAAATTAAAGCAAAGGATTAGAAGATGATGGTGCTAATTGCTCTGCCAAATTTGTGGATCATGTTCAGGTTTACATGTTAAGAGGGATTTTTAGAAAGTGGAAGACACTGATAGCTTTAACTTTTTGCCAATCTTACACAAATGTACCTGATATTGTGAGGATGTATAAAAGGATTGTTAGGTCTATTATGGAAGTTGGTTTTACAGTAATTGCATCAGTATGATATCAAGGTGCAACAGATGTGAGGGCTATGAGGATGCTTATTGAAGAGATTATGTTGAATTTCTTAAGAGCTAGGAACCAAAAGAGTACATTATAAGTATAGATAATACCCAAGTGGTACCCTTATTTGATCCCCCTCACTTATTTAAAAGTCTTCGAAATAATCTCCTGAATAAGGATTTAAATTATACGCTATAACCAATTGCAAAATGGCTTCATATTGTAAATGCCTTTTATTTAAATGCTGACCACCATACTAGTATTTTGCCCTCAAGTGTAACTTTGACTTGTGTATTACCTAGTCTATTAACAAACGAAATGTTTCAGTATGTATGAAAGTTTTTAGCCATAAAATGGCTACTACTATTGAATGGCTGGCTCATGGTCCTTTTGTTGGTAATGATAACCGAATGATATGTTCAGATTGGAAATTTGTTTGATAGTGGAAATTTTCATCGAAATTGTTAAAAGAAAATAACTACTAATTTATTGTTGCAGAATTGTTGATCAGCGGCCTTATTTCCTCATTCACTAATTATAATGTATTTTATTTAAATGTATTTTATCATTGAAATATACTATTAAAACATTTTATTTACTTTATTTTTGCCCTTTGCAATTATTAGTTATTAATTGATTTTATTGTTTGGTTATCTTATTTTAAATACATTGTGAATCAAAAAGTAAAATAAATATATAAGTATTATATTGCTATTTTAGTTTTTGATGAGCAATGTATTTAAAATAAGATAACCAAAGAAAGTATGTAAGCGCCTCTACTGTATTGTACTGGAACTAATAAGTAGCGAAGTCGCAAACCACTTGGAACTTGGCTATTACTTTTGGTACACAACATAGATGTCGAAAAAGTTGGTGCCGTAATATTTCTAGGGACTTTCGCATCTAGGGTTGTCTATGGATACTACTACACGCCATAGAATAGATGCATGCGAAACTAAAACGTACTCGTTATATAGAAACCTGCGCCCTCTAATATCAGACCCGTGAAACAACTAGCTCAGACCTGAATCCTAGCGGGTTAATTTCTGGTTTTATATTTTCTTTGCAGAGTGGTGAGGCTTTTCCGCCGGTCATGAAATAAACTCAGAGGAGTTTAATTACTCGATATTAATCTTAACTTCACAGAAAACCTCTGAGATTCGCGAAAATTCGCCCCGATGGGGTTCGAACTCTTCCCAATGCTCAGTACGAGACTGAAGGCATCGTCAGTCTCGTACTGAGCCTGAGTTCGAACCCCATTGGGGCGAATTTTGCGAATCACCTTTGATAAACTGTACAATTTTTATACTTTTCTGTGAAGTTAGGATAAATATCGAGTAATGAGACAACTATGAGTTTATTTCTTGACCGACGAAAAAGCCTCACAGCTAACAGCCCCTATAAAAATAGAAGTTTTTAAATTTTCGTTGGTTAATATACACGTAAGTATCAACCAGCAATAGATGGCGGAATTAGAATCTTAGATTTCTATATGTAGCTGCAACCGAAATAGCATATGTTTACAAGTTTAGTTCGTTACCTGCCCGCGATGGGGCGACGGTAGTTGTTGTTTTGTTACCTTCGGCACAGCGCACGCGTCGCAACTTTCCGAAGTGCATTCTTTACAATCCGTGTGCCGCTCTATTCCGTTTCTGTGCGCGCTTCGTATGCAAACATTGCCACGCTCCTTGCGGCCGATAAAACGCAGCGTGCGGTTCGTGTGTGTGTGTTGTTTCGGTTGACATTAACAAAAACAAACGTAATTTGTTTCGGTGTCGCGATGAACGCGGCGGCGCGTTGCTGTGTGTTATTTGCGCGATGTGCGGCTCTGCACGGCTGTGCGGAAAAGTTGTAACGGTGATCAGCAGCCACAGGTGTCCCGCGGACGAGGCAGCAGCAGCCTGAGCAGAAGAAGTATTATGGAGCCGTGCCGGATGGCACGGATGTGATTTGTTTTTTTTTTCGCGGAGTGGTGCAACACGTGAGACGTTGTTTGTGTGACTTTTGTTGGGGAAGTTTCTGCTGATGATGGACGGTGTTGGATTACTTTTGCTCGGCCTCTTCGCGGCGTCGCGGATTGTTCTCAGCGATCAAGGTAAATTTATGCATGAATACAATAGTAGTCAGGGATTATGAGTAGTGATGCACCGCTCTCAAGGTGATTCATTTGTTACATGCTAACGCGAGAATAATTGAATCATTTAAGTCTTGCAGAAGTGCATTGTGGACACGTATCCTATATACGCTAATTTAGATTTTGTTTGCGCAAAAAATTCAATTGCACGACATCTCAAGTACTTTTTTTTGTTGATTTTGTTTTATACAAAGTGACACATTTAGGTTGTTATATATGGCGTCTTGATTTTCATACTTTTCTACAGTAGTGGTTGCAAATATTTGATTTAGAGAATTGATAAATACTAGTGTTGGGGGGAATCGAGAACTTTCTTCTCGACAATATGCAGAAATTGAGAATTTGGAATCTAGTAATGAGAACCGAAAACAATTTTCTAAGGTATCTAGTACCAAGAACCGAGAATCGCCCACTGGTAAACTTGTTAGTATATATTTATAACCCATGTACTTTAACTCTTAAGTGCAATGATTTAAAAAAAAATAATATTAAATAAAAGTTACCGCCAGTCGTCCACTTGCTACAAAACATAAGAATCGTCATGTATTAGCAAAATTATGATTATATGTATGCAGATATCTATATAGAAATACAGTTTTTAACATAGTTTTTAATTAGGCAGTGAATATTTGAAAGTTAATGTTGCAGTTCTGCAACAATATGCATTTAAGGGTTAACCATACATATGGCAAGGTAGTTGTTTCGTATATTTATTTATATACTTTCATTTGGAAATATGCTCGGTTGTCATAATTATATACCTATAACCGTTGATTTAGAAGCCTAGACTCTTTAGTCAATGCTATAACTACTTCGATATCAGTTCCCGTTTCTCTGTACTTGGTTCTCGCTCAAGTTCTCGAAAACTACTACGAATCGAGAATATCGTGTCTTGATAGGAATCGGTTCTCGATATCCATTACTAACAAATACAGTCCTCAGGCCCTTATAGAAAGGGCCTTAGAAACTTATATAGTCGAGGCCCTTTATAATTTAAAACTTCGGAGGCAAAATGAATATCACAGGTTTTAAATTGATGGGCCTCGTAAAATTGCTAGATCCGGGGCTTGCTTTCACATTTCAGACAACCCCCTGACAATCAGGTCAAATTAATTAATATAATTTTGAATTTCGGCGAATTTCTCTATAAATCACCACACTGGCGTATCTAAGAAAGGATGATCAACCCTCTCAAGACAAGATTGATTTTTTAAATTAAAAACTGAAGACCCAGGCTCTTAAAATCGTGAGGGCCAGAGCAACTACCCCTGTTTCAGATACGCGCTGACGATCTTGTCTAGTGAAGAATGAATGTATTTAAGAATTCCGGAGGATTTCTAGATTCATCACTGCAGCGGCGGAACTAAAGGAAGTATCATCCCTTTCAAGACAAAATCTTTAAAAAAAAAATTGTGCATCCTAGATGTTGCATAAACTATTGTTAAGTTTCCATTTTAGTCCAGTAACCTAGTACATCATATGTTGCATCAAGAGGGGTAGTTAGTTTTGTACTTTTTTCTTGTATGGGATGTGCCTGAGATCCAAAATTCAAGTTTCGGCCTCGGCAGCCCTCCGAAACACTTTTGAATATCTCAAAAACTGCTCGATTTTTGCACTATTTTCGGTTTTTCCCATTTTCACCATGAAACCATGAAGGAGCACGTTTCCGACAAATACCATTCTATGCATTTTTAAACTAGATTAAATTTGCTACAATTTCATCAGGGACTCCGTCCATATTTTGAAGATATAGAGACAGTTGTTATCATTGAAGATATAAAGACAGTTGTTATTATTGAAGATATAAATCCAGTTGTTATTATTGAAGATATAAAAACAGTTGTTATTATTGAAGATATAAATACAGTTGTTATTATTGAAGATATAAAGACAGTTGTTATCATTGAAGATATAAAGACAGTTGTATATGATGAAATTAGCATACAATTTTCAAGTTTAGAGATTTTGCTAAACTTTGAGAAGCTATTTCGGAAACTATTAGGGTTACCGAGCTCCATCTTAGTCTCAAATTGTAGAGAATTTAATGTCTAAAATGCTGGTCTTTGTCGAAAACGTGCTTATTCATGGTCAAAATGGGAAGAAACGAAAAAAATTCAAAAATGGAGCAGTTTTTGCGATATTTAAAAGTGTTCCGGAGGACTACCGAGGTCGAAATCTTGGATTTTGCATCTCAGACACATCCCATACACATACAAAAAAAACGATTACATTATTTTTCACATATATTTTTTTATTAGTTTTAAATTAATAAACGACATTAATTTAATCATAGAAAATAACGGATACTAGTGTAGTGCATAGTTCAAGTCGTTTGAAATAGTGGATGGGTATAGTTTGGTTGGTAGGGGACGCCCGCCCACCCCACCTTTATTCGCATAGTTTTTCCATGGGATAACACTCTTCTTGGAATAGTTTAAACAATATAAAACATCTATATCCAATGAAAAAACTATGCGAGCGAAGGTGGGGTCGGTGGGCGGCCCCTACCAACCAAACTATACCCGTCCACTATTTCAAACGACTTGAACTATGCATTACATTATTTTTCACATATATTTTTTTATTAGTTTTAAATTAATAAATGACATTAATTTAATCATAGAAAATAACGGATACTAGTGTAGTGCATAGTTCAAGTCGTTTGAAATAGTGGATGGGTATAGTTTGGTTGGTAGGGGCCGCCCGCCCACCCCACCTTTATTCGCATAGTTTTTCCATGGGATAACACTCTTCTTGGAATAGTTTAAACAATATAAAACATCTATATCCAATGAAAAAACTATGCGAGCGAAGGTGGGGTGGGTGGGCGGCCCCTACCAACCAAACTATACCCGTCCACTATTTCAAACGACTTGAACTATGCATTACATTATTTTTCACATATATTTTTTTATTAGTTTTAAATTAATAAATGACATTAATTTAATCATAGAAAATAACGGATACTAGTGTAGTGCATAGTTCAAGTCGTTTGAAATAGTGGATGGGTATAGTTTGGTTGGTAGGGGCCGCCCACCCACCCCACCTTTACCGCATAGTTTTTCCATGGGATAACACTATTCTTGGAATAGTTTAAACAATATAAAACATCTATATCCAATGAAAAAACTATGCGAGCGAAGGTGGGGTGGGTGAGCGGCCCCTACCAACCAAACTATACCCATCCACTATTTCAAACGACTTGAACTATGCACTACACTAGTATCCGTTATTTTCTATCATTAAAATAATGTCATTTATTAATTTAAAACAAATAAAAAAATATATGTGAAAAATAATGTAATGCATAGTTCAAGTCGTTTGAAATAGTGGACGGGTATAGTTTGGTTGGTAGGGGCCGCCCGCCCACCCCACCTTTATTCGCATAGTTTTTCCAAGGGATAACACTCTTCTTGGAATAGTTTAAACAATATAAAACATCTATATCCAATGAAAACACTATGCGAGCGAAGGTGGGGTGGGTGGGCGGCCCCTACCAACCAAACTATACCCGTCCACTATTTCAAACGACTTGAACTATGCATTACATTATTTTGCACATATATTTTTTTATTAGATTTAAATTAATAAATGACATTAATTTAATCATAGAAAATAACGGATACTAGTGTAGTGCATAGTTCGAGTCGTTTGAAACCGTGGACGGGTATAGTTTGGTTGATAGAGGCCGCCCGCCCACCCCACCTTCGCTCGCATAGTTTTTTCATTGGATATAGATGTTTTATATTGTTTAAACTATTCCAAGAAGAGTGTTATCCCTTGGAAAAACTATGCGAATAAAGGTGGGGAGGGCGGGCGGCCCCTACCAACCAAACTATACCCGTCCACTATTTCAAACGACTTGAACTATGCATTACATTATTTTTCACATATATTTTTTTATTAGTTTTAAATTAATAAATGACATTAATTTAATCATAGAAAATAACGGATACTAGTGTAGTGCATAGTTCAAGTCGTTTGAAATAGTGGATGGGTATAGTTTGGTTGGTAGGGGCCGCCCGCCCACCCCACCTTTATTCGCATAGTTTTTCCATGGGATAACACTCTTCTTGGTATAGTTTAAACAATATAAAGCATCTATATCCAATGAAAAAACTATGCGAGCGAAGGTGGGGTGGGTGGGCGTCCCCTGCCAACCAAACTATACCCGTCCACTATTTCAAACGACTTGAACTATGCATTACATTATTTTTCACATATATTTTTTTTATTAGTTTTAAATTAATAAATGACATTAATTTAATCATAGAAAATAACGGATACTAGTGTAGTGCATAGTTCAAGTCGTTTGAAATAGTGGATGGGTATAGTTTGGTTGGTAGGGGCCGCCCACCCACACACCTTTACCGCATACCGTGAAATAGTCGACGAGTATAGTTTGGTGCAACTTATGCCCCCTATAAACATGACAAGGTTACTGGACTATTTTATAGCCTCATGTACTTCTGTTTATATATAGCAACGTCGCATTAAGTATTAAAGTTGTTAAAAGTGATGTTTTAATCACGGATTGGCAATTAACTCGGAAGTTATTTGCTTTATACAACCGAGCCCTAGACACGGTTGTATAAAGCAGATGATAACTCTCGAGTTAATTTGACATCCGTGATTCTAACCTCACTTTTGCCAACTTTGACACATATTGCGACGTTGCCATATATAAACAGAGGTACATGACGCTATGAAATGAAAAGTTGAAAACAATTTATGTTACATCTAACAATTCACGCGTTATAGTTACCTAGCTTTTATAAATCCGAGCTCTAGTCTGTTAATTCTACTTGTATGCAAATTGTTTGTTTAAGGCTCGGTTTTTTTTGTTCAAGTTAATTTCCAATCCGTGATTCTAACCTGACAACTTTGACACATAATGCGACGTTGCCATATATAAACAGGGGTTCATGAAGATATGAAATGGAAAGTTAAAATCAATTTAGATATTGCATTAATTGATTTTAACTTTCCATTTCATAGCCAATATAAACATGGGTTATAGTTACCTCGCCTTTATACAATCGAGCCTAAATATGACTGAATTGAATTAATAATTGTTTTCATCCATTCCTTTAAACCTTTTAGGTCTAAATTAAATAATAATAATATTCAAATTTCCGAATAATATGAAAGACTTTTTACCGACAAAGATTAACGTAATTTACAGTTAGGAGCCAGCAATTGGCACCACAATTATAATTTGGCGTATTTGGTTTCTAAAAGCTATCACTAGATCTAAATAAAATAATTCATTAACAAGGTGGTTTCTTTGAGAAACCACTAGGAATGTAAGGGTTAGGCATATTATTGAAAATGGCTATGCACAAGAAATGAACTGGGGTACGATTCCTGAGATCATAGTGCCTTTCGTTTATCACTCTGGGCTGGTACGGGCTTATTGTTTCTTGTTCTATTTGCCGCTTCCGATCTTTTTTGGTTCGGTTGTATGACTGTAGAATTATGTCTTACAACCGAACCAAAAAACAATAAATATAACTATATTTTTTCTTTCACATTTGTATATTTTTTAAAATTTGATTCTACAATTTTATCCAAAATCCAATTTTTATACAAATAATTTTCGATGCCCAACTCAGTGACCGAGTTAGAGGCGTCGTCTGTCTCGTACTGAGCATTGGGGAGCCTGAGTTCGATTCCCACCGGGGATCCAATTTTCGCGAATCACCTTTCACAGTTTTTCAGAGGTTTTCTGTGAAGTTAAGGTAAATACCGGGTAATTAAACTCTTCCGAGCTTCTTCCTTGACCGGCCCTATAAAAATAAGTTTTTTTTTTAATTTCCGAAAAATCAAAAAATTACATATTTTGTAAAAAATGGTTATAAAAAGTTTAAAATATAATTGCGCACAATTTGTATTTAAAATTAATCATATTTGAGGAAAAACATGTTAGATTAATCAACTATTAATTAATTTGAAAAGTCATATGGTGCCCACAACAGATACCTTCTTAAGATTTTGTATGAACCCCTTGAATTTAAGAGATCTAATACTATTCGGTGGTAACACTGCAGTTCTAGAATCAGATGTTTAAATCAAATGTACAGTAATAGCTGTTGAACCATTCCATTTTATATTAAATTTAACAAATACCTTGAAAACATATAACTTACTTTACATAACTCGTTTTGCATACAATTCTGGTTTTTGAATAGACGATCCCCAAAAAAAATATGTTAATCACTATTTCTAGGTAAGCGTTTGAGCTACTAAAAACAATTATGTAATTTAAACAATATGGGATCCCAATAAAAATATATTTGTAATGTAATATTGATAATATGACGAATTTTTTTAAATGTTTTATTTTTTGGCTCTGATACAATGTTAACATGGTATATCAGCTAAAAATATAAAAACGTGGTGTCTCCCTCTATCAGCGACCATTCCCTCGCTTGGGTGTGGTCCCTGGTGTTGAGGGTTTATGTTGTTCTAGTGCTGTTCTTCTATTTGTATCACTTTATAGGTTTGAGGACTATGTATTGTTTTTTTTTGGTTCACTAGTAACTTGTAAGGTTTTCTTGAATCGTTTCACAGTCATTTCCTTTGTGTGGTCATTTCAAATACGATTTGTAATACTTAAATACACTATTTTGTATTTGTAATAAATACTTTTAACCTACACCGAAAGGTAAAAGGCAATTGATAATATATATATATATATATATATATATATATATATATATATATATATATATATATATAATAAATACTCGCTCTGTCCCATAATAATTGTCGGATTTACTGCAATGTAAGCCCCAAAATAAGGGAACGTTTGAATATAAAAACAAGTTTTATAGGAGTAAAATTTATGGACTGATTGAAACATCCTTATAATATAAAAACGAATGTTTTGAAGCAAACCTACCTGTCATTTATGACTCTTGTGCTGTCAGTACATGCGATGTGACAACGTTGTTCGGAAAATAGGGACAAAAAACACGTCAGTGCGAGAATTGGGTATATAGCTATCTTAGAAATTGCAACTACATAGTTAGAAAAGCCCACATTATTACTTTTCATAATAGTTTAGTTTTCTAAGGAACGTAAATACTGGGTATTTCCCCACTCGGGACCGGGTTTGCAGAAACCCACATACGGAGCAACATTTCGTCGCCTTATTGTCAAGATATTTGTCCAGAAAGAAAAGTTTTTTGTGTGTAAACAATTGCACAAAACTCTAATATGAATAATTATCATAAATAAAAAATAGTTCTATCTTTATAAAGTTTTATCGTCGTCGGGGACAGGCCATGGGCGGGCAATAATTGAAGAAAATAACTTGATTTGCTTATTGGTTGATGACAATCGTCAATCGTTTATGAAAACATTAAATTTAATAACATTTACAGGATATGTTTTTTTTTCTTCTGAAAATTTATTAAAAAAGAACAACATATCCTGTAAATGTTATTAAATTCAATATTTTCATAAACATCAATAGTATACTATTAAATTAAAAAATAAATAAATTAATAGTATATATTATCTAGCCTACACCGAAAGGTAAAAGGCAATTGATAATATACGAGGCATATCCAGAAAGTAAGAGTACTGAATTTTTGTAGGTGTTAAAATGTTTTATTTAAATAAAAAAATTACGTGAAACTTTAGTACATAATAAAAGCTATTTTTCGACATAGTCGCCATTCCTCTCTATGCAGATGGTGTAGCGAGGTATCAATTTTTTTATGCTTTCCTCGAAGTAGTTTCCCGCCAACTCCTTCGTCCACTTCTCCAACTCCTCCTTTACCTCCTCGTCGGTTAAAAACCTTTTTCCACCCATGTGCCGCTTCAGGGAGGTAAAAAGATAGTAATCTGAAGGTGCTAGATCAGGGGAATGCGCGGGATGGTTCAGGACATCCCATTTAAACGAGGCGAGCAGTTCCTTCGTGGCGTTGGCCGTGTGTGGTCTGGCATTGTCGTGCAGCAGGCAGACTCCTTTTGTCAGCATGCCTCTCCTCTTGTTCTGAATCGCCCTCCGCAATTTTTTTAAGGTCTCACAGTATCTTGCAGAGTTGATGATCTCCCCTTGAGGCAGATATTCGATTAAAATTATGCCTTGACAGTCCCAAAACACGGATGCCATGACTTTCTTGGCTGAAATTGTGATTTTGAACTTTTTGGCGGGGGGTGAAGAGGTGTGACGCCACTGTTGAGACTGTCTTTTGGTTTCGGGCGTGTGGTGTGATACCCAAGTTTCATCTCCAGTTACGATGGAGCGGACAAATTCATCTCCATGGAGTTTCCAGCGCCTCAAAAACTCTTGCCCGGCCTCCACTCGATTCAACTTGTGCTGGTCTGTCAGTTGTTTTGGGACCCACCTCGCGGACAGTTTTCGATATCCGAGGGTTTCTGTGATTGTTTCGTGTAGTAGAGATCTGGAGATTTGCGAAAACATCGCAGAAAGTTCATCCACAGTCAATCTGCGATCGTCACGGAGCGCATTTTCAATTTTTTCCACAATTTCGTCAGTCACAATTGAAGGTCTTCCGCTCCTCTGATCATAATGCACAGACGCACGACCGTTTTTAAACTCGCGACACCACTTGTACACATTCGTACGATTCATAGCTTTATCACCATATGCAGTTTTCACCTCATTATAAATCGCAAATGGAGGTTTTCCCTTCCAAACGAGATAACGGATGACGCCGCGTATTTCGCACTTGGCGGGAGATTGGATTGACATTATTCACGAAACTTGTTGTCGTGTCAACAGTTCTCAACGTACTGACCTCGAATCGGTCTCGGTGCAAAGGGGAGGAGTTAGGCTACACGGCCGTGTGGCCAACATGATGAAAATAAAATCCCTCCGACCGTGAGAGCCTCAGTACTCTTACTTTCTGGATATGCCTCGTCTATATATATATATATATATATATATATATATATATATATATATATATATATATATATATATATATGTATATATCTATATATATATATATATATATATATATATATATATATATATATATATATATATATTATCTATTTGCCTTTTACCTTTCGGTGTAGGCTATTACATTTACATTGCTTTATATAATATTTTACAATTATTGTTGTAGTTTACGCATTTGTAATTTCTTTCCACTCTTTTCTGTTCTTCGTCAGTTGTCTTGCTTGTTTTACTGTCTTTCATTTCTTGATTATTATTTCCTCTATTCTGTTGTCCCACTCTTTTCTTGGTCTACCTCTTCTTCTTTTATTTCCAGTTCTTGCTTCCCATACCTGTTTTGTTTGATTATTTTTGTCCATCCTAACCAGTTTAGTTTTTTTAGTTTCTTTTCTATATACTTTTCTATAGCTTCAATTCCCAATTCTTCTCTGATGTTATGATTCTTATTCTGTCTCTTCTCGTAACTTGTTTTGCTCCTCTGAGATATTTCATTTCCATTACTTGTATTCTGATTTTGTCCCTCTTCGTTAGTTTCCACGTCTCACTCCTATATGTCAGTATTGGTCTATATATGCTTTTGTAAATATTTATTTTTGTCCTTCTGCTCTCTTTTTTGTTAATCAGTATATTGCTCAATGCTTGATATGTTTTAACTGTGTTGTTTATTCTGTTACTAAGTTCACCTTCCATTTTTCCGTCTTCTGTCAATGCTACCCTAGATATTTGAATTGTTCTACTTGCTCTATTTTGTGTTTTTCTATCTTTATATTTATTTGTTCTTTCCGGTTTCCCATTATCATCACTTTTTTTTGTTCTAATTCATTTTCATATTATACTTTTCTAGATGCCTATTCCATACACTCAGGTTATGCTGTAGATTAGCTTCATTTTTTGCTATCACTACGACATTATCAGCAAATGCTCCTTCCGATATTTTTTACCACTTGCATATTTTTGTAACCTATATTTGCATTTTTGATTTCTGGTTTCATTATTTTATCCATGTATATGACAAATAACGTAGGACTGAGCCACGGTGGACTGAGCCCACTTCCTTGTCTTAGTCCAATGGTTGTCTTAAATGTTCTTGATGTTTGTCCCTTGTGTATTATTGCATGGGTGTTGTTGTTATATATGTTTTGTATTAATTCGTCTTTCTTTCTTTCTACGCCTCCCTCTTTCAGGATTTTCCATAATTTATTTCTTGGGATCATGTCGAATGCTTTTTCTGGGTGTATGAATCCTAAATATGTGTTTTTATTATTTGTGGTTCTTTTTTCTGTGATTTGTTTTATTGTGAAGATGTTGTCCTATGTGGATCTTCCTAAAACCGCATTGCGATTCTTCTAGTGTCTGTTCTATTCTTGCTATTATTCTCTTGTAAAATTGATATAGATGTTTTATATTGTTTAAACTATTCCAAGAAGAGTGTTATCCTATAGAAAAACTATGCGAACAAAGGTGGGGTGGGCGGGCGGTCCCTTCCAACCAAACTATGCCCGTCCACTATTTCAAATGGCTTGAACTATGAACTACATTGTTTCTCACTTTTTTTTTGTGAATTAGGCATACATTAACAAATGGAATTAATTGAATAGAATAAAAATTAATGGATAACAGTATAGTGCATAGTTCAAGCCATTTGAAATAGTGGACGGGCATAGTCAGGTTGGTAGGGGCCCCCCACCCACCCCACCTTCGCTCGCATAATTTTTTCAATGGATATAGATGTTCTATATTGTTTAAACTATTCCAAGAAGAGTGTTATCCTATGGAAAAACTATGCCAACAAAGGTGGGGTGGGCGGGCGGCCCCTACCAACCAAATTATGTCCATCCACTATTTCAAATGGCTTGAACTATGCATTACATTATTTTTCACAAATATTTTTTTAATTATTCTTAAATTAATAAATGACATTAATTTAATCATAAAAAATAACGGATAATAGTGTAGTGCATAGTTCAAGTCGTTTGAAATAGTAGACGGGTATAGTTTGTCTTTTCTAATATTTTCATCCCTATACTTGATTAGTGTTATGCCTCTATAATTTGGCATTTCGTCTTATCCTCTTTCTTGTGTATCGGTACGATTAGTGCTGTTAGCCAGTCTTTTGGTATGATATTTGTGCTCCATATGTTGTTCAGAAGTTTCCGTAGTTTTTCTTTACCTACCGGGCCCAGGTGCTTGATCATTTCCGCTGTAATCTGGTCTTGTTCTGGTGCTTTTCTTATTTTTAATTCCCTTATTATTTCTTGTAGTTCTTGTTCCTTGATAGTCTCTGTATCTGCTTCTGTGTTGTTCTTGTCTCTAATTCTTGTCTTTTGTTCTTTGTCGTTATTTGAGGTTAGTAATTCTTCAAAATATTCTTTCCATCTTTCTAATATTTCTTCGTTTTCCTTCAGCATTCTTCCTTGTTTGTCTTGTATGTATCTCATTTCTTGTTCTTTTTCTTTCCTGCAATCTTTTAGGGTTTTATAAAGTAGCTTTTGGTTTTCCCTTGCGTTTTTTTTTCCATTGTCTCCCCGAACTTTTTCCATTCCCTGGTTTTTGCTATGCTAACCTCGTCTTTTACTATTTTTCTCTTGTTTCTGTATTTTTTGTAGTTTTCGCTATTTTTTGTCGTTTAGGTATCTTTCCCATGCTTTTTTCTTTTGTTTTGTTTTCTCTCATATGTCCTCCGAACACCAGTCTGTTGTTTCTTGTTTGTGCTTTTCTTCGTCTCTTTTGCTGTCTCAATCATATTTTTCTTTAGCTTATTTCACATTTCCTCTACTATCGTTGATCACTTCTATCTTCGTCTTCATTTTCTCCATATACTGTATTGCTGTTTCTTTTTCTCTAAGTTTGTATGATCTTATCTTGTTGTAGTTTATTGCTATATTTGGTCGCTGTATCCTTCTGTCACTGTCTTGGCAGTCTTCCTTCATTGTCGTCACAACTAGATAGTGGTCACCAATTTTGTAGCTTCTCTTTTTTAATTAATTGTATACTATTAAATTAAAAAAATAAATAAATTTTCAGAAAAAGAAAACATATCCTGTAAATGTTATTAAATTCAATATTTTCATAAACATCAATAGAATACTATTAAATTAAAAAATAAATTAATTAATGGTATACTATTCAATTAAAAAATAAATTAATAATAGTATACTATTCAATTAAAAAATAAATTAATTAATAGTATACTATTCAATTAAAAAATAAATTAATTAATAGTATACTATTCAATTAAAAAATTAATTAATTAATAGTATACTATTCAATTAAAAAATAAATTAATTAATAGTATACTATTCAATTAAAAAATAAATTAATTAATAGTATACTATTCAATTAAAAAATAAATTAATTTTCAGAAAAAGAAAACAACATATCCTGTAAATATTATTAAATTCAATGTTTTCATAAACGATTGATGATTGTCATCAACCAATACGCAAGTCAAGTTATTTTCTTCAATTATTGGCCTGTCCCCATCGACGAAAAAGCTTTGTAAAGATAGAACTTTTTTTTAATTATGATAATTATTCATATTAGAGTTTTGTACAATTATTTGCACACAAAAAACTTTTCTTTCTGGACAATGCTCAAATTTTTCTGTCTGCAGTTTTGTGAGTGTAGTAATTTGAATTAATTTCATCGCGCAAATTTATGCATTTATGAAATTAGGTCGCCGGCCATTCTTTTACCGGCAAAACGCGATTTTCCCCACGCACAACAACAGTCTGATAAGCAAACAATCGATGCGGCCCATTTTTTTTTTATTCTACTACTGCTAGTACTACTCCAGCTAGAGGCAATTGATTGTTTTGTTCCGTGTCGCAATCGGGAGCGCGCGTAAATAATTATTAAAGTTCGAACTTGGTTGCGAGACATAATAATAAGCGCAACAAAGAAATACACGAATTCGTCGGGAGTTTAATCAAACTGAATCAAAGATACATCTTTCTTCTTTAAAATAATACCTCATTTATAATTTTATTCCAATAATTAACTTCACTACACTTGCTACCATAAGACTACTTTTTCCGTTAATATCGCCCGTTGATGGAACGCTCTTAACTGAAACCTAATGAGAGAATTATTGTTTAAGAAATTAAATGATGAAAATTAAATTACAAGCTAGAAGTGAGGCATGGACAATAGAAAAAAGAATAACAATAATTAAGTTACTAAATAAACCACAACACATAAGTAAACAAAGAAAAGTTTATACATATCAAAAGTTATTTGAAAATAATGTTGTATTCATTTTTGTACTCATGCCCTAAAGGTCGTTTTAGACAAGACAATTTCTTGACTCAATAGTTAGTCAAGATACGACACAATCTAAATTTTCTCGTATCATACAGCAAATTATTTGAAATATAGAATTGGATGGTAGATCGAAAAATATAACGCGTTCTATTTGTCAAGGACAAATTGTATGGGAGGAGGATATATGAATTCATTTCTTGAACAACTTTTGAGCTAAGAAATTGAAATTGAAAAGACAAGTAATTTCCCGCATTGATTTGGGTGCGGAAAATACTACTTCCCGCACTACTGCGGGAAGTAGCCAGTATTGCCAACTTAAAATTCGGTACCAATGTAAATGTGTATTTATAAATATGAGAATGCATGCAAGCACAACGTACACCTCTTATACTTCTAATAGCATTAAAAATGAACGATTTGGTACTGAATAAATACAATTTTGAAGAAAATATAGACTTTAAAATAAATGTATTTGGTAGTGTGACAACCTATTTATCACAACAACAAATAAAAAACAAACAAACAAACTACACCCGTCCACTATTTCAAATGGCTTGAACTCTGCACTACACTATTATCCATAATTTTCTATAATTCAATCAATTTCATTTATTATTTTAAACTTAATTTTAAAAATATATAGGGAATAATGTAGTGTAGAGATCAAGTCATTTGAAATAGTGAATGGCCATAGTTTGGTTGGTAGGGGCCACCCGCCCACCCCACCTTCGCTCGCATAGTTTTTTTAATGGATACAGACGTTTTATATTGTTACAACCATTCCAAAAAGAGTGTTATCTATTGGAAAAAACTATGCGAGCGTAGGTGGGGTGGGTGGGTGTACCCTACCAACCAAACTTTGCCCATTCACTATTTCAAATGACTTGATCTCTACACTACATTATTCCCTATATATTTTTTAAATTAAGTCTAAACTAATAAATGAAATTGATTGAATTATAGAATGTTATGGATAGTTGGCTGGAGGGTATCATAGCTACAGACACTTAGACCTCAAAATGGGCCCATTGTGAAACCTCCCTTTAAGGCTGCTCACTCGTCCCACCAGTCAATTTTGCGTGCGAGCTGCAAAACTCTGGCGAGTGAGGAGTTGCCAATGCTGACCATACTAGGCCAGCACTAATAATGTAATAGTAGTGCAGGAAGGAAAGTTTCCCGAATGAGCGATGTGTTTACAGCACGAGCCGAAGGCGAGTGCTGTATTAAGAGCGAATTCGGGAAACGGCCTTCTCGCACGAATGATGTATCTTATTTTTTGTACGAATAAATACTAAATATTTATTTAAAGTTGTTGTAACAAATAGATTATGTCACACTACCAATTACTTTTAAAGTCTATATTTTCTTCAAAATTGTTATTCAGTACCATATCGTTAATTTTTAATGCTATTTGAAGTATAAAAGGTGTACGCTGTGCTTGCATGCATTCTCATATTTATAAATACACATTTACATTGGTACCGAATTTTAAGTTGGCAACACTAGTGCGGGAAGTAGTATTTCCCGCACCCAAATCAATGCGGGAAATGACTTGTCTTAGAACATGAGTACAAAAAATACTATTACATTATTAGTGCAGGAAGGCGATACTGCACGCCAAGGGGCGACTAGTATTGCTAAACCATGCTAAACTAAAGCGCCTAGTGACGACAGCAAACGCTCGCATAGGGTAACGGATAGAGATGAAAATATTAATACATTATCCTTATTCCAAAAAATAAATTGGTTATTGAAACGGGCATTAATAAATAATTATATAGATTATATTGAGAAGAATGTGAAAAAACTCGAGCTGGCTGTTTTTATCTACACCTTATATAATGAACAAACTATATAAATACTCATAAACAAAACGCTATAAAAAGCCACACAATATATCCACGATGGTTCCTATCAAAATTCTAAACGTCCCTCAGAGAAATAAGTCGCACCATAAAGTGATGGAACGCTGGCCCTAACTTCCACACAACCGAATAGTGCTTTTTTTGTTGTTGTTGTTGTTGTAGCTACTCTCTTTTCTTTCTTAACAAAAATCCGCCGTAAAACCGTGCGATTTTTATTCCCGAATTTAATAACGAAACTGCCCCGGCCGGCGGCGTTCCCGTTCGCCCGGAAATTGATAAACAACAATGGGGCCGCGGGGACGGCGTTTCGTCCGCTCAGGTGCACATCGCCAGCACGGATTTCGTGTGGCGGCGGCGGCGGCGGTGAAAGGTGCGCGCCTGTAATTGTTTAGCGCGGTCAGCGCGTTGCGAAATGTTTCTTCCTGCTATTAATGGCGGAGTGATGAACAATTGTTTTCTCATTGCGATAGGTTTTACAGCGTTAGCAAATGGCGACGCGGTCAATTTAATAGTGGAACAATATTATCTTTGTAGGATGCGATGCGAGCAAGAATAAGTAAGAAAGTATTGTTAATGGTTTTGATTGAGAACTGGGGAAACAACAATTTCATGCTATAAACAGCATTAATGTTAATAAGTTTCACATATTTTTATGCAGTGAAAAAAATAATATCGTTTTTAAGCGACGGTTCTCCTAGGAAACCAGGGCTTAACAGAAAGTAATTTCCAAACCTCAATGCGGGAGAAATAATAACTGTTGATTTTTCACCTATGAAAATATGTTAAAATTTGATACTATGCGGACTTGTTTCATAGTACTATATTGGAGCTTTTATCTCTCACAATTAACCATCAAATAACATACCGATATTCTAATAACATTGGGCATACAAAACGGGAATCAAATAACATGAAATATTCGGATTTTTGCGCGGTACAATTGATTAAAACTAGTTTCGATAAAATAGTGTTTTACATAAATGCCCTACTTCGTTTTGGTGTGTGAGCACCCCACGTAAATTCCCCCACAAGTATTACAAAACACAACTGCAACTGCAGCTGGCGACGCTATATACCTTCAAGGTTGCTCCAAGCAGCTAAAAAACGCGCGAAATCTTGCAATAGCTCTAAAAATAATCACAATGTTTGATATATGTGATAAAATCTTAAGTGGTTTACAAATAAATATGTACTTGCCACTCGTTTCAAATGAAATGGCTACGATGAAATATAATGACGAATAATTCTTAAATTTAAGTGTAAACGTTATTTAGTTAGTTTTTTAAGTATTAAATTGTGTCAGATAAGATAAGATGTAAGATTTGTTTTAAGAATGCCAATGCTAAAGGACCCGCGTGAAGTTAAGTCTAAGGTCTGTACTGACCAATTCGGGTGACCAATAAAATCCAAATTTTGAGGCATCTTTTGTTTATATCTTGCCGACCGTAATATATTTATTTTGTTATAAACATTGTGATTTTTTTTCAAATCAATTGTATGACGGATCCATGGTAAAAAGTAATAATAATGAAATTTGTTCGACAAAAATTACTTATAATCAAAATTTTTCAATTTCCTTTGGGCATCTGGTGCACTGATATGTTTTGCACCAAGATCAATAAAAAAATTAAACAAAATATGTTGAATAACAAAAATCGGATCTTAAAACGATAAGACGGTCTTACATGCTGAGACTAAGGAAGATCTACATATGTTTGATGCAACAGAAACAATTTAAGACGTGGTTATATATAAGACGAGCTTATATAAGACGAGCTTATATAAGACAAGCTTATATAAGACGAGCTTATATAAGACGAGCTTATATAAGACGAGCTTATATAAGACGAGCTTATATAAGACAAGCTTATATAAGACGAGCTTATATAAGACGAGCTTATATAAGACGAGCTTACATAAGACGAGCTTTAAGATTCGTTGGAGAAACCGGGCGTTAGAGTTTAACTTCACACCCGGTGATCCTGATGGCATGAGCATGTTGGCGGTTATTACCATATGGGTGTGCATTTCTAATTGATGTGGTGCCGCCAGATGGCGTTTAACTTTTCTCCTAGGGGGTTAGTTGTAATATTTTAGTTTTTTTATTATCTGTAGCCGTAATTGGTTTTTTAAACCATTCACATATATTTGATCGTCACATCGACATATACACACTATTTACGGTTTATTTAAATATAAAAACAATACCGTTTATGTTGTAATACTTGCTGCTTGTAGTCTTCAAATTATATTTCCTCCGGCGGTTAAATTAATTGACGCGGCGCTAATTCCTGTGGGAAAACTTCCGCGCTTTTGATCGCGAGTCTCGGTGTGGACGTAATTGCGTTTGTCGCTGTTTTCTTGTGCTTTTGTTCCGCGCGGGCGGGGGCGGTGGTAAATAAACACGAACAAAGAGGCCGCATTAAAAGTCGCAAATCGTTCAGACACCCGGTTTTTATAACTGCAACGATAGCGATCTAACTTAAAAACTTTGATATTAAGGATCTTATCACGTATATACTTTTCTTAAGACGAATCTACGAAAATCTCGTTCGAGGATTCGAGCTGAAAATCTATTCGAAAAACGTTTTGTGTGATTAACGGAACTGCTGCTACTTCTTTTGCGTAGTGTACAAACAGTGGCCCCAGGAAAAACTGGAGGCACCGAGAAATAAATTTATTTCGAAATAATGAAGCATTTTGTGATAATTGCACGGATGTCTATAAACTATACTACTCTACTTAAGCATTATCAGATTGTATTTATTAAAACTTGAAATATGAAACTGCAATCTCTTAGAGGAATTTCTGTTGAATTTTGATTACAAATCGGAGTAAATATATACTTTTCTGATGCAAATATTGACTACTTTTGCATATTTTTTACAACTATTTCGAGACAAAAAATTAAATTTTTCATCCTAACAAAGTATTAAATCTTCCTTAAGGTCGTTTTAGACAAGACAATTTCTTGACTCAAAAGTTAGTCAAGATGTGAGACAATCTAAATTGTCTCGTATCATACAGAAAATTATTTGAAATATTGAATTGTATGGTAGATCGAATGGAAAAATATAATGCGTTCTATTTGTCAAGGACAAATTGGATGGGAGGAGGTTATATGAATTAATTTCTTGAACAACTTTTGAGCTAAGAAATTGTCTTGTCTAAAACGACCTTTAGACTGGAGAAATATCCAAACATATTTTCAGAAAATTATAAAATGTTGACTAGAAAAGACCGCGCGATTAGGTCAACATTGAACCGTATTTCTTCTTCCGAGATTCGCCTTAAGGTGAGACTTGTGAAATCGTTGAAAGCTTTTATTAAAAACTGGAAAATAGTAATAGCAAAGAATTTAATAGCATGTTAATAAAAACTTATTGGTATAAACTTCTTTAGTAAAAATTGTTTATAATTCTTCTTTTCGTTAATTTAAACACGTTGCCTGTTTCTTTCTTGGTGACTGACTACAACCTTCGTGGGTCCTTCCGCACTAGAGGACAATAAAACCAAAACACCTTCAAGAACAGACTGTCCTGTGCCCTCAGTCTCCTGCTATTACGGGCGTTGAAGTCACCTAGGATCACCAACTGTGTATCTTGTGGTAGCAATTCGATTGTATTCAGAAACTGGTCATAGAACTAAAGTTCTCGAAGGTGTTTTGGTGCGGAAGGACCCACGGAAGGTCGTAGTCAGTTGTTGACACAAAACAAATCACAGTTAATCACCGCCACCCCCTTCCAATTCCAGTATCTTTTAGCCACCCTCCCACGCAATAATTTATTATTAAAGACGCTCGATTAAACTCAAAACATGGGGGCGGTGCGAGGGGTTTTATGCGTAAGCCGAGGGGCGCGCGT
Organism: Lordithon lunulatus; assembly: GCA_963942505.1. NCBI lineage: Eukaryota > Metazoa > Arthropoda > Insecta > Coleoptera > Staphylinidae > Lordithon > Lordithon lunulatus. The sequence goes on from OZ012671.1 coordinate 38,444,510, forward strand.
GCCGCCGGCAGCAGGTACGCTGCAAATATTAATATTAATCCGGGTCGGAAATCGCGACATAAATCATCCCCTATTTCCGTCTGCGGAACGCTTCACATTTCCACACACACATATATACTTTCCCGTGCATCCGAGGAAATGAGCCCGCCCGCCGGCGCCGCGCACCTTAATTAAACCGACTTGCCGAGGCCGGCGGGGGCGGTTATATGCAACATATTGTTATAATGAAAACACCGTTTTAGTGTGTTAATTATCGTTCGGCAACAAAGTGTAAACCGGTCGAAACGTGCGCTGATGATGGATGTTTTTGTATTTAATCCGGCTTCCCCGGTTTTAATTAACTTAATCGCCGTGACTTTTCGGATGCAATTCGGTTGTGCATTATTGACGATTTTAATTGGTAATTTAATAATAAACTGATTTGCTGGGTTGGTTTTCACTCGCGTAACTTAATAAAAGTTTTTATGCGCGTATACTAAATTTAAATTATATTATAAACCGGATTAAAAATTTATATGCGGCTAGTCGTAAAAATATGTTTTATTATTTTCCGAATGCAGCACTGCTGTATAAGAAAGGGATTGTTTTCGCGAAGAATATCGTATTGTTAATTATTACTTTTCTTGACTAATATTCTCGTTTCAAACGTTAAGTGCTCATTCACAATGAACATAAGCATAAGAACTACATAACAGATACATAAAACATAAAGTTGAGCAATAGGAAATCAATTATATGTTTTCACAATGGCCATACACAATTCTTATGCTTATGTCGTCTTTATGCACGTCTTATGTCCATGCATAAGATTGGAATCTTTTCAACTTTATGCACGGATTATGCACGTCTTATGTAGAATCTAGTAAATTTTAAATGTTTGGATTGGCATCACTTCATGTCTGTTTTCGAAATGTCAGACGTTATAAGCAACGACAAAACGAAAACGCGACAAAAAAATGTTATGCAAACAAATTACCTACTATATCAACTATATGTAGTTCATTTTCTGACACCAGATAGAGTATACGCCGGCTTGAATTGCCAATAGCCGAAATAGACTATTATTGGAAAATATGTATGTGTGTATGTATGTCTGTGAACAAAATTCTAGGAAAACGGCACAACAAATTTGAGAACTCAAGCTGGGACGTGAAATAGTAATTTACATTATTAGTGCCGGAAGGCAAGTTTCCCGAATGAGCGAATGAGTTTACAGCACGAGCCGAAGGCGAGTGGTGTATTAAGAGCGAATTCGGGAAACGGCCTTATCGCACGACGCAGTCACAACAACTTTAAATAAATTTAAATAAATATTTAGTATTTATTCGTACAAAAAATAAGATACAATATTCGTGCGATAATTCGCTCTTAATACACCACTCGCCTTCGCCTCGTGCTGTAAACTCATTCGGGAAACTTGCCTTATCGCACGAATATTGTATCTTATTTTTTGTACGAATAAATACTAAATATTTATTTAAATTTATTTAAAGTTGTTGTGACTAATAGGTTATGTCACACTACTAATTACATATAAGTTAAAGTCTATATTTTGTTCAAAATTGTATTGATTCAGTACCATATCGTTAATTTTAATGCAATTTGAAGTATAAGAGGTGTACGTTATGCTTGCATGCATTCTCATATTTATAAATACACATTTACATTGGTACCGAATTTGGCAACACTCGCTACTTTCCGCACTAGAACTAGTATTTTCCGCACCCAAATCAATGCGGGAAATGACTTGTCTTAGGACATGAGTACAAAAAAAATAATTACATATAAGGTTCACTTTATAAAAGTTAAAATATGCAAAATTACAATTGAGATATTGTTATGATTTCATCCCGAAATTTGTATTATTAGTGACAATTTACACATTTTGTTACATAAGTGTCCGCATGGAATGGCCACACAATTATGCATTCGTCATGATAATAACGTACAGAAACGGACCGTTACGCCGGGTAATGGTCGGCCGTAATGCAGGGGGGGCGATAAACCCGAGCGCGATAACGAATCGCCTCGAAACAGTTTCATTATTTAACGCCTTTGAAAATTCTATCTAATCTTGAAGCTTGTCTCGACTTAAAAACAAATGAATGACGCCACAATGTAAATACACTGTGATACTTTAGATAATTGCCGGTTGATTCTTAATTAATATAAAATAACTTTTTTCTGCTTTGCTTCTGCGCATTATTCAATAAAAACAATCGATAATCGATAGTATAAAAATCATTCAGTAAACAGCTAAATAAGAAGCTGTTTACTGAATGATTTTTATACTATCCATTGTCGATTGTTTTTATTCAATAACGCCCATTACTACCCATAAGCAAAAAAGGCATGTATTTGGCTTAACCCTACATATTACAAAATTTCCCTAATATACGAGGCATATCCAGAAAGTAAGAGTACTGAGGCTCTCACGGTCGGAGGGATTTTATTTTCATCATGTTGGCCACACGGCAGTGTAGCCTGACTCCTCCCCTTTGCACCGAGACCGGTTCGAGGTCAGTACGTTGAGAACTGTTGACACGACAACAAGTTTCGTGAATAATGTCAATCCAATCTCCCGCCAAGTGCGAAATACGCGGCGTCATCCGTTATCTCATTTGGAAGGGAAAACCTCCATTTGAGATTTATAATGAGGTGAAAACTGCACATGGTGATAAGAGGAGAGGCATGCTGACAAAAGGAGTCTGCCTGCTGCACGATGATGCCAGACCACACACGGCTAACGCCACGAAGGAACTGCTCGCCTCGTTTAAATGGGATGTCCTGAACCATCCCGCGCATTCCCCTGACTAGCACCTTCAGATTACTATCTCTTTACCTCCCTGAAGCTGCACATGGGTGGAAAAAGGTTTTTAACCGACGAGGAGGTAAAGGAGGAGTTGGAGAAGTGGACGAAGGAGTTGGCGGGAAACTACTTCCAGGAAGGCATCAAGAAATTGATATCTCGCTACACCACCTGCATAGAGAGGAATGGCGACTATGTCGAAAAATAGCTTTTATTATGTACTAAAGTTTCACGTAATTTTTTTGTTTAAATAAAAAAATTTAACACCTACAAAAATTCAGTACTCTTACTTTCTGGATATGCCTCATACAATACTCATAACAGAAACAACAAATACAAAATAATAATAATAAAATTAATAATAATAATACAAAGTAAGAATCAAAAAATCGCCTCTATGCTTTCTTCCTACACCCTAGCCCTCGCCAATTTCGTCTTCCACGTCAGCCTCCTGCAGATTTTAACGCCTTTCCCATCCTCTCCTAACCGTTGATTAATTTTTCTGCAATCTACTCTTGCTTTCACGCCCTCACATTCTTTGCTACTGTGCTACCACCACATGTCGCTCCCCTTATAACACAGAGCACATGCGGTGTACCCCATACCCATCCACCCATAAGCAAACACAAATTTTTCAGATGATTTTTTTAGAGTTACATGTATTGAGGCTACCACTGGATTATAATCAGATGTTATATCAGTTCAGTATGTCGATGGCCTTTTGTACATGTATGTATATCTTCTATGTATGTTACAATAAATATATCTTCTTCTTCAGTATCAATGTTTTTACTGACATAATGGTATGTCTGAATCTTCTACGGATAATAATGAAGTCGATCTGGTTTCTGATTACTCCTAATTTTCCGTTTGATGGTGCTTTTCAAGTGGCAGAGGAAGCTGATAGAAAATGTTGGTTATTATCATGACTTTCTTTTCACAGGCCTTCGCATTTAGATCCCCTATTATAATGAAAACTTCGTGTTTTTGATAGGTTTAATAGCCATGTCTAGATTTTGGTAGAACGACTATATTTCGTCTTATGTCCTAGTTTTCTGTAGGTTGATATACTTAACTCACGTTTACTAGTACTTTGTTTGAGGACAGCTTTTGTAGAGCTAAGGGCTATCAAAAAGGGACAACACTAGATTCCGTATGTTACGTTATCTTGTCTACAATTATCACCACTCCTTAACGGCATCGTCATTTCCTGTATAGCACATTGTCCCGTTTTTTTTTGGTAATATGTTTTCACGACCCTTTCCATTACCAAGTATACTGACATTGATGCCACCAACATCCCATAAACTTTATAGGTCCCATAAGCTATTGAATGGATATATTGACAACGTCATTGTCACTGAATATACCAAAAACAAATGTCAAATATCCTGATTAGCGCTTGTGATTGGAGCTCTCATGACACCTTTTGTTTAATTATTCAGTGTTTCCAATAGAGAAAATCTAAAGTAACTATATTCTCTAGATTTATGGAAGTTTTAATTGTAGTTGGTAAGCCTTACTTCAAATCATAATGATTTTCTATGTCATAAGCATATACTGTTCTGTGGTCATAAGCATGCACAGAGTAAATCTGGAGTGATAGTATGATTTTAATTGCAAGCACAATTATAATTAGTTCTTTACAAATGAGGCGTAAATTAATAAATGAAATAAATTGAATCATAGAAAGTTATGGATAATAGTGTAATTCAGATTGCAAGTCATTTGGAATAGTGGACGGGCATAGTTTGATTGGTGGGGGACCTCCGCCCACCCCACCTTTGCTCGCATAGTTTTTTAACACAGGATAACACTATTCCTGGAATGGTTTAAACGATATAAAACGTCTGTATCCATTGAAAAAAACTATGCGAGCAAAGGTTGGGTGGGCGGGGGGCCCCCACCAATCAAACTATGCCCGTCCACTATTCCAAATGACTTGCAATCTGAATTACACTATTATCCATAACTTTCTATGAGTCAATTAATTTCTTTTATTAAATTATACCTAATTCGTAGAAATGAAACTGACTTGAACTATGCGTTAAATTATATCTCACATTATTTCTACGAATTAGGTATAATTTAATAAAAGAAATTAATTGACTCATAGAAAGTTATGGATAATAGTGTAATTCAGATTGCAAGTCATTTGGAATAGTGGACGGGCATAGTTTGATTGGTGGGGGGCCCCCGCCCACCCCACCTTTGCTCGCATAGTTGTTTTCAATGGATACAGACGTTTTATATCGTTTAAACCATTCCAGGAAGAGTGTTATGCTGTGGTAAAAACTATGCGAGCAAAGGTGGGGTGGGCGGGGGTCCCCCACCAACCAAATTATGCCCGTCCACTATTCCAAATGACTTGCAATCTGAACACTATTATCCATTATTTTCAATGAGTCAATTAATTTCTTTTATTAAATTATAACAACGAATACTTATGCGTTCAATAGCTATTGATACATTTATGGAACGTTGGTGAATACGGGGGTGAGTCTTTCTATTTCTATAAAGACATCTATTTTCCCAGGTGCATGTAGACTTCTGTCATTCCATGTAGGAATGTGATTTACAACTCTACAAGAAACTTCATTCAAAATTGTCCTCTCGGCCTGATCCTCTTTAACTGGTTTTTATAGAAATACGCGTGGGTAATACAATACAGTCTCAGTAATAATTTGTATTCATCTGAGTAGATTAATCATCAATTTAATAATTAATTTAATTATTTTGAAAATGTTATAACTAACCCCCTATGAGGAAAGTTAATCGCCATCTGGCGGCACGACATCAATTAGCAATGCACACCCATATGGTAATAACCGTCAACATGCTCTTGCTATCAGGATCACCGGGTAGTGCCCTCTATGGAATAATATTCCAACAAAGTGTTTGAGATATCAGCACAAAGCCAATCTTATAAAATATATATTTCAAATGGCTTGAAGTCTACACTACACTATTATCCATAACTTTTTATAATTCAATCAACTTCATTTATTATTTTAGACTTAATTTTAAAAATATATAGGGAATAATGTAGTGTAGAGTTCAAGTCATTTGAGATAGTGAATGGGCATAGTTTGTTTGGTGGGGGCCACCCGCCCACCCCACCTTTGTTCGCATAGTTTTTCCATAGGATAACACTCGTCTTGGAATGGTTTAAACAATATAAAACGTCTGTATCCATGGAAAAAACTATGCGAGCAAAGGTGGGGTGGGCGGGTGGCCCCCACCAACCAAACTATGCCCATTCACTATCTCAAATTACTTGAACTCTACACTACATTATTCCCTATATATTTTTAAAATTAAGTCTAAAATAATAAATGAAGTTGATTGAATTATAAAAAGTTATGGATAATAGTGTAGTGTAGACTTCAAGCCATTTGAAATAGTGGATGGATGTAGTTTGGTTGGTGGGGGCCGCCCGCCTTAATCAAGATGAAGGTAGGGCCATCTCTGGTCCTTAGTGTGGGAAATCGTCCTCAAAAGCGGAGGAACTGTTTAGACGGTGAAGTGTGATTCCACTTCTTAGCAATCTACATATCTAGATTTCGATCTTATTAGATCTCGACAGTGTAGCTCAGCTTGTGAGGATGAATTCACACAATATCTCTAGTGGTTATATACAAAAATGTTACAACTAACCCCCTAGGAGGATGTAGTTTGCTAAGAGGTGGATTCACACTTATAAATGTTTTATAGGATTGGCTTTGTGCTGATATCTCAAGCATTTTGTTGGAATATTATTCCATAGAGGGCACTACCCGGTGATCCTGATGGCATGAGCATGTTGACGGTTATTACCATATGGGTTTGCATTGCTAATTGATGTGGTGCCGCCAGATGGCGTTTAACTTTCCTCCTAGGGGGTTAGTTGTATAATTTTTTAAAAAATTGTAATTTCCGGATTCGTATCATTTTAAATAAATAGTAAATATTCTAGAAAAAATATAACTCAATCATGAATTCCCTCATAACAGTGTTTTGCTTCTGGAGAGAAGTTGTTGGAAAACAGCTTAAAATTATTCTGTAAATATACTGTAAATCTTCTACATAAACACTTGAACTAAGATCTAGACTTTTTTGATTGACAAGAATGGATTAAATGTGCGATTAATTTCGTGCCATGTGAAGAGTTGTAGCATTGTAGGTGCATGTATATTTACGTTCGTGTTTTTTGGTTTTACTTGTTTGTGGTTTGAATTAACACATCATATGATATGATGTTAACTGTCATACTAATAAAACAATCCGACCGAACATGAATATAATACGAAATGTCTATTTAAAACCACGTTTATTTCTTAGAAAACGGCTATCCCTTAATTCGCGAATATTGTACTATTTTATCTCTGTTCTTCCTGACACATCCCCCGGAAAGCACACCTTTGCGGAGTTAATTAACCCAGATCGCTTCTCAAAACCGTGTGCATGGCGTCCGCGGAGACGGGGCGGGCGGGCGCACCGTTTCAATCCCAGGCACTTCATTATCACCGCCGTCCCCCGAATCCCCAGCCACCCTCAGGCCATCATCGTGCCATTTATCACGCTCCCGGATAAATAATGCGCGCTGCCGGAATGAAATTAATTTATTAATAAGCGAATGCAGGGCCGCGTGAACCGGATCGATCAGAGAGTTAAGGGGCGGCGGGCACTTAAAATCCACCCCCCTCATGCGGCCGTCGTACGTGTGTAAGCCGCGACGTCCCATTATAATTACCATGCGAAAATTTGCATCGGGTCGATATTTGGTGGTTGGAGTGATTTACAAGCGCGATATTAAAGAAATAAATTTTAAAAATTGTACGAATGAGGGAGTTGTAGCAGTGCGTTTATCGAAGCTTTGTGCGATATGTTTTGATGTATGCTTTTTATGGGGGGGATTACAGTGTTTGCGCGTATGTATTATGTCGCTTGTGAAATGTTGCGACGTAATTTGTAGGTGCTATTGTGATGTAAAAACCAACCTCCACATTTTTTTTTTATTGTTATTGGTTTAGTGGAGCAAGTTTATCACGATGTGGCCTATTTAATTAAGTGACGGGCTAGTAAAATCTAATGCAATCGCTGCTTCGTAATAAATATTAGAAGTAGTATTCTGTTTGAAATTTATATTCAAATCCCACTTACACCCGGTTTCTTCAACGAATCTTAAAGCTCGTCTTATATATAACCACGTCTTAAAAAACTGTACATTCTGAAGATAAAGGGAGAAGATCAGATGAGTTTAATTGTGCGATATTTACCTTAATTTCACAGAAAAAATGTAATTGGCGTTAATTCGCACCGATGGGGTCCGAACACGGGCTTTTCAATGCTCAGTACGAGACGGACGACGCCTCTAACCACTCGTCCACTGAGCTGGCTGATTGATATACATACATATAATTTTTGTTATAATAAAAATTATTTCACCCTTCTTTTAAAACAATAAATTAAAGGGATTTCCTTTATATCCTGCGGAATATGATTATATACGAGGCGTGTTTTTTAATTAAGTACCGTTTTGATATTCCGCCGAATCAGCGCTGCGGTCGTTATTCCGCGCATGCGCGATGTGTACCTGCATCTATTGGCAAGGTTGAGACGCAATTACGGCAACACTGGTCCGTGATTACGTGTGTTAGCAAGCATTTAAAATGGCAATGCCGATTGAGAGTCCCGCCGACTTTGAAGTTCGGTATGCTATTCGTTTTCTGAGTGCAAAACGTTTTAAAGCGATCGAAATTCATCGTTGAGATCTGTGCAGTTTACGTACAAAACATTATGAGCGATGGAATGATTAGAAAGTGGGTTCGAGCATTTATGCACAAATGTGCATGATTCGTTCGTCATCATCCGAACCCAATTTCTAACCATTCCAACCATTCCATCGCTCATAATGTTTTCTCCGTAATCTGCACAGACTTCACGATGAATATCGATCGTTTTTAAGCCTTTTGCACATAGAAAACGAACTGACCGAACATCACAGTCGGCGGGACTCTCAATCGGCATTGCCATTTTAAATGCTTGCTAACACACGTAATCACGGGCTAGTGTTGCCGTAATTGCGTCTCAACCTTGGCAATAGATGCAGGTACACATCGCGCATGCGCGGAATAACGACCGCAGCGCTGAATCGGCGGAATATCAAAACGGTACTTAATTAAAAAACACGCCTCGTATTTTACACCCATTAAAATTGAGTGCTCTTTTATCTACGGAAAGACTGAGAATTAGCGGGCATAGCATATCTTTATTTCTGGTAGAATGTACGAGGGTGCTTTGAAAAGTTTTTTTATTTTTCAAAACAAAACAAAATCTTCCTCAAATTGAATGCACTGCATCCTACGATGTTCTAAAGCCATTATGTCCCCACGAAAGTGAGATTCCTCCAAAATAGTCGTCGACAGCTGCTATTACTTCTTCTTCCGTGGAACATTTTAGTCGTGGGAATAGATGGAATTCTGACTTCCATCTATTCCCACGACTAAAAATTTTCTTCGGGGACCATGATTTTCCACGGAAGAAGAAGAAAACCAGCTGTCGACGACTATTTTGGAGGAATTCAAGAATCTCACTTTCGTGGAGCCATTCAGATGATTAAGGTGGATGTTGCAACAACTCATACTTGAGTTCATTCAATTTTCCCATTCCTACCACACTTGTATGGGGACACGCACTGTCACGATGTATAATAATATTCTTCTTAAGCAAGCCAGGTCTTTTTTCATGATTTTTTGTATCTACTTGGTCTAGTAGTCTAGCGTAATATTCACCGTTTATTGTTTGGCCCTTGGGAAAATAGTCAATTAGTAATATTCCCTTAGCATCCCAAAAGACTGACGCCATAACGTTTTCAGCTGACTTCGCAGACATTGTCTTTGGTGGTGGAGAACACCTATGTCTCCATTATTTAGATTCTCACCTGAGACGCTTTCGTTTAGCATGGTTTATCATTGCTAGTCGTCCCCATGGCGTGCAGTATCGCTCAGGTCTTGTGGTCATGCGCCGCCGGTTGTAAGGGGCGAAGTAGAATTGTGCGGATCATTTAAATTAATCTCGAGTATGTATGATACTAATGTAAAGTAGCCATATCAGATTTTCTTCTCTTATTGTGTTGGCGAAGCGTAAATTAATCTTTATTTTCTTAGAAGTAGCACCTCTGCTGCTCCTTGTTATCTTTCATCGGTGCAGCGTTTATTTGCTTCGCACGGGGATGTAACAGTGCACCGTGCACTCGTGACTCACTTCGTTATCTTATCACGTGTGTGTTTGCGTTTGGATTTAGGTTGTGCTAAATTAGCAGATGCGGCCCATTGTGCGCGCGTTAATTTGCCAACGTCAACACACGGAACGCGGGCGCAAATAAATTAAATTTTCATGGCTCGAGACATGATGAAATGATCACTGTGTCATCACTGAGCCCAGCCTTGGGGGTAACTTCTCCCACCGGACGATGCGGTAATGAAAGAATGATGTTGCACGGGGCTAAATCGTAGCTGCAGTTTTTTGTTGTTGCAAAATATTACTTATTGTAGCAGATAATTGTGTATATCTTAAAATTTTCGGTTTACAAACTAAAATCGGCATGGATGAAATTTAATACTAGTTTCTAATTAAAAACTAAAAACTTCTATCTTTAGCCGGTCCAAGGAGAAGCTCAGATGAGTTTGGGGAGCTTGAGTTCGATCCCCATCAGAGGTTTTCTGTGAAGTTAAATACCGGGTGATTAATTTACCTTAACTTCACAGAAAACCTCTGATGGGGATCGAACTCAAGCTCCCCAATGCACAGTACGAGGTGGACGACGCCTCTAACCACTCGGCTATTGAGCTGGGTATCTTTCTAATATTTGTTTAATTATTTTATTTCACATGCCGATGTAGTATGGTTAGCCCCCTTGCTTAGCGATAAGGCGCGAATTCCGGCCCGGGTAGTCGGTACCATTGGTCCTTGGGATTTAATTAACAATACTTTAGAAAACACTCATATACACATACGCTAATACACGACAGAAGGACCAAAAAGTCGTTTGTCTGTTTCATAATTGCAACAGAGTTTCTACTACTATATTATGTCATGTCTACTTTGACTCTCCTCTACGCCTTACGTCTAACCAATAGGCTTGGATTCCCCATTCAGTTCTTACATTAGTATACATGGACGGGTGATCAAGCGTAGTGCAGTGGTAAGCAGTGGACTGCTGCGCTGAAGATCGTGAGTTTAAAGCTCACAAAACGAAATACTTTTCAGCTAAATTAATTAAACAAAATCAAAATGATTGAAATCTATATGAAGTCTACTATTAAATTAAATTAATTTGATATTATAACTAAATTATAAATTTATCAGGTCATTAAACAACCGATTTTCTATCGTCTCACCACACCACAACCACACGTCGATTTATCCGAGCGCGGCCGCCACCCCCGACCCCGAGCTCACGTTCCGGTTCTAAATTGTGTACAATCGGTGTCGCGACAATAACTGGCCGCTCGCCAGAATTCAACCCTTCCCCGGTTTACTTCTAAATTGCATGTGTTTGGTCGTGAAATTTATACATATCGCTAATTATAACTTTAATGCCGTTTCCTGCGAGGGGGCGCTCACCCGGAAAAGTTTTTCGACTCGAGTGACCTCATTGGAGGTACACCGTTTTCTTAATCCCACCGGCTTGTTTCACCGGACCGGCAATAAAACCGCGCGCAAAAAACGCGGGCGACTCATTTTGTTGAACTGCTCCGAGTGGGTTCAGAGAATTACGCTGTTTTGCCAGGGGCGGTTTGTTGTAGGCTAATTAAATTTCACTCCAATTTTTATACTTGTGTTAATAATGATTGCAACGTGTTTTGTTGTTGTTGCAAAAATAATTTATTGCACAAATAAGGGTTTGTGCCACATATGGCCCGCCATGCAGTTACAAAATATTGTTGAATTATTCTGCATACAGAAATTCTTATTTTTTTTATGATAAATGGTCTAAAATAATTTTTATTTCCTCGAATTTTATATGAAAATTATATCTATACAATTATGATTTATATTCATATAAAATTCGAGGATATAAGAATTATTTAGACCATTTATCACCATTGAAATTTTATATGAAACTGTTTTTTTTGAGCGTAGTTAAAACAATAAAAATGTAGTGGTAAAGACAGAAATTGTTTCTTAAAACTGTCATAACAGTTTTAAGAAACAATTTCTGTCTTTACCACTACATTTTTATTGTTTTAACTACGCTAAAAAAAAAACAGTTTCATATAAAATTTCAATGGTGACAAATGGTCCAAAATAATTCTTATGTCCTCGAATTTTATATGAATATAAATCATAATTGTATAGATATAAATTTCATATAAAATTCGAGGAAATAAGAATTATTTTAGACCATTTATCATAAAAAAAATAAGAATGAAATGTATCATTTAGTGTAATTGCATTTTAAACAATATCAGTCCAAAATTGACTTCTTATTTTATTTATAAATATCAAATCACAATAGATTTTTCCGTCAAATATACAACAATTTATGTGACTTGTAATCCTGCAAACTACTATAACTATATTTTAACAATAATCAATGGTTTTATTATACAATTAATACTTAATAACATTAAATGTACTCCACTTATAAATATTCATGAGCATTATACAAGGAGTTGCCAGGATTATTTTTCGCACGTACGACGCGTTACTGGAACAATCATGTAAACGGGGCCACGCGACGCACGAAAAATTACAAACGACGGATGGCGCCCGTGTTCCATCATATGCGTCCATTTGCGGCCCTAATTGCTCGTTACTTTTCAACACACACACATACACATGTTCTATGTGACGGGAAATAGCACCATCAACGGTCAGAAAACAAGGCAAAACAACAATGAAGCTTATTAATGGGACCCATAATTGGATAGTTGTATACTAAGTCACATTAAATAAAACAATGAAGAGGGACCAACAATCTTATTAATAACTATGCCATATTTAGTGACTATATCATTCTGAATCAGAAACTTAATTATAACTTTTACTTGCAAATTAATATTAACTAACTAGTTAGTAGTTTATGTAATGGTAATGAAGGTATTACATTAATCTAATATGTTCATTTCTAGATACTATAGAACTATCACTAGTTGTACACTTAATTATCCAACATTTTGTTGATTTAAGGGGTTACACTAGCTTGAGGCGCTTGAGAAAATAGATCTAACAATAAAAAACACGCAGCCATTCAATATATAAAAAATAATTTTTTTCTTATTTAAAAAGTAGGTAATATATTTATATATTAAAGAATGTGTTGTTAAATTTAACACAATCCATTAAGTAGATCTTGAGATATCGTGTATACCAATTTTAATTGTTATAACTTTTCGGAAATACTTTGAATTTTGAAATGGTTACACGTTTAAAATATTCTTAAAAGTATAAAGAATTTATTTAACTAAAAAATAGAATTCGATTTTTTTAATTATTTTATTTTAATCTAACAATTTCAAGCAACGTTTCCAAGATGTAGTAGCTCGCATCATATACAGGAATTGGCTTTTATAAATAATTCCTTGCGTTTGTACTGGAGGCTGCGTAATTATAGAGTTTCATGCCGATTAATAGCACGCACATCTGTGCGGCAATAAGAGAACGAATCCTCGGGATTGCGAATTAAACCCATTCTTAATAAAACACGCAGTGTTTAACTGGTTTTCATAGAAATACGTGTGGGTAATATAATACAATCGCAGTAATAATTTGTATTCATATGAGTAGATTAATCATCAATTTAATTAGTAATTTAATTATTTTCGACCATTTATGATTTAAAAAATATGATTACGTCTTTACGAATTAGTTGTAATTACATATTTTATAAACAAGCTACCAATAATTTAAAGAATATCAAAGATATCAAGACATTTAAAATTAACCTTTAGAAAATACATAATAGCGACGCAACAAAACAAAAAAAGTAATAACATACAAATTAAGAAGAAGAAAAACAAGCTAGTACGACAAAAAAACAACATCCTTCACTCCAGTTTCTTCAGGTCCATCCAAAAATTGGTGAAAAGCACTACGAAGGAGACTGTTAAATGTAATTGTGAAATTATAAAACTGTATTAGTTATTCAATACAGTTTTATAATTTAACAATTACATTTAACAAATTTATAAAGGAGTCTCCTTCGCAGTGCTTTTCACCAATCTTTGGATGGACCTGATAAATTTGTCCTTGACAAATAGAACGCGTTATATTTTTCCATTCGAAATACCATCCGATTTAATATTTCAAATAATCTTCTGTATGGTACGAGACAATTTAGATTATCTCGGATTGACTAAACTTTTGAGTCAAGAAATTGTCTTGTCTAAAACGACCTAAAGATATGTTTGGTGCAACAAAATAAAAATTTAAGACGTGGTTATATATAAGATGAGTATAAACTCGATTAGATAATACGAACTATTAAACCCAATGACATTATCTAGTTTCTTAAATCGTTTTCGATGCAGACATGAACTACATAGTGTCATACATACATGTAGAAAATGATATAGCGGCGGAATAATAATAAATTCACTTAACAATAACAACACCGTAATACACAATGTTAATTTTCCATTTAAAAATAGTTATACAGTTTAATATATCAATGCTTATATATAAAACGATAGAGGAAACTAGATAATGTCATACGGACTTAAGCCAAGTTTTAAGATTCGTTGGACGTCAATGTCTATATTTTATTTATTTTTTCCTCCAATTATGAATCACCATATATATTACTATTAAATTGAAAGATATAACAAGCTAGTTTTATACATGTAGCTTAAAATATTTCCCACTTTCTTTTTCTTTCGGATTGCTCTTTGAAGTTCAGGTAGCTGTTATCCGTCGAAGGTGATCCGGCCCGGGGACTACCTGCACAAAATTGCACCTCTCTTTATATTTAGCATGAACTTTTAAAGCCTCCCTCCATTTGCAGTTCATTTGTCAACCCGATACCGGCGGCGGTGCCTGCACCCCAACGTCGCCAATTCTAATTGCTCACTTCGGTAATTCAGGTTAATTGCGCGGCGCCAGTTTTGCGAAATCGTGATAAGGCGAGTAGGGCAAATATTGAACGAAGGGATAGATAAAACGTGTTTGCTCCGCTAACAGGTAGATTCAGAAATCAATGTTTTTAAAAAAAATATATTTTTTCAAAAAAAGGTAACCTGTGCACATCATCAGCAAGGAATTTCCGAAAAGAGTCCTATTAGACAACTTATATCTCTGTTATTATTATTTTTATTCATTATTCTTTCATATTGCTAAACTATCACGAATATGTGCATAATAAAAAATATTTTATATATTCAATGGCTGCGTGAATTAAAAAAAAATCATTAAGCTTTTCCGCCGGTCAAGGAAGAAGCTCAGAGGAGTTTAATTACCCGGTATATACCTTAACTTTACAGAAAACCACATAATCATATTTATATAGAAAGTAATCATATTTATATAGAAAGTAACATTAAAATAAATTTTATATCTAGAAAAAAAAATATGAATGGTGGTTTCATCCCTCGGTTCTCGCCTCGAGGTTTATGGTATATCTCTCTTTTTATTTGCAATTTTCTTTAATAATTGTACATTTATTTATTCATTTATTCATTTATTCATTTATTCATTTATTCATTTATTCATTTATTCATTTATTCATTTATTCATTTATTCATTTATTCATTTATTCATTTATTCATTTATTCATTTATTCATTTATTCATTTATTCATTTATTCATTTATTCATTTATTCATTTATTCATTTATTCATTTATTCATTTATTCATTTATTCATTTATTCATTTATTCATTTATTCATTTATTCATTTATTCATTTATTCATTTATTCATTTATTCATTTATTCATTTATTCATTTATTCATTTATTCATTTATTCATTTATTCATTTATTCATTTATTCATTTATTCATTTATTCATTTATTCATTTATTCATTTATTCATTTATTCATTTATTCATTTATTCATTTATTCATTTATTCATTTATTCATTTATTCATTTATTCATTTATTCATTTATTCATTTATTCATTTATTCATTTATTCATTTATTCATTTATTCATTTATTCATTTATTCATTTATTCATTTATTCATTTATTCATTTATTCATTTATTCATTTATTCATTTATTCATTTATTCATTTATTCATTTATTCATTTATTCATTTATTCATTTATTCATTTATTCATTTATTCATTTATTCATTTATTCATTTATTCATTTATTCATTTATTCATTTATTCATTTATTCATTTATTCATTTATTCATTTATTCATTTATTCATTTATTCATTTATTCATTTATTCATTTATTCATTTATTCATTTATTCATTTATTCATTTATTCATTTATTCATTTATTCATTTATTCATTTATTCATTTATTCATTTATTCATTTATTCATTTATTCATTTATTCATTTATTCATTTATTCATTTATTCATTTATTCATTTATTCATTTATTCATTTATTCATTTATTCATTTATTCATTTATTCATTTATTCATTTATTCATTTATTCATTTATTCATTTATTCATTTATTCATTTATTCATTTATTCATTTATTCATTTATTCATTTATTCATTTATTCATTTATTCATTTATTCATTTATTCATTTATTCATTTATTCATTTATTCATTTATTCATTTATTCATTTATTCATTTATTCATTTATTCATTTATTCATTTATTCATTTATTCATTTATTCATTTATTCATTTATTCATTTATTCATTTATTCATTTATTCATTTATTCATTTATTCATTTATTCATTTATTCATTTATTCATTTATTCATTTATTCATTTATTCATTTATTCATTTATTCATTTATTCATTTATTCATTTA
This sequence comes from Lordithon lunulatus, assembly GCA_963942505.1. NCBI lineage: Eukaryota > Metazoa > Arthropoda > Insecta > Coleoptera > Staphylinidae > Lordithon > Lordithon lunulatus. The sequence continues at coordinate 38,461,247 of OZ012671.1, forward strand.
TTCATTTATTCATTTATTCATTTATTCATTTATTCATTTATTCATTTATTCATTTATTCATTTATTCATTTATTCATTTATTCATTTATTCATTTATTCATTTATTCATTTATTCATTTATTCATTTATTCATTTATTCATTTATTCATTTATTCATTTATTCATTTATTCATTTATTCATTTATTCATTTATTCATTTATTCATTTATTCATTTATTCATTTATTCATTTATTCATTTATTCATTTATTCATTTATTCATTTATTCATTTATTCATTTATTCATTTATTCATTTATTCATTTATTCATTTATTCATTTATTCATTTATTCATTTATTCATTTATTCATTTATTCATTTATTCATTTATTCATTTATTCATTTATTCATTTATTCATTTATTCATTTATTCATTTATTCATTTATTCATTTATTCATTTATTCATTTATTCATTTATTCATTTATTCATTTATTCATTTATTCATTTATTCATTTATTCATTTATTCATTTATTCATTTATTCATTTATTCATTTATTCATTTATTCATTTATTCATTTATTCATTTATTCATTTATTCATTTATTCATTTATTCATTTATTCATTTATTCATTTATTCATTTATTCATTTATTCATTTATTCATTTATTCATTTATTCATTTATTCATTTATTCATTTATTCATTTATTCATTTATTCATTTATTCATTTATTCATTTATTCATTTATTCATTTATTCATTTATTCATTTATTCATTTATTCATTTATTCATTTATTCATTTATTCATTTATTCATTTATTCATTTATTCATTTATTCATTTATTCATTTATTCATTTATTCATTTATTCATTTATTCATTTATTCATTTATTCATTTATTCATTTATTCATTTATTTATTTATTTATTTATTTATTTATTTATTTATTTATTGATCTTCCCAACGGTAACAATACCAAAAATGGAAATAACAAAAGACATTACAATAATGTATTCTAAGTAAAGTATTCTAATGCCTATCTAACATCCTAACCATCTGCAAATAAATTAAGGATTCTAATGGTTTTTAGTTGTGATACTGGAGGCACAAAAAAACTCATAGTGTTTTTGAATTTTATGATGTGCAAATTCAGCACTGGTGATTTTGCGTAATGCGTTGTGGTTGGAACTTGTAGGTAAAAGTCGGATTTTCACGAATTTACAATTTTTTATATAGCGATTGATGACTTTATAGAAACTTTTATGCACTACGTCGTTAATAACTGAGGCAAATAAATAAATCAAACTGTTTTTTAAAGCTAAATAAATGGGAAACATGATTAAATTTGTATAATTTTCAAGATTCAAAAATTTGATTTTTTACAATGTTCTGTATCGCGACTAGTGACTTTTTATAAACTGTTTTACATTACGCCGTTAATAATTGAGGCAAATAAACGAATCAAAGTTTTTCTGAAGCTAAATAAACGGGCAAATACTAATATATATGTATCATTTTCAAAAATTAAAATTTCGATTTTTGACGATTATTTGTATCGCGAATCGTGCCTTTATATAAACTTTTATGCACTACAACGTTAATAATTGAGGCAAATAAACTAATTAAAGTTTTTCTAAAGCTAAATATACGGCCAAATATGATGATATTTTTATAATTTTCAAAAATCAAAATTTCGATTTTTTACAATTTTATGTATCGCGATTGACTCTATATTAACTTTTATACACTACGACGTTAATATTTGAGGCAAATAAACGAATCAAAGTTTTTCTAAAGCTAAATAAACGGGCAAATATGATGGTATTTGTATAATTTTCAAAAATCAAAATTTCGATTTTTTACAATTTTTGGTATCGCGAATAGTGACTTTATATAAACTTTTATGCACTACACCGTTAATAATTGAGGCAAATAAACGAATTAAAGTTTTTCTAAAGTTAAATAAATGGGCAAATACGATGATATTTGTATAATTTTCAAAAATCAAAATGTCAATTTTTTACAATTTTTTGTATCGCGAATAGTGACTTTATATAAACTTTTATGCGCTACACGGTTAATAGTTGAGGCAAATAAACGAATTAAAGTTTTTCTAAAGCTAAATAAATGGGCACATACGATGATCTTTATATAATTTTCAAAAATCAAAATTTCGATTTTTGACGATTTTTTGTATCGCGAATAGTGACTTTATATAAACTTTTATACATTACGCCGTTATCAGTTGAGGCAAATGAACGAATCAAAGTTTTTCTAAAGCTAAATAAACTGGCAAATATGATGATATTTGTATAATTTTCAAAAATCAAAATTTCGATTTTTTTACAATTTTTAGTGTCGCGATTAGTGACTTTACATAAACTTTTATACACTACGCCATTAATAATTGAGGCAAATAAACGAATTAAAGTTTTTCTAAAGCTAAATATACGGGCAAATACGATGATATTTATATAATTTTCAAAAATCAAGATTTCGATTTTTCACAATTTTTTTGGTATCGCGAATAGTGTCTTTATATAGAAACTTTTATACACTACGCCGTTAATAGTTGAGGCAAATGAACAAATCAAAGTTTTTCCAAAGCTAAATAAATGGGCAAATATGATGATATTTGTATAATTTTCAAAAATCAAAATTTCGATTTTTTACAATTTTTTGTATCGCCAATAGTGACTTTATATAAACTTTTATGCACTACAACGTTAATAATTGAGGTAACTAAACGAATCAAAGTTTTTCTAAAGCTAAATAAACGGGAAAATACGATGATATTTGTATAATTCTCAAAAATCAAAATTTCGATTTTTTACAATTTTTTGTATCGCCAATAGTGACTTGATATAAACTTTTATGCACTACAACGTTAATAATAGAAGCAAATAAACGAATCAAAGGTTTTCTAAAGCTAAATAAACGGGCAAATTCTATGATGTTTGTATAATTTTCAAAAATCAAAATTTCGAATTTTTACAATTTTTTGTATCGCAAATAGTGACTTTATATAAACTTTTATACATTACGCCTTTAATAATTGAGGCAAATAAACGAATCAAAGTTTTTATAAAGCTAAATATACGGGCAAATGCGATGGTATTTGTATAATTTTCAAAAATAAAAATTTCGATTTTTTACAATTTTTTGTATCCCGAATAGTGACTATATAAACTTTTATACACTACGCCCTTAATACATTAGGCAAATAAACGAATCAAAGTTTTTCTAAAGCTAAATAAACGGGCAAATACGATGATATTTGTATAATTTTCAAAAATCAAAATTTCGATTTTTTACAATTTTTTGTATCCCGAATAGTGACTTTATATAAACTTTTATACACTACGCTGTTAATAATTGAGGCAAATAAACGAATCAAAGTTTTTCTAAAGCTAAATAAACGGGCAAATATGATGATATTTGTATAATTTTCAAAAATCAAAATTTCGATTTTATACAATTTTTTGTATCGCGAATAGTGACTTTAAATAAATGTATATGCACTACGACGTTAACAATTAAGACAAATCAATGGCTTTTTTCTAAAGCTAAATAAATGGGTAATATGATGATATTTTCAAAAATAAAATTTTTTATTTTTAACAATGTTTTGTATTGCGAATAGTGACTTTACATATACTTTTATACACTACGACATTACTTATTGAGGGAAATAAATCAATTACACTTTTTTCTAATGCTAAATAAATAGCAATCATGCAGATTATTTTAATATACATGGAAATAATTGTAAACACCTTTAAGTTTATTCCGCACATAGTTATTGTACTTCATAAACTTCACAATTAAGAATTACTTTTGTGATTATTTATGATGATAATAAAAGTAGTTTTTAAAAATATATTCAAACCAGAATATATAATAATTCATTGTCGTGAAACAATTTTATTTGTACGCACAAATACATGATTCATATGTTTTTCCGTGATCTGTTCAATCCGGTTTATCTTAGTATTTTTTTGCTCATTGACGTCGCGGCCGCTTGACCGAGCGACCGTCCTAAAAAGTGATAGATAAAATTCCTGTTTTAGAAATTACATAAAGTTAGAGGACAGAGCAATGAGAAAAGGACTTCTCTTAAATAAAGGAGGTATATTTTAAAAATATATTCGAACCAGAATATATAATGCGTTATCGTGTCACCGTAGCTATAACTGAACATTTAATTATATTGAATGATTGAAAGAAAATGTTGAACGTACTTTCCATCAATAAATATAGAGAATTATGTCCAAGTGGTCCAGAACAAAGACAAGTGGAAACATTCAGGGAAGGCTTCTACCCTGAGGGTAGAAACCGGCTAAATTTTAAATTAAAATGTCTTGATACGAAATCCCTTTGTCACGATTGTACATCTAGGGATACATCGTTTTGTAAATGTTCGTCTGAAAAAGACGAACCTTGTCAGCGGAAAAAAATAAAATTCTCAGAAATAACTCTTGGTGAATTTTGGATTTTTATCCTAGATGAATATCCAGTTATCTCTGTAAGGGTATTGCAAATTTTATTACAGTGTTCAGCTTCATATATGTGTGAGCTCGGTTTCTCGAGATTAACCAATATAGAAACTAACGCCCGGTTTCTCGAACGAAACTAGTTTAAGATGTATCACATTAAATGAATTCCGCCTCAAATAAATTTCATTCAAGTATATCGCACTGTGAGATGAGTGTCGTAAATTACAAAATGAATCTCCAGGTTTTGATTTTTGTTTTAACCCTTATGGCTGGTGGGTTTTGCCACTATTTACAGGCTTCTACTTACTTCTACTTATGTATATTTAACGCTTCTTTTTTTGCGTTTAGAATAAACCAAATATTTATTTTTAATAAAACATAACATTATTTAGGTTAGGACTGTAATTTTTAAAATGCATTTATCTCAAAAACTGTTTTTGGAAGTTACGACATTTTTCATATCACAGTGTATTTTTTTTGCGTTTAGAATAAACCAAATTTCTATTAAAAAAAAAACATAGTCAATGGTAGAACTACTGCAATCTTTAAGATGCATTTATTTCAAAAACTGTTTTTGGAAGTTACGACATTTGTTTATCTTATTTTCTTATATCTTATATATTTGTGATATAATGGTAGCGAATTTTTCTTACGATCAAAAGTTCAAAAAAGTTTAAAAACACTGGCATAGAAAATATCTTAAATCCTTGTTACGTCTTTCAATTTAAAAGAAATAAAATTATTTATCCCTATACTTGCAATTACAATATTTTGTATGTCATCTATTTCTTGTATTGGTTCGATAGGAAAAAATATCCTAAAATATGATATTCCGGCCTACCGAATTCTTATTCTATGACCATAATCGGTCTAATAATATTATTTCTACCTTATTTTTTGTCAACATAAATCTACCTTAATTCAATTATTCTAGCAAATTTCCCCATACAGCAACATTTTATTATTCAAGCCTCTTATGTGGTTTCGCATTACATATAAATTTCGCACAAAGACTCCCCCTTAAATTCAAACCGTGCCGATTTCGCCGCATCGCGTAACTGCATAGTAAATTTTTCAAAATTATCGTCCTCATCCGTCCCACCGCCACCGGCGGGCACATTTCCAATGCAATTCCATCGCCGTATTTCCCCGTTTTCCGTTCGTTTCGTTACACGCGATTAATTGCACCCCGATATGAATAAGTGCGCCCCTATTCTTACACATTAAGTTACATTCGATTTTCCGACATATCATATAAATTGTTATAAATAAACAAGCCATCACTCCTAGCGGATAGATTGTGTTTATCGCACACGGTTATCAGTTATGATAAGTAATATTAGAGATGGTTTTCGTAGGCTAGGAAAAGGTTATCTATTTTAATGTTTGTTTGTATAGACGATATGTATTTTAATCAACAAAAAAATGCATATCTTGTATATATTAGGGATAGGTTGGTAAACAAATGTATTAAATGTTTAGAAGTGGAATTATATCAAATAACTGTGCTTAATAATTGCCAACAGTTTATAGGTTATTTTGTTAATATCTATTTAACGTACACGCGCTGAAATATTTTTTGATTAATTCTAACCTCGATGGAATTCGAACCTGCAACCCCAAATTTTGCACTGTCAGCACAAGTCATAACTGACAGGTCGGTCGGCTTCAAAACATTGTCTTCGTTTTTATATTATAGGGTTATAGGGATTGTATATGTTTTTAGGTAGCTTTTTTTTTTTTTCGAGAAACCGACCATAATTAATTTATATATATATATATATATATATATATATATATATATATATATATATATATATAAATTAATTATGGTTACAGTTTTGTGTACACTGCGGCAAATTTTGTCGGTACTATCGATATTTTCTGGTCGATTGTTAACAAACGTCTTCAGTCGAAAGTTATTATTAATAACAAATTTAGTAGGTAGTTTGAAAACTACCTTTGATAACTGTAATTGATTAATGTGAAAAATTATGCAATATGTGTTTAGTTTGTTATGGTTGAGCACAAATCGTCTTGTCAGTATTTTTGAAAACTTTCGATAACTGTAATTGATGGTACAATTTATTCAATAAGACCCATCATCACTACTTGTCTGTGTGCTAGTAGCTCTCTCACGTATCGAAAAATATTTAAATATTAAATTCAACCCTGATTTATTAATTATTAATCAATTGAATGAATAATACACGAGTATAACTCTTGACGAAATAAATTTCAAAAGTGAAAAATTCGGCCGTTCTGATTTAGATGGATTGCCAGCGGCGTGCATTCCCCACCTCCGCTATTATTCACCCTAATTGCGTTTAATAAGTGAGCGCGGCCCTTTAAGACAATGTGCCTGAATGTTTTAGGTGGGTAGAGTGTCCTGTGAATTTTTTATGCACGTTCGATCTCGTTTCACGTTGCCATAATATATTTAAAAGCGTCAATTACAATTAAAATTTGTGATTTTACACTGGGATGTTTTAATTAGATTTTATAGAAACAGGTTGGCATAATTGTATACTTCAAACTGAATTAGACAATTAGAATTGTTAATTATTGTATTGTACTTATATAGATAGATATATTTATTGATGTCAATATGCTATACAGCATTTATATAAGTCAATACATGGATTTATTCAACTATAATATGGGATTCAATTACAATTACAAACAAGATGAGATAGTTGAGTTATATAGTTATATGATAAAATAATTAAAAGTACACATTAAAGTTACAATATTAAATAATAAATTAGAAATATCTAATTAACATTACAACATACAAATACACACACTAGGTAAATTATAAAATACACTATTAGAATATGTAATTATAGGATAAGATTCGTTTAAAGTACACATTAAAATTAAAATTTACTATATTAAAAATACCTAAACAGATTTTGTATACAAAATTGATACAACTAACCCTCTAGGAGGAAAGTTAAACGCTGTTTAACTTTCTTTCTAGGGGGTTAGTTGTGGGTTAGTGGTTATATACAAAAATGATACATTTTTGTATAAAATCACTTGAGATATTGTGTGAATTCACGCTCACTAGCTGAGCTATACTGATGAGATCGAATAAGATCGAAATCTAGATATGTAGATTGTTAAGGGGTGGATTCACACTTATATATGTTTTATAAGATTTGTGATAGAATAAAAGTATTGTCGGGGGGGCTATTTTGTCGCGGGCTATTTTGTCGGTGTATTACTTGCTGTATAAAAAATAATCTTTCTTTTTTTGTTGCAGGTGAGTCCTGGTTATTTTGCTGCGGCACAATCATCTAGAGTGTATGTAAGTCACACCTTGAGACGACAACTGTCGTACATTCCAAAATTAACAACAAAAAAAAACTGATAAATGCATTTTAAAGATTGCAAAAGTTCCAATAGTTTTACCATTGGCTATAATTTGATCGATTTTTTGTTTAAGTAATAATTTGGTTTATTCTACACCCACAAAAAGGATTATAGTCGTTAAAATATACATAAGAATCATCAAAACAAAAATAATAATCTGAAAATTCATTTTGGAAGTTACGACACTTGGTAAAAAAAATAATAATCTGAAAATTCATTTTGGAAGTTGCGACAATTGGTACAGTTTTGATTCAATTTCTGATCACATATTACATTACTGCACGATCAGCAAATGTTTGTTATAAGTTAATTATTTAGAATTGTGGGTAAAATGTAATAAATGTTGGAAAAAGAGCAACTGGTAATTTTCACATGTTACAAAAGGTTTTAAATATATATATATATATATATATATATATATATATATATATATATATATATAAATAAATAAATACAACAACTTTAATACATAAGAAATATTGCCATATGTAAACGGCGCTAAATGTGGTTATGAAATTCAATATTAACACCAGTTTATGCAACAACTATCAGTGTATATCAAAAGATTTTTCGAGACTACTTTTGATTATATATTAAAATAAAACTTGTACACATTCTACATTAGTTGCTGTAAATTTAAGAGTTATGTACGAGTTTTTTTTTCCTCTTTTTAAATTTGCAACACAAATGGCATCTCCACATATGACTCGCTGCCCCCTTGATGTAGAGGTGACCGGCCTCACAGGAAATACCTGTAGAGCAGCAGGAATGCGGCCGACAAGGCCGCGCCGCGCTTTCGATTCGAACTCTACAGTTTAGTTCAGAAAAGAGGTTTGACGTTTTATATAACGACGCGCCGGGGGGATCGGTGAATTATGCAGGTTCCGTTTAAACGCACGCACTGGGCTACCCTCGTTGTGTAACCGCCGCCTTTAAATATTAGATAAGGGAGGCGGGCGGGCACGCGAGTCGTTTTGATTCAAACCGCCCGAGATTGTTATGTAACCAAGGTTAAAAATAGACAACGCGACATATTTTAAATATACATAACATTGATTATGTATTGAATGATTGAGGCGAACAAACAAAATTAAATTGGTAACGCACGCATGATATTAGATTTTGACCGGAATTTTGTATGTTGTTTGTATTGTTTGGCTAGTCAGAATTTGTAAGCTATAAGTAGTATAAAAATGTCTACAAAAAAATCAATGTCGTAATTACATATTTTTAATTTAAATTAAAAATATATAACTGTTTCCATCAAAAATACCCAGAAGTTCACATTTCACTCCAAGGAGCTACAAAACTAATAAAAACTTCCTATCTTCCGATTCTGTGAGGGATATATATATATATATATAAAAACATACCATAAACATATATAAGGGTGGGATCATGCTTATATTATTGATATTATCTATCCATCGATTTTAATCTAGAATAAATGTTATCTAAAAATCGATACTATTACCATCCAGCCTGTTTGTCCTGAACAATCATAATTTTTCTATTATATTCCCGAACAAATCGCATAAATAATGCGATCGCAACGCGCGTTAATATCTGTCCATAGCACTCGAATTGAAACGACCAGGGGGCATAATAATAATCGTTAATGCGACACTCCCGATGTTTTCCTGCAAATTTAATCGGTGCCAGCACGCCGCATGGGGGGCGGTCATTAGTCGGCCCTTCCGATTGAATAATAACCGCAGCTGTAATTCAACAGTGATCAACGAAATCGTAAATTAATTCATGAATATGTTATAGAAGTTATAATAGACAGCATTGGAAGTATGAAAACTTTATGTGGCTATAGTATATGACATTACTGCACGATCAATCAATGTTTGTTATTATAAATTTTGTATTCATAATTCTAAATAAATTGTGGGTAAAATGTAATGAATATTGTTTGAAAAAGGGCAACTGGTAATTTTAATATTTTACAAAGGGTCTTAAATATATAAATGTGTCCCCCTACACATTCAATTTATATATTTAGGACCCTTTGTAAAATATGAAAATTACCAGTTGCTGTTTTTCAAACAAATATTCATTACATTTTACCCACCCCCCTGGTGGCGGTGGTGTATGTTGTCAATTATAAATAATATTTCCCTTTTTATAATAATAAGATGAAATACCCGTCGTCCAATGGGGTATGTTGAATTATCTCTCCAACGTTTCTACTTGTCCGCTGGCTCGACAATTAATTCTCTTGTAAGAAAAGCAAAATTTTACTGAAAACACAATTATTTAGCTAGAATTTTATGTTTTCAGTCTAAAATTCTGTTGTATAGTTGAATAAAACCTATAAAAAAACTAGTCAAAATAATAGCATGTTTAATTCCTTTTCTTACGTACACAAACCGAGCTTAGTAAATAAACACAGCAGTGCATAATCGCACCAAATGTTTACACACACACGCACGAAAGTCAAGTTGGTGTTTATTTATACTGCATCGGCGGGCCGCGCGAGATTAAAAGTATTTTTATGCGGTGTTTATCCCCCGGCTCGAGCCGATATCCGCTTGTTAAAGTAAACCAGGAAGCACATAAAATATAGGCCAGATGGCCCTAAAATTTTTGAAAGGGGCTGATGGCATTTTCGAGTCGTGCGGTTTTTTTGGTGTGTGGGACTATCCGGCACGTGTGCGTTCTCATAATTGTAAAGAAAATAAAAATAGGATGTGGGAGAACCGTAACGAATTCTTCTCTAGAAATAATAATAATATTCATCAATATTTCGGATGGAAAGATAGCTGGACGTCTATATCACAGAAGGCATAATAGTTGGCAATTAACAGGACTAGTCCTACATTAAGAAGAAGAAGAAGAAGAATATTTCGGAGCTTTGGGGATTTTATAAATTTTATATTTTACCTCTCTAAACATGGAGTTGTTCATTTGAGGATATATATTTGTATGAAGAAATAAATATGATATGACTATATGACTATAATAATAATAATAGCTATTTCCAGTATTAATAGTAATAGTTATATTTATTTCTTCATACAAGTAATCTTCCTCAGATGTATTAGTACATCTGAGGAAGATTATTTGTATGAAGAAATAAATATGTCTATTATTATTATATTATATTAGTATTTAATATCTTGTTGTTATCCTGTAATTGGAATTTTATTATTCTGTTGGACAATAAATACATTTATTTATTTATTTATTTATTTATTTATTTATTTATTTATTTATTTATTTATTTATTTATTTATTTATTTATTTATTTATTTATTTATTTATTTATTTATTTATTTATTTATTTATTTATTTATTTATTTATTTATTAATACTGGAAATAGCTATTATTATTATTATAGTCATATCATATTTAAAAAAAAAGATCTTTATTTGGCCCAACCCTTCCCCTTTACACACATTCCCAAACCTTACTTTCACAGAAAGAAATCAAAAAAGACACACAAAAAGAATACAAATTAACATAAAATACATTTTTCTCTATCCATTAACTAAACCCCCTCTGCCCTCGCCAATTTCCTTTCCTACGTCAGCCTCCTGCAGATTTTCACGCCTTTCCCATCTTCTCCTAACTATTCGTTCAGCTTTCTGCACTCTCGAACCCACTCTTCTTTCACTCCCTCACATTATATGCTAAGGTGCCACCACGTGTCACTCCCCTTCCTACACAGCGCACACACGGTGTACCCCAACCCCATCCACACTTTTCTTCCTCGCTCTTCTGAACCACACCTCGCTCTTGCCATGCATACTTTGTCCTCTCTGCTCCACTCTCCCCTGGCTAAGTACCTCGGGAGTTTCCCCTGCACTTGCCACTCTACGTAGCCAGGGTTGTATGAGCTCTCAGCCATTCTCACTTGCCTTTCCTGCCACTAAATATCCCTCAACCTCTCCCTTATCTCAGTTCCTAGGCTACCCCTTTCTCTCAGCTTCTCCTCTACCCACACCTCAGACATACCCACTCTTTCATACATCCTTTCTCTATCCTTCCTCCATCTACTCTCTGTTCTACTCTTACACCTCATCCATACCTCCCGTACCAGTCTTTCCTCGCCCAAATCTTGCAATCTTTCCTCAAACTTCACAACCCTCACACACGACTCCCACCACATACTCATACGATTTGTCTCCTGCAACAGCACTGCCCTCGGTGTCGACCTTTCGAGCCCTAGCAGATTCTTCAGAAACCAACCTTGCTCCCTTTCTATTACCTCCCATTCACGCAATCCCCACACTTCCACTCCATACAACAATATAGGTTTGACACACGCATCCCAGATCTTGCACGCCATTACTAGGTTACCTCCCCACAAACTCCCCCATTTTCTGCACGCAACCCCCAAGCCATTCTTGCTTTCGCCTGCATACACTCCACATGCATCCTAAGCTCTCCTCCACAGTCAAACCAAAAGCCCAAATATTTTAAGCCATTGACTCTCTCAATCAGCCTTTCCTTCCATTTCAGCCATTCGTCCTTACCCCTCCTGCCCCTATTCCTAAACAACATCCATTTGGTCTTTTCCACATTCACCACTAGCCCCCTCTTATCCAGGTATCTACCCATTCTATCCAACATCTCTTGCATCTCTTCCACTCTCTTGGCCACCAGCACCACGTCATCTGCATACGCCAACATCCACACTTTGGATCTACCCACCACGACCCCTCCTGCCTGTCTTCTGCTCAGCACCTCTTCCAACTCGCTCGTGTACAGATTAAACAGGAGGGGGCTCAACGGGCACCCCTGCCGTACTCCCACATTCACCCTAAATTTCTCAGATATTTCTCCATTCACTCTTACTTTCGCCCATGACTATTTATACACCCTTGTCACCCACTCCACTCCTTCCTCTTCCATACCCAATCTATCCATACATTCCACCAGTTTCCCCCTAGGAACTTTTAAAATCCACAAACACCGCATACACTCTCCCTTTGCATTCTAGCGCTTCCTCCACCATTCTCGCCAACGTGAAAATCTGCTCCCTCGTCCCTCTTCCCCTTCTGATCCCACCCTGGCATTCCGGCAGCAGCCCTTTTTGTTGCACTTCTCTATCCATTCTATTTTTCACCATAGTCATCATCAATTTATAACCGGCACTCATAATGGTGATCCCCCTATAGTTTTTTACGTCCGAGGCCTCTCCTCCTTTGTGCACCGGGACCACCATCCCCACACGCCACTTTTCCGGCACTTCCTCCTCTCCACTCCACACCTTGTTAATACTCTGCCGCACCTTCTCCCTTCCTTCCTCCGGCAACTTTTTGAAAGCCTCTGGCTTCGGCCCATCTTCCCCCGCTGCCTTTCCTAGTTTTAACTGTGCCAGGGCCACTTCCACCTCTTTCCGCGAAAACGCCTCCCTTCGTACCACCTGTCTCGCACTCGAACTGCCCAGCTCCACCTCAGACCCCGCCATCTGTTTACAACTCCTCTCCCACTCTGCTAGCTCTATGTTCACTTTACCCTGATTCGCCCTTCCCTTTAAGATCTCCTACATCCGTTTCTCCACCACACACTCCCTCAACCTCTTTTCCACTTTCTGCAACTCCTCTATTTTTTTCCTCTCGCACGTACTCTCGAACTCCCTTTTCGCCTGATTAACCCTTTCGACTGCACATCTGCCGTACCTCCAATTCGCCATTTCCCTCCGCCACCTCGTCTTCTTTATCTTACACTCCTCGTCGAACTAACATCCCCTCTGGCGTCCACTCTTCTTCCTCACCACCAACGCAGCCGCCATCACTCTCTCCAACTGTAACATCGACTGCACCTCCTCCCACTCCCACGCCCGTTAGGTTTTTCTCATACACCGCAATTTCTACTTCGCTCCATCCAAACCCCTGCTGTCCCTTTTTCTCCTCCCTCTTCAAACCTTTTCTTCTTCTCAAGACCACTTCCACCGGCACATGGTCCGACCCCCCCAAATTTTCCACCTTGAAGCACTCCAACTTCTCCCTTCCGATACCTTTGACCACCACATAGTCCATATCATATTTATTTCTTCATAAATTAGGATTAAAAAGGTAAAATATAAAATTTAGAAAATTCTCTCAAGTTCCGAAATATTGATAAATATATATAAATATATATATATATATATATATATATATATAGATATATAGATATATATATATATATATATATATATATATATATATATATATATAGATATATAGATATATATATATATATAGATATATATATATATATATATATATATATATATATAAATATATATAAATATAAATAAATATGCCAAATCTTGTTATCCATTAATGGAATATTTCGTTCAGTAACTTGCCATAGTTATCGACACACTCACTCGTTCTGGTTGTGCCTGATCTCATCATCCAAATCAAAACCAGATGCCCAGAAATCAAGAAGAATTTGCAGTAAACAGACGTCGATTTTAAATCTGACATATTACTGTATTGATATCTACTTTCTTCTATATTTATAATAATGGATTTAGAGATAGTTTATTTCCCAACACTTTTATTTGCATGTTTACACAGGAAGAAGATATATTTATTGTAACATACATACATACAAGATATACATACATATGCAAGAGGCTATCGACCGTGGTCTTTCAGCCCTATGTTTACACATTTTATCAATCTCTAAAATTTAAAATTTCCATTAAAATTATAAAAGTACGATTATTTTAATCAAATTTTGTCTGTAAAATTAATTACATACAGAAATTGAGGGCAGATGGCGTTTAGTGTGGAGGATCATACAATGTTATATATTTGATTTTGATCTGTATATTTTATTTTATTGTATTGTTTTTTTTAGGGGGATTGGCCCCCGTATTCACCAACGTTGCATAAATCTATGAATAGTTATTAAACCCATAAGTATTCGTTGTTATAGCAACAATAAATACATTATCTAGGGAATGTAGTTACTTTAGATTCTCTCTATTGGAAACACTGAATGATTAAACAAAAGGTGTCATCAAAGTGCCAATCACAAGCGCTCTTCAAGGTGTTTGACATTTGTTTTGGCATATTTTGTCATAATCACGTTGTCAATTTATCCATTCAATAGCTTATGGGACTGTCAAAAGTTTGTGGGATGTTGGTGAATAAGGACATGGGTATGATAAATATCCCATTTACCATAACCATCTCCTTATTCACCAACATCCCATATAGTATGTATATACTATTGTGTTGGCTATGTCTACTAAAGGTCTTTTTTAAAGGAATTGAATGGCCAGTACATGGTAATTTTCATCTTCTTAATTTTCTTTTCGAAATAATCTATTTTGACTATATTGGGCATGTTTCATACCAATATAGTAAAAAAAAACATGTCAATATTATAATTTATATGTGCATTATATTATAATCATAGAAATTAATTATGTTATACATATAAAAATCGAATTATATCGACTAAATAAATAAAAAATTCAAGCGCAACCCCCCGACGCGACGTGGCGGAATTTGTGGAGATTCAAATCTGCTCGCGTGTTGATCTCGAATGGGGGGGCGGTAGAAATAATGCGTGCGTTCGCCGCCGGCAGGGAAGTGGTTCCGCATTAATGCGACGATCAAGATTTTTATTGCCTAGCTATTGTACGTTATGTGGGAGCGACCTGTGGCCACATTGGGGGATATGTAATTACCTGTTAATAGTTAATAACCTGAATATATTTAGGGTCAGGGCTCCTTTTGAATATTAAAAACTGTGTCAAATGTGACACACTTTTTCATTCATAGAAAATTATACACGCAAACGAACCAATAAATAATAGTAAAAGCTAAATAAAATAACTAAAAACTTCCTTTAATACTAATAGCCTGAGATTCTCATCTCAAGCTATTGGTACTAGAGGATGTTTTTAGTTATTTTAATATTTTTTTACAATTATTTATCCAAAAATCTCAAGGAGAAGAAGATATCGTGATCTTGATCGATGATAAAGACACCTTACAAGGTTCAATAAAACTGTCAATCCTAATTCTGTCAGTATTTGCTTCAATCCTCCTTTTATATTTATCAAGTAATCAATTATCCGGTTTTTTTTATATAAAAATAATTTATTATTTTTGAATACACACATATGTTTAATATAAATAACATAGTAATTTCGGAAAATTATGCTCCCTCTCGGTGCTGTCACCAATCCACTGACCTGGACAGCCTGGTGTGAAGGAACATACATATATATCAGTATTCTCTTCATTTCATCGTTACTATACCTTACACGTTAAGTAATACTATCAATATTTTAGAATAATGAACATTTTAAACATATTATTGCACAGTAATACCAGGAATGTAATACAGTCATTATTCTAAAATATTGACAGTAATATTGATCGTGTTAGGTGCCTTAAAGGCACCTTACATGGTCAAGAATACTGTTAATCCTGGTACTGTCAGTATTTGCTTCAATCCTCCTTTTATATTTATCAAGTAATCAATTATCCGGATATACATCAATATTCTCTTCATTTCATCGTTACTCTACCTTACACGATAAGTAATAATTTCTATATTTTAGAATAATGAACATTTTAAACATATTGCACTGTAATACTGTCATTATTCTAAAATATTGACAGTAATATTGATCGTGTAAGGTGCGTTTTATACATTTTCTGTTTTTTTTTTAACTTAAAATAAATATTATCTACATTAGTGGTATAAAAACAAAAAAGTTTACATTTCCAATGTTTATAATGGAATACCACACAGTACAATGTTAACTAATTGAAAATAAATCGTACTATAATACATATATTAATCCATTTATTTTTTGAAAAAATAAATAGTATTATCTATTCAAACAACACCGGTATACGTTTCAATTAAGGTCAATCGATTCGATTAAAAATTAACAACCGATCCCATCGCCGCGCGTGCTTTAGCTAATGCTACCGAACAATAAGTGCGGCCGCGGTTTTCCCCCCTTAATGTAAATTATAACTTGATTACGGCGATCATTAATGCAGAGCGCGCTTGCATTATTAACGAATTTATAAATTGAAAGTGTGTTTTAATCTCGGGAATGGAAAGCGCGCGGCGCGAGCTTGGGCACAATGCGAGCCGCTCTATTCCCGTTTAATGATCGCGCGGCGCGCGATTTTCGCGTTTGCATATTTTTAATTATAAGAAAATAAGACCGAGTTGCGAAACAATTTCCCGGACGGCGGCGGCGGCGGCATCCCGCTGGGGCTGATGGAAAAATAATAGCGGAAACTTTGGCGGCGGTACGGCGCGAAAGAGGAAACTTCGGCTGCAGTTTGAAATGTCCTGAATGCTTTAATCACTTATTTCTGGTGGTTGCAAAAAATAATAAGTAAACACGCCGAATAAATGTATTTAAGTCACTCTATTTTAATTTTCACTTATACATTTCGATTATTAATTCTATTTTATTTTGGTTTAAGATTAAATTTAATATTGTTGTTGTTATTAATTAGTTGGCTTACTATACTTATAGTAGGTTTACGGGCTAATTTTATGTTTTAAATAATCTTTATTTTTACATATAACCAAAATACATTTTTGGGTGATAACAGCCTGTTACAAAAATTAATCATGACCATCTATGTGATCAATGGTAGTACATGTGTCACGACCAATTTTAGGCCTTACAGTTGATAGCCCTACAGTTTTTTTTTGATTTTGAAAGTCCAAAGTTGACAGCACAGCTGCCTAATCTGGATCACACAAGTGATCATTTTAATTTTTGTATATTTGCTCACATGCCAAACTAGTACATATATAATATAATATAAATAAACACATATAATATAATTTAAAATTTAAACACATATAATGATAATAACAAGATAAGTTTAGTTTGTAAACCTGAAGTACTTTAATGGTTTCAAAACTCATTGGTTGAATAAAATGCATTTGGTATTAGGAACGATTATAGTATAGAGTATAATATGGCACATTTCCTTTCGAGTACGTTGTGGCAAAAATAAACGAATTCCAAGAATGCACTGAAATAAATACAAGTTTGCATTCACAAAACAAAAACAATTGACAACTGAAACAATCCGGTCCCACAGCCGTTTCGTAAATTGATAAATTCCACGATGCACCGCCGGCGGCGGGAAATTTTCACCGTCTCCGGTTCCGGGCTGGGCGCTGCATATTTCCCTCAAGTTTTATATAATAACGTAATAACGTAAACGCGCACCGGTTTTGTTTTTGGCGAGTGCATATATAGTTGTTTGGAGGACGTAAAAATAGCAGTTCTGTTTGTTCCGCAATTTTGGTTTATTTAATAAAATATGAGCGGGCGCTTTGTCCGTACCGGGGGTGGGTGGGCAGGTCGATATAATAGCGGCATGCCCATTTCGTTACATAATTGATGGAAAAATTGACCGCTCTCCTTCAGTTCCGATACATCAAAAAGTTCCGCATGAAAAATTCTCGCGGTCTGTGTAAATCGAGCTGGAAGCAATTCGGGGGAAATATTTTATGTATGGTTTAATGCCGATTTACGGCCGGCGCATTCGCCTTAATTTGCGACTAAAAAAAACTGCGGCGCGGGTTTAAAAATTAAAGCTCGGGCTTTGCAATTTGTTGGCGCAAATTTAACTACATTTTAATCTTAAAATTAATTATATATTTTATATAATTAGACATTTGTTATATGCAACATATAATAAAGAAATTTTATTAGTTATATATTTATTCAGTGGAACTTGTTGTTGTTCCTCTGAATAAATATATAACTAATAAAAGTTCTTTATATATTGGATTGTTGAAGTGTGATAAAAAACAAAGTAAAAAATCGTTTTATTTATTCATTAAAGTTCTTTATTATCAAATCTACTATATTAATGTATAAACATACATCAATAAATTATATATTATTATTATACTTTATATTAATGTAGGATTTATTAAAGACATTTAAGTAACTAATGCCCATATTCACCAACATCCCATACTTTAACTTTATACGCTCCATAAGCTATTGAATGGATAAATTGACAACGTCATTGTGACAAAATATGTCAAAACAAACGTCACAACACCTTGAGTAGCGCTTGCGATTGGTGATTTGATGACACCTTTTGTTTACTTATTCAGTGTTTCCAATAGAGAGAATCTAAAGTAACTACATTCCCTAGATAATTTATTTATTGTTGCCATAACAACGAATACTTATTGGTTCAATAAGTATTGATAGATTTATGTAACGTCGGTGAATATGGTGGTAAAAGTACTAACCAGACATTCAATATAATAACAATAAAATACAGATTACATTAAATAACTAATCAAATAAGACAGACCATTCTCAATTACAAAAAAAAAACTATAACTCAAATAACTTATATTGGATGTAATCAGGTTTCATAAATAATAAAAAATACTGTGAAGATTATAATGTAATGTAATGAAATATATTTTATTTCAGCTCTGTTTATAGCTAGTGTCATTAAAACTACATGTTGCAGTAACAATAATAATATACTAACTACTACATTTTAGTGTACCTAGGCGCTTTCGTTTAGCGTGGTTTAGCATTTCTAGTGGCGTGCAGTATCGCTCGGGTCTTGCGGTCACCGGTTGTAAGGGCCGAGGTAGAATTGTGCGCATAGGAAGCGTCAAGTGATAAACGAAAACAGCTTTTATTACTATATTATTAGTTTTAAATATTTTCACTCTATCTAAGAACTCCGCAAGATTCTGATTTTTCTTCGGATGTCTTTGTTAAGTTCTTTATACCTGCTTTTATATCTGATTTTATATGTTCTTCTTATTTCCATGATATTTAGCAGGTCTTCGGTCATCCTTTTTCATTGTTAGATGGTCGGTTTCGCTTTAGGTTTCGATTTGGTTTCTTACAATAAAAAAAAAAGACCTTTATTGGCATTTCCCTCACTGCCCCTCCACATCACAAACCTCAACTAAAATATACAAAAATAAAAATACAATATAAATAAAAGTACTACTCCGCCAAAAATTACAAATTACCCCCATCTATCGCCGCTCCCTTTGCCCTTGTCACTTTCCTCTCCCACGTCAGCCTCCTGCAGATTTTCACGCCTTCCCCATCCTCGCATAACCATTCATTCAGCTTTCTGCAGTCTCCCACCCACTCTGCTTTCACACCCTCATATTCTTCGCTAAGGTGCCACCACGTGTCGCTTCCCTTACTACACAGCGCACACGCGGTGTACCCTAGACCCATCCACACTTTCCTCCCTCTCTCGTCTGACCCACACCTCGCTCTTGCCATGCATACCTTGTCCTCCCTGCTCCACTCACCCCTGGCTAAGTAACTCGGGAGTCTCCCACTCACTTGCCACTCTACGTGGCCAGGGTTGTAAGAGCTCTCATTCATTCTAGTCTGCCGTTCTTGCCACTCAATATCTCTCAATCTCTCTCTTACCTCAGTTCCTAGGCTTCCTATTTCTCTCAGCTTCTCCTCTACCCACACCTCAGACATACCCACTCTTTCATACATCCTTCTTCTATCCTTTCTCCAACCACTCTCCGTCCTACTCTTACACCTCATCCATACCTCCCGCACCAGTCTGTCCTCACCCAATTCCTGCAATCTTTCTTCAAACTTCACAACCCTTACACACGACTCCCACCACATACTCATACGATTCGTCTCCTGCAACAGCACTGCTCTCGGTGTCGACCTTTCGAGACCCAGCAGACTCTTCAGGAGCACACCTTGCTCTCTCTCTATCACATCCCACTCACGCAATCCCCACACTTCCACTCCATACAACAGAATAGGTTTTACACACGCATCCCAGATCTTGCACGCCATTACGAGGTTACCGCCCCACAACCTCTCCCATTTCTTACAATATAGTACAATGTTACTCAAAGAAGTTGCGGAAGTAATTGCAAATCCACTTTCTGATATATTCAATACAAGTATCACGGAAGAAATATTCCCAGAGAAAATGAAAACTGCCAGAGTCGTACCAATTCATAAATCAGAGGATAGATCAAATCCATCGAACTATAGACCAATTTCCATCCTGCCTTCACTTTCCAAATTTTTTTTGAGTCTCATCTCCATAAGAATAATAAAATTTCTTGAAAAAATCAAGTACCTATCACCGTAACAATATGGATTCAAAAAAAACAACAGATGCCATCCTAGAACTTTTAAACAGCATCACATCAGCTTTAGAGGATCATAAAATTGCAGCAATAGTACTATGTGATCTCAGTAAAGCTTTCGATTGCATGTCACATGATATAATTATTAAGAAACTAGAGCATTATGGTTTTCGTGGAGTTGCTCTGGAACTAATATCTTCCTATCTACAAAATCGCAGACAGCAGGTAATACAGGACAGTGAACAGAGTCAGACAGCTGACGTTACCTGCAGCGTTCCGCAAGGAAGCATTTTAGGACCCCTCCTATTTATCATCTTTGCCAATGACCTTCCAAAAAATGTAGACTGTGCAATTATCCAGTATGCTGATGACACAACACTCTCAATGTCTCATAAAAACATTAACGACCTGGAGAGAAGTCTTGCGCAAGCTGAATCTGACGCTGCTTCCTGGTTTAATTCAAAAGAGCTTCTTCTGATTACAAGTAAAACTACCCATCTCTATTTCTCCTCTTCTAGAAGAGAAAAGATAATCCCACAAGGAGTTGGAAAATGTCTGGGTATTACACTAGACAGCCGGCTAACATGGAGTGCTCATATCGAGAACGTTTTAACTAAAGTAGCCAAGTCAATATATGCTATAAGGAAGATAATAAGTGATGAAGCAGCCAGAATGAAATATTTTTCAATGTTCCATAGCAAGGCAACTTATGGCATTAAGGCTTCATCTAGTTTTTTTCTGCCTCTTTTCCCAATTTCCATTCCAAGCGAAGTCCTCATGTCGTACCACCTATCACAGACTACCCAACTGCAACTGTCAGATGTTACCTGGGGAGGCACCCGATAGGGGACTATCAACCCCCACGGGTACCATTCCACCCACACCTTATTGTTGAACTGTAGCAATTTCTGCCTTCCCTCCACCGACAACCTCTTGTATGTTTTAGCCTTCATTCAGTTTTTTTCCGCCTCTTTTCCCAATTCCCAATTTTCCCACATTCTACCACCTATCACAGACTATCCAGTTCTCTCTGCAACGGTCAGATGTATGTTTATTCTACTCTTCGTTTCCCTTCCCTTCAAAATCTTCCACAATCCCTTTTCCGAAACACTTCTTTAGCTCCTTTTCCACCTTCTGAATCTATATCACCTTTTAAAATACAGTAGCCAGAGTGTTTTAAGGAGTGTAGGAAGAAGAACGCGATATGGCGGAAGGAGATGCGATATGGCGGAAGAAGATCGCGGAATGGAGATTGTTGTTGGAGAAGGGGTAACCAAGCGAAGAGGGATTTTGATAGTGTGTGTAAAAGGACACGTTCATCTTCCTACACTCCTCAAAACACTCTGGCTGCTGTACTTCTTCATCAACGCAGCCCCCATCACTCTCTCCAACTACTGTGCCGATTGCACCTTCTTCCACTTCTTGTCCTTTAGCTTTTTTCTCATATGCTTTAGGGGACAACCTATACTTAAACTTACAGATTCCGTGATATTAATATAATAAAGCAGTACAACGCTTGAATAGGCTGTATGTACTAACACATGCGATCACAAACGTACAAAATATGTAACATAACATTTTTCGTTCATTTATGATGCTGTACGCGTGTTTAATTTTGGCGCGCCGGGCGGTCATTTAAATCGGCGACGGTGATAACGAAGGGGGGCGGCAGCAACAATGGCCGTCAATTACGACGAAAAATATAATTTGGTATAATCGGCCGACGGGGAAATATAGGCGAGGGAGCGTTTTGTTCCGTGTGCTATTACCCACACCGGCAGAGCTATACCAACCACACTAAGGGTTTGAAAAGATTTCGTGTGAAATAATAAATTTAATTTAAAAACGCTTCTGGGAAACACGAGCACCAACAAGAGATTCATTTACCGAATACAAGACTGCCATTGAAGAGGAATCGTTACAATCACAACAGTACAGTACAGTACAATGTTTGGTTTACTGTTAAATAACAGTGTAATAATTAGTTTATTAATCCTTAAATATATATTGTTGCAGAACTGCAAAATTACCTTTTATTTTAAAAGGTAATTTTGATTCTAAAATATTGACAGTAATAGTAATCGTGTAAGATGCCTTATTGATACATTTATGGAACATTGGTGAATACGAGGATTGTTCTCTCTTCGACTTTCCTTTTCAGGCTGATAGGAATGTTTCTGGAATTTAGCACATAGCTAAGCTTACCAAATATCCGGCCTATTTTCAGTTTATTCGATACCTTTGATGAGATTTGTGCTAGTTACAGCGAAAAATAGATTACATGTAACTTATGACTGAGTTGTATAAAGACATAAGTGCCGGCTACATTTGAAATAGCCCGTACAGATAACTCGTGTATCGAGTGATCTTTGTATTTCATATCCTCATGTAGCTCTATTTAATATGACAACATTGCTTTAAATGTAAAATTTGTCAAAACTAATTGAAAATTTACTCGGAATTATGAAATAAATCTGCTTTTATACGACCCAGCCTTAATTATTGACAGTTTCTAAAATCATAAACTTTGTCGCAGTGCATAACGTCCACTCGTACATACTTTATTATGCATTCCCTGCCCCGCCCGCGCGTGGACGTAGGTAATATAAATGATGTGGAAGCCGCGCAAGGACGGCGGGCCGGTCGTAACCCGGTGGACATTGCGGGGCTTCCCTTCTCGCGTATGAAATATCCTGGGCGAGAGCCACCCCGGCGGTTCATTTATTATGCACGAAGGAATAAACACGGGAACAGGGGAGGCGGCTGTTTTAATTTCACCACAGCAAACAGAAAGAAAAAAGTCTGATGACCCACTAAAGTTCTAACTAACAATACAATTGCCTGTAACTAGGTTGGTGGGTTGTATCCATATTTTTGTAGCGTATTAATATACATTTTGATATAAATTTAAGGGCTATAGTTAACTAGCCTTTAGTGCCTTTCGTTTATCACTCTGGGCTAGTACGGGCTTATTGTTTCTTGTTCTATTTGCCGCTTCCGATGCACATAATTCTACCTCGGCCCTTACAACCGGCGGCGCAGGACCGCAAGACCTGAACGATACTGCACGCCACGGGGGCGACTGGCAATGATAAACCATGCTAAACGAAAGCGCCTTTTATACAGCCTTAAGGTCGTTTTAGACAAGACAATTTCTTAACTCAAAAATTGTTCAAGAAATGAATTCATATATCCTCCTCCCATACAATTTGTCCTTGACAAATAGAACGCGTTATATTTTTCGATCTACCATCCAATTCAATATTTCAAATAATTTGCTGTATGATACGAGACAATTTAGATTGTCTCGCATCTTGTCTAACTTTTAAGTCAAGAAATTGTCTTGTCTAAAACGACCTTTAAGGCTAGGCTGTATAAAGGCTAGGCTGCATAAAGGCTATTTAACTATAGCCCGTGAATGAACTTATAATATTGGTCAAGTGGAATCTGATTCAACACTCGATCGCTTTGATTGACATTCGTAGTGGGCCACACTTCCGCGTGCGTTATTATGACCATCCTCATCAGTTCCGGCTCGCGATCGGTGAGAGCTTATCTCGGTCGCGCACAATGGGGGTGGTGGGAGCGCCCCCCGTGTCATCGGTCACCCGCACCCGCGAACAATTATCGGACGCGATACGGATCGCCCGCTCGTTTCGTGCAATTACCTACGATTTAATTATCTGCAAACTTCAAACAAGTAACTAAACCAATTACAAAATCTCGGTAGTTCAAACTACCACTAACGCTTAAAACAAAATTGTTGCAAACATTGCTGCCCAAGAACAAAATAATTTAGTGCTCTAGGAGCTTGGGGTAACCTACAGAGTGTTTAAGGCATGTTTTTTATTATACATAAAATTTTAATTTTTTAATACATAAAATTCTCCCTGCAGGTAGCTCTGGTAGCATCTACTTCCTGACGACCTGACTTCGGGAGATCTACATGTCTTGCCTTGTTGATAGCATTTCATCCTCTTCTTCCTTTAATAAAAACCCTTTAAAGTCTTAATAAAGAAGAGAAACTGATAAATATCATCAAGAAACACAAACTACATTACTTGGAACATATCATGAGAACGCTACACAATACTAAAACTCATTATGGAGAGTATAAGTGGAAGAAGTATATGCCGGAAATGAGTATTCGCGAATCAAGGGTGGTCCTTTTCTACGGCTAACAAACAATACCGATCATAATCTTTATTCATGAATTATATAAGGGAAAATACCTATAATATAAAAATGATGACTATTTCCTGGCTTAGAAATTGCAGAGAATGGTTCAGCTTAACATCTAATAAATTATTTAGAACAGCTATAAAATTGACCTGTTAAGGTCGTTTTAGACAAGACAATTTCTTGACTCACAAGTTAGTCAAGATGCGAGACAATTTAAATTGTCTCGTATCATACAGCAAATTATTTGAAATATTGAATTGGATGGTAGATCGAATGGAAAAATATAACGCGTTCTATTTGTCAAGGACGAATTGTATGGGAGGAGGATATTTGAATTCATTTCTTGAACAACTTTTGAGCTAAGAAATTGTCTTGTCTAAAACGACCTTTAGACAAGACAATTTCTTAGCTCAAAAGTTGTTCAAGAATAGAGTTCATATATCCTCCACCCATACAATTTGCCCTTGCCAAATAGAACGCGTTATATTTTTCCATTCGATCTACCACCCAATTCAATATTTCAAATAATTTGCTGTATGATACCAGATAATTTAGATTGTCTCGCATCTTGACTAACTTCTGAGTCAAGAAATTGTCTTGTCTAAAACGACCTTTAATTTAAAACATCCGATATGAGAGAGAACATTGAGACGAAATAGTCTAGCCATTTTAGATATTTTATCTCATTTCATATTAGCCAGTGGTAATAGACTGTATGGTCTGCTTAAATTTAGAAAATACTACTATGTGGAACAAATTGTAGACAACCCTTATGGGTCAATTTTTCTTATTCATTTATCTGTAATGCATTACTCTTTCTCTGTCGCACAACTTCGTGTAGCAGATTTTTTTGTATGTACCTGAAAAATAAGGGCTTTCGTTCGATTCTTGTTGTTGAACCGTGCGCCTCGTCGCGTCATGTATTACCCGAGGGGGGTGGCTCCGGTGTGAGTGGTGTCCCGAGTGCATTCGCTATTCAATCTGCGGTTCGGCGGGGGCGACCGTTTACCAGCGCCCACATCCCCCTTTTTCTATGCCGCAAATTGCCTCGACTCAATCCGTGCCCTCTTCAAACATTCATCGCGGTGACGGGGTTCGCGTGCGATCTCCGACGACGCTATTAATCATTCACGAGCTTTGCGAAATTGTCGGGAGGAAGAAAAAAGAAATGGGCGATAAAAACGAACGGATTGAGCAATTTCAGACACATTTCGTTTTCAAGTGAAAATATTATGAAAGGTATTCGATTTTTAAGGAAATTACTGTATTTAAACAGTAACGAGTTCGTGGGGATCAAGTTTTTTTTTACAAGAGCCGGAAATGAGTATTCGCGAATCAAGGGTGGTCCTAAACAAACAATACCGATCATGATCTTGATTCTTGAATTATATAAGGGAAAATCCCTATAATATAAAAATGATGACAATATTTTGAAGCCGACCGACCTGTCACTTAGGCCCGTATGACTTTTCCGATATCGTTTTATATATAAGAATTCATATATTAATCTGTATAACTATTTCTAAATGGAAGAATAATATTGTGTATTACGATATTGTTATGGTTAAGTGGATTTATTATTATTCCACCGCTATATCATTTTCTACATGTGTGTATGACACTATGTAGTTTCTGTCTGCATCGAAATCGATATATGAATCTAGATAATGGCATACGTATTTTATGTTCTTACTTTGTGCTATCTGTTCAAAAGTTGAGGTCGCAGGTTTGAATTCACATAGAGACGAGCTTTTTTTTAATGTTTTTTATTCATTATTTAATTGAAGTACTAAGCGTTTTGAAGTAATAGACATGTTTTCTTATTATAAATAATTACAAAAATAATATTGAAAATATTGCAAGTTAAAAAATTTACCCAAAATTCATTTTTGGGGAATTCAAAATCATCCTAGGTCGAACTGGTCGAACGACGGGAATTTCATCTAGTAAACTAATAAACGAATAGTTATTAGGAACCAAATAGTTGAATTATCTAGTTTATTCTTATTAAAAAATATAACAGGAATGCAGATATTGATAGTAAAATCAGATATCTTCAATATTTCCAAAGATATACGTCAGTAAAGTTGAAAAATATGGTTATTAGCTATTTTCACTAATAAAACTGGTCATCAAATTGGGGTATTATGATTTTTCTAGGTTATTCTTATTGAAAAATATATCAGGAATAAAGATATTGATGGTACAATCCGATATCTTCATTATTTCCAAAGATATGCGTCAGTAAAGTTGAAAATTATTGTTATTCGCTATTTTCACTAATAAAACTAGTCATCACATGATTTCTCTAGGTTATTCTTATTGAAAATATATCAGGAATAAAGATATTGATTGTACAATCCGATATCTTCGTTATTTTTAAAGATATGCGTCAGTAAAGTTGAAAATTATGGTTATTCGCTATTTTTACTACTAAAACTAGTCACCACATTGGGGTTTTATGATTTATCTAGATTATTCTTATTGAAAAAGATATCAGGAATAAAGATATTGATAGTACAATCCGATATCTTCATTATTTCCAAAGATATGCGTCAGTATATTTGAAAGTTAGTGTCATTCGCTATTTTCACTAATAAAATAGTCATCACATTGGGGTATTATGGTTTTTCTAGGTTATTCTTATTGAAAAATATATTAGGAATAAAGATATTGATGATACAATCCGATATCTTCATTATTTCCAAAGATATGCGTCAGTAAAGTTGAAAATTATGGTTATTCGCTATTTTCACTACTAAAACTAGTCACCACATTGGGGTGTTATGATTTATCTAGATTATTCTTATTGAAAGATATATTAGGAAACAGATATTGATAGTACAATCAGATATCTTCATTATTTCCAAAGATATACGCCAGTAAGGATGAAAATATGGTTATTCGCTATTTTCACTAGTCATCACATTGGGGTATTATGATTTTTCTAGGTTATTCTTATTGAAAAATATATCAGGAATAAAGATATTGATGGTACAACCTGATATCTTCATTATTTCCAAAGACATGCGTCAGTATAGTTGGAAAATATGGTTATTAGCTACATTCACTAATAAACTAGTCAGCACATTGGGGTATTATGGTTTTTCTAATTTATTATTATTGAAAAATATATCATCAATAAAGACATTGAAAGTACAACCTAATATCTTCATTATTTCCAAAGATATGCGTCAGTAACGTTGGAAAATATGGTTATTAGCTATATTCACTAATAAACTAGTCATCACATTGGGGTATTATGGGTTTTCTAGGTTATTCTTATTGAAAAATATATCAGGAATAAAGATGTTGATGATACAATCCGATATCTTCATTATTTCCAAAGATATGCGTCAGTAAAGTTGAAAATTATTGTTTTTCGCTATTTTCACTACTAAAACTAGTTACCACACCGGGGTGTATAGAGTTTGCTAGATTATTCTTATTGAAAAATATATTAGGAATACAGATATTGATAGTACAATCAGATATATTCATTATTTCCAAAGATATGCGTCAGTAAAGTTGAAAAATATGGTTATTAGTTATTTTCACTAATAAATTAGTCATCACAATGGGGTATTATGATTTTTTTAGGTTATTCTTATTGGCAAATATATCAGGAATAAAGATATTGATAGTACAACCTGATATCTTCATTATTTCCAAAGATATGCGTCAGCTAAGTAGGAAAGTATGGTTATTAGCTATATTCACGAATAAACTAGTCATCACATTGGGGTATTATGGGTTTTCTAGATTATTCTTATTGAAAAATATATCAGGAATAAAGATATTGATGATACAATCCGATATCTTCATTATTTCCAAAGATATGCGTCAGTAAAGTTTAAAATTATGGTTATTCGCTATTTTCACTACTAAAACTAGTCACCACATTGGGGTGTTATGATTTATCTAGATTATTCTTATTGAAAAATATATTAGGAATACAGATATTGATATTACAATCAGATATCTTCATTATTTCCAAAGATATGCGTCATTAAAGTTGAAAATTATGGTTATTCGCTATTTTCAGTAGTCATCACATTGGGGTATTATGATTTTTCTAGGTTATTCTTATTGAAAATATATGAGGAATAAAGATATTGATAGTACAACCTTATATCTTCATTATTCCCAAAGATATGCGTCAGTAATGTTGGAAAATATGGTTATTAGCTATATTCACGAATAAACTAGTCATCACATTGGGGTATTATGGGTTTTCTAGGTTATTCTTATTGAAAAATATATCAGGAATAAAGATATTGATGATACAATCCGATATCTTCATTATTTCCAAAAATATGCGTCAGTAAAGTTGAAAATTATGGTTATTCGCTATTTTCACTAGTAAAACTAGTCACCACATTGGGGTGTTATGATTTATCTAGATTATTCTTATTGAAAAATATATTAGGAATACAGATATTGATAGTACAATCAGATATCTTCATTATTTCCAAAGATATACGTCAGTAAAGTTGAAAATATGGTTATTTGCTATTTTCACTAGTCATCACATTGGGGTATTATGATTTTTCTAGGTTATTCTTATTGAAAAATATATCAGGAATAAAGATATTGATAGTACAACCTTATATCTTCATTATTTCCAAAGATATGCGTCAGTAAAGTTGGAAAATATGGTTATTAGCTATTGTCACTAATAAACTAGTCATCACATTGGGGTATTATGGTTTTTCTAAGTTATTATTATTGAAAAATATATCAGGAATAAAGATATTGATAGTACCCAGTTTTTCTAGGTTATTCTTATTGAAAAATATATCAGGAATAAAGATATTGATAGTACAACCTTATATCTTCATTATTTCCAAAGATATGCGTCAGTAAAGCTGGAAAGTATGGTTATTAGCTATTGTCACTAATAAACTAGTCATCACATTGGGGTATTATGGTTTTTCTAAGTTATTATTATTGAAAAATATATCAGGAATAAAGATATTGATAGTACAACCTGATATCTTCATTATTTTCAAAGATATGCGTCAGTAAAGTTGGAAAATATAATTATTAGCTATATTCACGAATAAACTAGTCATCACATTGGGGTATTATCGGTTTTCTAGGTTATTTTTATTGAAAAATATATCAGGAATAAAGATATTGATGATACAATCCGATATCTTCATTATTTCCAAAGACATGCATCAGTAAAGTTGAAAATTATGGTTATTCACTATTTTCACTATTAAAACTAGTCACCACATTGGGGTGTTATGATTTATCACGATTATTCTTATTGAGAAATATATTAGGAATACAGATATTGATAGTACAACCTGATATCCTTATTATTTCCAGAGATATGCGTCTGTAAAGTTGGAAAATATGGTTATTCGCTATTTTCACTAATAAACTAGTCATCACATTGGGGTATTATGGATTTTCTAGGTTATTCTTATTGAAAAATTTATCAGGAATAAAGATGTTGATGATACAATCCGATATCTTCATTATTTCCAAAGATATGCGTCATTAAAGTTGAAAATTATGGTTATTCGCTATTTTCACTAGTCATCACATTGGGGTATTATCATTTTTCTAGGTTATTCTTATTGAAAAATATATCAGGAATAAAGATATTGATAGTACAACCTGATATCTTCATTATTTCCGAAGATATGCGTCAGTAAAGTTGGAAAATATGATTATTAACTATATTCACGAATAAACTAGTCATCACATTGGGGTATTATGGGTTTTCTAGGTTATTCTTATTGAAAAATATATCAGGAATAAAGATATTGATGGTAGAATCCGATATCTTCATTATTTCCAAAGATATGCGTCAGTAAAGTTGAAAAATATGGTTATTCGCTATTTCCACTACTAAAACTAGTCCACATTGGGGTGTTATGATGTATCTAGATTATTCTTATTGAAAAATATATTAGGAATACAGATATTGATATTACAATCAGATATCTTCATTATTTCCAAAGATATGCGTCAGTAAAGTTGGAAAATATGGTTATTAGCTAGATTCACGAATAAACTAGTCATCACATTGGGGTATTATAGTTTCTCTAAGTTATTATTATTGAAAAATATATCAGGAATAAAGATATTGATAGTACAACCCAATATCTTCATTATTTCCAAAGATATGCGACAGTAAAGTTGGAAAATATGGTTATTAGCTACATTCACTAATAAAGTAGTCATCACATTGGGGTATTATGGGTTTTCTAGGTTATTCTTATTAAAAAATATATCAGGAATAAAGATGTTGATGATACAATCCGATATCTTAATTATTTCCAAAGATATGCGTCATTAAAGTTGAAAATTATGGTTATTCGCAATTTTCACTAGTCATCACATTGGGGTATTATGATTTTTCTAGGTTATTCTTATTGAAAAATATATCAGGAATAAAGATATTGATAGTACAACCTGATATCTTCATTATTTCCGAAGATATGCGTCAGTAAAGTTGGAAAATATGGCTATTAGCTATATTCACGAATAAACTAGTCATCACATTGGGGTATTATGGGTTTTCTAGGTTATTCTTATTGAAAAATATATCAGGAATAAAGATATTGATGGTAGAATCCGATATCTTCATTATTTCCAAAGATATGCGTCAGTAAAGTTGAAAATTATGGTTATTCGCTATTTTCACTACTAAAACTAGTCACCACATTGGGGTGTTATGATGTATCTAGATTATTCTTATTGAAAAATATATTAGGAATACAGATATTGATAGTACAATCAGATATCTTCATTATTTCCAAAGATATGCGTCAGTGAAGTTGAAAAATATGGTTATTAGCTATTTTCACTAATAAATTAGTCATCACACTGGGGTATTATGATTTTTTTTAGGTTATTCTTATTGAAAAATATATCAGGAATAAAGATATTGATAGTACAATCAGATATCTTCATTATTTGCAAAGATATGCGTCAGTAAAGTTGAAAAATATGTTTATTTTTATATAATATATGTTTTATTAGTTAAAACAACTGATATCATTGTTGTATTAATAGTCAATTTATCCATAAATGAAAATTGTGCAACTTCGCTTTCACCATTAAAATTTAAAGACAGAACAAAATAGTGTTATTGAATACATAAAATTATTATTACTCTTTGTTTCTTTGATGTGTGGCATTCCTCCGGGGTCAATGTTTGAAACACATCCCAAATTCCCAAAATAATGACATTTGATTACACATAAATCCCCGTTACGCACTCAAATATCGCCTTTAAAACGTGCCTTTCTTCGCACGCACACTCAACGGATTGAAATGCTTTCGTCACCAGCAGGATGTAATTGCTGCTGCGTTCTCGTTTCGTAAGACATATGCCATGCATCATCGGAAAACTATTCACTTAATCCCCCTCTAGTTGCCGAGGGACTCGCGTTTACCGTAAAACGCGCGCCGTAAACATAAAAACCACCCCGTTTTGCAGTATCGGATGGTACACCTTTTACGTAATGCAATTAGTGTATTACGACACCGCACGCAGGAGTAATAATATTATATTTTGCGATCCAATTACAGTTTTTTTTGTTTCAATAATAAAATTACTGTGGCTGTGGCGACGCGGAAGTAATAAATTCGTTCCGGTTGCAGGAGGGGGTGGTAATGCGAATATTAAAATGGCACGCAATAATAATAAGGAATGAAGAAAGGTGTGGGGACAAGAAATTGTAATTCTATATATAAGGACTTCACGCTACTAAAATGGTATCATACGAGGGTTGTAAATAAAATAGTGGCAACATAAATTTTAATATTATTATTTATTATAATATGGAGAATATTGGGGTTAAGATAACAAGAATCATATGTCCGTTTGTTATACATAATAATCCTCATGATATTTTATCTTTTCGAAGTTTGTTATCGCGAAAAAAAAATCGAGTTTTGACTTCAGTCGAAATAGATATAATAGATATAATAATTTTTTTTGGAAAGTGTCTGTGTGTGTGTATATCTGTACACAAATTTCCGGGAAAACGGCTCAATGGATCACAGCCAAATTTGGCTGAGAACTCGGAACTGGGGTGATCCTGCGAATATTTGAAGTAAATCTAATTTACTTTAACATCACTGACAATTTTTACTTTCCGAATACATCACTGATGGTAGGAAGGTTGTTTTAGCGAAAACGTCTTCATGTTCTCTAACTAAGTTTGTGGAAATATGCTATAACTTTCCCCCCCAAAAAAAAACTACACAATAAAGAAGGTGTTGTCGCGAACAATTTAGAAAAAAAATATTCAAATTTGTGTTCTTTTTATGAAATATTTGATATATACACACTCACAAATATAGTGACGCACATTTGTCTTAATTCTTGGTTGTGTATTCTGTCGCATATTGGCCCTGTCCGTTTGGCTACTACTAATATCAGACATCATCATCAGACAGACGAACAAACATCACAAAAATCGGGTCGAAATAAACCCGATTTTTGCGATGTTTGTGAGTGTGTATGTCCGTCTGTCTGATGATGATGTCTGATATTAGTAGTAGCCAAACGGAAAGGGCCAAAATGCGACAAAATACACAACCAAGAATGAAGCCAATTTTCGTCACTCAGGATATAGTAAGATGGACAAGACTGAGACTGATACTTCGGATCATCCTCAATATAATGTAATGCAATTTTACGTGTAAGTTCAATATACATTGATTTCTATCTATGTTGCCACTATTTTATTTACAACCCTCGTATAAAGTATGAATAATAATAATAGTGGCCATCCTATACATTCAAGCTTTGTAGAACATTTTATTGTTACGCCACTGCATGCACTCCATCATTTTAAAATTTTCAGACGTGTAAAATCACAGTTTTAGTTCTACAATATCCCCTAATTGCATATTTTTTTTAGATCCGCATAAAAATTGTAGCCATCGCTGAATATTTCAGGCCCGGCGAAAATTACGGCCGCAACTTTTTCCGTTGAAATTCCGAAAAACTTCCATAATTGATGCGCCGCCGCCGCGCCGGTGATGATAATAACGCGGTCATTTTCGCGACGGCGGCGACTACAGGCAGCGGCGCATGGAATTAATTTCTAATAATAAATTCCATTTTGGAGATGCGCTTTTTACGGGGCGAGCGCCCACGGGAGCACCGCCGCCTACACTACCCAAACCCACCCCCGATACACGCGGCCGTAAAGATGTCCGGCCGATAAGTCGGGAATTAAATTCAACGCAAAGTGGGATACATTTGACGGGGGGCGGTCGTAATTTTACATTTTCTCTTTTTCGGCCCCTGCGCTGCAAAAAAAAGGTGCTGCCATAAATTGAGGTGTTTGGGTGTGTTCATTATTTATTTATCTAACTATTCTATATAACTTGTGTTTCTAAGGCACACAAGCTTATTAGCTATATAGCCCCATAACATAATAACGAAGACAATGTTTTGAAGCCCATCGACCTGGTATTTATGACTTTTGTGCTGTCACCTAGGTTGTACATTCTTAGCTAAAGGTCGTTTTAGACAAGACAATTTCTTGACTCAAAAGTTAAGGTCGTTTTAGACAAGACAATTTATTAACTCAAAAGTTGTTCAAGAAATTAATTCATGTATCCTCCTCCCATAGAATTTGTCCTTAACAAATAGTACGCGTTATATTTTTCAATTCGATCTACCATCCAATTCAATATTTCAAATAAATTGCTGTATGATACGAGACAAGATAGATTGTCTCGCATCTTGACTAACTTTTGAGTCAAGAAATTGTCTTGTCTAAAACGACCTTTAGTCAAGATCCGAGACAATCTAAATTGGTTCGTATCATACAGAAAATTATTTGAAATATTGAATTGGATGGTCGATCGAATGAAAAAATATAACTCGTTCTATTTGTCAAGGATAAATTGTATGGAAGGAGGATATATGAATTCATTTCTTGAACAACTTTTGAGCTAAGAAATTGTCTTGTCTAAAACGACCTTAACTTAGCCGTTGCATATCTTGGTACTTTAGCACATTATTTACTTGTAAGACCATAAGCCTGGGATTTTTTGCATTGAGGCTTTGAAAATTCTAAAATTCCACGTCTATAACCATAAGCTTGTTATTACAAATATTTTATTAATATCTTCATCATGTGTGAAGGCAAGTGTAAACATATTTTGTGGCCGTTTGGTTTCAAATTTCAATGTTGGCATAGCTTGAAGCACTTGAAATCCTCTTTCTCAAAGAAACGACTAGTTTTTCTAGTTTGCAGTAATGGTGTAATTTCTTAGCTATACCATGATAGGCCTACTTAGAATGCCATGTATTTCGTTCTTAGTTTTCCTATGAGTGCTCTAAGGCATTCGATATCTGATACATAATGGTGCTGTCACTAATAATTTTAATTTATTCTTATGAATAAGATCTTGTATCTCGTAGTTTTTAACACTTTCAACAACTGGGGGAAGAGAGTTTGTACAGGCTTTTCTTTCGAGGTAATTTTATTGCTTTGTGGAGGGGTAAGAGTTGTATCATTATCCTCTTTTTATTTTTATTGTTTTTTTTTTCTTCACTCAGTTTATTCAACAAGTTCTTCCAGTCTTATATGAGATATAGAGAGCAAAAGTAGGCTAATTTAAAAAATCTTGATATAGTAACATACAAATAGATATATATATTTTTTATTTGAAGGATAATTAATGTTTGTCTCATTGTATCATATAGGATGTGTATAAATTATAACTATAATAATAAATATGATTCCTAGAAAATGTTGTGCTTACTTACATTTTCTAGGAATCATATTTATTATTATTGTTACAATTTAGTAGTAACGCCCCTGTCGTATATACTCTTGCCTACAAACGTTTATACAATAAACTGTCCTCTCTCCTTTTTTTAATTGCTGTTATTACCCCCGGTGCATTTACCGAGTTATTAATGCGAAACCCCATAAGTCACGTAAGGACCGGTAATTAATAGGACGCGATTCGCGTGCGAGCTGAGCCCCCCCTGTAAACGCTCCATTACGTGTGTCCGTACAATTCGTATCAATTCGATCCAATTTAAGGGCGTCAATTAGTATTATAAGGTAACTACAATTGTTTAATGGCGAGTGAACGACTGGCGTGACCCCTGCGTGTCGTGTGTCTCCCCGCACCTCATCCAAAGTCTGCCGTAAAAGGAAGATGAAGAAAACGCGTCTTGCATGTATGTATTGCTGCTGTGTTTATCCACTTGAGCGTGCGTACGTGTACTTATGTGGATATACGTATAAGTGCGTGTCTCTGACCTTAGCAAGGACAAAATTAAATAATAGTCGCCCATACTGGGCGCGGTTACATAAAATGAGTTTCACTATTTAATAATTTTAATTTTCTTTACGTCCTGCCAGGTATTGTTATTACTTTAATGATCCTAAAGCCATATTATTATCGATCTTCCTGTTTTTCTTATTGTTTGGGAACTTTCCCCCATTCTATTATTGTTTGTTTCTGATTTTGTAACTCTTGTACTATTCTTAAGAATTTGATATGTGTGACTTCCAGTTTGCCCTTTTAATCTCGTAACTAATGTGCATGCCCCGCACCCATCCATTAGCATTATAATGAATCTATTATTGTCCTAGCTTAATAATGAATCCATTATTGATCTAGTTTTATAATGAATCATTTAATGACCTAGGTTAATAATGAATCCATTATTGATCTAGGATAATAATGAATCCTTTTTGAAGTCGGGGAGCACTTTTGATCATAAGAAAAATTCGCATAGCACAAAAAACAAATATTTGAAGAAAAATCTGTAATCAATTCTTCTGCGACCCCTAAAATATTTATCCCCCCCCCCACATTGAGAATCACTGATATAGAGGATTATTTAAATCTGATCCAAGCTTAAATGAGAATTACACCACTTTTCAGTTTCTATTGGTGGTTTCTAATTTAAGGTGCAGATAATGTGTCCTATAGATTTGCAAAAATCTGATATTCGCTGACAAAATCTGGCCCCCTAAGTCCATTGAAATTCGGTGCTAACTAGCTAACAATAAAAAGTTAATTCGATAAAATACTCAAGCGGGGCCGCACTGGAAAACAAATATCCTCCCCCTAAAAAGAGACACAATCAAATTTCCGTGCGTTTTAGCTTTTTATTAAAAAAAATTGCGTCGCATTTTGCGCTGGTCGAAAAAAAAACCTGTACACCACCACCCTGCCTGACGTTTCGCTCTGAACAAAGGGATGGATCGCTGATCCGCGTTGTTTTGCCAGGGCGCGCACCGGCGACGTCGAGATACGCGAATTAAGTGCGGTAATCCGCTTATGCCCCCGACAAAACCCCCCCGGTAATTAGTGCATTTTCGCCCGCTTTAAATATATTGTGTATGTTTTTTTTTTTACAAACGACAACTCGATTGTCGTGCTAAATTACTCGCAGGATAAAAAAGTGGGTGAGTTTGCCTCGCTTCGGGAACAAATGGGGCCGTTAATTAGTAACGCGTCGAAGGGAAGACAGTCGGATAAATTAAACAGGGAGAGTTATGTTAAAGCGACAATTTACAGCTGTGGATTCTTTACAAATATACAATAAGTATACATAAAGTACAAAAATATTTACTACTAGAAATCATGTAATATTTAACGAAATCAATCGACACATGGAATAAAAAAAATTTGAAGCTTACTTCTTTAAACATATTATGTATAATAATATCTGAGTAATAAGCAATGTGTAAAAATATAAATAAATAAATAAATAAATAAATAAATAAATAAATAAATAAATAAATAAATAAATAAATAAATAAATAAATAAATAAATAAATAAATAAATAAATAAATAAATAAATAAATAAATAAATAAATAAATAAATAAATAAATAAATAAATAAATAAATAAATAAATAAATAAATAAATAAATAAATAAATAAATAAATAAATAAATAAATAAATAAATAAATAAATAAATTATGTAAGGTGTAGTATTGGTACGTTGAACAGAATAATTCTGTTCAATCTATCAATACTACACCTTACATAATATATATTTCATTATTTTAGAATACTGTCAGTATTATTGACCGTCTAAGGTGCCTTGTAGATTGTTTTATCCTATTAGGCCCGGTTCTACAATTAACAATTAACCAGAGAATAAGGCTATACGTGGAATACGTTTGAGATTTGAACGCCAATATCTCGAAACTTATTCCACGATAGCCTTATTCTCCAGTTAAATTGTCAATGTAGAAATGTAGAACCAGCCGTAAATCCAAAATTGCAGTCCCTTGCATAAAATAATGTATATCCAACTTTTTGATTGATTGAATTTATATATATATATATATATATATATATATATATATATATATATATATACATACATATATATATATATATATATATATATAATTTATATTTGTGAAAGACTGACAGACATATAGCAGATTGTACGCGCAGAAATTTTGTAAAAATGGTACCATTTATCTCCAAATTACAAGAATTGTATAGAAAAGTCGAAAACTCAATATTTGTTTTCACATTACCTTTTTTTACTTTTTACGGTGAGTACAGTCCCGCCACTAGACTGTATGAATTGCAGCCCTTCACAGGCCTATTGTGCCTCATACAATTATCTTACCATCTTATTACTATGTGTAAGAAAGTAAACATTGTTCATTTCATTCATAGGACACACACAATCCAAGTCCACACTCTACTTAGTCCATTACATCAAACTTGATTTTCAACATTCTAATTTTCAATCCTCCTTTTGCTTACCCGTACTCTCTCTCTCGCGCGCGCGCGCCCGCAAGTGAATTTATGATTATAATTTTATGATCTCGCCTCCGTTACCGTTTCGCATAATCGCACACTTAAAACTGTATTAGCGTTCATTTATTACCTGCATTGACTAATATTTTTCTCTCTCGTTTTTGTTGCAGGTGAGTCGTCGTTTGTTGGTTTTGCGCTACCGGCAGAAACCGGCATATCCAGAATGATTTCTACGAACCGTAAGTCGTGCCGCACAAATCATATCCCAGCAGGATTAGATTTATATGTATGTCTTAAACGCGTGCTGCTGATCCCTGCACACGGAAACTTAAATAACGCCCTCGTGTATACATACATAAGCCTAGCCCGGTTTTATGTAGGTAAAGTTAAACTTTTAATGCAATAATCAAATACGATATCATATTGGGGTGTAAATATTTTACTTGATACAGATTCTTTTTACCATTATAATACAACTAGATGGACATCTGACGAATAATGAATTAATATCTCACCAACTCTTCGGTGCCTATGTGACAACTATTTATAAAATTAAGGGCCTGTTCTATAATTGTCATTTAATTGGAGAATAAGGCTATTCGTGGAATAAATATGAGATATTAGCGTCAATATCTCAATTTATTCCACAAATAGCCATATTCTCCAGTTGTCCAAATGTTACTTGTAGAACCGGTCCTTAGTCTTAAGCGGGCCATAGACGTTCCGGTATACCGGAGAGGTAAACCGAACGGTTTTCCTCTCCGGTTTGCCTGCACAGTCCCTGGAACCAGCCATACGCGTTGCGCTATACCGGAGAGGTACGCCTGCACAGGTAAACCGGAGCGTGTGTGTGGACAAGTTTCGGTAAACCAGCACAGGCGTAGTGACCTGTACGGGCGACCGGAGAAGAATTAAAATTCGATTTTTTCTACCCGAAGGCAAGTGCTTCATCGGCTTTACCGCCAAAACAGTGCACTTTTTATAATAATATTTTTTAGGAATTTTCTTTGGAATTAAAATACCTACAAAATGATGCCAAACACGAAATAAATGTTTCCAAATTTAATTTTTTTATTTCAAATTTTATTTCAATTCCTGTATTTTTTCCGGTTTAACTTGAAATAATCTCGACATTATTCCCGAAACTACTATATACTATATTTTTATTACAAAACAACAAATATGTAGCCCAGTACTGTTTACCCTACTGTGTGTGTGCAGATATACCGGAGAGGAAACCCGACAGGTTTATCTCTCCGGTTTACCGGAACGTGTATGGTCGGCTGATTCTTCTCTGGTCGCCCGTACAGGTCACTAAGCCTGTGTAGTTTTACCCAACTTGTCCACACACACGCTCCGGTTTACCTGTACAGGTCTTTGCGCAGGTAAACCTCTCCGGTATACCGGAACGTGTATGGCCCGCTTTACGCCGGTATTCACCAACGTTCCATAAATGTATCAATAACTATTGCATCCATAAATATTCGTTCTTATAGAAACAATAAATGCATTATCTAGGGAATGTAGTTACTTTAGATTCTCTCTATTGGAAACACTGAATAATTAAACAACAGGTGCCATCAAAGTGCCAATCACAAACACTATTCAAGCTATTTGACATTTGGTTGGCAATTTTTGTCACAATGACGTTTTCAATTTATCCATTCAATACCTTATGGGACCTATAAAGTTAAGGGATGTTGGTGAATACGGGCATTAAAGAATTTAATTTTTTTACCCAAGGTTGTAGCCAAAAACGTTGCTCAATGGAACAAGTGCTGTCATTATGTAATGTCTTTCCATATATTTTCTTTTGAAATATTCTTCCTTCAGCCTCTGTTTATCAGTTCCTAGATGTAGGTTACTTCCATATTATCCGCGTCTCTTTATTTTGGGCAATTTGGATCCAGTTTTTATTTTCCAGGCGATTTCCTGAATGTCGTCTCTCCACCTTCGTTATGGTCTTCCTACGCTTCTTTTTGTGGTTATTGGGCACCATCTCGCCAGCCTATTTGTCTATTTTGAGAGATCCTATCTCGCTTGTGGCCCTCTTGTTTCAGTTGTGCTATTCTTTCTAGTACATGTTACTGTGTCCTACCCATCTCTTTTTTTCGAATCCTGTCTCTTAAGCTGATTCCTAGTTTGGCACTTTTCATTGCTCGTTGGGTGTTTAGGAGCTCTTAAGCTAATTCCTAGTTTGGCACTTTTTATTGCTCGTTGGGTGGTTAGAAGTTGGATAGTTGGCTGGAGGATAGCATAGCTACAGACACTTATGCCTCAAAATGGGCCCATTGTGAAACCTTCGTTTAAGGCTACTCACTCGTTCTACCAGTCAATTCTGCGTGCGAGCTGCAAAACGCTGGCGGGTCAGAAGTTGAGAGGCCATACTAGGCCAGGTATTAGATGCCTAGTGTTTACTAGAGCTGGGCAGAGGCATATTACATGCTCTGCTGTTTCTAGTTCTTCATTGCACCCTCTACATAACGGGCTGTTCACCAGACCCATCGTGTGTAGGTGTTTGTTTAGCCGGTAGTGGCCAGTTATGTTGGTCAATAATATCAGATTAGTTCTAGATAAATTAAGGCGGGCCGTG
This sequence comes from Lordithon lunulatus, assembly GCA_963942505.1. Lineage (NCBI taxonomy): Eukaryota > Metazoa > Arthropoda > Insecta > Coleoptera > Staphylinidae > Lordithon > Lordithon lunulatus. The sequence goes on from OZ012671.1 coordinate 38,502,708, forward strand.
GCTGCAATTTTATAGGTTGCCTAATTGTTATCTTTGATAGCCTGGCGTTTCTCGCTATCTTACCGTGTGAAGAGCATTTGTCCTATGCTCTATTATTTTTTTTACCTGTAGAAAGCATTTCATCTACTTGGGTTGTTATAGGATGCAAAGATCCCTTCCTGGCAAGCTCATCTGCTATTTCGTTCCCCTTGATGCCACTATGTCCTTTGATCTAGCTGAGGTCTGGTTTGTTATGTTTAGCTAGCTCCTCCAAGCTGTGTAGACAGGAATATAGTTCTTTCGACACAAATGTGTTGGCATTTAGTGCATTTAGAGCTACTTTGCTGTCGTTGAGTATTTGGATATGTTTATCCTTAATGTTCCGTTCAGCTAAAATTTGAACACACTCTAGTATTCCTGTTCATCCAGCTTGGAAGACTGGAGTGAGTCTTCCAAGTGGTGCACTTATCGTGGTTAGGAGTTTGTTTGCTATCTTATGTGTTATAGCCATGGTTTCGAGTCCATATGAGAGCACTAATAAGATCCACGCCTCATATATATATATATATATATATATATATATATATATATATATATATATATATATATATATATATATATATATATATATATATCTATATATATATATATATATATAAATTGGTTTCTTTTCTGAAGGCTGCCAAGTCTAAACCCAATCTTCTCGATAATGATCTTATACCTATATGTGTTTGTTTATGTTCTTGAATAATAATTCTTTGTTTATAATTATGTTGATCTTGTGGCCCATGTATATGCGTTTGTTTACGTTCTCGAGCAATTCTTTGTTAATAATTATCTGGGTGTCAATATTTTTGTTCTATCGGCTTAATTTTTGGTCCGATTTTCCATCAATGCCTGGTGTAGATCCTCGAGTATTCTCTTTTCTACTAATGAACTGGTGGTAATGCCTATATCGTCTTTAGCAATTGTTTGAAGTATTTTCAACATTGATGTGAATTGGTGGAAGGACCACCGATGTCACTAAAATGATGTGTAACGATGGAAAGATCCTGCCGATGACGCCAATACTGAGGTCCAGTTGCCAAGTCGATACTGCCAATGCTGAGGGGAACCACCGCTGGATACCAACTGGTTAACTCTTGGAACATCGTCGGAAAGAACTGGAAGCGTCGCTGCCACCACCTCAATGACTGAGGACTAAAACTATTGCTGTGTTGTTGAAAGTTGTGGATCTTGTTTGGGTGAAGACTATGATGTGTGTGGCTTCTTGTTCGCTCCGCGACTGTCTCCTCTGATGGTACTTTTACCACTCTGTCCTCTTCTGTGTCGTCCTAATCACTCTTTCTATTGGGTTCGTGGGTTATTAGGGTTTCGTTGTGACTTAACGACCGATTGGCTTCTCTGCCCAGACAATCGGGCGTCTCTTAAGTATAACACAACAACATATTCTCGTAGCTCGATGTATATGAACTATGTATGCTTGATCGAGTTTAATTCCTGATATGTTACTTTCATTCTTTATCAAAAACAAGAGAGGTGATATATTAAGGCTCGGTTGTATAAACATAACTCTCGAGTTAATTTCTAATCCGTGATTATAACCTCACTTTTGATAACTTTGACACATAATGCGACGTTGCCATATATAAACAGAGGTACACGAGACTATGAAATAGAAAGTTATATGGAACATCTAATTATATAACCACGCCTTTATACAAACGAGCTTAAATGTAGAGGTCGTACAGTAATTACATCAGCTCTCTTATTTTACATAGATAATGCAAGTAAAACTGCTTCTATTAAATTCAGTCATAAATAGTTATAACTAAATAATTTTACAGATAATTTAATGTTCTGACTGTAATTTCTTCGATAATTTTTCGCGTTTACACACCTAAAGCAAAGCCTAAACAAGTGTTATTGGTTCTTGCAACGCATTTCAAACGGGCATTTATAACGAGAATGCAGAAAACGTTCGCTTTGTTAATATTCAAGCAACGAGCGGATGTACGTCCATCGTGTGTCCATTGTTCGACGACGGAGGTATTTTTCTCGCGCCTCTTCGGCCGCCCCTCGCCCGTCCTGCAAGCTACGTGGAGCGAGCGACCGTAACGAAACCCACTTTGGGACAGAACCGGCGGAATTGTTGATTCAAGCGTAATTACACGGATGGAGACGTTGCGACCTCGCGAGCTTATACTAACCTTATTTATTACAAAACTTAAGTACACAGCGTACGCTGCAGTAGTATAACTGTCAAAAGCCATAAAACTGCTACCTATTTTATATATAAATTACAACGTTTTTAGTGCATTGTTATGTAATGGTTAAGTTTATAATTCAAGCTAATTGAGAAACGAAAATTATTAGATTTAATGAGAATTTTCCATCTATTTAATACTAGTTTTTAATCGATGGTTCTAAAGTCGATTTCATGCACCCGCCCACCGCTTTGAAAAAACAATACGAATTAATTTACTTTTTGTATCTATAATAAATAACAATGCAAATATAGGTAGATATGGAAGACGAATAGTCTTAAGGTCGTTTTAGACAAGACACTTTCTTGACTCAAAAGTTATGGTCGTTTTAGACAAGACAATTTCTTCACTCAAAAGTTAGTGAAGATGCGAGACAATCTAAATTGTCTCGTATCATATAGCAAATTATTTGAAATATTGAATTGGATGGTAGATCGAATGGAAAAATATAACGCGTTCTATTTTTCAAAGACAAATTGTATGAGAGGAGGATATATGAATTCATTTCTTGAACAACTTTTGAGCTAAGAAATTGGCTTGTCTAAAACGACCTTTAGGCAAGATGCGAGACAATCTAAATTGTCTCGTATCATACAGCAAATTATTTAAAATATTGAATTGGATGGTTGATCGAATGGAAAAATATAACGCGTTCTATTTGTCAAGGACAAATTGTATGGGAGGAGGAACAAAAAAAAGACCTTTATTGGCATTTCTCTCACTGCTCCTCCACATCACAAACCTCAACAAAAATATACAAAAATAAAAATAAAAATACAATATAAATAAAAGTACTACTCCGCCAAAAATTACAAATTACCCCCATCTATCGCCGCTCCCTTTGCCCTTGCCACTTTCCTCTCCCACGTCAGCCTCCTGCAGATTTTCACGCCTTCCCCATCCTCGCATAACCATTCATTCAGCTTTCTGCAGTCTCCCACCCAATCTGCTTTCACACCCTCGCATTCTTCGCTAAGGTGCCACCACGTGTCGCTTCCCTTACTACACAGCGCACACGCGGTGTACCCTAGACCCATCCACACTTTCCTCCCTCTCTCGTCTGACCCACACCTCGCTCTTGCCATGCATACCTTGTCCTCCCTGCTTCACTCACCCCTTGCTAAGTAACTCGGGAGTCTCCCACTCACTTGCCACTCTACGTAGCCAGGGTTGTAAGAGCTCTCATTCATTCTAGTCTGCCACTCAATATCTCTCAATCCCTCTCTTACCTCAGTTCCTAGGCTTCCCATTTCTCTCAGCTTCTCCTCTACCCACACCTCAGACATACCCACTCTTTCATACATCCTTCCTCTATCCTTTCTCCAACCACTCTCCGTCTTACTCTTACACCTCATCCATACCTCCCGCACCAGTCTTTTCTCACCCAATTCCTGCAATCTTTCTTCAAACTTCACAACCCTTACACACGACTCCCACCACATACTCATACGATTCGTCTCCTGCAGCAGCACTGCTCTCGGTGTCGACCTTTCGAGACCCAGCAGACTCTTCAGGAGCACACCTTGCTCTCTCTCTCACGCAATCCCTACACTTCCACTCCATACAACAGAATAGGTTTTACACACGCATCCCAGATCTTGCACGCCATTACGAGGTTACCGCGGATATATGAATTCATTTCTTGAACAACTTTTGAGCTAAATAAATTATTTTGTCTAAAACGACCTTTAAAGGCACGGTTAATAATACTAGTACTATCATTATTTGTTTCAATATTTATCAACCAATCAATTACCCGGATTAACATCAGAATTCTGTCTTCCATCTATTTAATACTAGTTTTTAATCGATGGTTCTAAAACCTTCGACAGTTGATACTGACTTTCAATACTTTTTAATCGATGGTTATAAGACCATCGTTAGTCGATAGTCCAACTTATTTGATAGTGCCCATCACTAACTAGCATTTAATAGATAATGTTGAGCACTATCAAATAAATTCGATATAGTCCAATTTATTTGATAGCACTCATTATTATGTAAAAAAAATGCTTGTTAGTGATGGGCATTATCAAATAAGTTGGACAATCGACTCACGATGGTCTTATAACCATCGATTAAAAAATATTAATAGTCAGACAAAATTTTCTGTAGCACTCTTTTTCTTCTCAGTTAATATACAACGATCTTAACTGAGAAGAAAAAGAGTGCTACAGTTATTAATTTCTGACTTTCAATACTTTTTTGTGATCTGTAAAATATTTAGATTTGTGGGTCGAAAAGTGTGTTGATTAAAACCACATTGTTAGGGCGTTAGTGCTGTAATATGTTCACCCCATTAAGTGCACATACACACCCCTCCCATTTCAAGCACAATCACTCTCTAATTTACAACAGACGCATCGGACTGTTCCCCTTTTAATCGTCCCGAAAAAGAACCAGATGGCTACAGAAATGCACAGTATTTATTTATTGCTCGCCCTGAAGAACTAAAAAAGGTCCACTTGTTTAGGGCCATCTGGATGCACTAGAATAGACTCTCTGTCGCCCCTCCGACCGAACCCCTCGCAGATTGGATTAAGCGGCTGTGTTTTTCGGGCGCGCGATTTCCGCGCCGGCCACAGAACGAACGCACGAAACGAGGGGCGAGAGGGTGGGCGCATTGCAATTATCTGTTTTAATTGTCCCGCTGTTGGAATCGCAGCGGAGACATAATTAACGCGTTATAAAAGCTATTACGATTTTGGGCAGGTTTTTGTGTGTAAAGAACAATGAGCTTTTAAAGCTTAGTGCAGGATTTATATAATTAATTTTTTTTCTGACCTTCTAATTATACACAAAACTTATATTATTTGTATTTATAAGTAAAAATTGGAAGGTGATTTGCGAATTACTAAATTATCACGTAATATAAATACACTGTTGATGAAGCTAACACCAAATATAGTTGAATTCACATTCGCAAAACCAAAACCAAAAACAAACGAAGAATGAAAAATGTCTTATTTTAGTATTTCCTCTATCTGGTAGTAGAACTCTTCTGTACCCTCATCACTTTCCTCTGTTTTCTATGCATATATTTGTATCATATTGATTTTAGTAGGCTTTGCATTTTTTGTAATAACAGTGGCCCTGTCCTATTTAGCATAACCCCTCAAAAATATGCTCATTAACAACAACAAAAATACATACAAATAAAAAATAAAAATAAAAGTATCAATCCGCAAAAATACAGATTAAAAGCTTATACATAAATATATAAACATAAATACACTCCCTCTGCCCTCGCCAGATTCCTCTTAAACTTAACCCTTAACCACCTAGGTGTCAAAATCCGGACGTTCGTATACCGACCACTACCGACCGTAATACGAGGCGTGTTTTTTGATTAAGTACCGTTTTGATATTCCGCCGATTCATCGCTGCGGTCGGTATTCCGCGCATGCGCGATGTGTACCTGCATCTATTGGCAAGGTTGAGACGCAATTACGCCAACACTGGTCCGTGATTTCGTGTGTTAGCAAGCATTTAAAATGGCAATGCCGATTGAGAGTCCCGCCGACTTTGAAGTTCGGTATGCTATATGTTTTCTGAGTGCAAAACGTTTAAAAACGTTCGATATTCATCGTGAGATCTGTGCAGTTTACGGAAAAAACATTATGAGCGATGGAATGGTTAGAAATTGGGTTCGGTGATGACGAACGAATCATGCACATTTGTGCATAAATGCTCGAACCCACTTTTTAACCATTCCATCGCTCATACTGTTTTCTCCGTAAACTGCACAGATCTCACGATGAATTTCGATCGCTTTTAAACGTTTTGCACTCAGAAAACATATAGCATACCGAACTTCAAAGTCGGCGGGACTCTTAATCGGCATTGCCATTTTAAATGCTTGCTAACACACGTAATCACGGACCAGTGTTGGCGTAATTGCGTCTCAACCTTGCCAATAGATGTAGGTACACATCGCGCATGCGCGGAATGCCGACCGCAGCGCTGAATCGGCGGAATATCAAAACGATACTTAATTAAAAAACACGCCTCGTATATCTTGTAGAAATGTATAAAGTTTAAATTATTATTTATGTGCTGTAAGTAGCTTAAACCATTTATTAGGGTTGGTATGAGTAATTAAACCACATAAAATGTTTAATTTTTTATTATTTGTAACAAAATAATTTGTTTAAGAAAGCTAACATATATTTGCTATTTTACAACAGATCTCAGTGACCGGACTTAGGTGGTTAAGGGTTAATAGTATTACAGTTGTTGTTAGAAACAGAATTTACTAGCCCCTGCGTAGCATTTAAACATCGTTTTGAATGATAATTGAAACTTATTCATACATGTTTATGTTTCTAGCTTGACAACAATAATGTCCAACTCTTCCAAATCTTATTTTCGAACTCGCTAATAAAACCTGCGACGAATCCATAAATATCAAACGAAGAAAAGCCTCTCCCCGCACAAAATTAAATTTACGGTATCGATATTGGAATATTTTTATTGTCCACCACCCCCCCGGGCGCGCTATACAAAGAGCTTTATAGAATTAGGTCGGACTGCTGTGTGCGTCCGTAAATCGTAATTTTCATTAGCCGGCGGTCCGTTTTGAAATGACGACGTTCGTTATCCGCACTCAAGACGGGCTTTTCCGCGAGCGCGAGCCGGGGCCCGGGTTTCTTTTTCCGGGCCGCACACGTCCCGTCCCGCCAACGATAAAAGCTCTTTCCGCGAACGCTGCAAGGCGAATTTATGCGGTCGCCACTCGCGCGAGCTCCCCATCTTCCGCGGGAAAACGCAATAAAAATCGCAAACGCCGTCGCACTTACTGGCAAACGGAGGCGAGGGCATCGACTACCCATAAAAGAATAGTGGAGTTACATGAAATGAATGTAATTCTTAATATTATATGTTCTGGAAGAATGATATAAGACGACGTTGTATTTTTTACATTAATACGATGTCCCAAATTATAGTAAAAGTGTCTTCAAAATCCTTTGGTTATTGAAATTTAAAGAGTTTTCATCATTTCATGTTTGAAAATTAATTCTTAATACTTTTGTAGTTGGCTCAAAACAAATTTTGTCATTTTGTTCCTATTTGTTGAAAAAAATGCACACAAAGAGTAGAAAATCAAAATCACGCCTGAAAAGAAAATATGGAAGGTTTAATCAAAGAAAATAGTAAGTGTGTATATAAAAAGAGATTGAAAACCAGAACAATTCACTAGTGACCAGCGCAATTAGTCCAGTCAATGTGAGTATATGAAATATCTGAGAGTTTTTGACTTCAGGGCTTTGGTAGGAATAGTTAAGTAGGTAATCATACTAAAAGTGCCCGTCCCTGCTGAGGTGAGCATAAGGTGGGAGGGGGAGTAGAAGATTACATTTTTGGGGGTTTCCATTATATCTCGGAAACGGAGGACTGTACTGGAGTTTCCAAAGTATAAACATTAAGGATGTGCAGAAATCAGATCCATCACTGGCTACTCACTTGCAGATCGAAAAACAAACAAGGGAATACGTTAACAATGCAACACACCGACATAATCTTTCATGGTTTATTATTTTTTTCTAAGCTAACTAATACCAGCTCAGAACAGTTCCCGAACAATAAACGAAAACAGATTTTGTGATAAATCTTGAGGAAGCTCTGAACTAAGAACTAAGGTATTTTTTTTAGCTTTACGATGTCCCATTAGTTTCTCTCCCTAACTAGTATTTCGACGAAAAACTATCCTCTACTAATAATTATTATAGCCAGACTGACATAATCTTTCATGGTTTATTATTTTTTTCCACAAAAAATATATGTAATTTAACTGCTGGGGTTACACTAACATAACACTCATAAAGCTGTATGTGTTAGCTGAGTCTTTACACATACTTGTATGTATCCAGAATGTCTTTGAATAGGAAAACTCTACTATTATTATCATATCCACCATTCCCCCATGCTTAGTACATACAAGGAATAACCATTACAGACACTAACAACCCGATGCACAGCACACGCAGCCAATTTCCACTCTGCAAAACTGCTCAAAGGAAACTACGTTCACCAATAAAAATAATAATGACGTGTATCATATAATATACTCATCCCCTCGTCATATCCTAATGGCCCAAATTGCGACGGTCACTTCATTTCCCTGGCGTTCGGTGTTTAATTGCAAAATCGATGGTAAATAATCGTTTCCTCGCGACGGGCCTCCGCATTGTGCCGCGAGAGCGTGTGTTCGAATATTTTAATAACCATTGCTGACGGCACGCGAGCCGCGTAACACAACACAGTGTGCTGAAAAAGTGTTGTTATCGATTCCGCTCGCCTGAAAGCGAACGTATTGTTTGAGCCGTTTGAAACACTTTAGCGTGTTTAAATTGTTCAAGTTCTTTGTGGGAGAAAATAACTGGTGAAACGTTTACTGTTTTTATAAATAAAATATTTGAAAACACGTTGTGTATTTTATGGGCATGGACCAGTGTTTTCAAACTTTAAATAGTTTAGGAAAGCAATTGCATACTAACAATATTGCAACAGGAAATATTTGTAGGTTGAATTAAACGTTTTTCGGATAAATAACAAATAATAATTCTCATTATTACTCTAATTTCTACTAAAACTATTGCTCTAATTTCTACTAAAATTATTGCTCTAATTTCTACTAAAATTATTGCTCTAATTTCTACTAAAACTATTGCTCTAATTTCTACTAAAACTATTGCTCTAATTTCTACTAAAACGATTGCACTAATTTCTACTAAAACCAAACCTCACGTTCTGTCGCTCGGGGCTTGACCGCCTCAGAAGAGCAGACAAGCCCCTCGCGTCGACTCATGTCATTATAAACTTATCTGTTGTGATAGTCAATGTTATTATTAATGGTAACATGATTACAGTTAATCCAATTATTGATGGCAAAGCCCATGACTCCCACTTAAATAACAGCCCAAAAAAACGAGAAAAAAGGAGAAGCCGGTCGACATCAAGATAACCGCTTTTATATATAAGGATATATAAATATTAATTATTATAGTAGATTTTCGCCGAAAATCAGTTCGGGAGACGTGATTATTGGGAAGTTATGGTAGTTGTTATACTATAATCTTGTTTTATTATCTATCATCGATTCTTTTGCTCTCTAGAGAGTAGATGCTGAAATAAGTATGTCTGCTCTAAATGAAGTTTTGTATTTAAAAAAAAATGTATTTATTTATTTTCTCAACAGACATTACATCTAGTTACAGAGAAAAGGAAACAGAGAATTGTTACATAATAATGTATGGCGAAACCCGTGTAAAAAGTTGTTGTTTTGGACAATGTTGTGTCTATTTGTAACCTGTCGCGGTGTTAATCAGCGTGCCGCGAATAAAAATGATGGATGGTCCCAGCGATGGGGCCGCGGAAATGATCATCAGGGTGTGTCTTGCGGCCGCCGCCAGGGAGCACCTTGGAGGGGGGCACTTTCGCGCCGGAGTTGGTGTCGCATAAAAGGTTTTCGCTGTTGAACACGTCGCCCGTAATTAATTTCTTCCCCGTTTGCGAGAATCGCAGCGTTGGAAGTTAGCAAGTTGGGTCTAGCATTAGTGCTGCACACAACAACCGTGCGCACGTATGTGTGAATGATAATTAATAATTTGCGAATTTCACAAAGGAAATTAGAGTAATCAGTTCTTGACTTACATACACCGTTTCAGGCAAGACGTTTCAGATGTGAATTTAACGGGTTTGGAGGAAAACGGCCGGAGGGGGTTTGAATTATTTCACAATGTATTAAAATATTGAAATATCCTTAAATTAGAAAACATCCTTAAAAATACAAGATGATGTTTTGAAGTCAACTCAGGTCGTAGCGAGAACAAATCGATTCTAGAATCTCCTCATGACCTTGACCTACGGAGGAGGTGAAGGAGGATGTGAAGGATGAGGTGAAGGCGGAGATGAAGGAGGAGGTGAAGGACGATGTTCAATAATCGTCACTTATATTTTAGTGTTGAACAAAATTACTAGACCCATTAAAGTAATGGTTAAGAACCTGTACCAGTCAAACACCGTAGAAGATATCAAACAGGAATTGAAAGACAGAAATTCTAACATCAAAGAAGTCATACAAAAATACATAGTTACTATCATCTTGACTCTAAATGAATCTGCAATTAAAAAAGCAGTCAAGCCTAGTCTTAGTTAAAAAAAGTTAAAACCGTCGACAGGGTAAGCTATAGAATTGAACACCAGAACAATATTAATTTCAAGACAAGAACAATTGAGCAACTAGAAAAGGCAATCTGAAAAGTTTACTAAAAGCATCCAGTATGTAACATTATTCACCTGAGATCATCTTGACTCTAAGTGAATCTGCAATTTTGAAGCTGACTCAGGTCGTAGCGGGGAACAAATCGATTCTAGAATCTCCTCATGATCTTGACCTACGGAGGAGATGGAGGAGGAGGTGAAGGAGGAGGTGAAAGAGGAGGTGAAGGATGAGGTGAAGGCGGAGATGAAGGAGGAGGTGAAGGACGATGTTCAATAATCGTCACTTATATTTTAGTGTTGAACAAAATTACTAGACCCATTAAAGTAATGGTTAAGAACCTGCACCAGTCAAACACCGTAGAAGATATCAAACAGGAATTGAAAGAGAGAAATTCTAACATCAAAGAAGTCATACAAAAATACATACTTACTATCATCTTGACTCTAAATGAATCTGCAATTAAAAAAGCAGTCAAGCCTAGTCTTAGTTAAAAAAGTTAAAACCGCCGACAGGGTAAGCTATAGAATTGAACACCAGAACAATATTAACTTCAAGACAAGAACAATTGAGCAACTATAAAAGGCAATCAGAAAAGTTTACTAATCCAGCATGTAACATTATTCACCTGAGATCATCTTGACTCTAAGTGAATCTGCAATTTTGAAGCCGACTTAGGTCGTGGCGGGAACAAATCGATTCTAGAATCTCCTTATGACCTTGACCTACGGAGCAGATGAAGGAGGAGGTGAAGGAGGAGCTGAAGGAGGAGATGAAGGAGGAAATGAAGGAGGAGATGAAGGAGGAGATGGAGGATGAGATGAAGAAGGAGGTGAAGGAGGAGATGAAGGAGGAGGTGAAGGAGGAGGTTCAATAATCGTCACTTATATTTTAGTGTTGAACGAAATTACTAGACCCATTAAAGTAATAGTTAGGAACCTGCACCAGTCAAACACCGTAGAAGATATCAAACAGGAATTGGAAGAGAGACATTTTAAGATCAAAGAAGTCATACAAAAATACAAAAGAACTATCGTCTTGACTCTAAGTGAATCTGCAATTAAAAAAGCAGTTAAGCCTAGTCTTAGTTAAAAAAGTTAAAACCGCCGAAAGGGTAAGCTATAGAATTGAACACCAGAACAATATTAACTGTAAGACAAGAACAATTGAGCAACTAGAAAAGGCAATCTGAAAAGTTTACTAGAAGCATCCAGCATGTAACATTATTCACCTGAGATCATCTTGACTCTAAGTGAATCTGCAATTTTGAAGTTGACTCAGGTCGTAGCGGGAACAAATCGATTCTAGAATCTCCTTATGACGTTGACCTACGGAGGAGGTGAAGGAGGAGGTGAAGGAGGAGGTGAAGGAGGAGGTGAAGGATGAGGTGAAGGCGGAGATGAAGGAGGAGGTGAAGGACAATGTTCAATAATCGTCACTTATATTTTAGTGTTGAACAAAATTACTAGACCCATTAAAGTAATGGTTAGGAACCTGCACCAGTCAAACACCGTAGAAGATATCAAACAGGAATTGGAAGAGAGACATTTTAAGATCAAAGAAGTCATACAAAAATACAAAAGAACTATCGTCTTGACTCTAAGTGAATCTGCAATTAAAAAAGCAGTCAAGCCTAGTCTTAGTTAAAAAAGTTAAAACCGCCGACAGAGTAAGCTATAGAATTGAACACCAGAACACATTAACTTCAAGACAAGAACAATTGAGCAACTAGAAAAGGCAATCTGAAAAGTTTACTAAAATCATCCAGCATGTAACATTATTCACCTGAAATCATCTTGACTCTGAGTGAATCTGCAATTTTGAAGCCGACTCAGGTCGTGGCGGGAACAAATCGATTCTAGAATCTCCTTATGACCTTGACCTACGGAGGAGATGAAGGAGAAGATGAAGGAGGAGGTGAAGGAGGAGCTGAAGGAGGAGATGAAGGAGGAGATGGAGGAGGAGATGAAGAAGGAGGTGAAGGAGGAGATGAAGGAGGAGGTGAAGGAGGATGTTCAATAATCGTCACTTATATTTTAGTGTTGAACAAAATTACTAGACCCATTAAAGTAATGGTTAAGAACCTGCACCAGTCAAACACCGTAGAAGATATCAAACAGGAATTGGAAGAGAGACATTTTAAGATCAAAAAAGTCATACAAAAATACAAAAGAACTATCCTCTTGACTCTAAATGAATCTGCAATTAAAAAAGCAGTCAATCCTAGTCTTAGTTAAAAAAGTTAAAACCGCCGACAGGGTAAGCTATAGAATTGAACACCAGAACAACATTAACTTCAAGACAAGAACAATTGAGCAACTAGAAAAGGCAATCTGAAAAGTTTACTAAAATCATCCAGCATGTAACATTATTCACCTGAGATCATCTTGACTCTAAGTGAATCTGCAATTTTGAAGCCGACTTAGGTCGTGGCGGGCCCAAATCCATTCTAGAATCTCCTTATGGCCTTGACCTACAAAGGAGATGAAGGAGGAGGTGAAAGAGGAGGTGAAGGAGAAGGTGAAGGAGGAGGTGAAGGAGAAGGTGAAGGAGGAGATGAATGAGGAGATGAAGGAAGAGATGAAGTAGGAAGTGAAGGAGGAGGTGAAGGAGGAGGTGAAGGAGGGGCTGAAGGAGAAGGTTCAATAATCGTCACTTATATTTTAGTGTTGAACAAAATTACTAGACCCAGTAAAGTAATGGTTAAGAACCTGCACCAGTTAAACACCGTAGAAGATATTAAACAGGAATTGGAAGAGATAAATTCTATGATCAAAGAAGTCGTACAAAAATACATAATTACTATCATCTTGACTCTAAATGAATCTGCAATTAAAAGAGCAATCAAGCCTAGTCTTAGTAATAAAACCATCGACTGGGTAAGCTATAGAATTGAACTCCGGAACAACATTAATTTAAACATCACCAACAAGGTGAGAACAATTAAGCAACTAGAAAAGGGAATTTGAAACTAAAAGAATCCAGCATGTAATATTATTCACCTGACAAAATGAGTAAATTATTCAATTGAAATCAGGGAATTATAGCTATAGAATTGAACTCCAAAACAACATTAACGTAAACATCGACGTGAGAACAATTAAGCAACTAGAAAATGGAATCTGAAAACTGTACTAAAAGAATCGAGCATGTAACCTGACAAAAGCAGTAAACTACTCAATTGAAATCAGGGAACTAGTCAAGAAAATACGAAAAGCAGGAAGAAGATGGCAACAATCAAACAAGAGTATATTGAACATATGTAAGTGTGAATCCACCTCTTAGCAATCTACATATCTACACTGATGAGATCTAATAAGATCGAAATCTAGATATGTAGATTTCTAAGAGGTGGATTCACACTTATATATGTTTTATAAGATTGGCCTTGTGCTGATATCTCAAGCACTCTGTTGGAATATTATTCCATAGAGGGCACTATCTGCTGATCCTGATGGCATGAGCATGTTAACGATTATTACCAAAATAAAGACCTTTATTGGCATTTCCCTCACTGCCCCTCCACATCAAAAACCTCTACGAAAATATACAAAAATAAAAATAAAAATACAATATAAATAAAAGTACTACTCCGCCAAAAATTACAAATTACCCCCATCTATCGCCGCTCCCTTTGCCCTTGCCACTTTCCTCTCCCACGTCAGCCTCCAGCAGATTTTCACGCCTTCCCCATCCTCGCATAACCATTCATTCAGCTTTCTGCAGTCCCCACCCACTCTGCTTTCACACCCTCACATTCTTCGCTAAGGTGCCACCACGTGTCGCTTCCCTAGACCCATCCACACTTTCCTCACTCTCTCGTCTGACCCACACCTCGCTCTTGCCATGCATACCTTGTCCTCCCTGCTCCACTCACCCCTGGCTAAGTAACTCGGGAGAGTCTCCCACTCACTAGCCAGGGTACGATTATTACCATATGGGTGTGCCGACAGATGGCATTTAATTTTCCTCCTAGAGGGTTAGTTGTATCATTTTAGTATACTGAACAATAAAACCCAAAAACTTTAAAGAAAATCATGAAGATGAAGTAAGAATCCTTTAACCTGTTGAATTTATTATCTGTGATTGCTATATCGCTGCATTTTCAATTGTAACTAACTTTTTGCAAACCTCGGATTAAACCCTATAAAACATAACTTTTCATTCTACAAAACTCTGTAATTATACCGCTCATCTTTATTAAACAAAACTCTGCTTTTTAAACTTTTCATACTGCATCGCCAAGCAGCAAGTTGCAGCAATCGGCTAAATGCAAATAACACCCTCCCAGCCACTAAAGGGGTTGCGCTTGCGATCGATTAATAAACGTAAGGTCAATCGCAACGGCAGTGTCGCGTTTTTTATTCGAGGCGAGAAAATAGTTTTCGGGCGGCGCGTGACAAAAACCCTGACTGCTGTAGTTTAGTCACTGGTGGGTGCAGCGTGTTTCCAAAACCGCATCGTGTAGCGCCGGCGGGGTGGTTTAAAATGATTTGCAATGCAAAATTTAGTGAGGATGCAAAAAAAATACCAATCAATTAAGCTATGTGTGTTTGGTGTAGGTTTTTTTTTGTTATCAGGTTTTTCTATTTGCATTTGCAAGATATAAAATATATATTTTAGTGCTTTACACATTGGTATTCCATTATGCAAATGATTGTGCGAAAGATGTGTGTATGTGCTCGCTTTAATGTAGGCAGCGAATTATAATGCTGGATGCGAATACACGGGCGCGCGGGCTCCATTAAAATATGTTTACATATTCCTGCGATAAATATCGGAACGGGAGAAGATGTGCGAGCGGGAGTTTTTTTTTAATTAACCCATAACGTAGGGGAGCAGCACGCGACTTTGTTGGTGTGACGGTAAATATTTCGGAAATGAAAACAATTTACGGAATTTCAAATGATACCGTTTTAGCTTTTGATTAATTGCTGAAATGTAAAAATAGAATGACATATATTTTAACAGTGTGAATCATTTCGTATGTGTGGTGGGATCCAACAAAAAATATTCTGCTGAATCTCAGCAAGAAATCAAACTGGACATACACACACCACACATGTCTTTATAGGTCTATCAAGTCTCCAGCTGGGCGAGTATACGTCCAAGCTGAAAGTATCGCAATTCAAAGTTGCGATAAAACTTTATTAGAATGAAACTATAGAACGAAGGAAATCAATATTGTGACAATCAAGCAGTGCTGAGAGCTCTAGACTCCAGCCTGAATAACTCTAGAGTTATTATAGAATGCATTGATGATCTGATGATAACAGTAGCCTGAAACGAAGTAACAATTGACCCAATATCTGCACCAAACAGTAACTTTTTTGGATGCATTGCCACCTGGTGAACCTCGTGTGGATTGGTGTCGTCCCAATTAGGCAATTTTGCTTGTTAATATAGCAATTCATCCAAAAATGCCCTTCGTCGCAACGCGCCCAACATTTGCACTGACGAACACTCATTTTGATAATAAAGTTTTATCATTTGGACGTACTGCTCAATCGTGTAACTTCCCATGATAAATTGTTGCGACCGTGAGTTATTTTTTTGTATTGATAATGATTTAACGCGATTACTACGCGAATTTGTGTCATTGAATTGAAAATGTGAAAGGACGTAACAATTGACCATCTAACCAAACATCCAAGACAACGGACAATGGAAGCAGTTTTCTAAACCAAGTAGACGGACGAGCCCTTCACCGAGGAAGCTATGGTCCATTTGCTTACAGAAAACATGATTTTTTAACAATCTGTATTACTTTTGTATATATTATTATATTTTAGTCTTATTGCTGCATATACGGAGCATAGCGGTGCTCAGATCGACATATATCGACTCAAGAACATCGCCTGTAGGTCCTATATGGGTATGGGTTGCATAAATAAATAACAAAGAAAAAAAATGAAATCAGTTTGCAGTTGAACTCTGATTGCAGAGCAGTTACAATTTGTTCCTATTCATGCACATCTCTCGGCTAGAATTCATATTATATCATTGATACGGGTTGATTTTAGCAGCTATGTTGTTTTGGTGGCATCTGTCTAATCTGATGTTAAGATTAGACAGATGCCACCAAGACAATATAGCTGCCAAAATCAACCCGTACCAATTGAATATGAATTCTAGTAGAGAGAAGTGCAAGAATGGCAAACAAATAGTAATTGCATACCGTTCAACTGCAAACTGATTTAATTTTCAATTCAATGACACAAATTCGCGTAGTAATCGCGTTAAATCATTATCACTGCAAAAAAAAAGAACTCACGGTCGCAACAATTTAATGCCCCTGCGTTCTTAATGCACAATGCAACGAACTCGCAAACTTCCCGAGCGCCGAGTGTTTGTTGCATGTGCATTACACGCTCCCTTTAGTGGCCTCGTTATAAAAGCCGAGCAAAAAGGGTGGAAATTCCGCGCGTCGCGGCGATACCATCACAAACATATCTTCGCCGCGATAATAACAATAACTCGGCCGGCGGGGCGTAATTAAATTTGATTTACGCTAAAAGCTTTCGATTGATCGCGGGGGTGGTGTGTTAAGTGTATATTTTTATCCGCGCCGAGGAAGATGCACGGGGGGCGGCGGCCCGCATCTGGCGATTGATGGGCGCCTGTTCGGCATGAGAATGTTGGATTCGAGAGCCGGAAGCCCGGAAGATGGGATGCGAGAGAAAAAGTGGGTAGCATATGTATGCACAATGTGGTCGCGCGCGTCAATGTTTTTTTGTTTCGTGATATGCAATATGTGTAAGTGGATGATGTTTCATAATATGCGCGCGTTATGGGCACGCGAAGGATTAATGTATATTGCTAGTATTGAAGTAGAGTTAAGCCCAGTAGGATTATTGGTTTATAATGCAGGATTTAATATTTAAACTGATGCTGTTAATTATTATGTAAGTTTAATGTGTAGAGTGTTCCTCATTCAATTGTATGCAGCATGATTTACTGATTGTAATGCTCTGTTCACAGTGCACGTAAATGTAAAACATTTACCCCCCGTATTCACCGACGTTCAATAACTATTGAACCCATAAGTATTTGTTGTTATAGCAACAATAAATAAATTATCTAGGGAATGTAGTTACTTTAGATTCTCTCTATTGCAAACACTGAATAATTAAACAAAAGGTGTCATCAAAGCTCCAATTGCAAGCACCACTGACTATATACTACTATAAATGTTTATCGACCATACTAATATTGAAGACTGTCGATGGATGGAAGCGTAAATTAGTTAGTATATTATTTAACCGGTGGGTTGGGTTAATTATATAAATAAGTTTTCTTTAATATTAAATATTAGGTACGAACAAAATATTTTATTTATAAAAAATATGCTGCATGTTTACAGAATGAAAAGCAGAGTAACCTATATTATATTTATTTTGAGCACTTCTGCGTATGTCAGTAATGACCCACCATACCTTCAGCAGCTGAGGTAGTCACCATACCAACTGAGGGTTAAAACCCCACATTTAAAAAAAAACAAGTCTTGCATATATATGGTTAATATTAAGCTTATAATGCAAAAAGAATGTTGGTTCGGTTTTTGTTTCTCATGCCAAGGCTCAACGTGTTAAATTGGGGAGTGATTTCTGTCGCACCCGTTATTTGTCATGAATGTTCTCAATAATATTACTTGATATATAAGTTGTGGCAAATTCTTAATCAGTATTACATTCACAGTTAAATTTTCCCCTGAGATACTAAATTTGAAATAAAATTAACTTATTACATTATTATTAAACATCCTGTGTCTATGAGTAACGGCTCTAATTACTCTTTGGTAGTAGTTGCACAAGTTTCAGAACACGATTTTTCACACTTCACAGTTTGCAAAGCTGTGGCAGCAACTGTACACGTTGTCGCTGACACTGCGAATGTTTACAGATTTGTCAAATGTAATTAAAGAGCGGCGGGGGCAGCGGCAGTACGCGTGTCAGCTTTTGCGGTGGTGTGCACTATTAATCCGCGACATAACTGGGTCGAATATGTTCGGTTTTATTTATTCCAGCCGCGTGTGATGCGCCACACAATGGGGGTGGCGGCCGGAACCGCGAAGACATCGCGCGTTCGAGATTAACGCCGCCGTCCGGACAATTTATTCCGGGTTAACGTACGTGGCTTTAATTCAATTGCCAATGAATGAACGTATGTAGAGTAGTATGTTAACATACTCTGTAGATTATTTTATTCGTACAAATATTCAAAGATTTTCTTGACTTGGTAATAATGATATTTACAATAATGATTTGCATTTTAAAATTATATATAGACTTTATTGATATTCTACCACCCTTGTACCACTTGTACCAGTAGTGCATGTACTAAAATTAGTAACAAGTAACAAAGCTTTCATTACATAACTAAATATCTGGTGTGGGCGGTACTGCACGACCTTTAATTAATTTTGTATAACATTTTGACATTTTTACTTTTTTTGACGTTTTTGACATATTTTGACGTTTTTGAATTTTTTTGCCATATTTAACATTTTGACTTTTTAAAATTTTGTTTGGCTTTTTTGATAATTGTAATTTTTTTGACATTTTTTACTTTTTTGACATTTTGACATTTTATCATTTTGGCATTCTGACATTTACGCCACCTCCGCGACATCACGTTGACGTATATTATTTATTATTTGTCATATGCGCAATAGACATTTTTGATTTTTTTTACTTTCTTTAAGATTTTGACATTGTAACATTTTAACATTTTAACATTTTGACATTTTAACATTTTAACATTTTGGCATTCTGACAATTACGCCATGTACGCGACATCACGTTGACGTATATTATTTATTATTTGTCATATGCACAATAGACATTTTTGATTTTTTTTTACTTTCTTTAAGATTTTGACATTTTAACATTTTGACATTTTAACATTTTGGCGTTCTGACAATTACGCCACGTCCGCGACATCACGTTGACGTATATTATTTATTATTTGTCATATGCGCAATAGGAAGTCGCTATGATTGAGAAATCTTCTGTTTTAGTGAGCGATTTTGCTCAAATTTTCACAGAGTCTGGAGAGCGCGGGCTCTCACCCGATTTCTAAATTTTGTCCCGATCTGTTGTGCCGTTTTCCCTCGCCTAATTATGCTCCGCGCGTCGTGTTGATTGTGATTCCTTCGCCGTTAGTGAACCGATTGTGCTCAAATTTTCACTGAATCGTCTCGGATAGTGTTCGCATATATTTGCCAAATTTGGTCGCAATCTGTTGTGCCGTTTTCCCGGAAATTTGTTCACAGACACACAGATAGACAGACATACTGACTAAAAAACTAAAATCGGGTTTATTTCGTCTATTGTAGACATAAAACGCAACGAAAATTGTTTTTTTTTTGCTAATTGTTACACGGCAACAATACCTTCCATCTGGTGTAATTTTCCCCCCCGAAAAGTTACAGCGTATTTCCACAATCTTAGTTTGAAAACGTGAAGGCGTTTTCGATAAAACAATACCTTCCTTTACATCAGTGATGTATTCGGAATAGTAAAATGTAAAAGGAGTTTGTAGGAAGTACATAATCATTACAACAGATTATGTTTTTAATTTTCTGACCAACTCCACCACCTCACTGCCTCACAATTTCCTTAGGATTCATTTTTTTTAAATAAAATTATTCGTCTCACAATTTTTACTTTCCGAATACATCACTGATGTAAAGGAAGGTATTGTTTTACCGAAAACGTGTTCACGTTTTCAAACTAAGATTGTGGAAATATGCGATAACTTTCCAACAAAAAAATTACACCAGAAGGAAGGTATTGTTTCCGTGTACCATTTAGCAAAAAAAAATCAATTTTCGTTACGTTTTATGCCCAAAATAGTCGAAATAAACCCGATTTTTGCGATGTCTGTGTGTGGTATGTATGTCTGTCAGTCAGTCAGTCAGTCAGTCTGTCTGTCTGTCTGTCTGTCTGTCTGTCTGTCTGTGAACAAAATTCCGGGAAAACGACACAACAGATTGCGATCAAATTTGGCAAATATCTGCGGACACTATCCAGGACGATCCAGTGAACATTTGAGCACAATCGATTCACTAACAGCAAAGGAATCACAATCAACACGACGCGCGGAGCATAATTAGGCGCTGTGCCGGACCATTTAACGCTCACGGTGGGAAAACGGCACAACAGATCGCAACCAAATTTGGAAATCGGGTGAGAGCCCGCGCTACGGCGACCCTGTGAAAATTTGAGCAAAAGATCGGTTCACTAAAACAGAAGATTTCTCAATAATAGCGATTTCCTATTGCGCATATCACAAATAATGAATAATATACGTGACGTCGGCGGGCGTGGCGTAAATCAATCGCGGAATTAGCGAAAATTGTCGCATCTTAAATGTAGTAAGGCATTGAAATTATACATTAATAATTACAATTACATATTCATGTGAAAATGTGAACGTTTGAAAATGTGAAATATGAAAATGACTACATGTAAATATCTCAAAATGTCAAACTGTCAAAACGTGAAAATTACAAAATTTCGCTTGTCAAAATTTCAAAGAAAGTAAAAAAAAACAAAAATGTAATAAAAAGGCAAAAAAAGTATTTTTTTGTTTTAAAGTAAAAAAAGTCAAATATGTCAAAAAAAATTCAAAAAAGTAAAAAATGTCAAGAAAGTCAAAAATGTCGGAAAAGTAAATAAAAGTAAAAAATGTCGGAAAAGTAAATAAAAGTCAAAAATATCAAAAAGCAACCAAAAAAATGCCAAATTTTTTTTATAAAAAGTCATAAAAGTCAAAATGTAAAAAAATGAAAAAACCGAATAGTTAGTATGTCAAAAAAGTCAAAAATATCGGAAAAGTAAATAAAAGTCAAAAATATCAAAAAAGAAACCAAGAAAATGCCAAAAATGTAAAAAAAAGTCGTAAAAGTCAAAATGTAAAAAAATGAAAAAACCGAATAGTTAGTATGTCAAGAAAGTCAAAAATGTCGGAAAAGTAAATAAAAGTCAGAAATATCAAAAAAGCAACCAAAAAAATGCCAAAAATGTCAAAAAAAAGTCATAAAAGTCAAAATGTCAAAAAAAAAAAGAAAAACCCAATAGTTGAATATGTCGAAAATGTTATACAAAATTAAATAGGTCATGTAATTCGGAAAGTCTCACAATTCTCTGGCCTAGTGGTTAGAGGTGCCGTTAGTCTCGTACTGAGCATTGGGGAGCGTGAGTTCAAACCCAATCAGATAAAATTTTCGTGAATCACCTTCCACAGTTTTATAGAGGTTTTCTGTGAAGTTAAGGTAAATACCGGGTGATTAGACTCCTCTGAACTTCTTCCTTTACCGGCGGATAGCTCTATAAAAGGTGCGTTCGTTTAACATTATTAGTCGCCCCGTGACGTCCTGTATCACTTATAGCGGCCGGTTGTAAGGGACGAGGTAGAAGCCGTTTTCGTTTTCGTTCACTTTGGGCTGATATGGGCTTATTGTCTCTTGTTCTATTTGCCGCATCCGATGCGCACAATTCTACCTCGGCCCTTACAACCGACGGCGCACGACCGCAAGACCTGAGCGATACTGCACGCCACGGGGCAACTAGCAATGCTAAACCATGCTAAACGAAAGCGCCTAAAATTGTAGTTTTGACACCGGTTTGCACGACAAATAGAAGAAAAGACAATAAGCCACAGTGATTATCGAAAACAGCTAAAGATAGAACTTATTGTTGATATTCTTCCGCTGTTTTAATCTTCTTCTTCTTCTGCTTCTTCTTCTTCTTCTTTTTGAAATAGGCATACTGTTTTAAGGTAGTTGTTTGTGATGTCGACACCCAGCTATCCCCCATCTCTTTGGTGGTCTGCTAGGGGTCTTTTAGAGTGTCTCTGGCGATTTTTGCAATTCTGATGTCTTCCATTCTGGATCATGTGTGTTGGTTCCATTCTCGTCGTCTCTGCCTCATCTACCTTACTATGTTCTGTACGTCGCACATTTGTCTTATATCTTGGTTGGGTATTCTGTCACGTAGTATGTGTCCCGTGATACTTCGGGGCGTTCTCATCTCTGCCGTTCGGGTTATGCTCTTGGTTCTGCGGTTGTCTGCTCTATATTCTGCGGCGTATACGAGTATTGGTCTGACGCATGATTTATATATTTGGTCTGTGATTCCAGTTTAAGAAATGGGTTCTTCCATATTATGTTTAAGGGACATAATATGGAAGAACCCAGGATATTCTAGATGCTTTATCGGTTTGGTTCTTTACCTCCGACGTCCTCTCTTGATGGGCGGTTATTTTTACCTCTAAGTATCTCTAAGTACTACCTCTACTACCTCTAAATACTAAGGGCATTACCTGCTCTATTATTATGTATGTTTTAACCTCCTGTATATAAAACATAGCGCAACAACTGTTCCAAAAAAAAGTAGAAAGTGGTATTTATTGTTCACTACTATTTTTTATTTTATATTAAACACCATGCAACCATTCATTCTTATCGTAAATGAAATATGTGTAATTCTTTCGCTGCTTTCTTGTTGAATAATTTGTTCTTATAATAATTCCAGTAACTTAATTACATTGGTGTGCGCATTACGGTCGCGTCTCGCGAATCTCGATGAGCGATACGAACGTGCGGCAGTCGGTTCCAGCGATAAGACTGTTATTAATAGAGCTCTCATAAATAGCGGGGCTGCAGGTGTACGCGCCTAGACGCGTACGTTGACCAAAGCAGTAGAAGGAGGGGAAAAAATCGCGACCGAGAATGCAAACGCAAAACGCGTATGTTGCACGTCGCCGCCGCCAGTGTTTCCAAGAAGCCTGACTGTAATTTAACTAGAATAGAAAACTAAATGTGACTCAACTTGAGTTAGAAGGGGACAATTTATATTTGTAGCACAGTGTTAAGTTCTTAACTTCTTATGAAAATTAGTTTCATATCTTCTGGGAACTGGCAGTGAAAACTAATGCCCGTCCACGCCAAGGTCCAAGAAAGTTTAGAAATTCTATAAACTATTGAATGGAATACGGAGGGTAGATTTTAAATTAATTAACAATTTACACTTTCTGCCGGCGGAAAAGCCTCACGTCTGATAGCCCTATAAAGATAGAAGATTTTTATATACTTTCTATTTCGACCTACCTCAAGATTAATACAAACATTATTAATGAAAACTGCTGTTTTTACCACTGATGCCACAACAATTCACATTAATTATTATTACTTTCCGAATACATCACTGATGTAAAGGAAGGTATTGTTTTACCGAAAACGTGTTCACGTTTTCTCAATAAGATTATAGAAATATGCTAGTCACAAATGTCAAAAAAATCAAAACTTTCAAAAAAAAAAACTTTAAAAAAAGACAAGAAAGTCAAAACGATTAAAATAGGTTCAAAGTTAAAATGTTTAAAAAAGTCTAAAAAAAAGTCAAAAAGGTCAAAACGATTAAAATAAGTTCAAAGTTAAAATATTCAAAAATGTCTAAAAAAAGTCAATAAGGTAAAAAAAAATTAAAAAGGTAGAACAAATTGAAAATGTCATAAATGTTATACAGAATTAAATAGAAATGTTACAACTAACCCCCTAGGAGGAAAGTTAAATGCCATCTGGAGGCACCACATCAATTAACAATGCACACTCATATGGAAATACAACATGCTCATGCCATCAGGATCAGCGGATAGTGCCCTCTATGGAATAATATTCCAACAGAGTGCTTGAGATATCAGCACAAATCCAATCTTATAGAACATATATAAGTGTGAATTCACCTCTTACCAATTTACATACCTAGATTTCGATCTTGTTAGATCTTATCAGTGTAGCTCAGCTAGTAAAGTTGAATTCACACAATATCTCTAATTGATGTGGTGCCGCCAGATGGCGTTTAACTTTCCTCCTAGGGGTTTAGTTGTATTATATTTGTATATAACCACTCGAGATATTGTGTGAATTCATCCTCACTATCTGAACTACACTGACGAGATCTAACAAGATCGAAATCTAGATATGTAGATTGTTAAGATGGTGGATTCACACTTATATATATAAAAATTAAATAGGTCATGTAATTCGGAAAGTTGTGTGGTGCCCACACCAGATATTTTTATTTCACCATAAACCATAATTGAATCTTGAAAGTTGCTATTAAAATTACACATGCTAATGGTTGAACTCGTCCAATATTATTTCCATTCTCGCACGCTCGTTTAATTGCAATTATTTATTATTATTACTAATAGTATATATAAAATGTATATATTTATTTTGTGTATATTAATTTTGTCTGTTAATAGATCATTATTATTATTATCATATAAACGGAGTGGTAATTGAATTGTTGAAACTAAGCGCTCTAAATTGAATCAACCAAATTTATAATATTAACAGACTGGTGTATTTATTTTATATACTTATGAAGTAATTAGTCTACACCGAAAGGTAAAAGGCAAATAGATAATATATATAATATGAAGCAATTAATTTTACTATGAATATTATTCATACAACCCAATGTCTTCTGACTTTCTACTGAACAGTCTTGTGTTGCAATAAAAAATCATTAGTGCATCGTCGCCATTATGCATCATGATCTCGATGTGATAACAACAAAAGACGAAAAGAAAGCGGCTCTCTGTTCTCCATTCTCGCACGCTCGTTTTAATGCAATTATAATCGCATGAAATGTAAAGGGAATAAAGAAGTAACAACGCGAGGCAATTCTAAACAATAAACGTTTCCGTCCGTCCGCGATGGCTCATTAAAAACCCATCTCGCGTGACGGTAGGCGCGTCGCGACGCTCAACTTATATGATTATACAGAAAACTTACACTGTTTTTTTTGTTTCCATTTTGCAGAGAACCTGCAGGCGCCCAGATTTACGACGTCCTCCTCGACGAGCAGCATCACCAGGCTGGGCACCGCGAAAATTATGCAGTGCCAAGCGTTCGGTAAGTTCCGCATGAATAATAAATAATGCGATACACGCAGCCTGAGAGAAGAGCTTGCTATATAGTTAAGAGGGAGCATAAAAATAAAGTATGTATGGTGGATAAATAATATATGCGATAGTATTTATCTTAAGGAATCATTTATTAAAATGTACTTAAGATTTCAGGGGATTTAAGTATTATTTGTTAAGAAAGCAAAAAAAAACTCGATACTTTTTATTAATCCATTACATAATTTTTACTTAAACTTCAATAGAATTTCAGAATTCATGCTAAATGGATAAATGTGATTTAAGATTTCTTCCTTATCAGCTTACAAGTTACATCAAACTTATTATCATCAGGCTATCACCGAACACATTTTCTTCAGTTTTATTTGATTTTGCATACCAAAACTCTTAGTGGTAATGCACTACATTGTTATCCATTATTTTTTATGATTCAATTGATTACATTTATTAATTTAAGACGAATTCGGAAAAATAAATGTGAGAAACAATGTAGTGCATAGTTCAAGTCACTTGAAATAGTGAAGGGGGTAGTTTGATTGGTGGGGACCACCCGCCCACCCCAACTTCGATTGCATAGTTTTTTCATAGGATAACACTGTTCTTGGAATAGTTTAAGCAATATAAAACGCCTGTATCCATTGAATCACGTATGCGAGCGAAGGTGGGGTGGGCGGATGGTCCCCACCAACCAAACTATGCCCGTCCACTATTTAATATGACTTGAACTATGCACTACATTGTTATCCATTATTATTTTCTATGATTCAATTGATTACATTTATTAATTTAAGACGAATTCGTAAAAATAAATGTCAGAAACAATGTAGTGCATAGTTCAAGTCACTTGAAATGGTGAAGGGGGATAGTTTGGTTGGTGGGGGACTCCCGCCCACCCCACCTCTGTTCGCATAGTTTTTTCATAAGATAACACTCTTCTTAGAATGGTTTAAACAATATAAAACGCCTGTATCCATTGAAACACGTATGCGATTGAAGGTGGGGTGGGCAGGTGGTCCCCACCAACCAAACTATCCCCCTTCACTGTTTCAAGTGACTTGAACTATGCACTACATTGTTATCCATTAATTTCTATGATTCAATTGATTACATTTAAGACGAATTCGTAAAAAAAATGTGAGAAACAATGTAGTGCATAGTTCAAGTTATTTGGAATAGTGAAGGGGGATAGTTTGGTTGGTGGGGGCCACCCGCCCACCCCACCTTTGTTCGCATAGTTTTTTCACAGGATAACATTCTTCTTGGAATGGTTTAAACAATATAAAACGCCTGTATCCATTGAAACACGTATGCAAGCGTTGGGTGGGCGGTTGTTCCCCACCAACCAAACTATCTCCCTTAACTATTTCAAGTGACTTGATGTTTAACAGTACTATGGATTGGTAAGAGATGAATTCACAGTTATATACTTAAAAGTTGGGTGGGTTAACGTCTATATTTTTCTTATAGCGTAAATGTTATGCAATTTTTTAGTAGCTGATTAAAATAGAGTTTGTTGACTATAAAACTTATTTTGTAGCAAATGATGACCATATTCCTTATTTTTTATTATATAGAAATAGAAATTTATTTCAGATGCATACAATACATATACAATAGTACATTCTATATCATACATTAAAATGTTGTCAACAAAAAAGGTGGTGATTACATCATATTTTTAACTTTATTAAAGTATTCCTACAGTAAATATAGTTCACATTCTATAAGTATTTTGAATAATGCATTTTTTAATCTCTTGTCCAATCAAGATGAACTTTAGTCTATTGGATAGACAATTTTGAACTAAAGGACAATCTTAATAATAGTTTTTCGTTTTTAATATAGTATTGGTTTCCTAAAACAAAATACAAATCCGTCAAATGATAAATTATAAAAGTGATAAGAATCTATTATATCTTAGGGGCTGTCCCAGAAATGGCTTGGCACTAAATCTCATGTGGATTGATTGGAAATATGTTCTAGATGGCGAGAAAAATGTCAAGATTGTTTGAAATTGAACCGGGAAAGCTACAGGGCTTGGTAAAATATTGTAACTAGAAAAATTTTATTTCACGATATAAAGTCGTGTTTTGCCTAATTTTTTAGGTCTTGAAGATGAAGATTCCACAAAAATGTTGTTTATTCCCACAATCCTCCCATTTATTCCTAACCACTCTCCGATCTAATTTATCAGAACAATTACATTTATTTGGGACGAGGAATATATCCTGATGAAGAAAATTGACATTTAGTAAACAGCCTGTATATATAAACAATATATTAATATTTGATAAAAAAAAAATATATCTGCAGCAGAGTATAAAACAACATCAATCTGTTGTTAATTTCTACTAAATTATAATTTATAACCAACTTTTCCCATTCCGTTTCTATAATAATTTAAATGCGCACCAGTGAGTAAGACTATGCAAACATTTTATTATTGTTCACTAAAAATAAATCCGATGTTCTGATTGGTGAATGTACATGTCATCATTGTTTTTTGGCGATTTTACGAGCTCGTTTATCAGTCCGAGTGCATGAATCATGCGACCGGTCGCGACCAGTTGAGTGCGCGTTTGCAGCTGGACCGCTACGCGTTTTACGGACAGAACAAAGAAATATGCAAAATGTGTTTTAAACAGTGATAGTTACAATTAAATAGTGTTTGTGATGAGGTGTACTCAAGGGCCCATGAGGTGTACTCAAGGATGAGATGCGTCGCGCCGCGGATATAATTATGTAAGCAGTTTTATTTTGGATTAATAATATAATCACGGTGACGTTTTTATTGATAATACGTTCATTTTTCTCTTTCTTTCTTTCTTGGTCTTTATCTTCTTGTACCCGTGTTGGTTGTCGCGAGTTCATAATGAATTTATTTAAGGAAAGAGGATTGAATTATAGTATGGTTTGATTAGCGATCGATTTATCTAAAATGTGGCGGATTATATAAATGTATATTATTAGAAATTATTTGATTACCAATAGCTCCATGACACTGCACAAAGTAAATACAACATACATACTGATGAATATAAATTTAAATTAAAGTATACACACAAAACACATGTATAGAATTGCTTGTAGTACTAAACGACTAAACTAGCAATCAATGCGGTACACCTGTACAAACTTTAATTCCCATCAATCCCCCCAATAATCTAAACATCTACCATTTTCTCTTTTAAATTGCTCGATTTTCCGAATCGTTGCTAGAACATTACATACATACAGAACCCCCCCAACCCCTCGATCGCCGATAAATTACCGATTCGCGCCATCGGAACGGCGGCCCCGACGTCCGGTGAATAATTGACGGCCTCTGGCGCGATAAATCTCGCGAAATCGTTCATAATATAGCGCGACAAAGGCGACATTTTTAATCGACACAATTTCGCAACGGCCGGCTGCTCTTTGTGCCGGGGACGGCGCTTAATCATATTCCGTTAGGGGGGGCGGGTGTTTCCGATAAATATTTCAAGGCGTCGCGTCCCTCGAACAAAGCACACAGCACACCGTAATTTATTAATTTTGTTAATTATATATTGCTTGAAAGTATTTACTCGAGGTGGGGTCTGATGGACATTCCTGTGTTAAGGGGTGCGAGTTGAAATATTTAGTGATAAAGGGTAACATGACTATTAGTTAGTAGCTGTTGATTTATTGGAGTATGTACTGGAATATTTTAGTATCTATATTTTGTGAGCAATGATAACAAATTAGTCTTCTACTTGTAGGGTATATAGCAGTACGAGCTCTAGGGTACCCAAATGCCTACCTATTAGGAGCATCGAAAATAAATATGAATTATTAATATTAATAAAAATATCTTCCTCTTTAAATGTCGTTTTAGACAAGACAATTTCTTGACTCAAAAGTTAGTCAAGATGCGAAACAATCTAAATTGTCTCGTATCATACAGCAAATTATTTGAAATATTGAATTTGGATGGTAGATCGAATGGAAAAATATAACGCGTTCTATTTGTCAAGGACAAATTTTATGGGAGGAGGATATATTAATTCATTTCTTGGACAACTTTTCAGCTAAGAAATTGAAAACCTTTACGTAAGAAATCCGCCTGTTTTTTCTTCAATATGGCCCCGTAAGGTTAGCGTTCCATCTTTTCCTTAGTCGTCCTGAACTTGTCTCTTGTTCTTCAGGAACATTTTGTTACAAAAAAAGATTTCAATTGTAAGTTTGAATCTCAACAAATTCACGACAAATATATTTGTTATTATCCTTTTGTGTGGATTATGTCCATTGTACAATTCAACATCATTATAACAAAACAAATATCTAACGGTAATACCCCGTTGTATAACACTACGATTAGAATAAATGACCTTGTTGGATTTTGTGATATTCACAGCCCCTCATTTTCCGGACTAGAAAGATAAATGGAAGCCCTTTGCGAGCTGTTTGCGTTTATAAACATTTCGGACGTGTCCTGGTTTTTGTGCCGCTGCCCCCCCAGGTTTTTCCCCATTAATAATAAATGGGCGCGCACACACTAAGCGGCGGTCATTATTTCCTGGTGGGCGCTCGCTTAATATTTAAACCACTCCATCCCGCGGGCTGTAAGGGTCTCTGGTGGTGGTTTGAATCGAGCCGATTAATCGCGGCCGCGCACAATCTTTCTGACGAATATTTATTATTTCGTAATTTATCCGCCAAAATCGATGGTGGCATTCGCGTGATTAGGGGAATTTGTATTTTTTTTTTGTACGTCTGCACGCAACTGGGGCTTGGGGCAATCAATCTGTTCACGCGCCACTTTGTGTTTGCTTTTAATCGCAACCCCTTTGGCGATGAGTGGCGTTCGGGACTTCTATTGAGATGCTAATCGCAGATGGTTTATTGAGGAGGTGGGTGGCGTTGACTTGATGAGTGGTGACAAATACATTTTGATTGAAAATAATGTTGAATAAAAACAGAGCTCAGTGCTAACAGGAACAATGCACAGATTTTGATTTTATTGCAATATTTGGAACGTAAACAAAAGTAAGGGTGGCGGGTTTTAAAAACTAGCTACTATTTTTTAAATGTTACTAGATGAAACTTATTTATTTCATATCTCAACAGAATACAATATTCCAATTACAGAGAATACAAAGATCTTACAATGAAATTTAAACCAAAACTTAAGGTATATTATGTACAAACCAAATCAATCTTCTAAGAAGTAGATTACGCATTTTGCTAATTGTGATGTTAAAAATATCCAGTTCATTGTTTATTAAATAATTAATTTCCGTTATAGTTCCACGGGGTATGATATTAATTCATCATACCCCGTCGATAAAATGTGAATATGATGAAATTTCATGTTTTTCCTCACTTTCAACTCCTTATTGTCACTATTTCAAATGCTAGAGAGTGAAAGTGTAGAGTATTTCTATCCCTGCAGATTGAGTCTAGACGCTCTAAAGCCTTGGTTTCCTAGTAAGCGTCCCCGTGTGACAACTATACTTTTAGTCTAACGAAATTTTAGATCAAATTGCAGTTATAACAGAGGAATTGAACCTCATTTTCCATACAGCTATTACTTTAAGACACTTAATACTTACATTAAATACTGAATTTAAAAAAAAATCTCTGGAAAATCGAACACGCCACCTCCACATTTGATCTGACAGCACAAAACAACGTGAATTACACGTCGGTCGGCTTCAAAACATTGTCTCCGTTTTTATATTATAGGGATAGGGACAGTGATTATATTGTTACATGTATTTAAAACTTAAAATATTCTTATAATCCTCTACTTCAGGATCTACAAGATGATGAGAAAGGTTTTGTTTTGTGTCCACAAATAGATTTGGAATTTCCTCGAAAAATGTATAGCAACCATCTTCCTGATGAATTGAACGCTTATATGGTAAGGGGTATTTAGGAAAAATTTGTAATTTCCGTAACCTCACACAAATTATAGGAGTATGGTGTTCGTTGGAATCTGATTTAAAGCGTTACTGTAACCTTCGTCTTGTAAAGACAAGCGGCCGGCGGGTTTAGAATAAGCAGAAAATATTTAACTTTCCTCTAAAACCATTCTACAACTAACCAAAAATGAAGAAGAATATTGTTTAGCATCTTCTGAATTCGATAGAATTTCAGGTTAAAATGTTACTGAATGTTTCTTCATGTAAAGTCTGGCAATCAGAGAGTTGGGGATATACAGAAAACATTTGTCCTCGGTTTAAAACCTTTGGACAACTCAATTCTTCTACAAATGAAGGATTGTATTTTGCATATTTTAAATTAATTGGAGTGTCCCTTGAAATATTTCTATGACCTTCTTCTAGTAAATACCGTTGGTTGGAGGGTTTTGAATATGCAGTAAGAAGTTGAGAATAAGTAGAAAATATTTATCTTTCCTCTAAAACCATTCTACAATTATTTTTCTTTCCAAAAATGAAGAAGAATGTTGTATAGCATTTTCAGAATTCGATGGAATTTCAGGTTAAAATATTGCTGTATGTTTCTTCAAGTAAAGTCTGGCAATCAAAGGTTTTGGGATATACAACAAACATTTGGTCTCGCTCTAAAACCTTTTGACAACTCAATTCTTCTACAAATGAAGAAGGATTGTATTTTGCATCTTTTAAATTAATTAGAGTATCCCTTGAAATATTTCTATGACCTTCTTCTAGTAAATACGGTTGGTTAGAGGGTTAGGAAGATGCAGAAAGAAGTTGGAGAATAAGCTGAAAATATTTATCTTTCCTCTAAAACCATTCTACAACTATTTTTATTCTTTCCAAAAAATGAAGAAGAATGTTGTTTAGCATCTTCTGAATTCGATGGAATTTCAGGTTAAAATGTTGCTTCAAGAAAAGTCTGGCGATCAAAGGATTTAGGATATACAACAAACATTTGGCATCGCTCTGAAACCTTTTGACAACTCAATTCTTCTACAAATGAAGAAGGATTGTATTTTGCATCTTTTAAATTAATTGGAGTATCCCTTGAAATATTTCTATGACTTTCTTCTAGTAAATACGGTTGGTTAGAGGGTTTGGAATATGCAGAAAGAAATTAATAAGAATAAGCAGAAAATATGTATCTTTCCTCTAAAGCCATTCTACAACTATTTTTTTTTTCTCCAAAAATGAAGAAGAATTTTGTTTAGCATCTTCTGAAATTCGATGCAATTACAGGTTGAAATGTTGCTGTATGTTTCTTCATGTAAAGTCTGGCAATCAGAGAGTTGGGGATATACAGAAAACATTTGTTCTCGCTCTAAAACCTTTGGACAACTCAATTCTTCTACAAATGAAGGATTGTATTTTGCATATTTTAAATTAATTGGAGTGTCCCTTGAAATATTTCTATGATTTTCTTCTAGTAAATACGGTTGGCTGGAGGGTTTGGAATGTGCAGAAAGAAGTTGAAAATAAGCAGAAAATATTTATCTTTCCTCTAAAACCATTCTACTAATTATTTACTAACTATTTTATTTTCTTTCCAAAAATGAAGAAGAATATTGTTTAGCATCTTCTGAATTCGATGGAATTTCAAGTTAAAATGTTGCTGTATGTTTCTTCATGTAAAGTCTGGGCGATCAAAGGGTTTGGGATATACAGAAAACGTTTGGCCTCGCTCTAAAACCTTTGGACAACTCAATTCTTGTACAAATGAAGAAGAATTGTATTTTGCATCTTTTAAATTAATTGGAGTATCCCTTGAAATATTTCTATGACCTTCTTCTAGTAAATACGGTTGGTTAGAGGGTTTGGAATATGCAGAAAGAAGTTGAGAATAAGCAGAAAATATTTATCTTTCCTCTAAAACCATTCTACAATAATTTTCTTTCCAAAAAATGAAGAAGAATGTTGTTTAGCATTTTCAGAATTCGATGGAATTTTAGGTTATAATGTTGCTGTATGTTTCTTCAAGTAAAGTCTGGCGATCAAAGGGTTGGGGATATACAAAAAAAACATTTGGCCTCGCTCTAAAACCTTTTGACAACTCAATTCTTCTACAAATGAAGAAGGATTGTATTTTGCATCTTTTAAATTAATTCAGGTGTCCCTTGAAATATTTCTATGACCTTCTTCTACTAAATACGGTTGGTTGGAGGGTTTGGAATATGTTAAAAGAATCTAGCTATACTCTAAAATCTTTGAACATATATAAGTGTGAACTCACCTCTTAGCAATCTACATATCTAGATTTCTTTGAACAACTGTTTTCTTCAAAAAATAAAGTAGAATGCTGTTTTCTATCATCAGAAATTATTGGAATTTCCCATAAAGCGTTCCTGTCTCTCTTTCTAAATTATTCGCCACAACATATACTTTCCTTACACAGTAGTTTTTTTTTCCGGGAAAGTTATCGTAATTTTCGACAATCTTAGTTAGAAAACCTGAAGACGTTTTCGGCAAAACAATACCTTCCTTATACCTCAGTGCTGTATTCTGCGTTGGTAGTACTGCACGGTATTGTAACACTGCCTTTCGTCATACTATGAACAATCATGTCTCGAAAAAAGTCAAAAGAGTAAAAATAACCAATCACATACTAGGTCATTTTTACTCTTTTATCTTTTTTCGTGACATGATTGTTCATAGTATGACGAAAGGCATTATTACAATACCGTACAGTACTACCAACGCTGAAACAGTTGTTTATTTGGTTGCATGGTAACAAAGACCGGTTTGTTACCATGTTGCAGTTTTTTTTACCAGACCGGTCTGAACTTATAAAGGCACCTTACACGGTCAATAATACTATCAATCCTAGTACTGTCAATATTTGCTTCAATTCTGCTTTATATTTATCAAGTAATCAATTATCCCGATAAAGATCAGTATTCTCTTCATTACATCATTAATATACATTAAACGATGAGTAATACTGGCAATATTTTAGAATAATGAACATATTAATTATTTTATCCTACAGTAATACTGTCACTATTCTAAAATATTGACAGTAATATTGATCGTGTAAGGTGCCTTATAGAATAGACCCTCTGGTTCCATTATGAATCTTTAGGCTACAGTCGCAGTTATAAATAATTTGCAAGATTATTTATCAATCTAGCTAATCTATTTTCTGATAAAACAGTAGAATTTTATAGCAAAATATTGTATGTAATTTTTAATTGAGAATTCAAATTGATTTATAATGTCTTCTCCTGCACTTGTTTGAAATTTTTGTAGAATATAATTTCAAACAAGTGCAGGAAAAGATATATAGGTGTGAATCCACCTCGTAGCAATCTACATATCTAGATTTCGATCTTATTAGATCTCATCAGTGTAGCTCAGCTAATGAGGATGAATTCACCATCATGTTTGTATATAACCACACGAGATATTGTGGGAATTCATCGTCACTATCTGAGCTACATTGATGAGATCTAATAAGATCGAAATCTAGATATGTAGATTGCTAAGAGGTGGATTCACATTTATATATGTTTTATAAGATTGGATTTGTGCTGATATCTTAAGCACTCTGTTGGAATATTATTCCATAGAGGGCACTACCCGGTGATCCTGATGGCATGAGTATGTTGACGATTATTACCATATTGGTGTGTATTGCTAATTGATGTGGTGCCGCCAGATGGCGTTTAACTTTCCTCCTAGGGGGTTAGTTGTATCATGTTTGCAGGAAAAGACTTTATAAATCAATTTGCGTCCTTAATTCAAAATTACATACAATATTTTGCTATAAAATTGTACTATTTTACCAGAAAATAGATAAGACACAACAAAATTTGCAATAGAAATTAGTTTAATATAATGTGATAGCCTCAATAAAGATTAAGTCTCGCTCACCCTCTCTACCTATTTACATAAAACCAGTTTTTATGTTTTAAGTTTAAGTCGCCATCATTACATCATACTAATGATGGCGACTTGAACTTAAAACATAAAAACTGGTTTTATGTAAATGGATAGAGAGGGTGTGCGAGACTTAATCTTTATTGAGGCTATCACATTATATTAAACTAATTTTTATTGCAAATTTTGTTGTGTCTTATCTATTTTCTGGTAAAATAGTAGAATTTTATAGCAAAATATTGTATATAATTTTGAATTAAGGATGCAAATTGATTTATAAAGTCTTTTCCTGCAAACATGATACAACTAACCCCCTAGATGGAAAGT
The DNA here is from genome assembly GCA_963942505.1 of Lordithon lunulatus. Lineage (NCBI taxonomy): Eukaryota > Metazoa > Arthropoda > Insecta > Coleoptera > Staphylinidae > Lordithon > Lordithon lunulatus. Next base: position 38,538,239 of record OZ012671.1, read on the forward strand.
TAAACGCCATCTGGCGGCACCGCATGAATTATCAATGCACACCCATATGGTAATAACCGTCAACTGGTTTTATCTAAATGGATAGAGAGGGTGAGCAAGAATCAATCTTTATTGAGGCTATCACATTGTATTAAACTAATTTTTATTGCAAATTTTCTTTGTTGTGTCTTTTACCTATTTTCTGGTAAAATAGTAAAATTTTATAGTAAAATATTGTATGTAATTTTTAATTGTCGCCATCACTAGTATGATGGTCGCCATCATTAGTATGTTGACCTCCATCATTAGTATGATGGTCTCCATCATTAGTATGATGGTCTCCATCATTAGTATGACGGTCGCCATCATTAGTATAATAAAAACTTATTTCATGTACTAGTATAATAATAATAAGCTTGTATGCTAATAATTGATTAATAATTGAATTTTATTCAAGAGCATAGAAAAAAAATAACATCTGCTTCTTGCTTATTTTTTCGTGTATGTTCGTGTACCTTCAATATTTACGCTATCTTAAGTGCCAAAATGCTTGCTAATTAGATAATTGGTGAGTGACAAACGGGGGACGCTCTCGAGTGGCCGAGCGATTGATTCCGAGCAGATACCCAGCGACCCACTGTTGCCCACTTAAAGCACAGCACTTTGCACGCGAACTGTTGAAAATTAAAGATTTATAGTTGAAGGGAAAAAACTAGATCGATATTTTACGACCGGGCGAACGCGTTTATTAAACGCAATAAAGCGAGAGTTACGACGCCCCAAATTCGCAGCTAGGCAATAAGAAATGGTAATTGCGCTATAGCAGTGTTGTGTTTTTTATTTTCTTTGGTCTCGCTAGAGAGAAGGGTGGGGGCGGAATTTAGCTGTTTTTGATATAAATTTTGTAATGGCAAATACGAGCCCAGCGTTTAGCAATGAAGCTTATATAAATTTAGTTTTCCCAGGGACGTCCTAAGATATTTGGTGCCCGTGGGCTACTAAAAAGTGTCAAAACTAGAAATAGGTAATAACTAATTACAACAGAAAATAAATTAAAATTCCCTCAAAAGGCTTGCACCCAGGACTATAGCCCCATTTACCCCTGCGGTTAGGGTTGACACGATTTTCCATGTTATAGGTAGTAGAAGCTTATAACATTGAAATATTGAATTAATAAATATTTGAACCCAGCTCAGTGGCCGAGTGGTTTAAGGCGTCGTCTGTCTTTATTTTCTTCTTCCGCGTATCCTCTCCACTAGGGTCGGAGACGGTCCGTGACGCAGTGGTCTAAGGCGATGGTCTGAAGCCATTGCGTACGCAAAGTTTGTGGTTCAAATCCACTGCTAGACAGGAAACTTTTTTACAATGGCTATCATTCGTGGATGTTGTATCAGGCAGAATAGGGCCGGGAAGGGCCGCAGTGCACACAGCCTAGGGGCGGGGGCTGTACTCATCGTAAAAAAATCCTATCCACTAAGCGCAATACGATCATTTCTTTTATTTTGTTTGTGTGGCATAGTTTTCAGACAGTCTTAATCCAGTATTTCGTCTTAAACTCCTCTATATGCACTATGTGTCTATTTCTTTAAGTTTCTCCTCAATCCTTAGTCTCCTCTGATTTGGATATCCAAGAGTCTTATTGGTGGTCTTCTAAGGGGTCTTGTTTTGTTGAGTTTTTGTACCAAGACTACCTACCATGCATTTGGTTAGGTTCTGGTAAATGTTAACGTTGTATCTCTTTGTTATTTCCGAGAATATCCGTAGAAGTCGTTACAAGTCTTTTGTTGCCATTAGCATAACGTTGTCCGCATAGCATAGGTCTTTGAAGGTCTGCTATCCCATGGGATATCCCGCTTTGAGCTTCTTCACTCTTGTTATTATGTTATCCATCATGATGTTAAATACATGCATGAATTTGGGCCATTGATATTGAAGTAAAACAATAAAATCAATTTTTATTGAATGTATAATCACCCTGCCGCTACTTTTATGACATTGTTTTTCTAGTAATATCCGGTTTACTAGGAAAGAATTACCATTTTACTACGAATAAAGATCTAAACAAATATTTATTACAATCATTACTTATTATTCGATTCCTTCCTTCTACCGTTTTAAAAAATTATTACACATAAATTCAAATTCAAATAAATCGTTTATACAACTTTCGCCTCTTATAACAATGTTAACATACCCATAAAAATGTCCTTTTAAGTCCTTCCGGTATCCCCCGTCGCCTCCCCCGACGCGTCATAATAATACGGCCGGCTTATCCCGCATCCCCTCAGCAATTTCGCAGGTGAAGCACGATGATACACCCCCCTTATATACACGACACTATAGTTTCGCAACTACACTGCTTACAGGGTGAATTAATGCACTCCCGGCCTGCTGCCCCCTGATAATCTTGAATAATAAGGGGTTGTGTGTATGCGTGTGCCATCGCTCGGCTCATTAATAATAATAATAATGATGTACCTGCCTAATAGCTAATTTTAATAAATCAATTTGTATTAATGTGATGAGCTGCTTGCGGGGTGGGGTGAGGGAGCTAGGACAAACCGCGAACGACAAGGAAACCGCGGTGTCCGCTTACTCGGAGGGCGCGCCACATTTTTTTATATACATCCTACTGGAAATTTAATATGCAGGAAGCCTGATGAAGACCTAATTAGATAGAATATAAAGATGCGAGAGGGGTATGGTGACAATATTAGGGGACAGATGGCTATTGTAAATTGTGAATTCAGTCGTTTCTGATATACATTTTGTTATGACAAAGATGAGTTAAGACTTTTATATTCAGGCAGTATATTTAGATTTTCCATATTATAATTAGTAGAAGCTTGTAACATTGACATATTACTTTAGTAACAGTTTGAATCGTTAATATATAATTTAGAGTGAGATAATTAGTGCCGTGTGCGCAGGGCCGGATTAATCTATTCGGGCCCTAGACTTTTTTGCCTCTCCGGCCCCACATAAAATATATATCAGAAACAGAAACATTAAAAAAAAATTCTATCTTAACCCGAGAGTGTTTCCGCTGTTAAAGGAAGAAGCTCAGAGGAGTATAATCTCCCAGTATATACGTTAACTAGAATTAGTGCCGTGTGCGCAGGGCCGGAGTAATCTATTCGGGGCCATAGAATTGTTTGCCTGTCGGGCCCCACATAAAATATATCAGAAACAGAAAAATTAAAAAAGCTTCTATCTTAATCCGAGGGATTTTTCGCTGGTAAAGGAAGAAGCTCAAATTAGTACAATCGCCCGGTATATACGTCAACTAGAATTAGTGCTGTGTGTGCGCAGGGCCGGATTAATCTATTCGAGGCCCTAGACTTTTTTCCCTGTCGGCTTCTATATTTATCAGAAACAGAAAAATTTAAACAAAACAACCTGAGGACTTTTTCGCTGGTAAAGGAAGAAGCTCAGATGAGTACAATCGCCCGGTATATACGTCAACTAGAATTAGTGCTGTGTGCGCAGGGCCGGATTAATCTATTCGAGGCCCTAGACTTTTTTCCCTGTCGGCTTCTATATTTATCAGAAACAGAAAAATTTAAACAAAACAACCTGAGGACTTTTTCGCTGGTAAAGGAAGAAGCTCAGATGAGTCCAATCGCCCGGTATATACGTCAACTAGAATTAGTGCTGTGTGCGCAGGGCCGGATTAATCTATTCGAGGCCCTAGACTTTTTTCCCTGTCGGCTTCTATATTTATCAGAAACAGAAAATTAAAAACAACAACTCGAGGGCTTTTTCGCTGGTAAAGGAAGAAGCTCAGATGAGTACAATCCTAGCCTAGGTATATACGTATCTCTAAAAAAACGACAACCCCAATTCTCGGTTCGAGACCACAAAAAAAAGTATAGGTATAAACTTTTATTTGTTTACATTTTCTTTCTTTCAAAGTGTGAGACCGGGCTCCTCAAAAACGCTATGCTATGATCCGGCCCTGCGTGTGCGGCTATGTGAGTGAAGAATCACCAGACGTTACAATATATAATTAATTTTCTCTCAAAAACCACCGGCCAGTGAAGTTTTAAAATTGCACCCTGCATGAATAGAGCGATTGAGGGACGTTCCCTATTATTTCAAATGTCTATATTTTACCGACTATTATTCAGAAAATTGAAACTAAAATGTGCTTGATGGTACTTTATTATGGTTATTTTGTTGTTATAGGTTACCCTCAGCCACAATACAGGTGGATGAAGGACGGCCAGTTTATAACTGAACTGTCGACGGAGTCCTTCTACAAGATTTTCCATACGAAACTGGACGATGAGGGCGGCTATAGATGCATCGCCACCAATAAAGTGGGCTCCATTATGAGCGAAGAGATCAAAGTGGAAGTTGCATGTAAGTGATCGTGATCGTTACTGTAGGTAGTTCCTATATCATATGTCTTATTGGCTAAGCAAAGGCGAGTGATAGAATTTCAAGAGCAGTAGCATCAACGGCATTGCTTTGGCAACCCCTTTTGTGCTACGCCTTGCCTCAGTGTTCAAGACGTTTTAATTTGCTTGTACAGTGTAATATGGCTGCACGGAGTGGGCAAGGCTATTGGGAGCGTGCAAGCAGCGGCAATCCCAACATAGTTACATAGATTATTGTATTGTATATTATTTATTTCCCTTCTTGTTGTTGCCTCACTCTGTCTTCGCCTTGTTATTTGATGGTTCGTCCCATCTCGGGCTACTGGTATAGAAGGTCTATGTGGTATTTGTTTATTATTTATTTCAGTTTATTGTTGAGTATTATATGTGTTTTTAGTTTTAAAGGAATATAATTCAGGAATATTTTTACCATCTCTAGAAATAAATATCTAAATTTTTCGAAAACAATAATTTAAAACTATCTGTATCCCTTATACTGAATTCTTTCGCAGATATGGGTGTATTCGAAAACAAAACCGAAATCACAGAAACAGTTGAGTCTGGCCAAGCAGTGGTATTCGATCTGCCGTACATTCAGTCATCTCCAGAGCCAGAAATAACGTGGCAACGCGACGGGCAGCCAATTTACTCGCAGAAATACGCCAAATCCACCACCAATCAGCTAGTGATTCTGTCGGCTGATGCTGACGACGAGAAACCATACCGCGCGCACGCCATGAACACCCATGAGGGCAAAGAAGAGAACAGCGCTGACATCCACCTAAAAGTGCTCGAAACGAACACAAACAATGAAATCGCGCCCGAAATCATAATAAAACCCAAAGACGTGGAGGTGGTCAAAGGAACCGGCTCTACAACGTTGGATTGCATTGCAAACGCACGTCCATTGCATGAGCTAGAAACCTTGTGGTTCAAAGATGGGATCGGTATCGAGAACTCTGGCGTGGAGCACATTTTTGATGGCTGGAAACGGAGCTTGACACTAATTGCGGTCAACTTAACGTATACTGGTGTGTACGAGTGTCGGGTGTCCTTAAAAACGGGTGGGTTCCCCACAGTAACTGCTAGAGCTACAGTGGCTGTACAAGAGAAGCCTAGAATTGTTAACAATGGACGGACTGAGACGCTTGGGGAGTACGCGTCGAGGATTAGTTTGCCTTGCGATGTTGTTGGCATACCTAAACCGAATGTTTCTTGGTATCGGAATAGTGTTAATATTGAGGAGTTGAGTGATAAGAGGTGAGCTACAAGAATGTTATAAACCTATTTGTAATTAGATCCTATACCACTTTATTTATGTATTCCGCCACTTCGTCGTGGTAAAGAAAAACAGGAGCTGCTTAATACTGGTAGCTGTTTACAGTTGTTTACAACATCGTTTGAACAGATTTAACACTCAAGCCCAAGATAAATATTAACGAAAATAATAATAATATTCAGATCTCCGAATATTAGCATGAAAATCTCTTTGACAGACATAGATTAACCCATTTACGGCCACTAATGCGTAAACGCATAACCCTCTAAAAGTTAAATCATTTTTTACAGATTTGGTTTAGGTAAAATTTAATCCACTTAAATTAAACAATTTTTTATAAGGAAAATAACATCAAATAAAAATTAAATATTTATATAATATTCAATATTACCCAGCTCAGTAACCGAGGAGTTAGAAGCGTCGGCCGTCTCGTACTGATCATTGGGGAGCCTGAATTCGATCCCCAGCGGGGAACGAATTTTCGCGAATCACCTTTCACGGGTTTTCATAAACGTATTCGCTCATTCGGGCAACTTGCCTTCCTGTACTAATAATGTAAAATACTATTTTCTACTATACTCTCTTATCTTACTAGATATACTATCGAGGAAGACAACTCGTTGGTCATCAAGCGGCTCACCATTCACGACATGGGCATGTTCCAGTGTTTCGCACGCAACGAGGCTGGCGAAACCTATATGTCCACGTGGCTCAAAGTGAAAAGTAAGTGCTCGTCCGCGGCAATTAGTTGCACTAACCCATTATTTAATCTCCATTCATTCCGTGTGAACGCAGACGAGTTGGGGAGCAGGAGACGTAGAAACGTGCGGTCGAACATTGTCCGCCTGAGAAACGCTAGCGATCGCCGCAATAGAAAACAGTTTCAGTTTGTTGCGCCCAGTAAGATATAACAGATTTTTTTTTTCGTTGTGATTAGTAGAGAGAAGAGAAGAGTGAGGTTGGTTTTTTATTAGCACCATAAACACTGGAGTTGAGTTTTATTACGGTTGTTTTTTTTATGCAATGCTTTATGCTTTCGTAATTTCACCAAATTAGATGATAAAGTGTGAATATGTTAAAAGGCCTATATATTTGAACTGATAATGAGCGATTCAAATTAGTGCACTATTAAAACCACAATCGGCGAATAGTGCACTAATTTGAATCGCTCATGTCTGATTTCTAATAATAATAAGCTTTATTGCCCAACAGAAACAAAATCCAATTACTGGACAACAATATGAAAGTATAAAATTTTCCAATAAATTAATAATACAATATCTTTCCATGTATCCAACTTTCTGGCGGGCACCGTATATCCAAATTTAAACAAAAAATCCAAAAACTACGTTATTGTCGCGAAAATCATTATTCATGCGTTTTCGGGGTCAAGGAATTTGTAAATTATCACAGTAATCTGATTTTATACAACCCAGGCTAAGTTTGGAGCATACACCAGCAGTAATGACGTACTATTTCACAGCTAAATCAAGCTAAATTTATGAATTGAATTGATTATTTGGATGAAATGTGATTTGATTCATTAATTTATATAATCAATAACCTTTTTATTTCTTTTACATACAAATGACGTTAAAAACACCAGCCATTTCAGCTTAGTTTTTTGAGTAGGGAGTTTATGAAAGAAGCTAAAATCGGGTGTAGCAAACAAAATAGAACAACTTGCAAGCATGCTAATAATACACACACAAACTAAGTAGAGGATTGTTAATGCCAATAAGGTTTATTATATATATATATATATATATATATATATATATATATATATATATATATATAATACACACACACAAAAACCACATACACAATTTTTTAATTTTGGTGCATGCGCCGCACGCATTTTAAATAAATTTCAGCACTATAATCTGATGTATTTATAATATAGTTGTGTTTTGTTTACAATAAATAATTTTCACAGCGTCCGTTCCCGTGATGGAAATGGGCCCACAAAACGCAACCGTCCTGGACGGCAAGGACGTGACGATCAACTGCCAGGCGGCCGGCGCCCCCACACCCAATATCACTTGGTTTTATAACGGTAAATAACCGGCCAGTATTTGTTCAGTTAGTTAATGAGTAATTGTAGTACTAAAATGGCATGTCCTTTCCTGTTTGGTTTTCGTTTTTCCGTTTGCAAAACTAATTGTGCATTGCAGAGCGCGATCCCGTAGAGTTAGCAGGCCGTTTTCAGGCGCTGGACAACGGCGACCTGCTGATTGCGGACGTGCGCGAGACCGATGCGGGCCTTTACAGTTGTGTTAGGGCCAACGAGGCGGGGCAGGTTGGTGGGGCGGCTTATATCAACGTGATGGGTAAGTAGAACATACTTTCGGACAGTACACAAAATAATGTCCTGCAAAATATAACGTTACTTGTTGTTATATTTTGAAAATCAGTTCAAGGAAGTTTCTCGTACTGTTATTATACTCAAGGCCGACTGTACATGACATTTTTTTCATTCATTATTTTAGTAATTTTCAACAACAAAAAGACAGAAAATAAGGGTTTTAAATTTTAAAATGTCTAAATACGAGGGTTGTACATAAAGTAGAGGCAACATAGATCGACGGTTTTTAAGATAATACACTTTCCTGGTGATTATATTGAAGGAGTGTAAAGCAATTTTACTTGATAGTAAAATATACATTGATTTCTATCTATGTTGCCACTACTTTATTTAGAACACTCGCATTTAGACATTTAAAACCCTATAATATACAATGATTTCTATCTATAGTATTACTACTTTATTTACAATCCTCGTATATAATAAATGCACCAGTCGGCGCTGCTAATTTTGTTTTTTTGTTTTCTTTTGTTTGTCGTGTGTTATACAGTTTTCTATTACTTCAAGTGTAAGGTTGGTAAACCTAACTTAATTCCTACATTTACATACATCTAATATTCGCTTGTTTTTTGTACATTTACGCAATCTACACTAGAGGTCGTCAACATTTTCAGTACTACGATACTTTTTTTTCAAAAAAATAACATGTATATATATATATATATATATATATATATATATATATATATATACGAGGCATATCCAGAAAGTAAGAGTACTGAATTTTTGTAGGTGTTAAATTTTTTTATTTAAACAAAAAAATTAAGTGAAACTTTAGTACATAATAAAAGCTATTTTTCGACATAGTCGCCATTCCTCTCTATGCAGGTGGTGTAGCGAGGTATCAATTTTTTGATGCCTTCCTCGAAGTAGTTTCCCGCCAACTCCTTCGTCCACTTCTCCAACTCCTCCTTTACCTCCTCGTCGGTTAAAAACCCTTTTCCACCCATGTGCAGCTTCAGGGAGGTAAAGAGATAGTAATCTGAAGGTGCTAGATCAGGGGAATGCGCGGGATGGTTCAGGACATCCCATTTAAACGAGGCGAGCAGTTCCTTCGTGGCGTTGGCCGTGTGTTGTCTGGCATTGTCGTGCAGCAGGCAGACTCCTTTTGTCAGCATGCCTCTCCTCTTGTTCTGAATCGCCCTCCGCAATTTTTTTAAGGTCTCACAGAATCTTGCAGAGTTGATGGTCTCCCCTTGAGGCAGATATTCGATTAAAATTATGCCTTGACAGTCCCAAAACACGGATGCCATGACTTTCTTGGCTGAAAATGTGATTTTGAACTTTTTGGCGGAGGGTGAAGAGGTGTGACGCCACTGTTGAGACTGTCTTTTGGTTTCGGGCGTGTGGTGTGCTACCCAAGTTTCATCTCCAGTTACGATGGAGCGGAGATATTCATCTCCATGGAGTTTCCAGCGCCTCAAAAACTCTTGCCCAGCCTCCACTCGATTCAACTTGTGCTGGTCTGTCAGTTATTTTGGGACCCACCTCGCGGACAGTTATCCGATATCCGAGGGTTTCTGTGATTGTTTCGTGTAGTAGATATCTGGAGATTTGCGGAAACATCGCAGAAAGTTCATCCACAGTCAATCTGCAATCGTCACGGAGCGCATTTTCAATTTTTTCCACAATTTCGTCAGTCACAATTGAAGGTCTTCCGCTCCTCTGATCATCATGCACAGACGTACGACCGTTTCTAAACTCGCGACACCACTTGTACACATTCGTGCGATTCATAGCTTTATCACCATATGCAGTTTTCACCTCATTATAAATCTCAAATGGAGGTTTTCCCTTCCAAACGAGATAACGGATGACGCCGCGTATTTCGCACTTGGCGGGAGATTGGATTGACATTATTCACGAAACTTGTTGTCGTGTCAACAGTTCTCAACGTACTGACCTCGAAAACCGGTCTCGGTGCAAAGGGGAGGAGTCAGGCTACACTGCCGTGTGGCCAACATGATGAAAATAAAATCCCTCCGACCGTGAGAGCCTCAGTACTCTTACTTTCTGGATATGCCTCGTATATATATATATATATATATATATATATATATATATATATATATATATATATATATATATATATATATCGGGCCCATTGCACCCGTCCCTATTTAAATAATATTGCGCCTGACGGAAGGTTAAAATTGAAAAGTTTCCTTTAAATTTCTGTTGTGCAATTTTAATTGCCGACCTCTAATTTACACACCTCTCACTTCACGAACACAATCACAAAACACACAAATCTTCACACTGGTCCTTACTAGTGTAAGGACACATGTTGTGAATTCAGTTTGTTAATTTGTGAATTTAATTTCAGTCCGCACTCAAATTATTCAGCCACCAGTGGAGACAAGGGTCCTCCTCGGCCACACCGCCACGCTACAATGCAAAGTATCTTCAGATGAAACCGTTCCCTATCAGCTGGATTGGTATCATAATAAGCAGTAAGTACAACTTGACTATTCGGTCAAAAAACGCACCCTTGATAACGTAAATGGAATACGAAATGTATATTGTATATATATATATATATATATATATATATATATATATATATATATATATATATATATTTATAGTACGTATTTTATTTCTTAACTTGGTGACATTTATTATATATTTTTTATTATTTATCCTACACTTATATATTTTTTCTCATTTCCTAGAATAATAAATACATCGACAAGTTCGCGCATCAATATCCAGGAGGACGGCACCCTGGAGATTCAGGCAGTGCGCGCCGCCGACGTGGGGCAGTACTCGTGCTCGGTGCGCTCCCCCGGGGGCAACGAGACGCGCTCTGCCAAACTCAGCGTCATCGAGCTGCCCTTTGCGCCCATTAACGTCAAAGCCGCTCGTTTGGATACCGCCACTCATCGCGCCGTCAACGTGTCGTGGACGCCCGGTTTCGACGGCAACAGCCCCGTCAAGCAGTACATCATACAGAAACGCGAAGTTCCCGAGCTGGGTAAGCCACAACGTTGCCACACCGCACCCCCAACCCTTTGCGATTTTGCTGGTGCTTACAACTAAAATTAACATTATATATACAACAAAAAATCCAATTTAATACGATATTTAAACTAATAATTTCGCATAAATATAGTTTTAAAAGTTTCATATGATAAATACTGAGTGATATATCTACATTTTCTATTAACGTACGGTTTTCTTCCAACTACTTCTGTTTTTATTAACTTGTTTTTTGCCATTCCATTACCTAGTTTTCACAAAAAAATCTCAATATAGTTTCAAAATTCGTCACTAATGAGAATTATAGACAATGAACAAATGTTAAAGTTGTTGGAGTTCAGGCCCCAGTTATCCCGCACATTCTACTGCAGCTACCTAGGATTATTGTCGCTTTCTGTGCAGTGTGGTTTATGTGTGAGTTCCATATCAGTTTTTGGCCAAAGATAACTCCTATCTATTTGGCCTTTGATGCAAATGGAATTTCCATTTAAGTATCAAGCGTTTTAGACCTGTTAGTACTTTTCTTTTTGTATAGTTGACTATTTTGTATAGTTGTTATTGGTTTTTAAATGGTTTATTGATAAGCCTTCCTCCTCGCACCATGTATCCACTATATTCAGGGCTCGTTGTTTGCGATTTGAGAATATTCCCGCGAATTGTCCTCTCACGGCGATCGCAATGTCGTCTACCTATCCTAGGCAGTGTTCTTCTGAATATAGCTTCTCAAGGAGATCGTCTACTAGGACTGCCAAAGGTAGCGGTTATAGTACTTCGCCTGCGAGCACTTCCAGTTCGTGTCTTTATGGTGCCCTCGCTGAGTGTGAATATGATGATCTTGTTCTCTAGGCTAGCTTGTACCCAATGGCATAATATTGTGGTATGTATTTCTTCCGTAGTGAGCCTGTGCCCATGCAGAAGTCCCTTCTTTATAGGGGTATTGCCCACTAGCTCGTCTTTAGTTCGTGTTTGGCCATTTGCAACCTTTTCAGAATTTTGGACTAGCCTCTCGCAGTATTGATCTGGTACAAATAAGGTGGTACAACTACAGGTTTCGGGACGTCCTCTCCCTTTCTGCGCTACCCCGTCGAAGGGCTATAGTGCTAGGACTTTGTCCTTTAGCCAATCCGCCGTTAGCTGGCCTTTCCTAGGGCCTCTTTGAATTAGGTTCTTGGCCGGGGCCATCTTTCATCTTTTTGGTGTGTTGTTTGTGGTAGAGCGGGGTGACACGTCGTCCTTTGGCGTCCAACTAATCCTTCTCTCTTTCTTGAGGCTGAAGTTACCCCGTTCTGTCGTTTGGTCGCTTTACTCTCAGTAGTCATCTAACGAGTTGACTGGCTCTCGCTCACCATATTACGCGGTATTGCTGGGTTCCACCAGGTAGAGGTGACAGTAGCGTTGGAATCCCCTCCATTCCTTCAGACTCCCAGTTCACCTCTGAGCAAACTACAGATCGAGATGTCAGTATTATTAGACCTCCGCTAGTGAGAATCAATGAGAGCTCTTACAACCCTGGCTACGTAGAGTGGCAAGTGAGTGGGAGACCCCCGAGTTACTTAGCCAGGGGTGAGTGGAGCAGGGAGGACAATGTATGCATGGCAAGAGCGATGTGTGGGTCAGACGAGAGAGGGAGGAAAGTGTGGATGGGTTTAGGGTACACCGCGTGTGTGCTGTGTAGTAAGGGAAGCGACACGTGGTGGCACCTTAGCGAAGAATGTGAGGGTGTGAAAGCAGAGTGGGTGGGAGACTGCAGAAAGCTGAATGAATGGTTATGCGAGGATGGGGAAGGCGTGAAAATCTGCAGGAGGCTGACGTGGGAGAGGAAAGTGGCAAGGGCAAAGGGAGCGGCGATAGATGGGGGTAATTAGTAATTTTTGGCGAAGTAGTACTTTTATTTATATTGTATTTTTATTTTTATTATTGTATATTTTTGTTGAGGTTTGTGATGTGGAGGGGCAGTGAGGGAAATGCCAATAAAGGTTCTTTTTTTTTTTAGTGAGAATCAATTCACACTATTTTAAGCTGAAATGTTATGTACCTCGCTAAGCACCAGCAAAATCGCACCGCATGAGCATGTAAATGTTGTAAATATCAATTTAATATATTTATTTGGTTTCTTGGGTTTTATTCTCTACCATTTGTTTTGTTGTTGTTTTTTTTTATTGTAAATAATTTTTATTTATAACATTATAATTTCGGCATGCTCCATTGCAACCGCGCCCCGCCCGAACGTTCTATGTGACGGTGTTTTTTGCACTACAAGGCAGTCCCCCCGATTTCAGGCCCCATCCCCGACCCGTTGCTCAACTGGGCCACCGAAATCAGCAACGTATCCGCCAGCCAACGTTGGATCCTGCTGACCAACCTTAAGGCCGCCGCCGCGTACCAGTTTCGTGTCAGCGCGGTCAACAGCGTCGGCGAGGGTAGTCCGTCGGAGCCCAGCAATGAAGTCATGCTGCCACAAGAAGGTAAGAAGTTTGAAGTAGTTGTAGTTTTGCTAAAAAAATATAATCTAAAATAAGATGCTTAATATTTGAAAATTAATTCATGACATGGGATGTTGATGTTGATGGGCCAGTGGTGTGCTGAGAATGTTTTATGGGGATTTATTAACTGAAAATTATTATTATAAAACGTTATTTCGTGTTTGCTGTCATTATTCTATAATACTAAATACTAGTAAACTATTTTTCTTGTTATCGTACTGTTTATTATAAATGATTCGGAAAAAGTGCCGGGACAGCACTTTATTTTTTGATTGCGTGAATATTTATATTCAAAAATGTGCAGTATTATAATCCCCGACTTTTAGGGATGTCATCTGGGGAGAACTACCACACGATTAAATCTAATAAAAGCTGTTGGGGGCTTACATTGTTAAAACCTATATTTATTTATTTCACTTACCAATAGAATATAAAATTCCAATTCCATTATCGGTACAATTTGCTTATAGAATAATATCAAATCATAGAAGACAAAAAAACGAAAACTTGAAGTGACTATAAAATAAGTTTGATTTCTAAGACCCCTGTACACACAGTAATTCTAAAGGGAAATGGTGTGAGCATCAGACGACTTTCTGAATTACAAGACAATTTTTTTTACATTTTCTACTTATTTAAAAATTTTGCAATTTTTTTTTTTTTAGAAAACTTGATTTTTTGACATTCTGACATTCTGAAATGTTTACATTTTTACATTTTTACATTTTTACATTTTTACATTTTTACATTTTTACATTTTTACATTTTTACATTTTTACATTTTTACATTTTTACATTTTTACATTTTTACATTTTTACATTTTTACATTTTTACATTTTTACATTTTTACATTTTTACATTTTTACATTTTTACATTTTTACATTTTTACATTTTTACATTTTTACATTTTTACATTTTAAATTTTTACATTCTTACATTCTTACATTCGTACATTCTTACATTCTTACATTCTTACATTCTTACATTCTTACATTCTTACATTCTTACATTCTTACATTCTTACATTCTTACATTCTTACATTCTTACATTCTTACATTCTTACATTTTTACATTTTAAATTTTTACATTCTTACATTCTTACATTCTTACATTCTTACATTCTTACATTCTTACATTCTTACATTCTTACATTCTTACATTCTTACATTTTTACATTTTTACATTTTTACAGTTTTACATTTTTACATTCTTACATTTTTACATTTTTACATTTTTACATTTTTACAGTTTTACATTTTTACATTTTTACATTTTTACATTTTTACATTTTTACATTTTTACATTTTTACATTTTTACATTTTTACATTTTTACATTTTTACATTTTTACATTTTTACATTTTTACATTTTTACATTTTTACATTTTTACATTTTTACATTTTTACATTTTTACATTTTTACATTTTTACATTTTTACATTTTTACATTTTTACATTTTTACAGTTTTACAGTTTTACATGTTTATATTTTTACACTTTCATTAATTGCCCGCCGGCACCGAAGATGTCGTACTTGTTAACTACGCCCTACGAAAATTTTGAGGTTTTTTTTATAGCCTATAACTTTTATAATGCATCGAATGCTGTTTGTTTTTAAATCGATTCAAATAACCTGCTATTTTTAATAGAGATACAATATTTTCTTCATTATATTAAAATATGAGAATTAGTAAATTAGAACGTTATATAAAATTTCAAGAAAATTGTCATTTTTCAATTTCGGAAATCGCAGTGGGACTTTTTCACAATAGATTTCTACCAAAAAATTATTCATACCACGTTAGGTCAGATAATGTGTACATGCGGAATTATTTAGTCAATTATAGAGTAACATTTTCCCAAAATATGGCATAATCTATTTGCAATAGAAGAACATTTTTAGAAATAATCGCAACTGTAAAATTAATACCATCAGCCGTGGATATTGGTTGCTAGGTAACATGGTGGTCGGCCATCATGGATTCATGGCTATTTGATATTTTAGAGATAAAGTTTTGTTCATCTCCAAAATATCAACCAGCCATGAGTCCATGATGGCCGACCGACATGTTACCTAGCAACCAAATCCAAGGATATTGATATTAATTTTACGGATTGCTTAGAATTTAAATAAGGTACCTTACACCAATAGCCGGCCACACACGTGCGGATTTTCCGGCGGATGGCATTCCATGAATCTGTCACATTATCCGCATTGAATAATTGGATGTATATGTCAGATTTCACTGACATATGAATTTAAATTTGGGTCGTGTCAGTGTAACGTTTCAAGTAACTGGTTTTGATATGAAGTTGCTGAGTGTGAGGGTCCCGCAGACTACAGACTAAAGTATCGGCCAACAGTTTAGTCGGATTGGGTTGCATCCTCGCATATTATGCAAATTAAATTGTTTGGTTGATGGTGGGTGCGCACACTGTCCAACACGCTGGGTCGATTGCTTACACATAGTTGTAATTGAAGCTGCACAGGGTTCAGCTTCTGTTCAGTGTTATTTCAAAATATTTCCGAGAGCTATTATTATTGTATAGGAGGAAAGGAAAATAATGGTAGATTTTTCTTCATATTTAAGGCTGAAAAGATTTTTTATATAATGCTGGTCTCTTTTCGATCTGTTCAATTGAAGTTTCTTTTACAGAAGTCAGTAGTTTTGTGGAATTTTTGTACAGTGCAATGTAATATTTAAAAAACTATACTTTATATATTGTACTGCATTTCGCATGTGGCTTAGTCTGTGCACTTGCATAAAGCGCCGGGCCGATTAAGCAGTCCACCGATAGTTGACCAACTTTAAAATGTATACGGAATCGAGTCTATCGGCCTACAATCCCTTAGTCTGACATATCCTTCAACTCTCTCACACTCGTTAAAAATGCAGCTGTTTAATTAATTTACTTTGGCAGCAATGCACATATAAAATCCGCTGTTAATCCGCTGATATTTTATGCATGCATAAAGGCAACGGATGTTAAAGGACCCAACAAAATTCCATAACAACCACAGTGTATGTGTAACCAGGGTGTAACTGCATCTGACACTATTGACAGCGCAGAAATACTAAATCAAACTGACGTCTAATACAAATATAGAGCTACAGATTTCCGGGTCGCCACAACTCTCTGTGGCCCTTAGACCTTTACGCCGAAACCCCACTAAATTTGTCATCACATAAAAAACGATTCCAGTCAGCAAATTTTGTTTTAGAAATATTTTAATTCTTACGTCAGTAGGCTTTCTGACATATACATTCATTCCACAACGGATAATGTGACAGATTCATGGAATGCCATCCGCCGGAAAATCCGCCGGAAAATCCGCACGTGTGTGGCCGGCTATTGACTAAAAAGTCACCATGGGAATGTAGTTACTTTAGATTCTATTGGAAACACTGAATAATTAAACAAAAGGTGCCATCAAAACTCCCTACCAACCCGACTAAGCCTGTCCACTATTTCAAACGACTTGAACTATGCAATACATTGTTTCTCATATTTTTTACTAATTAGACGTAAATTAACAAATGAAATTAATTGATTAATAGAAAATAACGGATAACATTTAGTGCAGAGTTCAAAGTCATTTGAAATCATGGACGGGTATTATTTTGGTTGGTAAGGGAAACTCGCCTACCTTACTAGGGGAAACGAATAATAGTGTAGTGCATAGTTCAAGTCGTTTGCAATAGTGGACGGGCATAGTCGGGTTGGTAGGGGCCACCCGCCCACCCCACCTTCGCTCGCATAGTTTTTTCAATGGATACAGACCTTTTATATTGTTTAAACTATTCCAAGAAGAGTTTTATCCCATGGAAAAAACATGCGAAGAAAGGTGGGGTGGGCGGGCGGCCCCTACCAACCAAACTATGCCCATCCATTATTTAAGACGACTTGAATCATGCATTACATTATTTTTCACATATAATTTTTTACCTAGTCTTCAATTAATAAATGACATTAATTTAATCATAGAAAATTACGGATAAATAGTGTAGTGCATAGTTCAAGCCATTTGAAATAGTGGACGGGCATAGTCAAGTTGGTAGGGGCCGCCCGCCCGCCCCACCTTTGTTCGCATTGTTATTTTCAATAGATACAAATGTATTATATTATTAAAACCATACCAGAGAGAGTGTTATCCAATGGAAAAACTATGCGAACAAAGGTGGGGTGGGCGGGCGGCCCCCACCAACCAATCTATGCCCGTCCACTATTTCAAGTGGCTTGAACTATACACTACACTATTTATCCCTAATTTTCTATGATTAAATTAATGTCATTTATTAATTGAAGACTAATTAAAAAATATATGTGGAAAATAATGTAATGCATAGTTCAAGCCATTTGAAATAGTGGACGGGCATAGTTTGGTTGTGGGGTCAATAACCATATTATTAAGAATACATGAGATTAAATTATTACCACGAAACAAGGAAATATAGACGCCAAGACTTTAGCAACATTCAAAATTTAATTGGTTTTTACCCTAGGGGCCCTCAATCAAATAATGATTGTGATTTACTCAGCTTAGTCATTCTCAATTATTTATTGTTGCTACCTTTTCTTTGCATTTTTGCAACAATTGAAAATCAAAATACCTCGGTAGATTACATATTCGTATCCATTGAAGAATAGTTGAAATTGCGAGAAATCGCCGGCCGGCCATACACGGTATACCGGAGAGATAAACCGGACGGTTTTTCTCTCCGATTTGCCTGCACAGTCCCTGGAGCCAGAGCCATACGCGTTGCGCTATACCGGAGAGGTACGCCTGCACAGGTAAACCGGAGCGTGTGTGTGGACAAGTTTCGGCAAACCTGCACAGGCGTAGTGACTTGTACAGGCGACCGGAGAAGAATCAAAATTCGATTCTTTCTACCCGAAGGCGAGTGCTTCATCGGCTTTACCGCCAAAACAGTGCACTTTTTATAACAATATTTTTTCGGAATTTTCTTTGGAATTAAAATACCTACAAAATGAGGCCAAACACGACTTTTTAGCATGAAATAAATGTTTCCAATTTTTTTTATTTCAAATTTTATTTCAATTCCTGTAATTTTTCCGGTTTAACTTGAAATAATCTCGACATTATTCCCGAAAGTACTATATACTATATTTTTATTACAAAACGACAAATATGTAGCCCAGTACTTTTTAACCTACTGTGTGTGTGTGTGCAAGTCAGTGTGCAGATATACCGGAGAGGAAAACCGACAGGTTTACCTCTCCGGTTTACCGGAACGTGTATAGCCGGCTGATTCTTCTCCGGTCGCCTGTACAGGTCACTAAGCCTGTGCAGTTTTACCCAACTTGTCCACACACACGCTCCGATTTACATGTACAGGTCTTTGCGCAGGTAAACCTCTCCGGTATACCGGAACGTGTATGGCCAACTTTATACAATCAACATATTTGTTTAACTCGCAACTAAACTCGCCGAAATAGTGCAGTTTCCGGTGACTAGCAGGTGATGTCTGGAAAAAACTTTCGCAAGTTCTTATAAGCAGACTTGCTGTGGCGTTTACATACGCGACAGAAGTGTACGAGAGCAACTCGCATGAAAATTTTCGTCAGTCTAATCGTAGCTTCAATTATTGTTCACTAAAAACACACGAGGGCTCCCGGATTTAAAATTCTATGCAGTAATATCGTGTGGCGAGGTGCGCGGAGTGCAGCGGGACCAACGGATTTTCAACATGATTTCGCATACTTGGACCATCCCATCCCTACTATAAGATTTTATACTCCAATCGCTGAAGCAATTGAGTGAACATTGCGTGCGCGCTTTCAAAAGCCCTGCCCACTCTATGCGTCTGTGTTACACTATACAAACAAATTTAAACTTTTGTATGCGGTTGCAGATACTGATGAGACTACTGAGACTGATTTCATTATTCTAAACGTACAATTATAGCGATAACACAAACAGAATACTGGGGCAACGCGTAGCCCAAAGGGGTTTCGTAAGCAATGACGTTAATACTACTGCCCTGTGTAAACCGGGTTCTTGACATTCACCCACCCGCCTTTGCTTTGCCAATAGTTAGCCATAGACGAACACTTTTGATAGCCTTTTTTTTTGTGGCGAACGCTCAGGAAAAATATGTTCGTTTATGGGTGCCCGCGCTCCAACAGGACCATCCGCGAGTCATCCCCGCAGGGATTTTTAAGCAAACCTGCTTAAATTTGCCCATATACGCACACTTTTATCCACCGGGCCTGGTAGAGTATTGCGGCATAATATTAAGCGATCACAATGATTCTTTGTACGGTCTGTCGACGTCTGGGTCCGCACAATTACAATTGTGAACTGAACAAGTAGTTGGCTTGGATCGCGATATTTAAAAAAAATGAAAATTCCGCGAACCAAGCCAAACCCGCAGATAACTCGTTTGGTTTACCCGTAAACGAACGGATTTGATCGCGACGAATTTCCTTAAGGTCGTTTTAGACAAGACAATTTCTTGACTCAAAAGTTAGTCTAGATGCGAGACAATCTAAATTGTCTCGTATCATACAGCAAATTATTTGAAATATTGAATTGGATGGTAGATCGAATGGAAAAATATGACGCGTTCTATTTGTCACGGACAAATTGTATGGGAGGAAGATATATGAATTCATTTCTTGCACAAATTTTGAGCTAAGAGATTGTCTTGTTTAAAACGACCTTTAGTCAAGATGCCAGACAATCTAAATTGTCTCGTTTCATACAGCAAATTATTTGAAATATTGAATTGGATGGTAGATCGAATGGAAAAATATAACGCGTTCTATTTGTCAAGGACAAATTGTATGGGAGGAGGATATATGAATTTATTGCTTGAACAACTTTTGAGCTAAGAAATTGTCTTGTATAAAACGACCTTTACGTTTTGCTCTTCCGTCTATGGTCGTAAAAGTGGTCACCACCAGTAAATCCAATGGTTTTCCCGTGGCGATTAAATCGAGGGAGCAAAAGTGTCCGTCTATGGTCACCTAATATGAAGAGCGTTTCGGAAAATCCTTTTTTATTACTCAAATGCTTCGTCGCGCTAGGTATAATTAGTACGCGGCGCTACATGTCATCCTTTACTTGTCTATAGTTTCGATTAATGTCGCAAATTTTCATCAAGACTTGAATTTTATAGTGCTGTGACTTGAATATTGTCATGGACGGAACACGTGGACTACCAAAATACGAGGCGTGTTTGTACTTATTTTATACCAAATGTAAACGCTGTAGCTCTAGGCTTCTCTGTTAATAGCTGCAGAGGATATTGAAGAGTAAAACTAATCACTTATGTTGAGGTAATATATTTTAGCGTCTACACAGACCGACGTGTTTAGCAAGACTGTCCCACTAAGGGACGTTTTAGGGGGTTTACATATGCATATAGTTAAGAAGTCTTTTTAGGGTAGTAAATCAAATATACAAAATATGATGAAATATGCCGCAACAGGGCGTGATCGCGTATTATACCAATTTACATTTCAATGCATGTTTTCTATCAATATAATGATCTTCAGCTAATAACAATACAATATGAAACCCATTAAAGCCTTCTTCAGCACACCACTGGTCATAGCTAAAGGGTAACATGCATATTTTCATTTTTAATCATGCAGCAATTCGAGTAATCCCATAAACAAACAATTAGTATTTATGTATATATCAGATTAATCTAAAAAAATTAAATATTTAAAGATATTACAAAAAAAAACTTTTGTTTTTACATTACATTATGCAGGTTTATTCGTTGAATCTATCTATTAAATATTTTTCTATGTATGATAATTCATAAAAATTTAAAACTGATTCATATAAAATTGTAGTTTTAAATTTTGGGCCATACTGTAAAACATGGAAAATATTTAATATGAATGATCCTCTATATATAAAATATATAAATATAAAACATCCCTTTTATTTGTGTGTTATCCACTAAATAATGTACGCGCCCATTAAACCAAACGACTTAATGTTAAACCAGTAAATTGTTTTGACTTTTCTACCAACACGCAGGCAGCTTAACGAATTTTGTATTTAAAGGTTGGCCGATATTTACAATTCATCCATTTTGACTTTTTCAAACTAGTGCCCTATGTTGATCCCGCTCCAGCTCCAGCCTCCCCCCAGCCTGTTGCCCCATTTGTGTGTCTGTGTACCGTTTGCGGGGTTGTAAATTGTAACGCACAACCGCATGGCTCTGTACAGCATTTGCATTGTGGAATGTCCTGAATTTGTATCCTTTTAACCTAGTGGTGGCGTGACTATAATTATGAAAACTTGAGTTTATATAAATGTAGGATAATTAGTAAAGATCAACAATATCAAATAAAACTATTGATCGTCGGATCAAACAACGTGACATAGGTTTACCATGGAGAAGTTCAAAATAGCTACCGACTATATTGTCGAAAAATCTTACGTCCGGTTTCTCCAACGAATCTTAAAGCTCGTGTAAAGGTCGTTTTAGACAAGACAATTTCTTAGCTCAAAAGTTGTTCAAGAAATGAATTCATATATCCTCCTCCCATCCAATTTTTCCTTGACAAATAGAACGCGTTATATCTTTCCATTCGATCTACCATCCAATTCAATATTTCAAATAATTTGCTGTGTGATACGAGACAATTTAGATTGTCTCGCATCTTGACTAACTTTTGAGTCAAGAAACTGTCTGTCTAAAACGACCTTATTGGTCAATATATTAATTAATTGTTTGGGCAATTTTTGATTCAAGAAATTGTCCTGCCTAAAATGACCTTAAGAGATAAATTCTAGAAAATTTAAATTACAAAATGTAACAAGTTTTCATATATACTAGTTATGCCACTGTTTTTAATCTTTTATCTATATGTGGCATGCACTATATAAATGTCGCAACCATCCACCACCCTCACAAATATAATACACACCTATTTTTGGCATAGCTCCTTCCGGCCCACCTGTTGGCTTTGTGGGTTCCGCGCGTAGCTCAGCGGAAATCATAACGCAGTGGCAACCACCCCTCGAGGAGCACCGCAACGGGCAAATCCTAGGCTACATAATCCGCTACCGCCTGTTCGGCTACAACCGCAGTCCCTGGACGATACGAAATATTACAAACGAAGCACAAAGGAATTACCTGATACAGGATTTAATCACATGGAAAGACTACGTTGTGCAAATCGCGGCTTATAACAACAAAGGCATCGGTAAATACACAGATGGCTCGAAAATTAAAACCAAAGAAGGTGTCCCGGAAGCGCCGCCGGTTGTGGAAAAAGTCGACGCGCTCAACTCAACCGCCGTAGAGATTTGGTGGAAGCCACCAGACCCACAAAAAATCAACGGAATCAACCAAGGCTACAAAATTCAAGCGTGGCACTGGGACGAAACCCGCGGTAACATCGAATCCAAAGTAATGACAGTACACCCAAACCTTCTAGACCCTTTAGCCAAACAAATGGCAATCATGAATCACCTAGAAAAATACACAGAATACAACATAACAGTCCTCTGCTTTACGGACCCCGGCGATGGCGAAATAAGCGATTACGTACCCGTTAAAACAATGGAGGATGTACCTGATGAAATATCAAACCTACAATTCGATGAAGTAAGCGATCGCGCCGTTAAAGTCCTTTGGGCACCACCCAAACACATCAACGGCATCCTAACAGGCTACCAAATTAAATACCAAGTCAAAGACAACCCGGACAGTATGCGCTACAAAAATCTAACATCCGATACAACCAGCCTGAAAATTTTCGAACTTCAAGCCACAACGCATTACCGATTTGAAGTAACTGCTTGGACGGCAACAGGAGCAGGTCCGGCTAAGATCGCTATCATACAATCAGGTGTGGAACCGGTACTACCAAGCCCACCTTCAAAACTGGCACTATCCAACATTGAAGCGTTTTCGGTGGTGCTACAATTCACGCCTGGATTTGATGGTAACTCATCTATAACAAAATGGACGGTTGAGGCACAAACCGCTCGTAACGCCACATGGTTTGAGGTGTTTCATAAAACTGATCCCGATGCCACTACATTAACCGTTACTAACTTAACACCATTCTCTGTATATCGATTAAGACTCATTGCAAATAATGTTGTTGGTGCCAGCCGTGCTAGTGAGCCCAGCAAAGAGTTCCAAACGATACAAGCACCACCATCACACCCACCCAAAAATGTGACAGTACGCGCGATGAGTGCTACTGAATTGAGGGTGCGTTGGATACCGTTGCAACAGATAGAATGGTATGGAAATGCACGCGGGTATAATATTACGTATGTTGAGTTGGGCTCGGCGAGGACTAAAATCGAACTAATTGAGGATCCTACGGCGAATTCGCATATTATTGGGCAGCTGGAGGAGTATGCGCTTTATGAAATTACGATGCAGGCGTATAATGATGTTGGGGCTAGTACTGCTAGTCAGAGGGCGTTGGAAAGAACTAGAGAATCAGGTAAGACTTACATAAATTTGACATACACTAATTGTATTGTTGCCAATCTAACTATGTGGTATTCAATTTTAACCATACGAAAAGGAAAGTTTTATATAAAATATATTAGTGGTATAAAACATAAAAGTTTCCTTTTCCTATATTCACTGTTTATACGAGGGTTGTTAATAAAATAGTGGCTACATAGAAAGCAATTTATATTGAACTTGTATGTCGAAGGGATGTTTCACAATGGGCCCATTTTGAGGCCTCCAGCCAACTATCCGAACTATCCAGAACCCTTACATAGCTTTTGAACCTATTTGGCTTGCCAACTATTCAAACTGCATGTCAAATTACATTACATTGTCCACACATCTTTTTTAAAGGTAATAAACTATGCTGGTGATTATATTAAAGATATGCAATGCAATATTCCTTGTAAGTTGGAATATAAATTAATTTCTATCTGCTGTAACTATTTTATTTACAACCCTCATATTTCGTGTTTAAATTTGGCAATGTATTTTTGCCACTTATGTTGATGCATAAAATCATGCCATAGTGCCTTCATTCGGTCCTCTAAACGTGGAGGCAAATGCCACGTCATCAACAACAATCGTCGTTCGTTGGGGTGATGTACCAAAGGAGCATCAAAATGGTCAAATTGAGGGTTTTAAGGTGTACTATGGTGCGGATACTAGATCGCTAGTGCAATACAAGTTGATTCCGAATAATTCAACGTTCACTACCACCCTGACAGAACTCCGCAAGTTTGTGCTATACCACATTCAAGTCCTAGCGTACACACGATTGGGTGATGGAAAACCTAGTACGCCCCCCGTTAGAGTACAAACATATGAAGATGGTAAGTTAATTTAGCTAAAATTTACTTGCAATATGCATTGCAATTATATTTTTTTATAGTTCCGGGAGCTCCTTCGAACGTATCTTTTCCGGACGTCTCGTTCACTTCAGCGCGCATTATTTGGGACGTTCCAGAGGAGCCCAATGGAGAAATTCTCGCGTACAAAGTGACATACCAAATAAACGACACGCATGTGGCTAACAAATACTCCAAGGAGTTTCCACCGTCTGATAGAACTTTTCGAGCGACGAAACTCGAACAGGAGAAATATTACATATTCTCCGTAACCGCGCAGACTAGATTGGGTTGGGGCAAAACTGCGCATGTGCTTGTTTTTACCACAAACAATCGAGAGATACCGCAGCCACCTTCGAAACCTCAAATAAGTCACAGCCAGATACAGAGTAAACAGATTACATTCAGCTGGACGCCCGGAAGAGATGGATTTGCTCCATTAAGGTGATTATATTGAATATAACCAACATAATTTAATAGATTAATTTCACTAGTTCTACGATTGATGAAGTAGGGTATCCGATAATTTGACTTCTATTAGAACTAGGTCCTATCACTAGTTAGGTAATTGATTCTTCTTCCTTCGGCTCTACAACTCTTTGTAGCTTTTCGCCTCTTCTATGATTTTATTCCATTTGTCTCTATTTTCAACAGTTCTACTCGAATTCAGTACACAACATTACTTTTAAGTCATCTGTCTTTTTACGTTTAAAGGGGTCTTCCTTTCGGCCTACTTGTGGTAGGTTTCCATTCTGTGATTAGTAAGAAAACTTCTCACAGAATCGCAACCTACTACAAGTAAGCCGAGATAAAGACTCGTTATAAAGTAGAAAGACGGAAAGGATAGAAGCGGACAGGAATAGAAATTCCTGTCCGCTTCCGTTCTTTTGACCGAGACACCTTATTATCTGTGATTTTATATCACAATGTTGTTGCTAAGAGGTAGAGAAGTTTCTAACTAATCACAGATGGAAACCTACCACAAGTAAGCCGAGAGGAAGACTCTTAAAAAATAGAAAGGCGGAAAGGATAGAAGCGGACAGGATTAGAAATTCCTGTCCGTTTCCGTTCTTTTGTCCGAGACACCTTATTCTCTGTGATATTATGTGTTTCACAATCTTTAGCTTCGACTTGTGACTCGTATGTAGTTTTCATAGTAAGCTCTGTTTTTTATTATCCTTCTTTTATTTCGTAATTATTTTCATTTAGTAGAAATCCCAGATACGAGAAGTTTTCTACTCTTTTAAAGTCCTAATTATGTACTAATCTAGTAGTTACTTTATTTGCTACAATTCTGTAGTTATCTCAGGTCCTTCTGATAACTACAAGGTCGATAACCAAATAAACCGTTTCTTTTAGATATTACATTGTTCAAAAAATGGAGAACAACAGCCCGTGGCAATCTTTGCCGGAACGAGTTGATCCGCAACTCACCTCTTACACAGCGTCCGACCTGAAACCATTCAGCTCGTACAGATTCCGCATCCAAGCTACGAACGATATAGGGCCGAGCAGTTTCAGTCCCGAATCCATTGAAGTGAGAACGTATCCAGCGTCGCCCAGTAAAGGCGTTTCAGGTTTGAAAGTTGTACCTATTACAACTACCAGCGTGGAGGTCTACTGGGACTCTATTGAAGAGCAATTTTGGAGTGGGGATGTTAGCACGGGTGGGTACCGGGTGATATTCCAACCCGTCTCTGACTTCCCCACGGCGTTGCAAGCCACACCCAAGGAGGAAGTGATGGGAATTAATGTGAGTATCCTGAAAAAGTTATTATGGTATCGTAAATATTTAAATAAACACGCAAAAATAGTGTCGCAACCCAGCTTAGTAGCAGAGTGGTTAGAGGCGAGCATTGGAGAGTTCTAACACCGACGGCAATATTGACAGCAATACAATATTTGTTTTAGAAAAAGAAAATGGTTTTAAGTGAACTCCTGCAAGATCGCAACTATGAAATTGTGGTGGTTCCCTTCAACTCACAAGGAGAAGGCCCTGCTAGTCCTCCAGTTACGGTTTATGTGGGCGAAGCAGTGCCCACTGGAGAGCCGCGGGCGTTGGATGGCGAAGCTGTATCAGCTACAGAGGTGCGTTTACGGTGGAAACCGCCTCAGCAACAAATGCAGAATGGGGAATTACTTGGATACAAGGTAAGTGACATTAATAACAAGGAACACATTTTCTCTTGTTACCGTGTTGAAGCGCATAGCCTAGTGGTAAAACGTCAGAATTGCGTGTAGCAGACCCGAAATCAAATTTTGGCGTATATCCTTTTTTAATATTATCCTTAGGACGCAAACAATCTGCACTCAGATGATAGTGCAGGGGGAAATCTCTCCCCTACACTGACCGCATGGGGCTTTTACCCACTAAAAATACGCTCCTTCCACCCGTCCTCAGCCGGTACAAGCCGTCGCCTTATTTAATATTGAGGTGTTGTGTGTGGCTCTATTTTTGTTTTCAAAAACCTCTCTCTGGTGTGTGTTCTTTTACTAAAAAAATTATGATTATTACAGATTTTCTATTTGGTGACGAGTTCGCCCCAAGAGCTCGACAAAGACAAGAAGCTAGAAGAAGAAATAGAAGTGGTTCCAGCCACAGCAACCGGGCACAGTTTGGTCTTCTTGGACAAGTACACGCAATACCGTATA
The DNA here is from genome assembly GCA_963942505.1 of Lordithon lunulatus. Classification (NCBI taxonomy): domain Eukaryota; kingdom Metazoa; phylum Arthropoda; class Insecta; order Coleoptera; family Staphylinidae; genus Lordithon; species Lordithon lunulatus. Next base: position 38,565,683 of record OZ012671.1, read on the forward strand.
CAAATTCTAGCCTTCAACCCAGCTGGCGACGGGCCTAGATCGCAAGCAATTACCGTGAAGACATTGCAAGGCCTTCCCGGGCCGCCGATTAACTTGAAATTCTCCGAAATTACTATGAATAGTCTGCAAGTCTCCTGGGATCCGCCTAAAAAGAGAAACGGGGATATCATCGGGTATATAGTGACGTATGAAACGACCGAACAAAACGAGAGTAAGTGAACAATCTTACACAAATCTGTAGTTAATTTTTAATATCTGCAACCACAACTAATACGCCTATAATGTTCTTCATTATAGTCATATGATGTGGAATAAAGTTATTTTATTCCACTATTAAAAAGAAACCTTTATTTGGCATAACCATATACGAAACTAAAAAAATAAAAACTCACCCAGCTCAGTGGCCGAGTGGTTAGAGGCGTCGTCCGTCTCGTACTGAGCATTGGGGAGCCTGAGTTCGAGCGAATTTTCGCGAATCACAGTTTTTCAGAGGTTTTCTGTGAAGTTAAGGTAAATACCGGGTGATTAAACTCCTCTGAGCTTCTCCCTTAACCTGCGAAAAAGCCTCACGGCTGATAGCCCTATAAAGATAGAAGTTTTTTTTATAATAAAAACTCAACATAATTATAAATAATATAACTCAACATAATATTATTGAATAGTACAAGATAATCCTCAAACTTGACCCCTCCTTCCATTATTACCTCTATCTTGTCCGCTTAAAAAAATATAAAATAAAAAGTTATGACCAAAAAACGAAAATGTCGATTATTTCTATCTATTGACATTAATTTTTCTCCACTTTTTTCCTTTCATTTCACATACATTCTCAAAATCTCTCTTGGGATGGTTAGTCCATTCTCTCCAAGTCACATTTCCTATATCTCCTTCCACCATATGGCCACTACTTCCTACACTCCTCATCAAACCAGCTAACACTCTGGCTGCTGTATTTCTGTCTTATATTATTATTATTTACATCTTCTTTTACAAGAATAATATTGTTTACAAATTAAAAGTTCAATCCTTAAATACTTGCAATCAGAAAATTTTGTTAGAAACAAAAAAATAGTTAACTCTTTTGTCTTACAACTCAATGGTGTGAGTGTTAGAGCCATATATGTGATATCAATTGGCCATAATGTTGCGAATTTTAATTTAACATTAAGTTTGATCGGAACTGTTGATATTAATTTCTTCTATTTTATTTCAGAATTTAGCAAACAAGTCAAACAAAAAGTATCAACGACGTTCCTAAATGTGCTCTCGCTGGAAGAGGAAGTGACGTACACGTTCACGGTGAAAGCGCAAACATTGGACTATGGTCCTGCAGTGACGAGCAACGTGACTACTGGCCCTCAAGAGGGGTCACCAGGCACGCCGAAGGAACTGACTCTTATAAAAACGTTGTCCAGTGTTGAGCTCCATTGGCTGAACGGTCCTACCGGCAAAGGGCCGATACTCGGGTACTATATTGAATGCAGAAAAAAAGGTGATTATAGTTTTATATCTGAATGAAATATAGTATCAAAATATTGTCGCGGAACGGGATGTTGGGGGGGTTCACAAAGGTAAGGGTAGCATTGCGAAAGGGTACTGCGCAAGGCTACCCTTACTTGAGGCTGCAGGGCCTTTCCTAGGTAGTCGGCCGCCCGCGTGCAAACATAATTTGGCCGCCCACATGCTGTACTTTAAAAATGTATGATTACCATTATATAGGATACTAGGTCTAATCTGTCGTCACTGCTAGTTGTAACGTCGACGTCCGCCGTCCTCTGCGTAGAAACGGTGGGCTGTGACCCTCTAGCGAAATGCACGGCATGCAAGAAGGCACGGGTATTTCCTAACCCGAGTTTGTAGGTCGCATCTTATTAAATCAGCGGGCGGCTTCTATAGTCCATTGTTCGCATTGGGCTGGGCTATTGGGAGCGTGTCAATCAATTGCTTCTTGGATTCGAGTATAGTGTCTCAATAGATCAGAATCCCGATGTATCCGTAGTCATATTTGTTACATTAGTAACTAGGGGGCAATATGTGCGGATTTAATAACTTAATACTGTTTTTATTATCTCACTAGTACAGTATTAGTATTTTTTCCAGATGACAGTCGTTGGCACACAGTGACACGCACAACCAACGGTCCCCTACAAGACTTCACGGTCTCCTATCAGAGCCTACTGCCGTCGACATCGTACAATTTCCGTGTGATCCCGTACAATCGCTACGGCATCAGCTACCCCGCGTACTCCGACGACGCTGTTCTGACGCCCTCAAAACTCTACTTGGAGTATGGTTACTTGCAACACAAACCTTTTTACCGACAGACTTGGTTTATGGTGGCCCTGGCCGCTATTTCCATCATTATTATCATCACCGTCATCGCCATCCTCTGCGTGAAAAGCAAGAGTTATAAATACAAGCGTAAGTTATTTTTGCATGGACACTTTTCATTTGTAGCCATATAACCCGGCTAAATTTGGTCGCTATCTGTTTTCCCGGAACATAGACAGACATACATTTTCATCTACTATTGTCATGATAACAATTTCTTCCTTATACAGCAATAGTCGGAAAGTAATAAAACACAAATAGTGTGATTCTGCGAGTGCAAATGAGTATCTGTTGATTGAACATATTGTTTACCATTATGTTCTCAGAGGAAGCACAGAAAACTCTTGAAGAATCCATGGCGATGTCGATGGATGACCGACAAGAGCTCGCGATGGAGCTCTATCGGTCGCGCCACGGCGGCGGCAACCTGAGCGCGATCGGCACGATGAGCAAGCGCGGCACGCTCGCCCGCAAGCCAGCTCACCCGCCACCCGCGCTCGGCAAGTCGCCGCCGCGTCCCTCCCCCGCTTCCGTAGCCTACCACTCCGACGAGGAGAGCCTCAAGGGCTACGACGAGAACCCCGATGACAGCAGCGTCACCGAGAAACCCTCCGAGATGAGCTCCTCCGACTCGCAGGTAAGCCACACCTTCACACATACACCTACTAACTCTAGCCAAGCAAAAGCAAACCGCACGCGTTTGTTTCCGACGGCCACAAAAAATCCCAGCGCCGGGTTTTCTTTCGGTTGCTCTCGATTTTTCAAATGTTGACTGAGATATGTTGTGTTGTTTGTTTTCCAGGTGAAACAAAAAGAAATTATTATAGAAATTGTGACAGGTACTTACCAATTAACTATTCTCTCTCTCTATCTCTTAACAAACGCTTCTTCTCTTTTATTTTCCATTTAAAACTGCAGATGTAAATTTTAAAAAATAATGGCTGACTCGATTTACCAAAGAAATTGTTAATAGGCGACTTTTAAAGCGAACAAATTGTTTAGATCACGCAGATATAGCACGGTTCAATTTTTAGTTGTCCATTTTATAATTTGAGCATGGAGTAGGCGGCCGTACACAAACACGCATCATCAAAGTTTTAGCTACTAGGATTCTCCGATATTTGCGGTAACTAAAACTAACTAATAGCTTGGGGCGGTCCGTGGCGCAGTAGTATAAGGCGATGGTCTGAAGCCACTTCGTACGGAACGTTGGTGGTTCGAATCCACCGTTAGCCGGGAAATTTTGCCACACAGAATTTACCCGGCTAGCATATCATGGATGTTGTATGAGGCACAATAGGTCCGTGAAGGGTCGCAGTGCTCACAGCCCAGGGGCTGGGGCTATATTCACCGTAAACAAAAAAAAAACTAATAACTTTCCCGATGACGAATCAAACACGCAGGCAAGAGCATGATTCCTATATTTCCGTCCCACCATTATCTCTTCGCATCCCCAACCACCTTACATGATTTCTAGACCCACATCTGCAATCAAACCAAGAACCTAGATATTTAAAACACCCTTCACTCATCGTTGCACCCTTCCATTTCAACGCTTCCACTCTACCCATCCTCGTCCTACTTTTAAACAGGATCAATCTGGTTTTCTCCATATTCACAACTAACTAACAGAATATGCCAAAACAAATGTCAAACACTTTGAATAGCGCTAGCAAATTGAACCCATAAGTATTCGTTGTTATAGCAACAATAAATACATTTTTCAGGGAATGTAGTTACTTTAAATTGTCTCTATTGCAAACATTGAATAATTAAACAAAATGTGATGACACCTTTTGTTTAATTATTCAGTGTTTACAATGGAGAGAATCGAAGGTAACTACATTCCCTAGATAATGTATTTATTGTTGCTATAACAATGAATACTTTAGATTATAGATTTATGGAACGTCACTGAATACGGGAGATAATAAGTTACAAATAAATCAATATAAATACTTCAATATTATAGAAACAGACAACAATATTAATCACTTTTAGTCACTATAGAGTGACCTCACAATACTATTTGTGTGTATAATAAATAATAAAAATTAATTCGCTTATACTTTGAATTAGCAATAATAGATGGCGCAACAGTTTATAGTAAATTCTATATCGTGAGGATTAATCAGAGCATTTTTTGTTCATTACGAATGGTTTTTTTTTTAAATATATCTTGTGTGTGTGTGTGTGTGTACGTCCGTCTACTATTAAATAGCCTACGAGTAGACAATGTACAAATCATCGACCGCACGCTGTAATAGAAACCGTTGTGTTGTCATTCCGTCTAATTTTTGTTTCAACAGGGCTCTGAGAGCGAAAACGAAAGCGTCCGCTCGGATCCGCACTCGTTCGTGAACCATTACGCGAACGTGAACGACTCCTTGAGACAATCCTGGAAGCGCCAGAAGCCGGTGCGGAACTACTCGAGCTATACGGACTCTGAGCCGGAGGGCAGTGCCGTCGTCAGCCTCAACGGCGGCCAAATTATCCTGAACAATATGGCGCGATCGCGGGCGCCCCTGCCGGGCTTCTCGTCGTTCGTGTAGTAGTAGCTGTAGGTAATTATTGCTAGCAATTTATTAGATGTTTAATGGGATTTGTTGAGTGGTGGAGCGGTGCTTACACGACTATTGAATCACTGCCGAATAAAATTATTTGCGAAATTGTGTAAGCGCCGCTGGCGTGTGTGTGTGTGTATGAGTTGATGTGCAAGGTTTTGCGAAAGGGCGCCCCTAAGAAGATTTATTGTAGTATTTACATTTGCAATTGCTTCAGCATTTTTTATTGAATTGTATATGTACTATTACTACAATATTTCTTCTCAATTAAGAGTTCCACAGATCGAGGCGGTATTGTGATATATTTAGACAAAGGTTAAAAGGTAGATCTAATACGTCACTTTTGATAACTGACACATAATGCGACGTTGCCATACAGGTACATGAGGCTATGAAATAGAAAGTTAGTAACTATCTATGCAACATCTAACAATATAGGCCCTCTCCGTTTGGCTACTACTAGTGACTAGTAGTCACACATGCTGACATCACGCTCATACTAATAGTACAGAGTGACGTCAGCACGTGTCTAGTCACTAGTAGTAGCCAAGCGAACACGGCCATAATCACGGGTTATAGTTACATTGCCTTTTTACAACCTAGCCTAAATATATAAACCAGTGTTATTATATTATATATATTATACACCTCTTTATATAATGGATTTTATTATATAAACCAGTGTTAATGTCTCACCTCTGCCACTAGAAGGGAGAGGATGGATTTGGCATCTATTATAGTGAAAATAGATCACACACATAAAATAAAATTCAAAATTTCCGCTCTATATTATTTATAAGACTGTTTTACGTTTCACATTGGATTTATTAATGATTACAATACCCTCAGACTAATAAATATATCCATTAATTAATAAATAAATGAATATATTTATTAGTCTTGAGACAATACCCCTCTGGATGTGAGCTCTTTTTTTATAGTGCCAGAATTTGAATGTACGCCATGTATCACACGCCCTTTGCGCAGACGAAAACAAAACGCACTCCTGTAAAGGTTTCTCAATTAGAACAAAATAAATAATAATAATCAAAGACTTTATTACGCGTTAAGTATAGCATTTAACTACTGTGTATATATTATGTAAACAAAAGAATCTTTTCTATGATGGCTCCCCTTTTTTTAAATGATTAACTTCAATTTAGAAATAAACAAAACAACAGACTCTTGTTTTAGTTTCACACATGTTTCACTTTAGCAACCAATGAAAATGGTTTCAAATTCATATAAATTCGAGAATAACATGCACATCCTAAGTAGAAAAATGTTAGAACTATTGTAGTAGATATCAGGGTACTTGGGGATGAGAACCAATTGTTTGATGTGTTGCCTATTATGGCGTGTATAGGTGGTATATGAGATATCAGTTAAAATAATTTAACCTATTCACCAACATTCTATAAACTTTATAGGTCCCATAAGCTATTGATTGGATAAATTGACAATGTCATTATGATAGAATATGCCAAAACAAATGTCAAACACCTTGAATAGCGCTTGCGATTGGAGCTTTGATGACACCATTTGTTTAATTATTCAGTGTTTCTAATAAAGTAAACTATATTGCGTAGTTAATGTATTTTGTATTGCTATAACAACAAATATTTATGGATTCAATAGCTATTCATGCATTTATGGAACGTTGGTGAATACGGGGGGTTAATCTTCTACCTTGGTGTACGTGTTTTAATCATTTTTATTTGTATTTTTCATTCCATTTTTGTCTATCCTGCGTGAGTTGTTTTATTCCTTTCCTCAGTTAAACTATTAAATATAAATAGCTGTTTAACCATGACCGACTTCATGAAATTCCGATTTGCTATTATCTCTTCAATACTCGACAAAAAAATGATTTACCCGTGCTCGGTAGGTCAAAGCTCCCCTGTTAGGTAACTGAGAAACATTTCTTACCTAAAAGCGAAATAGTTCTGCCCTATAAGTGTATTTTCTAGCGGATTTTAGAAATGTTTCTCATAACATAATCTTAAAACCTACCTTCCTGATAGTAATAACGGTCACGGCCATTATACATCATATGAATTGACCATGACACGATATGCTAGATAACTCGCTAAACTTTTAATTCTCATGCCGTATAGGCCCTGTCCGTTTGGCTATTACTAGTGACTAGTAGTGACACATGCTAGGCCCTGTCCGTTTGGCTATTACTAGTAACTAGTAATGACATGCTGACGTCACCCTGTACTATTAGTATAAGCGTGACGTCAGCATGTGTGACTACTAGTCACTAGTAGTAGCCAAACGGACAGGGCCATAGCATCCTTTTATCTACTACATTTGAATGTATAGACAATTATTGTGGTTGAATGTTTTTGATGAAAGCATCTCCACACAAATAATTGTCAATTCATATTTCTACTACTCTAGAAGAGGGATAATGGATTTGGCATCTATTATAGTTAAAATAGCTAATATATAAAGGTTTCTATCAGGTTATACAGATTTATCGGATTAAACGAACGTGGAATCAAACACAAATAATTGTCAAAACACTTATCTACTTATTCTTAATGATTTTGATCTGATTTTCATTGCTTGTTCACTTTTATTAATTAAAAAATGTTTAACAAACGAGTTTAGAAATTAATTACAAAACCTGATTTTCACTTATGCTTCTCATACTTTGGTGAAATCTACAATTGTAATACATGTAAACTTGTTTATTTTGAGTAGTTTATTTTCTTCTTTAAAAAAAAACTTGTTAGGGATCAGCAGTTATAAGGCCAATTTCAAATACCTCCTACTTCCTAACTCATTTTATGTTGTGTATTGAAACATGTGTTGAAAAAAATTCAGCTGTCCATTCTTCTTCGACTGTAAAATAACTATTGTGATTGTAAATACTTAAAACTAACACATTTCGGGCCTTCTACTTAATGCAATGTTCTGTATTTTTATTGTTTCGTAGCCCCCACCCCCCGCGCCCAACTATAAAATATCCGCTAAAAATGCTCAAAATTTAAAACTGTATATCTAAAAAAAAAATGATTGTGACTATTTTTTTGTTTCAAACTGGGTTATTATTATTACTTACTACTGTTAATGAATGACAAAATGTAATTTCATTTGTAGGACTACTTTGTAATTATTATTGTATTAGGTTATTACTTTTTTTTTAAGTCTGGTAAGCAATTCACTGCCTAAGTTTAAAGGTCTTATTTATTTGTAATTGTAAAATAAATCTGTGATTTTACTTAATAAAAATTAAAAGGATGATGATAAAAAAAACAGGTATGGTTTGGTAAGTGTATCATCCTTCTAATTTCTTTCCGAATACGGCATTGCTGCACAGGGTGTTATGTAATTCAAGAACAATCTGTTAAAATGGGTATGAAAAATATTTTTATTTGTAAATTTGTCTCAATTGGTCAACTTACATGTCCTCCACTTACTAAAAGAAGACGAATTTACAAATAAAAAAATCCAATTCTTGATGGATTAACTCACCTCTTAATAGATTTCCCTCGAATTACGTAACAGCCTGTTTAAGGAACGTTTTGTTTTAGATGCATAGTGATAATTATTTTTGCGAGGCGCAGGCGCAACGTCGCACAGGCGATTGTGATGTCCATATACAGTGAGTCCACCCCCTCACTGCATATGGACATCACAATCGCCTGTTGCACCTTATGTTTACATAGAGGCGGCGTGGAAGAGTTTCGTCTCTGCGCCTACCGTGTCTTAGGCGAAGACGCGGTGCCGGGACGGCGAGAGGCACGAAGCAAATGCCCGCGCCTCGTCACCTAAGTGGGCATTGCACAACGAAGAGATAAGACTAACATTGTAATTTCCTCAAATACTTCGGACCCCATCAAAGGTTATCAGATGATTGATGGTTTCTAGTCAATTAAGACTTTCTATAGTTTCCAACCCTTGCGTGGTTATAAGTTGAGGCAATTGACGAATTATATATCTTTTTTTTTAATAGCTCCATACTGAAACTGTTGTTTTGATAAATAAAACACAATATCAACATCTAATTCATGAAATTAAATCAGAAACGGGTAGTATAACAAATATTTGTATTAATATTAATTTTAACTATATATTATAATATATAAAAATGGAATAGTTCGTGCGACCGACTAATCCAGGCAACTCGAACCGAACACTCCACGCACCCCACCGCAACCCACTCGCCCACCCCCACAAGAAAACTGTTCTCCTCTTAATGCGTCGGCCGGCCGCGCCGCAGGTACATCGCGATGTTCGCCTCCGTGTAGTCGAGGATCTTGCGCTGACACTGCCGGATGTACTGCTGCTGCTTGTGGTAGATCTTGAGCGCACCTTTGACCAGAATGAACGTCGCGCCGCCGAGCACGGTTTTGTGAAAGTTCGACCGCACCGAGTCGAACAGCATCTTTCCAATTATATTTGAAATGGTGGGCATGAGCAGAGCGCCGCAGAGGACGCGCGTTGCTGAGAGGGGGTCCGACAGGGGCGGGATGTCGTCCTCACCGTTACGGGTAAAATGCGGCTCCACATCCACTCTAGATAATAACAGTATTAATTATTAGAAAATGAAAGCAGGGGCATATGGATTCGGTGCTGCAAATATTCGAAATTGAGCAGACCGGTGTCTGCTAGTACAGAACCGCAAATTAGCGCCTTTAGTCATGAGCCCTGTACTGGAAGGAACTGCGAGGTGCTAGCCCGGCTATACCAAACTTCATGGGGCCTGGCGTACGTCACCGAGCTACGGAGCGCGAACGCGAGAATGCCTGGCCAGGGTGCAGCATACTGAGGGCTATCCGAGCGTATCGTACGGTGTCCCGAGACACAGCCCTGGCCATCGTACGGTGTCCCGAGACGAAGCCCTGAGAATCGTACGGTTTCCCGGGACGCAGCCCTGGCCATCGTACGGTGTCCCGGGACGCAGTCCTAGCCATCGCTCGGATGCCCCCCAGCAGGAAATACTTCAACAGAAACCGAAAAGAGGAGAGGACTGGATAGCAGGCTAGGAACGGACATTCATTGCGGATGTCCGGCCGCGGGGCGACCGTAAGCACGTGGGGATAGGCCTCCACCTAGCACGCGATCTTCGTCTGCCCAAGGTCGGATCAGAAAGGTGGCAAGAAGGGTGGGTTTACCCCTTCCTCATCCCTAAAACCGCCTATTTTCACACCCAGAATTGCTTGTACTCATATTAACAAATTAATTTCTAAAATTTGCCTTATGAAATCCTCTCAGTTAATATAATTACCTGAATGGTAAGATGTATTTAATCACAGGTACCCTTGATAGATATTTTCTGATGAACAGCAATACAGTGTCCTCCCATCTGACCATACGGCCAACAACAAGAGCTATTGGGATGGCAGGAAGGCCTATGAGTAGCACCAGTGGGTCAGCCTGTTCCATTACAGCAAGACCCTCACGTTGACCTACCACCTGCATCACTGTTATTGCTCCTGAAAATGTAATACAAATAATAATATTATATAATAATATTTCCAGGATAAGAATGGACAAAATGCAGAATAACAAAATTATTAGTATCCAAAAATATGAGGCCTGTATATAAAAATGGCTTTAGGTACATTAAAATCTTGACCTTTCAATTTTTTTTTGAAAAATTGAAACTTGGGACTGAAAATTATGAGTTAAAATTATGTGTACAAACCATAAAAAAAATGGAATCTTGATTGTAAAAATAAAAATTGGCCACTGAAATCAGGAAACCTGGGGTTTAGAAGGAGTTATGCCCTGAAAAAGTAGATTATTTTAAAATTAACTTTAATTCAGGCTTATCTAAAAGAGTACAAATTCTCTTTATTTATTGGGCTCACAGGAATCATATAGCTATAAATAAAATTATTGTAAAATTGACACTTTTGACTAGGATTACATGTATTGAAAGTAAATAGCTCTTTTAAGACATGTAATCCTAGTCAAAAGTTTCAATTTTACAATAATTTTATTTATAGCTGTATGATTCCTGTGAGCCCAATAAATAAAGAGAATTTGTACTCTTTTAGATAAGCCTGGATTAAAGTTAATTTTAAAATAATCAATAATCAACTGTAAGAAAATTTATTGAAAACTGAAGCCTTATTGCTCTACAAAAATTTGGTTCAATACCAGAATGGATGCATTTCTTCTCTAATACATATATGAATAGTTATTGAAACTAGAAGTATCAGGATTTATGGCTTTACTGGCAGAAAAGCTTCACAGCTGATATTAAGTTAGAAGCTTTTTTAGTTCTATGGAAAATGTGTTTATTACATTTTCTATAACTAAAAAAGTTAATATCAGCTGTGAAGCTTTTCTGCCAGTAAAGAGAGAAGTCTAGTTGTTCATTCAATCATTAAATATTTTTAAATTAAGTTTTTTCACAATCCTGAGGTGGTGGCAGTGAAACCCCAATGTGGTATATGTGTTATAAATGTGTCTTGAATACAGTTTAAAGATGGTAGAAAATTAAAAAAACATATGTAATAATATTTGAGTAAAAATTACCATATGTGACAGCACACCAGTAGATAGCCCCAACAACAATACCAGCTGCCAAAAAGGGGCACCCTCTATAAATAAAGCTATCAACAGTATCCATAACCAGCACCAAAATGCCCATATTAGGGAACACTATAATATACTCAGTCTGGCACTGTGGACATGAAACCTTCCCCATGTTACCCCCCTTCTGTTTCTCATCAACCCATCTTTGTAGACAAGCCTGATGCACCTAAAAACAATTGAACAGTTTTAAATCCTGTACCCCCACTTGAAGCTGCCTCATCATACCCATTTAGTAGTGCCCCTGCAGTTGCAAGGTTGCACCCAGGCAGCGTCAGCATCATCCTCTTCAGTGGCAAAGCAAACCCAGCAGTACCGTTGCTGGGACTCGCGGCTCTCCGTCTTGGCGATGACGGCGTTGGATGTCGGTGTCGTATGGCCGTGCGACTCCTCCGCCTCCTCCATTATAAAACCCGGTGCGCCTTTACACAACCATACGTAAAATTTTCCTGGCGGCTCACACAACAACCAAAAAAAACAACAACGTCAAAGATGTCAACCAGCCATCGCTTACAAACACGAACTGATTTTAGCACCGGTTTGGCATCACTTTAAAGCTGCTTGGGGCGATACAAATGGATTGGATTGGGGAGGAGGACTTTGGGTTTGTTTGGATGGGATTGTTATTGCCCACGGATGATGATTAGGCAGCGATTTATTACTTTCGGTGCGCCTGTCACTTAGGCAACTGCACGACTATTTTTTCTAGAAAACGTAAATATTATTTGAATTTGTATTGGATTAGAAGAAAATTCACTTTTAAAAGCAACTGCTATTTTTATATAGTGAGTTACTTTGATTACTTTAGTAAACTCACTTGAAAACCCACAATTAAAAGCATGGTGGCTCTTCAAGTTAGTTTGAGAGAGCTATTTAATTTGTTGCAAGTCATTTCCAATTATTGTAAGTTTTTTTTAAACATCACATTGATGAATTTATGGCATTATCGAATATAAGGTAATCAAAACAACGCAGATTTAAAGATGTGCTTGAAAATCCAATTAATGGGCGGAGTTATCTAGCCTACGGTTGTATAACTTACCTACATACTTGTATTATTTGAACTACTCATACATATATTTGTAGGTTGGCATTCTGGGTCTATTGGTAATTTTGCAATATCACTTGACAGAACTGTCAAAACAATGGCATCGGCTGCGGATGAATTAGGTTTGTTTACTTAACTTTTTTTAATTCATAACTTTTAAATGCTGCTATAGCATTTGCCGTTACTGGTAGTAGCAAGTGTATCGTAATTTACTTTATATTGTCTGTGAGGTGTAAACAGGTGTGTGAATTTGTGCGACGTCATGTAGGTACATTTTTGCTTATGTGTATTACAGTGCTTCTGGAGCGGGTGTTCCTGCGTGTGGGCTCCGCTGAAAGCGATGAACAGCTACAGAATGTGCTTGCCAAGTTTTTGCCACCAGTACTTCTCAAGCTGTCATCACAACAGGATGGTGTTCGTAAAAAGGTAAGACATGATGTATTATTCTCAACAGGCATCAATTGTTATTATTTTAATTAAAACTAATATATTGAGGTGGCTGGTATATAAATCTATAATGTCTAATGTTAACCCATATAAAGTAATCGTAATTTCCAAAGACCTTATGTCAAGACTGACCCCCATATTAACCAATGTATCAATAGCTATTGAACCCATAAGTATTCATTATTATTGCAATAAATAACAATAAATACAATATCTAGGGAATGTAGTTACTTTAGATTCTCTCTAATGAACACACTGAATAATAAAACAAAAGGTGTCATCAAAGCTTCAATCACAAGTGCCATTCAAGCTGTTTGATATTTGTTTTGGCAATTTTGGTCAATGATGTTTTCAATTTATCCATTCAATAGCTTATGCGATGTATAAAGTTTATGGGATGTTGGTGAATATGGGCATAACTGAGCTTATTCTCACAAGTAAGTCTTATATAAATAACAAAATATGGGATATAATTAGTAGAATTTAACTTGTTAGCTCTAGATATGGAGGGATTCAAGGTAACTCCATTTTTTTAAATTGATCTATATTTCAGCAACACTGATTGTGTGTTTCACAAATAGTGAGTGAGCGAGGGGAGTGCTGGCCTAGCATGGTCAGCATTGGCAACTCCTCACCCACCAGAGTTTTTCAGCTCACACACAAAATTGACTGGTGGTACGAGCAGCCTTAAAGGGAGGTTTCACATTGGGCCCATTTTGAGGCCTAAGTGTCAGTAGCTATGCCATCCTCCAGCCAACTATCCAGAACTATCCACAAATAGTGATGGCAAAATATTGGAGAGTGAAGATGCATGTTGATCAGATGTATCTGATATTGGGATGTTTTATTCTTCTTCCTTGGTGTTTATCCTCTTGTGTGCATGTGGGGTGTCAAGGTTTTATAAGTAATAACAATTAGTATGGTCAGGTATTTGGTCATGTGTACTCTTTGGAGGATATTATTCAATACATAATAAATAAATCCTTCCCCACAATCAACTAACTCATTTTATTAACAACTGAGTAACTAACTTAAATCACTGATTAAAAAATAATATCTTGAGAGCTGGCAGGCTCTTGTCCACCATGTCAATGAAATGTTACTGGGGTTCACCATGTAGAGGTGAGAGTAGTATTGGAACCTCTTGATTCCTTTAGACCCCTAAGTATATGCAACAAGTACATGTTTGAGACAAATGCCACCAGGAATTGCCAGGGGCTATACCATATAACTCCAAAATCATACTTTAGATAAAATCGGTTTTGTGGGTAAAGTATAAATGTCAGAACAATTAGATGTGCAAGAGAATTGTAGAGGATGACATCCTCTACAACTCTCAAGTACATCTAATTGTTGTGTCATGTAAAAAAAAAGACCTTTATTTGGCATACCACTCAAAAAATACACTCCTCCCCCAATACACAATGCTCATACATCTAGAGCAAGAAACAAAAAAATAAAAAAAACAAAAAAAGGTGTACAAGAGGATGACATCCTCTACTGAGAGTTGTAGAGGACGTCATCCTCTACAATTCACTTGTACATCTAATTGTTGTGACATGTATACTTTTCCCACAAAAGAAACTTTATCTAAACAAAGTTTTTCCACTCACCGATTCAATTGAAATCCTTTGTTATACAATTTAGGAATAGGAGACTTAATTGCACTAATATATAATTATTTTTAATTTATTTATGGTCAAGATTGATATTCATCAATATGGCAAATGGCTTATTCACCACAAATTAGGATGGTGCTCTACTTAATGATGCTTCTTTTCAGGTGATGGAGCTACTGGTGCATGTCAACAAAAGGGTCAAAACTCGTCCATTAGTCAGATTGCCTGTAGATGTGTTGCTACTCCAATATCAGGACCCAGAGTCAACATCATTTGTAATTGTAAGTCACATATTAGAAATATTGTTATAGTTAAGTTTAATTGAAACCTTTTTTGCAGAATTTCACAATAATCTATCTAAAACTAGGTTTTCCAAGGCTCACAGTTGATGAGCAAGTTGAGTTGGTACCTAGCATATTAAGTTCTCTTGAATCAAAACCACAAACCCACCAAGACTGTCTTTTATTGCTGATAATACCTCTTCTGGGCAAGGTTAAAGTCCCCACAGACCCTGCAAAGCGTGCATCACTATTTGGGCTCAATGAAAGGCCTCAAATCTCAAAACATCTACTTGGGTTATTGTTGGATATGCTACTACTTCCTTATGGGTAACTACTACATTTTGTTTATTTAAATGTTGAATACTATTTTAATTATTTAATTCTTGCGGACCTCATAGCTCGGCTATGAGCCCCAAGGTGCCCCAAAAACTTTTTGAAAGGAACAAATTCATTATTAATTCCATTAAAAATATACTGTATAGTCTCAAAAACTTGTATTAGAAAGAAGTGCAGTTTTTTTAAATATAATTAAATAATTATATTAAAAAACTGCACTCCTTTCAACAAGTGTTTGGGACTATAAACTATATTTTTAATAGAATTAATGAATTTGTTCGATTTTTCTGTGGCCTATCTGGGGGCCCCCTTTCATCTGGGCCCTAGATCTGGTTATTGCATTTTCAAATTAATAATATAATAATAAAACATCCCATATATTAATGAGTGAATTTATGGAATTGTATGAACAAATTAGTAAAACTCATAGTCATGGAATTAATTATAGAAGTTTTAAGAATATACAATCGGCTATTTTGTTTTAGTGCGTTATCACCTCAAACTGAACAAAGTGAAAGTGGTACTGATGTATCACTACCAGTGCCACCTGGAATGAGTGAATATACATTCAAAAGGGTCACAACAGATAATCCTATCAGGCCAGAAGAATTAGAGCAGGTAAAACAGAGGTGTATGCTGTAAACAGTTTTTATATGTGTCCATATTTTTTTATTTCAGATCAAATTGGGTATTGTAAAATTCCTTGCAAACGACATTTTTTCCAACGATGACATTTTGATACATCTTGTGGTGGCGGCGGCCGATACGCGCTTCAGTGTCGCCAATTTGGCGGATATGGAGTTGAAAAAAGTTGTGGGGTAAGATGATTTTTGTTTAGTCTTGCAGTATCATACAATTTATAGTAATGTCATATTACTATTTACAGGCAAAAATCAAATGCAAACAAAGCTAACATTTGTTTGGTCCTTACTGTTTCTAACTAATTACTTTCTTAAATAACACATGTAGTCAGATGCTCCCATGTGTCACATTCTTCTTCACACAGCACACACTTGATATATACCCATCATCCATCCGCACTTTTCTACCCCTTTAGAACTTTCTTTCCTTATCATATCTATTAATTTGTATATTGGATTGTTAAAGCGTCTACTTTGCGATAATTCTTTTTAAAGGATAAATAAAACGAGTTTTTACTTTGTTTTTTATGACGCTTCAGTTACACTTTGCAACTAGTTTCGGCTAAGCTCTAGCCATTTTCGAGTCATCAGAGGAGCTCGAAAATGGCTAGAGCTTAGCTGAAACTAGTTGCAAAGTGTAACTGAAGTGTGATAAAAAAAACAAAGTAAAAAATGGTTTTATTAATCCTATTAATTTGTATGTAAATATTGTAACCATTACATTTTTGTAGTGGTTTAGACTGGGGCTCACCAACCATCTCTTGGCCACTATACACCTTATTTCTGGGATCGCAAACGCAAAACGTTAAAGCCAACTTGAAAAAATCACCGGCCAGCACTAGGATACGCCTAAAGTTGTTGGCATATCTTTGCCGTGTTGTGCGGGATGGATTTCTTTTGCCGCCAGCGATACAGGTGATTTTCGATTCACTCTACGGCACCAACACGAATAGTAAACTGAAGACGCTCGCATTGAATTTCACTGGGAATTTAGTAAGATAGTAAGTAAACAGTTTTCTATTACATACTTGTAAATGTCCTGAAGAAAGGAGGAATATTTTTAATTAACGTGCGTTTATAAAAAAAGTTCTATATAGGGGTGGTTAGGAAAAAAGTTTAAATACCTTAATCTCGAAAATATCTGGTGTGGAAACTGCTAAGGAATACATATATTTATCAAACATATATAAGTGTGAATCCACTCAAGCAGTCTACATATCTAGATTTCAATCTTATTAGACCTCCTCAGTATAGCTCAGCTAGTACTAGTGAATATTATTCCATATAGGGCACTACCCGGTGATCTTGATGGCATGTTGACGGTTATTACTATATAGGTGTGCATTGCTAATTGATGTTGTGCCGCCAGATGGCGTTTAACTTATCTCCTAGAGGGTTAGTTGTATCATTTTTGCATACATTTATGTTTCATCAATCTCTGCCACATATAAATTATAAAATTCATAACTATTAAGTTACACAGAACAGTCTATGTGTCAAATAAAATACATGATTAAAATTCTATTCACACTCAAGTGTGGAACCTAAAATATCATTTATTTTAATAGTGCGGAGCCCATGCAGCTGTCCAAAGTAGCGCACGTTTTAAAAACGGGGATGATTAAGCTCACGAACGAAGGAGAGCCCGCCCATCAAGGGCAAGCTTTTATCATATTGGGCGTGCTGAGCAGACGGTTTCCGATGGCTGTTTATCACGACGCCAGTATGGTGGAGTTGTTTTTTAAGAAACTGGAGGAAGCCGATCCAGATTTGAAGCTGCAAATACGCGAGGGCGCGTTGAGCGTGATTGCCGCGTGTAAATACGACGTTAGTCCTGCTGAAGTTAACAAAAACGACCGGCTGAATATTTTGTTCCTTCTTATGAAGTTCTATATGAACAGCAGAGAGCCCATGGTGCGGTTTGTGGTGGTTAGAAGTTTAGCGACGTTCTTTCCACCCGAGCATGTACCTTCGAAGTTTTTACTACTGTTGGCGACTGGTGACACGTAAGTTGAGCTTTATATATCATTCAGAAGAACATAAATCATGTTTTCGCGTACGAATGCTGGGAAGATTCCTAATACTACTTCTTATGTTCAAAAACTGGATGGTGCAGAAAAAACTCACATATTTAAAAGTGGAATTGAAAAAGAATGGTATATCACCAAAAACTTTTTATTTCTCAAATGTATATAAAAAGAAGGTTTTTTTACGTAGTTTAAGATTTATACCGTCCAAATTTTGGCTTGACGGTCGATAAACATTTGGATACGTTTTTGAATGCTCCGTTGTCGGCCGAAATTCCTTCATGTTTTTCTTGTATGGTCCTAGGACCGAGAACGATGTTTTAAAATCTCGGCAAGGTGTTGAGAATCTCAGTTCTGCACCCTCAATCATATTGCGCCTGGATAAAATCACAATTTGTTATTACAGAAAGGATGATGTTTACAATGAAGCCCTTAAATCTCTGTATGGCACCTCACGTAAAACCGACATAAACTTGTCCAACCGTGACAAACCAAAGGATGCCCCGAAAATTACAATGCCACCCTTCATTGAAATCACAAAGTACGTGTATAACGAAGCGCAGGTGCGACTAAAAGACTCCGCTTTGCGTTTTAGTGTGGGCAATCACACGCTGGCGTTTCCCATTAAAATTTACATCGAGGTAATAACATCATCCCCTACTTTCTATATTTAAATTAGATTGTTAACAATAAATTTGACGTTTAGGTGTTGATATACTTGCGACTGTGCCTCACTCAGAGTCTGAACGTATCGCTCACGCGTGAGGTCATCAGGCACCCATCGGAGGAGACGCCGATCGTGCGCGAGTACCTGCAAAATTGCTACAAGGAGGGCGAATCGATTGAGAAAAACGAGCTTTTGCAGTATGCCTCATTGGTTAGGCAGCTACTTATTGCCAATCCAGGTAATTTTAATATATGACTAAAAACAGGGTTAATAGATATTCGGTTTTACTTACAAAGTAAATTAATAAATGCTAATGTGCAATATAAAATCAATAAATTGAATATTTGTTTAAGCTGTCGAACCGCTATGTTGCATGGTGGAAATAATCGGATGTGTGCCCAAATTACACACGCTGTTTGCCAAAGACCACCAGTGGCTGCGTGATCTTCTAAATTTAATGAAGGAAGAGGTGCGCCAACATGCAGCCGTGTTGTACTCGCTGGTGATGAGCGAGGCTCTTAATCAGAATGAATTCAGCGCGTGCGTGGACTATTTAATAGGGCAGACCTCGAATAAAAGTCTTGAGGCACAAAACGGAGCTGTATTGGGACTGGGAAATTGTTTGGAGAGAAAACTCATGAAGAACAAAGCTGATGGAAGTGGTGTTAAAATGGAATGCACTAGAAGAGCAGTTGAAGTATTAGGTATGTATTATATGGCAAAAGGACACGATCGTAAATACACGTGTTACCTATTGCAAGTGCAACTCTAAGGCCTAATTCACACATAGGAGGAGAAGGCGCGGCGAAAGGCATGACGCTTCCACACCCCCTCTGTATAAACATACGGTGCAATGCACACTTAGGTGACGAGGCGCGGGCATTTGTCTCGTGCCTCTCGCCGTGCCGGCACCACGTCTTAGCCTCTTCGCTTGAGACACGGTGCCTGCGGGGCGAGAAGCACAACTCTTCCACGTCGTCTCTATGTAAACATATGATGCAATGTCCACCCATTCACTGCACATGGACATCACAATCGCCTACACCGCGCCTCCGCCCTACACCGCGCCTCCGCCCGACGCCGCTTATGTGTGAATTGGGCCTAAAATGGCTCCCTTTGATTTGCGAATAAATAGAAAAATATCAGGATTATATATTCAAATTGTTTGATATCTGATTTTTAACATTTCAGTGCCATTACTAAGCAGTACGAATGTCCTCCTACTGAGTCCCGCGTGTGTCGCCATTGGACTTATTGGCAAATGTTGTGCGCTGCCCTTAGAAAACGGGGAAGTCTACATTGGCAGTCCTAATGCGAAGCGCCCGGCCAAACCAACAATTACAAAAATGTCACTGGTTTATCAGTTGCTGGATGTTATGAATAACGTGAAATTATCATCGAAATGCCGCGAGAGGGCAGCGAAAGCACTAGGGTTGATCTGTGTTGGGGAAAACTTTCCGTTTAATAAGGAAGTCATGCAGGGGCTGCTTAATACAGTGAAAGAGGTACTTATATTATTTATTAAGTTTGGTGATGCTTTATTATTTATAAAATCCACCGAAACGTATAGTGAAAGGAAATCATGTGTCGTCATCGAACATCAATGTGATGTGGTAGGGATATTTGGCGGTAAATTTAAATATCATTGCGATTGGGCCAGATCGGATTTGTATATTTGGCAGCGCGATACGACTAGTTGGGGAATTAGCGGACAATTTAAATCTACGGCTAATAGCCCTATATAACAGTCTTTATAGCCTATAATATAGGGCTATCAGCCGTGAGGCATTTCCGCCGGTCGACAGAGAAGCTGGGAAGAGTTCGGTACCCGGTATTTACATTAACTTCACAGAAAACCTCTGAAATATGATTTTCGAAAATTCGTCCCTATAGGCCTTCTTAATGCACAGTACGCGACGAATGACGCCTGTAACCACTCGGCTACTGAGCTGGCTTTCATGGGTCATTTTAATAATATTCTACTTTTAATTTGTAGACGAAAGATGTCGAGGTGCATTTCACGATCGGCGAGTCGCTGGTGATGTGCGTACAGAGCGTCTGGTCTCCAGAGGCTAGAGACGCCTGGACGACAACGGCGAGCGAGTTCGTGGCAAGCGACGCTATGCAAACGGAGAACAATGATGAAAATTTAGAGTGGTTGGTGGTCGAGTTGCTAAAGTACGCAGAAAACACACACCCGAACTCCAAGCAGGCTTCGTGCATTTGGTTGCTTGCGCTTCTCAAAAGTTGCGTTGATCGCGATCCCATTAAAAATCGGCTGCGGGTGTTCCAAAACACGTTTATGGATTTGTTGGGGGAAAATAATGATATAGTACAGGATGTTGCCTCGAAGGGTTTGTGTTTGATCTACGATTATTCGAAATCGGAGGAATTGTTGTCTGCGTTGGTGGAGCAGCTGACGACTGGGCGGCGACAAGCGGTGCAGGTTACGGATGATACCAAGCTGTTTGAGGAGGGGCAACTTGGAAAAACGCCTACAGGGTAAGCATATATTTAAAAAAATTCTATCATTGTAAGACTATCAGCCTAGTTACTGTTCTGGAAGTTCAGACGTTCTTGTAACAAAGCAGACTGGTCTGTTACCCAAGGCAAGTGCTTGAGAAACTCCCGAGTTACTTAGCCATGGGTGAGTGGAGCAGAGAGGGAGGAAAGTGTGAATGGGTCTGGGGTACACCGCGTGTGCGCTGTGTAGTAAGGGAAGCGACATGTGGTGGCACTTTAGCGAAGAATGTGAGGGTGTGAAAGCAGAGTGGGTGGGAGACTGCAGAAAACTGAATGAATGGTTAAGCGAGGATGGGGAAGGCGTGAACATCAGCAGGAGGCTGACGTGAGAGAGTGGTTATATATGATGTTAATTTGTAATTTTTGGGGAGTGTTACTTTTATTTCTATTTGTATTTCTATTTTTATGTATTTTTGTTGTGGTTGGTGATGTTGAAGAGCAGTATTTTGTGAGGGAAATGCCAATAAAGGTCTTCGCAATAGCGTTTGAACTCTTTCTCTCCGTTTATTATTAATAAAATATACATATTCAATGCATATATGTTTTAATTTCAGTGGTAATTTATCAACTTACAAAGAGCTTTGTTCACTGGCATCCGAATTAAACAAACCCGATTTGATTTACCAGTTTATGCATTTGGCCAATCATAACGCAATTTGGAACTCGAAAAAGGGCGCCGCGTTCGGTTTCTCAAGCATTGCTGAAAAATGCGGTGAGCACCTCCAACAGCACTTGCCCAACATCATTCCGAAACTCTACCGTTACCAGTATGACCCATCGCCCAATCTACAGACATCCATGCAAAACATTTGGCAGGTGCTGGTAGCGGAACCACAAAAAATGGTACTGAACAAATATTTGGTGCCACAGAGGCTAGTTGTAATACGAATTTTCTGTTTCAGTTGGAAATGTACCACAGTGAAATTTTGAAGGAGTTACTGTCGAATTTAACGTCGCCGCAATATCGGGTCCGGCAATCGTGTTGTATGGCCTTGCAGGATTTCCTAAAGGGCGCTGGAAATCGGTCTATTCATGATTCTGTACATGTTATGGATGAGCTGTGGAGTCAGTTGTTTAGAGTTATGGATGACCATCACGAGCAGACTAGATTAGCTGCTACTAATACGACAAAAACTTTAAGCAAAGTAAGTGTGGATGTTATTTTTTTTAAGTATATACCATGTGATTACAATACACCACCCTAGTGAATTGCTACTGGCTATGGCACTTTTGTAGAAAGCAGATAACTATCGAGTTATTTGTATATTCAGCCGGTCGTTTTTGTATATAGTACTGGCTATTGTCACTTTTGACAACTTTGACACATAACACGACGATTTCATATATAAACAGAGGTACATGACGCTATGAAATGGAACAAAAATTATGCAATATCTAGCAATGTAATCACGGGTTATAGTTAACTCGCCTTTATTAAATCGAGCTTAAATCAGTTATTTTTGTAATAACATCAATTCTATTTACAGTTGTGCATTAGAGGATGTGATCTCGGGCAGGGCAAAGCGGGTGTAAAAATGATGGAATCCATTCTGCCGGTTCTTTTAAATAACGGTATTAGCAACCCAGTGGCCGAAGTGAGGATGATAAGGTACATACATTCGTTATCATAATCTTTATGATTTGATTGCACCATAGTCAAATTAACAAACGCCTAACAATTCTGTTGTTGATAACTAATTTCAATCATTTTGAACAGTGAAAATTTGAAATGGAAATAAATTAACAAAGTCTCATAATTGGAGTTGGTTAAGTTATGTTACATCATCATTATGTTTATTATCATTAATAAATAACATGAGTTTTTCTTTGTTTTTTTATCAAGCTTGATAATGGTTAGCCGAAAATATCTATAAACAAGTGATAAAATTACAAAGAAAAACTTGTTTTATTTATTAATTAAAATGAATGATCACAAAGTAGACGCCGGAACAATCCAATAAATTTTTATTATTATATTTTATTCTTGTATTTGTACTTACAGTTTGCAAACTATTTCGGAGTTGGTTGGTTCGGCAGGTAAACAACTGAAGCCGTTCCTCCCTCAATTGATACCAGCTCTTCTGTTAGCAACGGGTGAGCTGGAGTCCTCGAAGTTGTCCTATTTAAGTACCATGTATGGGGCGCAGAGTCAGGTGCAGGAAGCCGTTGATAGCGCGAGAGCATCAATGGCCAAGTCACATTTCACAACGGAGACTGTAGCTAAGGTAATTTTATTATCATACAAATGTTAAAGGGTCAGAGCATTTGTTATAAATGGGACTAAAAAAGACTTTTATTTATCCACTCCAATTTTTCCTCACATTCCTCCAAACAAATTTTTGTCAGTCCCGCTATGTTCCAAAAACCTACCCTAAACTCGCTGTGCTTCTCCTGCTTTCTTCTATCCACTCCTGTCTAACCGTTCTCGACCCCAAATCTAATTATATAAACTATTTATTGACCTCTGGGGTGGGATTCCTAAAATCACTAATTTCGAACACCTATGATGTGAAATATTAAGATGTTGAAACCGTTAAATAATTCCTTACCATTCTTCTTTTTCTGCAGTGTTTACAATATGCAGACGCCTCAATTTTAGAAGAACTAGTGCCCAAAGTCACAGAATTAATGAAGGGATCCATTGGATTGGGCACGCGCGTTGTTTGTGCGCATTTTATAACGTTGCTCACACTTCAGGTCGGGAAGGATTTACAGCCTTATACCGGTGCGTATTTTATTTTTGCATTTTCGGAACGAACCTTTTAGTATAACGAATCTTATTGGTTTCAGGGAAGTTTTTAGCAGCCTTAGTGAATGGGCTGACGGACAGGAACTCGTCGGTTAGAAAACACTATGCGTCCGCTATTGGTCATCTTGTATCCACAGCGAAGGACAGTAGTTTGGAAAAACTGTTTGCGAAAATACAGCATTGGTATTTTGAAAGAGAAGGTATTTCAAAAATAAAAGGACTGTTATTAAGGCGCTTTCGTTCGGCACAGTTTATCATTACAAGTCGCCCCCGCGGCGTACGGAATCGCTCAGGTCGTGCGGTCGTGCGCCGCCGGTTGTAAGGGCCGTGGCAGAATTATGCGTATCGGAAGCGGCAAATAGCCCGTACCAGCCCAGAGTGATAAACGAAAGGCACTCTAGGCATAGCAATGCCCAAACAAACATCTATTTTCTACAACACCCACAAAACAGTCTCGGCCAGACCTCCCGCAACAGTCTATCCTCACACAACTCCTACAATCTTTCTTTGAACTTCACTACCCTCACACATGTGGTGTGTGAGGGTAGTGCAGTTCATCCGATTCGTTTCCTGCTATACCACAATTTAGAATCTGTTACATTCACATTATTTTTCTTAGATGATTCCATTCGTTCAGCATGTGCACTCACCATTCAATCAATAGGACACCACAATCAGGAAATTCTGAAAAATCATTCTGATGTAGTTTTGCCGTTAGTATTCTATGCTATGCACGCTGAAAAGGTGCCCGAAACCGAGGCTACTTTAGAGATATGGAATGAAATATGGGCGGAACAAAGTCCTGGCACAGAGTCCGGTATACGGCAAAATATTGAAGAAATTTGTAATATTCTTAAAACTGCTCTGGAGTCGCCGTCGTGGACCATGAAGGCGCAAGCAGCGAACGCGGTGGGAACCGTTGCCAGCAAATTGGGCACGACAATGGATGCAAAACATAGAAACTCATTGGTGCAGATTTTGTTGAATGGTCTAACGGGGCGGACGTGGAGCGGGAAGGATAAGTTGTTGAAGGCTCTGGCGAGTATTTGTAGCAATTGTAGGTAAGAAATATAATATAATTCAGTTGAATTAGCTTTACATAAAAACTTAAATAATTGCTATACTTAATATTTTATTGCACATTACTGTAGTGAAGGGTCATTAGAATGATAATATTACGTTTCATTTATTGCAATTTGCAATTTTAGCACAACTTCTCTCGAGTTATCCTTCCGAAATATAAATACGAATGATAAAAACGACTACACCTTACGGTAGAACACATGATTAAATAAATAAATAATTGGTATATAGCCACTGCATATAGATTGTGGACACCATGCCCCGTCAATTGTACCATCTATCCGGTTTAATTCATTTCAAAAACGTTTCCCAACTAGTTTGAAACCACCTACGCAACGACTTTATACCTAAGTTTCCCCCCACCATTGTTTTTTACTTTCAGAGATTCTATTAAACAAAACACGGAAATCGATGTGAACACCATAATCGAAGCAGTATTAAAAGAAAGCCGCAAGGAAGAAATCGTCTACAAAATAAGCTCATTGGAAGCGCTCGGTGATGTGCTTTCGTCCTTGGAAGTCGACC
Source organism: Lordithon lunulatus (assembly GCA_963942505.1). NCBI lineage: Eukaryota > Metazoa > Arthropoda > Insecta > Coleoptera > Staphylinidae > Lordithon > Lordithon lunulatus. The sequence goes on from OZ012671.1 coordinate 38,591,082, forward strand.
GGTTCGAGGATGTCTATAACATTGTCGAGGGAATTCTCACGAAAGAGGCTTCGGGTATCAAGGATGAGGACGAGGATATGTCAACGGAGGAGACTAGTTCGAAGCGCGAGAACGGACTCAAGTTGAGAGAAACTGTGTACGATCTGCTGGGTAAAACGTGGCCGAAGAATAGCAAAGATACGCAAAAGAAATTCGGCACTATGTTTGTCGAGCACTGTGTCACGTGTTTGCCAGCTACTACAAGAAATGTACAGGTGGCGATAGTGGGGGCACTTTGTAGTTATGTCGATAAGTTGATGTTGCTGGAACAGAAGGAGATCTCTGAGGAGGATGAAGCGGTTTTGGCGAAGATTACTGCGGAGGTTTTGAATGCTCTGACGTATAGTTTAGGTAAGATATATACCGTTTACCGTACTGTATGTGCTATATAATTATAGTATTAAAATCTTCTTATCGAAAGCCTATCGGCTTATAAATCGAATCCCTGCGGGGGAGTCCATTCTGTACGTTCAGACTGCTCTGTTACCCATGGAAACCAAATGATGCCCCACGCTCTGCGAACGCTAGTAACGATTTGAACTATATACACTATAGTTTTCTCATAATTTTTTTTTAATTAGTCTTAAATTAATAAATGACATTAATTTAATCAAAGAAAATAACGAATAATAGTGTAGTGCATAGTTCAAGTCGCTGAAATAGTGGATGGGCATAGTTTGGTTGGTAGGGGCCACCCGCCCACCCCACCTTCGCTCGCATAGTTTTTTCATTGGATATAGATGTTGTATATTGTTTAAACTATTCCAAGAAGAGTGTTATCCTATGGAAGAACTATGCAAACAAAGGTGGGGTGGGCGGGCGTCCCCCACCAACCTGACTATACCCGTCCACTATTTCAAACGACTTGAACTATGCATTACATTTATGTTTCACATATAATTTTTAAATTAGTCTTAAATTAATAAATGACATTACTGTCTTGTATAAAATATCACTAAAGTCCTGGTTTTCTAGCAAGCGCTATCGATAAAAACGGCCGTTTTTGACGTCATTTACACATTACAAGATACGTTTTAAGTACATGTAATTGAGTAACTCACCAGATTCCAGTGTATTTCATGACATTTTCCCAATACTTTCAAGTATACTGCTCTCTGGATTACCAGCTTTATTTAAATATACGTAAACGAAATGCGTGACGTCAAAATGACGTGAAATACGGCCGCTTTTGTCGACACCGCTTCCTAGGAAACCAAGGCTTAATTTGTCAAAAATGATTTTATTATCGTAATTTATTTCATTATTTTAAAGTTACTTTTGATACATTTGTGGCATTTGATATAAGGCAGTATTACACTAGTGTTCACAGGGCGTGGGGCATACCAACAGTTGTTCAGATAAGTCCTGGTTTCCTAGGAAAGCGGTACCGTAAAGCCCTGGATTCCTAGGAAGCGGTCGCTTTTTAGTGACCGCTTTCTAGGAAACCAGGGTTTAATAGATGACCTGCAGGATCGCGTGTAGTATCAGTGCACTAGAAGCTTATATGGTGTGATTTGTTTATATTTCTATTCGTTTGTGTTTTAATTTTTATTTATTTTTTAAAAATTATTGATTTTTTTATGTGTAAATTTAATTTGTGTAGGTGTTTTGAACGTGAATTCAACTATCTTCATTTAATTTCACAGATAGTTTATATTATCTGACAATTTGGTATTATCCATCCTATACTTACCAATAGGAGCCTACACCGAAAGGTAAAAGGCAAATAGATAATATATATATATTTACCAATAGGAATTCGAAGCTAAAGAATGCACGTTTCATACATTAACTAGATTCGTTTCTTATTTGTTATTTCCACTAGGAATTTCTAAGCATACACGATTACGAAAGGAGGCCCTGAACGTCTACTTCTCCCTGGCGAAAAAACTACAAGGTAAGACTGTAATACACGCAGATGAACACTATATGATTAATATTTTGCAGAGACTAACAGCTCTAAGCACTTGCAAACGGTGACAGAACGGTTCTCGGAGTGTCTGCCTCAAATCGTGACGGATAATCAGCCGGAAATCAAGTCGAGGGTTATCGATTTGAAAAATATACTTAAAATCTAGGTGGTGCAATTTGTTTCCTCGCACCATTTTTGCTATTTATTTATGGTTGATAATATAAGATGTAAAGATGGAGGAATGATAATTTTTGTTTTTTTTTGCAAGTTTTACAGTCATTAATTTGAAAGTAGCCAGGAAGTGATGTGCAACACCCTATGCGACGAAACGTAGTGGGCTACTTTAGTTACACCAAACATGCTATACAATATTTGTTACATCAAATACCCTAGACAACTTCTGTTACGCCAAACAACCTTTGCAACTAACGATACACAACAGGAAGCATACAAATATTTCTTTTGCAACAATTACAGTCGAAAATTTCCTCGAAGTTTGTTTATTATTTATTTTTCGGAATTCGAAATACTTGATTTTATCGCGAATATTGGTTAGTAACTTGTAAAAAATCTGGAAATACGTTCTTATAGAAAAATTCTGATCTTTGGACAACAACTGCTGTTTAAAAATGTCTCGGGGAATGTTTAAACATGCCGCATAATGAATTTAATCTCTTAGGCCCAATTCATACATAAGCGGCGTCGGGCGCAGGCGCGGTGTAGGCGAGGCGCAGGCGCGACGTCGCACAGGCGATTGTGATGTCTATATGCAGTGAAGGGGTGGACATTGCACCTTATGTTTACATAGAGGCGGCGTGGAAGAGTTTCGCCTCTTTGCCTATCGTATCTTAGGCGAAGACGCGGTGCCGGCGCGGCTAAAGGCACAAGGCAAATGCCCGCCTCGTCACCTAAGTGGGTATTGCACCACATGTTTATATAGAGGAGGCTTAAAGCGTCGTGCCTCTCGCAGCGCCGGCACCGCGTCTTCGCCTCTTCGCCTAAGACAAGGTAGGCGAAGAGGCGAGAGGCATAACTCTTCCACGCCGCCTTTATGTAAACATAAGGTACAATGTTCACCCCTTCACTGCATATGAACATCACAATCACCTGTGCGACGTCGCGCCTGCGTCTCGCCTACACCGCGCCTGTGCCTCGCTAACACCGCGCCTGCGCCCGACGCCGCTTATGTGTCAATTGGGCCTTGGAGAGGCACGACGCTTTCCCCTCTATATAAACATATGGTGCAATGCCTACTTAGGTGACGAGGCGCGGGCATTTGTCGTGTGCCTCTCGTCGTGCCGGCACCGCGTCTTCGCCTGAGACACGGTGGCTGCGAGGCGAGAGGCACAACTCTCACAACGCCGCCTCTATGTAAACATATGGTGCAATGTCCACCCCTTCACTGCATATGGACATCACAATCGCCTGTGCGACGTCGCGCCTGCACTTATGTGTGAATTGGGCCTTACAAACAGCTGCAGCCGAATTACCGATATCAATTTCGGCGGTACTACCCATAAACTCCGATAGCAGACAATGGTAATTCACAAGTAACAATCATAATCGAATGTTTGCTGGAAAACAGCTAAAACCAATGCGCTACATAGGCGCGTTGATTGATATGCTCATAGGCTAATCCATGGACAAAGGCTAATTTAGTTGGTATTGGGATACTTTGTCGTGGGAACTAAATTGTGACCGTGAGAATTTTTTTATCAGTATGGGTTTATCCCAGAAGCCCTCAATTAGAACATGAAAAAATAACAATTTACCCTATAAAAAAGACAGAGACATAAAAACCACAGGAAGAATAAAAAACATCTAGAATTTTTTATGTTTCTTGGTGTTTTTTGGTGCTTTTTATGTTTATTGTCATTTTTCTAGGGTTAATTGAGAAAAGCGCCAAAAAACACTAAGATTTTTTGATATTTTTTATGTTTTTTGTCGTTTTTTATTTTTTTTTTGAGATTTTCTAGTGTTAATTGAGATTTTTCATGTTCAAATTGTGCGTTTCTGGGGATAAACCAATACTGATAAAAAAATTCTTACGGTCAAAATTTAGTTCCCACGACAAAGTATCCCAATACCAACTAAATTAGCCTATGAGCATATCAATCAACGCGCCTATGTAGCGCATTGGTTTTAGCTGTTTTCCAGCAAACATTCGATTATGATTGTTACTTGTGAATTACCCTTGTCTTCTATCGGAGTTTATGGGTCGTTTTCTCACGGTCACAATTTAGTTCCCACGCCAAAATATCCCAATACCTACTAAATTAGCTTATGTCTATGAGTATGGACAAAATATTACTAGTGGCAACGCCGAGTATTAATTTTCATGATTACTCAATGAATACCTACTAATTTAGTAGGAAATTTTTGATGTTTGATGTTTTTTATGTTTCTTGTCATTTATTTCTCTTGGGTTTCTAGGGGTTCATTGGGCTTTTTCATGTGTTATTTGAGGGTTTACTGGATTTATACCCTTACTGATATGAATTTTCTCATGCTCACGATTCAGTTCCCACACCAATACCAACTAAATTAGCCCTTGAATCTATGAATTAGCCTATGAGTATAGGAAAATATTACTAGTGGCAACACCGAGTATTAATTTTCATTACTCAATTGGCAACACTACCTATTGATCTCATTAGTGTTATTAAAAATTAATTTTAGAGTGCATTTAAAAAATGAATCGCGTTATAAATTAATGTTTCATTCCTTGAAACTTTTAAAAATTTGTATGAAGGGTATTTTTTAAACGCGGCCAGGTTGGCAGTGCTGTGTCATCTCGATCAGCTGCTGGTGGCAGGTGATTGCATTTTTTTAATAATCTAGTATTTACAAACAAAAGAAAAAAAATTGTTGACATCATTGATGTTTAAATACATTATTTCTTGTAATATGTGGATGGTTTGAGGGTATCACATATCACGCTGAAGATATTGATTTCGACATGCTCTATTTTATAATACCAATACAATAAAATTTATAAAGGTGTCATGTGCTATATTTCAGGGGCGTATTCTTATGAATTTATTAGATAAATAACAGTTGACTTCTGCAAGCTGAAAGTACCATAGATTTTCAAGATTTAATATATAAATATATTAAATCTTAAAAGTCTATGGCACTTTTAGCTTGAAGAAGTCAACTGTTATTTATCTAATAAATTCATAATAATTAGTATCATTATAGATTAAAATTAAGGATTATTTATAGTAATATAATTATTGAAATAAGAATATTTTTTCATTAATTCATTCTAACACTTTTGGTACATAATTTGACAGGCAAAGGCTTTCAAGATTTAATTATATTTATAAATAATTAGCATCATTATAGATTCAAATTAAGGATTATTTAAAGTAATATAATTGTTGTAATAAGAACATTTGTTCATTAATTCATTCTAACAATTTTGATACATAATTTGACAGGCAAAGGCTTTCAAGATATTATTATATTTATAAATGATTACTAACATTATAGACTAAACATAAGGATTATTTATAGTAATATATTTGTTGTAATAAGAACATTTGTTCATTAATTCATTCTAACAATTTTATTACATAATTCAAAACCCAAAACTGAGAAGGTTTTGTTCATTCATTCATTTTAACAATTTGTTTACATAATTCAAAACCCAAAACTTAGAAGGTTTTGAGTTTTAAATTATGTAACAAAATTGTTAGAATGAATTAATGAACAAATGTTCTTATTATAACAAATATATTACTATAAATAATCCTTATGTTTAATCTATAATGGTAGTAATGATTTATAAATATAATTAAATCTTGAAAGCCTTTGTTTAATCTATAATGGTAAATATGAAGTAATTTCATTAAAAATTAACAGCATGAGTAACAAAATATTCTGACATTTACAGTCTTTTATTTGAAAAACGTTCTAAGGTTTTATACTCAATTCGTGATTCAGTATAAAGCCTTAAAACGTTTTTCAAATAATAGTATGTACATGTCAGAATATTTTGTTCCCCAAACTGTTAATTTTTAATTGCATTCTTAATATTAGTAAGTTTTGAATTATGTAACATAATTGTTAGAATGAATTAATGAGCAAATGTCTCATTACAAAAATTATACTACTATAAATAATCCTTAATTTTTCGCCTCTTCGCCTGAGACACGGTGCCTGAGAGGCGAGAGGTATAACTCTTCCACGCCGCCTCTATGTAAACATAAGGTGCAATGTCCACCCCTTCACTGCATATGGACATCACAAACACCTGTGCGACGTCGTGCACATTTATAAAAATTCTAATCGTTGACGTTTTGTGAATTGAATCAGGGTGGTGGCAGGATGGAGGTCGTGTACGTCCTCGACGGCCGTGAGGTCGCCGAGCGGTGCATCTACAGGGGAGAGGGCAACGCACACCTCGCACTCTCATTGCCTGACCGCAGAAAGATCCTGCGAATCAAAAAGCGCCGTTGCGTGCCTATTGGCTGGATCGGGGTACCCGGGGGTGGCCATGACTGGAAACGTGATATTGCGTTCTACCGTCGTATCATGGTGCCACTGTTGGAACCCTTTGTGGACGACGTTCTTCCTGTCACAATCTCACCGGAGGAGATCGAGGTGCTCGAGGAGAAATTAGCAGAACAACGGCCAGGTAATATGAACAAATTGTATATATTTGATGCTTAATTCTATTGTCATTGGTTGATATTTTATTGAAGATAGAGAAGATGAGTAATATTGAACAGTAGAAAGTACTGAATATAAATTTAAAGAGTGTGGGTCGAACATTTTATATATGTGCAACTTCAGAATATTAATTTGCTAGTGATATCTTCTTTTGACGTTTAAAAAACACATTGTTGATAGGTTTTCTACTTACGTTAGTTAACAGTATTTTTTCTGCTTCATCCTCATATGCCAAATGATTTTGAAACAGTATAAAGCTGATAGTTTTATTTTATTTTTCCCAACCGGCTCATCCTGGCAAAATTATATACTACCGTAAAACGAGGTTACTTTGCACCGCGTGGGGTAACTTTCCACCAACGTCCGAAAAAGATTCATCGTGGAGCCATATGTGTAGTTTCTAATTTAACTGCGCAACATGTTAATCACAAGATGGAAGTGTCATCTGTAGATCTTGTGAGAGAGTGATTAGGAGATTTCTACATCAAAACCTAACTTTACGGGACTTGTTTATGACACCAATCTGTTGCAGTTTTGTTTAGTGTTGAAAAATTGCGTGTTCCGCCGATTCGTGTGTAATACTATCAGATAAGTCACCATTTTAGTACCAGTTACACATCTTTGGCTATATATTTTGATAATTAGTTTATATTTAAAATCACCTGGTAAGTACTTGTTAACATTTTTAACACGTGGGGTAACTTTGCACCACAATATGGGGAGACTTTGCACCAACGTCAAACTGTTAAAACTGGTGAAACAATTTTTTTTTTAATTCACAAAATATATAAAAGACTGAAGAAAGGCAATAGGATATATCAGAAAAGACAAAGCAAATCCAGCGGGATGATGACACTGATGATCCAGTATTGCAGGACTCTTCAGATGAAGAATATCCCAATTTTCAAACATACTCGGAGCAAATGGTAAAAGAAATGGAAAAGGAAGAAAAAGCTGCAATGATGGAAGGTACGAAATCTCTAGCAGATGCTCTTGGCATAATTGCCGCAAAGAGAGTTGTAGGAGAATACATGATTTTCAAATACGAAGGGGAATTGTTTTCTGGTAAAATAATATCATTGGAGTTGTAATTTCTTCTATGGTTAAATCTATCAAGTCGTGAAAATTGCCTGAAAATCCAGATGTTTCATACTATGATAGGGAGCATGTAATTGACAACATAAACCCCTCAACCATGGTAAATAGAAGAGGATTGTATCGATTTCCAGAAATGGAAAAGTTGGGTTGGCTGTAAATAATTAATTTGCAATGTGTCGTTTATGTTTTTTGAAGAAAAAATCAGTTCCATGAATAAATTTTGTGTGCTCTATTGATTTATGTTTTTAACTTCGCATCTTTCCTATATACAACGGAGTTTCGATCAAAATGATGTGATTGTGCAAAGTATCCTACTCAAAGGAGTAACTTTGCACCAAATTTATATAATAAATATTGCATAATAAATTACTCACATTACATATATTTTATATTAAATAGCAACTAATAACACTAAAGAACAAAATGCAACAGGTCCCATATTTTTAACGCGCTTCAATTAAAGATAAAAAACCTGAAAAATGGTGCAAAGTAACCTCATTTTACGGTACTTTATTCATTCGTTAGCAAAACAGAAATACGAGGCACCTTACACGGTTAATAATACTGTCAGTCCTAGTACTGTCAGTATTTGCTTCAATCCTCGTTTTATATTGATCAGGTAATCAATTATCTGGATAAACATCAGTATTCTCTTCATTCTATCATTACTATACCTTACATGATAGGTAATACTGTCAATATTTTAGAATAATAAACATTTAAAACGTATTATCGTACAGTAATACTGTCATTAATCTAAAATATTGACAGATCGTGTAAGGTGCCTAAGGTCGGTTTTCCTAAGCAGCGTATCTACTGCTTGGAAAAACCGGGCTTTACATTATCCGCATATTTAAGGACTCATGTAGTAGTTACTGTATTTGTAAGAATTCTGTTATGGTCAATCGAGCTTCGGGCCCTTCTGCCGTGTGTTAGTGCATAGACAACAAATGTGTTAGTGTACATATGTGTATGTTAGTGTTATGTTAGGACTTACTACTTCAAAAAATCGTCCTCGAAATTTTTAAATACTTAAAGGCACCTTACAGGATCAATAATACTATACTGTCAATATTTTAGAATAATGACAGTATTACTGTACGATAACAAGTTTAAAATGTTCATTATTCTAACATATTGACAATATTACTTATTATGTAAGGTATAGTAATGGGGGAATGAAGAGACTACTGATAATTGATTACTTGATAAATATTGAAGGAGAATTCAAGCAAATACTGACAGTACTAGGACTCACAGTATTATTGACCGTGTAAGGTGCCTTAATCAGTAAGGCCTGGAAATGTTGGTCAACCCTGTTAAATATATAATAGGCCCAGCCACGATCACTCTCGCTAATTTTTGCGCTGCAATCGTAGTTGTTTGGGAAAATGCAGCTGGGAATTGTTAGAGCTATATTATATGATTAAAATCTCTGCACTAATATTGTTTAGAATAAAAAGCAACTCACCCCTTTTTATCTCGCTATTGACACGACACCACCCGCCTGCCATTATTGTTACAAACATTTGTTTCGAATCACGCGACTAGTGCGGTCGAATCGCATTAGTTTGTATTTTGTTTATTCAATTGTTAATCGTAGACATGTTGAATTATTGTACTATTACGCCATGTGAAATTAATTCTTGTCCAGAAAATATTATGAAAATTCCAGGAAAATATTTCAAAAAGTTAGTAAAATACATGTTACGGTATTGAAAATTTTGAAGGTAAATATAATTACATATTTATTATCATCATGTTAGTTTATTGTTATATTAACTAGAAAATGTATGGTTACTAACCTAACAGTTATGTTAGCAATGGTGTGAATTGAATTTAAAACAAAATTAAAATTATTTGTAGACAGTTTATAATGATTGGTTACTCACGTAATGCATATCGGAAAAGAGGCAAATGCAAATGCTGGGTGTACTTTCTTCCGAGGGTAATTATTCTATCTTATAATCGTTTCCTCTTTTACACGATGAGGTGTCGAGATGAATATTAAGGCTTACAAACACAAGAATTTATAATATACGCCAGGGTTGGCCAACAAGTCGATCGGACGATTGCGAAGCTAATTTTGGTCAATCAGTCGCGATGTCTTAACTACTTGAGATAGATTGTGTTTGACTATATATTTTGTAGATAAGCAAAATATATATTCTAACACAATCCACAATCCCATAGCTCGCGAGAATACATCTCTTACTTTGGAAGCTTATCTTTCCTATTACTGTATGTTTTCGGTACCCCGATCCAGCCAATAGGCACGCAACGGCGCTTTTTGATTCGCAGGATCTTTCTGCGGTCAGGCAATGAGAGTGCGAGGTGTGCGTTGCCCTCTCCCCTGTAGATCCAACTTTCTTTTCGGAAATCGCAGTTGTTTCAAATCGAAATGAATTAGCTTGAATTGCCCATAATAGTTCCCCCTGGTTAAAAAAATTCAGAGAACGATTGTGCATGGTTAGATTGTTGATAAGTAGCCAGCTCTGCATTTGCATGGCTTTCAATTATTTTCAATAGGACCCGAGTGAAGAACGTCAATGTCATTTCAAAATTCTACCGTGTAGGCTATTTTAAGCGGATGTGCAGGATAACACGCGTTGCGTTTCCGTAAAATTCCTTTTACACACAAAATTGTTCGTAATATGAAGTGAGAATGGGTTCAAGGTAAGTAGTAGCTTGCAGGGCTGTTATAGCTGTAAATTGACACATGTACCCTCTAGTACTAAAGCCCGAACGAAGGACCGGGCCATGGAGAAGCGGCTCGACCGCGCCTCCAAGCGCTTGCTCTGTCTGGAAGAGATGAAATCACGCTTGGAAAAGATTGTCGAAAGGTATCTCAGCGAAATCACGTGCATCGATCATCGCATAGACGAGAGCGAGGCGGAGATTGAGAGGCTAGTGCAAGAACAGGCGGTACGCGAGTGCCAGAATAGGATACGGGATGAAATTAACAAGTTGAAAGAAGAGAAACGGCATGCTGAAATGTGTGTTAAAACATTTAAGAAAGAGCTGTGCATCAAAATGCGCCGACTGGAAAAATGCCGCAAGCATTTGCCTGGCACGACAGCGTAACCTAAATACATACATGTTGTTTGAAATTGATACGTTTGTTCTAATAGATAATAAATAATGTGCGCTTGTGGTGTAAGATTTAAAATTGCGTATGTTTTCGCTTTAATTTTTAGAGTATAGGAAGCACAAGTGTCTAGAAAATAACAACGCGGCACTCTTCAGCGATTATGCTTATTTGCGAGAGGATGTTGATGGTGATACTGCTGGATGCACGTTTGCAATTGAAATTAAACCGAAACAAGGATTTCGATCACCTGGCGCTGAGAGTTGTCCGTTTTGTTATAAACAACGCGAAAAGGTATCACATGTGATAATTAAACTGTCAGAATTTAAATTATAAATGTTTTCTTTTTATTCAGCTCAAACTTGGAAAAATTCACAGGATTACACAGTATTGTCCAATTGATTTATTCTCAGGGTAATATACGCATTATATTTCTGTGGCTATTTGGCAGAAGCTAATATGTGAATTTGACTAACTTTTCTCATAAATTTCCATAAATTCACTCATTAATGATATGTTTTATTAATAATTTGGAATTGTGATAATCCCTGATATTAATTTCCATACCGTCGCTTACAGAGCAACGCCACGTATAACAATTTTATCGAAAATAAGTTTAAGTATGTACACAATTCAAAACAAGTTATTTTTAATAACTTGTTTTGAGTTGTGTACATACTGTTCAAGAGAATTTAAACAAACGAACACCCCAGTTAAGCAGGCTTCTATAAGTGAAATACTCATTGAAAGTGGTTTTCCAGCTTCCCTGAAAAATTGGAAAAAAATAGATACGATACAGAGCAACACCTGTAAACGACGATATGTAAATTATTACTTTTATACAACAGAAAATGTGTAAATTTAAATATCAGCTTTTGCAATGTAGCCACAGATTTGATAACATTTATATTTGGTAATATTTTGTATTTTGTGATTTTAGGGATGAAAAACGTATGAAGTCAGCTATTTCCAATTTATTAGAGAATCCACAAAACAACCTGCAGTTGTTTAAGGAGGGCAATCTTCGGTTTGGGGAGAAAATGGGTGCTCGTGCACATTTAGGAACATATCTGCAAGAGCTATTTGATGTTGAGTTTCCACAACACGAGTAAGTTTTTTAAAAATTGTTAAAATGGGGTAGCTAGTAATTATTAAACTACTCATCACATATCTATGTCAGTGATTATGAATAGATGGCATGAATTTCAGCTTCTCCAACATAGGAGCCACCTACTCACCTCCTATCCCCGACACTACTACGTTATTCTGTCTCTTGATCTTCTCTTGTCGATTGTGTTAACCTTCTTTTCTACCGCACGGACCCACTACGATGCCGTTTCCTCCCTGTGCTCGTCCCTCATCTTCGCAAGCTTCACTAGTTTGTCCAATTTACTTACACTCCCTCTTGTCTCTTTTTCATAGCATGTTGCGGCTTTTTTGGCTAGTCTGTCGTCCATTCGTAGTACGTGTTGTTTTCCTTCTCGTCGTCTTGTTCTTGTCCATAATACGATATCGTACACTTAGCAGTACCTTCGTAGTTCCTCGATGCGTATAATTGTAGAAAACTGCGCCTTTCGAAAAATTGCCATACTGACCCCCGTATTCACCGACGTTCCATAAATCTATCAATAGCTATTGAAGCCATAAGTATTCGTTGTTATAGCAACAATAAATACATTATCTAGAGAATATAGTTACTTTAGATTTTCTCTATTGGAAACACTGAAAAATTAAACAAAAGGTGTCATCAAAGCTCCAATCACAAACGCTTATCAAGGTGTTTGACGTTTATGTTGGCATATTCTGTCACAATGACGTTGTCAATTTATCCATTCAATAGTGTATGGGACATATAAAGTTTATGGGATGTTGGTGAATATGGGCATGAGCATTGCGTCGTGTAACGGCCATTTTGTGGTTGGAAAAAGACCATTCTCTTTCTCTATTTCGACGATAATTTGTTTGCCAGTTTCTTGAATATTTTTTTCCTAAGCGACATATAGGGAGAATGTGATTGTGAGAAAGAAAGTGGTGTAAGTCATATTTGAATTGTTTTGAAACGGAGAAGATTTTGCGTTTGGTATTATTGTAAATCGGGATAAAAATGGGGACACATAATTAGGATGCCAGAGACACCGGCCAAAACAATATAAAGAGCAATCTTAAACAAGAAAGAAGGAAGACAAGACAAGAAAAAAAATGGGATGAAACTATATCAGAGCTATTAGAAAGGAAAGGAAAAAACTGGAGAGAGGCAAGAGAACTAGCAAAGGAATAATATATATATATATATATATATATATATATATATATATATATATATATATATATTAATGTAAATCGACGTACACGGTTTCATTTTTATTTGTGAATAAATTTATTTCATGTCTGTAACGTATCGATTTACATAAATACCAAATGCAAAATCTTCTCATTTTCAAAACAATTCAAATGTGACTTACACCACTTTCATTCTCACAGGCTCATATGTAACATCAAAACTTCCATTTTCTTCTAGTTTATTGGACAACTTTGTTGACCTAATAAAGCGCGCTCTGACGCACAAATTCCCTACAAGGAACGTGCACAGCTCCCACACTTTTCCCCAAAAGTTGGAGACATCAAACTTACCCAGTGATTGCGTCCTGCAGCGTATTCTAGCGCTGCAACGCTACGACCCGACAGGGCGTATTTTTGAATTCAACCCCGGTGCTTATGACTATGTGGAGCAACTACTTCGTGGTGTGGGATCTAGAGGATGTGTTCGCTGTGTGATTTCTGATCATGTCGAACAAAGAGACGGCGGCGATGTTCAAGCAATTGGAGGCTGTGCACGTGAGAAATGCAACAGGAATGATCCCATTATGCCCGAAAAGGAGATTGATGGGAAAATGCTGACGATGCAACAGAAGTTTGCAGTGGCTGTGCCGCATTACGTTGCTAAGATTGCTAAAGACTGCTCATTGATGATAACACTCAAGAAGTTGAAAATGTAAGTTAGATTTGTTTTTTTTTTATGAAAAATTGTATTATCGTTGTTTAGAATTAACATATGGAGATCAAAATGTTGAAATTTTTGAATTGGCATTACTTTTATTCGATATTGAACCGATATATTTTGGCCAAAATTACGTAAATATATGCCAGTGATTATAAAAGTTTCGTAATTCAATAATCTAAAAGAAAGAAGCCCGTATCTACCAACATCCCATAAACTATATAGGTCTCATAGGCTATGGGCAATTCATGCTAGTCGGTGCTCTATCTGGTGGCAGAAAATGAATGAAAATCTAGTGGGTAATCTTTACGCATAATATGTATTTTCTCATCATATATGTGATAATATGTGCAAGGTTTGTCTAGTTATATATTAAAAGTTTATTAACAATAACGCATTACTTCAAGTGATCAAAATCGTGTAATTTGTATCTAATTAGCTGATCAAACAATTACAAAGATCAGTTGTTTACCCACTAGTTCGACGAAAACCGTTGACATTTGAATCGCCAATTGAATGGATAAATTGTCATTGTGACAGAATATGTAAAACCAAATGTCAACTACATTCGTTGAATATTGCTTGTGATTGGAGCTTTGATGACACCTTTTGTTTTATTATTCAATGTTTCCAATAGAGAGAATCTAAAGTAACTACTTCCTCTAAATCATGTATTTATTGTTGTCACAATGACGTTGTCAATTTATCCATTCAATAGATTATGAGACCTATAAAGTTTATGGGATGTTCTATAAATCTATCAATAGCTATTGAACCCATAAGTATTCGTTGTTATAGCAACAATAAATAAATTTTCTAGGGAATGTAGTTACTTTAGATTCGCTCTATTGGAAACACTGAAAAATTAAAGAACATGTGTCATCAAAGCTCCAATCACAAACGCTATTCAAGGTGTTGACATTTATTTTGACCATTTCTGTCATAATGACATTGTCAATTTATACATTCAATAGCTTATGGGGCCTATAAAGTTTATGGGGTGAATACGGGAATAACTGATTTCTCGAAATGGAGACTTCAATTGGCCGACGAGACCATGCGATTTAACATTATTAGACGTTTTTTAGGGCTGTGTTAAAGATAAAATGCACGACAATGCTTCACCAACGATTCAAGCACTAATAGAAAATATCAGATGTGTTGTACGAATTACAAACTCCTACGAACTCCTGATGAAAAATTACTTCCAATTTTTCATCAGGGGTTCATTATCTAGATATGACGCGAAATAGCATTTAAGGTCGTTTTAGACAAGACAATTTCTCGAGTCAAGATGCGAGACAATCTAAATTGTCAGAATAACCGCTCTGATATGTTATCTTAGTAGATGAAGCGTCGGTGGAGCTTTGGCGTAGACTTTATCTTTAACATAGCGCCAAAGAAAGAAGTCACACGTGCAGTAAATTTGGCACGCAATGGAGCAATTATTTAACTAGCTATGTCGCATGTGGCGCGTATCATACAGCAAATTATTTGAAATATTGAATTGGATGGTTGATCGAATGGAAAAATATAACCCGTTCTATTTGTCAAGGACGAATTGTATGGTACGAAGATATATGAATTCATTTATTGAACAACTTTTGAGCTAAGAAATTGTCTTGTCTAAAACGAACTTTAGACATTAGTATAGTTTCCTGATAAATAACTTGTTGTTTCTTATTAATATCATGTAGGAAAAAAGGTGTGAACGAGGTGGCAGAGCATCATTTGATCAGGGCCAAGTACGGGGTGTTTGTCGTCGACGTAAAAGTGCTGGATTTATATCCGAAGCCACAAAAGTGAACGTAATTTTATTTATTGTATAATTTTAATTAAAACTACTACAGGGTATATTTTTATATAAAAATGTTGCTTCATGCCTGTCACTTGCCCTCAGTATTCCTGTACTGCCATTCCGAAACACCCCAGCCCGTGATCCCGTTGACACGATAGCGGCAGATGCGGTCGATGACGCGCAGCTCACGCTCTTTGCCTAGTACAAATTGCGGCGAGTCCACCACTGACACTTCGACGGTGTAGGATTTACCAGCTGAAACATATGAGAGGGTGAGTATATATTATGTAAAAAAATCTGTAGAACGTGCATATAATATACGTTAAACAGATCCGCTCATTTAAGGTGCGCTCGTTAACATTACTAGTCGCCCCGTAGCGTGCTGTATCGCTCCAAATCCTGCGATAGTGCGCCTCCGGTTGTAAGGGACGAGGTAGAAATGTGAGCACAGGGAGCGGCTGCACGACAAATAGATACAATAAGCCCGGAGTAGCACACAATATGAACGAAAACAGCTTTATATGCTTGATTTCAGCCGTTTTCACGCAACCATGCAGAAAGTTAGGTCGTATTACGTCACTGTTGGACATATTAACACAATTTGTTTGCTGGTCTGTGCTGTAGCGTATTGTGTCTAGAGTGTTTAAGAATAAACTCGGACCTGCAGTTTGGTACATGAAATACATGAATAAATTATATTTTTTGATTTCGAGAATATATATCGTCGCCTAGGCAGCATTACCAGACATCTAAAATTTTATTCGATGTTAACAGTATTATCTCATTAAACCTAAATGGTTTGTGAGGCAAGATTTATTTTGGTTACAGTTAAGCTTATTTTAGTCATGTAATCTATGTATATATGTTGTATTTTATTGTATTTTCAAGGGTTAGACCTGTTTAATAAAGATTATTACTATTATTATTATTAACAGGAGAGAGAAGAACTGATTATGAAATATTCGATTGTTAAGTCATTTACTTTGTGATAATTCATTTTAAAGGATAAATAAAACGATTTTTTACTTTGTTTTTTATCACACTTTAGTTACACTTTGCAACTAGTTTCGGCTAAGCTCTAGCCATTTTCGAGCTCCTCCGATAACTCGTCGGAGGAGCTCGAAAATGGCTAAAGCTTAGTCGAAACTAGTTGCAAAGTGTAACTAAAGTATGATAAGAAACAAAGTAAAAGATCGTTTGATTATGAAATGTTTCTTAGAGTTATTTTACTCTGACAAGTTATTTATTTTAATTTTATTGCTTATATTTTGATTATTTGAACCAGGAGCAATTTAATTACTCCAATAAACATTTTATCAGTTTTTCTCTCTTCTGTCAACCTCTAATACAATTTTAGATGTCTGGTAATGCTGCTTAGGCGACGATGTGTAGAATGGCATGATCAATAACTAACAAGTAGGGACAGTCCTAGAGGGGGTGCAAATTCTGCTCGGGACACGAGTTATCGAATTATGTTTGCACACTACCTAGGGCCGTGCCTGATAACGAAAATACATATGTTTGTGCATTTCTCACCTGCTCTGAAAGTAAACGCGTAGTCGGTGGGCGGCACGCCATCCTCTCCATGCTGGTAAAGTTCCAAGTCGCACTTTTCAATCGGATGCGCCTTTCTGTCGTCCGTTGAATAAATATGGCCCACATGCAATCTTTTTATCAAACAAAAATAAGTAAATATTTTCATATATAAAAACTAAGTGAATATTTTGAAGCTGATCGACCTGTTATTACGTTATATTATGTTTTTTTTGTGTGCTATCATGTCAGAGCGGACAGCTTTGTTATTTTCAAATAATGACATTTCAACATTCCAGCTACACAGCATCAAACATATCAAGTCGTGTCGTTGGAATGTTGAAATGTCATCGATATATTAAAGATAATTTTTTTCTAGGATTTAAGAGAAAATAAAACATTGGGATGACAGTATGTGGCTCGCTTGCAATTAACATTTATTAGGGCTCACCGACTCGTGAGCCCTAATAAATGTTAATTGCAAGGGTGTTACCTACTGTCACCACAATGTCTTGTTTTCTATAAAGGAGATGAATAAAACTACTATGTTTTTTACCACTTATTTAGTGGTAAAAAACATAGTAGTTTTATTCATCTCCTTGATTTAAAATGAATTACCACGTAGTAGACGCCAAAACCATTCAATTTCTGTCTTGTTTTCTCTTAAATCCTAGAAAATATAAATATATTATAAATGTTAATTGCATAAAGTCTAATAAAGGCTAATTTACTAAGGTTGCCACATAAATAAGAATACATGTATATCCTACTTTCGGGGAGAATATTTGCTAGGCAGTAAGCTCTTGTACCTTGATAGTGCTACAGGCACAGAAATTTCTCCAACGTTGATGCGATCACCGTTCGCCACGTTGATAAAGTGCAGCGCGTATCGATGAAAACTACGCAAAACACGCTTCGCTCCAAACGTTCGCATTCTAATCGTACTCAGTGACAAATTTTGGGTATTTCCGTCCACACAAATGGTGCCCTTCAATTCGCCAGGTTGCTCATAATAGTTCTGATATAGACTGAAATTATAAAATATGTACAGTTCACACTAAATTGAACATTACATCCAAATGAATACGATATATCGTAATTCATATATAAGTGTGAATCCAGCTTTTAGTAATCTACATATCTAGATTTCAATCTTATTAGATCTCATCAGTGTAGCTCAGCTAGTGAGGATGAATTCACACAATATCTCGAGTGGTTATATACAATTCATTGTTATATGAAATGAACTTACTCTCTGAGTACTCTAAAATAATCCAAACTCCATTTCTCTAATGCAATCGCTCTGGCTGTCAACCAGTCATCCGCATGCCGTTCCGCATTAAAACAACCAAAATACGATGTCCATACGCCGGTTAAAATAACATCCCTTAATTTTCCATCCACATCCTTCATTTTTCCCTCGTAGTTTATGTTCCAAGTCCGCATGGGATCGGTCATAGTTAACTTCAACGCGCCCGATTCAAACGAGATTTTATCTTCCTCGTGCGTTTCCGGGGTGGACGCTTTGGGAAAACGCAGCACACCAATGTTGACCAGTTTAATGCATCCGTAGCCATCCAGTAGTGCGTTTCCGTTTTTCGCAATACCTGCCACTAGACAGTCGCCGGTGTCGTTAGAGCCATTGAAGTATATCCCATGAATTGGCTGGGGCATAAAGAATAATAATAAATTTCAAACGGTTCCAATTTCAAATAGTCTTATTTTAAACGCAATAAAAATATGAAATTACGTAAATATTCGTCTACTAAAGCTTAATTTTGCGTACTTGTTATAGAGGGTGCGGCTGGATAACTTTCTTATTTCATAGTGCAATAAAACTGTAAAAATGTAAGACCTGGTTATAAATAAGACGAGCTTATGTAAGACGAGCTGTAAGATTCGTTGGAGAAACCGGGGGTAAGGTTTTAATACTTCGCAGACCTCGTTCATTACGTTGGGACGGTCAGGAAATCCAATATTTTTTAGAAAACCCACCCCAGCCAATTACACTACCAACTAAAATATATATAAAGGGATTTTAGTTAAAATGTTTCTGTGTAATTGTTTGTTTTCCTTTTTTTTATTATATAAAGAGCGATCGGTTACAATTTCTTCAGTCATCGGAGGAGCTCGAGAATGGCTAGAGCTTAGCCGAAACTAGTTGCAAAGTGTAACTGAAGTGTGATAAAAAAACAAAGTAAAAAATCGTTTTATTTATCCTTTAAAATGAATTATCAGAAAGTAGACGCCTTAAGAATCCAATATTTAATGAAAATATGTTTTCAATTTACTTTTTATTAACAAGTTAAACATTTGAAGTTGTGGTTTACATCGTTTTAAAAATCATATTAATTAAGTGTCGCCCCAAATAACCATCAGTAGAGACGTTTTATAGACATTTCGTTGGTCTTACAAAAAAAATGCGCAAACTTATTTGTTAAGACGCATACTTTTATACGTAACACTTTATTGTTAAATATGTTTAACATAGCATGAGACTATAACTCCAGTGAATTTTATTTATAATAGAACTAGTTTTTGCTGTGAATGATTCATCCATGATAAACCGAGACGCCGAGACCGGCCGCTCGGAGAGTCAGTGCGTCAGTGTAGTGCGGGACTCGGCGATTGTTGTGACTTTTCGGTGTGTGGTTTAATAAAATGAACTTGAATTGTAAAATTGTGCGCGTGTGAAGTGGATTTTCTGTCAGTGCTTATGTGTTCTTGAACTTACCTCCAGTTTGGATTATTCAAGTAACCTCTACACTCGGTAAGTTGTTTTTATTATATAAATAACAAACTAGATTATATCTTTACAAGAACTATTAATAAATATATTTTTTAATTACTTTCTCGTCTTGTTATTACGAATAAATGTATATACATTACAAACAATTGATTTACATCGTTGATTGATTTATATAATGCTTCAATCAACATTTACAATGAGTAGACATACTTGAGTCATTGAAAAAAATTACGTGGTTATACGGTATGGGTATAACCACGTAATTTTTTTCAATGATACTTATAGAGAATAACATCTATTATATTTTTATATCCATTGAAAAAACTATGGGAGCAAAGGTGGGGTGGGCGGGCGTTCCCTACCAACCCAACTATGCTCGTCCACTATTTCAAACGACTTGAACTATTCACTACACTATTATCCGTTATTTTCTATGATTAAATTAATGTCATTTATTAATTTAAGACTAATTAAAAAAAATATATGTGAAAAATAATGTAAGGCAAAGTTCAAGTCGTTTGAAATAGTGGACGAGCATAGTTGGGTTGGTAGGGACCGCCCGCCCACCTCACCTTTGCTCGCATAGTTTTTTCAATGGATATAAATGTTTTATGTTGTTAAAACCATTCCAAGGAGAGTGTTATTCTATAGAAAAACTATGCGAGCGAAGGTGGGGTGGGCGGGCGTTCCCCACCAACCTAACTATGCCCGTCCACTATTTAAAACTGCTTGAACTATGCACTACATTGGTTCATACATACTTTTACGAATTAGACGTAAATTAACAAATGGAATTAATTGAATAGAATATAAGTTAATGGATAACAGTATAGTGCAGAGTTCAAGTCGTTTGAAATAGTGGACGGGCATAGTTGGGTTGGTGCACACATTACTTACCTTTTCTTCCGATATTGGTTCTCTTTCTAACTGGAAATAGTTTACATCCGATGCACTAAGCTAGAAAATACAAAAAAAAACCTTTTATTTCAACCGCAGTGATCTTTCCATATTAATTTCAAATTCTGAATGAGTTTTTTTTATTGTGTACTATATAAATAGCTCTTCAGAGGCTTTCTGTAAAGTTAATATTGGGTTAAAAAAAACTTCAACTTTTCCTTTTACCGGCGCGAAAATCCTCATGACTGATGTATATATACATCGCCTCCAATTTTGGTAGAATAATAAATATATAGCATTTTATCAAATATATGTGTGAAAATATAATAATTATAATAATAAAATTAGTAAAACATATAATAATAATTAACAATAAAAATAATTTCACTTAAGCCTTGGTTTCCTAGAAAGCGGTGTCGACAAAAGCGGCCGTATTTCACATCATTTTTATGTATATTTAAATAAATCTGGTAATCCAGAGAGCGGTATACTTCAATATATTGAGAAATTGTCATGGATTACACTGGAATGTGGTGATTTTTCAATTACATGTGCTTAAAACGGATCTTGTAATGTGTAAATCACGTCAAAAACCGTATCTATCGACACCGCTTGCTAGATAACCAGGACTTCACCCCCGTATTCACCAACGTTCCATAAATGTATCAATAGCTATTGAACCCATAAGTATTCGTTGTTATAGCAACTATAAATACATTATCTAGAATGTAGTTACTTTAGATTCTCTCTATTGGAAACACTGAACAAAAAGGTGTCATCAAAGCTCCAATCGCAAGCTCTATTCAAGGTGTTTTGGCATATTCTGTCGCAATGACGTTGTCAATTTATCCATTCAATAGCTTATGGTACCTATAAAGTTTATGGGATGTTGATGAATACGGGCAATAGTGGAGTATGTGAAATTATTTTTATTTTTAATTATATGTTTTAATAATTTTATTATTAAAATTAATATATTTTCACACATATATTTGATAAATTGCTATATATTTCGCTCAGTTGTTACTTTAATTGGATTGAAATATATATCTAACCTTTTTAAATTTGAGTACGAGATAGACGATTACAACTTTCAACCAGTAAAAATGACCGGCTCGTTGGTACACGCCGAAAATAGGCGCCGGTTTTTCTTCAGTCAGTTTTTTGGCCAAAATAACAGCTAGAAAAGACGTCAGCAACACCAAACACTCGTACACACCGAACATGTTGTCACTATAAACCAACGTTTTAAACCAAGTTATCTGTTAGCACGCCAACCACTTAATTATTTAGTTGTACCTCACTATATAATTGAGTGGTTGGTGTTGCTATCAGATAACTGATAAGAGTGATAATCAAAAAAACTGATATGGAATTTAATATTTAATAAAAAAATTATTTTACAAATATTTTACTAACAAAACTCAAGAATTAAAAAAAAAACTAAGGCCCATCGCCATATTCGAAAATATGTCTGATGATTTTTGTTAAATTCTAAATAAGATCATGAAAGTTTAAAAAAAAATCGTGGGGAGGTACATTCATAAAAATTACAATTTGTTTTGTTGCAAATATTATTCAATGCCAAGTTTATAAAAAATACTTGCTGTCAACTTTTTTCGCTGTACTTTTTTGAAACCACTGAAGTGATGTCTTTTAAACAAAATTGTTAAATAAAAACATTGGTGTATGGGCACATACATTTGTTATAATTAAAAAATGATTTTACAAATATTTTACTTACATACATGTTTTATGTTCAAAAATATTAAAAAAAAAAACTAAGGCCCAGCGCCCTATTCGAAAATATCTCTGATTGGTGTTAAATTCTAAACAATATTTTGAAAGTTTAAAAAAAAAATAATCGTGGGAGGTACATTAATAAAAATTACAATTTGTTTTGTTGCAAATATTATTCAATACCAGGCTTATAAAAAAATACTTGCTGTCATCTTTTTTAACTGTACTTTGTTTAAACCACTAAAGTGATGTCTTATAAACAAAATTGTTAAATAAAAACATTGGTGTATGGGCACATACATTTGTTATAATTAAAAAATTATGTTGCAAATATTTTCCTTACATACATGTTTTATGTTTAAAAAAAAACTAAGGCCCAGCGGCCTATTCGAAAATATCTCTGATTGGTGTTAAATTCTAAACAATATTTTGAAAGTTTCAAAAAACATTCGTGGGGGTACATTACAGTACAAAAAAATTACAATTTGTTTTGTTGCAAATATTATTCAATAACAGCTAACAAAATTAACGTAATTTTTTTCCTTTTATTTTATGGTTACCAAGACGAATGAAAGTAAACAGTTGTAGAAAAAATTATTTTTTTACACACTCCGTTTAGTAACAATGCGCCGACGAAAAGTCCACGGCGCGCCTACTCACGGGCCGCCCGGAGTTTTGAGAATTGTTTAACACACCGGTATACTAGAACCCACTTAATATCAAGTTATTTTTGGGGGAATGAGTTCTTCTCACAAATAAATTAGTTTATAAATAAAATCATAGTTCACACCGGTGTTTTATCATGGATTTCGGATCTTATATTAAGTCTCGCATAAGATATGTAAACTCCTGGCAAGATCCTATATCATACGTATGATTTTTTTGGTAACGTCTGCTCATTTTATTATAGATATATATATATATATATATATATATATATATAGATATATATATATATATATATATATATATATATATATATATAATTTATAGATATATAAGAAGGTCAATCTTTAGAATAATGGTATGCTCTCTGAAAGAATCTCCTGCCATATTTTTATCACTCTTCTTTGTGTTATATTCAACAATATGTGCATCTCAAAATCTTTTTTACGTCTCATAGTAAAATAATTTTTAGTCCATTAGGAGGGTAATTACTTTATTGTAAATTAAATTAAATCATAGAAAGTACCAGATAACAGTGTAGTGCATAGTTCAAGTCATTTGAATAGTGGACGGGCATAGTTTGGTTGGTAGGGACCACCCACCCACCCCACCTTCGCTCGCATAGTTTTTTCAATGGACACAAACTTTTTATATTGTTTAAACTATTCCAAGAATTGCGTTATCATATGGAAAAAACTATGCAAGCAAAGGTGGATTGGGCGGGTGGTCCCTACCAACCAGACTATGCCCGTCCACTATTACAAATGACTTGAACTCTACACTACACTGTTATTCGTTACTTTTAATTAATCCATGAATTTCATTTGTTATATTACACCTATTTCGTAAAAACATGCGAGAAACAATGTAATGCATAGTTCAAGCCATTTGGAATAGTGGAAGAGCATAATTTGGTTGGTAGGGGACACCCGCCCACCCCACCTTTGTTTGCATAGTTTTTTTCCATATGATAACACTCTTTTTGGAATAGTTTAAACAATATAAAACGTCTGTATCCATTGAAAAAACTATGCGAGCGAAGGTGGGGTGGGTGGGTGGTCCCTACCAACCAAACTATGCCCGTCCACTATTTCAAATGACTTGAACTATGCACTACATTGTTTCTCAGATTTGTTTATACATTAGCCGTAAATTAATAAATGAAACTAAAATTAAATCATAGAAAGTAACAGATAACAGTGTAGTGCATAGTTCAAGTCATTTGAAATAGTGGACGGGCATAGTCTGGTTGGTAAAATATATATTCTGGTGCATTATCGTTTTTAATGTCTACACCAAAATATAAAACTGAATAATTAAAAAAGTTAAGATTTTAACTATGTATCTTATATATTTATTTACCATATACAAATTTATTCATTTACAATTAAAATAATCTTACACCTATGTACAAATAATGGCACAGTAATGAATCACCTACACATTAAATTCACGCGGCGACATTATTGCCGACTTGACCCTCCTCGTCGGCCGCCTCCTCGTCCTCGTTGCCCGACTCCTTCACCTCATCTATAGCACCCGTTAGCGCCCTGTACTTCTTCGCAATAGCCTCCCAATCCGTAACGTGTTCGATCCGGTTGGTTTGAATCGAAAAGCTCAGTTGCGAGCCTAGCGGGCTTAAATGTGAGACAGATAACGCGGCAGACTCTTTAGGGGCGATCTGTCTGCCCTTTTTCACCTTCGATAGCCATTTCTGGCCCGCTTTCGAGCGTGGACTGAGCTGTTGGGTCCGTTGGAAACCGCCCAGCAGGTTCACCATGCTCGTACGCTTCTTAGCTTTCACTAACAATAAGTAGCATATGTTAATAAAATACAAATTATATCCAATCCAATTGTATCAATTTTATAACGAATATACGCTAGTTTTGTAGCAATAACATTAACAGATGCAACCATTATTATATATACACACACACACACACATATATATATATATATATATATATATATATATATATATATATATATATATATATATATATATATATATATATGCATATATATGCATATATATATATATATATATATATATATATATATATATATGTATATATATATATATATATATATATATATATATATATATATGTATATACAAATCCAGCCCTCAAGTTTACACCTGCATTCAGTAAACACTGTTTAATAATTTAAAGTAAACATTATTGATGTTTTATTGCTGACTTTAAGAACGTTTATCTCTTCAGGGGTGAATTTCAGATTAGGAAATGCAATTTTGTTTATTTGAGCCAACTAATATGCAATATCTAGTATAGTTTTCCGTGCCGTTTTCCCAGAATTTTGTTCACAGACGCACACACATAGACTCGTTCATTTAAAAAAATAGTCTATTAGATATTTGCCTTTTACCTTTCGGTGTAGGCTAATATCTAGTATAGTTTTTGCAATTTTCTTGATTTAGTTCCATAATTTAAATGTCTTCTCTTGATTATGGTTATTATTGTTGTTTTAATATAAACCAAAAATAACTCACGTCTTTGCTTGCACAAGTTAACCAAGTAGAAAAGCCATGTTGTGATGAGATTAATGGGCGAAGGCGCCGAGGTGGTGCGATGCATCGAGCGGATCAGTTTGCTCAAGCCGAACTTCCATTCGATGTCTGATTGTGCCTGAAGAGAAAAATAGATACCATTCACACTGTATTCAATAAATATATAATTAGAAATTGTATTTGGGAACTGCAACACGATAAACAAAAACAAAATGCTTAAAGGAATATTTGACGGTAATATTAAAGAAATAACAATTACTAAAACTTGATCTGTGTAGTCTAGACAGACGGTGTCAAAATAAGTTCATTCTCGCAAACTTATTTCTTTGTTCTTATTGTTCATAATATATACTACTATATATATATATATATATATATATATATATATATACTATATACTATATACTATATACTATATACTATATACTATATACTATATACTATATACTATATACTATATACTATATACTATATACTATATACTATATACTATATACTATATACTATATACTATATACTGTATACTATATACTGTATACTGTATACTATATACTATATACTATATACTATATACTATATACTATATACTATATACTATATACTATATACTATATACTATATACTATATACTATATACTATATACTATATACTATATACTATATACTATATACTATATACTATATACTATATACTATATACTATATACTATATACTATATACTATATACTATATATACTACTATACGTCGCGCAACGAAGCAATTGAGTAACAACGTGAACACTGCGTGCGAAATTGAAATTTTATTCAAACGCTTCGATAAAAAAAAAATATATATATTCGCGCTGCATTACGGCACAAAACAGCTCGTGGTGAACGAACTAAAATAATCACGATTTAACTAAAACTTGTCCAAATCTAGAGACGTTCAATGACTAGGATTGTGATTGCTGACACCACGCATATGAAACATATTCTTTTAACTGTCAAGGTTGCTCCGTAAAATACGGACGATTTCAGTTCGTTTAAGAATTCTATCATTTTACGAACCCACATGGTGGATTGTCCGTATTTTGTGAGTGAAATGACTTTGGCTTTGGTTGTATATAACACTCGAGTTAATTTCTAATCCATGATTCAATTGTCACTTCTGACAACTGACATATAATGCGACGTTGTTCTTTTCATTTCATAGCCTCATGTACCTCTGTTTATATATAAAACTTACACGGTGAATTGTTCGTATTTTGTGAGTGAAACGACTTTAACTTTGGTTGTATATAACACTCGAGTTAATTTCTGATTCGTAATTCAATTGTCACTTTTGACAACTTTGACATATAATGCGACGTAGCTCTTTTCATTTCATAGCCTCATGTACCTCTGTTTATATATAAAGGTACATGAGGCTATGAAATGAAAAGATAACAACAAAGTATGCAAGTTTGCATCAGAAAAGTATATATTTACTCCGATTTGTAATCAAAATTCAACAGAAATTTCTCTAAGAGATTGCAGTTTCATATTTCAAGTTTTGATAAATACAATCTGATAATGCTTAACTACAGTAGTATAGTTTAGACATCCGTGCAACTATCACAAAATGCTTCATTATTTCGAAATAAATTTATTTCTCGGTGCACACCCCTCCAGTTTTTCCTGGGGACACGGCTTGTACACTCCGCAAAAGAAGTAGCAGCAGTTTCGTTAATCTCACAACGCGCTTTTCGAATAGATTTTCAGGTCGAATCCTCGAATGAGATTTTCGAAGATTCGCCTTAAAGGCTCGGTTGTATAAAGGCGAGTAAATTATAACCCGAATTTATATTGTATATGTTCAATATAAATTCGGGTTATAATTTACTCGCCTTTATATAACCGAGCCTTTAAGGCGAATCTTCGAAAATCTCTTTCGAGGATTCGAGCCTGAAGATCTATTCGAAAAACGCGTTGTGAGACTAACGAAACTACTGCTACTTCTTTTGCGGAGTGTTCAAGCCGTGTCCCCAGGAAAAACTGGAGGGGTGTGCACCGAGAAATAAATTTATTTCGAAATAATAAAGCATTTTGTGATAGTTGCACGGATGTCTAATCTATACTACTGTAGTTAAGCATTATCAGATTGTATTTATCAAAACTTGAAATTTGAAACTGCAATCTCTTAGAGGAATTTCTGTTGAATTTTGATTACATATCAAAGTACATATATACTTTTCTGATGCAAATTGCCTACCATTGTATATTTTTTACAACTATTTCGAGACAAAAAATTAACTTTTTCGTCCTAACAAAGTATCAAATCATCCTTAGACTGGAGAAATATCCAAATATATTTTCATAAAATTATAAAATGTTAACTAGAAAAGACCGCGCGATTAAATCAACATTGAACCGAATTTCATCTTCCGAGATTCGCCTTAACAGTTAAACGAATACGATCCTAACGAGTGGTGTCAGGAATCGCATCCGTTTTCATTAACGATCTGCACGTCTCTAGACATTCAATAGTTCCCAAATACACATTTTTTTGTTTTTTGATTTATAATTCTATTCAGATAAACCACACAATAATTAAAATGTGTAGTTCCTCCTTTATTGGGCACATACGTGCATAAAACAAAAATAGTTGTGACTGGTTAGAAAAAAAATATGTATGCAAAAATCTGTTGGGCACTAACCGTGCTAAAAAATCCACTGAATATATAAAAAACAACACATAAAAATCCAGTCCTCACGTTTACACCTGCATTCAGTAAACACTGTTTAATACCTACTATGGGTCACAATCGCTATACATTCCTCTAGTTTCGAACAATTACTACACTACTCATCTTCATATAGTTTTCTAAGGCTCTAATATGCACCATAATAGCCATCTTTAATTTATAAATTTATTTAACGCCATCGTGACGAATTTCGCGAATAACCCTTCACAGTTTTTCAGAGGTTTTCTGTGAAATTAAAGTGATACAACGCCTCTTCTCTATTTACCAGCGGAATAGCTGATAGCCCTTAAAGATAGAAGTTTTTTTTTTAGATTTGATAGTGATAGTGATATTATTTTGTATAGATGGCTATTATGTATAAGAAAATGGTAAGCTCTACTTATCCTTAGTTACCTGTGCCATTGCATCGTTATAATTTCGTTGGTAAATCTGTCGAATATGATTTGGGAGCAAGCAAGTAAAAATATGGGGGCCGATCGAAAGCGGCGAGCAACAAACAAACAAGACAACAAACAAACAAACTACTAATAATTAATTGATTTCGACAAACAGAGTAAACGAGAAGCGGCAAAAATGATCCAGCCCAACAGAACTGGTGCTTGGTTCTTGCGGGGTTTCATTCATATTTAGCGGCATGCTGCATGTTTACCTGGATGCGCTGGTACGTATCGGTCATCATAGCAATAAGGAGGTTAATTAAAACGACGACGGATACCAACATGTACACGCCGAATACCATCTTAAAGAGGTTTTCCGTCCAAAACGGTTGGTTGTTGCCGGTTTTTGCCCAATCGGTCGTTTTCAAGTCATTGGTATTGGTCTGGCCGAATATCGCAAAAAACAGCAACTCAAAAGCTTTGATCGGGTTCTTTTGGACTGGAATCATAAAGCAAGAGGATTACCTGGATGCGCTGGTACGTGTCAGACATCATAGCAATTAGCAGATTAATCAGTACGACCACCGAGACCAGCATATACACGCCGAAGACGAGTTTGAACAGGGCCTCCGTCCAGTCGGGCCGGATGCCCGGCCCACGCACCAGAAGATCGTCGTACGTCGTCTGCCCGAATATGGCGAAGAACAACAGCTCTAACGCCTTCAACGGGTTCATCACCACTGGGAACAGTACGAGACACGCTTTAGTAGTTCGCAACGCTTTGCAAGACTAACGAACTCCAAAAACAACACACACACACAAGCGGAGGACTATTTAGACACACGGACATTTAGCGGCTGCGGAACGAACATTATGCTTGGGCATGCTGCATATTAATTACATGGAAAGACACACAACACACACATACAGATAGAAAGAGCTCCTCGAATTTGTTGTATGTGCATAATGAAGAAGCAAAAATGGAGCGAGAAGTTTATTTTAAATTTAAAAATAATCAATATACAATGTTATAGTGCACTTTTCAAATATATATATATAGAAATTGCTCAATAACGGACTATATTTAATACACTAAACTGATTATCCCGATTAGCTTTCGCCCTCCACACACCACAATCAGTGCTGACTAAAAAAAACCCTTATTTTTTATATATTCGAAGCACTACAAAATAGCTAACAATTCCAACGACTCAAATACCATTCGCTTCCCACATAAAAAAAACTCATACTACATAAGAGTGGCTGCTGGATTACAGAAAGATGAGTGAATCGCTTAGAAAGGACGGGAATGGCGTGGAAATCTGCAGAAGGCTGTCGTAGGTGATTAAGAAGGACGTTACTCACTTACGACAGCCTTCTGCAGATCTCCACGCCATTCCCGTCCTTTCTAAGCCATTCACTCATCTTTCTGTAATCCACCAGCCACTCTTCTTTCACACTCGTTGCTCAAATGCTACCACGTGTCACTCCCCTTATTACATGGTACAGACGAGGTGTAACCTTTCCTCATCCGCACTTGCCTTTTCTTCTCTTCAGACCCACACCTCGCTCGTGCCATGTATACTTCTCAACCCTAATCTAGTTATATCATCATCATCATCATCAATCAGCCTGTTTGCGTCCACTGCTGAACATATGCCTCCCGTATCTAATTCTATTTATG
Organism: Lordithon lunulatus; assembly: GCA_963942505.1. Taxonomy (NCBI): domain Eukaryota; kingdom Metazoa; phylum Arthropoda; class Insecta; order Coleoptera; family Staphylinidae; genus Lordithon; species Lordithon lunulatus. Next base: position 38,621,592 of record OZ012671.1, read on the forward strand.
CCGTTCTTATGCTACGCCCATCAAATTTTCTGATATCATAGGTCCATTTAGTTGGTAGGCGTCCCCTACTACGGTATGCATCTTGGCGAGGTCGCCATTCTACGATCTTTCGTGTTCATCTTCCATCAGTTAGTCGAGGTACATGGCCCATTTTAAAGTTGCTACCGCATCCGTTACGCCAGACATATGCCGCAGTTGTTCATTTCGTACCGTCTCTGATCGATCTTTCTATTCTTCTCTAAGCAATGCGTGTTTTCTTCGCAGATTATTTCGTGAGGGTAAGAGTTACAACTCTTGATGTGGCCCGGGAGTTTCCACTGTATCTTCCACTCCACATATCCCCATAGGAAACATACCTGCCACTCCACATATTCCGGGTTGTAAGAGCCCTAATTCAATCTTTTCTGTCGCTCTTACCACTCATTCTCTGTGTGTCCGTTCGCACACTTCTCCACATCTTAGTTTCTAATTTACCCACACATAATTGGTTCGGGTGTATGAACCAGTGGCTATATCTGAGGTGTGGGTAAATTAGAAACTAAGAGGTTGGGGAAGTGTGCGAACGGACAAACGGAGAATGAGTGGTAAGAGCGACAGGAAAGATTGAATGAGGGCTCGTACAACCTGGAATATGTGGAGTTGCAGGTATGCTTCCTCAAAATATTATCTGCCCTACTCCGATTTATACACACCATCCGTACTAATCTATCCTACCTCCAACCCCTGCAGCCTTTCCATAAACCTTACTCTCCCATACGTCGCCCACCACATACTCATTCGGTTCGTCTCATACAGGAAGATCGGTGAAAGGGTCGACCTTTCCAGCCTCAAAAGCTTCTTCAATAAGCATCGCTGCTCCCTTTCCACTAGATCGCACTCAAGCGCACCTTATACTTCCACTCCGTATAGCAGTATGGGCTTCACGCACGCATCCCAAATCTTACAATCAATTACTATATTTCCGTCCCACGCTTTTCCCATTTTCGCCTCGCTATCCCTCATGCGAATCTCGCCTTAGCTTGCACCCACTCCAAGTGTTTTCTATACCTCTGCAGTTAAACATGAAACTAAGATATTTAAACACTCTCCATCACTACAACTTTCCAATTTAACTCTTCACTCTAACCATCCTCCCCTTATTCTTAAACAACATCCTCAACTAACCTTCATTTTCAACTAACCTACCTCCTCTTATCAAGGTACCATTCTTTCTGCATCTCTTCTATCCTCTCGATTACAAGTACTACATCATCCGCATACGTCAGCATCCACACCTTCGTTGTTCCTACTTGATCCACTTTTGTAAATATTGAATAGGAGAGGAGTACTTATCAACTAACACCCACTCTAAACTTAGACACTTCTCCATTCGCACTCGCTCTTCTCCACGTGTCTTTGTACATCCTTCTGACCCTTTCCACAGCATTCTCATCCATACCTATCCTTTTCAAACACTCACTCATCTGCCCCTCGGTCATACATCAGCCTGTCCCTACTTGTTTACTTTTTCTTTGATTACTTACAGTTGTTACAAAACAAAATAGTTGCTTTAGTAACTTTATTTCAAACTTCACGCATACCAATTTTGAAACGGCTGTTTGCTCTGAACGGTAGCCATTCAACACGTTCTGAATAATTTCGATCGTTCTTAATAATTTCGATCGTTCTGAATAATTTCGATCGTTCTGAATAATTTCGATCAATCTGAAGTCATCAAATAGACCCTCAGATATCTGTTCAGTGCAATATATAGTCTATTACTGAGCAAAAGTCGTAGTTTTTTTTTCTACATTATGTATATACAACGAAATGAGAAAAGTACCATAGTCGGCTCGCACACTTCGCAAAACATCTGTAAAGCATTTCGGACAACCCTAAACGGACGTGCGCTGCCATACATTTAAAATGGGCCGCACCTAAACACATCGCAGCACATACAGCATCTGCAGAGCTAAAAAGAACACGAGTCTGGACAACAATAAAGCGATTTCTATTACGTAAGTTGTCGCACAACACGTAGAACATACAACACAGCCGACACACTCTAAACACCTCAACTTACTGCCCGGCTGCGGCGGACGCTTGCGCTTGATGGCGCCGTGTGTGCGCGGCCAAGAGCGCGCCGTGGGCGCAATCCACTCAACCTCTTCATATCGAGCGATCTCTAAATATTTACAACAAAATAAACATTCGGTATGTTACAATATATACAGCATACAACATCCATTTCATCTGAAAGAGCTGTGAGTGTTAAGAATCGCATTCAAAAAGACTTACCTTCAACAAAATGTGACTTGGATTGTTGCGTTTGCCCGTACCGCCGCGCCTCTTCGTACGACATATTTTTGAAGGGCTGGTTCAACGCCACGAAGTGCATTGAGAACCCAAATACGAAAATCGCGAGGACGGCCAAGAAACGGCCCAAGTCCTTCATGAGATTACCTATGATGATAGCCCACGGCCCGAATAGGTGGTGGAATGATAGGAAGTCCAAAATTTGTACGCACGCCAGCAGGAAGCTGAGGCCGAACATTTGGTTCCGGCAGTACATCAATGTGGGCCAGTACATGACTTCAATCGCGACCAAACCTAGTAAATGCACTGCAACGCCAAATATTCCGAAAAGTAGCACGGATAGTTTAATCCAGCCTAGTCCGGATTTGTCGCTGGGGTTGGTCAGCTCGAACAGTAGTAAACCGCTCAGCCAGACCAGTAGGACTAATTCGTACCAGTATGGGATTAAACCGGGACGTACTACTGAGTAGTAGGGGAAGATTGCGGTTAGTAGTAGGAAGAACATCAGGTACACATGGGAGGTTAGGTAGGACATGAATTTGATTATGGGGACTTTGTGGTATTTGTGCCCGAGGGGTAGGGTGAAGGCTATCCATATTGGAGGGCACAGGATGAAGCCTATGAAGAGCAGCAGGGTGCGCCATGTGGGCCAGTTAAGGACGCCTCGCCATAATTCCTAAATAACAGAAAAACCAACAATAGAAAATTAATAATAAATAGAAATAATACAATACCAAAATAGTAATTTAATAGTGCAGGAAGGCAAGTTTCCCGAATGAACGAATTAATTTACAGATCAGCCAAAGGCGAGTGCTGTAATAAGAGCGAATTCGGGAAATGGCCTTATCGCACGAATAATATATCTTATTTTTTGTACGAATAAATGTAGCCTACACCGAAAGGTAAAAGGCAATATATATATATATATATATATATATATATATATATATATATATATATATATATATATATATATATATAATAACTAAATATTTAGTTATTCTAAGTTGTTGTGAAATAGGTTATGCCTTTCTACCAATTACTTATAATATAAAGTCTATATTTTCTTCAAAATTGTATTTATTCAATAACATATCTTTAATTTTTAATGCTACTTGAAGTATATGAGGTGTACGCTGTGCTTGTATGCATTGTTATATTCATAAATACACATTTACATTGGTACCGAATTTTAAACTGGCAACACTGGCTACTTCCCGCACTAGTGCGGGAAGTAGTATTTCCCACACGCAAATCAATGCGGGAAATTACTTGTCTTGACATTACTTGTCTATAGCCCTGAATAGCTAAAGGTTCTGAAAGTCGGAAATAATAATTGGCTATAACTTTTGAATAGTTTCATAAAAAATAGCAATAAAAATATCTCAACATTTTGCACACCACTATAGGCCTTCTCTTCTGTGCCTATAGTGCTGGCAACTAACACTATAAGCTTATCTGTTCCCTTTTGTGCCTATTGTGCTGGCATCTAACACTATACGTGAACCTACAGTTCAACGTGGATTCCGAACCACTGGAGTACGTTTAGATGAGAATTTCATCTACTTCTGGGCACAGAAGGATATTAGAATTGATTCCTATCTATATTAGCACTATTTTCTTTACATCCCTGGTATATTCACAAACTACTGGTTTAAAACCGATGGTGAAAGTGCGGAGAATTGTCTCCTTAGCTACTATAATATTACAAAAAAAATATTACCTGTAAATACCTCTGAACAACGGTGTGCGCGATAACCTCCTTTTGCTCGTTTTCAATGAGCACGTCCAAAAACTCCACATTCCTATTATCAGTAGCTGTTAAAATTCGACCAGCAGAGTCGGCTCCTGCAGCCAGCGCAAGCAATTCAGTCGCCATGTACTCGCAATGCTTCCCAGCCGCAATCAAATCCTTCGCGCGCTCCTTCTCCTTCGTAGACAAATTAATCAAAATATTCGACAGCTTCGCCGCCGTATCCACTGGCGCCGGCGACACCAAAATAAACTCCTCAATCGGCCTGTTATTATGATTCTTCGAGCACACCATCAAATTATAAACAAATCGCCTATCCTCCATCAACGAGTACGTTTCATGCTCCTTCGTCATCAAATACTCAAGTACATCATGATGCCCTTCAGAGGCCGCAAACCAAATCGGCGCCGCCCCCAAATTAGTCTCCGATTTGGGGGAAGCGCCCGACTCGACGAGCAACTTCACCACCTCGAAACACCCCGCTCGGGAGGCGTAGTGCAACGGCGTCCAGCCGTTGCGGTCCGTCGCGTTGATCTCCGCACCTTGACCTGTTAACAGTCCGGATTAAAAATAATGTTTATCATTCATTCGTGTGCCGCAACGTTTTACCGCAGGAATTTACATAAACAGGCGAATAATTAAAAGCTATCAGGCGTGTTTATATTTGACATATTCAAATGTACGGCTCGTTAAAGGGGAATAAACGAGCGCGCTGGTATTAATAGCGATGCGAGTGGAATAATCCAATTCAATTGTAGTGCATACAAATTAGTTTGGGCGTGATTTAAATGTGTTGCATTAAATTTAATTAATTAATTCGTAATCAGAGATTAAATATAATATAATATCTTCAATTCTGATATTTCAATGATGAGCCTCTAATATCGTGATTTATATTAGATGCTTATCATTGAAATTTCAAAATGAAGATTAATATTAAATGGTCAAATCTATGTATATATCGGTTTTGTTAGCTCAGTGGCTGAGTGGTTAGAGGTGTCGTCCGTCTCGTACTGAGCATTGGGGAGCCTGAGTTCGATCCCCAGCGCGAATCACTTTTCACAGTTTTTCAGAGATTTTCTGTGAAGTTATAAAACTACATTATTTTAACTTACCTAATAAAACTTCAACCATCTGATAGTGTCCATTTGTAGCAGCAATATGCAGTCCTGTTTTGCCATGTTTCTCAGTACTCTGCAACAACTCTGCTGATCTACTCAGTAGTAACCCCACAACAGTAGTATGTCCTCCAAAACAAGCCAAATGCATCGGATTGTATCCCTAAAAGTTTGTATTATCCTTATCAATATCAATTACAATAGTTATATTTCATCACATACATTTTCATGTGTAGCTGCATCCACTTGCACCCCAGCTGAATTAAGTAGCAACCGTACAACATTTTCATTACCAGAAAACGCAGCTAAATGCAGCGGTGTCATGCCGGATTCATTCCCTAAAGTAGGCACCATTGACGTTCCACTCGGCGCTTCAGATTTAACAGTACCGGGCACACCCAGAGTCAGTAACTCTCTAACCGTATCAGCCTGCCCATAATATGCAGCAACATGCATTGGCGTCACCCCCAATTTCTTGCTGCTCACCCTTAAAGTATTCGACGAGCGTAGCACTTCCAAAACCTGCCCATGTCCGTGTTGTGCAGCTAAATGTACCGCAGTAAACCCATTCTTATTCTCATCCGTAACAGACGCTCCGGCACGCACTAAAGCCTTAACAACATCCGCATGCCCGCCCTCAGCAGCTATTTGCAACGGAGTAGCATCGGTTAATTTATTCCTCGCTGAAATCACTCCTGAACGATCAAATTTCATCAACTCCTCAATCACAGTTACGCTACCCTGCGATGCAGCTATATGCGCACAAGTATTCCCATCTTTAGTAGTAGCCATTACCAAACTAGGATGTTGCTGTAAAAACAACTTTGCAACCTCAGAGTAATTATTTTGCGCAGCTGCATGTATGGGTTTCTGCCCTTGATCATCCGTTGCATCAATATTCGCACCAAGCTCCAACAAAAGCTTACACACCTCAATCTGTCCAGCAGCTGCAGCCAAATGCAACGGAGTTTGTTTCCGTAACGTCAAAATATCTATAACCGCATTATGGTCTTTTATCAAGAACTGCACCAGATGAATATACCCATTCATTGCAGCCAAATGTAACGCAGTTCTTCCATTACGTGATTTCGAATTAATAAAGGCTTTATTAGAAAGAAGATAATCGCATACTTGCGTGTACCCCTTTTCAGCTGCTAAGTGTAACGCCGAACGCCCTTCGAGGTCAAACACGTCCACTCGAGCATGATTGCTTAATAAATTATTTACCAACTCCACGTGTCCTTTATGGGAGGCAATTGATAACGGTGTCCATCCGATTGCGGATTGCCTATTGAGCGCTTTTTGCGCTTCAGTCGCCGTCATATGCGAAAGCATTTCCATAAAAACATCATTATTCCCTACTGTTGCTATATAATGGAACGCCGTTTCATACGCTGGTTTGCTAACTAGCTTCACATCAGCGCCGCTTTCCAGTAAGATCTTAACACACTCGCGGTCCGCACCGGGCACTTCAACGTCCTCTTTCTTCACATTGCAGATGTAATGAAGAGCGCTCTCATCGTTGTCGTTTAGCTCGTTTACATAGTTCGCGATCTTGTCCTCGCCTTTGTGGACTTTCACGTAGTTTATCAGGTGCTTTACGACGTCCGGGCGGCAGCCTTTGCACGCGAGGTGCAGCGGCGTTTCGCCCGACTGTAATCATTGTTGTAACGCAAGTTAGTTAGTTGGTTAATTAGTTTCACAGAATTTTATTATTTTTTAAGTGAAATGATATGTATGAAAAAATGCCCTCTATTTGATTATATTCATTGTTAAAAGTTGGGAAAGACTATTCCACCTTTACCAACAATTAATAGAATGAAATAGAGGGCCTTTTTTCATACATATCATTTCACTTTAGTAACTATTGATTAAACACCCCCTAGATGTTTCATGGGGGTTTGCAATAGCAATAAGTTTGTGACCAACAGATCGTAGCACAGTATTTTTAATTAAATTAATTGGCTTATTCACGCGGTAGATGTGAAGACTTGGAAATATCTCGATAACGATTATCCGATATTATAGATGACATACAAAATTACATTCCAAATCGGAAAAAGAAACTCAGTGCCGTGGTGGACGTAAGAATTAACAAACGAGAAGAAATAAACAACTTAGAAGAAGCTATTAGAGAACGTGGAATAATTATAACTTAAGGGAACAAAAACTGATATATTTTGCGGCTAAGAAAAAAAAGTATGTAACTGAAATTGGAAGAGAGAAAATGAACTCATGGAAAAAGTGCTGCAACTTCCATGTCTCCAATTCGAAGATAAATAATGGATGTGCGATTTTCCGTTTTTCATCGATATAACTCTGCATTTGAATGACTTAAACATGGGACTTCAAGGGAACATTCAGTTAATTCATAACATGAACAAATTTATACGTTTGAAAGCAAACTCACAATTTTGAACCAACATTTGTTGTCAAACATATGTCACATTTTGCACATGTAAGAAAAATAAACTCTATGCCCAGTATTTAAATTGTATCAGAATTTGAATTCCGATTTAAAATATTTAGATCATAAAAAAAATCGATCTTTCACCGTTTTTTAATAGAATATCTATTAATGGGTGTTCCATTTCTGTAATTTTACTTTCCGAATACATCACTGATATAAAGGAAGGTATTGTTTTACCTAAAACAAATTATTTTAAAATTTCATTGTCATTAAATACCTTATTTTGATACTGTGGATCTCCGCCATCCTCCAGCAAAAACTCCAACGTCTGTAAATTCCCATACCTCGCGGCCACGTGCACCGGCGTCTGCCCGTCCTCCGTTGTCAAATTCGGTCCCGCCCCCGACTTCAGTAACATCAACGCGCACCGCTCGCCGTCCTTCACCCTGGCCGCAATGTGCAGCGCCGTCTCCTTCAATTTCCCGCCTGCAAAACGCATCCCCAATTATCTAGTTAATTAGCACGCGCGGGCGTCGCAAGATCCCACCTCTGATATGCACGTCGGCGCCGTAGCCCAGCAGGGTTTCCACGACGATCGGCTTGCAGGATTCCACCGCGATATGCAAAGCAGTGTAGTTCTCCTTGAAAACGGAAGAGGGGAAAAAACGAGTGTTATCGCTAGTTATCTAAGGTCACGGAACACGGACTCACGTTGGTCGTAACGTCGACTTTTTCGCCTTTCTGGATCAGCGTATTGATTATGCCGACGTGACCGTACCGCGCTGCCGTGTGGATACTTCTTGCCCCGTCCTGCATTGTAATTAACACGATTAATTACTGATTTAACATTTCAAAAGACTTTTCGTTTGGCCCATAGAGATGCTTGATAATGTTTAATAGAACACAATGTTTAGACATGCAAATTTTGTTTTAAAATTGCAAACATATTTCTAACTATATTCATTTGGACTTAATTATTTATATGTGTAAATATATTCGCGAGCGAATATGTTTAGCTAAAATCGTACGATATACACGTGCCCGGCGGATCCAGCATACTTGATATATTTTCTGCGTTAAATTAAAGAAATTCATATAATTTTATTTGTATCGATATTGAAGAAACTACATTTTCTGCACGATTGTCACTTTGCCAGTTTTCTATCGCATTTTTTTTTTCTTGATTTGATTTGATTTGATTTGATTTTATGGAAACAAAATTGTTCGTTGCGCCTAAAGTTTTATTGCATACAAGCCTTCAAGTATGGTGAATGCGCCGGGTACTTTTATATTGTTAGATTTTATGTAACGAAACATATAAGGTGTCCCTAAAGTATGAAATAAAACACATATATTTATTCATGGTTTTTGCAAGAAATTGCACGGACCCGTCGGGCGGGCGGTCCCCACCAACCAAACTATACCCGTCCACTATTTCAAACGACTTGAACTATGCACTACACTATTATCCGTTATTTTCTATGATTCAATTAATGTCATTTATTAATTTAAGTCTAATTAAAAAAATATATGTGAATAATAATGTAATGCATAGTTCAAGTCGTTTGAAATAGTGGACGGGTATAGTTTGGTTGGTGGGGGCCGCCCACCCACTCCACCTTTACTTGCATAGTTTTTCCATAGGATAACACTCTTTTTGGAATAGTTTAAACAATATAAAACGTCTGTATCCATTGAAAAAACTATGCCAGGTAAGGTGGGGTGGGCGGGCGGTCCCCACCAACCAAACTATACCCGTCCACTATTTCAAACGACTTGAACTATGCACCACACTATTATCCGTTATTTTCTATGATGCAATTAATGTCATTTATTAATTTAAGTCTAATTAAAAAAATATATGTGAACAATAATGTAATGCATATTTATTTAAATATTAAATTGCTGATTTATAATGGAAGTTTCAATTTGTTTCGATCATTTTTGAATATGTAATGACGTTATCGACGAGATTTAAAAAACAGATGCGAGATACTAGTCACATTAATTAATTTTTGTATGTTATTATATAAATTTCACTAGCCTTGTTCGGCATGTGTAAATAAACGCCTTTCTTGAAGAGCATCATAGCGCAGTCCGCGTGGCCATTAAGTGATGCAATATGCATTAGGGTGGAGCCATCTTTAGTACGCTCCAGGATGCTGGCTTTGAATTTGTCGGCGAGCAGCTCGATGATGGCGGCGTGGCCATTCTCCGCCGCCAGATGCATGGGGGTGCGGTCCTGATTATCAGTGATGCTGGCGGAGGCGCGCACCCCATAAAAGTACTTCACAAGCACCTCATCGCCTTCAGCGGCTGCTATGTGAAGCGGTGTTTGCCCTTCGCCGTTTTTAATATCCACACTCGTGCCGTAATCGACCAAAATACGCACCTACAGTTACAGATTAATACAAACATATCTAATAATAAATATCGGTATAACTATGAAATATATTTGAGGGACAGATGTATATACTTGTATGTGTTTTAAAAAATTACACATACAAGTAAATAAAACCTGTCCCCCAAATTATACTTTATAGTTATATCGACGTATATTTCTGTTTTTTTTTATGATATACTGAAATAATAAAATAAAATAAAAATAATAATAATAAAAGCCGAAAAATTAAATGTGTTGCGCTTCCGAATTTCTGAATTTTATTATTTTATTTATTTGGTTCAAAATTGTCTATCCAACAGGCTAATGCTCATCTTGATTAGATAATTTTTATTTTATTTTCTTCACTTTTTCGACCTTACCGCCAAAACGGTACAATTTTACACTATTTTTGGGTATTTCTCTTTGGAAATTAACTACCTACAATATAAGACCAAAATCCATTTTCTATCATGAAATAAAATTTACAAAGTTTCAAAAATTTGCCAAGGCCTTTAGGCTCAATTTGAAACATCGACATTTTTCCCGCCATCTAGATTATATTTCCAATTAAATGACTTAGTGAGAGTATCATGTCACTGCTATGACGACTCCTGCTTTAACGCAACGGATGATAGTTTTGGCAATTTTACTGATTTTTATCACTTTTCAAATTAAATTCGTGACGGGTTTATCTTTTGTTTTATAGAAAAATCGTACTGAGATTTTTGATTTGGTTGAAAATTGTATATCCAATAGAATAAAGTTATTCTTGATTAGACCATTTTAATTTTAATTTTCTTCACTTCTTCGGCTTTACCGCCAAAACGATACAATTTATATAACAATAGTTTTTCTTATTTTTCTTTGGAATTAAAAGACCTATAAAATGAGATCTACAACGACTTTTTAACATGAAATAAAATTTTCCTAGTTCGAAAAATTTGCCAAGCTCTGTAGATTCTCAGGTTCAAGTTGAAACAGTTTAGCCATTTTTCCCGCCATCTAGACTATATTTCCAATCAAATGAGTTAGTTTGAGTATCATGTCACTGCTAAGACGACCCCTGCTTTGACGCAATCGAGGATAGTTTTGGCAATTTTACCGATTTTCAATTTAAATTTGTGACAGGTTTATCTTTTGTTTTATGGAAAATTTTAACTAAGATTTTTTATTCGACTCGAAATTGTCTATCTAATAGGCTGAAGTAGAGTTTTATTGGACAATTTTTATTTTTATTTTCTTCACCTCTTCGGCTTTACCACGAAAACGGTGCACATTTTATAACAATTTTTTTTAAAATTTTTATTGGAATTTAATTACCTACAAAATGAGATCAAATATAACTTTCTATCATGAAATACAATTTTCCAAGTTCTAAACATTTGCCAAGCCTTATAGGTCTTCAATTTGAAAAAATATCGACATTTTTCCCGCCATCCAGACTATATTTCAAACCAAATGACTTAGTTTCAGTGTCATGCCACCGCTATTACGACTCCTGCTTTGACGCAACGGAGGATACTTTTGAAAATTTTACCGATTTTTATCACTTTTCAAATTAAATTCGTGACGGGTTTGTTTTTTGTTTTAGACAAAAATCGTGCTAAGATTTTTCATTTGGTTGAAAATTGTCTATCCAACGGGCTAAAGTTCATCTTGATTTGACTATTTTCATTTTTATTTTCTTCACTTCTTCGGCTTTACCGCCAAACCGGTACAATTTTTATAACAATATTTTTTCTTATTTTTATATTAAAAGACCTACAAAATGAGATCAACAACAACTTTCTAACAGAAGATAAAATTTTCCAAGTTCGACAAATTTGCCAAGCCCTATAGCTTTCATTTGAAACAATCTCGACATTTTTCCGCCATCTAGACTCTATTTCAAATCAAATGACTTAGTTTCAGTGCCATGCCACTACTATGACGACCGTTGCTTTGACGCAATGGAGGATAGTTTAGGAAATTTTGCCGATTTTTATCACTTTTAAAATTAAATTCGTGACAGGTTTATCTTTTCTTTTAGGGAAAATTTATACTAAGAGTTTTTATTCGATTCACAATTGTCTATCTAATAGGCCGAAGTCGAGTTTGATTTGAACATTTTAAATTAAATTTTCTGCACTTCTTCGGCTTTACCACCAAAACGAAACAATTTTTATAACCATATTTGTTCTTATTTTTCTTGGAATTAAAAGACCTACAAAATCTACCGCAACTTTCTGTCATAAAATAAATTATTTCAAATACGGAAAGTTTGCCAAGCCCTGTGGCTTTTCCACTTCAATTTGCAACAATCTCGACATTTTTCGTGCCGTCTAGACTATATTTCCAATCAAATGACTTAGTTTCAGCTACTTGTCACCGTTAGGACGACCGCTGCTTTGACGCAACCGCAACGGAGGATAGTTTTGGCAATTTTACCATTTTTATCACTTTTATAATTTATCATGTGGCGGGTTTTTCTTTTGTTTTAGGGCAAAATACACAACGGAGGATAGTTTTGTGACGTTTACGGATTTTTTTTTTAATTTTGCTTTTTTGCTTTTCGCAGTTTTATCTGTAATTTTCGAGCCATTATAATTTAACCTTCATCGGTCAGTTTACCAATGAGCATAAACTCGTATTTTCGGAAAATTTTCATTTTTTATTTTTGCTCTTTTCCGGCAGTACACGCGCACAAACTGACAGCTGAAACGGAGGTGCTACTACATTCTGTGAATTATTAATTCAATATAATCTTACCATATCAATGTCTTTTCTTCTCGCTGCGAGGTGGAGAGCGGTGTCTCCATTCGCTGCAGATGCTTTGAGTTGGTCCGCCGTTTGTGCACCTAGAAGCTCGCGGCACATCGACTGGTTCCCCGCCTCCACGGCCAGGAGTAAAGGAACTTTACCACGCTATGCAGAAATGCCAAAAATAATGAGATATTTTGAGATTAAAAAGATTTTGGGATTATTTATTGTTCCTATTAGCACCGACGGCTCCCTAGAAATCTTCATAAAAGTCTTAAAATTCGTACGCTAGAAACTAAATTTGACATACAAATGCAATCGGTGTAACTTGCAGTATAGTTACTTAAGAGTAATGGTAGATTCGTGAGAACTTTAAAAAAGCCATCTTGTCAACTGGATCGATAAGTTACTGCTCAGAATAGGAAATTCCTACATAAAACTGTCGAGTATGTATGCTTTCTTCATAGTAATGGAGATAGCAGAATATCCAGTAACCGATAAGAAAATAAACTAATATTAATACTAATACTAGTCATCGGAGGAGCTCGAAAATGGCTAGTGCTTAGCCGAAACTAGTTGCAAAGTGTAACTGAAATGTGATAAAAAATCATTTTATTTATTATTTAATACAAGTATTATTGGAAAATAGCGTATGATTAGTATTGAAGCCCTTTTTCGAATTTATCTATATTAACTGATGTATTATAGTTGTCATACATCATAATGTATCTCTAAAATAATAATAATATATAAGTGAGATCAAATGAATTAAAAAAATATATATACAAGTTTTATTTTCTAGCTCATATACGTGTGATGAACGTGTAGCTTAATATATACTAATGTTTCATATAAATTTCACACTATTTCGCCCGAAATAAACATAATAATCTACAGAATGTTTTTATTGTAGTAATATGTCAGTGGTTTTGAGTGTTTTTGTAAATTTAATCACCAAGCTGTGCCAGCGTGAAGTTCGCTTTGGCGGCGGTTGCCTCTTCGCGTCGTCCATACAATGTCACTGCAATCAATTTGAAATGTTTGGAGACCTGTGGGTGTGTGTGTGTATTTTGACTGAGCACGCATTAATCTCCTTGTAAATTTGGAAGTAGTTGCGGGCGGCCGGTGCCAGGCACTCTCACAGGTACATAAACACGCGACCGCCCCCGCTACCGTTCGCCCAAACAGGCCGGCGGCGGCCGCGGGAAAATGCGAATACCGTGGCACACGCTTATTGACGTCTGATAATCGGTTGGTAATAATAGTAATAAATGCCACAAGTCGTAAAGTTTCACGAATAAAGTCTGGAAATGTTTCCACTATTCAAATGAAAACGTATCACCAGCAAAGGCTGGTAGAAGCCTTAAATCATGCATATTATAAGAAATATTATATGTATACAATTTTTTTTAATAGAATCAATATCTAAACAATAGCCTAATAAAGATTGTTTTCTCTCTCTCAATATTTAAACAAAATTTGTCATGTTTCAATTTTCTCAAAAATTCAAATCTAAATTTTTGAGAAAATTGAAATATGACAAATTTTATTGATTATATTAAAAATGTTTGTATACATATAATGTTTCTGATAATATGCATGATTTAAGGCTTCTAGTAGTCTTTGCTGGTTGTAATTTTACTAAGATTTTTTATTTGATTGAAAATTACCTATCTAATAGGCTAAAGTCAAGTTTGATTGGACAATTTTTATTTTTATTTTCTTCACTTCTTTTATTTTTATTTTCTTCACTTCTGGTGCACGTTTTATAACAATATATTTTTTTTAATTTTAATTTAAATAAAAAAAAATAATTTGTATCTTTATAGGGCTATCAGCCGTGAGGTTTTTCCGCCGATCAAGGGAGAAGCTCAGAGGAGTTTAATCACCCGGTATTTACCTTAACTTCACAGAAAACCTCTGAAAAACTGTGAAAGGTGATTCGCGAAAATTCGCCCCGCTGGGGATCGAACTCAGGCTCCCCAATGCTCAGTACGAGACGGACGACGCCTCTAACCACTCGGCGGCCACTGAGCTTGATATTGAAATTAATATACCTACAAAATTAAACTTTCTATCAAGAAATAAAATTATCCAAGTTCGAAAAATTTGCCTATAGGTCTTCTGGTCCAAATAGATAATACATGACGCTATGAAACGAAAAGCGTAAAAAAATGTATGCCACATCTAACAATATAATCACGGGTTATAGTTACCTAGCTTTTATCAAATCGAGCCTAGGGTCTGCTTTGTGAAGTAAGATGCAGACCATTTACCATACTAAATTAATTCATATTTACAACACAGACATATTTATTATATTTCTTGATACACGAGAATATCAATGAGTAAAAAATTACTTACACCGTCCGGTTTCAATCTAATATCCTTTCCGGCTGATGACAGCAGTGCTCTGAGTATCGCTGTCGCAGTGCCTGTTTGCCTGGAAGCCACTAGGTGTACAGCCGCCTGCTGCCGGCTCTGTAACGCAATGATATAATTCGTGTGAATGTTCGGGGTGCAAATTTTAGCACGTGAAAATTAAAGGCGCGTTCGGCGATGGCGGCGAATCGTTTCAAAACAATAAAAGCGCACGTCGCATGCGAATTGCATGGTCCCCGCTCGACAAAGTTGGAATTGAATTTATTTTTTTTAGAGTGTATGTAATTTCTACCGGGTGATGGGGTACTTACCCCGCCGGTGGAGTACGGGTCGACGCCGCGTTTCGACAGCAGTAGCTTGACGACGTCCTCACGCGAGTGCATTGAGGCGATGTGAAGAGCATTGTAGTTGTCCTGTAATTAATTACAAAATTTTATGAGACATATTGCAGTATTATTATTGGAATAGTGGCTACAACGATGTATCAATACATGAGAAACCGTTTTCCTTGGCAGAAAAGACTGATAATATAAATTTGAAATTTAATAAGCCATATATTTGAAGACATTGAAGATATATCACTAAGATCTTTAGAGTTTTTAATATTCAGTTCTTAATACATTTCTTGACTAGTGTTATAAATAAAAAATGCGGAATAGTTTTCATTAGCAGAAAACATTGATAATACCAATTTCAAATTAAACAAGCCATATCTTTGAAGATAATAAAGATATCGCATTGGGGTCTTTTTAATGAAGTTTTTCATACATATTGAAAGCAGAATAACATCAAAAAGTCTTAAAATTGCGTCATGATGTATAGAATTTTTTGCAGGAATGTGTGATAATACAAATTTCAACTTTTACAAGCCATATCTTTGAAGATAATGAAGATAACTCATTGGAGTCTTTATAATTGAGTTTTTCATACATTTCTAGACAAGAATAATACAAAAAAATTTCAAAATTTCATCATAATGAATAGGTATTTTAGCAGGAATGTGTGAAAAACAAATTTCAACTTTCACAAATCATATCTTTGAAGATAATGAAGATACCTCATTGGAGTCTTTATAATTGAGTTTTTCATACACTTCTAGACAAGAATAACACACAAAAATTTCAAAATTGCATCATAATGAATAGGTATTTTAGCAGGAGTGTGTGAAAAACAAATTTCAAGTTTCACAAGTCATATCTTTGAAGATAATGAAGATACCTCATTGGTGTCTTTATAATTGAGTTTTTCATACATTTCTAGACAAGACCAACAAAAATCTCAAAATTGCATCATGATGAATAGGTATTTTATCAGGAATGTGTGGAAAACAAATTTCAACTTTCACAAATCATATCTTTGAAGATAATGAGGATACCTCATTGGAGTCTTTATAATTGAGTTTTTCATACATTTCTAGACAAGAATAACACACAAAAATCTTAAAATTGCATCATAATGAATAGGTATTTTAGCAGGAATGTGTGAAAAAGAAATTTCAGCTTTCACAAATCATATCTTTGAAGATAATGAAGATACCTCATTGGAGTCTTTATAATTGAGTTTTTCATACATTTTTAGACATGAATAAGTCACAAAAAAACTCAAAATTGCATCATCATGAATAGGTATGTTTGCAGGAATGTGTGAAAAACAAATTTCAACTTTCACAAATCATATCTTTGAAGATAATGAAGATACCTCATTGGAGTCTTTATAATTGAGTTTTTCATACACTTCTAGACAAGAATAACACACAAAAATTTCAAAATTGCATCATAATGAATAGGTATTTTAGCAGGAATGTGTGAAAAACAAATTTCTAGCTTCCGAAGTCATATCTTTGAAGATAATGAAGATACCTCATTGGAGTCTTTATAATTGAGTTTTTCATACATTTCTAGACAAGAATAAGTCACAAAAATTTCAAAACTGCATCATGATGAATAGGTATGTTTGCAGGAATGTGTGAAAAACAAATTTCAACTTTCACAAATCATATCTTTGAAGATAATGATGTTACCTCATTGGAGTATTTATAATTGACTTTTTCATACATTTCTAGACAAGAATAACACAAACAAATCTCAAAATTGCATCATGATGAATAGGTATTTTTGCAGGAATGTGTGAAAAACAAATTTCAACTTTCACAAATCATATCTTTGAAGATAATGAAGATACCTCATTGGAGTCTTTATAATTGAGTTTTTCATACATTTCTAGAGAAGAATAACACACAAAAATCTTAAAATTGCATGATAATGAATAGGTATTTTAGCAGGAATGTGTGAAAAACAAATTTCAGCTTTCAC
Organism: Lordithon lunulatus; assembly: GCA_963942505.1. Classification (NCBI taxonomy): domain Eukaryota; kingdom Metazoa; phylum Arthropoda; class Insecta; order Coleoptera; family Staphylinidae; genus Lordithon; species Lordithon lunulatus. The sequence goes on from OZ012671.1 coordinate 38,638,984, forward strand.
AAATCATATCGTTGAAGATAATAAAGATACCTCATTGCAGTCTTTATAATTGAGTTTTTCATACATTTCTAGAGAAGAATAACACACAAAAATCTTAAAATTGCATCATAATGAATAGGTATTTTAGCAGGAATGTGTGAAAAACAAATTTCAGCTTTCACAAATCATATCGTTGAAAATAATGAAGATACCTCATTGGAGTCTTTATAATTGACTTTTTCATACATTTCTAGACAAGAATAACCAACAAAAAACTCAAAATTGCATCATGATGAATAGGTATTTTTGCAGGAATGTGTGAAAAACAAATTTCAGCTTTCACAAATCATATCGTTGAAAATAATGAAGATACCTCATTGGAGTCTTTATAATTGACTTTTTCATACATTTCTAGACAAGAATAACACACAAAAATCTCAAAATTGCATCATGATGAATAGGTATTTTAGCAGGAATGTGTGAAAAACAAATTTCAACTTTCACAAATCATATCTTTGAAGATAATGAAGATACCTCATTGGAGTCTTTATAATTGAGTTTTTCATACACTTCTAGACAAGAATAACACACAATAATCTTAAAATTGCAACATAATGAATAGGTATTTTAGCAGGAATATGTGAAAAATAAATTTCAAGTTTCACAAGTGTTATCTTTGAAGATAATGAAGATACCTCATTGGAGTCTTTATAATTGTCTTTTTCATACATTTCTAGACAAGAATAACACACAAAATTCTCAAAATTGCATCATGATGAATAGGTATTTTCGCAGGAATGTGTGAAAAACAAATTTCAACTTTCACATATCATATCTTTGAAGATAATGAAGATACCTCATTGGAGTCTTTATAATTGAGTTTTTCATACATTTCTAGACAAGAATAACACACAATAATCTTAAAATTGCATCATAATGAATAGGTATTTTAGCAGGAATATGTGAAAAATAAATTTCAAGTTTCACAAGTGTTATCTTTGAAGATAATGAAGATACCTTATTGGAGTCTTTATAATTGAGTTTTTCATACATTTCTAGACAAGAATAAGTCACAAAAATTTCAAAATTGCATCATGATGAATAGGTATGTTTGCAGGAATGTGTGAAAAACAAATTTCAACTTTCACAAATCATATCTTTGAAGATAATGAAGATACCTCATTGGAGTCTTTATAATTGAGTTTTTCATACATTTATAGACAAGAATAATACACAAAAATCTTAAAATTGCATCATTATGAATAGGTATTTTAGCAGGAATGTGTGAAAAACAAATTTCAAGTTTCACAAATCATATCTTTGAAGATAATGAATATACCTCATTGGAGTCTTTATAATTGAGTTTTTCATACATTTCTAGACAAGAATAACACACAAAAATCTCAAAATTGCATCATGATGAATAGGTATTTTAGCAGGAATGTGTGAAAAACAAATTTCAAGTTTCACAAGTGTTATCTTTGAAGATAATGAAGATACCTCATTGGTGTCTTTATAATTGAGTTTTTCATACATTTCTAGACAAGAATAAGTCACAAAAATCTTAAAATTGCATCATAATGAATAGGTATTTTAGCAGGAATGTGTCAAAAGAAATTTCAACTTTCATAAATCATATCTTTGAAGATAATGAAGATACCTCATTGGAGTCTTTATAATTGTCTTTTTCATACATTTCTAGACAAGAATAACTCACAAAATTCTCAAAATTGCATCATGATGAATAGGTATTTTCGCAGGAATGTGTGAAAAACAAATTTCAACTTTCACAAATCATATCTTTGAAGATAATGAAGATACCTCATTGGTGTCTTTATAATTGAGTTTTTCATACATTTCTAGACAAGAATAAGTCACAAAAATCTTAAAATTGCATCATTATGAATAGGTATTTTAGCAGGAATGTGTTAAAAACAAATTTCAAGTTTCACAAGTCATATCTTTGAAGATAATGAAGATACCTCATTGGTGTCTTTATAATTGAGTTTTGCATACATTTCTAGACAAGAATAACCAACCAAAATATCAAAATTGCATCATGATGAATAGGTATTTTAGCAGGAATGTGTGAAAAACAAATTTCAACTTTCACAAATCATATATTTGAAGATAATGAAGATACCTCATTGTTGTCTTTATAATTGAGTTTTTCATACATTTCTAGATAAGAATAACACACAAAAATCTCAAAATTGCATCATGATGAATAGGTATTTTTGCAGGAATGTGTGAAAAACAAATTTCAAGTTTCACAAGTCATAACTTTGAAGATAATAAAGATACCTCATTGGTGTCTTTATAATTTAGTTTTTCATACATTTCTAGATAAGAATAACACACAAAAATCTCAAAATTGCATCATAATGAAAAGGTATTTTAGCAGGAATGTGTGAAAAACAAATTTCAAGTTTCACAAGTCATATCTTTGAAGATAATGAAGATACCTCATTGTAGTCTTTATAATTGAGTTTTTCATACATTTCTAGACAAGAATAACACACAAAAATCTTAAAATTGCATCATAATGAATAGGTATTTTAGCAGGAATGTGTGAAAAACAAATTTCAGCTTTCACAAATCATATCGTTGAAGATAATGAAGATACCTCATTGTTGTCTTTATAATTGAGTTTTTCATACATTTCTAGACAAGAATAACACACAAAAATCTCAAAATTGCATCATGATGAATAGGTATTTTTGCAGGAATGTGTGAAAAACAAATTTCAAGTTTCACAAGTCATATCTTTGAAGATAATAAAGATACCTCATTGGTGTCTTTATAATTTAGTTTTTCATACATTTCTAGACAAGAATAACACACAAAAATCTAAAAATTGCATCATAATGAATAGGTATTGTAGCAGGAATGTGTGAAAAACAAATTTCAAGTTTCACAAGTCATATCTTTGAAGATAATGAAGATACCTCATTGCAGTCTTTATAATTGAGTTTTTCATACATTTCTAGACAAGAATAACACACAAAAATCTTAAAATTGCATGATAATGAATAGGTATTTTAGCAGGAATGTGTGAAAAACCAATTTCAGCTTTCACAAATCATATCGTTGAAGATAATGAAGATACCTCATTGGAGTCTTTATAATTGAGTTTTTCATACATTTCTAGACAAGAATAACACACAAATATCTTAAAATTGCATCATGATGAATAGGTATTTTTGCAGGAGTTTGTGATAATACAAATCTCAACTTTTACATGCCATATCTTTCAAGAAAATGAAGGTAGCTCATTGAACTTCAAATTTTATGTTTAGAACTCCTTCGATAGCTCATGTTATTGGCCGCGGTGCTCACCTCGCACCCCTGCTAGGACCGGTCCTGCTCATTAACTTGAATATAATTGTAGACATACGCAATGCGACCGCTCTGCGTAATAACCATGGTTTTCCCTGTTTCAACTCTGTAGCGTCCCTAGTTCAAATGCGAGAGAGATGGTTTACATGAAAAAAATTAGAGTATTCTTAGCCCTACCGCTTGCCAATAGACGCTTTTCTCTAGCTCTTAAAGTTTTCGCGTAGTAGAGCTGATAATATGTGAATATGAAGAAATTTCAAAATTTAATTTTTTAATTTTTTTCATTGTTTTAACTCTGTAGCGTTTTTATTTCAAATGCTAGAGAGATGGTTTTTATGGAGCAATCGCTATGATTATACACTATATGTATATAAACTACAATCAAGAGCTGAGTTCTATCAAAAATAGTGACCACCTAACACGAAACAAAGCAGACGTCTCTCGATCGCTATACGCATAACGATCGATCAATAATCGCAGGGCTTTTGCAACTGATTAACATGTGTGTGAATTTTCCACCATAATTAATCCATTTCGGTATCGATTAGACACTGTCAGTGCGGTGTATTATGCGTCTTTAATAAAATTAGTGCCCCGTTTTGTTGGTGAAATCGATGCGAGGCAAACATTTTCGACGTTTATTTAATGATATTAAATTGAATCATTCGCAGTGCGTCATGAATATAATTTTCAAATTGTATATGTATGTCATTTTTTTATAAAATCTAATTATTATCCTAAATATATTCCTTCTTTCTCTTAAAAAGTTACCTCTTCTTATTTAATTACTCTCGCTAACCCTGTGATGATACCGCCTTTCCCTGTTCTTTGGACGAGGCTTATTCGCGATTCAAACGTTAACGGTTTTCTTCAAGGTAGTAGGTAAACAGCTGATCTTTGTTATTGTTTGATCAGCTGATTGCATTAAAATCATATGATTTTAGTCACTTCTATAATAATGCGTTATTGTTAATGTACTTTTAAGGTATAAATAGTATAACCTTGGCTTTATAGTCATATATAAGATGAAGAAACAAATGATATACAAACAAATAACAAATTCCCTACTAAATGTAGTTTATTTTTTGCTACCAGATGGAGTATCAGCCGGATTGAATCGCCAATATTTTCCTATCTGTCATTCATATTTGTATTTGTTTCCTAAAAATTTGTTGAGTATAGTTGTTAAAACCAATATTTATATATATATATATATATATATATATATATATATATATATATATATATATATATATATTATAAAACCCACCCTTAAAGTATTAAAAACCTACATGACATCACTCCTATCACATTAAATCCTCTTAAATAAATTCTCATTATGCATATGAGCGGGCCTCTCCCTAAACGCCCCCACACTAAATCACTTTATTGGCTAATAATTCGCGACCCCAATTTCCTTCTCATGTGCGGACAGGCGATTATATCTAATATAAAATTTTGTTTGAATTTTGCAATAACCCTAATGGACACGGGTGCGGGGGGTGGCTGTCCCACTTAAAATCTTGCCGGTTATTAAGATTATGCCCCATTAGGTCCGAGCGGATATAAATACAAAGCCGATATTGCGTGATTTCGCCGCTGGCCTAGTTATATAGCGTGGCATGAGCGCGAGAAATTCGCACTTTGAAAGAGGGGTGCCCTTTCAAAATAAAACACGAAGCACAGGATAATTAGCGTTAGAGATTGTAATTTTATGTGCAACAATTACTTGCGCATAAATGTTAAAAGTCACACTCTTTTTTTAGACACAATACTCTCATTATATAGCAATCTTGTTCTGAACATGAATAGACTGAGTAAAATAAAAGGAATATATATTTTATTTTATACTAAATTGTTACTAGTTCTGATTGTAATACTGTTGCTGCTGTAATTTATTGAAAAAATTGATTAAGAAAGTTATTAGTAATAATATCGCACAGCTAATCAATGAGATTTTGAGGAATATAGTTCGCGTAGTGGATCTGAGAAAATGTGAATATGATGAAATGTCATATTTTTTCCCTGTTACAACTCTGTAGCGTCTCTAGTTCAAATGCTAGATATATGGTTTATATGAAAAGATGTTATATATCAAAATGTACGGTATCTGGAGGCCTACAAATTGAAGATTAGGCACTTTTCTCTAGCTCTTACCGTTTGCACGCTCTGGCCGTCAGCAAATGTGAAAAAGACGAAATTTCATATAATTTTCCAGTTTAAACTCGGTAGCGTTTTTATTTCAAATGCTAGAGAGATGATTTATATATCAAAATGTACAGTATCTGGAGGCCTACAAATTGAGGCTTAAGCACTTTTCTCTAACTCCTACCGTTTGCACGCTATGGCCGTCAGCAAATGTGAAAAAGACGAAATTTCATATAATTTTCCAGTTTAAACTAGGTAGCGTTTTTATTTCAAATGCTAGAGAGATGATTTATATATCAAAATGTACAGTATCTAGAGGTCTACAAATTGAGGCTTAGGCACTTTTCTCTAGCTCTTACCGTTTGCACGCTATGGCCGTCAGCAAATGTGAAAAAGACGAAATTTCATGGAATTTTCCAGTTTAAACTTCGTAGCGTTTTTATTTCAAATGCTAGAGAGATGATTTATATATCAAAATGTACAGTATCTAGAGGTCTACAAATTGAGGCTTAGGCACTTTTCTCTAGCTCTTACCGTTTGCACGCTATGGCCGTCAGCAAATGTGAAAAAGACGAAATTTCATATAATTTTCCAGTTTAAACTCGGTAGCGTTTTTATTTCAAATGCTAGAGAGATGATTTATATATCAAAATGTACAGTATCTAGAGGTCTACAAATTGAGGCTTAGGCACTTTTCTCTAGCTCTTACCGTTTGCACGCTATGGCCGTCAGCAAATGTGAAAAAGACGAAATTTCATATAATTTTCCAGTTTAAACTCGGTAGCGTTTTTATTTCAAATGCTAGAGAGATGATTTATATATCAAAATGTACAGTATCTGGAGGCCTACAAATTGAGGCTTAAGCACTTTTCTCTAACTCCTACCGTTTGCACGCTATGGCCGTCAGCAAATGTGAAAAAGACGAGATTTCATGGAATTTTCCAGTTTAAACTCGGTAGCGGTTTTATTTCAAATACTAGGGAAATGATTCATATATCAAAATGTACAGTATCTGGAGGCCTACAAATTGAGCCTTAGACACTTTTCTCTAGCTCTTACCGTTTGCACGCTATGGCCGTCAGCAAATGTGAAAAAGACGAAATTTCATGGAATTTTCCAGTTTAAACTCGGTAGCGTTTTTATTTCAAATGCTAGAGAGATGATTTATATATCAAAATGTACAGTATCTAGAGGTCTACAAATTGAGGCTTAGGCACTTTTCTCTAGCTCTTACCGTTTACACGCTATGGCCGTCAGCAAATGTGAAAAAGACGAAATTTCATGGAATTTTCCAGTTTAAACTCGGTAGCGGTTTTATTTCAAATACTAGGGAAATGATTCATATATCAAAATGTACAGTATCTAGAGGTCTACAAATTGAGGCTTAGGCACTTTTCTCTAGCTCTTACCGTTTGCACGCTATGGCCGTCAGCAAATGTGAAAAAGACGAAATTTCATATAATTTTCCAGTTTAAACTCGGTAGCGTTTTTATTTCAAATGCTAGAGAGATGATTTATATATCAAAATGTACAGTATCTGGAGGCCTACAAATTGAGGCTTAAGCACTTTTCTCTAACTCCTACCGTTTGCACGCTATGGCCGTCAGCAAATGTGAAAAAGACGAAATTTCATGGAATTTTCCAGTTTAAACTCGGTAGCGGTTTTATTTCAAATACTAGGGAAATGATTCATATATCAAAATGTACAGTATCTGGAGGCCTACAAATTGAGCCTTAGACACTTTTCTTTAGCTCTTACCGTTTGCACGCTATGGCCGTCAGCAAATGTGAAAAAGACGAAATTTCATGGAATTTTCCAGTTTAAACTCGGTAGCGTTTTTATTTCAAATGCTAGAGAGATGATTTATATATCAAAATGTACAGTATCTAGAGGTCTACAAATTGAGGCTTAGGCACTTTTCTCTAGCTCTTACCGTTTACACGCTATGGCCGTCAGCAAATGTGAAAAAGACGAAATTTCATGGAATTTTCCAGTTTAAACTCGGTAGCGGTTTTATTTCAAATACTAGGGAAATGATTCATATATCAAAATGTACAGTATCTGGAGGCCTACAAATTGAGCCTTAGACACTTTTCTCTAGCTCTTACCGTTTGCACGCTATGGCCGTCAGCAAATGTGAAAAAGACGAAATTTCATGGAATTTTCCAGTTTAAACTCGGTAGCGTTTTTATTTCAAATGCTAGAGAGATGATTCATATATCAAAATGTACAGTATCTGGAGGCCTACAAATTGAGTTTTAGGCACTTTTCTCTAGCTCTTACCGTTTGCACGCTATGGCCGTCAGCAAATGTGAAAAAGACGAAATTTCATGGAATTTTCCAGTTTAAACTCGGTAGCGTTTTTATTTCAAATGCTAGATAGATGATTTATATATCAAAATGTACAGTATCTAGAGGTCTACAAATTGAGGCTTAGGCACTTTTCTCTAGCTCTTACCGTTTACACGCTATGGCCGTCAGCAAATGTGAAAAAGACGAAATTTCATGGAATTTTCCAGTTTAAACTCGGTAGCGGTTTTATTTCAAATACTAGGGAAATGATTCATATATCAAAATGTACAGTATCTGGAGGCCTACAAATTGAGTTTTAGGCACTTTTCTCTAGCTCTTACCGTTTGCACGCTATGGCCGTCAGCAAATGTGAAAAAGACGAAATTTCATGGAATTTTCCAGTTTAAACTCGGTAGCGTTTTTATTTCAAATGCTAGAGAGATGATTCATATATCAAAATGTACAGTATCTGGAGGCCTACAAATTGAGTTTTAGGCACTTTTCTCTAGCTCTTACCGTTTGCACGCTATGGCCGTCAGCAAATGTGAAAAAGACGAAATTTCATGGAATTTTCCAGTTTAAACTCGGTAGCGTTTTTATTTCAAATGCTAGATAGATGATTTATCTATCAAAATGTACAGTATCTAGAGGTCTACAAATTGAGGCTTAGGCACTTTTCTCTAGCTCTTACCGTTTACACGCTATGGCCGTCAGCAAATGTGAAAAAGACGAAATTTCATGGAATTTTCCAGTTTAAACTCGGTAGCAGTTTTATTTCAAATACTAGGGAAATGATTCATATATCAAAATGTACAGTATCTGGAGGCCTACAAATTGAGTTTTAGGCACTTTTCTCTAGCTCTTACCGTTTGCACGCTATGGCCGTCAGCAAATGTGAAAAAGACGAAATTTCATGGAATTTTCCAGTTTAAACTCGGTAGCGTTTTTATTTCAAATGCTAGATAGATGATTTATATATAAAAATGTACAGTATCTAGAGGTCTACAAATTGAGGCTTAGGCACTTTTCTCTAGCTCTTACCGTTTGCACGCTATGGCCGTCAGCAAATGTGAAAAGGACGAAATTTCATGGAATTTTCCAGTTTAAACTCGGTAGCGTTTTTATTTCAAATGCTAGAGAGATGATTTATATATCAAAATGTACGGCATCTTGAGGCCTACAAATTGAGGCTTAGGCACTTTTCTCTAGCTCTTACCATTTACACGCTATGGACGCTAGCAAATGTGAAAAGGATGAAATTTCATGGAATTTTCCAGTTTAAACTCGGTAGCGTTTTTATTTCAAGTGCTAGAGAGATGATTCATATACCAAAATGTACAGTATCTGGAGGCCTACAAATTGAGGCTTAGGCACTTTTCTCTAGCTCTTACCGTTTACACGCTATTGCCGTCAGCAAATGTGAAAAAGACGAAAAATCATGGAATTTTCCAGTTTAAACTCGGTACCGTTTTTGTTTCATATGCTAGAGAGATGATTTATATATCAAAATCTACAGTATCTGGAGGCCTACAAATTGAGGCTTAGGCACTTTTCTCTAGCTCTTACCGTTTGCACGCTATGGCCGTCAGCAAATGTGAAAAGGACGAAATTTCATGGAATTTTCCAGTTTAAACTCGGTAGCGTTTTTATTTCAAATGCTAGAGAGATGATTCATATACCTAAATGTACAGTATCTGGAGGCCTACAAATTGAGGCTTAGGCACTTTTCTCTAGCTCTTACCGTTTGCACGCTATGGCCGTCAGCAAATGTGAAAAGGACGAAATTTCATGAAATTTTCCAGTTCAAACTCGGTAGCGTTTTTATTTCAAATGCTAGAGAGATGATTCATATATCAAAATGTACAGTATCTGGAGGCCTACAAATTGAGGCTGAGGCACTTTTCTCTAGCTCTTACCGTTTACACGCTATTGCCGTCAGCAAATGTGAAAAAGACGAAATTTCATGGAATTTTCCAGTTTAAACTCGGTAGCGCTTTTATTTCAATTGCTAGAGAGATAATTCATATATCAAAACATGGAATTTTCTGTTGAGGCCCATAATATGTTTGTCATAGATAATATATTACTAGACATACATGAATTTCAATATCAATTATATTTCTGAACCGCCACGCAAAGAGCCACATGCGGCGAGCTGCGGTTTGCCCAATTTACTAGTTACTATTTTGAGTAATATATGGTATTACTCAAAATACTAACAAATTGTTGTTGTAAATTACCAAATGAATATTGTTCTAAATTATAATAATTTAGCAGCACTGATTTATGTTATTTCAGTTCTAGTTATAAAGACAACTACGTTTATATACTATGTATTGATGTAGTTTTTTAAGCGCTAACATATTTACGTTATTTCTAGCTCCGACATCCGATCCGAGTTCGATGAGGCGATCCAGTATGGAGGTCCTGTTGTCTTTGACCGCGTACATCAGCGGTGTCATCCCCGTCGCCTGGAAACAAAAATAGAGTTTGTTCAATAAAACATTTTAAATGAAATGATGCGGGCCGCGCGGCGGAGGGGGCGGAAAATCCCTCCGGCGGCACGAATGCAAAATGTGCAATGTAAATCACAACTTGACAAACTTCGTGATCGATTTTAAAAACTAGATTACTTTCTCTACTGAATTGAAATGCTTGACGGGTAATACAAAAGGTAGATAAAATTTCAGTAGTAAAATAAAAAAAATTGTTATTTTAGGGAACATCATTCCTTCATGCTTAATATTAACAAATATTTTGGAAAAATAACGAATTTTAGGTATCATGTTTTTCTTTATTATAAATATTCTTATTAATTTATTAATATTTCTTATATTAATTCTTCATTATCAATATTAATGAATCAATTAATTCGGAAAGTCGTTTTAGATATATTTTTTTAGACAATATTAATTATTGTCATAGTAAAAAATAATTAGCTTTTTTTGTGTGGATTTAGTTTATATTTAACAGCTTCTACCCTACACTAATCTGTTTTTGCATATAAAATCATAATGTAACACAATATAATTGCGCTAATATTTCAGGTCACGCATACAACTTTCATGCGAAACTTTTTATTGATGTCATAAGGGCGTAGCCCTGATTTTTTTGCTACTAATGATGGCAGCAACAATAAATCTCCGTAATGTTAGCTCAGAATAAAATAACAATAGTCCCCCATACAAACCGCCGAAATGATAAATGTGATTTTAATTTGCTTGTGCTCGTCTGCGTAAATTACTACGGCTGTCTAATCAAGTAATTTCTTAATTAGGTGATTTCTGAAGGCACGTATTTCTGGTATCATTAGGGCGTTGCTATTAAAAAGATGTAATAAAAATTGTTTTTTGATGGATTATTTGTGTCGTGTAAGGCGTAATAATAAATCATAATCAAATACTGCTAGAATGGGAACAATTAAAGCTAGAGTTGACATACATACTTTACTAAAAAATGTATCTATTAAATATTGGATTGTTAAGGCGTTTAATTTTAAAAGATTTATTTATCCTTAAAACGTTACACCAATATTATAGTAGATAGGCATTCGATTAAATAAATAAAATCAAACTTCTATTCATTCTAGGGCTTATAGCCCGCCGAGAAATAGATGCAGATCTGCGCAATTTAATCACTACAATTATTTTGGTTGGAAGAATACATTACACAAGATTTTTGTAATTTCCACATATTGTTTGTAAAAATTAGTATACATTCAAAATTTTTAATTAAACAGAACAAATTTGAAATGTGTTTCGCGAAAATTCGCCAGCTATAAAATATAAAATTAAAAGCGGATTTAAAAAAAAATACGATTGATATTATGAATATTAACACCTAGCTAAGTGACTGAGTGGTTAAGAGTTTTTGTTCCTCTTGTACGGATCATTGGGAAGCCTGAGTTCAAATCCCCTCATGACGAATTTTCGCGAATCAGTTTTTCAGAGCTCAGAAGTTTTGTAAATGCCTGGTGATTAAATTCCCCTGAGCTGCTCCCTTGACGGGCAGAAAAGCCTCACAGCTGATCTTTTTAAATATTTATAAGTCACCAATCCTTATATATTCATGGCTATAATTTGGAATACGCACCGTAGTGCCTGAACACTTTTCCGCCAATGCAAATATTTTCCTAAAATATCAAATGAGTATACAAATTATCCAGTAGATTAAGTTAAAAACTAGTTTTAATGGATCGGTAGCGGCATATCTTATATGAATGAAAAAGTACCCTTAATATTAGACTTACAAGATCCGCGACCCCCAACAAAGGAATCGTGTTAGCATCCTCGCCAGCATTAGCAATGCTCTTCTCCATAGATTTAAGCACCTGGTCGACCGGTCCCCATTCGCCCTTCTGGCACAACATAAGCACCTTCTGGGCGGCATCGCGGATACTCGCGCCAGCACTCTGCGGTTTAGGCGGAGGCGCCTCTTCGTCCCCAACACTGGACGACTCATCCTTCTCACGATCCTTCTCCTTATTATCCTTGCCGTCCTTCGCGTCCTTCTCCTTATCCTTCGCTTTAGTAGCCTTCGAGGACTCCTTCGGAGGTTCGTCCCCACCGCCTCCCCCGCCCTTAGGTTCCTTCGGCGGTCCTTTGCCGCCGGTCTTCTTACCGCCCGGCTGCGACATCGCTTCAGCAGCGCATTATTTTTTCACTCGCGAGCATGTTACCGCGCCATCGAGCGTTTCAAACTGGCGTTTCGTAAATCTCGGCACGCTCATGCAAATCTTGGCCCAATGGCGTCACGACGCCGCACCGTCGCCCCCGCACTCCTCGCCCACCCCCGTCTTAAGAAGGGGGGTGATTTCGATACAATCTACCAGTAATAATCGCACGAGCTGACCCACTGGTCCACTAATTCTCTTGACCACCACCACCCCACTTTTAACGATCTCTTCGAACAGTAATTTCGCACAAAACTCATGACTAATGCTTTTCTTTAGAATCGGTAAAAAGTGAATTGAGATTAATTTGCATATTACCAGCGTTATTTGTTCGTAATTACTTTTCATGAATACCTTATTTTTATGGCGTATAAATCTTGCAATCCGAGCAGGCCATACGCGAACTGTATTATCCTCAATCTACCTCTATTACTTTTAACGCGGATATGAAAAGCCGAGAAATGATCAAAGGGGTGAGGTCAGATTTTGACAAAAAAAAAAAATAAATATTGATTTTATGCAACTAATAAATAGTCCTTAGGATGCTAATTAAAAATTCCAAACCCATTTTTGGATATCTCTACGTTTTCGTGTCACAATGTTTCAAAATTCGTAATAATTGCTTGAAATTACCATTTCATAAACATCCTTTCCGAGCTATATATCGGTTAAGTGTTTGTCGTAGCGACTATTTTTGTTGTATCTCAATAACTAAACGAGATAGAGGGTTGAGGTTTGTTGCATTCCCTTCAGCTAAAGCACTAAATGTGACTGTTTATTATATTAACCTCACTAGTAAAAAACGGACACTTTATATTTATTTCTAGGTCAACACATCTCGTGTACTGTCAGCACGCTTGAACTTTGTCTCTCTTGTGTGTTCTAACTAGGCGAGCAATGATTCAAATGTATTGACACATCGAAAACAACAAAGCTGTTTGGACCAATTGATGTCAAGATGTTAAACCAGGATGCGAAGATGTTACGATTTTCAAGTGATTTGCTCCAAAATTTAAGAATTTTTACAATTTATTGACCCAAAAGGGTGAGTATATGGGTCAATAAATCCTAAAAATTTCACGTTTTTTTGTCGAATTTCTGAACATTTTACAACCAGAAGGGGGGAGTACATGGGTCAAGAAATTTTAAAAAATGGTCAAATCTGGTCGAGAATGCTTGTAAAGTCTCCGCAGAACGTCAAAACGTTGAAATATGAGGTAAAAATCCCAAGAATTTCACGCTTTTTGGTCGAAAATTGAAGATTTCTAAGCACCTTACAACCATAAGGTACATGGATCAAGAAATTGACATGAAATTTTAAATCTGGTCGAAAATACGTGTAAAGTCTCCGCAGAACGTCAAAACGTTGAAATATGAGGTAAAAATCCCAAGAATTTCACGCTTTTTGGTCGAAAATTGAAGATTTCTGAGCACCTTACAACCGTAAGGTATAGATAGGTACATGGATCAAGAAATTGTCATGAAATTTTAAATCTGGTCGAAAATACGTGTAAAGTCTCCGCAGAACGTCAAAACGTTGAAATATGAGGTAAAAATCCCAAGAATTTCACGCTTTTTGGTCGAAAATTGAAGATTTCTGAGCACCTTACAACCATAAGGTATAGATAGGTACATGGATCAAGAAATTGACATGAAATTTTAAATCTGGTCGAAAATACGTGTAAAGTCTCCGCTGAACGTCAAAACGTTGAAATATGAGGTAAAAATCCCAAGAATTTCACGCTTTTTGGTCGAAAATTGAAGATTTCTGAGCACCTTACAACCATAAGGTATAGATAGGTACATGGATCAAGAAATTGTCATGAAATTTTAAATCTGGTCGAAAATACGTGTAAAGTCTCCGCAGAACGTCAAAACGTTGAAATATGAGGTAAACATCCCAAGAATTTCACGCTTTTTGGTCGAAAATTGAAGATTTCTGAGCACCTTACAACCATAAGGTATAGGTACATGGATCAAGAAATTGACATGAAATTTTAAATCTGGTCAAAAATACGTGTAAAGTCTCCGCTGAACGTCAAAACGTTGAAATATGAGGTAAAAATCCCAAGAATTTCACGCTTTTTGGTCGAAAATTGAAGATTTCTGAGCACCTTACAACCATAAGGTATAGATAGGTACATGGATCAAGAAATTGTCATGAAATTTTAAATCTGGTCGAAAATACGTGTAAAGTCTCCGCAGAACGTCAAAACGTTGAAATATGAGGTAAAAATCCCAAGAATTTCACGCTTTTTGGTCGAAAATTGAAGATTTCTGAGCACCTTACAACCATAAGGTATAGGTACATGGATCAAGAAATTGACATGAAATTTTAAATCTGGTCGAAAATACGTGTAAAGTCTCCGCAGAACGTCAAAACGTTGAAATATGAGGTAAAAATCCCAAGAATTCCACGCTTTTTGGTCGAAAATTGAAGATTTCTGAGCACCTTACAACCATAAGGTATAGATAGGTACATGGATCAAGAAATTGACATGAAATTTTAAATCTGGTCAAAAATACGTGTAAAGTCTCCGCAGAACGTCAAAACGTTGAAATATGAGGTAAAAATCCCAAGAATTTCACGCTTTTTGGTCGAAAATTGAAGATTTCTGAGCACCTTACAACCATAAGGTACATGGTACATGGATCAAGAAATTGACATGAAATTTTAAATATGGTCGAAAATACGTGTAAAGTCTCCGCAGAACGTCAAAACGTTGAAATATGAGGTAAAAATCCCAAGAATTTCACGCTTTTTGGTCGAAAATTGAAGATTTCTGAGCACCTTACAACCATAAGGTATAGATAGGTACATGGATCAAGAAATTGACATGAAATTTTAAATCTGGTCGAAAATACGTGTAAAGTCTCCGCAGAACGTCAAAACGTTGAAATATGAGGTAAAAATCCCAAGAATTTCACGCTTTTTGGTCGAAAATTGAAGATTTCTGAGCACCTTACAACCATAAGGTATAGGTACATGGATCAAGAAATTCACATGAAATTTTAAATCTGGTCGAAAATACGTGTAAAGTCTCCGCAGAACGTCAAGACGTTGAAATATGAAGTGATAATCCCAAGAATTACACGCTTTTTGGTCGAAAATTGAAGATTTCTGAGCACCTTACAACCATAAGGTATAGATAGGTACATGGATCAAGAAATTGACATGAAATTTTAAATCTGGTCGAAAATACGTGTAAAGTCTCCGCAGAACGTCAAAACGTTGAAATATGAGGTAAAAATCCCAAGAATTTCACGCTTTTTGGTCGAAAATTGAAGATTTCTGAGCACCTTACAACCGTAAGGTATAGATAGGTACATGGATCAAGAAATTGACATGAAATTTTAAATCTGGTCGAAAATACGTGTAGAGTCTCCGCAGAACGTCAAAACGTTGAAATATGAGGTAAAAATCTCAAGAATTTCACGCTTTTTGGTCGAAAATTGAAGATTTCTGAGCACCTTACAACCATAAGGTATAGGTACATGGATCAAGAAATTGACATGAAATTTTAAATCTGGTCGAAAATACGTGTAAAGTCTCCGCAGAACGTCAAAACGTTGAAATATGAGGTAAAAATCCCAAGAATTTCACGCTTTTTGGTCGAAAATTGAAGATTTCTGAGCACCTTACAACCATAAGGTATATGTACATGGATCAAGAAATTGACATGATATTTTAAATTTGGTCGAAAATACGTGTAAAGTCTCCGCAGAACGTCAAAACGTTGAAATATGAAGCGATAATCCCAAGAATTTCACGCTTTCTGGTCGAAAATTGAAGATTTCTGAGCACCTTACAACCATAAGGTATATAGATAGGTACATGGATCAAGAAATTGACATGAAATTTTAAATCTGGTCGAAAATACGTGTAAAGTCTCCGCAGAACGTCAAGACGTTGAAATATGAAGTGATAATCCCAAGAATTTCACGCTTTTTGGTCGAAAATTGAAGATTTCTGAGCACCTTACAACCATAAGGTATAGGTACATGGATCAAGAAATTGACATGATATTTTAAATCTGGTCGAAAATACGTGTAAAGTCTCCGCAGAACTTCAAAACGTTGAAATATGAGGTAAAAATCCCAAGAATTTCACGCTTTTTGGTCGAAAATTGAAGATTTCTGAGCACCTTACAACCATAAGGTACATGGTACATGGATCAAGAAATTGACATGAAATTTTAAATATGGTCGAAAATACGTGTAAAGTCTCCGCAGAACGTCAAAACGTTGAAATATGAGGTAAAAATCCCAAGAATTTCACGCTTTTTGGTCGAAAATTGAAGATTTCTGAGCACCTTACAACCATAAGGTATAGATAGGTACATGGATCAAGAAATTGACATGAAATTTTAAATCTGGTCGAAAATACGTGTAAAGTCTCCGCAGAACGTCAAAACGTTGAAATATGAGGTAAAAATCCCAAGAATTTCACGCTTTTTGGTCGAAAATTGAAGATTTCTGAGCACCTTACAACCATAAGGTATAGGTACATGGATCAAGAAATTCACATGAAATTTTAAATCTGGTCGAAAATACGTGTAAAGTCTCCGCAGAACGTCAAGACGTTGAAATATGAAGTGATAATCCCAAGAATTACACGCTTTTTGGTCGAAAATTGAAGATTTCTGAGCACCTTACAACCATAAGGTATAGATAGGTACATGGATCAAGAAATTGACATGAAATTTTAAATCTGGTCGAAAATACGTGTAAAGTCTCCGCAGAACGTCAAAACGTTGAAATATGAGGTAAAAATCCCAAGAATTTCACGCTTTTTGGTCGAAAATTGAAGATTTCTGAGCACCTTACAACCGTAAGGTATAGATAGGTACATGGATCAAGAAATTGACATGAAATTTTAAATCTGGTCGAAAATACGTGTAGAGTCTCCGCAGAACGTCAAAACGTTGAAATATGAGGTAAAAATCTCAAGAATTTCACGCTTTTTGGTCGAAAATTGAAGATTTCTGAGCACCTTACAACCATAAGGTATAGGTACATGGATCAAGAAATTGACATGAAATTTTAAATCTGGTCGAAAATACGTGTAAAGTCTCCGCAGAACGTCAAAACGTTGAAATATGAGGTAAAAATCCCAAGAATTTCACGCTTTTTGGTCGAAAATTGAAGATTTCTGAGCACCTTACAACCATAAGGTATATGTACATGGATCAAGAAATTGACATGATATTTTAAATCTGGTCGAAAATACGTGTAAAGTCTCCGCAGAACGTCAAAACGTTGAAATATGAAGCGATAATCCCAAGAATTTCACGCTTTCTGGTCGAAAATTGAAGATTTCTGAGCACCTTACAACCATAAGGTATATAGATAGGTACATGGATCAAGAAATTGACATGAAATTTTAAATCTGGTCGAAAATACGTGTAAAGTCTCCGCAGAACGTCAAGACGTTGAAATATGAAGTGATAATCCCAAGAATTTCACGCTTTTTGGTCGAAAATTGAAGATTTCTGAGCACCTTACAACCATAAGGTACATGGATCAAGAAATTGACATGAAATTTTAAATCTGGTCGAAAATACGTGTAAAGTCTCCGCAGAACGTCAAGACGTTGAAATATGAAGTGATAATCCCAAGAATTTCACGCTTTTTGGTCGAAAATTGAAGATTTCTGAGCACCTTACAACCATAAGGTAATAGGTACATGGATCAAGAAATTGACATGAAATTATAAATCTGGTTGAAAATACGTGTAAAGTCTCCGCAGAACGTCAAGACGTAGAAATATGTGATAATCCCAAGAATTTCACGCTTTTTGGTCGAAAATTGAAGATTTCTGAGCACCTTACAACCATAAGGTAATAGGTACATGGATCAAGAAATTGACATGAAATTTTAAATCTGGTTGAAAATACGTGTAAAGTCTCCGCAAACGTCAAGACGTAGAAATATGAAGTGATAATCCCAAGAATTTCACGCTTTTTGGTCGAAAATTGAAGATTTCTGAGCACCTTACAACCATAAGGTATAGATAGGTACATGGATCAAGAAATTGACATGAAATTTTAAATCTGGTCGAAAATACGTGTAAAGTCTTCGCAGAACGTCAAAACGTTGAAATATGAGGTAAAAATCCCAAGAATTTCACGCTTTTTGGTCGAAAATTGAAGATTTCTGAGCACCTTACAACCATAAGGTAATAGGTACATGGATCAAGAAATTGACATGAAATTTTAAATCTGGTCGAAAATACGTGTAAAGTCTCCGCAGAACATCAAGACGTTGAAATATGAAGTGATAATCCCAAGAATTTCACGCTTTTTGGTCGAAAATTGAAGATTTCTGAGCACCTTACAACCATAAGGTATATGGGTACATGGATCAAGAAATTGACATGAAATTTTAAATCTGGTCGAAAATACGTGTAAAGTCTCCGCAGAACGTCAAAACGTTGAAATATGAGGTAAAAATCCCAAGAATTTCACGCTTTTTGGTCGAAAATTGAAGATTTCTGAGCACCTTACAACCATAAGGTATATGGGTACATGGATCAAGAAATTGACATGAAATTTTAAATCTGGTCGAAAATACGTGTAAAGTCTCCGCAGAACATCAAGACGTTGAAATATGAAGTGATAATCCCAAGAATTTCACGCTTGTTGGTCGAAAATTGAAGATTTCTGAGCACCTTACAACCATAAGGTATAGGGTACATGGATCAAGAAATTGACATGAAATTTTAAATCTGGTCGAAAATACGTGTAAAGTCTCCGCAGAACGTCAAAACGTTGAAATATGAGGTAAAAATCCCAAGAATTTCACGCTTTTTGGTCGAAAATTGAAGATTTCTGAGCACCTTACAACCATAAGGTATATGGGTACATGGATCAAGAAATTGACATGAAATTTTAAATCTGGTCGAAAATACGTGTAAAGTCTCCGCAGAACATCAAGACGTTGAAATATGAAGTGATAATCCCAAGAATTTCACGCTTTTTGGTCGAAAATTGAAGATTTCTGAGCACCTTACAACCATAAGGTATAGGTACATGGATCAAGAAATTGACATGAAATTTTAAATCTGGTCGAAAATACGTGTAAAGTCTCCGCAGAACGTCAAAACGTTGAAATATGAGGTAAAAATCCCAAGAATTTCACGCTTTTTGGTCGAAAATTGAAGATTTCTGAGCACCTTACAACCATAAGGTATAGGTACATGGATCAAGAAATTCACATGAAATTTTAAATCTGGTCGAAAATACGTGTAAAGTCTCCGCAGAACGTCAAAACGTTGAAATATGAGGTAAAAATCCCAAGAATTTCACGCTTTTTGGTCGAAAATTGAAGATTTCTGAGCACCTTACAACCATAAGGTATATGGGTACATGGATCAAGAAATTGACATGAAATTTTAAATCTGGTCGAAAATACGTGTAAAGTCTCCGCAGAACGTCAAAACGTTGAAATATGAGGTAAAAATCCCAAGAATTTCACGCTTTTTGGTCGAAAATTGAAGATTTCTGAGCACCTTACAACCATAAGGTATATGGGTACATGGATCAAGAAATTGACATGAAATTTTAAATCTGGTCGAAAATACGTGTAAAGTCTTCGCAGAACGTCAAAACGTTGAAATATGAGGTAAAAATCCCAAGAATTTCACGCTTTTTGGTCGAAAATTGAAGATTTCTGAGCACCTTACAACCATAAGGTATAGGGTACATGGATCAAGAAATTGACATGAAATTTTAAATCTGGTCGAAAATACGTGTAAAGTCTCCGCAGAACGTCAAAACGTTGAAATATGAGGTAAAAATCCCAAGAATTTCACGCTTTTTGGTCGAAAATTGAAGATTTCTGAGCACCTTACAACCATAAGGTATATGGGTACATGGATCAAGAAATTGACATGAAATTTTAAATCTGGTCGAAAATACGTGTAAAGTCTCCGCAGAACGTCAAGACGTTGAAATATGAAGTGATAATCCCAAGAATTTCACGCTTTTTGGTCGAAAATTGAAGATTTCTGAGCACCTTACAACCATAAGGTAATAGGTACATGGATCAAGAAATTGACATGATATTTTAAATCTGGTCGAAAATACGTGTAAAGTCTCCGCAGAACGTCAAAACGTTGAAATATGAGGTAAAAATCCCAAGAATTTCACGCTTTTTGGTCGAAAATTGAAGATTTCTGAGCACCTTACAACCATAAGGTACATGGATCAAGAAATTGACATGAAATTTTAAATCTGGTCGAAAATACGTGTAAAGTCTCCGCAGAACGTCAAGACGTTGAAATATGAAGTGATAATCCCAAGAATTTCACGCTTTTTGGTCGAAAATTGAAGATTTCTGAGCACCTTACAACCATAAGGTAATAGGTACATGGATCAAGAAATTGACATGAAATTTTAAATCTGGTTGAAAATACGTGTAAAGTCTCCGCAGAACGTCAAGACGTAGAAATATGTGATAATCCCAAGAATTTCACGCTTTTTGGTCGAAAATTGAAGATTTCTGAGCACCTTACAACCATAAGGTAATAGGTACATGGATCAAGAAATTGACATGAAATTTTAAATCTGGTCGAAAATACGTGTAAAGTCTTCGCAGAACGTCAAAACGTTGAAATATGAGGTAAAAATCCCAAGAATTTCACGCTTTTTGGTCGAAAATTGAAGATTTCTGAGCACCTTACAACCATAAGGTAATAGGTACATGGATCAAGAAATTGACATGAAATTTTAAATCTGGTTGAAAATACGTGTAAAGTCTCCGCAGAACGTCAAGACGTAGAAATATGTGATAATCCCAAGAATTTCACGCTTTTTGGTCGAAAATTGAAGATTTCTGAGCACCTTACAACCATAAGGTAATAGGTACATGGATCAAGAAATTGACATGAAATTTTAAATCTGGTCGAAAATACGTGTAAAGTCTCCGCAGAACGTCAAAACGTTGAAATATGAGGTAAAAATCCCAAGAATTTCACGCTTTTTGGTCGAAAATTGAAGATTTCTGAGCACCTTACAACCATAAGGTATATGGGTACATGGATCAAGAAATTGACATGAAATTTTAAATCTGGTCGAAAATACGTGTAAAGTCTCCGCAGAACATCAAGACGTTGAAATATGAAGTGATAATCCCAAGAATTTCACGCTTGTTGGTCGAAAATTGAAGATTTCTGAGCACCTTACAACCATAAGGTATAGGGTACATGGATCAAGAAATTGACATGAAATTTTAAATCTGGTCGAAAATACGTGTAAAGTCTCCGCAGAACGTCAAGACGTTGAAATATGAAGTGATAATCCCAAGAATTTCACGCTTTTTGGTCGAAAATTGAAGATTTCTGAGCACCTTACAACCATAAGGTATAGGGTACATGGATCAAGAAATTGACATGAAATTTTAAATCTGGTCGAAAATACGTGTAAAGTCTCCGCAGAACGTCAAGACGTTGAAATATGAAGTGATAATCCCAAGAATTTCACGCTTTTTGGTCGAAAATTGAAGATTTCTGAGCACCTTACAACCATAAGGTATAGGGTACATGGATCAAGAAATTGACATGAAATTTTAAATCTGGTCGAAAATACGTGTAAAGTCTCCGCAGAACGTCAAGATGTTGAAATATGAAGCGATAATCCCAAGAATTTCACGCTTTTTGGTCGAAAATTGAAGATTTCTGAGCACCTTACAACCATAAGGTATAGGTACATGGATCAAGAAATTGACATGAAATTTTAAATCTGGTCGAAAATAAGTGTAAAGGCTCCGCAGAACGTCAAAACATTGAAATATGAGGTAAAAATCCCAAGAATTTCACGCTTTTTGGTCGAAAAATGAAGATTTCTGAGCACCTTACAACCATAAGGTATAGGTACATGGATCAAGAAATTGACATGAAATTTTAAATCTGGTCGAAAATACGTGTAAAGTCTCCGCAGAACGTCAAAACGTTGAAATATGAGGTAAAAATCCCAAGAATTTCACGCTTTTTGGTCGAAAATTGAAGAATTCTGAGCACCTTACAACCATAAGGTATAGGTACATGGATCAAGAAATTGACATGAAATTTTAAATCTGGTCGAAAATACGTGTAAAGTCTTCGCAGAACGTCAAAACGTTGAAATATGAGGTAAAAATCCCAAGAATTTCACGCTTTTTGGTCGAAAATTGAAGATTTCTGAGCACCTTACAACCATAAGGTATAGGGTACATGGATCAAGAAATTGACATGAAATTTTAAATCTGGTCGAAAATACGTGTAAAGTCTCCGCAGAACGTCAAGACGTTGAAATATGAAGTGATAATCCCAAGAATTTCACGCTTTTTGGTCGAAAATTGAAGATTTCTGAGCACCTTACAACCATAAGGTATAGGGTACATGGATCAAGAAATTGACATGAAATTTTAAATCTGGTCGAAAATACGTGTAAAGTCTCCGCAGAACGTCAAGATGTTGAAATATGAAGCGATAATCCCAAGAATTTCACGCTTTTTGGTCGAAAATTGAAGATTTCTGAGCACCTTACAACCATAAGGTATAGGTACATGGATCAAGAAATTGACATGAAATTTTAAATCTGGTCGAAAATAAGTGTAAAGGCTCCGCAGAACGTCAAAACATTGAAATATGAGGTAAAAATCCCAAGAATTTCACGCTTTTTGGTCGAAAAATGAAGATTTCTGAGCACCTTACAACCATAAGGTATAGGTACATGGATCAAGAAATTGACATGAAATTTTAAATCTGGTCGAAAATACGTGTAAAGTCTCCGCAGAACGTCAAAACGTTGAAATATGAGGTAAAAATCCCAAGAATTTCACGCTTTTTGGTCGAAAAATGAAGATTTCGGAGCACCTTACAACCATAAGGTATAGGTACATGGATCAAGAAATTGACATGAAATTTTAAATCTGGTCGAAAATACGTGTAAAGTCTCCGCAGAACGTCAAAACGTTGAAATATGAGGTAAAAATCCCAAGAATTTCACGCTTTTTGGTCGAAAATTGAAGATTTCTGAGCACCTTACAACCATAAGGTATAGGTACATGGATCAAGAAATTGACATGAAATTTTAAATCTGGTCGAAAATACGTGTAAAGTCTCCGCAGAACGTCAAGACGTTGAAATATGAAGTGATAATCCCAAGAATTTCACGCTTTTTGGTCGAAAATTGAAGATTTCTGAGCACCTTACAACCATAAGATATAGGTACATGGATCAAGAAATTGACATGAAATTTTAAATCTGGTCGAAAATACGTGTAAAGTCTCCGCAGAACGTCAAAACGTTGAAATATGAGGTAAAAATCCCAAGAATTTCACGCTTTTTGGTCGAAAATTGAAGATTTCTGAGCACCTTACAACCATAAGGTATAGGTACATGGATCAAGAAATTGACATGAAATTTTAAATCTGGTCGAAAATACGTGTAAAGTCTCCGCAGAACGTCAAAACGTTGAAATATGAGGTAAAAATCCCAAGAATTTCACGCTTTTTGGTCGAAAATTGAAGATTTCTGAGCACCTTACAACCATAAGGTATAGGTACATGGATCAAGAAATTGACATGAAATTTTAAATCTGGTCGAAAATACGTGTAAAGTCTCCGCAGAACGTCAAAACGTTGAAATATGAGGTAAAAATCCCAAGAATTTCACGCTTTTTGGTCGAAAATTGAAGATTTCTGAGCACCTTACAACAATAAGGTAATAGGTACATGGATCAAGAAATTGACATGAAATTTTAAATCTGGTCGAAAATACGTGTAAAGTCTCCGCAGAACGTCAAGACGTAGAAATATGAGGTAAAAATCCCAAGAATTTCACGCTTTTTGGTCGCAAATTTAAGATTTCTGAGCACCTTACAACCATAAGGGGGGAGTACATGGAGTATGAAATTAAAAAAGAAATCAAGGATGCCTTGTGTTTCGAAAAAAAAAGAAATTTTAAAAATTCTTAAATTTTCGTGGAAATTGCGTAAAACTCATATCCTGGCATCCTGGTTTGAAGTATTAAAGTTTTTTCGTACCACATGCAATCCTTGATTTTTTATGTTATGTCGTTTGAATTAATTTCATGTGGTTCGCGATATATTACATGTTAAAACAATTTTCCTTCATGCAGAATTCCGTCTTTCAATATACCTAAATCATTGCTCCCCCTATCTTAAAACACAGGAGAGACAATGTTCCAGTTTACTGACATACAGGAGTTAAGGGAGGATTTACAGGAATGCTGTATCAAGACCAGAAATGAGATCGTTGAGCTGTTATCTATGAAAATAAAATATAGTTACATAAATAAAATAAACTGTACAAAATATCAAATCTGGCAGATGGATTGGATGCTTTCTGCCGTCTCATGCTGTTGTATAACATCATGTCGCGGATGCATGCGGTTATATAATATTACACCGGATGCCTGCGGCTGTCTAACTTCACGTTAAATGCATGCGACCGTATAACTTAACGTTAGATGCATGCGGCTTTATAACTTCACGCCGGATGTATGAGACTGTGCAACTTCACGTTAGATGCACACAGCAATATAACAACACTGGATACATGTCGTAGTATAACTTCACGCCAGATACATGCGGTTGTATAACTTCATAATAGTTGTAGTAGTTAGAATCGCTTCGTTAGTTGTAGTTCATAAAGGTGGACTTATTTGAACTACTGTCACAATGTGAAGATATACAACCGTATGAATCCGGTGTGAATATACACATATAATAGTATCTGCCCACTTTGTCATTTGAACTACTACTGGCATTCTTTTCGAACTACCACTGTCTTGATATTAGAATTACTTCTGTCAATCTATTCGAACTACTAAAATAATGTTAAGTTATACAACCGCATGTCCAGAGAAATAATTGAAGGGATAGAATTTTTTCAATTTTTTATAATAAAAATAAAAAATGTATGCTGCCAATCAATACTGATTAGAATGCTAATTTAAAATGTGAAAAACTTTTTCGCGACTCATCCCTTCAAAATTCGTAAAAAATGCTTGAAATTATTATTTCAGAAACGCCACGCCCTTTTCGCACTTTGTCTCGGTAAGTGTTTGTCGTACCGACTTTTAATGTGTGTTTTCGGATTTAGGGGTGGCTTTTCATACGAGAACTGTTCTACCCCCAATATACCTTATATACTTTTGAAGTGGAATGCGAAAAACCGAGAAATGTTTAAAGGAGAGGTCAAATTTTTACAAGAAAAATAAAAAATTGATTTTATCCTACCAATCAATACTCCTTACGGTAAAAATTAAAAATGCGCAAAACATGTGTGGATATCTCTTTCCGTTTTCGGGTCACTATCCTTCAAAGACGCTGTTAATTAGCAACTTGTGAAAAAGCTCAAAATTCATATGTAATAAAATATATTTTAAAATATAACATTCAAATCACATACAGACATATATACTCGGACAGTTTTTTACACATATAAAACTACAACTGGATAAAAACATTAATTGTTTAAATTAAATAAAAGTACAAAAAGCATTTCTAATAGTTATCACTTATTTTGTTTATATACATAAATATGTAGCTGCCTCTAATAGTTGCATTAGATAATCGCGAAGGCACCGAAAAACATAATTATAATCACAAACTGCCGCCCGCGTAGCGGAGGGAGTACACACTATTTTATTTTTTCATTAGAGATCTAACTTTA
The DNA here is from genome assembly GCA_963942505.1 of Lordithon lunulatus. NCBI lineage: Eukaryota > Metazoa > Arthropoda > Insecta > Coleoptera > Staphylinidae > Lordithon > Lordithon lunulatus. The sequence continues at coordinate 38,665,095 of OZ012671.1, forward strand.
TTCACGCATCTGTCCATAAAGTTGCGCTTGCGCTTGCTCTCGCTGGAGCTGCTGTGCAGACTGAGGTTGGAGGAGACGGCGCGCCGCCGCTCAGGATCGTCCAGCTCGTCGCAGCTCTGTGACAGCGACTTTGGTTGGGACGGAATGAGTTCGCCTGGGGGCGGCGTGGAGGGTTTTTCGGGCGGCGGAAGCGTCGGCTGCGACGCGTCCAGTAGTCCGTCGAGGCTGCGCGAGCGATTGGGGGACGGCGCTAGCGCCATGGGGGAGATCGGCGTATTAGAACCTCTGCGGCTGGGGTACTGGGGCGGAAGACCTCGCACATGGCTCTTGTTCGGGGTCATTATCCAATTCCTGGACGGACTAGATGCTTTATATAATCTGAAAATTAATAAGAATTTCGTTTAGAATTATTGCGATTGCAAAATTGTTGTTTTCAAAGCCTTTCATTCGTATAATTTGCAATATGCAATATACAATAACAATCCGGAAGATTTACTATGAGGGATTATAGGGTTTGCAAAGGATTACCACGTCGCTTGATTCATCCTTTTATCTTAATAAATAAAGTTATGGCGGAAATGTTTTTTTCCTTCAGTGTTCCGAGGAAAATGATAACTACGGGAAAACTTCCTTTGCGGGGATTATAGGGTGTGAAAAGGACACAATTGTAGATTAATTCTTCTGCCTTAATAACTAAAAATGTTTTGGTTGAAATTATTTTTCTTTTCATTCTCTGGGAAAATGGTAATAACTACCGAAAAACTTCCTATAAGGGGATTATAGGGCTCGATGATGGTTACAAAATTACAAGTCGATTCATCCTTCTATCTTAATAAATAAAAAAGTTATGGTCAAAATTTTTTGTTTGTATTTTCTGGAAAAAATGATAATAACTAGCAGAAAACTTCGATACCAATGAGTCGATTATCGGGCTGGAAATTCTCAATAATCTTTATAGGATTCTAAACAACAAAGTTATGAATCATTAATTCGAAAAAGCATGCAAAAAAAGCAGCAATCAGTCATTCGTTTAGTATGCGCTTTACTTCTTCCGTACACAAAAACAACAACGAAAAAAAAACAACTAAGGGTTAATAAATAATAAATACCTTCACACACTAGAAAGTCTGTTTCTGAATCCTACCTAGGTAGGGGTATAACCGAGGCGGGGGGACCATCTAGTCAGTCCCGATGGCCCGAGTTCCCGTTAACGTCTTTGTCGGACCCCTTGCCGCTGCCGGAGTCATTGCTGTGCATCCTCTGGTAGCTGGGGGGTTGTCTGCTTAGACCTGCTGTGGAAGGTGTGCCGGGGGCGCCCATTCGCATCAACAGACCGTCATTTCTGGCGTTTAATTCGCCTCGCATGAACCTTAAAAATAAATCAAAATATTGAAACTAATTAGATTTTAAACCGTCGTAATATTTTCAAGGCTGATTTATGAATTATAAGGGTCTTTGACCAAGGGCATTTGGGGTTTTCTGAAGTCTTCCGACTATGATAATCAACCGACCACAATTGCTAACCGAAATTAAAAATTGCCGACGAATGGTGAGTATGGCAAGGGGACAGTCTGACCAAAAGGACTGAAGGGGTAGAGGTCAATCAGCGAGGCAAGAGGTAAGGGTGGCAGGAAGAGGAGAGGGGGAATAGGGCGAGTGCAGGATGTGTTTTTGAAACTTAGCGGGACTAAAGAAACAACTATTGGGGGAATGTGGGGAAAAGAGCTGCAATCCTGCATCGTCACAAAGAACATACAAGACGTGCAATATCGCGGCATGATGGGACTGTATCATTAGAGATGAGGGATGTGCTATTATTGTGGTGGTTAAAATTTTAATTTACTGTTTATATAATTTTTGAATTCGCAATACTAGTGAACATTTGGTTGAAATTAGTTTTGTTTCCTTAATTTTTAAATGTATAGATGAATGTTGAGTTTGACATATTAAACGATAACTTCGTCCATTCTACAATAAATTTATTAAATTGTAATTATTATCTTGTATTGTTATTAAATCATGGCTAGTTCTTACCTTTCTAGTTTGTCCACGCATGCATCTTGGTAGTCATGAATCCACTTGATGGCATTAAAATGGCACACCTGTCGCATATCCTCAGGCAACTCCTCAGCGTCCGGAAAAGTAAAATTGTCCACAATCGGAATAATATTGCACTGCGCGCTTAACGCCGCAACGATCTCTCTGTGCACCCAATCTTTTCGCTCCCCATCCCCGATACACCTCTCCAAAGCGTTCGGTGTGAGTACCAGTAAAAAGTGTCGAGCTTTCTGAATACTCTGCAGTAAATTGTTATCGAATTTCCCCGCCTCCAATCGCTCAACATCGATAAAAACACTGAACCCTCGCAATTGCAAATGGACTTTCAGCAAACTCGCCAGCTGTGAACCATTAGACCTCCTGTAGCTGACAAAAACATCCAAGGATTTATCCATATTATCATCCTTCATATTGTTAATCCCAATTTCCAACGCACGTATACCTTCGACAATCCGTGACCGGTGTATAGAGTTTTTAATGTCGCACTCATTCAACAGTTGATCCTCAGATAAACTCCTTAAACTCTCTTTGGTTTCCACCCCTGCATTCAACATACTATACGTATAAATACTATACTCCGGTCCTAGCGACTGCAAGAAGTGATTGATATTCGCACAATCCCGCGAACTATAATCCGCCATCCGTTTCAACTTCTGCAACTCTCTAAAAAACCGTCTCCTTTTAATCCCGTTTGATAAACCGATATCCTCTTTTAAATTATCTTCATATAGCTGCAAGAGTAAATCACCGTCAACTCGACTATCCGAAAAACTAGCTGCGTACTCACTAAACCCAATTTGTTTAACCCATTCAGCCACATCTTCAGTTGACCATAAAGGCACCTGTTGGCTCAATTTGTGTGGAACTTCTTCGCCGATCAACCGTAGCGCTCTAGCTGCGTATTTCGAGGCTACAGCGTTCGGACAACTAGCTACCTTTTTAAGCGATTCAATAGCTCCAATCTCACCGAAAATATTCGTGTTACCCTGCTGCTTTTTAATGCCTGCCTCCATACAGAAGTGAAACGCGGCTAAATTACGAGCCTCTTCACGTTTAGAACTCAAAACAGGCACCAAGTGTTGCAGCCACGTTTTGCTTTGACCATGAGCATGCGCTAGGTTACTTTTAGCAAACTCTGATGGGTTGTGGGATGTTACAAAAGGCTCCACTAATCCCAAAGTGCCCGACTGAAGGACTTCTGCTTCAATCTCTGCGTTTGCCACGAGAACAGTTATAGCCAGACACGCGTAGTATTTAATATTGTCGTCATTGTGGAAGGCCAGTGGGAACAACCACATGGGGACTTTACGTTTGATCATAGCCTCCTGGTTTTCAGCACCGCCGTACAAACTGAGATTGGCTAAAGCGCCTGCACAGTGCCGCAATGTTTCTACATCGCTTTTTCTGCATTCAAACAACAACGCGTCTAATCCGCCCAGACGGACTACATCACTACAGGTTTCCTCGCTGTGTTTGAAGAGGTGTTCGAGGATACCAGTGCCCACTCGGGAGTATTCTACTGAATTAGAGTTGTTCGTGCAGACACACGCTACATTTACAACTTTATCCAAACCGTGTGTTACCACATGCGCCCGGTTTTCGGTTGTTAAACATTGTTCTAGAACTCTAGCTGTTGCAAACTGTAATTCATTGTCGGTGCGCGTGCAGTTTTCCATGAGGAGATCCAAACCGCCGCAGTTTCGTAGCGCGTTGCACAGGGAGTAACCGAGTTCGTGTCCGTGGGTTGGTACGGCCCACGCTTTGTTCATAATTTCGTTGATTTTGTTCAAAATTTGAGGGGATTTTACGCTGCTCATGTCTTTCTGTTTGAGACATTTCACGCATTTGTCTAGACATGTTGAGTATTTGTGGATGGCTCGCTCCACTTCTTGAGTGGATGAGGTGTGTGAGAGCTGGTCGAGGTCGTCTAGGTTCATGTTTATTAGGTCGTCTTCTTTGCCATTCATTAGGAACTGTAAGATAATTGTTGTTTTATAGTAGAGTAATATTTTTTTAACAAACCAACATAATTCGCGATTCAAACGTTAACGGTTTTATTCGAGTTAGTAGGTAACTGCTGATCTTTGTTATTGTTTGATCAGCTAAAATCATATGATTTCAGTCACTCCTACAATAATGCGCGATTGTTAATGTAATTTTAAGGTATAAATGTATAACCATGGCTATATAGTGATGATAAGATGAAAAAACAAATGTTATTCAAACAAATTCCCTACTAAATGTAGTTCATTTCCTGCCACCAGATTGAATAGTGCCTTTCGTTTATCACTCTGGGCTGGTACGGGCTTATTGTTTCTTGTTCTATTTGCCGCTTCCGATGCGCATAATTCTAGCTCGGCCCTTACAACCGGCGGCGCACGACCTAGCAATATCAAACCATGCTAAACGAAAGCGCCTAATATTAGCTGGATTGAATCGCCAACGGCTTCTGGTTTGCAGGAATGTGCTACCTTTTTATTCATTTTAAAATGAGTTTAATCTCGATAGTGGTTGCAGTTTAAAATAGGGCGGTAGTTGATAATGTATATGTATGAAAAATGTTGACAAAAAATATTCACGCATCAAAATCAAAAATTACAGCGCAGTCTCTGGACATTATATATAAAATTAAAATAAAATAAATTAACGCTCAAAAATTCACACTGAACCCACATCTTTGTCTATCTCGGCCGTCTACCAATTGTATCATGGAGAATTTCAAGATTTTCGTATTATATATATATATATATATATATATATATATATATATATATATATATATATATATTTCTTGTTACTGTTATGTTAAGATGAAAAAAAAAGAACTTACCTGTGCGGCATTCGACTGTAACATTGAACTAGAAGACGTGTGAATTCCTTTACTAGACGTATACGTAACATTCGACTGCGAACTCGAACTATGTTTCTCATTATACCGACTACTACTCGCCGTAATCATCTGCCTCTTCTGTTGTGCCTCAGTAGCAGTATTTTCCGTGCTGAAGGTGTCCGTGGTGAGCTTAACACTGGTGTGAGCCATATTCTTCTGCTCCTGCTCCCGTTTATCAGCTGTCACGAACGATCTAGCCTCCTGCAAAACGCAAAAACATCGTGTTGCGTTACATTTTGCACGGTCATCAACCGAAATAATGCGCGATTTAAAATTAGCACCCGCAGAATTTACCACCACTCGCTGGTGCCGTTTTCGGCGCACACTACTAAAACTTTTATTCCTCCAAAACCCCTTCCGAACAGGCCACGGCGCGGACATAACTACCTACTACGCGATCGCAAATCAGAACTGTTGACTGAGTTTGGCGCCGCATGGAAATTGGACCGTGTCCAGTACCTTGAAAACTGCAACGCGTTGCAATGGGACTCGGCTCTGGATCAATCGGGTGATGGTGGTGAAGGCCAGCATGGCTCTGATGTTGTGAGGGTGCTGGCTCACCCATGGCGACGCTTTCGGATCGATGGGGCGGCCGCCACAACGCAAGTCCCCCCGAAATCTTATGAGCGCCACGCGTTTTGAACGCCGTTTCATGTTATCAAATGTTTTAAATGATATGGGGGGATTATGGTAATAGTGCGAACCTTGACCCGAGCTATTCAGGTCGAACGAGCGAACGAGCAGCATAGCACACCTTTTTCAGGTGTGTCGCGCCGAGTGCCGAGAGAGCACCGTTTTTTTTATGGGGGGAATTAGAAAAATAAATGCACGTTAAGGGAATTGGATCGTGAGTGCGAGCCGGTTAATAAATTATCATTTGCAATTCTCATGGGTGCATTATTAATAATTGCAATTTCTCAGGCGAAACAAATGTAACACTTACTGCGCACACAATGAAATGAGAATATGCAAGACATATTTGAACATAAAATCAACAACGATCACCTTCAGATGGGATCGAGGAACATCTGTGATAGAATATATCATTACAAATAAAAAAGCCTGATGAAGTCATGAACATATGATCAAAAACATAGTAATATAGGATCAGAGTGGCAACTGATAAAAAGACAGAAAATATTAACATTTTCTTATCGTTACAGTGCGAAAACGGTATCAGATACAGAAAAACGTCTAGTCTCAATCGGTAGCGCTAGAAATACTCTACATTTTCATATATAAACCATCTCTCTAGCATTTGAAATGCAGACGCTACATAGTTGAAACTTGGGATAACATGAAATTTCATCATGTTCACATTTTCTCACCGCTACAGTGCAAAACAGTACCAGTAACAGTAAAACGTCTAGTTTCAATATATAAGGCTAGAAATACACTGCATGTTTACATATAAACCATCTCTCTAGCGCTGGAAGTACAGACGTTGCCGAGTTGAAACGGGGGGAAAACATGAAATTTAATCATATTCACATTTTCTCACCGCTACAGCGCGATAACGATAACAGCTACAGAAAAACTTCTAGTCTCAATCTGTAGAGCTAGAAATACTCTACATTATCACATATAAAATATTTCTCTAGCAAATATGATACAACTAACCCCCTAGGAGGAAAGTTACACGCCATCAGGCGGAACCACATCAATTAGCAATGCACGCCTATATCGTAATAACCGTCAACATGCTCATGCCATCAGGATCACCGGGTAGTGCCCTCTATGGAATAATATTCCAACAGAGTGCTTGAGATATCAGCACAAGGCCAATCGTATAAAACATATATAAGTATGAATCCACCCCTTAGCAATCTACTTATCTAGATTTCGATCATATTAAATCTCATCAGTGTAGCTCAGCTAGTGAGGATGAATTCACACAATATCTCGAGTGGTTATATACAAATATGATACAACTAACCCCCTAGGAGGAAAGTTAAACGCCATCTGGGGGTACAATATCCTGATGTCATGAGCATGTTGACGGTTATTACCATATGGGTGTGCATTGCTAATTGATGTGGTTCTGCCAGATGGCGTTTAACTTTCCTCCTAGGGGGTTAGTTGTATCATATTTGTATATAACCACTCGAGATATTGTGTGAATTCATCCTCACTAGCTGAGCTACACTGATGAGATTTAATAAGATCGAAATCTAAATATGTAGATTGCTAAGAGGTAGGTTCACACTTATATATCTCTCGAGAATTTTAAACATAGGTGTACCGAGTTGAAACTGGGGAAAAACATAAAATTTCATTATATTCAGATTTTTTTACCCCACACATCGCTCTTGTCATGCACACTGCTCCACTCACCCCTGACTAAGTATCTTGAAAGTTTCCCCACTCTACGTGACCAGAGTTGTACGAACTCTCAGTCATTCACATCTGCCTTTCTTATATTATAAATATTGTCTATTTCAATTATATTAGTTATAAACGTAAAGGATAGTCAAAATTGGGAATTCCATTAGTACGCGATATCAATGCTTTCCTTAAATACTACCGTATTCAGAAAATAAAATCATAATTATTATTATACTCAGTGTAATTACCTTCGCCTTCACGTGCGACTTTTCGGCGGAAACCCCATCGATCTCCAACTTGGCATGCGACGCGGCAGCTTGGCTGTTTTCCTCGTAGGACATTTCGTTCGACTGCACGCTCTTGCTTTCCGCGTATTTAGCACTCGCCTTCTCCGCACTAAATCCATCTTTTACGACCTGCAACAGAAATACAGCAGGCATAAACAATCGATCAATGACGTTGCCAGCAAAAAATTATTTTTTTTTATGGCACAATTTAATGCGAACCGCGATTTATTCCGCGAAAATTCCCATTATTATCCCTAATTTGACATTTATAGTATCGTAACCATGGCAACACGCGCGGCCATCATGGAAATAAATAAATGCTAGTATGAAAACGAGGCAAACGTGATTAATTGTGTTTCAGATTATTTGCGGCCATTGACAAATTTTATGGATGCCGAAATAACCGAAATATTTTATTATATATGTATCGACAACTAATCGCTGGCTCTTGCCCTTTTCACCAAATATGCAAACAAGTTGTCTGAAAAATATTGTTGCAATTTGATAGTATTTCAGCCATAACTTTTTGATCATTAAAGCTAGAAGGATGATTCTAACTGCTTAGTTGTAGGGAATTTAACTCATTCGAATAATTAATAATATGTATATATATATATATATATATATATATATATATATATATATATATTAATAATTAATGTTTAATATGTAGAAAAGCAAGCCAGAAATTAAACAATGAATAAAAAACAAACAAAAAAACGTTTCGATTGAAATTCGAACCTCACTTTTGAGCTGACAGCTGAAAAACATAAATAACAGGTCGGTTGGCTTCAAAACATTATCTTTGGATTACAAGGACTAGGTGAAGTTTCGACGAGATGTCATAAATCTATTTCAAAGGGTGAAAGGAGGACGGATAATGAATAAATTAATTTTTAATATGTAAAAGACCAAACCCTTACTATTCCACTTGATACTCCAATTAACCATTTTATAAAAACAACATAGTTGTAGGGAATTTAAGGGCCGACAAATAGTCCATAGAATGTATTCTGCTATCTCTAAACCAAAAAAAAAACTTCTATCTTTATAGGGCTATTAGCCGTGAGGCTTTTTCGCCGGTCAACAGAGAAGCTCAGAGGAGTTTAATCACCCGGTATTTACCTTAACTTCACAGAAAACCTCTGAAAAACTGTGAAAGGTGATTCGCGAAAATTCGCTCCCCGCTGGGGATCGAACTGAGGCTCCCCAATGCCTCAGTACGAGACGGACGACGCCTCTAACCACTCGGCCACTGAGCTAGGTCTCTAAACCGTTTTCTCGAAAAATGCAAAATAGCTGTATACAAAATGTTAATCTTTTATCCAAACCAAATAAACTAGAGCCTGATGGATAGACAATTTCGAACTAAATATAAAATACAATTTTACCCTAAAACCCGTCACGTGATAAATTATAAAAGTGTTAAAAATCGGCAAAAATGGCAATAAAATTACCCTCCATTGCGACCCAGAAGCGGCCAAGTATTGAAACTCAAGGCATTTGATTGGAAATATAGTCCAGATGTCTTATTTCTATTTGTATTTTTATATATTTTTGTTGTTCGTAATGTTGAAGAGCATTTTTTTGTGAGGGATACGCCAAATAAAGATCTTTTTATTTATACAGTCCAACTGGCTTGAAACGTAAAAACACTGTTTCAAAATTTCAACTGGAAAAGTTACAGGCCTTGACAAATTTATGAATTTTCGTACATTTTATTTTATAAGAGAAAGTTATTATTGGTATAATTTTGTAGATATTGTAATTCTATTTGAATTTATGAAATGAATCTGTTTTATAAAACCAAGCCATTAAATTTATTTGTATTATATTAGTATTAACTAGTATACTTACTTTAGTTGTTCTAATATTATTCATAGTCTTATGCTCCAACTTAATAGTATCCATAATATTAGTAGGCGAGCCAATTTCGGACGGCACCGGTGTATCATCAGGAAACGTTACAATAGGCGACTGCGGTGCATCTCCGTCTTCATCCACCAAGTTCTCCAAACTCCGCCGCAACATATCAATACTCTTCATTTCGGTAATATTATTCTTCAGCTCGTCCAGATTGGATTTAACCATGTGCACTTGCTGCGACGAGCTGCTCACTGATGTTTTACGCGACGTCGTCAGACTGGTCTGAGAGTTGGTCTGAAACTAAAGGTTTTTAATGGTTAAACGGGTGAGTAATTGCATATTTTCGGCGATGCTGATATAACTATTATTATTACATTAGTAGTTTTTTTTATTTTTGGTTGGATGCCCGCCAATCATGTTCCAACGCCAATTTCACGTGTTTTTGTTGTGAATCGGCGTTCTCAAAACGCGACCGGCCACGAGGAATCGGCGTATAAATAAACAGCGTGATATTAGTGACGAGAATAGATTGAAACGTAATGTGTACGGTTGTATTTGTTGAGAGGGGTCATTCGGGGAAGTGCAGATTATGAAATTACACTAAATTTAGCAGGCGGGATCCGAAATAAATTTAGAGCGTGTGTAACGGTGATTTCTGGTGAAGGCGCGAGGATTCTTGTGAGTTTATTAGCAGACCATTCGCAATAAGTGTATTCGTAAACTAGGCTGCTCATTTTTAATACGATAAAAATGGGATATTAAAATTTTAAAACCGTATGTCGCTATAGGAAGACCACCTAAGCGCTGGTACGACGATCTCAAAAGAAAAGCAGGGCTGACATGGATACTAGTGGCACAGAATAGAGAACGATGGAAACAATTGGGAAAGGCCTATATTCAAGAATGGATTTAACGGCTACTGATGATGATGATGATGTCGCTATTCATATTAATTTTCAAGACATGAATATAATAATAAAAAACTTAAAAAGTATAACCCTTCGTGGGATTCGAACCTGCGACCCCCACTTTTGCACAAACGTCAGCACATACGTGATAACTGACATGTCGGTTGGTATCAAATCATTGTCTTACTTTTTATATTATAGGAATGATTATAAAGGAATAAAACACATTCCTTTAACATTATTCCTATAATATAAAAAGGAAGACAATGTTTTGAAGCCGACCTGTCAGTTATCACTTTTGTGCTGACAGTGAAACAGTGGGGGTCGCAGGTTCGGTTTAAAAATAAATAAGTAACTAACCTGGGAGGAAGTCGTAATAATCGCGCGATTCTGCAGATTCTGCAAATTGGAGATTTCTCTGCTGCCATTTGAAGAGAGCGCGTCGGCCGTGTGTTCGTTCGCCATCTGAAATAAAACAATAATCACATTAGTATCGGACAATATCAGTGTTGATAGAAAGATTATCGAATTAACAATTACATAGATAGCATAATCGCAATAATTTTATTTCAGACTGTGTCGTTATTTAGAGAGAAAAACACAGCTTGCAAAAATCATGCCAAGATAATAGTCATAAGTATAAGAAACTAATAATTTTCGACTCATTATGTGCCTGATGGATAGGGACTTTTATTCATGTGAGGCACCCTTACTCTGCCACACATAATAAATTAAATAATCTTAAGATGTCATTTTTATTTTCCAAATATATAGCTATATAAAGAAAATATTGTTATCGCGAAAAAATTGCTACATTTGACTTTCCTTTACGTTTCATGACTAATATAGTCGAAATAGACTATTTTTGGAAAATGTGTGTGTGTATATGAATGTTTGAATGTACGGATGTCTGTGAACAAAATTCCGGGAAAATGGCTGAATGGAATTGGACCAAATATGGAAATCGGATAGGAAAACGTCCGATCACCGAAACCAACATGGGTCGGACGCGGTCAGCACTTGGATGGGTGACCGTATCGGAACACCGCGTTGTGACCGGAGTGAACTTATCCACCCATACAACTTTTGGCCGCGGCTGGTCCGCGCGCCGTTGCGCTGCATTTCTCCGGGCATTGTGGCTCAATGAAAGAAGCAACAAATAAATCTTGTTCGTAAATTTGTTCACTCATGTGTTGTGAATAATAATGTATAAATTTTTTTTTTTACTTAATAATTGTCGCTGAACAGAACACCCATTTCTTATACTACTAATTGTGGTTTTTCAAAATGTTCCCCAGACCTTTCAAAATTGAGATTACACGAATTATATTTATACTTTAACAACAATCAATTTACACTAACTCCGGTATTTCAGAGATTTATACTTTTTTTTAGTGAATTTTAAAGTTGGAGTTGTATTTATGACTTTTATTAAAGCGCCATAAAAAATGAGTAGAAAATAAGTAGGCGAGTTGCAATTTTCAGAAATCATCAATATTAACAAGAGTCATTACAAAACGAAAAAAAAAATTATCATAATTAGCGAGTCCGCAATAAGGGGGAACGGTAATTAATTTGTATTTACCTGTAGCCCACACTTTCAACAGTTCAGCTATTATTCCTTTTATAGCTAATCTAACAACAATTCATAATCTTATATTGTGGTGTATCAGAAATTGGATTTTTTTTTTATTTTGATTTTTAATCCACCCATACAACTTTTGGTCGCGGCGGGTCCGCGCGCCGTTGCGCTGCATTTCTCCGGGCATTGTGGCTCAATGAAATAAGCAAGAAAAAAATATATATCTGTCGTAAATTTGTTCACTCATGTGTTGTGAACAATAATATATAAATTGTTTTTTTTTTTACTTAATAATTGTCGCTGAACAGAACACCCATTTCTTATACTACTTATTGTGGTTTTTCAAAATGTCCCCCACACCTTTAAAATTGAGATTACACGAATTATATTTAGATTTTAACAATAATCAATTTACACTAACTCCGGTATTTCAGAGATTTATACTTTTTTTTTAAAGAATTTTAAAGTTGGAGTTGTTTTATGACTTTTATTAAAGCGGCAAAAAAATGAGTAGAAGATAAGTAGGCGAGTTATATTATTTATAAATGATTACATTAGTAGTTTAAGAAAAAACCACATGAAAATATTGAAGGCAAGATTAAAAAACATAATAAAAAACATAAAAAATACTAGCCACGACGGGATTCGAACCTGCGACCACACACCCAACTTTATACTCTGACAAATTCTATACAGAGAACTCCCCCTGGTCACATGAGTGAATAAATTTACTACCAAGATTTTTTTTTTTGCTTCTTTCATTGAGCCACAATGCCCGGAGAAATGCAGCGCAAAGACGCGCGGACCAGCCGCGGCCAAAAGTTGTATGGGTGGATAAGCTCACTCCGGTCGCGTTGTGACGTTGTCAATCTGCATGGGATAAAGGTCGTTTTAGACAAGACAATTTCTTGACTCAAAAGTTAGTCAAGATGCGAGACAATCTAAATTGTCTCGTATCATACAGAAAATTATTTGAAATATTGAATTGGATGGTAGATAGAATGGAAAAATATAACTCGTTCTATTTGTCAAGGACAAATTGTATGGGAGGAGGATATATGAATTTATTTCTTGAATTTGCGAGCTAAGAAATTGTCTTGTCTTGTTAAGAAAAGAGTTATGATATTATTATTTAGTTCTCAATGACTCAAGACACAATTTGGGCAATAACATTTCATATAATCAACATAAAATAATAGTTTTAGCCTTGTTACAAATCAATGCCCATACGCTCGTCTCTCTTGCTCTAACGAGATATTGTAAAGTTTTGGTAGTGTAAAGGTCGTTTTAGACAAGACAATTTCTTGGCTCAAAAATTAGTCAAGATGCGAGACAATCTAAATTGTCACGTATCATACGGCAAATTATTTGAAATATTAAATTGGATGGTAGATCGAATGGAAAAATATAAAGCGTTCTATTTTTCAAGGATAAATTGTATGGGAGAAGAATATATAAACTCATTTCTTGAACAACCTTTGAGATAAGAAATTGTCTTGTCTACAACAACCTGAAGAAGAAATCTTTATTGATCGCAGTCATGCAAAAAGGCCATTAGGACCGTTTTCTTCCCGATGTTGTGCAACCGATTGCCGATTGCCGATTCCAGTACATCGCCTGTACAACATGTATGTTTATGTATACTATATGTATTCGGATAATAAAAAAAAACAAGGAAAAATATCTGGCACCACACGAATTACATTGAGATTATCGACATTTTTTAATTTTTTTAAATTTTTGACATTTTTGACAATATTTGAGGACATTTGACAACATTTTACGATATTTGTCAACATTTGACGACATTTGACAACATTTGACGATATTTGCCAATATTTGACGACATTTGACAACATTTGACGATATTTGTCAATATTTGAAAATATTTGACGATGTTTGATAATATTTGACGATATTTGACTATATTTGACTATGTTTGACTATATTTGACTATATATGACTATATTTGACTATATTTGACTATATTTGACTATATTTGACTATATTTGACTATATTTGACTATATTTGACTATATTTGACTATATTTGGCTATATTTGACTATATTTGAAAATATTTGTCTACTTCGAATGTCATTTTGATAATTTTTTTAAATTTTTTATATCTATTTAAATTCAGTCAGTTTAAAAAACTAAATTTATGAAAAAAAGATGATAAAGTGAACAATATGGAAATTTAATAGTCTGTACCATTTGTCGTTGGGGTACAATTAACGACACTTTCAAATTCAGGGACTATTCTCTGAAGTAGCAAGTCCTAACGATCACATACACGTACACAGCAGAAGGACCTAAAGGTCGTTAGTCAGTTACAGAAATTTTATATATATATATATATATATATATATATATATATATACATATATTTTTCTTATTCAGCAGTGCTGTAATCGCCAGATAATTAATGAATCGTTCAAATATTCAAACTCCGGTGTGACACCGGAGATGTGGGTTAAGCGGGCCATACACGTTCCGGTATACCGGAGAGGTTTACCTGCGCAAAGACCTGTACAGGTAAACCGGAGCGTGTGTGTGGACAAGTTCGGTAAAACTGCACAGACTTAGTGACCTGTACGGGCGACCGGAGAAGAATCAGCCGGCAATACACGTTCCGGTAAACCGGAGAGATAAACCTGTCGGTTTTCTTCTCCGGTATATCTGCACACACACAGTAGGGTAAACAGTACTGGGCTACATATTTGTCGTTTTGTAATAAAAATATAGTACATAGTAGTTTCGGGAATAATGTCGAGATTATTTCAAGTTAAACCGGAAAAATTACAGGAATTGAAATAAAATTTGAAATAAAAAAATGTATTTGGAAACATTTATTTCATGCTGTTTGGCCTCATTTTGTAGGTATTTTAATTCCAAAGAAAAAAGTATTGTTATACAAAGTGCACTGTTTTGGCGGTAAAGCCGATGAAGCACTCGCCTTCGGGTAGAAAGAATCGAATTTTAATTCTTCTCCGGTCGCCCGTACAGGTCACTACGCCTGGTTTACCGAAACTTGTCCACACACACGCTCCGGTTTACCTGTGCAGGCGTACCTCTCCGGTGTAGCGCAACGCGTATGGCTGGCTCCAGGCACTGTGCAGGCTAACCGGAGAGGAAAACCGTCCAGTTTACCTCTCCGCTATATCGGAACGTGTATGGCCCGCTTTAGCTGTGTGGATAGTATTGATAAAGTAGAAAATGTCTGTTCTCACCATACAAAATTCTAATTACAATTCACATTAAAATTATTATTATATATATTTTACGTAGTTTACGTTTGATTAGTGTCCCACCTGCTGTATTCGACGTCGGCGTCGCGCGAGCATTTGCTCCAACTTAGCGGCCATTCCAATAATTAACAGCAACCGCGTGCGCGTATAATTTTTTTTGTTGGTTACTTAATGAAACTCGGCGCGAAGACGCCGCTACGAGGCCGCCGGTCGCGAAAACACAACTAAACCGTTCAACACGCGAAAATATGTCTTTAACGTGGGGCCGCCTTCGCCTTATCTTATCGCAGGTGGGAACCGATAAGACGCGTGTCCAAATAAGACTCATCGACGCGCCGAAAATAGATTCGCAAGAAAACTACGTCACGGTGGTACTCACCCTGTATGCACAGCAATTCACTCACATTACTCTACACAATTGCGAATTAATTTGTTTATTGACTAGCCAGTCCGCGAGCGCTGTTGGGCGCGTTGTATTCGCGCCCGCGTGTTTCCGATGATTATTAGTATGTTGCGCGGCGGGGGCGGCGGGGATCGGGCGGTTTACGCGAACGCGCGAAAAGTGGTCAATGTGGGACTTGTTTGCACCGATCGCCGGGGATTAGTCATGCGAGCGACAGCACATGTCATGTTGTTACGTGATTAGATTGATCTCTCGCGCATCACTGGAATTCAATTGATAATGTTTTATGAAACGTTGGATAATAATAAATAATAATAATATTTATTTATGTACACAATTATTCATACAAATACAATGTATATACTTGTATGTCTTGAGTTAACAGCATGTTTCTTCAGTACTTTTTATTAAAGGATAAATAAAATGATTTTTACTTTGTTTTATATCACACTTTAGTTACATTTTGAAACTAGATTCGGCTAAGCTCTCGCCAGTTTCGAGCTTACACTCTTTAGTCATCGGAGAAGCTCATAAATAGCTAAAATTTAGCCGAAACTAATTGCATAGTGTAACTAAAGAATGATATTAAAGAATCATTTTATTTGTCCTTACTATTATTTGACGTACTTTCGGAATTTGTAAGAAAAAAATATGTTTCGTTTTAAAAAATTATAACTTTGATTCATCACCCTGTATATCACAATGCTAGAATTAAAGAAAATAATTTTAGAAGATGCTCCTTATTAGTGTACATATACCTACAAAGAATTGTAGCATTCTGAAAGATAGTTAAAGAAGCACAATCCGCCGACGCGTAAACTTGTTATCTGGCTTTTTTTGAGATCAGACTGTTACATCTATTTACTCATATCTTTTATGATCGAACTCAGGCTCCCCAATGCTCAGTACGAGACCGGCAACGCCACTCGGCCACTGAGCTGGTTCTTCAATTTTATTTGTAAACTTCTTCCATTTTAAATATTGGATTGTTAATGCGTCTACTTTGTGATAATTCATTTTAAAGGATAAATAAAACGATTTTTTACTTTGTTTTTTATCACACTTCAGTTACACTTTGCAACTAGTTTCGGCTAAGCTCTAGCCATTTTCGAGCTCCTCCGATTTATTCTTCCATTTTGTTCACTTTAGTGCAATTTCTACCGCTTTCAGGTTTCTAAATCACATCTCTAGTTGTAAATTAAAAGAATCTTATCAAATTATTGCTTTTGCACCAAATCAATAAACAATTATTACATATATAATTGCTCTACATAACTTGAGTTTCAAATGAATGAATTACCTCAGTTCTAAAATTATATATTCCTTATCATGATTTACAATTTCATTCATAAATCGTAACCGGAATTGTTCTAAAAATACTCTTGCACACAACATTGTTAATCTGCACTGAATGACTCAGATACGCTCTTCCGAGATTTCCTCTAAAATACTCGCGATTATGTCACGGCGGCGGAGTGTATGACCGGTGACGAGTATGGGGGGTCAGTCAATGAGATGCAAATTGGAAAATCGCGAACGGGACTCGCGCGATGGATTCTCCGAACGCGCGGTGTGAGTCACGCTCGCATTTTAGTAATTTTTTTATAGTCGACCTGTGGCTGACTCATGTGATAACGTTTTTCTTTACACATTTTTTTTTAGAGAAATAATGAACCTGTGTTGTTATTGCTCATAGAGCGGATTACGTGTGTGTTTTGTAATTTCGATTGGAAAAACAATTTTGATAGTAATAATAATACTAAATTTATTCATTTTATTAACAAAACAAAGCAGGGAATTGAACATGAAAGAACATTAAAAATACAGATGTACATAAACCAGTTCCATATATCATTAATGGATGGCAATAAATGTGACGCATATTATCTCAGAATCTGGTTCGTTGAGTCAAAATAAATTGATACTAAAGAGACACAATTATCATATATTATGGTAAAAGTATCGCTTTTGTCATTTGCCCAATTCTGCTCATACCGATTTTATCAGATGTATAAATTTTGGTTTATTTTAAAGATTTATAATTGGGCTATGCATATAACATTCATTTCTTTTCAAATTCAAAAAATTGAATTTACTATACGAGTTTATATGATTGATATATTAAAAAAAAACTAATGTTTTTACAATTTTCATAATTCTGCTCATACTGATTTTAGCAAATTGATAAATTTCGGTTTATTTTGAATATTTATAATTAGGCTATGCATACAATATTCGTTTCTTTTCAAATTCTCAAAATTGAATTTATTATACGAGTTTCTGTGCTTGATATGTTAAGAAAAAAGTAACGTTTTTATTTTCACAATTCTGCTCATACTGATTTTATCTAATTGATAAATTTTGATTTATTTTGAAGATATATAAGTGGTCTATACATACAACATTCATTTCTTTTCAAATTCATAAAATTGAATTTATTATACGAGTTTATATGATTCATAAAAACTAATGTTTTAACAATTTTCAAATTTCTACTTATACTAATTTTATCAAATTGATACATTTTGGTTTATTTTGAAGATATATAATTAGGCTATGCATATAACATTAGTTTGTTTTCAAATTCTAACAATTGAATTTATTATGCGAGTTTATATGCTTGATGTGTTAAGAAAAAAGTAACGCTTTTTATAATTTTCATAATTCTGCTCATACTGAATTTATCAAATTCATAAATTTTGGTTTATTTTGAAGATTTATAATAAAGCTATGAATACAACATTCATTTCTTTTCAAATTTATAAAATTGAATTTAGTATATGAGTTTATATGCTTGAAATATTAAAGAAAAAGTAACATCTTTACATTTTTCACATTTCTACTTATACTGATTTTATCAAATTGATACTTTTTGGTTTATTTTGAAGATTCATAATTGAGCTATTCATATAATATTCATTTCTTTTCAAATTCTCACAATTGAATTTATTATACGAGTTTCTGTGTGTGATATGTTAAGGAAAAAGTTACGTTTTTATAATTTTCATAATTCTGCTCATACTGAATTTATCAAATTGATAAATTTTGGTTTCTTTTGAAGATTTGTAATTGGGCTATATGTATAACATTCGTTTCTTTGCAAATTCAAAAAATTAAATTTACTTGACGAGTTTATATGCTTGATATATTAAAGAAAAAATAACGTTTTTAGAATTTTTACATTTTTACTTATACTGATTTTATAAAATTGATACATTTTGGTTTATTTTGAAGATTTATGATTGGGCTATGCATATAACATTCGTTTCTTTTCTAATTCTCACAATTGAAATTATTATGCGAGTATCTGTGTTTGATATGTTAAGAAAAAAGTAACGTTTTTATAATTTTTATAATTCTGCTCATACTGATTTTATTAAATTGATAAATTTCGGTTTATTTTGAAGATTTATAATTAGGCTATGCATATAACATTCGATTCTTTTGAAATTCTCACAATTGAATTTATTATTCGAGTTTCTGTGTGTCATATGTTAAGGAAACAGTAACGTTTTTATAATTTTCATAATTCTGCTCATACTGAATTTATCAAATTGATAAATTTTGGTTTATTTTGAAGATTTATAATTGAGGTATACATACAACATTTCTTTTCAAATTATAAAAATAGAATTGACTATACGAGTTTATATGGTTATTAAAGAAAATCTAACGTTTTTACATTTTTCACATTTCTACTTATACTGATTTTCACAATTTGATAAAATTTGGTTTATTTTGAAGATTTATAATTCGGCTATGCATATAACATTCGTTTCTTTTCAAATTAAAAAAATTAAATATACTATACGAGTTTATATGATTGATATATTAAAGAAAAAGTAATGTTTTTACAATTTTCACATTTCTACTTATACTAATCTTTTCAAATTGACATATATATATATATATATATATATATATATATATATATATATAGCAAGTAGAATGACGGACTGTTATTGATATGGAGTGGATGACGGGTATAAGTCCAAAACGGGGAATACTGGAAACCAAGGGCAAGTGAACAAAATTAAAGCCAAGATCTTGTTTGGTTCCAGTTTATTAAGTTACGTGCCAACGTTTCGCTAGCCAGTGCCAGCATCTTCAGGGCATGTACATAAAGTTAATAAATGTAATATATGACGTTACACATCAAAATGCAAATCACTTAACACATATCACGTTAAGTGATTTGCATTTTGATGTGTAACGTCATATATTACATTTATTAACTTTATGTACATGCCCTGAAGATGCTGGCACTGGCTAGCGAAACGTTGGCACGTAACTTAATAAACTGGAACCAAACAAGATCTTGGCTTTAATTTTGTTCACTTGCCCTTGGTTTCCAGTATTCCCCGTTTTGGACTTATACCCGTCATCCACTCCATATATATATATATATATATTGATTTATTTTGAAGATATATAATTGGGCTGTGCATATAACATTCGTTTCTTTTTAAATTCTCACAATTGAATTTATTATACGACTTTCTGTGCTTGTATGTTAAGAAAAAAGAAACGTTTTTACAATATTGAATAATATAATATTAATAATTCTGGTCATACTGATTTTATCAAATTGGTAAATTTTGATTTATTTTGAAGATTTATAGATAGATACATAGATAGATTTAGATAGACAGATTTAAATAGATAAATATATTCATGTATGTGTTTTTTGTGTTTAAAAGAACAGGAACAGCATAAGTCAAACAGAAAACATTAAAAATAGATAAAAATAAAAGTAACACATTAAAATTACTGCTACATATATCTGAGAATTAACATAAAAAACTAAAATATGTAATAATAAATATAAAATAATGTAATAGAGAGCAAGTCACTAGGTATTTTTTTTATAAATAATTGAGCTATACTTACAACATTCGTTTCTTTTAAAGTCAAAAAATTGAATTTACTATACGAGTTTATATGATTGATATATTAAAGAAAAACTAACGTTTTTACAATTTTCACATTTCTACTTATACTGATTTTATCAAATTGATCCATTTTAGTTTATTTTGAAGATTTATGATTGGGCAATATATATAACATTCGTTTCTTTTCAAATTCTCACAATTGAATTTATTATACGAGTTTCTGTGCTTGATATGTTAAGAAAAAGTAACATTTTTATAATTTTCATAATTCTGCTCATACTGAATTTATCAAATTGATAAATTTTGGTTTATTTTGAAGATTTATAATTGTGCTATGCATACAATATTCATTACTTTTCAAATTCAAACAATTGAATTTAATATACGAGTTTACATGCTTGATATATTAAAGAAAAACTAACGTTTTTACAATTTTCACATTTCTACTTATACTGATTTTATCAAATTGATTCATTTCTGTTTATTTTGAAGATTTATAATTGGGCTATGCATATAACATTCGGATCTTTTCAAATTCTCACAATTGAATTTATTATACGAGTTTCTATGCTTGATATGTTAAGAAAAAAAATACGTATTTATAATATTCATAATTCTGCTCATACTGAATTTATCAAATTCATAAAATTTGGTTTATTTTGAAGATTTATAATTGAAGTATGCATACAACATTGATTTCTTTTCAAATTAAAAAATAGAATTGACTATACGAGTTTATATGGTTGATATATTAAAGAAAAACTAATGTTTTTACAATTTTCACATTTCTACTTATACTGATGTTATCAAATTGATAAATTTAGGTTTATTTTGAAGATATATAATTGGGCTATGCATATAAGATTTGTTTGTTTTCAAATTCTAACAATTGAATTTGTTATACGAGTTTCTATGCTTGATATGTTAAGAAAAAAGTAACGTTTTTTTAATTTTCATAATTCTGGTTATACTGAATTTATCAAATTGTTAAATTTTCGTTTATTTTAAAGATTTGTAATTGGGCTATGCGTATAACATTCGTTTCTTTTCAAATTCAAAAAAAATAAATTTACCATTCGAGTTTATATCATTGATATATTAAAGAAAACATAATGTTTTTACAATTTTCACATTTCTACTTATACTGATTTTATCAAATTGATACATTTTGGTTTATTTTTTTAAATTTATGATTGGGCTATGTATACAACATTCATTTCTTTTCAAATTCAAAGAAATTAATTTACTATATGACTTTATATGCTTGAGATATTAAAGAAACAGTAATATCTTTACATTTTTCATATTTCTACTTATACTTATTTTTTCAAATTGATACATTTCGGTTGATTTTGAAGATTTATAATTGAGCTATGCATATAACATTCATTTCTTTTCAAATTCTCACAATAGAATTTATTATACGAGTTTTTGTGCTTGATTGTTCATAATTCTGCTTATACTGAATTTATGAAATTCATAAATTTTGGTTTATTTTGAAGAGTTTTAATTGATCTATGCATACAACATTCATTTCTTTTCAAATTCAAAAAATTGAATTTACTATACGAGTTTACATGCTTGATATATGCAAGAAAATTCACGTTTTTACAATTTTTACATTTCTACTTATACTAATTTTATCAAATTGATAAATTTTGGTTTATTTTGAAGATTTATAATTGGGCTATGCATATAACATTAGTTTCTTTTCAAATTCTGGCAATTGAATTTATTATACGAGTTTCTGTGCTTGATATGTTAAGAAAAAAGTAACGTTTTTATAATTTTCATAATTCTGCTCATACTGAATTTATCAAATTGATAAGTTTTGGTTTATTATGAGGATTTATAGTTGAGCTATGCATACAAAATTCGTTTATTTTCAAATTCAAAAAATTTAAGTTACTATAAGAGTTTATACGATTAGATATATTAAAGAAAATGTAACGTTTTTACAATTTTCACATTTTTACTTATACTGATTTTATTAAATTGATACATTTTGGTTTATTTTGAAGATTTATGATTGGACTATGCATATAACATTCGTTTCTTATCAAATTCTCACAATTGAATTTATTATACAAGTTTCTGTGCTTGATATGTTAAGGAAAAAAGTAACGTTTTTATAATTTTCATAATTCTGCTCATACTGATTTTATGAAATTGCAAAATTTTGGTTTATCTTGAAGATTTATAATTGGGCTATACATATAACATTCCTTTCTTTTCAAATTCTCACAATTGAATTTATTATGCGAGTTTCTGTGCTTGATATGTTAAGAAAAAAGTAACGTTTTTATAATTTTCATAATTCTGCTCATACTGAATTTATCAAATTGATAAATGTTGGTTTATTTTGAAGATTTATAATTAGGCTATGCATACAACATTCGTTTCTTTTCAAATTAAAAAAATTGAATTTGTTATACGAGTTTATCTGATTGATAAATTAAAGAAAATCTAACGTTTTTACAATTTTCACATATCTACTTATACTGATTTTATCAAATTGATAAATTTTGGTTTATTTTGAAGATTTATAATTGGGCTATGCATACAACATTCATTTATTTTCAAATTCAATAAATTGAATTTACTATATAAGTTTACATGCTTGATATTTTAAAGAAAAAATGACGTTTTTACAATTTTCACATTTCCACCTATACTGATTTTATAAAATTGATACATTTTGGTTTATTGTGAAGGGTTATGCACATAACATTCGTTTCCTTTCAAATTCTCACAATACAGGTTTCTGTGCTTGATACGTTAAGAAAAAAAAGTAACGTTTTTATAATTTTCATAATTCTGCTCATACTGATTTTATCAAGGTGTTCTATACCTCCGAGTTTATAGTATAAGGATAACTGTGTATTTTATTTCCGATGACATAAGTAGAATACAAATAAATTATTGTCTTATTTACTTTGTATTATATTAATGCAATTAATGTACTATTTAATTTCGCTATCTTTATATTCTGGAATGTCCTAAGTAACCCTCTACTATTTGTAGATTTATAAAATATGCAAAACATGCGCTGATAACCGTTTTGGTAAATAAATAATATTTTATCAAAACATAGACTTCCTGCAAATGCCGGCGGCGTTTTGATATTTCCATTAAATTACAGTTTATCACCAGACATCAATATTGATTAAAAATCAAACGGATATGCTGTTGATTATTTTTTAATTATATTATGCATGTTACAAAGAAAATCCATCTTTATTCAGGGTACTGGCCATAAGCCTTTCCATGTTATTATTTTAAAAACAAAAAATATTTTAACGGACACTTAAAATCAAAAACATACCCAATAAGAAATAATTATTTTATTTATCCCAAACATAATTTAGCAATCACTGAGAGCAGTGCATACTAATAGTATTAGTATTAGTATTACTAATACTATATGTGCATAAAGTTGAATTGGTACAGTTGAATATATATACTACAATGATTAAAAATCATATTCCAACTTTTTGTACACTTAAAGTCAAAGTCAAAAATTACAAATTCAACACAGGTAGGTATAACGTATTCATAAATAGTTATGATAGTATGAATTTTGTTTCTTAGAATCATAACTATTTATGAATACGTTATACGTACCTGCGTTGAATTTGTAATTTTTGCCTTTAACTTAACTACAAAAAGTTGGAATATGATTTTTAATCATTGTAGTATATATTCAACTTTACCAATTCAACTGTATGCACATATAGTATGCACTGCTCTCAGTTATTGCTAAATTATGGTTGGGAGCTAGTAGAGCACCCTATATATACATCTACACCCCTCAGATTTCTACCGGGCCCCATGCAAGACTATATATATATATATATATATATATATATATATATATATATATATAAATATATATATATATATATAATTTTACTTTATCATAAGTTCAAATTTTCATTTAAAGCGTGCAGAAATCACCGATTCGAGCCTGGTATTAATTTTCCTTTCTGAATCTGGATCTATTAGTCTGAACGTGGTATATATCCACAACTCGACTATAACATATCACAGTCTCGACGTGATTACCAATATCCATGCCTCGATTGTAAAATATTACTTAATACCTTGATACGTAAATAACTATGAAATACTTTAATGACGAGACGTCCACGGTATTATAGTTGTACATATACCACCATCCCCACCATTTTACAACAACAACAG
This sequence comes from Lordithon lunulatus, assembly GCA_963942505.1. Classification (NCBI taxonomy): domain Eukaryota; kingdom Metazoa; phylum Arthropoda; class Insecta; order Coleoptera; family Staphylinidae; genus Lordithon; species Lordithon lunulatus. Next base: position 38,689,758 of record OZ012671.1, read on the forward strand.
GTAATTCTACTCGTGTCTCTTGTAAAGGTATGCAAGGAATTTTAAGTGCGCGTTCAACTGACGTCTCTCGATTCGTCACCGCCACCACCAGCCGCTTTGTCCAGTCGGGGGGATTCACTTCCGTTTCCATTTAAATGCTGCATTTCGTGCATGACTCACGCGCTTGTTATGAGCGTGCACAATCGGCAACAATCATCAGATATGTAATGATAACGGTGGAAGGCAATTTTATTGCCGCTCTTATTAGTTCTTTTTTCGGGCATTTTGAAGATAGAAAACAAATCTGAGGGGTGCAGATTATATCTGTACGTATAGAACACTATCACATCTCCCTAACTTTACATACTGGAGAAGAGTTAGAAGAGATTACTCTTAGAACTAGATAACAAAACGAATAGTACTGATTAAATCCTTTAATTTCTCTTGAAAGTGAGTCCAGGTGGTCTAACACCGCATGGCTCGTGCCGTGGCTTATCAGGGCCGACGACAGCAGCGGAAAACCGCTGATCGGCGCGTTTAATCTGGATAGAGACACATATAATACATGAGCAGGTGAAACGTATGCAAAACGCGGTAATTCGATCCTTCAGCGCAGATGCAACACGAGGTCAACTCTCCCTATATTACTATTATTACGCTCTCCATTTTTTTTTCGACTTGCATTATAATTGTAAATGTTAAATTTAGAATTACACCGACCTTATCACAAAAGAATACACCGAACGCGTGCGGCTGCACGTTCCAACAAGAGGTTGTGCGAGTGGGGGTAATGTCCAGGAAATGATTAAAAGATAAATAATAAAAGCATCTCAATTACTGCTTTTTGTAATTAAGATTTATGCCACGACAAGTTACGTTACTTTATATTTTTATGTTTTTTCGCCTAAAAAGACAAAAATTTCAAATCTGTCGTCTCTGTCTATTGCAAAACATCAATACAGAGGCAGATTATACTGGACCAAAATTTAAAAAATATCAAATTACAAAGACCCTAATGATAAATCTTTATTATCTTCAAAGAAATGGCTTATTAAATTTGAACTCTATATTATCAGTCTATTCTGGCAAGGTTCTGCATTATCTAATTTTAGAATATGTTTTATATTACAGTTGTTCAAAAATGTATTATGAACTCAATTTCAAAACCGCTAATGATATATTGCCTTCAAAGATATGGCTTCTATAAGTTGAAATTTGTGTTGTCGCATATTCCTGCATAAATACCTTTTCATTATGATGCAATTTATTATTTTTTTAATGTAATTCATGTCTAAAAATGTATAAAGAACTCAATTATAAATATGATTTTTTGTTAAGAGATTGCTAAAAATAAATTTAATTTAACAATTTCAAATACTATAATATCAGGCACTTTAGGTAAATTTAGATTCAGTAAAATCGTGGAGAGATAAAAACGTTTAGGCATCACTGTTCTATCCGATAATATACATAGGTGGAACAACTAATATGAGTTAAAGGATAAATAAAACGATTATTTACTTTGTTTTTTATCACACTTCAGTTACACTTTGCAACTAGTTTCGGCTAAGCTCTAGCCATTTTCGAGCTCCTCCGATGACTGTGATGAATGTGATAAAAAACAAAGTAAAAAATCGTTTTATTTATCCTTTAAAATGAATTATCACAAAGCAGACGCCTTAACAATCCAATATTTAATATGAGTTATTTTAGTGATCATCCTATATATTAAATATTAAATTATAAAGATCACCACAAAGTTGGAATTTCAATGAATCTTCATAATGAACACAATTTAGTTTGCTTTCACTAATTTGTATAATATCTCGGGGTTGTTCTGTGTGCGTCAGATAGCCCCAATGCCATGCAGCTTTGAAAGTATTTAAAGATGCGCGCACGCCATTGCCAACTGGCCCCAAGGTTGCTTGCACATTTCGAGTCGTGGGAACGCGCGCAGAATTAGGACGCGGATGTTTTGGCTTAATTTTGTTTTTGCGTCAAACCAAAAAAACCCATCGGAAATCGGATTGTGTAACACCATTGTACAACAACGCATTCCAAACAGTGATAAGCTGGATCCGTGAACGCTACACACAGGTGCGGACACAACGGGCGCGCGCGTGTGTGTGCTGGTATTTAGTTATCTCTTCGGGGAATTTCGGGTGAAGGCTTTGCATTTCAACAAAGCACTTTCTCCGGATTGTCAGATTTATTTGTCACATGTAATATGTATGTTTTCATTTAAGCGGATAATATTCTTAAAATAATTTAAGAATGTATCAACAGTAGACGTCAATATACAGTGTGTCCTCGGACATAATTAAAAAATTTCTTCACATATAGGGACATATGTGGAGAAATTAATAAATCATGTATATTCTAATATCCTATATAATGGTAATTATAAATTTTTAAGTATTATTAAGTATAAATCATTTATAAAAGCTAATCTGTGAAAATACTGAGTAGGATTTTTTATAACCGAGGCTTATAATTGAGTTCTTCATACATTTTTAGACATGAATTACATAAAAAAAAAATTCCATCATAATGAATAGGCATTTAAGGTCGTTTTAGACAAGACAATTTCTTAGCTCAAAAAATTGTTCAAGAAATGAATTCATATATCCTCCTCCCATACAATTTGTCCTTGACAAATAGAACGCGTTATATTTTTCCATTCGATCTGCCATCCAATTCAATATTTCAAATAATCTGCTGTATGATACGAGAAAATTTAGATTGTCTCGCATATTGACTAACTTTTGAGTCAAGAAATTGTCTGGTCTAAAACGACCCTTATGCAGAATTATGTGACAATATAAATTTCAACTTATAGAAGCCATATCTTTGAAGGCAATGAAGATATCTCATTAACGATTTTGAAACTGAGTTCATAATACATTTTTGAACTGTAACAAGAAAAAAAATTCTAAAATTAGATAATGAGGAAGCGTTTTCCTTGCCAGAAAAGACTGATAATACAAATTTCAAATTTAATAAGCCATTTCTTTGAAGATAATAAAGATATAACATTAGGGTCTTTGTAATTTATATCTTCATACATTTCTGGACAAGTATAACACGAAAAAATCTAAAATTGCATCATGATGAATCCAATTTTTAGGAGGAATGTGCGATAATACAAACTTTTACAAGGCGTATCATTAAAGATTTGAGTTTTAATAATTGAGTTCCTAAAATATCTTTTTAAAATTGAAGTCTTAATACATTTCTTGACTAGTGTAATAAATAAAAACTGCAAATTACATAATTAGGAACAGTTTTCATGAACAGAAAACATTGATAATACCAATTTCAAATTAAACAAACCATATCTTTGAACATAATAAAGATATTTAATTTATAATCGAGTTTTTCATACATATTCAAACCAGAATAACATCAAAAAATCTTAAAATCGCGTCATGATGAATAGGTATTTTTGCAGGAATGTGTGAAAATACAAATTTCAACTTTACAAGCCATATCTTTGAAGATAATGAAGATAACTCATTGGAGTCTTTATAATTGAGTTTTTCATACATTTTTAGATAAGAATAACATAAAAAATCCTAAAATTGCGTCATGATTAATAGGTGCTTTTGCAGGAATGTGTGATAATACAAATTTCAACTTTTACAAGTCATATCTTTGAAGATATTGAAGATAACTCATTGATTTTTATGATTGAGATTTTCATACATTTCTAGACAAGAATAACACACAAAAATTACATCATGACGAATAGGTATTTTTGCAGGAATGTGTGATAAAACAAATTTCAAAATTCACAAGCCATATCTTTGAAGACAATGAAAATATATCATTGGAGTCTTTATAATTGAGTTTTTCATACATTTTTAGATAAGAATAACACAAAAAATCCTAAAATTCCGTCATGTTGAATAGGTGCTTTTGCAGGAATGTGTGATAATACAAATTTCAACTTTCACAAGTCATATCTTTGAAGATATTGAAGATAACAAATTGGAGTTTTTATGATTGAGATTTTCATACATTTCTAGACAAGAATAACACACAAAAATCCCAAAATTACATCATGACGAATAGGTTTTTTTGCAGGAATGTGTGATGAAACAACTTTCAAATTTTACAAGCCCATATCTTTGAAGACAATGAAAATATCTCATTGGAGTCTTTATAAGAGTTTTTCATACATTTTTAGATAAGAATAACACCAAAAATACAGATTTCCTCTTTTGCGCGCCATATCTTTGAAGATAATTAAGATACCTCATTGGAGTCTTTATAATTTAGTTTTCCATACATTTATAGACTAGAATAACACAAAAAGTCTTAAAATTGCATCATGATGAATAGTTACTTTTACAGGAATGTGTGATAAAAGAAATTTAATCTTGCACAAGCCATATCTTTGAAGATAATCAAGATATCTCATTGCGGTCTTATAATTACGTTTTTCATACATATTTAAACGAGAATAACATAAAAAAATCTTAAAATTGCATTATGATGAATAGGTATTTTTGTGGGAATGTGTGATAATACAAATTTCAACTTTTACAAGCCATATCTTTCAAGATAATGAAGATATCTCGTTGAACTTCAAATTTTATGTTTAGAACGCCTTCGATAGCTCATGCACCGGGCTGAATTTGGCCGCCCATAGCTTTGGCCGTCTGCTAGAACCGGCCCTGTATAAAAGTATAGTTACGTCGATCCGTGGACACACTGTATAAAGAAGGTTCTACTGCAGAGGGCCCACAATGAAAATTAAGGTATACAATTTAATTTTAAAACGAAACAAAAAAGAATAACTTTTTCTTTGATCGGCCTCCGATGTCGAAGTTCAATGTTCGCACAAAAACGTCTGTAATGCCCGTATTCACGAACATCCCATAACTTTATAGGTCCCATAAGCTATTGAATGGATAAATTGACAATGTCATTGTGACAGAATATGCCAAAACAAATGTCAAATAGGTTGAATAGCATGCAATTGGAGCTTTGATGATAGCTTTTGTTTAATTATTCAGTGTTTGCAATAAAGATAATCTAAAGTAACTACATTCCCTAGATAATGTATTTATTGTTGCTATAACAACGAATACTAAAGTCCTGGTTTCCTAGCAAGCGGTGTCTATAAATACGACCGTTTATGACGTCATTTATACATTACAAGATACATTTTAAGTATATGTAATTTGAATAACTCACCAGATTCCAGTGTAATTCGTGACATTTTCTCAATACTTTGAAGTATACCGGTCTCTGGATTAGCAGATTTATTTAAATATACATAAAAGAAATGTGTGACGTCAAAATGACGTGAAATACGGCCGCTTTTGTCGTCACCGCTTCCTAGGAAACCAAGGCTTTATGGGTTCAATAGCTATTGATAGATTGTGGAACGTCGGTGAATACGGGGGTAAGGCTCGGTTTAATAAAGTATAGGTAACTATAACCCGTGATTATTTTTGTTAGATCTTGCATAAATTGTTTTTAACTTTTTATTTCATAGCGTCATGTACCTCTGTTTATATATGGCAACGTCGCATTTTGTGTCAAAGTTGGCAAAAGTGAGGTTAGAATCACGGATGTCAAATTAACTCAAGAGTTATCTGCTTTATACAACCGTGCCTTAACACCTCCATTCAATAATGAATAAAAAATATAAAAAATAAACGTCTCGCTTTTTTAACTTGTACCCGTGTTTATATGTGGCAACCTTGCATTATATGTCAAAGTTGGCAGTGTGAGGTTAGAATCACGGATGTCAAATTAAGTCGAGAGTTATCTGTTTCATACAACCGTGCCACAATACCTCAATTCAATAATGAATAAAAAAATATAAAAAATAAACGTCTCAGTTTTTTTTAACTTTTTATTTCATAGCCTCATGTTCCTCTGTTTATATATGGCAACGTTGCATTATATGTCAAAGTGGACAGTGTGAGGTTAGAATCACGGATGTCAAATTAACTCGAAAGTTATCTGTTTTACACAACCGTGCCGTAATACCTCAATTCAATAATGAATAAAAAAAATATAAAAAATAAACGTCTCAGTTTTTTTTAACTTTTTATTTCATAGCCTCATGTTCCTCTGTTTATATATGGCAACGTTGCATTATATATCAAAGTTGGCAGTGTGAGGTTAGAATCATGGATGTCAAATTAACTCGAGAGTTATCTGATTTATACAACCGTGCCATAATACCTCAATTCAATAATGAATAAAAAAAAAATAAAAAGAAACCGTCTCAGTTTCTTTTTAACTTTTTATTTCATAGTCTCATGTTCCTCTGCTTATATATGGCAACGTTGCATTATATGTCAAAGTTGGCAGTGTGAGGTTAGAATCACAGATGTCAAATTAACTCGAGAGTTATCTGTTCTATACAACCGTGCCATAATACCTCAATTCCATAATGAATAAAAAAATATAAAAAATAAAGGTCTCAGTCTTTTTTTAACTTTTTATTTCATAGCCTCATGTTCCTCTGTTTATATATGGCAACGTTGCATTATATATCAAAGTTGACAGTGTGAGGTTAGAATCACGGATGTCAAATTAACTCGAGAGTTATCTGATTTATACAACCGTGCCATAATACCTCAATTCAATAATGAATAAAAAAAATATAAAAAATAAACGTCAGAGTTTTTTAAACTTTTTATTTCATAGCCTCATGTTCCTCTGTTTATATATGGCAATGTTGCATTATATGTCAAAGTTGACAGTGTGAGGTTAGAATCACGGATGTCAAATTAACTCGAGAGTTATCTGTTTCATACAACCGTGCCGTAATACCTCAATTCAATAATGAATAAAAAAATATAAAAAATAAACGTCTCAGTTTTTTTTTAACTTTTTATTTCATAGCCTCATGTTCCTCTGTTTATATATGGCAACGTTGCATTATATGTCAAAGTTGACAGTGTGAGGTTAGAATCACGGATGTCAAATTAACTCGAGGGTTATCTGTTCTATACAACCGTGCCATAATACCTCAATTTCATAATGAATAAAAAAATATAAAAAATAAACGTCTCAGTTTCTTTTAACTTTTTATTTCATAGCCTCATGTTCCTCTGTTTATATATGGCAACGTTGCATTATATGTCAAAGTTGACAGTGTGAGGTTAGAATCACGGATGTCAAATGTCCTCTGTTTATATATGGCAACGTTGCATTATATGTCAAAGTTGACAGTGTGAGGTTAGAATCACGGATGTCAAATTAACTCGAAAGTTATCTGTTGTATACAACCGTGCCATAATACCTCAATTCAATAATGAAAAAAAAATATATAAAAAATAAACGTCTCAGTTTTTTTAAACTTTTTATTTCATAGCGTTGCATTATATGTCAAAGTTGACAGTGGAGGTTAGAATCACGGATGTCAAATTAACTCGAAAGTTATCTGTTGTATACAACCGTGCCATAATACCTCAATTCAATAATGAATAAAAAATATAAAAAATAAACGTCTCAGTTTTCTTAAACTTTTTATTTCATAGCCTCATGTTCCTCTGTTTATATATGGCAACGTTGCATTATATGTCAAAGTTGACAGTGTGAGGTTAGAATCAAGGATGTCAAAACTCGAGAGTTATCTGTTTTATATAACCGTGCCGTAATACCTCAATTCAATAATGAATCAAGAAATATAAAAAATAAACGTTTCAGTATTTTTTAAACTTTTTATTTCATAGCCTCATGTTCCTCTGTTTATATATGGCAACGTTGCATTATATGTCAAAGTTGACAGTGTGGGGTTAGAATCACAGATGTCAAATTAACTCGAAAGTTATCTGTTGTATACAACCGTGCCATAATACCTCAATTCAATAATGAATAAAAAACATATAAAAAATAAACGTCTCGTGTTTTTAACTTTTTATTTCATAGCATCATGTACCTCTGTTTATATGTGGCAACGTTGCATTATATGTCAAAGTTGGCAGTGTGAGGTTAGAATCACGGATGTCAAATTAACTCGAGAGTTATCTGTTTTATATAACCGTGCCGTAATACCTCAATTCAATATTGTATCAAAAAATATGCCGGTTCTACAATTGACATTTAACTGGCGAATAAGGCTATTCGTGGAATAAGTTTGAGATATTGGCTTTAAAATCCGAAACTTATTCCACGAATAGCCTTATTCTCCAGTTAAATGTCAATTGTAGAACCGGCCCTTGGTTGGAATTCGAACCTTTGAATTGACAGTACTGACAGCACACAAAAAAATAATAATAAATGAATCGGTCGGCTTCAAAACATTGTCTTCGTGATTATATTATAGGGATTAATTGTATTTTTCTAATTAATATTTTATTTATTTAATATTATTGTCTATGTGAAACAAATTTAAAAAAATTCATTTGTTTAGTAAAAGTAAGACCTTTTATTAGATTATTAAGGAAATAAAAGGCTGGGATTTGAGTAGATAAAACATTTTTTATGCAGTTTGTACGTCACAAATTGCCGGAGGTAATTCAAGAAGTTTACGACAGCAATTGCGCTGTGTTCTCTCTTTCGCGCGGTGTGTAGGTGAAACGGCGGCAATTTGGGCTCTTTTAAAAATCATAAAAATTACGATCGACCATTAAAATAGGCACGGGGGTGTCGGTGTCGAGATTATGCGGCCTTGTTAAGGCCAATAAGCACTCAGCGACATCCGCCTCGGGCTTATATCGCGTGTGGAGAACACGTTTATAACAAAGAAATATAAATATAAAACATAATATGAAGACTGTACCATATGTTAAAAAAATCGTATTATCTGCTCCATATGTTATTTTACTGTAGAATCATAGCAGATATAGTTCCAGGGCCGTATCTGGGGGGGCTTAAACCTCCTTCTGATGTAAAGTGAATTATTTTTCTTTCCCATTCATAATAAATACAAATTATTTGTCTGCAATTCTTTAAACATCAGTGGAATTTTTGTACCTACATACGGCTCTGTATAGTACCTTTTTAGTCCCGTATTCATAAATTATTATAATATCGCGTAAACGAATCTCATGCGCAAAAAAGTTTTACCCCCGTATTCACCGACGTTCCATAAATCTATCAATAGATATTGAACCCACAAGTATTCGTTGTTATAGCAACAATAAATACATTATCTAGGGAATGTAGTTAGTTACTTTAGATTCCCTCAATTGGAAACACTGAATAATGAAACAAAAGATGTCATCAAAGCTCAAATCGCAAGCGCTATTCACGGTGTTTGACATTTGTTTTGGCATATTCTGTCATAATGACGTTGTTAATTTATTCATTCAATAGCTTATGGAACCTATAAAGTTTATGGGATGTTGGTGAATACGGGCATTAGAGTGTCTAATATTTTCTATAAACTTTATAGGTCCCATAAGCTATTGAATGGATAAATTAACAACGTCATTGTGACATAATATGCCAAAACAAATGTCAAACACTTTGAATAGCGCTTGCGATTGGAGCTTTGATGACACCTTTTGTTTAATTATTCAGTATTTGCAATAGAGAGAATCTAAAGTAACTACATTCCCTAGATAATGTATTTATTGTTGCTATAACAACGAATACTTATGGGTTCAATATCTATTGATAGATTTATGAAACGTCGGTGAATACGGGGGTAAAAGCAGCAAACAAATGATACAAAATATAACTACTAGACAAATATTTAAAAAAAAAAAATTTAAGATTTGGAAATGTATTGTTATATAAAAACGAAACGAGCTTTTAATCGACATTTGAAATAATCAAATATAATCAACAATCAAAGCAGATATTGTAAGAATATCGTTTTGTTAAGTATATTAAAATAACTCCTGAAGCCAGCATACAATTTTAAATATGCTAACAATCAGGAAATAAATTTCTTATCGTAACTTTTATGACTACCTGTATATTTACAACATCCCTAATTCCGTGTTTACTTTCTATTGTGTTTAGAGGGTATGTACCTACGTAAAGAGAGGTATAATAATAGCCTGAATGACCATTTCAACCAATTTCTATTTTCACGTTATCTAGGTGTTACTTAGTAAGCTAGATGTGTGTGTTATATTGTAAAAATGCGCTAATTAAGATTGTATCAAACATGCCTGATATAAAAATACTTAAATAAACATAATTTATTCATTCTGACTTGATTTGTAGGGCTTTGCAGAAAAGACTTTGTCGAAATATACAACAATTACAGTATTCAAGACTACATCCGCTTCGGGAATTGTCCGAACGATAAACGAAAGCGGATGTAGTCTTGAATACTGTAATTGTTGTATATTTCTGAGCTGGTCTTAAAACATACAGAAGCGGAACATGGGTGATCAATGGGCGAACATCGAGAATACAATATTACGAGCAGCCATGTCAAAAATAAACATGGAGAGTCAACGATGGGATTTCCAATTATTATCGCCTCGGGTTTGAATAGTGTTTCAATTAATTAGCGGGAGCCTAATGACAACAAATTCATAATATGCAGGAGTATATTCTCCGAGAAGATAAAGTACCTCAAAAGAGTAGAAAGAATCACAAAGAGAGACAAAGTCAGAAATACAGACATATGGGAAAGGCTAGAGCATGGGTGGCCATGGGAAGATTTCCTACTGGGCCATACAACAATATTTCTTTTATTATAGTAAACAAAAAATATAGTGTTTCTTTAAGAAGATATAACAACAATGAGAGTCAAACATATTTATTATATTAGAGTTAGGCAATATAAACAATAGTAATAAAAAATAAACAAAATATAATACATTTTAGTTAGACGTGTGATTTTGTTTGTCAGAACTAAGTGCAACAATGTTGATAACGATTGATGTTGTTGCTACACGCAAACATCTTTTTCTGGTTTTATGTACACTAAAAGAAAAAAATGTGTGCATATGGTCCGCGGGCCACAAGTAAACACTCAGCGGGCCGCATGCAGCCCGCGGGTCGGGGGTTGGCCACCCCTGGGCTAGAGAGTATACAAAAGAATATAGAAGCCCATGATAAAATCGAATGAGCTGAAAATTTGAAAATCTTCTTGGTGGCTTATGAAAATTACATCAGACCTCAATCTTCTGGATGTAAAACTTCTCTACGCCGAATTTTCAATTAAGGTGGTTTGGACAGAATAAGCAACGGCAGACAAGTAAAGCAAGCATGTGATGCAAGAGCCGTAGAAACGAGGAAAAAAAGACCTGTAACGTCACATTTGGTAAAACGCTTCAACTTCAATGGCAAAACGTGGAGACAAGCAAAGCAAGAAGCCGAAAACAGGAAAGAATGGATACAATTCTACAAGCAACAGATGCTAATAGAAACCAACCTCGACAACCAACACGGGTACAAGAAAATAGAATGACTGTTAAAGCCGTTGTTTACCTTTATTATCAATAAACGAAATCATTTTCGATTCTCTTGATAATTATGTCATATAATATTAAATTCTAAGCAATATTTCTTTGTCATTTAGCTCAACTAAAGTCAGCTATTAATTTCTAATGTTTATATCTTGTTAGTGTTTCGACACACGAATTCTAATAAAATGGGTCGCGCGTCGTCGTCGCCGCGGCTGGTGCGTATCGCGCGAGGTCAAACAGGCGCCGCCGGTCCTCCTCCGTTATTTTCGTTACCATCCCGACGATGATTATATTCGCAACATTCATATAATGAAACAAAAAAAAAGAGAATCATTTACCTTCCGCGTGATGAACACCCGCCGGGCGGTCGGTTGCGGGGGCATCGCGTTGATACGATTAACAACCATCGTAGACATCACACAAATATATTCGCGAAAATGTATACAAAAGAATTCACATTACACTCGGATGAGCCGGACGGGATGACGCAGAGTCGTAACGCGCGCAACTCTCGCTGAGCAACTGACCGGCTGAGCACGGGCTGCGCGCGTCCACCAGCGGCTTTCCCCCCAAACGATTAGAAAGAGAGAGGAGGTTTTTTTTTTAGAGGCACGTACACTGGGCGAAATTTATACGAGGAACGTGCCGGGTCGGCTGGGTTCCCGAAAGACGTTTGGCGCGGACACGACCACGCTTCTTGCAATTGTTGTTTCAGCGACATTTAGAGAATTCAGCGTAGAGAAGAGAAACAAATTGAGGTCTGATGTAATTTTCATAAGTCACCGCGAAGATTTTCAGAAGAGCTCATTCGATTTTATCATGGTCGAATTAGAATTGTAGATAGAGACAAATTAATCGCAGGAAAAAGTAAAGGAGGTGGTGTGATGCTCCTAACAAGTAAAACCATTAATTCTTATGAAGTGGATGTATTTAATACAACTACGGAGGGTATCTGTGTTAAACTTAATTAATTGGACAAACATGGAGTTGTACGTAGTAGTGGTAGTACTGTATGTACCCCCTGCAACTACCGCGGATACTTATGAAGATAGCAAATTGAAGATCGACTAAGTGACAAAAAAGTATTAATATTATGTCAACTATTTTGTTAATGAAATTCATAATTACAATGTTATGGGCTTAGATAACTTTTTAAGTTTCAATAATTACTTGCAATATAATGATGTGTTAAACTACTTTGGTGCATGTCTTGATCTAGTTATTAGTAATATGAATAACATTAATGTTGTGCGTGATAGCTGTCCTCTATTGAATGAGGATAATTATCATCCAGCACTAGAAATTACTATAATGATAAACATTAAAGAAAAAGAATGCAATGCATCGAAAACAAGAAGCTTTAACTTTTTAAAAGCAGACTTTCAGCAATTAAGTAATCAGCTACAAACTATAAACTGATCTGAATTATATTTGCTGGAGGATGTTGATAATGCTCTTTCATATTTCTACAGAAGTGTTACAAATGTGTTTCAAAAGACGGTACCGCTTACTAGTTTAGCAAACCAAAATAAAAAATTTCCAAAATGGTTTAATAAACCTATAATTACAAAATTAAAAAACAAAGAGTATTGCTTAAATATGTATAAAAAAACAGGAGATCGAAGTTGGAACGAAAAATATAAAACTTTACGTAGTATTACTAAACAAATGATCAGAAAGGAATACCATAAATACTTGGTAAATATTCAAAATTATTTGATACCTAATCCAATTAATTTCTGGAACTTTGTAAAAGATCAAAAGAATGATACATATATTCCAAATACTATGGTTATTGATGGAAACGTTTTCAGTGACTGCACTGATATTTGCAATGCATTCGCCAACTATTTTGCATCGGTATATACGAATGATCCTTCTGAGTGTAATATTGAATGTAATAGCAGCAATATTAATATTAAAGATTATTTTTGTAATGACTTAATATCAATTACTGAATTCAAAGATGCAGTCAGAAAGTTAAATTGCAGTAAATCCAGTGGACCAGACGATATACCGCCATTCATTGTTAAGGGCTGTGCTGATTATTTCATGCATCCTCTTATATATATTTTTAACTTAAGCTTACAAAACGGTATTTTTCCTAGTTATTGGAAAACAAGCAAAATTATTCCAATTCTTAAATCAGGCAAGAAAACATTAATAACAAACTATAGACCGATTAGTATATGTAGTTCTTTATCTAAAATCTTTGAAATAATTATCTATAATCGTTTATATGAACAAGTCAAGTTCAAAATTACTGAGATTCAACACGGATTTCTTCGTCGAAAATCTACTGTAACAAATTTATGTAACTTCACACAATTCATACACGAATCATTTAAAAATAATAGCCAGGTGGATGTAATTTACACAGATATGGACAAAGCCTTTGATAGAGTTGCCCATAATGATATTATTAATTCATTGAATAGTGTGGAGATTGATGAATATTTTAAATGTATAATAAAATCGTATCTTTGTCAGCGAAAACAAATAGTTGTGTTAAAAAGATGTAGATCAACATCTATAAATGTATCATCTGGAGTGCCACAGGGTAGTAACTTAGGACCCTTATTGTTTATATTGCATATAAATGGTATTTGCAATACTTTAGTAAATAGCCAAGGATTACTATTTGCAGATGATTTTAAAATTTTCAGAGAAGTTTCTTGTACTTCGGAATGTGATCAACTACAAAGTGATATAAATAATGTGATAAATTGGTGTGATAATAATAGTTTTAAAATTAATATTAAAAAATGTAATGTGATGTCGTTTTCATATCGCAAAGAAATACTCTTATATGATTATAAAATAGGTGATATGATTATAAATAGGTGCACAAAATGTGTTGATTTAGGGGTAGTTTTCGATCAGAAGCTTATCTTTGATGATCATATCGCCAAGGTAGCTAATGAATGTTACAAAATATTAGGTTTCATTATTCGGTCCTGTAAAAAGTTTAGTAATATCAATACAATTATAGCTTTATATAATTCATTAGTCAGATCAAAAATGGAATATGCATGCGTTATATGGTTGCCATATTACGATAAATATAAAATTCAATTAGAACAATTACAAAGAAAATTTTTGAAATTTCTCTACTTTAAAACACACCGTGTATATCCGTGTAGGGGTTTTCCACATGATGAACTACTGTTAATGTTCAGTATAAAATCTCTTGAAAAAATGAGAATAATAAATATGATATTGTATTTATATAAATTATTTACTAATAAGATAGATGATAAACTGTTCTTGTCATTATTTAATATAAGAGTTCCTTCGCTAAATACTAGGTGCAATGATTTATTTTATGAGACCACTGTGAAAACAAATATATATAAGAACTGTCCTTTGTATATATTGTCGCATGTTTTTAACACATATATTGACATTGATATTTTTAATGTGCCGAACGCCTCTGTGGTAAGTGCTATTAAAAATATATAATTTGAATGTTCATTATATATCTTTGTGTTATGTTTTTTCTTTCTTTTATTTGTTATGTTGTTATTATATCATCTGTAATTGGTTTCTGTTAAACTGTAGATGTCTATATTAAATAAATAAATAGACTCATTTTAGATAATGTCTAATATATATATATATATTTATATATATATATATATATATATATATATATATATATATATATATATTTAACAAACATGCCCCGTTACAAGTAACGTTACATGTCTTCAGATCTATAAAATTTAACTATTATCACAAAATCAATTACACTAGTGATTCAAAATCGATGCTTTTTACAAAGATCGTGAAGAAGGCTTTGGTGATTTGTCGTCTTATCCCATCTTTTCTGCCATGTCTCCAAACTTTTGGCATTTTGGTCTTTTATAATTTTGTGTTTTTGCTCTCTTCTATCACCCAGGTGACCTTTTAACGTGGTCATGTCTGCTGGGCGTTCCCATTGATCAGCAGGCACCGGCATCACGTAATTGCTTCGCACAATACCCTTGATAATTTTGTATGTATGTCTGAATGGATGTCTGAATGTATGTCTGTATGTATGTCTGTATGTATGTCTGTATGTATGCCTGTATGTATGCCTGTATGTATGTCTGTATGTATGTCTGTATGTATGTCTGTATGTATGTCTGTATGTATATCTGTATATATGTCTGTATGTATGTGTGTATGTATGCATGTCTGTATGTATGTCTGTATGTAAGTCTGTATGTATGCCTGTATGTATGTCTGTATGTATGTCTGTATGTATGTCTGTATGTATGTCTGTATGTATGTCTGTATGTATGTCTGTATGTATGTCTGTATGTATGTCTGTATGTATGTCTGTATATATGTCTGTATGTATGTGTGTATGTATGCATGTCTGTATGTATGTCTGTATGTAAGTCTGTATGTATGCCTGTATGTATGTCTGTATGTATGTCTGTATGTATGTCTGTATGTATGTCTGTATGTATGTCTGTATGTATGTCTGTATGTATGTCTGTATGTATGTCTGTATGTATGTCTGTATGTATGTCTGTATGTATGTCTGTATATATGTCTGTATGTATGTGTGTATGTATGCATGTCTGTATGTATGTCTGTATGTAAGTCTGTATGTATGCCTGTATGTATGTCTGTATGTATGTCTGTATGTATGTCTGTATGTATGCCTGTATATATGTGTTTGTGTGTATACACGGTAAATTTACTTTCTAAATGCAGTAGTGAACAAAAATTCGAACTTCAAATTTTGACTTTTTTGCGTTTTATGACTGAACAATCTCCATTTACAAATTAGCTCCTGTTGTTGTACTACTATACTATACTATACCTGCACATACAACAAGTCGTCGATAAAGTGTGGCATAAGGAACTGATGATCAAACTTCACAAAATACTGCCAAGTCTTATTTAACTCTTTCGGTCTATTTTGTGAAAAAATGTAGTAAGCTAAAATTTAATTACGCACAACATCAAGATTTTTGAGAAACATTTGAAATTCTGTTTAAATATTAGTTTATTCGGAAAGTCATATATTGGTGCACATATTTTAAAATATATTCAACTTTTAATATCTTTGATCTTTGCTTCCTGTACGCAATAACTATAATAACTGCAGCATTAACAAGTCCGCAGGTACAAGTAACACGTTTGTAAACATAACGCAATTGAACAATGGCCGCATTATTAGCGTACTTGATAAAAACTCATTCAGTTGTTACGACACTCCGAGTATTTGTATTATGTTATTTAATAATAAAACATTTCCTCATGTAGTAAACTGATTTGTTATATATTTATATTATATCAAACATTTTGTTTTTTAGTGTAAGCTACTTGACTATATTGACTACCATGGTACTTTGCAGAATTGTGGAGTAAAAAGACAATTTAATTTAATCATATTATATTATTATAAACTCTAATTACTATTACTATGTATTAAATCATCAAAAAGAAATTTGGAAAAAAATTATATTTTGCCAAAATACATTGTCATTTCGATTTTGTATCAAAACTAAAATTTATATATTGGATATATTTGATTCTAATTACTATTACTATGTATTAAATCATCAAAAAGAAATTTGGAAAAAAATTATATTTTGCCAAAATACATCGTCATTTAGAATTTGTTATCAAAACTAAAATTTATATATTGGATTGTTAAGTAGACGCCTTAACAATCCAATATATAAATTTTAGTTTTGATACAAATTCGAAATGACGATGTATTTTGGCAAAATATAATTTGTGATAATTCATTTTAATGGATAAATAAAACGATTTTTTACTTTGTTTTTTGATTACACTTTGCAACTAGTTTCGGCTAAGCTCTAGCCATTTTCGAGCTCCTCCGATAACGATGTCATTGGAGGAGCTCGAAAATGGCTAGAGCTTAGCCGAAACTAGTTGCAGCTTAGCCGAAACTAGTTACAAAGTGTAACTGAAGTGTGATAAAAAACAAAGTAAGAAATCGTTTTATTTATCCTTTAAAATTTATATTATTTCAAACTCTTATTAAAATACATAGCAATCATCAAAAAAAATTTTGGAGAAAAAAATTTTTTTTACGAAAAAACAGGCAATTCGAATTTGTACCAAAGCTAAAATTGACGAGAACGTTTAATTTCTGTCTAATCTGTTAAGAAAAGCCAGCACTTTGCATGGAGGATTGTTTTAAAAATTACCACAAACGATAACAATATTCTTTTGCTTGTTGATTTTGAAAACAGGAAATCATAAGGCACAAATAGACCTGGATAGGGCATATTCTACGCCAACCTGTGTACAGGAGGCGCTATACTGAAATCCACCGGGCAAAAGAACGAGAGGCAGGTTATTATTATTAACCCTTAACCACCTAGGTGTCTAAATCCGGACGTTCGTATACCGACCACTACCGACCGTAACATTTCTTGTAGAAATATATAAAATTTAAATTATTATTTATGTGCTGTAAGTAGCTTAAACCATTTATTGGGGTTGGTATGAGTAATTAAACCACATAATTTATTTATTATTTGTAACAAAATAATTTGTTTAAGAAAGCTAACATATATTTGCTGTTTTACAACAGATCTCAGTGACCGGACTTAGGTGATTAAGGGTTAATAGTATTACAGTTGTTGTTAAAAACAGAATTTACTAGCCCCTGCGTAGTATTTAAACATCGTTTTGAATGATAATTGAAATTTATTCATACATGTTTATGTTTCTAGCTTGACAACAATAATGTCCAACTCTTCCTATCTTATTTTCGAACTCGCTAATAAAACCTGCGACGAATCCATAAATATCAAACGAAGAAAAGCTTCTCCCCGCACAAAATTAAATTTACGGTATCGATATTGGAATATTTTTATTGTCCACCACCCCTCCGGGCGCGCTATACAAAGAGCTTTATAGAATTAGGTCGGACTGCTGTGTGCTTGTGAGCTTTTGAGTAATTAAACCACATAAAACGTTTAATTTTTTATTATTTGTAACAAAATAATTTGTTTAAGAAAGCTAACATAAATTTGCTATTTTACAACAGATCTCAGTGACCGGACTTAGGTGGTTAAGGGTTAATCCAATAGGATTATAGAATATAGTTAAAATAACCTCCTACTGAAAATACTGCAATTTCACGAGAAGACCTGCATGATAAACCAAATAACAGCAGTTTTATCTCTAAAAAAAACATGATAATAAAATCACTAGTTTTAACAAATTTGATGCTGTGAATTGATCAGTGGTCATTTATAAACCCGCAGTCGTTGCACCCATCGGCGTCGTTAGCATTTTTTGTAAATTAGCTGAATAAGTAAACACATACAACATACACAGGCTCATATTCTGGATTTGTAAAATTAATCGTGGGAAATGCTTAACGCACTTTGCGTACGCCCCGACGTCAGCGCTTTGCGGTTGCGTTGCGCTGCTGCTGCGCTTGCAATGTTTACTTTTGGTCTGTTGCCGCGCGTGAATGTAGGTAACGAATTCGCAGCAACCGCACAAAAAAAAGAACTCAGTTTGTGTGTTTAGAGCGTGTGTATCAATAAACAGCGGGATAAATCCGGATTCGCACAAAATTGATTCGATTGCGTGGGCGAAGGATTTCTTTCGATTTCATAACATCCTGGTCGCATTCAGTAGAATAATATGTTGACAAATTATGCGAAACTGTGTGACAAATTGTTAAAGTCATACATTTATTGTTTCAGTAGGAAATTGATCTTAAGAAGGCGGTATACCCCCCACCACGATTATGTTGCTTATGGGGCGACAAGCATCAATTATTTTGTACACATCTTAAGTTACAGCAAAACTGAAATGGCTAAGAAAATTAAAATATACACTGAAAGTATGACAGGGTCATTCTAGACCCCTTTTTTAATTACTTATAAAATATTTTTTTGTATTTTTTTAACCCAGCTCAGTGGCCGAGTGGTTAGATGCCTCTACGTCTCGTACTGAGCATTGGGAAGCCTGAGTTCGAACCCTAGCAAGGTGAATTTTGTCGAATCACCTTTCACAGTTTTTCAGAGGTTTCTGTGAAGTTAAAGTAAATGCCGGGTGATTAAACTCCTCTGAGCGTCTCCCTTGACCGGCAGAAAAGCCTCACGGCTGATAGCCCAATAAAAATAGACGTTTATTTTTTATTTTATATTATATATATATATATATATATATATATATATATATAATAATAAGCTTCTAATTAAATTAATAAGTATGGAACCAAATAAGGGAGACCCATGTCCAGCAGTGGACTCTATCACAGGCTGAGAGAAGAAGATATCTAAAAATATCTATAAAATTTAAATAATAGAATAACTAACAATTTATTTCTCTGTTACAAGTAACAATGAATGATCGTGTTGTGCGTACACCGTGCACGTTAATTGTGCAAGGCCCACCTTTGGACCTGCTGAATTTCATGTTCGGCCCGGACCGTGAATGAGTTACGAAAGACACAGGGTGTAGCGGTTTAATTCCGGTTTTGCAATAATTAAAATAAACACGAATGAGCGAACGGACGGAGCGGCGTCTGTGCGTGGGCAGCGGATACCGAGTCGTATTACAAAACATACCCAACACACACACACATGCACACATATACACAGGCAGACACATGCACAGGCAGACGTGGTGCCAGTGTGGGCTTTCGTTCATAAATTACACGTTACTGAGTAAACTGGTAAATAAATACAATCACGGAAAATTCTGCATGTTTCATAATGTTGGATAAGCGACTTCTAGATTACTCATCGATGAATTAAAAAAAAATCGATATTAGTCAATATTAACAGAGTAGGTTGAAGATTTTTTAAATTACAACTACAAGTTATATACTACTAAGGTAGAGGTCGTGAGGCTTTTCCGTCGGTAAAGGAAGAAACTCAGAGTAGTTTAATCACCCAGTATTTAAATATGATACAACTAACCCCCTAGGAGGAAAGTTAAACGCCATCTGGCGGCACCACAATTAACAATGCACACCCATATGGTAATAACTTTCAACATGCTCATACCATCAGGATCACCGGGCAGTGCCCTCTATTTATCTTAATTTCACAGAAAACCTCTGAATCACTGTGAAAGGTGATTCGCGAAATATCGCCCCGATTGGATTTGAACACACGCTCCCCAATGGCTACATATTAATAATTCATGAACATTTTTGTTAATATGGTTTATCAACAACACCTAAATAGTTTAGTAAATGAAACAAAGAAACATTCTACTGGTGATGCAAATCAAAAATATATGGTGTGGACACCACACGACTTTCCGAATGAATTAGTTAATATTAAATCAAAATTCAAGATATTTCTGTTCGACTCGGTTTGATTCACTTTTTCACGTTTACACATTTTTTCAATTATTCTCCTATTTTAACACATTGCCTTACATTTCCCCACATTTTTTCATATTTTCTCACAATTTCCCAATTTTTTTCGCCGGGAGTGTTAGATGGTCCACGACAGCACCCAATTATGCGCTGTGCGTCGTGTTGATCGTGATTCCTTCGCTGTTCGTAAACCGATTGTACTCAAATTATCACTGGATCGTCTCGGATAGTGTCCACAGATATTCGCCCAATTTGGTCGCAATCTGTTATGCCGTTTCCCCAGAATTTTGTTCACAGACAGACAGACATACCGTACAGACATACCACACAGACATCGCAAAAATCGGGTTTATTTCAATTATTTTGGGCATAAAACGTAACGAAAATTGTTTTTTTTTGCTAAATGGTGCATGCGTTAGTGAACCGATTGTGCTCAAATTTTCACTGGATAGTCCTGGATAGTGCCAAATTTAGTCGCTATATGTTGTGCCGTTTTCACAGAATTTTGTTTACAGACAGACAGATAGATAGATAGACAGACAGACATACTGACATACGGATACACGCACATACGGACATACGCACATACGGACATACGGACATACGAACATACGGACATACCACACACAGACATCGCAAAAATCGGGTTTATTTCGTCTATTTTAGACATAAAACGTAACGAAAATTGAATCTATCAATCTATCAATCTATCAATCTATCAATCTATCAATCTATCAATCTATCAATCTATCAATCTATCAATCTATCAATCTATCAATCTATCAATCTATCAATCTATCAATCTATCAATCTATCAATCTATCAATCTATCAATCTATCAATCTATCAATCTATCAATCTATCAATCTATCAATCTATCAATCTATCAATCTATCAATCTATCAATCTATCAATCTATCAATCTATCAATCTATCAATCTATCAATCTATCAATCTATCAATCTATCAATCTATCAATCTATCAATCTATCAATCTATCAATTTACCAATCTACCAATCTACCAATCTATCAATCTACCAATCTACCAATCTACCAATCTACCAATCTACCAATCTATCAATCTACCAATCTATCAATCTATCAATCTATCAATCTATCAATCTATCAATCTATCAATCTATCAATCTATCAATCTATCAATCTACCAATCTACCAATCTACCAATCTACCAATCTACCAATCTATCAATCTATCAATCTATCAAACTATCAATCTATCAATCTATCAATCTATCAATCTACCAATCTATCAATCTATAAATCTACCAATCTACCAATCTACCAATCTATCAATCTGTCAATCTATCAATCTACCAATCTACCAATCTACCAATCTACCAATCTACCAATCTATCAATCTATCAATCTATCAATCTATCAATCTACCAATCTACCAATCTATCAATCTATCAATCTATCAATCTATCAATCTATCAATCTATCAATCTATCAATCTATCAATCTATCAATCTATCAATCTATCAATCTATCAATCTATCAATCTATCAATCTATCAATCTATCAATCTATCAATCTATCAATCTATCAATCTATCAATCTATCAATCTATCAATCTATCAATCTATCAATCTATCAATCTACCAATCTACCAATCTACCAATCTATCAATCTATCAATCTATCAACCTATCAACCTACCAATCTACCAATCTATCAATTTATCAATCTATCAATCTATCAATCTATCAATCTATCAATCTATCAATCTATCAATCTATCAATCTATCAATCTATCAATCTATCAATCTATTAATCTATCAATCTATCAATCTATCAATCTATCAATCTATCAATCTATCAATCTATCAATCTATCAATCTATCAATCTATCAATCTATCAATCTATCAATCTATCAATCTATCAATCTATCAATCTATCAATCTATCAATTTACCAATCTACCAATCTACCAATCTATCAATCTATCAATCTACCAATCTACCAATCTACCAATCTATCAATCTACCAATCTACCAATCTATCAATCTATCAATCTATCAATCTATCAATCTATCAATCTATCAATCTATCAATCTATCAATCTATCAATCTATCAATCTATCAATCTATCAATCTATCAATCTATCAATCTATCAATCTATCAATCTATCAATCTATCAATCTATCAATCTATCAATCTATCAATCTATCAATCTATCAATCTATCAATCTATCAATCTATCAATCTATCAATCTATCAATCTATCAATCTATCAATCTATCAATCTATCAATCTATCAATCTATCAATTTACCAATCTACCAATCTACCAATCTATCAATCTATCAATCTACCAATCTACCAATCTATCAATCTACCAATCTACCAATCTATCAATCTATCAATCTATCAATCTATCAATCTATCAATCTATCAATCTATCAATCTACCAATCTACCAATCTACCAATCTACCAATCTATCAATCTATCAATCTATCAATCTATCAATCTATCAATCTATCAATCTATCAATCTATCAATCTATCAATCTACCAATCTATCAATCTATCAATCTACCAATCTACCAATCTACCAATCTATCAATCTATCAATCTGTCAATCTATCAATCTACCAATCTACCAATCTACCAATCTACCAATCTACCAATCTATCAATCTATCAATCTATCAATCTATCAATCTATCAATCTATCAATCTATCAATCTATCAATCTATCAATCTATCAATCTATCAATCTATCAATCTATCAATCTATCAATCTATCAATCTATCAATCTATCAATCTATCAATCTACCAATCTACCAATCTACCAATCTACCAATCTATCAATCTATCAATCTATCAACCTACCAATCTACCAATCTACCAATCTATCAATCTATCAATCTATCAATCTATCAATCTATCAATCTATCAATCTATCAATCTATCAATCTATCAATCTATCAATCTATCAATCTATCAATCTGTCAATCTATCAATCTATCAATCTATCAATCTATCAATCTATCAATCTGTCAATCTACCAATCTACCAATCTACCAATCTACCAATCTATCAATCTATCAATCTATCAATCTATCAGTCTATCAATCTATCAATCTATCAATCTATCAATCTATCAATCTATCAATCTATCAATCTATCAATCTATCAATCTATCAATCTATCAATCTATCAATCTATCAATCTATCAATCTATCAATCTATCAATCTATCAATCTATCAATCTATCAATCTATCAATCTATCAATCTATCAATCTATCAATCTATCAATCTATCAATCTATCAATCTATCAATCTATCAATCTATCAATCTATCAATCTATCAATCTATCAATCTATCAATCTATCAATCTATCAATCTATCAATCTATCAATCTATCAATCTATCAATCTATCAATCTATCAATCTATCAATCTATCAATCTATCAATCTATCAATCTATCAATCTATCAATCTATCAATCTATCAATCTATCAATCTATCAATCTATCAATCTATCAATCTATCAATCTATCAATCTATCAATCTATCAATCTATCAATCTATCAATCTATCA
Organism: Lordithon lunulatus; assembly: GCA_963942505.1. Lineage (NCBI taxonomy): Eukaryota > Metazoa > Arthropoda > Insecta > Coleoptera > Staphylinidae > Lordithon > Lordithon lunulatus. Next base: position 38,713,976 of record OZ012671.1, read on the forward strand.
ATCTATCAATCTATCAATCTATCAATCTATCAATCTATCAATCTATCAATCTATCAATCTATCAATCTATCAATCTATCAATCTATCAATCTATCAATCTATCAATCTATCAATCTATCAATCTATCAATCTATCAATCTATCAATCTATCAATCTATCAATCTATCAATCTATCAATCTATCAATCTATCAATCTATCAATCTACCAATCTATCAATCTAACAATGTATCAATACCTTTCTTCTGGTGCAATTTTCTTCCCGAAAAGTTATCGAATATGTCCACAATCTTACTTTGAAATCGTGAACACGTTTTCGGTAAAACAATATCTTCCTTTACATCAGTGATGTATTCGGAAAGTAAAAATATGTATAAATGTTGTGCAATATAAAATTATTACTAACAGACAATATAAATTTAGATTTACGCATAGTGTATAATAAAAATAAAACGTGGTTCCGCCCGGGATCGAACCGGGGACCTTCTGCGTGTAAAGCAGACGTGATAACCGCTACACTACGGAACCAACTCATCAAATTAATAAATATAAATGCTTTTAAATCAAAAATTTTGAAATTCATTCATTAGTAAAATTAAAAAATAATTATTGAACTGATGTAATACTTATCTGAAAAATATGTCCGTAAACATATTTTTCAGATAAGTATTACATCAGTTTAAATTATTCATTCATATTCATGCCATATATGAAATTTATAAAAATGATTGTTTGGTTGCATACAATTAATGATAAAGAAATATATTTTTTAGAGCATATACCACAGAGCACTATATGGCTGTATATGGCATATACTAAAAAAAATATATTTCCTTATCATTAATTGTATGCAACCAACCAATCATTTTATAAATCAAATCAATTACTTTTGGTATATTGTGCGGTATATCTGTGAAGTTAGCACTCCGGCTTTTTAATGTTCGAAAAATTAAAGCCATTCATGTCGTCCCGTTCTGCCAACAAAAATTATGTGGTCAACTCTTCATAAAATAAAATTATGAACAATTTAACTTGTAAAATATTTTTTAAGTAAAAATAGCTAAAGACGAAAATAAGGCTGAGTATGAACAGAAGGCTGCTCATGTCAGAGACAAACAACTAAAGACCAAAATGTTCAACCAAAATATACTACCAATATTATCCTATGCCACAGAGACCTCCGCCCAGAAAACCAGACAACTTCACGTCGCAACAAGGACTCAGAGACAAAAAACTAAAGACCAAACTGTTCAACCAAAATATACTAGCAATATTATCCTATGCCACAACCATAGACAAGAGCCACAACAGAGACCTCCGCCCAGAAAACTTCACGTTGAAACAAGGATTGAAACATAAATGGTTAATGTATCGGTGAGGAACCACAAAACCATTGTCATTGATGTAGTAGAAACAGTGCTACGTGCAAAATGGCAGTAGGCAGCTTCCGAGAGTCTTTTGGTCCATCTTCGATCGCTATGTGATCGAAGATGGACCAAAAGACTCTTGAAATCAAGACCAATAATAGGACATAGATTCAGAGGTAGGCCAACGAGATAGTCAGACGACATCAAGAGGATAGAACAACAAATTTCTATTGGATTAGGAGAGCGCAAGATAGATACGAATGGAAGAACATTGGAGAGACCAAAAGACTCTTGGAATGGAGACCCATAATAGGATATAGATTCGGAGCTAGATCAACAAAATGGTCAGACGACATCAAGAGGACATGACAGTGAAAATCTATTGGATTTGGAAAGCGCAAGGCAGAGACGAATGGAGGAACATTGGAGAGACCAAAAGACTCTTGGAATGGAGACCAAGAATCGGACATAGATTCAGAAGTAAACCAACGAAATGGTCCGACGACATCAAGAGGACAGAACAGCGAATTTCTATAGGATTTGGAAAGCGCAAGACAGAGACGAATGGAGGAATTTTGGAGATACCAAAAAACTCTTGGAATGGAGACTAAGAATATGACATAGATTCAGAGGTGGACCAACGAAATGGTCCGATGACATCAAGAGGACAGAACAGCAAATTTCTATTGGATTTGGAAAGCGCAAGACAGAGACAAATGTGTCTATGTATATGTATATGTATATGTATATGTATATGTATATGTATATGTATATGTATATGTATATGTATATGTATATGTATATGTATATGTATATGTATATGTATATGTATATGTATATGTATATGTATATGTATATGTATATGTATATGTATATGTATATGTATATGTATATGTATATGTATAAAAAAAACAAAAAGTTTGTGCCCCGGGTGAGGATCGAACTCACGACCTTAAGATTATGAGACTTACGCGCTGCCTACTGCGCTACCGAGGCCGCTGAAGGCGCTTCTAAAATCTTCGCTATTTATACCCGGGCCAACACCAACACCGCGCTCACAAAATCCGCTCCATAGAATATTAATAGAAAGCGTATCGGGCGCAAAGTGCACGCCATTACCTAACCAATAACACACCAAAAAAAAAATATCCTTAACATTATCTACCTTCAGTTTGGGCACGCCCGGCTGCAGCTGCTTCTGCTTCCTTGGCGGCACCTTCTGCATCCTAAACAGCCAAATAAACGCGACGCACCGCAAACTGCCACAAAGAAGCGCGTTTTTGAGCGTCTTCCGGAAACGGTAGCGTCGCCGTGTTTACCAACAAACGCGCACAACAAAAAAAAAGCTGAAATACAGCAGCCCTGAAGGAGAGTTTTTGTTTACGCGGATACGCGCACACCGTAGACGACTTAAGCCAGCCGGCTCCACGCGACTGCGCAACGCGCGCGCCCACGACGACGACGGCGGCGGCGACGACGTGCAAACGACAGGCCACCAGGTTTAGAAAGTGTACGAACAACTAGTACTACGACCAGTGGAACACGCGTGGGCGTACATACTGTATGCGAAACACTATGAGTTAATTTGTTTACAGTCAAAATAAATCGTAATTATCGTATGGTTATTAGTAGCTAATTCGATTCTAATGGTATTAGCTTTGATATTTAATTGTTGTGTTTGTTTTGGGTTTGTTCATTTGGTAAATTACAGGCAAGACCTATTTTGTAACTAGGCTTTTATTTCTGCCGGTCACCCCACACGAAATAGACCATACAAACACGATTGAACTGAGTATAGGGATTATTAGGGCCGTCCTACGAAATTCGGCGCCATTCTTCATAAGACGGAATGGCTACCAGAAGTGGGGTGATCGGCAAAGTTATCCAAAAGTGTCAAAACTTGTAAATCACTAATAATAATAACGAGAAAAACACCATATAAAATTGCACCCCAGGGCTATAATAACCCTATGGTTAGAGATGGGTTATGCCTAGGTACACGCACAACGTTGGTGGTGCTTGCTGTTGGGGCGTAAAGTTGGGGCACTAGTGCGGGAAGTCGAATTCTCCGCACCCAAATCAATGCAGGAAATGACTTATCTTAGGACATGTGTATAAAAAAAAATCCCATTCCTTTAAATGTGTGTATTTTAATTACTATAATACGTATGATAAAGTAATCTGCCTGGATGCATCCGATTTTTGTTGTTGTTGCTATAAATTAACGCAAATGTACTAATCGAATCCAATCAATCTATTTAATTATCAATTGTATTCTTGTCTGCACTTGAAGCGTATTCAAATAAATCCAGTATCGCATTTTGATAGCGATCTGCAATTACAACTAAACAAAAATATTTGTACGAAATTATGAATCAAAAATATTTGCTATTGTGTACACCAATTATCGCGCATTTAGTTGACATAATAATACGTATCGTAAACATACTGGCGTGTTTATATTTGCGCTCAAGGATATATCGATACGCGCCCGGCCGGCCGTGTGTTGTGATGGATGATCGCGCTCTTCGTCGTTTAGGAATCCGGCAGAGAATTTTATTTATACACACAAGAGTGGACGCGCATGGGATGCAATCATGAACGAAAATAACATGGCAATATGTAAAGAGTTTTGATGCGAGGCTGACTTTACGCAGCCAGCAATAAATCATGAGCAAATATGTAATAATTTGTAAGTTCAAGGATGGATTGATTTGATGGGTAATCATCCAGCGATATTTTGTTATTGATAACAATATTTTTATTTGATATATTATAAATTAATAAATTAGCTTTATTTGATTTTAATTCTTATAACTTTCATAGATGGCACTAAATGTTATAATAAAAAAGATTTATATGTGGAAACAGAGGGATTTATAGGTGCTTTCGTTTAGCATGGTTTAGCATTATTTGTCGCCCCGTGGCGTGCTGTATCTTGCGGTCGTGCGCCACCGGTAGTAAGGGTCGAGGTAGAATTGTGCGTATCTGCAGCGGTAAATAAAACAAGAGATAATAAGCTCGTAGCAGCACAGAGTGATAAATGAAAGCCGCTTATGTGTGCAATTCAGGAGTAGAGCCCAGTAAGGGCATCATCAAAGAAAATATAAATGATAAATGTAGAGAAAAGCGTAGAATGTATCGATCACCTAACAACCACAAGGTACTAGAATCCGCCGAATACACATACAGGCATAATATGATAGCAAACAATATCTACCACGTTATAGCCAAGAAGTACAATCCAACAGCAGAAAACAAAGCACGTGCCACTTTGTTTACTTGCACTGGCTTGGGTATGATCTGGCAGACCTGATTACACAGTGCAAGCAATGGCATGCCAGTCAAACAGAGTGGTGGGGGGAAGGGCCAGTGTGCCAGTAAATCAAATATTTTTGTTTCACTGGCATTGCGAATGACTGGCACAACAGGCTTACCAGCCATTGGCAAGGATGTGTTTACACCGTGCCTGTCAATTCTTGACAGTTACTGGCACACTGACTGGCATCGTGTAAACCATACTTATAGCTGGTTTACACGTTGCCAGTTACTTGCATGCCAGCGGACGTCACAAAAGTAATGCCAGTAGCTGGCAACAGGTGTTTACACCTTGCCAGCCACTAGTTTGCAAGTTGGAGGTATAGTTTGCCAGCAGCTGCACATTTTGCAGTGGCAACAAGAAAAACACAAATGGCGTGTGTTTGTGTTTCTAGAACAATTCTTCAAAAATCGGTTCGTTTGGTTACTAAAATTGTTGTTTCTATAGACACGCAAATTTGAATGTTTCTTTCTCATTCATACGATAATTTTTCGAACGTGGACGTTTTTGAACCTTTTCAGTCACGATTTAAATGAAAGATGAAACAATAAATTAAATACAAAACGAAAACAGAACAAAAAACAAAACACGTGTCAGTTTGTTTACTTGCACTGGCATGGGTATGAACTGGCAGACCTGTTTACACAGTGCAAGCAATGGCATGCCAGTCAAACAGAGTGGTGGGGGGAAGGGCCAGTGTGCCAGTAAATCAAATATTTTTGTTTCACTGGCATTGCGAATCACTGGCATAACAGGCTTGCCAGCCATGGGCAAGGATGTGTTTACACCGTGCCTGTCAATTCTTGTCAGTTACTGGCACACTGACTGGCATCGTGTAAACCATACTTATGGCTGGTTTACACGTTGCCAGTTACTTGCATGCCAGCTGACGTCACAAAAGTAATGCCAGTAGCTGACACGTTTTTAAACCGTGTATGTGTATGTGTATGTGTATGTGTATGTGTATGTGTATGTGTATGTGTATGTGTATGTGTATGTGTATGTGTATGTGTATGTGTATGTGTATGTGTATGTGTATGTGTATGTGTATGTGTATGTTTGTGTCTGTATATGTGTGTTTGTGTGTCATAAAGAACCCGAACTTTTTCTGATTATTACAGCAACCCATTGATACGCCACTGCAATTTCGGTTAAAAAAATCTTTTACACTAAATACTCCAATTATTTCGAACTTACCGATCTCTTTCTGCTTAGCGGATCTGTAAAGCACGCGTGCAAGTTGCCCATTGCTTCTCTTCCGCTGCTCTCTCCCTAGAACTTGTTCATCCGTTCGACAGTCAGCCCGACGCCCTCCGTCGCGTCCATTGCGCTGCAGCAAAACTGACAACGGCACCGCTATTAATTCCGCGAATGACCGAAATACAGTATTAAAATAATGTCGTCGGTATCATGAGCACATTAACTGCTCAACCGCGCATAAATTGCTTGTGTTTTCGCGGCGATGATTTCATACCTTGTGCGCGCGCGCTTTTCAGGCACGCTCAATTTGCCAAAGGCGCCCAACTATTTGAATACGAGTGCGGATGCTTAACTCAAAAACCAAGTAGGCTCACGTAATCGTTGCCAATCTAACAAAAATAATCACTAAGAAATATGTTAATAAAATAAAAGTCTGTTTGCTTGTTGGCATGGTAATTAATCGTGTTAATTTCATGCAAATTTCATTACTTTTCAAATGTCAAGATCTATACAGAGTGATGGGCGATTCATAACTTGAGGAGAAAAATTAAATATCATATCACCCATATATGATATTTAATTTTTCTCCTCAAGTTATGAATCGCCCATTACTCTGTATAGATCTTGACATTTGAAAAGTAATGAAATTTGCATGAATTTAACACGATTAATTACCATGCCAACAAGCAAACAGACTTTTATTGTATTAACATATCTCTTAGTGATTATTTTTGTTTGTTTTGTTATATGGGTTTGTATTTGTTCCGTCTAGTTTATATCCATTTGTCACCCTTAAGTGAGGAGAAGGCGCTTAATGAGACGAAGAGGTTTACACCGTGACAGCAAGACGAGTAACATGTTCCTCGCTGTATAATAAAGTGTAAAAAGAGTGTTTTCTTCAAACAAATCTACTATCCACAATTAGAAAATGTAATACAGTATTGTAACAAAAGAAAAAAAATGTAAATATCAATATGTCAGATTTGAAAGTCTATATAAATAAGTATAGTCCGAGAAATTCATCTTGTTGATGGGCATGCAAGTGTTAGCACTTGCTATTTTAGAAAATCGTGTTTTGGAATATTATTATCAATATGTCAGTTATAAATATAATCTTGTTTTATACAACCCAGCCTTAATTCTTGTTTGTATGTATGTTACAACAAATATATCTTCTTCTTCTATTCCAGCATACGATTTTCTTAAATAGCATAACACTTTCATATACATACACTATAAACAAAATCGGACTATACTTATTTATATAGACTTTCAAATCTTATCAGCTCCAAATATTTTTATTACTGGATATTAGTTCATCTAATTCAAGCATAAAGTGCCAAAAATCCGCGAATTACGATAATTGATATTTAATTACGTTTTAAACCCACAAAGGAGATTAATTATTTTATTAGGGGAAACAGCGCAACATGAGCGATTGTCTCTCTCATTATCATTCTATTTATTGATGTCCATGCCGACGTGGATTAAAACGGATTAAAGAGACATTTATTTTTTTTGCAACGGTTATTAATGTTTTATCATAAAATTGCACAACTTTTGTAAAATGCCACAACAGGAAGTTACATATTGTACGATGAATAAAACAAAATTAAATGGAATTGCTTTAGATAAAACCAATCTGAAATATTTTGTTTGCGAATTTATACAATTATAGTTCAGTGCACTGATATTTATATTGATTTATTAATAATAAATTTGAATATATATATATATATATATATATATATATATATATATAATGTGTATATATATATATATATATATATATATATATATATATATATATATATGATTACCATCATGAAGATATACAAGATATAAGCCTAATAACAAGAAATATGAGGAACTTCCGACGGATGGTAGTGGGGTTTTTATTAAAGGAAGAAGAGGATGAATTACCAACGAGTAAAGACACGTAGACCTCCCCAAACCAGGTCACCAGGAAGTAAATGTAACCAGAGCTACCTGCAGGGGAAATTTTATGTATTATAAATTCCGTAGATAGTATGTAAATAAAAAACAGAAAACTACAATTTCATAAAGGAAATGACACTTTAAGACTAGGTTGGCATAAAGGCGAGTTAACTGTAGCCCGAAATTACTGAAATGTTACTTAAATTGCTGTATTCTATATCTTCGTGTCACGCTTTGTACATATAGCATCGTAGCTATATGTACAGAGTGATGCTTCCCAACAAAGATATAGGGTGTCCAACTTTTACAAAATCATGACTTGTTTTGTGGTGATTGCTATGCCTAATAAATGTATTTTTTACGATTAGGATCAACACGTAGGAGGAAGTCTTTGATTGGGGGTGAATTTAGATCCAATTGGTAAGGTTGGTTTAGTTATATATAGCGCGCTTCTGTGTTATTAATGTGAGAAATCGAACAAGTTTATACTTGTTCCAAAGTGAATTTAATGGGGAACCTGAATTTACAAACAAACATTTTTTAACACATCAAGTTTCGTTGTTACAGACCCATTTTGGGTTTTGCTTTTTTTTAAACCTACAGTTGCAAGTAAATTCATTTTTCTGTCATTACTAATGTGAGAAATCGAACAAGTTTATACTTGTTTCAAAGTGAATTTAATGAGGAACCTGAATTTTCAAACCAACATTTTTTACTACATCAAGTTTCGTTGTTACAGACCCATTTTGGGTTTTGCTTTTTTTTAAACCTGCAGTTGCAAATAAATTCATTTTTCTGTCATTACTAATGTGAGAAATCGAACAAGTTTATACTTGTTTCAAAGTGAATTTAATGGGGAACCTACATTTTCAAACCAACATTTTTTACCACGTCAAGTTTCGTTGTTACAGATCCATTTTGGGTTTTGCTTTTTTTTTAAACCTACACTTGCAAGTAAATTAATTTTTCTGTCATTAATAATGTGAGAAATCGAACAAGTTTATACTTGCTCCAAAGTGAATTTAATGGGGAACCTGAATTTTCAAACAAACATTTTTTTACCACGTCAAGCTTCGTTGTTACAGACCCATTTTGGGTTTTGCTTTTTTTAAAACCTACAGTTGCAAATAAATTAATTGTTGTCATTATTAATGTGAGAAATCTAACAAGTTTATACTTGCTTCAAAGTGAATTTAATGGGGAACCTAAATTTTTAAACCAACATTTTTTACCACGTCTAGTTTCGTTGTTACAGACCCATTTTGGGATTCGCCTTTTTTTAAACATACCGTTGCAATTAAATTAATGTTTCTGTCATTAATAATGTGAGAAATCGAACAAGTTTATGCTTGTTTTAAAAAGTGAATTTAATGGGGAACCTGAATTTTCAAACAAACATTTCTTACCACGGCAAGTTTCGTTGTTACAGACCCATTTTGGGTTTTGCTTTTTTTAAACCTACAGTTGCAAATAAATTAATTTTTCTGTCATGAATAATGTGAGAAATCGAACAAGTTTATACTTGTTTCAAAGTGAATTTAATGTGGAACCTGAATTTTCAAACAAACATTTTTAACCACGTCCAACCAAGTTTCGTTGTTACAGATCCATTTTGGGTTTTGCTTTTTTTTTAAACCTACACTTGCAAGTAAATTAATTTTTCTGTCATTAATAATGTGAGAAATCGAACAAGTTTACACTTGTTTCAAAGTGAATTTAATGAGGAACCTGAATTCTCAATCAAATATTTTTTAACCACGTCAAGTTTTGTTGTTACAGACCCATTTTGGGTTTTTCTTTTTCAAAACCTACAGTTGCAAGTAAATTCATTTTTCTGTCATTATTAATGTGCGAAATCGAACAAGTTTATACTTGTTCCAAAGTGAATTTAATGGGGAACCTAAATTTTCAAACCAACATTTTTTACCACGTCAAGTTTCGTTGTTTCAGATCCATTTTGGGTTTGGCTTTTTTTTAAATCTACAGTTGCATGCAAATTAATTTTTCTGTCATTACTAATGTGAGAAATCGAACAAGTTTATACTTCTTGCAAAGTAAATTTAATGGGGAACCTAAATTTTCAAACAAACATTTTTTACCAGGTCAAGTTTCGTTGTTACAGACCCATTTTGGGTTTTGATTTTTTTTTAAACCTACAGTTGCAATTAAATTAATTTTTCTATCATTACTAATGTGAGAAATCGAACAAGTTTACACTTGTTTCAACGTGAATTTAATGGGGAACGTGAATTTTCAAACAAACATTTTTTATCATGTCAAGTTTCGTTGTTACAGACTCATTTTGGGTTTTGCTTTTTTTTAAACCTACAGTTGCAAATAAATTAATTTTTCTGTCATTACTAATGTGAGAAATCGAGCAAGTTTATACTTGTTTCAAAGTGAATTTAATGGGGAACCTAAATTTTCAAACAAACATATTTTACGACATCAAGTTTCGTTGTTACAGACCCATTTTGGGTTTTGCTGTTTTAAAAACCTACAGTTGCAAATAAATTAAATTTTCTGTCATTACTAATGTGAGAAATCGAACAAGTTTTTACTTGTTTCAAAAAGTGAATTTAATGGAGAAACTAAATTTTCAAATCAGAATTATTTACCACTTCAAGTTTTGTAGTTACAGCCCCATTTTGTATTTATTTTTTAAAATAATCTGATAGTTGCTAGTAAATTCATGTTTCTGTCGTTACTAATGTGAGATATTTAACAAGTCTAAACTTGTTTTAAAGTGAATTTAATGGGGAATCAAAATTTTCAAACTAGCACTCTTTGCCACTTCAAGTTTTGTGGTTACAGCTTCCCTTTTGTGTTTTGTTTTAAACATAATCTGATAGTTGTTACAAAATATATTTTTCTGTCGTTACTAATGTGAGAAATAGCACATGTTTCGACTTATTTTAAAGATAATTTAATGGGGAAACTGTGTCCATAGGAGCCACTTTTGAGCCATTATATTATTTGCGAGGAGCGAATGAAAAATATTAAGCTAAAATTATAATATCCTAATTTCCCACTCTCATAATTGCGTCTCTGCCAAAACAATATCTAAATTGGGTACCGTAAACGTGCTTTTTTGCATTTTGCATCCTCATAGCGACAAAGTGTACACACACCTCTAAACTAATTAATTATTATCAACAACGCCAACAATGCAAAACCTGCGACCGCTGCGCCATAAACTTATATGGTCCTAATAAAACGAATCAAATTATTTAAATTCATTTGATAAAAGATAGTGTCGAGTATATAAGGAGCAGTCGAGTGCTCCTTCAAAGTATCACACAAAAACGTAAACACAATGTGCAAACAACTATTAGAAACGATCTTGGTAGGAGTAGCTGTCCTAACAACAATACAAAATGGTAATTATTATTATTTATTTACGATTTAAATATTGTTAATAATATGACTCACTTCTTGCGGTCTGCAATTGTGTTGTGCTAGGCTAAAATAATGCTGAGTGTTGATTAGTACAAATCGAATATGATTGTGAAATTGTGTATACAATCTAAATTTTCATATTAAATAATTTAATTTCAGTATTTTTGACATTATTTATTGCATTATAACAAATACAGTAATTACCAGTATTTGTTATAATTGTGTAACCGGTTATCGACCCTCAGGTCCTTCTGGGGTTTGTTAGTGTATGTGTTAGGACCTGCTACTTCAGAAAATCGATCATGTGTTTTCTAAAGTGGTGTTAGTTGTATCCCAACGACAAATGGTATCAACACTAGGATCAGGATTCGAACCCGGGTAAATTTCACAAAACTATAGTCAAAATTGAAACCGTACAGAAGTGGCCTTTTACTGAAACTAATGTCATTTGATTGTAAATATTGTCTAGATGACAGGAAAAAAATACAGAGATTATTTCAAATGGAACCGGAAAGGCTACTGATTTGGCTAATTTTGAAAATTTAGTTTCATGATTAAACGTCGTGTTTCAGAGATTATTTCAAATGAAACCGGAAAAGCTACTGCATTGGCAAATTTTGAAAATTTGATTTCATGATAAATCGTCGTTTTTCAGAGATTATTTCAAATGGAACTGGAAAATCTAGTGCATTGGCAAATTTTTAAAATTTAATTTCATAATAAACGTCGTGTTTGGCCTCCTTTTGTAGGTCTTTTAAATCCAAAACAATAATCTGCACAAATATCATTATAAAAAATGTAACATTGCGGCGGTAAGTCGAAAAAGTGAAAAAAAAGAAATATTTTCCGATCAAAATCAATTTAAGTCTGCTGAATAGACAATTTTGAACCAGATAAGAGATCTTAATATAATTTTTCCCAAAAACAAAACTCTTTTTTTGGCTCAAAATTATAATAAATATTAGGAATATTAGATTGCGAAGTGAAGTAGAAGTGAACTGTGGACATTATTGCTGTAAAATACAAAATGTGTAGATACTATCACCGATATGATAGACAATTATGAAAAATAGTCCTTGAATCGTAATCTGGATACTTTAATTAATTTAAACTGTAGCTATTGCTCATATTTCTGTTTTTATTAATAGTTGCATCTCTCGACGCTGAAGACGTTAAATACTTTCTATACTCGGGCGTCTCCCCGGATGAGCCTATTGAAGTAGGCCCAAGCTTCCTAGTGACGCGCAGAACCAACACTCTCATCGACACCACGAAAGCGGTCAAGATTTTATGCCATGGCTACACGGATAACGCGGACTCGTACTGGATTGCACCCACGAAGGACGCGTACATGGCGAAGGGCGACAAGAACGTCATCTCCGTCGACTGGAGCAAGCATGCCTTCGGCAGCTACTCCCACGCTACTAGCGAAGCGCAGGCCATCGGCGAGCACATCGCGGACCTGATTTTACAAATGTCCAGTGCACTCCAGATGCCGCTCAGTCAGTTCCACTGTATTGGGCACTCGTTGGGGGCGCATATTTCAGGATACGCAGGTATGAAATAATCACTTCGTGTATTTATGTTCGTGCTCGATCATAGCCCAACTGATACACGTATATGGTCACAAGCAGTGCCTAACATGAACTTAAGAATAGTCCTTTGAAGAGGGATACTTACTTGTCCCGGGCAACGTGATTTGAAGGGTCTCATAAATGTTAAGGACTTTAATACTGGTTTCAACTTCACAACCTTTAATTTTAAAGGGCATCAAAAATATCAGTTGCTTTGAACATGAGCTACTGATATTTTTGAGGCCCTTTAAAATTAAAGGTTATGAAGATGAAACGAGTATTAAAGCCCTTAAGGCGCGGTGCACACTTGAGTAACTAACAAATGTATGTAATAATGCAATTTTCTCTCTAGAGGGACGGGATTTTTATCAATTTATCAATAATAAATGATGTATTTTGTGTTATTTTTAGGTAAAAGGGTATATGAAGTTACTGGTGAAAAAATAGGCCGTGTCACCGGTTTAGATCCAGCAGGACCCTCGTACAACGGCAAGGATCTCGCACACAGACTCAGCACGGACGACGCCCTATTCGTGGACGCCATCCACACCGACACGGTGCTGTTCGGTTTTAAGAAAGCCATCGCGCATGTTGACTTTTGGCCAAACGGCGGCTCGTCGCAAAACGGCTGCGCGATATTCTCGAACTGCAGCCACTGCAGGGCGCCGATTTATTTCTATGAGAGCATCGGCAACCGGAATTTCCCCGCGTGGCAGTGCAACTCACTGAAGGATTTCAAAAATGGCAAGTGTTTTAAGAACGAGGAGACTGTAATGGGGGACAATTGCCCGAGCTCGGCGCGTGGAAATTACTACCTGCAGACCAACAAGCAGTCACCGTTTGGTATCACCCAATATTGACGGAATTTTTTTAACAACGCCGGCTGGAGATTTGAATAAATTTACCAAAATGTATTATCGATTCAGTATTATAATTATTTATCTAGTGCTATATTAAATATATTATTATTAATATAATTGTAGAGAAATTATTTGTTATTTTGATATCCTTGCGTGAGAAAGCAATTACAAGACTATTCTAAACAAGAACGTCAACTGAAGCATGCAAGAAAACCTACATATCTGTAACTGACTGTTAATACCGGAGAAGAAAGCATGAAACAACAAATCGAAAACCAGCTCAGTGGCCGAGTGGTTAAGTCCTGGTTTCCTAGCAAGCGGTGTCGATAAATACGGCCGTTTTTGACGTCATTTACAAATTACAAGATACGTTTCAAGTACATGTAATTGAATAACTCGCCAGATTTCAGTGTAATTCATGACATTTTCTCAATACTTTGAAGTATAACTATGCCCGTTCACTATTTCAAACGACTTGAACTATGCATTACATTATTATTCACAAAAAATTTTTAATTAGACTTAAATTAATAAATGACATTAATTTAATCATAGAAAATAACGGATAATAGTGTAGTGCATAGTTCAAGTCGTTTGAAATAGTGGACGGGTATAGTTTGGTTGGTGGGGGCCGCCCACCCGCCCCACCTTTGCTCGCAAAATTTTGTTCAATGGATACAGACGTTCTATATTGTTTAAACTATTCCAAAAAGAGTGTTATACTATGGAAAAACTATGCAAGTAAAGGTGGGGTGGGCGGGCGGCCCCCACCAACCAAACTATACCCGTCCACTATTTCAAACGACTTGAACTATGCACTACACTATTATCCGTTATTTTCTATGATTAAATTAATGTCATTTATAATTTTAAGACTAATTAAAAATATATATGTGAACAATAATGTAATGCATAGTTCAAGTCGTTTGAAATAGTGGACGGGTATAGTTTGGTTGGTGGGGGCCGCCCACCCACCCCACCTTTACTTGCATAGTTTTTCCATAGGATAACACTCTTTTTGGAATAGTTTAAACAATATAAAACGTCTGTATCCATTGAAAAAACTATGCGAGCAAAGGTGGGGTGGGTGGGCGGCCCCCACCAACCAAACTATACCCGTCCACTATTTCAAACGACTTGAACTATGCATTACATTATTATTCACATATATTTTTTTTAATTAGACTTAAATTAATAAATGACATTAATTGAATCATAAAAAATAACGGATAAAAGTGTAGTGCATAGTTCAAGTCGTTTGAAATAGTGGACGGGCATAGTTTGGTTCATGGGGGCCGCCCACCCACCCCACCTTTATTCACATAGTTTTTCCATGGGATAACACTCTTTTTGGTATAGTTTAAACAATATAAAACATATATATATATATATATATATATATATATATATATATATACCGTTCTCTGGATTACCAGATTTATTTAAATATACATAAAAGAAATGTGTGACGTCAAAATGACGTGAAATACGCCCGCTTTTGTCGACACCGCTTCCTATGAAACCAAGGCTTAAGAGTCGTCGTCCATCTCGTGCTGAACATTGGGGAGCCTGAGTTCGATCCCCAGCGGGGAGCGAATTTTCGTGAATCACCTTTCATAGTTTTTCAGAGGTTTTCTGTGAGGTTAAGGTAAATTCCGGATGATTAAGCTTCTCCCTTGACCGGCGGAAAAACCTCACGGCGGATAGTCCAATAAAGATAGAAGTTTTTTATATAAAGAGCTGAACAATCAATGTATAACGGCTATAGAACATGATAACATAGTGAAGGACCTGAGAAGAAGGCTATAAAATAAAAACAATTTATGCAACATCTAAGAATATAATCACGAGGTATAGTTAACTCGCTTTTATACAACCGAGCCTTAAACAATTCCTTCTTCTTCTTAATGCGCCGTCTTCTTGTGAGGATTGGTGATCCATGTGGCTAATATTGTCTTTGATACAGATGTCTATTGAGGTGCATCAATAGACATCTTTAGAGCGGTAGTTTTAAAGACAATATTAGCCACATGAATCACCAATCTTCACAAGGGCACGGCGCGTTACTAAGAAGAAGGAATTGTTTAAGGCTCGATTGTATATAAGCGAGTTAACTATACCTCGTGATTATATTCTTAGGTGTTGCATAAATTGTTATTAATTTTTTATTTTATAGCCTTATATGTACCTTTATATATGACAATGTCGCGAATATAATAACTTCTGTCGTTTGCGGTCATGCCCGAATTTATTTAATTCGTCATTTATTGTGTTTAAGTCAAGAATTGCTGTTATTATTTTTAGTCGTTAGTGGGTTAGTGGTTTCTTTTTTAATTTTATTTTTTTGAATTTTATTTCTTGTATATAGTATATAACATACACCAAATGTAATGTAAAACGTATGTCTGTGGTGCATTGTCATAGGGTTGGGGTATGTCTATCCCATACCTGTTATGCGCCCGAAACAAAGATAAAGATAAATGTCTCAAAATTGTGTGCAAAAAGTATTATTATTTCAATTGCATCGAGCAACAGTGAATGTTGCTCTATACAAATGAAATAATAATCAAGCCATCAGTGATTACAAGATACCGATCAAGCGGAAGCCCATCAAGGCAAATGCGTTTATTATTGAGTGCGACTCCTCTGACATTGCTGCATTCAATGATGAACAATGGAGTCTGGTTTGTGTTTATTAGTGCTCTTCATCACCGCTTCATACGGTAAAACAAAATGATTTACTAATTATAATTGCTGCTTAACTTTAAGTAGTAGTAGTGTTTGTAAAACATATGTGTCAGCATTGATATTCCAAATTAACTAAAAAAATAAGGCGTTGTTTGGTCTAAATGAAAATGAAATTAAAGGAATAAATAAATACAATCATTAATTAATATTTAAAAATTACAACAATAATTTCTTTGAATTGAGGTGATTACACTTATCTAACTTTACTATCAGAAAAGCACTCGGGTTGATAGATATAAAGATGTCAGCATTGATATTCCAAATTAACTAAAAATAAGGCGTTGTTTGGCCGAAATCAAAATGAAATTCGAAGAATAAATAAATACAACAATTAATTATTATTTAAATATTACAAAAATAATTTCTTTGAATTTAAGTCAAATACTGGGTGATTACACTTATCTAACTTTACTATCAGAAAAACACTCGGGTTGATAGCTATAAAGATGTCAGCATTGATATTCCAAATTAACTAAAAATAAGACGTTGTTTGGTCGAAATCAAAATGAATTACGAGGAATAAATAAATACAACAATAAATTCTTTGAATTTAAGCAAATACTGGGTGAATACACTCATCTCCATTTACTATCGGAAAAGCCCTCGGGTTGATAGCTATAAAGATAGAGGTTTTCTTAAACAATACATACATGTGGATTTAATAATAACTTTCTCTAAAGATTTTGTTTCGGGATTTACATTTGGTACTATCCATGAAATATAAGTCCCAATATCAATGTTATTATATAAAAATATATTTATGCCAGTATTAATAAACGATAGTTACAAAATAATATTGTACTGTTAAATTTTGATAATTTTCAAAATTTAACTATTTGCCCAACTCAGTGGCCGAGTGGTTAGAGGCGTAGTACTGAGCATTGGGGAGCCTGAGTTCGATCGATTTTTCGTGAATCACCTTTCACAGTTTTTCAGAGGTTTTCTGTGAAGTTAAAGTAAATACCGGGTGATTAAACCCCTCTGAACTCTCTTAACCGGTGGAAAAGCCCCACGGCTGATTTTTTATAACTGTTTGTATTTAACAATGCATTATTTTTTAACAAACGTTTATAAAAAAAGACATAAATATCAATTGTAGGTGCAAATGAAAGCCAAATCAACGAGCTTCGCAATAACTTCATCCACAACTTGATAAATCAAATCCCATTCCCCGAAATTAAGTTAAGCAATAACGTTGAAGTACTAGAGGATGACACTGTTCAATACTACTTGTACACCAAAAAGCAGCCGTACGATTCAATCCCGCTACACGAGGACGCCAGTCTGGTGGACAGCAGACTCCCTGTGAAGATGCTAGTGCACGGATGGACCGAACACTACTACGTGGGGTGGTGCAAAAACCTTACAGCGGCTTATTTGAAGAAAGGCCAATACAATGTAATCGTAATAGATTGGTCCAAAAAGGGTGATCAGGACTATATCGCTGCTTCAAACAGTGTCGAATCAGTGGGTAACAGTGTTGGTGATTTTATTATGGATGTATTGGTGAAGGAGCGAAAGGTATCTTTAAAATACATAATATTAGATATATAAATAATATTAGCTATATACATAATATTAGATATACTAAAATACTCTTCGTTGAACAAGGGATGATTTTTAATTACAAAAAGAAAACTAATTCAACTAATTACAATAAAAAAATATTCACGAATTAAAGTATGAGTTTAATAATATAAAAAGGCACCACACTTGACATGAATTCCAACCCACTCTACAATGGCATAAAAATATATTTAAATAAAAAGAAGTATTCGTTATTATAGCAACAATAAATACATAATCTAGGGAATGTAGTTACTTTAGATTTTCTCTATTGGAAACACTGACTAATTAAACAAAAGGTGTCATCAAAGCTCCAATCGCAAGCGCTATTCAAGCTGTTTGACATTTGTTTATGCATATTCTGTCACAATGACGTCAATTTATCCATTCAATAGCTTATGCGACCTATAAAGTTTATGGGATGTTGGTGAATACGGGCGTTAGAGTTAACAAGTAAATTCGGTTCGGTTTACGAAAATACGTAAATAACGCAGTTATTTAAAAATTAAAAGGCAAAATATTTTCTTGCACTGAACAACAATCATATTTTATATTATAAACAATTTTTGTTAAGGTTCCTTATAAGAGAATTCATTTGATTTCGCACTCGTTGGGCGCGCATGTAGCCGCGATGGCCGGCCAAAGAGTGGCGAAGGTTTCGGTTAGCAAGCTTGGCAGAATAACGGCATTGGATCCGGCAGCGCCTGTCTTTGAAATGGTGTTTAAAAACAAGAAGGATCGACTGAGTGCTGATGATGCCGCTTTTGTGGATATTGTGCACACTGATAGCGGCGTTTTGGGATTTAGGGCCACTATTGGAACAGTGGATTTCTTTCCGAATGGCGGTGGGGCCATTCAACCGGGTTGTGGACTGATTAAAGTTGATGTTAAGTATGAGGATTGTAAGTATCATTACCACTACCGGTTGGTGGAAATGGCAACTGTCTTATAGATAGTGTTATGCTATTTCAATTCATCTACTGGTATCTATAAAAAAAAACGCCAAAATGAACGATAATGTAATCGAGAATGCAAGTCTTTGAACCATAATTTATTTTGTAGAAAAACTCCATGTGTAGTTAAAGCTCTATACATAGTAACTGCTTTCTGTACTAGTTCGAGGGTTGTTGTGAGCTGGCTTAGAACAGTCCTCCGACTGCGCCATGTAAATGAAACAATATTCAGTTCTACAGTGGCCTTCCCACATTTATTGTTTTCAACCACCGTAAACATATAACTTGCGTTGCATACCCTTACACGGAACAGCTCTAGAACGATTAACGAAAGCTATTTTATTTTTTTTTTTAATTAAATTAAATTTATTTATTCATTTTTTTTCCCTTACCATACATATACAGTATAATATTTAACTATTTATATAATTGTAAAAATTAAAATGAATTGCATATCTACAAATAAAAGAAAAAAAATTAAAAAATAAAATTGTAATTGTAAAAAAAAATTTAGTTTTCCAAATGTAGCTGCCCATTTTGTATTTAACGAGCCGTATTTTTGTTAATATAATATTATACAGTGTTTTGCAGTCACGCCAGCAGTCACAAGTTTTTCCTGCGATCAGTGCTTGCAAACGACATGACTGCAGTACAGTGTCCCTCGTGGGATAAATTCTCTAGGGGCAAATGTAACGAAACCAGTATCGTGCGTTTCGGGGAGCATGTGCCCACCAATATAACAGGAACTTACTTCTTGAAAACACCAGATGATCCAATTTAAGATTATTTTATAAATCAAGTGTATAAGAGTATTACTAATAGAAATATATTACCCGTTGCTATGAGAGTAGTTTTTTTTATATTATCTACTTTTATTAGCAATGAAAACAATATGCTATTGCATGTCTTTGTGACAATTTATCGTGTCACCTCCAATTTTGGCTTGAAATGTTTAACATTTTGGCATTTTTATATCAGTTTAAATATCTACAATTTCATCACCCCTACCCTTACTTGAAAATCGGTCAAATAGCTAAATAATAACATTTTCTGTTAAACTGTAGGTATATAACAGAATGCTCAATTATACCCAATTGCAAATTACTAACATGGAGATAGCTTTTACACATTATATCCTATAAAAATCTATCTACAGTATTATATAGTTTGAATTCAGGCGTTTTCAAAGTAAAAGCGCGCATTAAATTCGCGTCGCGCAACTTCAAGCCTGCCACCACTCCTCCACCCACTACTTCCAATCAATTTCAGCGGCCTGATGTTGGCCCCCTCGCGTGTGACATTATCCCATTAGCGAGCAAACCAAATAAAAAAAACTCCGCGACGACAGTCCCTTTAAATCGCCCTGCATTTTAATTGTGTGCCTGTAAAACGCGTCGCGTTTCAGTGCCTGAACGCGAGTGCAGCGGCGGTGTTGAAATGAATATTGCGCCGCCTCCGCCGCTCCCGTGACGCACGGCACATAGGCGTTGTCTGTTTATGATACGGAGCGGGATGGATTTTATAATGCCCCCGTTCGCGCGGACAAAGTGCGCGGATAACAATAATTTTATTGGGAAAGAAACAACTACGGCGACTGAGTGTTGTCCCAACTACCCGCGAAAAGTGCTCACGAATTTGAATGGGCTGAGGTTGGATGGGAGGTTTTGTGATGTGGAGATCATTGCCGAGGAGAAGGTTTTTAAAGTACGTTGCTGTATTATAGGCAACATATAATGCTTTACACATGTATAATTATAATTAATAATAACAATAGAGTGTTGAAATAAATTGTTATGATTATTGTCAGTTAAAAGAGGTTTTAATTTTGCTATAAGATATTTATATACAAACCACTAGTTTGATACGAAAACCGAATTTAAAACAATTCTACCTTTGAATCAATTTAAATCAAATTTAAATTGTGAACTTAAGTTTACTGAAGATCGATCACAAATTGTTTACAGTTATAAACAATAAATGTGTTTGATATATGCACCATAACTATTCAAGAGCTACAACTAGAGTTTTAATGAAATTTGTTTGCGGATCAAAATTCAAAACTTCTACATTTAATTGCAAATACTACACAGATATTAAAGAAATATAATAATATAATAAAATAATTATTTTATATAAAGGTCGTTTTAGACAAGACAATTTCTTGACTCAGAAGTTAGTCAAGATGCGAGACAATCTAAATTATCTCGTATTATACAGCAAATTATTTAAAATATTGAGTTGACAAATTGTATGGGAGGAGGATATATGAATTCATTTCTTGAACAACTTTTGAGCTAAGAAATTGTCTTGTCTAAAACGACCTTAAGATATAGCAATTGATAAAAAAAATAATTCATCAAATAAAAATTCCAATATATATATATATATATATATATATATATATATATAAAGATATCTCGAAAAAATGTCTTTATTTTCGCTTTAGAATTAAATTGTATACTTTAATTTTCATTCTGATACCCTTGATCTAGAACTATATATCCTTAATTTCATTAATGAGTATGCAAAACCTAAAATTGAAGAATCGATTTCAGTAAATTCATTAAAAACTCAATTTATAATAATCAATCCCAAATTATTCACAGTTATTATTGAACATGTTTATGATATATGTATCAAGTTCTAATACAGAATTATGATTGTATTTCAGGCTCACAGAGCGGTTCTTGCATCTAGCAGCCCCTACTTCCATGCAATGTTTACTGGGGGCTTATGCGAGAAGAACCAAAACTCCGTGGAATTGCACGCCATATCCCCTTATATACTAGAAATTTTGATCAACTTTATATACACCGGTGACGTGGCCGTTAATCAAAACAACGTGCAGGACCTAATTGTCGCAGCGGATATGCTCGAGTTGCGCGAGGTGGTCGTCATGTGCACCGATTTTCTAATTAAGGAATTGCATCCAATCAATGCCGTTGGAATTTACAGGTATAACCATTATTTTTAAGCCTAAATAAATTGTGTGTATATAAATAGCTTATGATATGATTCTCATTGGTCGCCTCTTACGACCTGCTGAGTGGGCAGCGGGTGTATTCTACCCCCCACCCGCTGGGAGAAAATCAATTTAAATTATTCAGTATTTTTTAATATTACCAAATACAATTATTATACAAGAATTAAACTAAAATATTCTTATATTAGTAAAAGCCCAGCGGACTGAACACAGTAGAAGAAAAATAGTCGCAACCGTACTGTTAGAAAAGACAGTCGCGGAGCGACCAAGAAGCCACACACATCGCTCAGTCTTCACTCATATAACATTCATAAATTCAACAACCACATCCAACTTTTAGTTTTAGTCCTCAGTTATTGAGGTGGTGCTAGGGACATTTCTTCTCCTTCAGACCACTTTCTAATAGTTCAACAATTGGTATCCAGCGGTGGTTCCCCGCAACATTAACATCGACTAAGCAAATGTACCTCAAAATTGGTGTCATCGGACAGGATTACGTTACACATCATTTTGGTGTCAGCAGGTTGGATTTTCCAGATATTATACAGGAAGTAAAGGCGCTGGGGGGCAGGCCACGTTCAGAAGAGTCACAACACGAGACTGATTTGATTAGTCTCGTGTTGTGACAAGGAGTCACAACACGAGACTAATCAAATCAGTGTGGGAGGAAGCACCCCGAGGAAGGAGACCGCTGGGAAGGCCAAAATTGAGATGGGGGGACAACATCAGGAAAGACCTCACAAATAGGAGTGCACAATAACCACATGGCAGGAAACCGCAGAAGATCGCCCTAGATGGAGACAAGTGATGAAGGCACCCAAATCCCACCTCGGGATGTAGCGCTACGGAGAAGAAGAAGATGGAATTTTCCACCTTCACACATTAGAAAGCAGTAGCCTGAAAAATATTCATGAGGATATAATGATGATGAGATCTGGACACACCACTGGAATCCTCCCTCAAAACAAGAGTTCATTCAATGAAATTCATCATGGCACCAGTCAAGAAGGCGAACACGCAATTTTCTACGCCAAAAATTATGGCCACCGTTTTCTAGGATGCTGAGGGGATTCTCTTAATTGAATATATGTCAAAATAGACTATAATAATGAATAATGTCTACGAAGACGAACTTGAAATCGACTATACAAGAAAAAATACCCCACAAATATTCTCAGGAAATGTTGCTTGTGCACGACAACTGCAGGCTGCATAAAGCAGGAATTGTTCAAGAAGTAATGAGAGCGGCTTATATATATATATATATATATATATATATATATATATATATATATATATATATATATATATATAACCACTTTGGTGACGAGGCGCTGGCATTTGCCTCGAGCCTCTCGCCGCGCCGGCACTGCGTCTTCGCCTCGTCGCCTAAAACACTGTAGGCGAAGTGGCGAAACTCTTCCACGCCGCCTCTATGTAAACATAAGGTGCAATGTCCACCCCTTCACTGCATATGGACATCACACTCGCCTGTGCGACTTCGCGTCTGCGCCTCGCCTAACCGCGCCTGCGCCCGTTGCCGCTTATGTGTGAATTGGGCTTTCAAGAACCGACCTCGCCGCCTGTGACTATTATCATTTTCCAATACTCAAAAACTGAAATCGAATATATATAAATGGGATGCAATTACGGAGAGGATTTTGTCTATCGAAGTTAGAGATCAAAGAAACGGCTACCATAAAACTATCATAGCAGTGTATGGACCAAACGAAGATGATACTGCGTGCAACAAAGAAACATTCTGGGAGCAACTCAACGAAACAACAGAAAATGCCAAAGGAGAAGTGTACGTGGCGGGAGACTTCAACAGCAGAATTGGCAACGAAGTAAAAGATAATGACGCGATTAGAGGAAGATATGGAGAAGGTGTACTCAACGAAAATGGTAAGAAAATGCTAGATTATTGTAGATTGAATAATCTAGTATTAACGAATACACTATTCAAACACAAGGACATACACAAATACACCAGGGAAGTGATAAGCAGGAACGAAAAATCTATAATAGACTATGTACTAGCAGAACAAGGGAAAAGGAGCAAAATAATAGACACAAGAGTAAAGAGAAGTTACGAAATTGGAAGTGATCACTATCTAGTAGAGACGAAAATAAAGGAAGACTACCAAGATAGCGATAAAAAAAAGCAGAGACCAAAATATAGCAATAAACTACAACAAGATAAGAACATACAAACTAAGGGAAAAAGAAATGGCAAAAATCTATAAAGAGAAAATAGAGGAGAAATTAGTAAAGGGCAACTATAGACAAGAAGTAGAGGAAATGTGGAATAAATTAAAGAAAAATATACTGGAGACAGCACAAGAGACATGTGGGACAAAGCAAAACACAAACAAGAAGCAGCAGACAGCATGGTGGTCGCAGGACATAAGAAAGAAAATAAAGGAAAAGAAAAAAGCATGGCAAGATACCTAAATGACAAAAATAGTAAAAACTACGAAGAATACAGTTTAAAGAGGAAAATAGTAAAAGATAAGGTCAGAATAGCAAAGAGCAGGGAATGGGAAAAGTTCGGAGAGACAATGGAGAAAAATGCAAAGGAAAACCAAAAATTATTCTATAAAACACTAAAACTAAACAAAAAAGAAAAAGGACAAGAAGTAAATTATATACAAGACAATCAAGGAATATTGCTAAAGGACAACGAAAAAATACCGGAAAGATGGAAAGAATATTTTGAAGACTTACTATCACAAAATGGTGGAAATGAACAGAAGACAAGAGACCAGAACGACTCGGAAGCAGATATAGAGATGATCAATGGAAAAGAAATACTAGAGTTAATAAGGGAAATGAAAATAGGGAAATCACCAGGACAAGACCAGATCACAACGCAAATGATTAAACATATGGGACCTGCAGGTAATGAAATACTACTAAAATTAATAAACGAAATATGGAGGACGAATAAAATACCCAGAGATTGGCAAGTATCGTTAATCGTACCGATACACAAGAAAGGCGATAAGACAAAATGTTCAAACAATAGGGGTATAACACTCATAAGCATAGGTATGAAGATCTTAGAAAAAACAATTAACAAAAGAATACTAACAAAAATAGAGCAGACGCTAGAAGAATCGCAATGTGGATTTAGGAAAGGAAGATCCACACAGGACAACATTTTCACGATAAAACAAATCACAGAAAAAAGAATTGCAAATAATAAAAACACATACCTAGGATTCATCGACCTGGAAAAAGCATTCGACATGATACCAAGAAATAAATTATGGAAAATCCTGGAAGAGAGAGGTGTAGAAAGAAAGACAGTCGAATTAATACAAAACATATACAACAACAACACCAATGCAATAATACACAAGGGACAAACATCAGGAACATTTCAGACAACCACTGGACTAAGACAAGGAGGCGGGCTCAGTCCTACATTATTTAACATATACATGGATGAAATAATGAAGAGCATGAAACCAGAAACCAAAAAAGCAAACATAGGGTACAAAAACATGCAAGTTGTAAAAATATCGGAAGGAGCATTCGCTGATGATGTAGTAGTGATAGCAGAAAATGAAGGTAATCTGCAGCACAACCTTAGTGTATGGAACATACACCTAGAAAAGTATAACATAAAATGAACTATAACAAAACAAAAGTGATGGTAATAGGAAACCGGAAAGAACAAATAAATATAAAGATAGAACAACACACAATAGAACAAGTAGAAGAATTCAAATACCTGGGAGTAGCACTGACAGAAGACGGAAAAATGGAAGGCGAACTTAGTAACAGAATAAACAACACAACTAAAACATACCACGCATTGAGCAATATACTGATTAACAAGAAAGAGATCAGCAGAAGGACAAAAATAAATATATATAAAAGCATATATAGACCCATACTGACATATGGAAGCGAGACGTGGAAGCTAACGAAGAGGGACAAAAGTAGAATACAGGCAATGGAAATGAAATATCTCAGAGGAGTAAAACAAGTTACGAGAAGAGACAGAATAAGAAATGATGACATCAGAGAAGAACTGGGAATTGAAGCTGTAGATAAGTATATAGAAAAGAAACAACTAAACTGGTGGGGTCATTTAATTAGGATGGACAAAAAGAATCAAACAAAACAGGTATGGGAAGCAAGAACTGAAAATAAAAGAAGAAGAGGTAGACCAAGAAAAGAGTGGGACAACATAATAGAGGACATAATAATCAAGAAAGGAAAAACAGTCAAGCAAGCAAGAGAACTGGCGAAGAACAGAAAGGAGTGGAAAGAATTTACAAATGTATAAACAACAGTAATTGTAAACTATAATAATGTTTATAGGGCTATCAGCGTGAGGCTTTTCCGTTGGTCAAGGGAGAAGCTCGGAGGAGTTTAATCATCCGGTATTTACCTTAACTTCACAGAAAACTTCTAAAAAACTGTGAAAGGTGATTCACGAATATTCGGTCCCCATTGAGGATCGAAATCAGGCTCCCCAATGCTCAGTACAAGACGGACGACGCCTCTAACCACTCGGCCACTGAGCTGGGTGTGGATTCAAATTTTGCAGAATTGCCAAAACAATTTATTAAAAAACATAGCGTTATTAGAAAAAACCTTAAATAATTGCATTACTGTTAATGGTTATCTTGTTTCTACTTGTTTTCATAACTAGGTAGATAACAAAAACAACTCCTCTCGTACATTTCACCCATAATAGCTATATAAAAATATAATCATTGTAATAATTATAATTTCTTTACAATTCGTGATTATTTATACACAATTTTGGTTTGCTGTATAGATTTGCCGAAGCGCACCACTGCAAAATGCTGATGAACATGTCGACTGAGTACATAGAAGCGCATTTTGTGGAGGTGATCAACGAGAAAGAGATCTACGAACTGCCCAAGGAGCATTTTTTGAAGTTTATACGCTCGGAACTGTTGCGAGTCGACTCGGAATTTCAAGTGTTTCAAACTGCCATTAGGTGGATTAGCAACGATAACGTGCAACGTCGGCGCTACGTTTTCGAGATCCTAAAGCATGTAAGGCTGCCACTTATACCATTAGGTATGTATATTTATTTAAACACCGGAAATATATAATTTAGCAACTAAAAATGTATGAAGATATGCATGTATGTGTATGTATATTATTATTTTTGGGTTCTTATATGATGCAATATTACTAATTGTATAAACTTATTGTTTTGTATTTAGAATTTTGGTAGATAATAACTATTATCACGATCTTAACGGCTTAATTACGTGCCGTTTCTTTAATGTTAACTTCATAAAATATATAGTTTTATTTAAATTATTAATTACGTGCCGTTTCTTTAATGTTAACGTCATAAAATATATAGTTTTATTTAAAATAATAGTATTAGGTTTTAACAATACCATTTATTATTTTCAGGTTTATTAGAACGGTCTGTTATGAGCTGCACCGACAGCAGTTTGAAAGTCGCGTTGAAATCGGTGCACGACGATATGGTGAACCGCAAGGGGTGTTTAGTTCCATTAACTGTGAAACCTAGGCTGTGCGCGAAAAAGGACATTTTTGTGATCGGGGGCTCTAAAAGGGAGCGGCAGCCGAATTTCCATCGAGGTTCCGAGAGCAACTATGTTTCAATAGAACGATTCGACACGTACAAAAGGTAAGTCGCTTTCACTTACGTATATAGTTAATTTTAGATTCGAAGAATGCAATTTTACAATATTAAAAAAATTAAAGGTAATCATTGGCGTTTTTCTTTTAATGTAATTAACATTCAAACAACAAATAAATTTAATGTGTACACCTTTAGTCACTTAAATTATCAGTTTACGTCCTACTTTTTCAATGTGTTTACGTCTCGATTTTTTTCTTCTCTATATCAATTATTGACATTGACTCGTGGAAGTCAATATCAATAATTGATATAGAGAGAAAAAAAAACACAGAAATGCATCATTGAGGTTCATAGAACCGTTTTATTATATTGTACAAAACCGGTCAAGGTCCGCAAATATTTATTCATCGATTTGCACCGATTATGCGATTTTTTGCGACTATAACAACTACAACAAGCTTGAGTTGGCGGAAACGTGAATTATATTTCAAGGGCGAAAAAGATCGAGCGTGAACACGACACGTACACGGATGACGGATTTAAAATTTGGTCCCGCGATGCAAAAACGATTAACAGGTAAGCCGCACGGCAGGAACTGGACAACTTTGGTGAAATAATGATAAATACAGACGCCGGTTACCTAAGGCGCTTTCGTTTAGCATGGTTTAGCATTGCAAGTCGCCCCCGGGGCGTGCAGTATTGCTCAGGTCTTGCGGTCGTGCGCCACCGGTTGTAAGGGCCGAGGTAGAATTGTGCGCATCGGAAGCGGCAAATAGACGAGACAATAAGCCCAGAGTGATAAACGAAAACGGCTTTAATCTAAGGATTAATAATTTCGCGCGTCGCTACTATTTAGCACATTGATTCCAATACACCTAGTAAACGTCGATGTATTTTGATGAAAATTTCAGGAAACGTGGATATTATTCCTATTAAGAAACGCTGAAAAACTTTTTTATGGCAGCAAGTATATTTTTCATTACGTGTCACTTAAAAAAAAAATGGCGGCTCACTAACAATAAGATAAATATTAAAAGAACATATTTTTATTGTATGCATTCGTAAAATTCACTCAAGAATTTCGCGGTACACTAAAGTGCCGCAGCACCTTAGAATCACTGGTCTAGCAAGATGTACTTGTATGATTTTTTTTTAGTAATAGAACGCGCAAAATAGTTTTTTACATTATTAGTGCTGGAAGGCAAGTTTCCCGAATGAGCGAATGAGTTTACAGCACGAGCCGAAGGCTGTATTAAATCGGGAAACAGCCTTATCGCACGAATAATGTATCTTATTTTTTGTACGAATAAATACTCAATATTTATTTAATGTTATCTAAACTTGTTGTGACAAATAGGTTATGTCACATTACCAATTTTAATTGTCTATATTTTTTTTCAAAATTGTATTTATTCAGTACCATATCGTTAATTTTTAATGCTATTTGAATTATAGAAGATGTATAGCTGTACTGTGCATGCATTCTCATATCTGTAAATACACATTTACATTGGTACCGAATTTTAAGTTGGCTACACTGGCTATTTCTCGCACTAGTGCGGGAAGTAGTATTTCCCGCACTCAAATCATTGCGGGAATTGACTTGTCTTAGGACATGAGTACAAAATAGTAATTTTTGTACTCATGTCTTAAGACAAGTAATTTTCCGCATTGATTTAGGTGCGGGAAATACTACTTCCCCCACTAAGTAGTCAGTGTTGCCAACTTAAAATGCATTACCACTGTAAATGTGTATTTATAGATATCAGCATGCATGCAAGCAAGGCTTACACCTCTTATACCTCAAATAGTATTGAAAATTAACGATATGGTACTGAATAAATACAATTTTGAAGAAAATATAGACTTTAAATTGTATGTAATTGGTAGTGTGATATAATCTATTTGTCACAACAACTTTAAATAACTTTAAATAAATATTAAGTATTTATTCGTACAAAAAATTAGATACATTATTCGTGCGATAAGGCCGTTTCCCGAAATCGTTCTTAATACAGGACTCGCCTTCGGCTCGTACTGTAAACTCATTCACTCATTCGGGAAACTTGTCTTTCTGCACTAATGTAAATATTATTTCGTGTTTTCAGGTTGGTATCCACAGCATTGGCTTCCAACCTGAAAACATGATATTTCATTTGTATCCACCTGTTATAAATCAACCTGTATAATTGAATAAATCATAATTAAAAAATTAAAAAATGTTGGTATTTCATTGTCTTTTTTTTGCATTAAGTTGAGGTATGTCTCTGGCAAGCCATATTCATTTATATACACACTTTATTACATTAAGCATGTAAATCGGAAGCCTAAAACCGGAAAAAAATGGTCCTGGGTACCGCATATTTATTAAATTCATTGCCACGGCAATTAAACCATGTTCTGTAAAATTTGAAGGACAACTACAAGCCGCGGCCGACGTGCGGTTTAAAAATTCGTAACGTGTTCAACCCGAGTTAGTTGAAGTCCGCTCGTCTAGCAGTTCGCCGCAGGATGACTATCTACGGGAAACTCGTGCAGATAATTATCGCGGGTCGTTAAGTGTGTTGAAAAAGTTTACTTGATACTTTTAAGGTAAATAATTATAATTTATACTTTGCAGTCGAAACAATTTTGAATATATTCATCGGAGGAGGTCGAAAATGGCTAATGCTTAACCGAAACTAGTTGCAAAGTGTAACTGAAGCGTGATAAAAAATAAAAATAAAAAAAAAAAATTATCCTTTAAAATGAATTATCACAAAACAAAGTAGACGCCAATCCAATATTTAAAAAAGTATTGATTTTTTCTATGGAAATATTTTTGAAAACTTTTTAGTATTAACAATACGATATATATACATATATATATATATATATATATATATATATATATATATATATATATATATATATACAATATATTTAAGCAGATGTTCAATTACATCTTTTAAACATGTTAAAAATAACTTTTACTATCCAGGGAGTAAAAATTACTCAGGCTATTATTTATTACTATATATATTTATTACTATTATAGGCAGTAAAGAATAAAATAAAAATTATGTATGTACATTACTGGCTTGGTAATAAAAAGTGTAACTCACTTTTAAATTGAATACAAATACTTCATTGGGTACATAAAATGGATTATACAGACTTTAATTGATTCAACTGCTATAAGAAAATTTCAAAACAGTACTGTTTTGATTTACGATATATTAAACAAGTAGGAATAATACCCGTCGTACGAGTGATACAGCTAGCCATTCAAAAAAAATTGGAGTGGGCACCAGACCTCATTCCGAATTAATTAATTAGTATTAAATCAAAATTTAAGATATTTCGGTTCGATTCACATTTTGATATTTTCATTTTTATTGCTATATTTAACCATTTTCGCTAAATGGAACATCATATTCATGTTTCAAGCGTGTTGTGTTTATTGCAGTTAAAGTCCTCATCAACATTGTTTGAAATATGAAAACTCGTTTGAATTTTGAATCGCATGAAAATCCACGAAAAATACCTAAGATCTAAAAACTTCGCTAAAAACTTTGAAAAATTGGATTATAACAGTCAATTCAAACTCGAAAAAAACACCGTTTGAAACATAAAAAATCGAAAATTAGTTTTATTAATAAATTATTAACAACGCGAGCCAAATTGTAAGCCCAGTTTCTCTACCACTGCCCAAACTCAAATCGCGAGTATGTCCTTAATAATTTTAAAATATAAAGATCAAGGTGCACAGGAAGTTGATTTTTGAAGGTAATTGCAAAATTAAGAGAGTATTGAAATGATAACTTTTAAATTAATGAATGTAGAAAATAATTATAGAGAACAGAAATAAATAAGCGTCCTTCGCTATTTCCTACTTCCTGTATAATAATGCATTTTTATATTTATACAGGGTGATTATGAAGTGTTTTCTGTTTTAGAGTATGGTGCAAAGCTCCAGATTTATCTGTGAACCGTATAGTGCCTGGCGTGGCGTCGCTAAATGGCCAAATTTTCGTTGTAGGCGGCGAGCAGGAGAGCAATTGCCTCTCCTGCGGCGAGTCCTACGACCCCGAGGAGAACTCCTGGTCATTTATAGCCAGCATGAGTGTACCCCGGTGCGAATTCGGCATATGCGCCCTAAACGGCTACCTATACGCGCTTGGGGGATGGGTGGGCGGCGATATTGGCGGTAATATCGAACGCTACGACCCCAAACTGGACGAGTGGCGGTTCGCTGGGAGTCTACCAGAGCCTAGGTTTAGTATGGGCGTTGTTAGTTATGAAGGTGAATATAAACAGTTGTAGTTACTGTATTTGTTAAAATTCTGTAACTGGCTATCGACCATCGGGCTATTCTACCATGTGTTAGTGCAGTGTTCTTCAACCTGTGTGAACCCTAGGGTTACACTCAAACGCTTTAGGGGTTCCTCGAAGTCAATGCTATGGAATATTTATCTTTATGTTTGAATAAATGTAAAATTATATTCTATATAAATTTTTTATATAATATATGTAATATATTGTATTGCAACGTCCTCTAAGGCCCAATTCACACATAAGCGGCGTCAGGCGGAGGTGCGGTGTAGGCGCGACGTCGCACAGGCAATTGTGATGTCCATATGCAGTGAATGGGTGAACATTGCTACATATGTTTACATAGAGGCGGCGTGGAAAACCGCCTACGGCCTACCGTGTCTTAGGCGAAGACGCGATACCGGCGCTGCGAGAGGCACGACGCTTTAAGCCCCCTCTATATAAACATGTGGTGCAATACCCACTTAGGTGACGAGGCGCGGGCATTTGCCTCGTGCCTCTAGCCGCGCCGGCACCGCGTCTTCGCCTCTTCGCCCAAGACACGATAGGCGAAGAGGCGAAACTCTTCCACGCCGCCTCTATGTAAACGACGCGCCTGAGCCTCGTCTAAGCCGCGCCTGCGCCCGACGCCGCTTATGTATGAATTGAGTCTAAGGGCGCAGGCGCGGTGTAGGCGAGGCGCAGGCGCGACTTCGCACTGACGATTGTGATGTTCATATGTAGTGAAGGGGTGGACATAGCAACGTATGTTTACATAGAGGCGGCATGGAAGAGTTCGCCTACCGTGTCTTAGGCGAAGAGGCGAAGACGCGGTACCGGCGCGTGGAGAGGCACGAGGCAAATGCCCGCGCCTCGACACCTAAGTGGGTATTGCACCACATGTTTATATAGAGGGGGCTTAAAGCGTCGTGCCTCTCGCAGCGCCGGCACCGCGTCTTCGCTTCTTAGCCTAAGACACGGTAGGCGAAGAGGCAAAACTTTTCCACGCCGCCTCTATGTAAACATATGGAGCAATGTCCACCCCTTCACTGATATGGACATCACAATCGACTGTGCAACATCGCGCCTGCGCCTCGTCTACGCCGCGCCTGCGCCCGACGCCGCTTATGTGTGAATTGGGCCTAAGGTGCTTGCATCTCGCCTAGACCGCGCCTCCGCCCGACGCCGCTTGTGTGAATTGGGCCTAACATGAAATCTGGCTGTGCTACTAGACGAAGGGTTCCATAACAAAATTATTATTTAAAAAAAGGGTCCCGCGGGGAACAAAGGTTGAAGGAAAACTGTGTTAATGTATGTTTATTTCAGTGTTACCGACTTGCTACTTCAGAAAATAGTCTCCGATTTTTCTAAAATGTAATTAATTGTTCCCAACGGTTAATGGTAATGACTACCCGTGTGACCTGGGTGGGGATTCGAGCCCGTTCGTAAAGCGGGGGTGCTAAACTAAATATCAAAACATATTGTCTATGATAAGATAACTAAAACATTCAAATGAGAACGTTTATAGCTTTAATATGAGTGCTTTAATTGTCTTCTACAATTTACTTCTAAAAAGTGGTCACTTTTAAGTTAAAGTTTAAGCTACGTCTAATTTTCCTCACTAAAATAGTGTTATTACGTGTATATAAACGAATATGGTTTCCCATAAAATATAGTACTTCAACGCAATGCAAAAAGCGACGAATTACAGTGATTTATGGTGAATTATTCAATTACATATACTTGAAACGATTTTTGTGGTGAGTAAATGACGTCAAAAACAATCGCTTTTTAGTGACCACTCTTCGAGGAAACCAGGGGCTCTATTCTGTAAGTTAGGACTGGTCTAGTAAAAGATCAGACCGGTTTGTTACCCATAGCAACCAAATAAACAACTGTTTGAGCGTTGATAGTGCCCCATGCTCCGCGAACGCTTACACTAGCGTTCGCGGAGCATGGGGCACTATCAACGCTGAAACAGTTGTTTATTTGGTTGCCATGGGTAACAATGGGTATTGTCTTTTGTTACTTGTCACAAATTTGTCAATAGTGATGTTGAGATAGTGAATTAGCATTGATTAATCATCACGATTAATCACTGGAAATAGGTTATTATCCTGTCACTATTGACACATTTGTGACATATATTTGATATAAGACAGTATTATACTAGCGTTCGTCGAGTCGAAAAGACCCCTAGGTCTTTAGTAATATATTATCAATTGCCTTTTACCTTTCGGTGTAGGCTATTACATTAACATTATTATTTTAGTAAAATAATGATATTTTAAAGTTAAATTTTATGAAACATGTTCTTTAATATGGTAGTTCAGAACGACTAGTGGTTGGTGAATAAGTTGTTTATGGATCTATCTAATTCCAGGGTTAATTTATATGGTTGGTGGGTGTTCTCGAAACGAGCGCTACCTGCAGGACCTGCTCAGCTACAACCCTGTTACGGGAGAGTGGCGGTCTCTGCCGCAAATGTCGGTGGCGCGCTCGCAAATGGGGGTAGCTGTACTCAACAACCATTTGTATGTGGTTGGAGGTGATAACAGGCATCAGGATTTGAACTCGGTGGAACGGTATTCATTTAAAAAGGTACTTCAAATACACATTAAGTATTATTTTTGTTAAATTTCGATTTACCCTTTACCACATCTGAATTACCTAAAGGTTCGGCAAGACATGCAATAGAAATTCGTAATGTAACTCTATAGCGTAACAAGCCTGAGTTCGAACCCTATCGAGGTGAATTGTCGCGAATCACCTTTCATAGTTTTAGAGGTTTTTTTTTGTGAATTTAAGGCTGAATGGACTCCTTTGAGCTTCTCCCATGACCGGCGGAAAAACCTCATGGCTGATATGAAGAATAGACGTTTTTTTGAAATAGCATACATTATGTATACGTAGAGTGTAACATTTCATACACATTGTAAATTGTTTACTAAGCCTAATATATTTTCTAGAATAAGTGGAGTACCGTTCCGAAAATGTTAGTAGCCCGCAGCAGACCGGCCGTGGCCGCCGTGGACGGTCTGCTCTACGTGATCGGGGGCGCCCAAACGAACGAGGATTTTTACCGCTCGCAATTCACAATCTCTTCCGTCGAGTGTTTCGACCCCATAGCGAACATGTGGTCCGATTGCCCCGACCTGCCGGAGAGCAGAGCCGAAGCCGGAGCGGTTGTTATTTAGTGACGCATTTATTTAACACAAGGGGGTTAACACATCGAACGCAATTATTGACACACAATATCAAACCAAAATAGGATACTGAAAATAGTACGTTTTTCACGGTTTTTGTACTAATCAACAAGAAGAGTATTTGTAATAATCAGTGGCGGAACAATATTTGCATTAAAAGCCGCTTTCGTTTATCGTTCGAGAGCTATTCTAGTCTGGGCTTAGAACAGCTCATGAACGATAAATAAAAGCTGTTTTTTTTTTGCTAAAACTACAATTTTGCTGAAATTCCGTCACTTTTTTAAACGTAAGATAGAAATAATATTTGTTTCCTCATTGTTGACTTAAAAAATCTAATACATCATTGTACCATTGATTAATCATCAGCTTAAAAATAGCAGTAATCTGTAATTCTTGGTTATCATAAAGTCACCTTATACGGTCAATAATATTGTCAGTCCTAGTACTGTCAGTATTTGCTTTAATCTTCCTTTTATATTTATCAAGTAATCAATTATCCGGATATACATCAATATACTCTTCATTTCATCGTTACTATACCTTACACGATAAGTAATAATGTCTATATTTTAGAATAATGAACATTTTAAACATATTATTGCACAGTAATACTGTTATTATTCTAAAATATTGACAGTAATATTGACCGTGTAAGGTGCCTTTATATTTATATTGCTTTAATTCTCCTTTTATATGTATCAAGCAATTATCCGGATAAACATCAGTATTATCTCGATTCCATCATTACACGATCAGTAATAGTGGCAATATTTTAGAATAATGAATATTTTAAACATGTTATCGTACAGTAATACCAGTAATACTATCATTATTCTAATATATTGACAGTAATATTGATCTTGTAAGGTGCCTTTATAAGGCACCTTACACGATCAATATTACTGTCAATATTTTAGAATAAAGACAGTATTATGGGCCATTCACAATAAGCGCGGTAGTGGTAGCGTAGCGGTAAGCAATATTTTGCATGGCTATAAAAATTCAGACGTTCTGAATTGGGCAGTAATGCTATGCAATAATTACGGTAGAGATAATTACACATGTTCTGTCATAGTTTTACTGCGCTGCTGTAAACGCCCGCATTTTTATACATGTGTGCAATTTCGCTTACCGCTACGCTACCCCTACCGCGCTTATTGTGAATGGCCCATTACTGTACGATAATATGTTTAAAATGTTCATTTTTCTAAAGTATTGCCAGTATTACTGATCGTGTAAGGTATAGTAATGATGTAATGAAAGGAATATTGATCTTTATCCTGATAATTGAGTATAGTAATGATGTAATGAAAGGAATATTGATCTTTATCCTGATAATTGAGTACTTGATAAATATAAAAGGAGGATTGAAGCAAATATTGACATTACTAGAATTGACAGTATTATTGACCGTGTAAGGTGCCTTAATGAGATACTGACATTGGCATTAAATTTCCAAGTCATCTAAATACAATATAAGATTGCAGAACGCGCCTGCAGAAGAGTAATTAGTTTCAAACACTGCATGTGCCGCCTGTTTTATTAGCAATTATAATTAGTACGGCATGAATTGACTGGCAGAGTTATCGTGAAGTCGGTGACGCAAACGCCATGGGGTTGAACATATAAGCTGCTTTCGTTAATCGTTTTTAGCTGCCCGAACGGTTCGCATCGGAGCTACTGGCCGATAAATTAACGCACACCCGGGTGTTACAACTGTGAACTTTCAATAGCGAATGTGTTTTAACTTGATGAAAAATAAATGTATAAGTTTCTAAAATTCCACGGAAAGGGACGAGGTAAAATTGTGCGCTCTAGGAACCGATCAGGCCAGAACAGCTACACGAAAGCGGCTCTAAGTGATGATTAATCAATTGTTGTACGATAAAGTAAACAAAATAGACGTGTTGGGTGTTAGTGAAATAAATAAATCTGAATGTTTTTTTGTATAAGTGTGATATGACTTGATAAATTCCATCTGGTTTATAACAGATTTGGATAGTAATTTATCAGGCTGTACAGTATTTTTTATACTTTTTCTATTATAAGTTGTATACATAACGAAACAAAATTAATTTTTATAAACCAAAATGTCAGGTGTCATCTGAAAGCTGTTACATATTTGTGGTTTAATTTAATAATGGTGCCTTTGTTACATTGGCATATAGAATAAATATTTCTAACGGGGGCTTGTAAAGAAAAACGTTGCCAAGAAAGTCGTAAATGAAGCGCAAACATGCTATGGGACGTTATCGATGTGTATAGCAGAATTTTTTGGTCCGCGACTTAAAATTTTGAAAAGACTCCCTGAAGAATGGGTATGTGTAGAAAAACATCCCGAATAATTACCCCCACATATTTTTCACCCCAGTGGTTAAAACACTAAATTTAAGCCGCTTTCGTTTATCGTTCGGGACCTGTTCAGTGTTGTTTTAAGTCAGTGACGACCAGCCCAGAACAAACCCCAAACGATGTTGTAATCAATATGTTTGTTTTCCGAATATAGCAGTATTGTATTAGGAAAGCATTGTCACCGCCAAAAAATGGTACTTTAATGCCCGTATCCACCAACATCCCATAAACTTTATAGGTCCCATAAGCTATTAAATGGATAAATTGACAACGTCACTATGACAGAATATGCCAAAACAAATGTCAAACACCTTGAATAGAGCTTGCAATTGGAACTTTGATGACATCTTTTGTTTAATTATTCAGTGTTTCCAATAGAGAGAATCTAAAGTAACTACATTCCCTAGATAATTTATTTATTGTTGCTATAACAACGAATACTTATGGGTTCAATAGCTATTGATAGATTTATGGAACGTCGGTGAATACGGGGGTAATACTTTATTCCGTTTCATGACTAATGTACTCGAAATACTATATTTTAAATACTAATTCATTCGGTAAACGTATGTGAAAATATTAGAAATAGAAAAGACGTTTTGTTGATTTACGTTTCACTCTCGATACAATTTATAATCCGTTATAAGTAACGGTATAAGTAATGTTGATGAAGTATTGGTTTGAATACTTCAATCAACTGGTTTCTCAATAATGTCTATAATATGTATATATATATATATAATAAACGGGGCACATTTAATGAGTATAAATATAAACAGTAATAAATTACTGCTAAAATTAACAGATATCTTACGGGGGAAAATTATACTAAATTGGATGTGAAATTTTACACACACAAACACAAACACATACACACACATACATATATACATATATATATATATATAAATATATATATATAAATATATATATATAAATATATATATATATATATATATATATATATATATATATATATATATAATGTATACTTAAGACATAGAAAACACGCCGAAAACTTTATACTACAATTTGCGTTCGATGTCCACCCTTTGTTAAAACGAAGCTCCCACAGCTTTAGCATTTTATTATGTTATCTGCTTAGCAAAAATCTATTGGCAGCAACAAATTTGATTAGTTTTACTTGGCTGTGTATTATTTTTAGATTTATAATTATTATCTATAAAAAGCGATATAGTATTTTAAAAGTATCTACTATCTATAGCAATGATATTCACCGGTATTTTTTTGTTAAGAATCAGGGGTGTAATTTCTGACACCACTCGTTCCGAACGTACCCGATTTGTTTAAATTAATATTTGGATCTGTTATATCTTGCTTTTGATCGCATTTGAATGATTTCTCAAACAAAATTACTTATGATCAAATTTTCAAAAACCTTTGTAAAATAAGTCCGTATGTCCTCTTTTTTCAAAAATGAAAAAAATCTACTGTATGTTATGTTAACTTAGTGTATTTCATATGGATTGCATGCATATTGAAACATTCTGTCCTATATACAAATAAATATAAAAATCCGTTGTTATATATAAAAACATATATAATTCTTTTATTTTCTTTTACAGATTTCATCAAATAAACTGATTTCAATTTTAATGTATGAATATAGGCTTGATTCAAATATTTTGCTTATACTTAAATACATTACGTCCCATAGCGTATAATAGTTAACCACGGTTAATTGTCAACATATTAAAAGATGTAAAGAACTTGATGTTAAGTTCGCACATAAATTTAGTACTTAACACATCAGTACAAAACAACCAAAACTAAATCATGTTGACAATAAACAATTAGTTTAATTTACGCGGCGGACTATCCCCATCAGACGAATACGGCTCTATGCTTTTGGTATACTTACGTTTACGAATCGACCTATTAGAAACCATTGAACTACACTGCGATTGATCGGAAACTATTTCTTCGATGCCGTTAGAAGAAGATGCGCAGATGCTCACAGCAGCATTCGATATTTTGTACTCCTCCAACGTCTTTAGAGTTGCACTTTTATCTACTTCAGTGGGCTGCATGACACTGTTTGTATTTTCCTCCAGAATTTCTTCTAAAGGTATCTCATCAATATTAGGCACGTCCTTCAGTAGCCGTGTTTTACATTTTTTCAAGTTCTTTTGAACTTGCTTGGTTTTTACATCCTGCAAACACAATGGTCAACTTGTATTCATTTTATAATTCTATGAATCGCAACACACATACCACGAGTAGCAAATCTAGTTTTTTGTTTAAAGATAACAGGTCCTCTTTGTCATCCGGTATGTTTAGCAACAACAGTAGTTTGCTGCATATTACTGCACACGTATCATTTCGATTTCCGGCAATTTTATTTATTAGAGACAGAATCAACTTTTTGTGCTACAAAATATATACACTTTGTTAATTTTTTATTACTTAGTACTAAGTAATAAAATCAGAAAAGACTAAAATAAGATTTGAACCCAAACACCATTTGCTTGAGTTGCCATAATGTTTGGCGGACAGATTTTTAGATGTAACTGTCCTCAGGGATCAGGATCGTGTGGCCAGAGCCACACTGGGGGGCAAACACGGGCGCCGCCGGAACATTTTGGGGGCGGCAGGAGTTGGGGTGGGTCCTATCCATTAATAAGCTAATCATTAATAATAATAAGGTTCAAACTTACATTATCTATTTCTCCGGACATCAAAACTGTTAAAAACTTCACCAAATTATCCAAGTCAATCTTACTGAGGGGGCTCGTAGGGGAGGCATGCCCTACAGCACACACCACAGGCAATACCGCGTTTAAGATCACCTCCCCGCTGTCCTTAACTTGTTTAGCATAGTGCACCAAAGCCACCCCTAGCAACTGGTGCGTTCTGGCATTGCAACTAACCCACTCATGGTTATACCATTTCAGTACAATATTAGTAACTAACCGCGAGTTTACAGCGATGCCAGTATTTATAACACCCGTTAGAACCGAACCTGCAGTATCACGAATAACTTGGTCCTAGAATTTTACAAATGAAAGCACTGAAGAAGATCTATAACACACGATTTTCAAACCATAAATTAGTAATTTTAATTTTTGGCCAGAAAATCGAACATCACCACCTTTTCTTAATACCTTATCATCCAACAACCCGCAGATTACTTCGATTAAATCCTCCGCGGATATAACATTGAATTCCGAAATATCCGTATCAGCCAGATTAGTAACAACTTTACTAAATAGTTTGCGACGCATTGCAGAGTTTTCCTCCTGGCCCTTTAAGGGGAATATTTCCGGGCCATACATCAGTAAAAGCTGCGTGGACGTACGTATGGCTGTTACAAGCACCTCAAGATGTAATACATTCGCCACAAAGTACAAAACAATCTAGAATTACAGCACTTTTAGCACACAGTTCATATACCCTACATATAGTCTACGGACCGTGCTTTTAGCAAACTTTTTTCGGCAAATGCACGCTACTTACAGGTGAAATAATCATCTGCAAATTGATCTCTGCCGCCTCTCGTTCATGCAGCGTAAACAGACAAATACATTTAAAAATCTTTTCGTACACACCCAAATCGTCGACATTACTCATCAAATGTCTAAACTCGTCCCGGCACTCAACCAAAGCGACGTTAATTTTAGTCAACTGCGGTAGTTTAAGCAGTGCATTGATGATATCCAAACTACGACAAATTGAATTGTTATCGGGTGGTTTCGGTAGAATGCCCCGATTTGCCAATGCAGCCACATCATTTTTCAATTTTATATAACTCTGCTCTCGTTCGGTCGCCAAATTGAAATCGCCGGCGGTTATTGCTGCCTCAACATGATCACCGGCGGCATTCAGTTTTTTTCTCAATGAAGTCAACTAAATAGAGGACGAAACAAAATTAAATGTTTGTTAGTTACGATATATACCACCACCAACGTGCAGAGACCGCGGGGAAGAAGAAGAAACCCCACTGCATGTAATAACTAGCTGCGAGGTATTCAACTCAGGCTCTTTAGTTCAACGCGAATGAACCTAAAAGAGCTCCAAGCTCGCCCATTCACGAGACTTCTGGACTTCATTGAAGACACAGAGCTAGCTCATGAATGAGGAATAGTTATGGGGGAGCACAATAGGCCAACAGTGGTCACAGTGCTACAACGAAACCAGACCCTTCCGGAAAAAAGACAAAAAAAAAACAATATATACATTGTGCATGGATATAATAGTCCCAAATCCATAATTAATAAACTAAAATTTACGA
Organism: Lordithon lunulatus; assembly: GCA_963942505.1. Classification (NCBI taxonomy): domain Eukaryota; kingdom Metazoa; phylum Arthropoda; class Insecta; order Coleoptera; family Staphylinidae; genus Lordithon; species Lordithon lunulatus. The sequence continues at coordinate 38,755,595 of OZ012671.1, forward strand.
GAGATTTCAACCCAGCTCAGTGACCTAGTAGCTGTCCGTCCCATACTGAGTATTGGGTTTTACAGGATTTTTAAGAAGTTAACGTAAATACCGGATGATTAAACTAACTTCTCTGAACAAAATATAGATGGAAACTACAAAGGTTTTCTATGAACGTCCGACGGCAAAAACTGCACGTCACAAATCTACAGTGTGCTTATGCAATGTCCTTTTGTATCCATCTTTGGAAGGACACGGAGTATGATTTTTGAGTGAACCTGACCCACCCAAATTCACGATCTTAGTATGTTCAATGATGAAATTTCGGTTAACTAAATAATGTTGCCTATGAATTTACCGTATTTTCGAACGCCTTGATGTCATCCTGCGTAGGTTCTGTGGGTGGCTTCATATCTATCACTAATTGGCACATTTCTTGCGAAAGATCTTCTACGTCCGTTGTGATATCACCCCATATGGTAACTAGATCGAAAATAATGGATTCATTCAGTTGAATGTCCAACCAAAACAACGTTCTAACCACCAAATCCTTTAACGTTTGTCTGCCCGTCTAAAAATTGTCGGATTTTGTGTCACGACAACAAATTTATAAGGTTATTAGTGGTTACCTTATCAGCTATATCATATCTCTTGGCAATATCAAACAGCCTATGCATTATAGACTGTTTTTGTAAAGCCACCCATTTTTCGGCATTACCTAAATCAGTCATAACATCTTCTATATACCTAAAAAAAATGGATTATGTTCAATTGTTGTTAAGCAACAATTTTTAAAACAGCTTACTGTTCAACATATCGACAGAAAGGCGTCAAGTCGGGTGTTATGATATCTAAATATTCATTGAGCAGTTCGTGTTTATTAAAATGTTCGTGAAGAATAGCCCAATAAGTTGCGTTTTCGTATGTAAGGTTTTTATGCGGAATAGTTTTGTTATCATCAATGGGCAAATCGGATAAAATATCTGTAATAGGGTGTGTTCTGCCAAAAAAAAAATGAGTAGATATTTATAAATATAAATGGAATGCATACTTAAAAAACTCTGCCATCAACATCTTGCAAATTTCCAAAGTAATATCCAAACACTGTTCTTCTTCGTCTAATGTCAACGCCTCCATAAATTTCAAATAGTCTTTCTCGTAGATGACAAACCACGACTGTAAAAGATTATCCACGAATGTTTTATGGACAACCTCGTTCTTCTCAGCGAAGCCAGTGATCAGTACGGCTTGTCTGCACGCGATGGAAATGCGTTTGGGGTTGATACAGGCGAATTTACCAAACGCCGAGCGACGCACGCGGTAATTGCAATCACGCAAGCACAGCTCCATTTTGTTAAGAGACCAAGGGCCGGGAGCGATGCTTTCAATGACCACCCGGCGCACTTCAGCCAACGGGTCGTTCAGCATGGCCTTTATGAACCGATTTATCACTGGGCACTCTGCGTCGTTAGGGCTTTGCAGGCGAAGCAGAGCAAGGACTGCTACTAAACGTATGGAGCCTTTCGTGTCCTAGTTGTTGAAAGAGGTAATGTGTATTGGCGCAGTCGGTAGCATTGAACTAATGCAAAATACAGTTGTTCAGTCAGGATTTATACATTAAGGCTGGATTGTATAAAGGCGGATTGACAGTAGTCAGTGATTACAGGTAATCCACTGATAGTTATTGCAATTGTTGCTAATTCATGTACATGTATAATGAAAAATATCTATAAGTTTTGTAAAATTGTAAATTTAAAGACTTGAATTAGTTTATTTGAAAGCGCATACTGGTTCTGGCGTACCATGTTTTAGGTAGAGCCGTGCGGCTCTAAATAGCCCAAAACATCTCCCGAACGATAAAAAAAAAGCAGTTTAAGAGCATGAATTGTGTATGATCCTTTTTTAAGCCGAAAAATATAAATTAGCAAACACTTGCCTGCATTCTTTCAAGCATCGCCGCTTGGATCTCATCGCACAGCGCATTACTAAGCTGAATACTATCATCCACGCTGTTGAAAAAAGCGCTTAGAAACTTACAAGAGTAGTAGCGCAAACCGGGTTTCGCCAAGTCGCAAAGCTACAAAAGTATTGTTAAATCATCCCTAACAACAAAATAATCAAATGCATTCCTACCCTAAGCATCTCATACAAGACACGTTCTACAAGCGGGTTCTCTTCGTTCGCGCCAATTTTGATTATCAATTTAACCGCGAAACTCAGACATCTCTCGAAGTTGCAATTGTTTTCTTGAATATCATTATTACATAGAATTGTCATACATTTAAGAAACGCATCCGCAAAATCGCTCGTGTTCTGAAATAACCATATATGTATTTGAAATTTCCATTTCGCATACGAAGTTAGTTTACAAATACCTTGTTATGCATTTGTACTAGAATCTGTAGGTTGCGTTGGTGGCACGCGGTGTGTACCTGCACTTCGCCAAACACCTTCCGCATTCGCACTTCCATCTCTGTCATCTTCAGTAGTACAATCTAAACACAAATAAAAACCTATATTTGAAATCCCCTGACATTCTACAGTTTTAATCGACGCGCAATAAATTGGTAGCGCTGAATGGTGGCCATGGTAACGCGTCAGTCCAAACAAACTTTGTGTTTTTGTATTTGAGTGGTGCTGTTGTTGGTGTGTTGTCCAGTTCTTTGTATATTAGTAAAATATGGATTGGAAACAAAGGGTTACTGCGGTAACCGGTAAGGTTATTCCGGACGTTTCAAGTACGATTTATGATAAAGTGATAGGTAAGTAAGATGAGCCATTTCCAGCTGTAGAATTGCAAACATGTAAATGATTTTTGTATTTGTTAGTGATAATTGTACTAATAAGAAGCATTTGATGTGCAAAAACATCAACAAATTATCTTTTTATGGTCAGCGTTTTAATTCTATGGAGACATTCGAGTGATTTTAGAAGTTATATTTATTATAAATATCTGTACCTTGGAAGCATTTAACTTTGTCCATAGAACAATGTCCATTTTTACCAATATTGTATTATTACATATTCATATTTAACCTTTTTTTTAACGGTAAACAGTTAAACTTAAACAGTTGAATCTGTTCAAACTGTTCTTCTGTAAAGTTGGAGAAATGTGACTTTGTGTTGGATAAACATATATAATTCAGATTATATATTGAAAATATACTTAACAAGAGTAAATAAAACGAGTTGTACCATTGATTAATCATGATGATTAATCAATGGTTGTACTATTTAAAATTATTTATTTCGTAATAAATGCCTCAATAATTTTGTTTTTTAGAAAATGAAGTTATGTCCAATCTACCTCTTCAGATGTCACTATATTTCAATGTAATATTTTTCCCGGTGTGGTTGATCATGTTAGGTATTCTAGTATATGATAAAGTAAGTTACTATAGAACCATGGAATTTTAATTTAATTTTTGTATAAAAAGTATGCTTCTTACAGTGAATTCACCAAATTTGTGACCACTATAATGCTGACAGAGTTAATTACGGTGGAGATGGTGCGACTGTATTTGGGCTATGAAGGAAATTTACGAGACAAGGTAAAATAACCAAATTGGGGTATTAACTAGTGTAATAAATAATAACTAATATTTCAATTAACAATAATACTTATCGCTGGGAAAATGTAAGTGGATTTCGGAACATCCCATTTCTAAACGAAACAACAGATCAAATAACTTTGTAAAACATCGCTCGTGTACCCCCTCTGGGCAAGAACCCTTAATTGCAGAACCCCCCTAAACTGAATTTTATGAATTAAATAAAGCTTCTAACGCAAATATTAGAAAGGTGGAAAGAATATCTTGAAGAATTACTAACCACAAATAACAAAGAACAAAAGACAAGAATTAGAGACAAAAACAATACAGAAGCAGATACAGAAAGTATCAAGGAACAAGAACTACTAGAAATAATAAGGGAATTAAACATACGAACCAGGAATGAAATCTCGTCATCACAAGCCGAGCGGCTTTCGATAAGAAGAATACAATTGATACACATATACAATACAATGTAACTTAAATTAATTAATGACCGGCGATTTTGTCTTCAGGTGCCTGAACTAGCCGGCTTCTGGTTACTGTCAGTTCTACTACAACTACCGCTGCAAGCATTCCTACTATTCAACCCATCGTTCAAGCTGCGCGTTTTAGATAGAGTAGTACAATCAGTTATTTGCATTTTGTTGTGGACACAACTGATTGCGGGATACAAAGCCCTCAAGCATACATCCAAACAACAAGCCACCTACTTCCGCATCATGAAGCTAAGAAACCAGCCAAGTCGGGATCAATTTAAAGACAATTAAAACAAATAGATAATAAATATTTTTAAGGCATTCTTGTGATCTATTCCAACTGTACTGTTTTTTTTTCAGTAATTCGGCTACTTTGGGCTGCGTTGTATAAAAACAGATTACGTAGATAACAAACCATGTGGGTTAAAAAAATCTACCCACAATCTTACACACTCTAAAAATCTGAAAAGTTATTATTCAGCTCTCTCTAACAACGCTACAGATGGTCCTGACCTTATAGCAACAGTTGCCCATTTACAGGAAAATATACACAGAAGGAACTAATAATAATAAATGAATTTATAAATATAAAAGTATATACCGAATAAGAAATTTAAAGATTACTATACCAATGTCAGTATAACGTTTTATATATATATATATATATATATATATATATATATATATATATATATTAATTAATTAATTCGGAAAGTCGTGTGGTGCCCACGCCATTTCTTTTTAGTTGTATAAGATATTATGATGATTTGTTTTCTAGTGATAACTATGCTATAGAAGTCGTTTTTAGAAAACTATAGGAGACAAATTGTAGTAAATAACATAAACATATACAAGTGTGATATTTTTATCGGAAGCTAATTATACGTCATCACTAATTATAATAATATTACTGGGATTATTAATTGTTAATATGTAGTTGTTACATAAGGAGCTATTACAACAAAAAAAGTGTATAGAAGAAACATTTAATGCTGTTGTTTTTATGACGCACGATTTAACCGTTGGGGTATTGTGAATTCCCTAGCATATAGAATTCCAGGGGTCAACAAATTATCGCTGTTCTCCGTACGATTATTACTTTCGCGATTATTGCTGACCAACTCGTAAAATAACATCGGCGGTCCGACTGAAGCGTTATAAATATATAATAATTGTAGTTGCTGCTCTTGTAGCAATTAATCATGAAGACTGAACTGGTTATCTCGTTTTTGGTGGTGTGCACGCTTGTTAAAGCAGGTAAGTGTAGTTATTTGTGATTGATTTTAGAATGTTGTGCTCATCATTTATCTACCTTCAGGAAATCTACCAAGTGTTTGTCCAAACATTATATCAAGAATGCAGTGGGGTGGTAAGGTGGCGAAACAAGTGGAATATTCGATAGTACCAGTGCAGTACGTTGTGGTGCACCACACTGTGACACCAGAGTGCCGAACCGAATTGGCCTGTTCGGACGCTCTGACAAATATTCAAAATTTCCACATGACTGACTTGCAGTACCATGATATCGGTTACAAGTAAGTAAAACATATATATATGTTCTATATAAAAATTATATAAGATAACTAACTAAAACTTATATTATATAACAATAGTAAGTACTATATTTAAAATTGTTAACATTAGTGTTATTAAAGCCCTGGTTTCCTAGGTAGCGGTGTCCATAAAAGCGGCCGTTTTTGACGTCATTTTGACGTAACAAATAAAGTTTTACGTGTATTTATATAAATATGGTAACCCAGAGAGTGAAATACCTAAATGAAAAAGGCATGAATTACAGTGGATTATGACGCTATATTCATTTACATATACTTAAAACGTTTCCTGTAATGTGTAAATGACGTCAAAAACGGCCGCTTTTATCGACACGGCTTCCTAGGAATCCAGGGCTTAAGCCCCGTTCTACAATTGACATTTAACAGGAGAATAAGGCTATTCGTGGAATAAGTTTGACATATTGGCGTATCTAAAACTTATTCCACGAATAGCCTTATTCTCCGGTTAAATATCAATTGTAGAACCGGCCCTAAGCAACACCACCCATAGTATATACAGATGGTGTTGCCCTAAGCGGGTTTGTAATTCCAGGTTCGATTGAACCGGTTGTAAAGAATCTCTATTGTTGTTTATGGTACGTACTTTACACGAACTAGATTTAATAATATTAAATTGTACAGCTTATACTGCCAGTCGCAATCATCTTAGTATTAATCATCTCATCAATCTAATCCTTAACCGGTAAAAGAGGGCGATTATGGAAAGAGGAAGACACAACCGTTCGCACCATCAGTGCCGTATTTAGGAAATAATCTTCGGGGGGTTTAAATAATTTGTATTTATTATGAATAAGAGGAAAAAAATTAACACATTGTTAATTACAAGAGAAACGGCATATATCTATGTTTTTCTCTCACAAATCGAATTAACACCCCTCCTATATCAACTGCTATAATAACAACATGTAGATACACGTGTCCGGTCGAGATGACAGCTGCAGAACATTGTTTTTGTTATTATTTTATGAAAAATATAATTGAGAAATCCATAAGATTCATGCTATTGAATTGAATATTTAAGAGACCTCAACAACTATTTGTCTCATTTGTAGTTTCATGATCGGAGGTGATGGGAACGTTTACGAAGGAGTCGGATGGCACAAAGTGGGAGCACACACCAGAGGCTACAACACGCGATCTATTTGCATTGCTTTTATTGGAAATTTTGTTGGTATGTAGATTTTCTCAGCTCATCTCTTCGTCTAAATATTTTGAAATTACGCGTTGGACAGGTCTTTCAAAATTCATTGAAAATACCTAATCTGATTGTAATGTGTACGTAATAGTATAGTATAGCGATTAAAACATAAATTAAGAACTAAATACTAAATACTATTCTATACTAAAAACATTCGAAATTAAGGGTCGGTTGTATAAAGCAGATTGCTCTCCATCACTTTTGACAATTTTGACAATTCGCCATATGTAAACAGAAGTACATGATGCTATGATATAAAAAGGGGGGGGGGGGGCAAGTTGGGGCATCATGCTAGTCACAAAGGGGCGCCAAATGGTTATATTATATGGTTTTCGAATGGCGGGAGGGGGCTAAAAAGGTATTGTGCCCCGGCCGCGAATTAAGCTTGCTACGCCACTGATGCAACATCTAACAATATAATGACGGGATATAGTTACCTCGCCTTTATACAACCTAAGCCTAAAGAAATTAAATCAATAGGTAAAGAATTTATTCATTAAGACGTGACATGTATTTACTTTCTTCAGAAAAACTACCAAACAGTAAACAGCTACAGGCCGCAAAGGATCTTATGGAATGCGGAGTGCAGTTAGGCGAGTTGGACAGAAGATATCGGCTAATAGCTGCACGACAAGTGAGTGAGACGCAGAGTCCAGGTTTGACGCTTTACAAAGAGTTACAAAAGTGGAAAAACTTCGCAAGGAATCCTTAGAATAATAGAATAAAAATAATATATTTTGTTTTGTAAATTTATAAAAGATTAGTATGTAATCATTCAAATGCATTTTCACAAGAAGAGAGAATAAAACTGCTTATTTAATAGTCATACCGATGTCTCAACCAAATATCAGGATTAAACTATTTTAGGGACAAAGACATTTTTCTTCTGTGGACCCCACAAGAAAATATTTAACTAGTCTAGGGATCAACATTTTTATGGAGACATAACTACAACAAGATAAAACACCAAATTTGTAATAACAATGGGTGATTTCAATGCACAAGATAGGCTGGAACCCAGATATAGATGATGACATCCCAAACATATGTAGCTTTGGAGTAAGAAAAAGAAACAGGAGAAAGATACGAAACAAAAACATCTGCTAAAATCATTCTTCCAAAAAAAGACCACAAAGGAGGTGGACCTGAAGAAGCCCGAACATCAATATCAAAAATAAAACAGATTACGTCATTACTAATAGGAGTGACATCTCCCAGGGGAGGGATTTTTGTACGATTCCCAAATAGCTCCCTACTATGCTATTCAGAGATATTTGGCCTAATTTTTACCTCGTTTGTGTGTAAGGACCAACGGCTTTAAGTGCCTTCCGAAACAATGAATAGTCTCATAATAATCTACTACAAACTATTGATGGTCTAATGCCCGTATTCACCAACATCCCATAAACTTTATAGGTCCCATAAGCTATTTAATGGATAAATTGAAACGTCATTGTGACAGAATATACCAAAACAAATGTCAAACATCTTGAATGGCGTTTGCGATTGGAGCTTCGATGACACCATTTGTTTAATTATTCAGTGTTTCCAATAGAAATAATCTAAAGTAACTACATTCCCTAGATAATGTATTTATTGTTACTATAACAATGAATACTTATGGGTTCAATAGCTATTGATAGATTTATGGGTGAATAGGGGGGTGATACTATCCAAACATACTAATATAGTCATAAATAACGTCAAACTGCATTCATGGTAAAATTTGTGGTATATTTTGTAGCGTAGGGCATGATTTATCCGTTAGGTTAGTATTCTTGAATACTATTGACCTATAGAATTGGTCCGAAATGGTGTAAAAGTAACATATATTTTTGGCGCCAAGTTTTCGTTATTATTATATAATCATTCAAATTTCCATTGATTATTTGTTGTAAGAGTATTGTTTTCTTATAGTATGGACTTAATATGTAAGAATCCACTACCATAAAATATGATGGTTTATTTTTTAGTATGTGGCGACATCTACGTTTACTGCATGGCATCATCTACTTAAAACTTTCAACATCTGGCAACATTGCGTTTTCATGTTGATATGGTTGCATTACAATTCTAACATTATAAACATAACCCAAGAAAACGCAACCTGATAAAATACAAACAACCTAATTTGATAACCAAACATGCCAAATTGGAATCAGATTCAAACGCAACTAAGGCATCCAGCCAACCCTGTGGTGTTCTTCGATGTGTCCGTAGGGACCACGGTAAGTTAAATTTAAGATTTCGTTGATATTTTGTAAACAAAACACCGGTTTTAGGAAATTGGCCGCATGATTTTCGAGCTATTCGCGGATGTGGTGCCGAAATCTAGTGAAAATTTCAGGCAATTCTGCACAGGCGAGTTTCGAAGAGATGGTGTGCCTTTGGGATTCAAAGGAGCCAGTTTTCACAGGGTTATCAAGGATTTTATGATACAAGGTGGTGATTTTGTTAATGTAAGTATAAACACCTCAATCTTAGAGGTACTCTAACTGGAGACAGTAGTGAGCATCACTGTATAAATTTTGTGTTCCTAATTTAATAATGTATTAGTTAATAGTCATTTCCCACCCAAAAATCATTATTGGTTATTTTTATTAAATTTGAAGCTAAAACATCATTAATTTTGAATAATGTTTGACTATTGTAAAGATATTTAAATTTACCACCAAATATCAATCAGTATATATTTTTACGTTCGCCGCATTGGTCTACGGGAAATGGATTGTCGTCTTATATATAGTCTTTGAGTAGTTACAACATTGTTAGTTAAAATGTTGATTGAAGTATTTATAAAATGAATGGTTAAACAGTAAACTACTCTACTAAACATATGTCAACTACTGGAAAAAGTTAGAACAATCTGCAATTGTTACAACATAAAAATAAGTATTACTTCCTAGTTTGTAAAAAAGCAGATAAATAACTTTAACTTCTATTATGTTTAGGAAAGAAACATTTAATTTAAAACATTTTTAGGGTGATGGAACTGGTGTAATGAGCATTTATGGAGGCAACACTTTTTGTGATGAAAATTTCACCCTGAAACATGATTCCCCAGGACTATTATCAATGGCAAACAGTGGGAAAGATACTAATGGCTGTCAGTTCTTCATTACATGTGCCAAATGCAATTTTCTGGATGGCAAACATGTTGTGTTTGGAAGGGTTATTGATGGACTCCTGGTCATGAGGAAAATTGAAAATGTACCCACTGGACCTAATAATAAACCCAAAATACCTGTTACAATTATACAGTGTGGACAAATGTAATTTTATATATAGGTTTAGAGTAATAAATTATAACAAAAAATAGTTTTAATTTGTGAAATAATTTAAAATATATACTAATATTAGTAGAAGTAATAGTAGTGGTAAGTATTTTTTTACTTTCTACTGTATAAGGAAAGTATTGGTTTTGTGAGAAAATAATAGCATTACTAATATTGACTTTTCTCCACGTTACATGACTTTTCTAGTCAAAATGGACTATTTTTGGAAAATGTCTGTGTGTATATTTGGATATGTATTTGTCTGTGAAGAAAATTCCTGGAAAACGGCTGCGAAACCGAGTTGGGGTGATCCCGTAAAAATTTGAGCAAAATTGGTCCACAAACAGAGACAAAAACATGATAAACCCGTTTCCCAGCAACAGTCATTTTCCCACCATTTGGCCTCCAAGCGGGCACTACAAAAATGCGCGTAAAAGATAATTTGGTTAACTAACAGTTGGTGCAATTTAAAATAATAGATTAATTTTATATATAGTTTAAGATTTAAATACGCACAAACGAATGAAAATTAAACAAAAAGTCAAATCCACCAGATATTTTAATATAGTCATACAAACATTGTGAGTTTAAATTATAGTTTAGTAGATAATCCAAGTCTATATTGGATAATCTATAGTTTATGCCCGTATTCACCAACGTACCATTAACTTTATAGGTCCCATAAGCTAATGAATGGATAAATTGACAACGTCACTGTGACAGAATATGCCAAAACAAATGTCACCTTGAATAGCGCTTGCGATTGGAGCTTTGATGACACCTTTTGTATAATTATTCAGTGTTTGCAATAGAAAGAATCTAAAGTAACTACATTCCCTAGAACATGTTTATTGTTACTATAACAACGAATACTTATGGGTTAAATAGCTATTGATAGATTTATGGAACGTCGGATAGGGCCGATTCTATAATTGACATTTAACTGGAGAATAAGGCTATTAGTGGAATAACTTTGAGATATTGGCATCGATATCAAATTTATTCCACGAATATACTTATTCTCCGATTAAATGTCCATTGTAGGGCCCTTAAGCCCTGGTTTCCTAGGAGAACGGTCGCTTTAAAGCGGCCGATTTTGACGTCATTCACAAATCACAAAGGTCGTTTTAAGTATATGTAATAGAAGAAATCACAATTTTTCATCGTAATTCATTGGGTTTTTGCAGTACGTTGAGGTATTACACTAGGAAACTATATTCGTTTATATACACGTAGAATGACGTAGAATTATTTTTGTGACGTAAAAATGACGTCAAAAGCGGCCGTTTTTAAGCGGCCGCTTTCCTAGGAAACCAGGGCTTTAGTAAGGTGAGTATATAATTTTTTATACCATTTAAAATAATGTTATCTGTTGATTGATTCTCTATGATTTAAAAAAAAAGTTCAAAGGAACCCACAGGGAAGAAAGAAAAAAGGCTAAGAAGAAGTAATGGAACCCGAGATGAAGAATAGAGACCTTCAAGAAGAAGACTGGGGAACCAACGTAGATTGGGAATCGGAAGGTCATGTAGAAAATATTCTCGATAATAGACTATGGATACTTTTTGTCGATTTTAATCCCATCAGAGCCTATCCCCACCATTAGTCACCTATTTAACAAGTAAATCGTGTTGCCTACACTATTAGTTAAACCCACAACATTAATTCAGGTTATGTTTACTTTTGTTGTGTGCGTTACTGAAACGAATCGCAATGTCGGAACCAAAAAAGATCTCGTTTGGTTTCAGTAAATTAACAAAAAAGCCCAACGTGATTGTTAAGGCCCCTGTTGAGGCGAAAAAGGTGGATTTAATTGAGTGCCTTGAGGGTCATAACATCAAAATCAAAGAGTAAGTAATATTCATTTAGAAAGTTCTGTGTTGTGTGTAACAATTAAAATTCTATGTTACTAGTGAGGTTGAGGAGCAGATCAAACAACTGCTAGTAATCCCACTGGGAGGGAAGGACAAGAATTTATTGGACCGAGTTAAAGAGGCTAATGATTTGAAGGAGAGAAGTAGAAAAAAGATACAACAGGAGGAAAAGGAAGATTTAAGACCTGATTCAGAATTGACTTTGGATGAGTTAGCTGCACGACAATTGATACAAGGTAATATAGTTGGCAATATTAAAAGAATTTTTTTCCCACAATTTGGCAGAATATAATTGATATTCATCAATATACTGGAGCTTTGGGGATATTATATCTTACCTCTTTAAACATGTAGTAGTAGTACATGAGTAGAAGAGGTATATTTGTATGAAGAAATAAATATGACTATGACTAATATAGTTCAGTACTAATATTAATGTCTTATTATACATTCTAGAAGCTAGAAAACAGAACAGTGCTCCAACAATAGTCTCTAAGGTTCATACATTGCCTGCAATTGAGGATAAATTGATATTAGAGGGCAGTGTAGAGCCAACACTTGAAGATTATGACAATGTACCCATTAGTGACTATGGGCTTGCTATGTTGAGAGGTATGGGGTGGTCTGAAGAGAAAGGACTTGGTAAATCTAAGAAGTAAGTTGATGAAACTAGTTTCAAAATGTAAATTCTCATAAAACTTTTTTTTTCTAGAGTGGCTCATCCAGAATTAAGGCCTAAAGGCATGGGGTTGGGTGCTAATAAAATGGTGAGTGAAGGCAAAAATGTGAAACCTGCAGTTGATGATGAAGGCAAGGAGCTGGCACTTGTTAAAGGGGCCCATGCTAAAATTATAGCTGGGAAAGAGAAAGGGAAATATTGCATGGTGAGTAATTGTTTTATTATGCATTGTATGAACAAAGGTGAGGCTTAGACAACCAACTTATACTTTTACATTTTATATCCTATAAAAAAAATGCATGCACAGTATGTGATTGGTCATAGTACAAGCTGAACATAGTATAAAAATACTTAAATACATGTTTCTTGATGAATCTGGTTCAATGTTATTCATGCTTTAGACAACTGAAATTAGCAGATATTGTTTTTAAGCAAGGATTAGTGCTTAACCAATGAATAAAATAATGGTGCAATCAAATAACCATTAACTCCTAATTGTACACTAGGTTTAAAAAATAAATGTCTGTAATTTCTCCACCCCACAATTGTACAATTCTAACATGCATTATTATTGTTCTAGGTGCAAGGATTAGATGATGAATCAGGAAGAGTGATTGTAAGAATTGCAATGAAAGACATAATACTCTCCTTAAATGAGTTCCTGCTGGTTCCAGTCACCAGAGAGGAGTACACAAAATGCTCAAAAATTATAAGTGAGTTTTTATTACACAATATTAGATTCAATTTCTTAAGTGATCCATTTTGTTTTGCTTGGAAGGTTTAAAAGAAATAAAAGGTAATTTTAGAACAAACAATTATTTTTAGGAAATATAGTTTTCATGAAAAATCATTAGATTTAAGAATAATAGGACATTAAAGGCACCTTACATGGTCGATAATACTGTCAATCCTACTACTATCAGTATTTGCTTCAATCCTCCTTGTATATTTATCAAGTAATCAGTTATCCAGATATACATCAGTATTCTCTTCATTTCATCATTAGTATATTTTACATGATAAGTAATACTGTCAATAATTTAGAATAATGAACATTTTAAACATGTTATTGTACAGTAATACTGTCATTATTCTAAAATATTGACAATATTATTGATCATGTAAGGTGCCTTTTAAAGGCACCTTACACGATCAATATTAATGTCAATATTTTAGAATAATGACAATATTACTATATGATAATATAGGAAGTGGCTCTTTATTCTAAAATATTGCCAGTATTACTTATCGTGTAATGTATATTAATGATGCATTGAAGAGAATACTGATCTTTATCCAGATAATTGATTACTTGGTAAATATAAAAAGAGGATTGAAGCAAATATTGACAGTACTAGGATTGACAGTATTATTGACTGTGTAAGGTGCCTTATAGAGTATTTAAATAAGATAATAATATACAGGTGGTAACATAATTTGAGGTCAGTGTAGTCAATTTTTATCATAGCAATGTGATTCTTTTTTCATCTAAAATATGAAGCATATTGGTCAACTTAACTTTCTAGTATTTCATTATATTACCCAGTATATTGTCATTAGTATTAGCTCTTTAATTAAAGCTTGTATCACTATATATTTGTATGTTTCAAATAACAGCATTGTTAGAAGATATCTTAAGTAATTTTAGTTTAATTATTGTGCTTCAGATAATGCAAAATATCAACGCTACAAAGAAAAAGAGACAGCACCAGTAGAGGATGATGAAATGGTTATTAAAAAGGAGGAAAGTGATTTCAGCAATTGTAACTTAAATAGAGATGAAAGAAACGCAAAAGAAAATAATGATGACAGAAAAACTAACATAAATAAAAAGGACACATGGGGAAATAAGAAGAATAAAGATATTAATACAAAAATTAGTTCTATTAAAGCTGCAAAGGGAAGTGATGATGATCGAAGCTTTAGAAGTGGAAGTAGTAGCTATGATAGCAAAGAATCTAGTAGAAATAAAGAGAGAGATCAAAATTACAAAGTTACTAAAAATGAAAGTCGTACAAGACATAGTAGAAGCAGAAGTAATAGTTGTGACAACAAGGGTAGTAGAAGTGAAAATTACAAAAGCAATAAACACAAAAGTAGTAAACAAACTAGAGCAATAAGTAGTACTTATGATAATAAAAAGAGTAGTAGAAATGGAGGGAGAGACGAAAACAAAATGGATAAATATGAAAGTGGACGTTCCAGACAAACCAGAAGCAGAAGTAACAGCTGTGATAATAAAAATCATAGTAGAAGTAAAGGCACAGATAAAACTTACAAAAAGAATAAATATGAAAGCTCAAGAAGAAGTAGAAGTAACAGCTATGATGATGAAACAGGTGAAAGTAGTAAAAATAACAAGGCCATAACTAGTGCCTACAAAGATAATCAAAGTCCAACTAGAGGTAAATATAATACCAGTTCTTATTCAAAAAGCAATGATAATAAAAAGTCAAGAAAGCGTAGTAGAAGTCAATCAAGTGATAAGCCATACAAAAATAACTATCAAAGAAATAACAGTGTGGAGAAATACCAGCATAGTAATCGAATGAAAGCTGATAAATATGAAACAAGTAGTAAAAGAACTAATCGCCATAACAGTTCAAGTGATGAAGAGTACAACAGAGTGGATGATAAGAAAACAAGTAATAATAAAAGGCACTTCAATAGAAATCGAAGTGCTAGCAACAGTGATGATAATAAAAACGATCGCAGTAGAAAAAGAAGTAGTAGTAGTGAGGAATACCATAAAAGAAGTACTGTTAAAAAATATGCTAACCAAAAACGTGGTAACAACAGTAATGATAATAAAAATCATCGCAGTAGTAAGCACAATAGTAGCGATGAGGAAGACTATAAAAAAGGTAGTGATAAAGAAAAATATTTCAATAGAAAACCAACTAGTAGCAGAGGTGATGTAAATAGAGCTAAAACAGCTACAGTTGTCGTTGATAGCAGCAGCGAGGAAGAACAAAAACGACGCGAATTAAAGCACAAAAAGCACAAGAGGGACCGCAGTTCATCTCCTAAAAGATCATCGAAGAAGAAAAATAAAAAGAGGAAGCATCGAAGGGATTCCAGCAGTTCAGATAGTGATGATGAGAAGAAATCTAGTAAATCTAAGTCGAAACATGCAGATAGTAGTAGTAGTAGTAGCTCATAGTTGTTGAAGTTATGTTAACTGGAGGTTGTTTCAATAAAGACCATGTATTTTAAAGTTTGTGTGTTTCTTTATAGTTAAAACATTACGAAGGAATCATAACTAACCAAAACTGTTGTCTGATGTGCTATGGTTGCCATGGCATTTAGAATATTCTGAATTTACAGAATAATTCCCCAGGACTTAAATGGTTCACCCATGAAGGAACACACCTTGTCCTGGTGGGACATCCATAAATTCCCTACTAGGGAGTAGGAACCAGGATGGCATTGTATCACTACTAAAGAAGAGGTAGGCTTCTACCTCTTCTTTAGTTGTGATATGACGCCATCCCGATTCCTACTCCATAATAGGACGTTTGCGGATGTCACAACAGGTCAAGGTGTGTTCCTTCATGGGTGAAACACAAAGCGAGATGCCAGGGATTGAAGAAACGTTCATGGTATCACTGTTATCACAACAGAGAGGGAAGCGGACGCAATAAACCTGAGAGTAGGCCTTGTAAAATGCAAAGCCACCCGTAGGGTTCAGGCAGGCCGAAATGCCGCTACTGTTGTAGGACACATGATCCAGCCCACACCATATACCGATGTTCGAGATGTACTAGCAACAAAGTGGCTCACAGTAGGCTACCACAAAAAAAGTAACAAATAAATTCGGTCGGGGCGTTATTGTTCTACATTATCACGATAACTATAAACAAAATTTATTCTAATAGTAGTGTATGGGCAAAAAGTTAACCTGAAACTGGTTTAATAAGGGGTACGGGATTGATTTAATTAAACAAATACAAATGTCCATGCAATGAATACGAACTGGGGCAAATCCAAGCATTTAGTAAAGCGATTGCAATTAGTATTATAATTAGAATAGTTTTTTTAAGAGTTACATATCTATATTTAAGTTATAGTTATACTGCGTTACTTACTAAGTCTATTAGTACATACTGCTTATGATTTTTCGAGCAACTGCACTTAGTGAACACCACAAAATACACGAAACGATAACAATGGCTACCGCCGAAAAAAGCTAATAAACAAATTCTCTTGAAACGAACACACGAGATTGGTCCACTTAATCACGAGATGCAAAAACAAAATATGATTAAAAATCGTGTATGTAACCTGAAAGTGGTAGCGGTTTTAAAAATATTGTGGCGAGTTTACATTAAATAAATAAATATGCAGGTCCGATTTGAAATGCATCGCGCCAGAATACAGGTTATGCGCACTACAACCTATATTCTGGCGCGAATGCTCGCATTTGTGATGTTAATCCAGTACATAGTTATATCAGGGATGTTATATTGCAAATATACATTACCCACTAACTCGTTTGGGATAGCTCTATCAGTTCGTACTGCTTGCTTTACTTGTACCCGCCTGGACACTGCACTCGAATAACAACACTGCCAAAGGACGCCACGAAACTACAACAATGGCTACCGCGAAAATTATTAAAAAACAATTCCCTCAAATCGGAGGCGCGTGATTGGTCCACGCGTACAACGTGAGTCAAAACAAAACTACACTTGATATTGTTGCTAAATGATTTTATACGGTGATATATGGTGAGTACATAATAAAATATTTTTTTCTGTTCTGCAGTTTAATATAGTACTTAATAATTTAATAAACTGCAGATGTACAGTACTCGGCGTGGTGAACATTTGAGTGACAGTATATTTCCGAAGTATAAGAAGTTGCCTACATAGTATTGTTTTATATTTAAATCAAGAATTGTAATTATAGTCATTTATACTTATTTGAGATTGCATTACAATGAATCGATATCGTTGTTAAGCATCTTTTTGATACCCCTAAAATTTTAAACCGAATTGCAAAATAACAACATTAGTAGTTTATATATATATAATCAGTAACTGGTAGTTCATTATGCTCCCACAAAATGAACTACTACCCTTAATTTAAACATAACCTCACAAAATTCACAACGTTTTATATCAAAAATCATGACTGCGAAAGAGAAAGAAATTTTCAATCACCTCCGCGAGCTGGGGTGTTGTTTAAATTGCTCCGCTCGATACTTGTGTGACAAATCGTACGATTTCAGTAATATAAATGGAGTCATAAAAGAAGTTTGTGGTTTTCAAGGTTAAATTGGTTTTGTTTTCTTATATTACTCTTTACAGAAAGGGTTGTTAACGTGCGATGATGATTCAAATGAGGAGTGTCCGATTAAAAAGTCTAAATGTAATCCATGTATTGTGTGTCTGGGGCTTCTACAAGAGGCTACACTGGAGGAGATTGTGAAGCATTCCGATATCAAAACAGCTGATGTTTATGATAGTAAAGTATTTACTGTGTCAATTAGCATGCCTGCAAGCATTTTGGTGAGGGAGCATAGTATGCGTTTGTATTTGGAGAGCCGGTTTTCAGACTTTTTTAATGAGGGTGAGTTATTTTGTTCATTATAGGTAATTCAAGCTGTGTTACTACAAATTTATTTATCATATTGGTTAATTCTATCATATAATTAAAGCCTTTTGAGAAATTATTTCAATAATTTAACAGGAAAATATGTTAATTTATTTAGGAGTGAATTCCATTATACTAGATTACTGCTCATATTCACCAACATCCCATACATTTTATAGATTCCACAAGTTATTGAATGGATAAATTGAAAATGTCATCACAAACAAAAAAATGTAGTAACTAATTATTACCTACAGAACACACACATCTTAGAAAACAAAAATTAAATTGGTTTTAATATTTTATAGTCATTTACCAACATGTCATAATATAGGTCCCATAAGCTATTGAATGAACAAATTGAAAATGTCATTATGACAGCTTGAATAGCAGTTGTGATTGGAGCTTCGATGACACCTTTTGTTTAATTGTTCAGTGTTTCCAATAGAGAGAATCTAAACTAACTACATTCCCTGGATAATGTATTTATTATTGCTATAACAACACATTATGGGTTCAATAGCTATTGAAAGATTTATGGAATGTTAATGAAATTTGCATGGTTTAACGTAGTATAATGAATTAATTCCCAAAGGGTAAAAGGCTGATTGCTTAGGATAATGAATACATATTTTTTTTCTATATAAAACGAACTTTAAAAGATTGCTATTAATTCAAAACACTTAATACTCCAATTAAATACTGAATGAAAAACATAAAAAAAATACAACCCTCAATAGGATTCAAACCCACAGACTGTAAAAAAAGTATGGTCACAGAAAGCACAAAAGTCATAACTGACAAGTTTCTTCATTTTTATATTATAAAGGCATCTTACATGATCAATAATACTGTTAATATTTTAGAATTGTGACAGTATTACTTATTGTGTAAGATTATACCTTACACAATACATATATAATGATGGAATGAAGAGAATACTGTTGTTTATCTGCATAATTGATTACTTGATAAATATAGAAGGAGGATTAAAGCAAATACTGACAGTACTAGGACTGACAGTATTATTGACCATATAAGGTGTCTTATAGGGATTTGCAAGAAACTTAAATATGTTTCTAATTTCAATTATCATATTACTTCTGTTCAAGTAAATCAAATTTTATAACAAAACCATTAATTTCTGCTTTTGTTATTATTAATTTTTTTTTTCACTAGATAATTATGAAATACCGCTGAACCGTGCATGGAAAATGTTTGTTAAAACATCATCAGCCAAGCAAATCAACAAAACCTTTCAAAACTCAGACATCTGCGACTTTTTCATTAACATCACCATGGACTATGAACAAGATGCAAGTGAGCTGCTGGTGCTCAAAGAAATGCAGCCAAAAATTTTCGAGACACGCACGGTGCAGCACCGGAAGTTTAGCGGCGAACTGTTCAGTAGGAAGGGTGTGCTGAGTGCTCTTGCAGTTACCTCATCAGGCACTTTCAAAATGTTCACCAGTGTACCCCCAGAGGTGCCTACAAAGTATCTGACGTGTAAGAAAATTGAGTGCAAACATAACTCAATTTATATAGCGGGAAGGTATTGCAAGTACTCGCGAAACTTGAGCCAGAGTCCGTGGATTATTGATGGAGTTAAGACAATGGAGACATCTGTACAGGAGATTTTGTTTGGCAGTATACAGGAGGTTTTAGGGTAAATATTCATTAATATTATCTAAAGATAGATTACACGGGTTATACCTTTCAACTATTATTTCATTATCTAGGGAATGTAGTTATTTTATATTCCCTCTATTGCAAACACTGAATAATTAAACAAAAGGTGTCATCAAAGCGCTATTCAAGATATTTGGCATTTGTTTTGGCATATTCTGTCATAGGCTAGGTTATATACAGCAGATAACTTAATTTTCAATCTGTTATTCAATTCATACTTTTGATAACTACAAGGCACTTTAAATGGTCAATAATACTCTGAATCCTAGTATTGTCAATATTGCTTCAATCCTCCTTTTATACTTATAGTTATACAAATAATCAATTATCCGGATATACCTTACACGATAAGTAATACTGTCAATATTTTAGAATAATAAACATTATAAACATATTATTGCACAGTAGTACTGTCATTATTCTATAATATTGACAGTATTATTGATTGTATAAGGTGCCTTGACACATTAATTCATATAAACTAAGGCACATTAGGCTATGAAATGGAATTTTCACCACAATTAATTCAATATCTAACAGGACGAAACAATTAATTATATTATTTTTAATCTATATTTCAGTGTGCCAGAGGAAAACATGAAATTCTCCTCTAGCGGCCGCGAGGACTGCGACGTGCGTTGTTTGGGCCGCGGCCGCCCATTCTACATCGAGTTTATGGACCCAAAGAAAACGCAATTTTCGTGCGGCGAGTTTCGGCAGCTTGAGCGCAAAATAAACGAGTCGCCGCTGATAAACGTGCGGGACTTGCAAAAGGTAAACCGGTACGTGTGCTTTCTTACAGGATGCTTGTAAATGGAGAGTAATTAAAATCATTTTAGAGTGGAGTTGGTTAAAGTCAAAGAGGGTGAGGAGTTGAAAACTAAAAAGTATGTTGCACTGTGTGTTACAAAAGTTCCCGTGAGTGACGAGATGATTGACCGGATTAATAGTATGCAGGATGGTTTGGTGTTGTCTCAGAAGACACCTGTGAGGGTTCTACATAGGCGACCACTCGCTGTACGGCAGAAGCGGATTGAAGAAATGAGGGCTACTTCTGTTAGAGGTATGAATTTAAATGTATTTGTTATGAATGGGGGTGGTAGCAATGTATGGGATGTTTGGCAGAGGTTTTTTTTGTGGATGTTTCTATCTATTCAATTCGCGATTCAAACGTTAACGGTTTTCTTCAAAGTAGTAGGCAAACAGCTGATCTTTGTTATTGTTTGATCAGCTGATTGCATTAAAATCATATGATTTCAGTCACTTCTACAATAATGCGCGATTGTTAATGTACTTTTAAGGTATAAATAGTATAACCTTGGCTCTATAGTCATGTCTAAGATGAAAAAACAAATGTTATGCAAACAAATACCCTACTAAATGTAGTTGATTTCCTGCCACCAGATGGAGTATCAGCCAGCTTGAATCGTCAATTAGAAATTGATTGTTTATGTTAACTTTAGTGCAAATTTTATTATTTCCAATATGCAGTGGTTGTATAAAGCATATAACTCATGAGTTAATTTCCAATCCACACTTTTGAGACACAATGCGACGTTTACACATATAAACAGAGGTACCATGATAATATGAAATGGAAAATTAAAAACAATTTATGCAACATTAATGCCCGTATTCACCAATATCCCATAAACTTTATCGGTCCCATAAGCTATTGAATGGATAAATTGACAACGTCATTGTGACAGAATATACCAAAACAAATGTCAAACACCTTGAACAGCGCTTGCGATTGCAGCTTTGATGAGACCTTTTGTTTAATTATTCAGTGTTTAAAATAGAGAGAATAACTACATTCCCTAAATAATGCATGTATTGTTGCTATAACAATTAATACTTATGGGTTCAATAGCTATTGATAGATTTATGGAACGTCGGTGAACACGGGGGGTTAATAATATAAACAATTTTTATATTAATTAATTGTATTATCAGTGTTTCCATAGAGAGAATCTGAACTAACTACATTCCCTAAAGAATGTATTTATTGTTGGTGAATACGGGGGGGTAACCCCCGTATTCACCGACGCTCCATAAATCTATCAATAGCTATTGATCCCATAAGTATTTGTTTTTATACCAACAATAAATACATTATCTAAGGAATGTAGTTACTTTAGATTCTCTCTATTGCAAACACTGAATAATTAAACAAAAGGTGTCATCAAAGCTCCAGACACAAACGCTATTCAAGGTGTTGACATTTAGTTTCACCATTTCTGTCATAATGACATTTTCAATTTATACATTCAATAGTTTATGGGACCTATAAAGTTTATGGGATATTGGTGAATATGGGCATTATGCCCGTATTCACCAACATCCCATAAACTTTATAGGTTCCATAAGCTATTGAATGGATAAATTGACAATGTCATTGTGACAGAATATGCCAAAACAAATGTCAACACCTTGAATAGTGCTTGTGATTGGAGCTTTGATGATACCTTTTGTTTAATTATTCAGTGTTTCCAATTGAGAGAATCTAAAGTACCTACATTCCCTAGATAATGTATTTATTGTTGCTATAACAACGAATACTTATGGATTCAATAGCTATTGATAGATTTATGGAATGTTGGTAAATACGGGGGTTATGCCCGTATTCACCAACATTCCATAAACTTTATAGGTCCCATAACCTATTAAATGGATAAATTTACATCGTCATTGTGACAGAATATGCCAAAACAAATATCAAACACCTTGAGTAGCACCTGCGATTGGAGCTTTGATGATACTTTTTGTTTAATTATTCAGTGTTTCCAATAGATAGAATCTAAAATAACTACATTCCCTAGATAATGTATGTATTGTTGCTATAACAATTAATACTTATGGGTTCAATAGCTATTGATAGATTTATTGAACGTCGGTGAACACGGGGGGTTAATAATATAAACAATTTTTATATTAATTTTAATCAATGTCAATAAAGGACTGTATATATGTATGAAGGTGATAAAAGTTGTTTTTTTAGGTCAACCAAATTGTTTTGAACTCCACCTGGTGACGCAAGCGGGGACATACGTTAAGGAATTTGTACATGGGGATTTTGGACGAACAAAACCTAATATTGGGGAAATTATTGGTGCAGAAGTTGATATTGCTGCTCTTGATGTTGTTGCTATTAATTTAGACTGGCCTGAACCTGTTGACTATGAAAATATATAAGTTGATTGTTATATCCTTTATTAATTGTATTCCTTTATAATTCCCTATAAAATGATATGGTAAGAATGACAAGGGTAAAGTGACAAAAACGTGGCCACCTTATACATTTAATAATAATAATTTTAAAAAAATAACTTAAGATTTCATTCCGTAAAAAAAATAACAACCAATTGCAATATTCTTCCAATTATTTATATATATATAATAATAATTTGAATTTTTTGAAATTATTATGAATCACATGAGTATTAAAAGAAATAGTGAAGTACTTAAAATATTAGATAAGGATATAGCTGCCAACTATTCTTTTTGAAAATCAGGAGTGGTACCTCCCAAACCAATCCTTGTTTTGAAAAACAATAAAAAAAAATAAAAAAAGACCTTTATTGGCATTTTCCTCACAAAAACATTGCTCTTCAATATGGGTGTGCATTGCTAATTGATGTGATGCCGCCAGATGGCGTTTAACTTTCCTCCTAGGGGGTTAGTTGTATCATTGTTGTATATAACCAGTCGAGATATTGTGTGAATTCACTCTCACTAGCTGAGCTACACTGATGAGATCTAATAAAATCGAAATCTAGATATGTAGATTGCTAAGAGGTGGATTCACACTTATAATATAGTATTTAATTTCTTTCCATGTTGTATCTTCCAACTACCATAGGAACGATTTCAACGTACAAGAGGATTCAGTATGTATGTATTCATATATTTTCATGAGAGGTTGATATTAGTTCTACCGTCCTACGAATCTCATTATCCCGCAAACTGCCCCTCTCACTCACATCCAAATCAGACATTATTTGACTAAACACAGTTAAATCCCATGCATTGCGAAGTCCGTCGCAATCGTTTACCATCAAATCAATTATGCACTGCGTGGCAACTTGATAGTTCTCAAAAATGTGTCTGCAACAAAAATAAGTAGTTGGGCACATACAAATAACCATCCACTATTTCAAATGACTTGAACTATGCACTACACTATTATCTGTTATCTTCTATGATTAAACTAATGTCATTTATTAATTTAAAACTTGTTAAAAAAAATATATGTGAAAAATAATGTAATGCATAGTTCAAGTCGTTTGAAATAGTGGACGGGCATAGTTTGTTTGGTAGGGACCGCCCGCCCACCCCTCCTTTGCTGGCATAGTTTTTCCATAGGATGACACTCTTCTTGGAATAGTTTAAACAATATAAAACATCTATATCCAATGAAAAAACTACGCGACCGAAGGTGGGGTTGGGGGGTGGCCCCTACCAACCGAACTATACCCGTCCACTATTTCAAACGACTTGAACTCTGCACTACACTATTATCCGTTATTTTCTATGATTAAACTACGGCTGATGGCCAATTGGAGCATATATATATATATATATATATATATATATATATATATATATATATATATATATATATATATAATATATATATAAGAGGATAAAGACGAATAAAGTAACATTACTGGATATGCCTGTTGTCATTAAAGATATTTGAAAATGCTTGCACATAGTACATATTGCTGTAGAGGTGTTTCGGTTTGGATTTCGCAATAACATATGCTAAAATTGGTATAACATCGCGTGTTTCCACCACAGGAATTCGGTTTTCATTTTGAGAACCTGCTATTTCCTCAGCCATAGCTAGTTTCAATTGTGCGAAGATTAAATCGTAGGCTGTTGATAAACAGTTGGATTTTTCTGTAGGGGCCGTATGTGAGTCGAGACTAGCCAATTCAACAATCTATAAAAATTGCGCATTATTATATGTTAGTGGTATAAAAACAAACGAGGATTACGAAATGAAAGTATGTTGTAAAAACACTTACAGCTGCTGGTAAAGATATTGAGAAGTATTTATTAGCCCCCAGTTGGGCAGCAGAAACATTCGATTTGCAAAGGCTGATGCAGTTTGTGAAAATATGTTGATCTTCTTCACCAAATTGATCATACAGGCGGTTCATAATTAAATCATGTACACCGTGTAAACATTTGCTAAAAAATAAATGTGTTATATTTTTTTATAATTAAATGTTCTTCCGATTTTTCACGTAAAAATATAATCAGGATTGATGGATGGATGGATGGATGTATGTATTTATGTATGTATGTCTGTATGTATGTATGTATGTATTTATGTATGTATGTCTGTATGTATGTATGTATGTATGTCTGTATGTATGTATGTATGTGTCTAACCAAGTCTTACCAAGACTCACCTATCCAAAGACATTTGAAATGAATTTAAATATAGATCGGATTTGTTTTGTGGTTTTAAGTCTTCAAACAATTTCCATAAGAACGCACGAACGCCTTCTTCGAAAGATTCGAAATCCGTCCATTGCGTATCAATGAGATTACGAAGAGTCTTTATTTCGAGCAGCATTTTCTCTGAGATATCAATTTCCATGAATGATCTAAGCACAAATTGTTTAACGTTTATTTTATATATCACGCATTATAATGAAATTAAACTCACTTTGAGAGAGCAGCATTAGACATATTAGCTGCACTGTAGTTTTAGTTAGAATTTTAATCTATACGTTTCCAGATAAAACTGATAAGTCACGAGATAAACAGATGTTGATCACAAAGCACACGCGGGCGATGCTATTTCGGACACAGCTCAATCAGAACAAAACAAAACACCGTTGGCATGGTTACAAAGACAATACAAACAAAACACTTCTATTGATAATGATCTTAAGGTCGTTTTAGACAAGACAATTTCTTGACTCAAAAACTTTTTTTTTGTTACTCCGATAATCAGTTTTTCTCGCTCCTGTGATCCTCAAATAAAATGTGTGGTGTTACTACTTAAGGTCGTTTTAGACAAGACAATTTCTTGACTCAAAAGTATACAGCAAATTATTTGAATTGGATGGTAGATTGAATGGAAAAATATAACGCGTTCTATTTGTCAAGGACAAATTATATGGGAGGAGGATATATGGATTCATTTCTTGAACAACTTTTGAGCTAAGAAATTGTCTCGTCTAAAACGACCTTTAATATAGGTCACATTTTTAACACACAAAAATTAAAGGTCCTTCATTTTCCTGTATTTTAATTGTTTTTCCACACAAAAAATGTGAAGCAAGTCCCCTAAATCTAGAATAATTTTAACTGTGGAGACTCAATTTTAACTCGTGTTAAATAACTACAAATTTCATGTGGAAAAACCATTAAATTTTCGGATATTTAATAGTTTTCCTCATAAAAAAAATGCAAGTTCAGTTGATTTGAATATAGTTGAGTTATATATAAAGTCTAGGCTTCCGCTCCCACATGATCGCTAACAACACATAATACCCAAACGGGTAGATTGTAAAAAAAACTCAAGACTAATAAATAATTTATTAGTCTGAGGCAAAAAACATTGGAGATAATAAATAAATACAGTTTTAAATATATTGTAATTGTCCTATAAAAGAAACCATGATATTTATGTGATCAAAATATTGTAACATATCAAAGTGACAGTACATTATTGACCTAGGTTAATAATAAATCCATTATTGACCTCTAGAGCAGGCTGTCCCTCGTGGGGTTGCTATTTTTACGTTTACTTCGCCATGGTAGCCGAAATAGGTGTAGACAATACAATTTATTTCTCTGCGGTCAGCCTGTATAAACAAAATTGCACAAAAAAAAACAATAGTGGAGGAGCTGCCGCTAGGTTGCCTCTCCAACATGACCTAACAACATATTATTTACTGAATACCTGAAATAGATTGTAAAAATTCAAGACTAATAAATAATTGATTAGTCTGAGGCAAAAAACATTGGAGGTAATAAAAAAATACAGTTATAAATATATTGTAACTGTCCTATAAAAGAAGCCATGACATTTATGCAATCAAAATATTGTAACATATCAAAGTGATAGTACATTATTGACCTAGGTTAATAATAAATCCATTTTTGACCTCTAGAATATGCTGTTTCGCGTGGGGTTGCTTGTTTTACGTCGCCATGGTAACCTAAATAGGTGTATACAAAACAATTTATGTCTACGGTCAGCCTGTATTAAAAAATGCACGAAAATAAATATTAATGGGATAATTTTCTCATACTTCTTTTTATTGTACTAATAATCATCTCCCTATTGTTATTGTCACAATCACATATTTATATAATTCCAGTACGACAGTGTGCTACAGTAATGATTCCGGTGAAAGTAGATTTATTTGTTCTTGTAATCCAAATGGTCCTTGATCTGTGATTTTGTCCCTCCAATACGTTTTATACATTTCCTTTTTTTTTGGCAGTAAGTACATACTACTTCAACACATTCTACCTGCTACAGGCTACACTAGTTATATATATTTTTGTTTAAAGATAATCACAGAGACTTGACTTAAATATAAATGCAAACTATTCAACAATTTAAGTACTAAAAAAAGAGATTCAACAAATATATGAGGAAATTGTCGTTTAAGTACGTTGGAAAATAAAACTATTTCGCCCCCCCTACAAAAAAAAAAACATACAGTCCGATATTAAAAATTGATTTGCATGATAGATAACGTTATTTGGTTACAAATACATTTTAAAATAAAATGAACATTATTATAGGGTCGTATTTAAAACCCCTTCCTGCATACGGTGCCATATTTTTGCGTGGTATAGATGCCCACTGTTAGATATTATCATAATCACGCAGGCATATTATTTATTACAAATATCTATAAGCATTTATATAGACTAAAATCATTGATTAATCATGTTAATAAAATAATACACCCTCAAGGCATCTAATGCCCATGCACTTCAATAAACCCCCAAAACCCTCCTCAGATACAGCCCTGGTAACCAATGTATTACACCATGTACTTTGAATACTAGACTTTTAGTTTTTTCAATTGTTTTAGCATACATTAAAACCATGTATGATTAACATATGAGGAATTGAGGACAAAACTGGACTAAGCCTCAAATTAAAAAAAAAAACGTTTTATATTAGTATTAGTTAACACTAGATTTTTAAAATTTGAGGATTAGTTAATTTTAACTCTCAATGAAAAAAGGAAAAATCTAGTATTCATAGTACTATGATTTATCCTTCTTTCATTGAGAGTTAAGACAGCAGACACATTTTTGAGAACTATCAAGTTGCCACGCAGTGCATAATTGATTTGATGGTAAACGATTGCGACGGACTTCGCAATGCATGGGATTTAACTGTGTTTAGTCAAATAATGTCTGATTTGGATGTGAGTAAGAGGGGCAGTTTGCGGGATAATGAGATTCGAAGGACAGTAGAACTAATATCAACCTCTCATGAAAATATATGAATACATACATACTGAATCCTCTTGTACGTTGAAATCGTTCCTATGGTAGTTGGAAGATATAACATGGAAAGAAATTAAATACAATATATAAGTGTGAATCCACCTCTTAGCAATCTACATATCTGGATTTCGATCTTATTAGATCTCATCAGTGTAGCTCAGCTAGTGGGAGTGAATTCACACAATATCTCGACTGGTTATATACAAAAATGATACAACTAACCCCCTAGGAGGAAAGTTAAACGCCATCTGGCGGCATCACATCAATTAGCAATGCACACCCATATTGAAGAGCAATGTTTTAAGTACTATGATTTTTCCTTCTTTCATTGAGAGTTAAGTACTATGATTTTTCCTTCTTTCATTCAGAGTTAAGTACTATGATTTTTCCTTCTTTCATTCAGAGTTAAAATGAACTAACCCTCAAATTTAAAAAATCTAGTGTTAACTAATACCAATATAAAAAGTTTTTTTTTATTTGAGGGTTAGTCCAGTTTTGTCCTCAATTCCTCATATGAGAGAGAAAACAATCTTTATTAGGCCAGTGGCCTTTCCGCCTCCTCATATGTTAATCATACATTGGTTTCAACAAATTAAAACAAATGTGTGTAGTTCTTATATTGATATTGTATTCATAATGAATTTTCTTTTTTCAATTAATTGAAATGTAGTGTAAATCGGTATTTATAAGGATTTTACTGTAACGTTTACCCACGCTGAAAATCAGCCTTTAATATCGCACAAAATTTTATTTTTACAACGTTGCACGTATATGTCGTTTTATTTCGCATTTTGGAATGTTTATCGATGAGTATTTCGCACAAAAAACCAAACGTTCATGGCGTAAAATCGAATTAAATTAAGGTACTCGTAGTATATAGAGGCAAACTATTAAGCTCATTTCCTTAAGATTAATTTTGCGATACGTCGCCAATAATACACGACTACCGCAACTACTCAGATTGTTGTATATACAGGTATGGTGCAATTACGATGAAATTAAAATTCACGTGAAATAT
Source organism: Lordithon lunulatus (assembly GCA_963942505.1). Lineage (NCBI taxonomy): Eukaryota > Metazoa > Arthropoda > Insecta > Coleoptera > Staphylinidae > Lordithon > Lordithon lunulatus. The sequence goes on from OZ012671.1 coordinate 38,785,011, forward strand.
AGAACATAGATTTAATTATATAAAAATGTATTTGGAGATTTTAAAAACCGTAACTTTTAGAAAATGTCTACCCTTGTTTCACGAGCAAGTGTTTTTTTTATCATCGTAATAGTACCATTAATCTCCAAAGTTTTGATAATGTTAGAGATTTTTGTTAGTGTGTTTATTTATATTGATCATTTAAATCAAAAACATTCTAGTAGAAATGTTCATACGAGGGTTGTAAAAAAAGTAGTTATTAAAATATTATATATATTTTAGTATGTGTATGTGTAGACCTTTATTAGGCATTGCCAACATACAAATTCATACATCTCTCTTGTACAAAATTCCAGCAAAAAAATTAAAAAATATAGAAATAAAATTAATTTATATTGAACTTATAAGTAAAATTACATACAAATTCATACAAATAAAATTTAATATACAAATGAAATTAATTTATATTGAACTTATTAGTAAAATTACTTAAAAATTCATACAAATGAAATTAATTTATATTGAACATACAAGTAAAATTACATTACATTCCTTCAATATAATCACCATATAGTTTATTTTATTAACTTTCAAACGTCGATTCAGTTAGATGATGAAAAATTAAGAAAATTATTTTATTTAGGCTGCCTGTTATAAAAATCCATCTGAATATGAACCCCTATTCAGATAGATTTTTACCACAGACAACCTAGATTTAAATAATTTTCTTAATTTTTCATTATTAATTTTAATTTTGAAACACACCATTCAAACATCACATAGAAATAACCCTAATTAACTGAATCAACTGTTTTAAAAATAATAAACCTTGCTGGTGATTATATTAAAAGAATGTAATGCAACTTGTAAGTTCAATACAAATTTTCATTTTTATATTAAATTTTATTTGTACAAGATGTATGAATTTTTATGTAAGTTTACTTGTAAGTTTAATATAAATGAATTTTATTTGTATATTTAATTTTATTATTTTTGGTGGAATTTTTTTATATATAAAGGTCGTTTTAGACAATTTCTTAGCTCAAAAGTTGTTCAAAAAATTAATTCATATATCCTCCTCCCATACAATTTGTCCTTGACAAATACAACGCGTTATATTTTTCCATTTGATCTACCATCCAATTCAATATTTCAAATAATTTTCTGTATGATACAAGATAATTTAGATTGTCTTGACTAATTTTTGAGTCAAGAAATTGTCTTTTCTAAAACGACCTTAATTTTTGAGTCAAGAAATTGTCTTTTCTAAAACGACCTTAACTTTTGAGTCAAGAAATTGTCTTGTCTAAAACCACCATCACGGGAGATGTATGAATTTTTATGTTGAAAATTTCTAATAATTGTCTTTTTTTATAAATTAATTTCTATGGATGTTGCTACTACATTCTTTACAACCCTCGTATACAAAAAAAACCGTAAAATTTTTAAATGACCAATACGAAAATTATTGAAACCATCGCCAGCATAAACTCTCTATATAACAAATATATATATTTATAATCTTTCCATACTCTAAAAACCCGCTAATTTTAAAAGTTACCGCGGTCTAAACGCGCCGCCGCCACTGCTGTAAATGATTATGTCGCCTAGAGTTAGATTGTTTACACACCTCGAAGAATCTAACGAATTTCGCTACCCTATCAATTTAATTGACTTTTCATTTATTTATATATAACGATATATAATTATTAACCACTAACTGGTGGAAAATATACAAAGTACAAACAATGGACGAAACAAATGACTGCACGGTTAGCCTCGAGAGATTCGAGAAAACGAGTAACAAAATAATACTATAGAAGATTCGTATGTACAAGATTTCACTAAAAAATAAAACTATAATTTCAGTTACAAAAACAAAATTAACACCGCAGAGGGTGAATTCAATCGAGATTTGGTCCGTTTTTTAAAATCCAAAATCGCGAATGGTGAATATAGCCCAAGTTCAGTGCTCGCTTTGATTGTCAACATTTAAATTCTTTCGATACCGTTTTCATTTGCAAGTTACGAAATTATAATACAATTAATTATCAATATTTCGGTGAGGTTAACACCTCTATACCGGAAACTCGTATTTTCTCTTTACTGTTTATTAATAATTATAAATCTATATATTATTTCTACTAAATTCTTGGAAAATAAAGTATATTATTATTATATTAATAATAATAATAATAATATTATTATTATATTAATAATAATAATATTATTAATATAAGAAATCAATAATAATTATTTAAAAACTGGATTGTATAAAAGGTGCTACAAATACTAAAACGCATATTAACAATTAATAGGTCATTACTTCTTTAAAAATTACTTTTAACAAGACAAACTAAGTTAAAGTTAAATACGTTATATTTGTTTAAAACAATGAAACAATACATTGTACTAGTTTCGTTAAAAATCTTAACAAGTGAAATAGTGAACGATTTGTGTGATGTGTCAATGACGTCAAAAGCGGCCGCTTTTAAGCGACCGCTTTTGACGTCATTGACACATCACACAAATCGTTTTAAGTACGTATTTAATTGAATAACTCACAATAATCCACTATAATTCATTGCCTTCTTGGATTACGTTGAGATACTACTCTTTATGGGAAACCATATTCATTTATATACACGTGAAAGTATCTTTGTGACGTCAAAAGTGACTGCTTTTAAGCGACCGCTTCCTAGGAAACCAAGGCTTAAGGTAAGGTCCTCCACCTCCCTTTCGTTTTCATTTTATTCTGTAAGATCAGACCCATGGCAACCAAATAATCAACTATTTCAGCATAGGTATTGAAAAATATTTCCATGATGTTAGTCTGAACCATTTCAGTAAGAATTCTTTTAATTACATAATTAAATAATAATTTGTTTGATCAATTACTTCATGCTACGCAATTTTCAGTTTGACCATATTTATACAATCCGGTTTGTGTAGCTCGGGTCGCGGGAACGCTGGTTCCCGTACGTACAATAAAATGTACGCCCCTAGCTATACAAATATAAACAATTCTGTATATAACGGTAATAAAAATGTGTTTTTTAAGTAAAATGAGATTTAAGATCAATTATTTATATGGCACTAGTATCTAAACGGTAACTCTGTTTAATAGCTGTATGGCATTATGCATTTTTCGCCATCACTTATTGCACAAAAAAAAGTGCGTTTTAAATAAGCTGCTTTCGTTTAATGATCCGAAACTATTCCGAGCCATTCCGCACGATTTTAACTCGCCTCTAAACTTCTAATATAGAACATAATAATCTACAGATTGTTTCAAATTTAAAAAACTCTATGTTACTTGTTTTAGTATAAAAATCCGTTGTCAAATTTAAAAATGATAAATAATATCATACGGATACGATTTTCGTAACTTGCAAACAGATTTCTTATTTCTATTTTGGAAGCATATTACTTTACCAATATTCGGAAATGGACTATATCAAGTCGCGTTGATTAAAAAAAAACCAATATAAAACAGTATTCAGTCGAGTAATTTGTCTTAATTATGAGCAGCTCTCTTGCCGCTCATATAACCAATCCACCTTTCGGCGGTTTGTTGAAAAATCTGCTTACTGTCAAGCGTGCTCAACAGCAGCAGCTGATTGATATGTGTCACGTGATAATCCCATCTAGCCAAATTGGGCGCGGTGCCCAAAGTAAAGTGCCTGAGATCGTAAGCAGTCGTGCTGCCCATATCATAAAGCAACAACATATTCTTCAACGAAGTCATGCCCTCGTTGAACAACAGCTCCGCCTCCTGCGCTTGTTTAGCGGGGGCAATTGTGAGCAAATCATACAGCCCTAACAAGGAATATATAAAACCATTCAGTACAAAACTAGCTGGTTTCGTGGGGTACTCCTCGTACCAGTGGAATTTGTTTAAGAAAGTCGCGAGAACGCCCCCTTGCCAACTGGGCACGCCGAATGGCCGTAACGCCCCCGTTGCAGCCTCCAAAAACCTACCATCACCCCCCGAGTGGTGATAAGCGCGTGCCAGCACACTTATCGCCTGCCCCTGCCCCATGGCCGAATACCAACCGGGTTCCAAATCCTGGAACCCGGCCGCCAACTTACGCTTAACCGGAATTGGCCAGCCACCCGTCCTAACATCCTGATTCCGCACGAACCACTCAGCCGCATCATAGAATTGCAAAATATGCTCCGAAGTTGATAAAGTGAGATTGTCAATGGCACCACGTCCACGCAACACAATGCTGACAATTTTCAACTTGGAGCGCGGCAGCCGGTGCTTCGATTTATCTTTGTCGAGGTAGTTGAGACCCTTCTGCAGGTCGATTATTAAGTCACGGGTTATCCTGCACCAGGAGTCCGAAGTACCGATACCATGATAAATATTGTGATCCTACAATATTAAGCAAACAGAAACAAATATAATATTAGATTATTTAATAATTATGTCTAAAATGTGACCACTAATAATTATGTCTAAAATGTGACCACTAATATTTTTTAAACCTTAAAGTAAAGTAAACTTTTTTTACATCTACATTTAAGAAATCAAAAGTTTTTGGTGATACTTTCTACTGTTATTACAGTTATTTCTGCCGTATCCAGTATCATGCAATGAAATTAGATGCACAGAAATTTTCTGGCGTGCTACTAAGTAATGACACGCGTGCTAAGAAGTGCTATTAGTTGCCCACCGGTGGGTTAAATAACTTTCTTTTCAATTCAAACGAGAAAACAAGACGAAACTCAGTTTATTGTATTTCTTCAATATCGTCAAAATTAACAATCGACAGCAGAAATGTCTTTTCAGTTTATTGATCAGCACATAAATGTACAACTTGCGTTAGGCCCGTTCTACAATTGGCATTTAACTCGAGAATAAGGCTATTCGTGGAATAAGTGTGAGATATTGATGCCAATATCTCAAACTTATTCCACGAATAGCCTTATTCTCCAGTTAAATGTAAATTTTAGAACTGGCCCTTAATTTAACCGAGTCCCTAAAGTGTGGACTACATTCGATAAAAACTTTATTTATGAATTTTGCAAAAATTACTCGGACTCATCGAGTTTTAATTTTAAAGTGCCGATTTTTAAAAAAAGTGTCATTTCTTTCGACTATTTTTGAATAATTAATGGCGTCATTGATAATTGTTTTCATATGATAACGATAATGACTGGCCCTTAATTTAACCGAGTCCCTAAGTATGGAATAAATTCGATAAAAACTTTATGTATGAATTTTGCAAAAATTACTCAGACACATCCAGTATCAATTTTAAACTGGCGATTTTTAAAAAAAGTGTCATTTCTTTCGACAATTTTTGAATAATTAATGGCGTCATTGACAATTGTTTTCATATGATAACCCCATTTTTTTATTACGGATTCTGAAAGGGATTATTTTTCTGCGATCAGAAGTTATGATATAGCAAAATTTTCGAGAAAAAACATTCCAAATGTCAGACTAAAGCTGTGGTTTCCTAGGAGAACGGTCGCTCTAAAGCGGCCGCTTTTGACGTCATTCTCAAATCACAAAGGTCGTTTTAAGTATATGTAATAGAAGAACTCACAATTTTTCATGTAATTCATTGCGTTTTTGCAGTACGTTGAGGTATTACACTTTATAGGAAACTATATTCGTTTATATACACGTAGAATTATTTTTGTGACGTAAAAATGACGTCAAAAGCGGCCGTTTTTAAGCGGCCGCTCTCCTAGGAAACCAGGGCTTAATCCCATAAATCTATCAATAGCTATTGAACCTATAAGTATTCGTTGTTATATCAACAATAAATACATTATCTACAGAATATAGTTACTTTAGTGTCTCTCTATTGGTAACACTGAATAATTAAACGAAAGTCATCAAAGCTCCGCGCTATTCAAGGTTGGCATATTCTGTCACAATGACGTTTTCAATTTATCCATTCAATAGCTTATGGGACCTATAAACTTTATGGGTTGTTGGTGAATACGGGCATAATCCCCGTATTTACCAACATCCCATAACTTTATAGGTCCCATCAGCTATTGAATGGATAAATTGAAAACGTCATTGTGACAAAACAAATGTCAAACACCTTGAAGAGAGCTTGTAATTGGAGTTTTAATGACACCTTTTGTTTAATTTTTCAATTCAATAGCTATTGATACATTCATGGAACGTTGGTGAATGCGGGGGTTAAGGAAACACAACGCTAAATAATATTTAACTAAAAACACTAAAAAGCCAAAATAATTGCTTAAATTATGCATCAATAATAATCTATCATTGTTGTAGATTTACCCATATAGAAATGAAAATATTGTAATTAAAAGCTCACCTGTGCAGTAATTAAGATATCCGAAGCAATATAATGCAGATTATAAAACTCCTTCTTCTCCCTGTTTTGCAAAATCACAGTCAAACTGCTATTGGGATGCAGCACGATGTTAAGCGTCATAACAAAATCTAGCACATGATCCATTTTAAGCTTAACGCCGCTATTGTACGCATCCAGCGTACTAAAATTAAGCACTTTCGAGCCAGCTCCAACATCAAAACCCCTATAAATATTACTCCCACTGGGCACAATCCATCTAGCACTCTCCCTATCAGCATCCTCAATAATCTTCCGGCGCGGTTCCGGTTCAGTCAGATTCTTACTATAATGCGCTAGTCCGAACTGCGCGATTTGCGTAGGATAGTGATACCCTTGGCTCTCCCACTGCGTGCTAATCGGCACCCCATCTACAGCGCTAACGCATTTAACCCGATCCCGCGCCTCCACATTAAAATTCTCAAAGTGCATAAACACACCGCGTGGATCATATCGGCCTTTCGGATGATATATTTTACCTATGCTATGGGCCCATTCAAACCTCTCCAATCCGTCATACGTGGCCAATTTACCATAAATTTCAAAATACTTGTGAATAAACGAAAACGGGATGTACACCTCGTCTCCTTCCTTACGGCAACCGATTGAGTAATCCCCGTTGATAACACAGTCAATTTCTTCTGCACCCTGCACCTCACTACCCTTATCAGTATTGTCAGGATAGGGTCGGAGGTGTTGCGACCACTCTTTGGATGCGTCGCCACATCGTGTCCATAAGGAGAGGGTTGTAAAAAGGGCTGCTATGCATAGGCAGAGCAGCACTACTTTTATGTTGAGGCGCATCATGACGAATAGTAGTGGAGGGCCCTAATATAATAAGAAAAACATAGTAATTAATTTCACTTTTAATCGAATATATTTATATATATATATAATTTGTTGTATAGTTTACAATAGTATATGTTATTATTATTGAACATATGCTTAAAGATGTAATAAGAATGAGAGTATCAAAGATAGATTTTGAGAGGAGCTTACAAAAGAAGTAAAAGAGGCAAAAGGAGTAAACATAAACATTCTGATTTACACTTCAATCCTTCAGACTGATTCACATTTTTTAAATTATACAACTTTCCTTCTAGAGCAGTGATTCATAACCTTTTTGAAGTCAGGGAGCTGATTATATGAAAAATTCACAGAGCACCAAAATCAAAGAGTCAAAATACATAACTTTTATTAAAAATTAAACTGCTACTACATAGCAAGGGGCAGTGCCTAGTGACCAAATGATGGCTCCTGCAAGATGAGTACATGACTTCACTTTACAAAGGTCCTGCCATTTATCCATTATTTGTTACTCAAATCACATGTCACCCAACAGTCGCCAACATTAAAATTTCAGCTTTTATAATTTCCACTACTCTAGAGAGAGTGGCAGGTAGGACCACATCAATTAACAATGCCCACCCATATGGTAATAACCATAAACATGCTCATGCCATTAGAATCACTGAGTGCCCTCTATTGGAATAATATTTCAAAAGAGTGTTTGAGATATCAGTACAAGGCCAATCTTATAAAATATACAAGTGTAAATCCACCTCTTAGCAATCTACATATCTAGATTTTGATCTTGTTAGATATTGACAGTGTAACTCAGCTAGTGAAGAGGAATTCACACAATATCTCAAGTGGTTATATATAAAATTGTATAACTAGAGAGAAAGTAGTACAATTTTGTATATAACAGTACAACCACTCGAGATATTGTGTGAATTCATCCTCACTAGCTGAGATACAAGACAAGATCACAATCTAGATATGTAGATTGCTAAGAGGTGGATTCACACTTATATATTTTAAAACATTTTTAAACTTGTACATGTCTACAACCACGCGACCTCCGTATAAGGGAGACTGCAGTAAAAACAGCATTAAGGCTATCTTCACTCAACCTGTGGCATGATAAAGGATTGGACATACTGAGGATTGGCATACTGAGTGAAGCTATCAAACTAGACCCCCTCATAGAAGGTAAGTGTGACAGAATTCTACCCAAATACAGTTTTGTCAAACATTTTACGAAATAGCAGATGAGCTTGGCAGAAAGGGATCCTCACATCCTCTAACAACCCAAGAGAAATACTTTCTGCAGGAAAAAAATAATAGACCATAGGACACATGCTCTTCACAAGGTAAGATGACAAGAAACGCTGGGCTGCAAGCAATCAAAGGTGGCAAATGGTAAAATTGCAGCCACAGCCCGCCTTAACTTATCTAGAACTAATATGAAATTACTGACCAACAACTGGCCACTGCTGGCTAAACAAACACCTACACATGATGGGTCTGGTAGACAGCCTGTTATGTAGAGGGTGCAATGAATAACTAGAAACAGCAGAGCATGTAATGTGCCACTGCCTAGCTCTAGTAAACACTAGGCATTTAATACTAGGGGAGTGCTGGCCTAATATGACCAGCATTGGCAACTCCTCACCCACCAGAGTTTTGCAGCTCACACACAAAATTTACTGGTGGAACAAGTGAGCAGCCTTAAAGAGAGGTTTCACAATGGGCCCATTTTGAGGACTAAGTGACTGTAGGTATGCTACCCTCCAGCCAACCATCCAGAACTATCCAGAAACTTGTACAAGTTTTCCTCAATCCTTGTGTGAAACCCTGGGTTTACTACACATCAATAAGTAATCATAAACAAGAAAGAAGGGTGAAAGTTAGATGTTACTTAATAATGAGTTAAGACAATTTTAGAGATATCTTTGTAAGGTTCCAAAGGTCACCCGCTATATTGACATTAAATATTCCAACAATGATGACTCACCCTATATTGATAGCAAAATTGATTTGGCATTGGCTTCTGATAATTAAATGTTCCATAATAATAATTAGTAGATCCCCCACTGATATATCAATGTAATGTATGTATTAACAGCTGTACCATAAGCACAGCTGTGATATTGATTAGAATTACACAAAGACAACTCAAACACACCAAATTACAAACAAACCCAGTTTGAGTTTCAAAACACTTGCAAGAAACAAAATACAGCAACCATTGCAATAAAACAAAAGCCTACCTACAAGAGTACTAGTAAATATTATTTACAACCTGCTGTTTCTATTGACAACCATTTTAATTTTCATACTGAAAAATCATATGATACAGACATAAAACGTATAGGTGGGTTTAATTTTACATACCTTTGCGTTGTGGTAAGTCGTCTTCGGGTTTACCGCACCGGCAGATCCGCCCGGGTTCACCATTTATTCACATGTCCGGGTGACGCGGCGGGGACTGCAATTCGGCCGGGCGTGCTGGTACTTGAGGAACACTCACTCACACACTGCGTGGTGGGCGGTTGTTTGTTTGTCGCACATAAACCGCGCAATTATCACATAATTAAACGCTGCGACGCCGTCAAGTGGACGAGCCCGCACGTCAACAATGCACAGATGATCGACTTTGACAACGACAAGTGTGCTGCTGCGGTGGGTGCACGTAACAATTAGGAGTTGCGTGGAGTCACCGCTAGATGGCGCCAGGCACATGATTTTAATATTAATTATTTGAAAATTTATACATCTTGTTAGACATTTATATTAATTATATTATTATGTATTATTTATTTATATTATTATATATTATTTATTTATATTATTATGTATTATTTATTTATAAAATATTGTACAGGATAGTATCATCCAAAAGTAAAATAAGAGAAAAACAGTTCTTGGATAATATAATAAAGGGTATTGTTTATAAAATATTGTACAGCATAGTATCATCCTAAGGTAAAATAAGAGAAAACAGTTCTTGGATAATATAATAAAGGGACTGTATACAAGGACTGTATATAAGACGATGTCGCATGTATCGCAGATCAATCAGGTAACGGAAAACATTTGTCGTCATCGAACTGTGATCTGGCAGGAATATTTGGCGGTAAATTTGATTCATATCATTGCGATCGGACCAGATCGGGCTAGTATATTAGGCAGCACGATAAGATCGGGTGAGAATTAGCGGCAAATTCATATATACCGAGACTGATGCCCGTATTCACAAACATCCCATAAACTTTATAAGTCACCTTACACTATCAATATTACTGTCAATATTTTAGAATAATGACAGTATTGCTGTACGATAATATGTTTAAATTGTTCATTATTCTAAAATGTTGCCTGTATTACTCATCATGTAAGGTATAGTAATGATGTAATGAAGAGAATACTGATCTTTATTTGGATAATTGATTACTTGATAAATATAAAAGGAGGATTGAAGCAAATATTGACAGTACTAGGATTGACAGTAATATTGACCGTGTAAGGTGCCTTTATATGTATAAGCTATTGAATGGATACATTGAAAACGTCATTGTGACAGAAATTGCCAAAACAAATGTCAAACACCATGAATAGTGCTTGTGATTGGAGCTTTGATGACACCTTTTGTTTAATTATTCAGTGTTTCCAATAGAAAGGATCGAAAGTAACTACATTCTCTAGATAATGTACAAAAGGACCTTTATTTGGCATACTCCTAAAAAAAATGAACATCAACATCAAGAACAACAAGAAAAATACATAAAAAAATAAAATAAAAATCTAGGTAATGTATTTATTGCTACTATAACAACAGGTAACCCACGTTCACCAACGTTTCATAAATGTATAAATAGCAATTGAGCTCATAAATATTCGTTGTTATACCAAGAATAAATACATTATCTAGATACTTTAGATTCTCTTGGCGATTCAAATGATAACGGTTATCTTTGAGTTCGTAGGTAAACAGCTTATATTTGTTGCTGTTTAATCAACTGATTGCATTTAAATTACACGATTTCAGTCACTACCACAAAAATGTGTGATTGTTAATGTACTTTTACTTGAGCACCAAGCGGATCTGTCGTCTTTTTGTATGCCAAAAGCTGCAAATGCTTTCAAAATTGTATATGAGGAGTCAGTAAAAAAGTTGCAAGAATTTTGTTTAATGCATCAATTAAAACTGTCGATTTCGGTTACAAATACGGCAAATAGCGAAAGTTAACTTCCAATTCTAGCTAAGTTTGACCTTGAAAAATTAAAAAAAAATGCCTACACTGCTATTTTTTGAAATATGTATAATCACACAGAAATGCGGGGGTAATTTTGTTTGAGCCAAATATATTTTGGGGTAATACCTAAACATATTCACCTAAATCTATAGTACTTTATGGTGCATGCACCGGGCATAATTTTGTTTTCTCATACATTTTTCTTATGTTTATATAGTTTTCGCGCCAATTTAAAATTGTTATACGTTTGTATATAGAGTGTGTTTATAAAAGTGCGTGCGCTGCAAACCCGCCAACGCCGTCGCATTAAGACGGGCAACAAAACCGACGGCGGCGGCGGCGGACGGCGAATGCGCGTCGGCGGAGCGCGCCACCGCCTTCCACACCACAATCGATCCGGTCAGAGTAGAGGGCGCTAAGGCCGCTGGCAGGGTTCGCAAGTCCGTTCGCAAATATTGGCCCGTGGTATGGAGAAACGGCGGCGGTTTTGCCAGCGGGGATGTGGTGTAGTGGTCTAGTGCGTTCACACGTTTCGTAGGGACGGCAGAAGCGCGATCGGCGGCGGACCCTCGGCCGCGTCGAAGAAATGCCGTAATGGCAAGAGAGGTACACACACACATACAATCTTGCATAACGCGTTAGAAACTACCCCTAGTTACCCTTTCACCCGGTAGAATTGTTTGTTATTGATGTGGCTGTTTTTGGGATGATTCGTTGAAGGGATCTGGGTTTGTTTTAATTGATGAAATTTCGGGCGCGAATCGATGACAGGGGGCGGTTTTTGGACACTGTACAAGCCATTCCATAGCACGTTAGTAGTAGATTATTAATAGCATACACTCTCTTAACTAGTAACGGTACTTAAGAGTGGTTTGAAAACTTATTTTGAAAGATCGGTGTATATATTTTATTCAGTTAATAACCTACAAGAACCCAGCTCAGTGGTCTAGTGGTTAGAGGCGCCGTCCGTCTCGTACTTAGCATTGGGAGTTCAAACCCCAGATTTTTCACAAGGTATCTGTGAAATTAAAATAAATACCAAGCGATTAAACTCTAAGCTCTAAGCTTATTCTTTTACTGATGGAAATGCCTCATGTCTGATAGCCCTATAAAGATAAAGGTTTTCTTTTAACCTACGAGATATATTATATATATTATCTATTTGCCTTTTACCTTTCGGTGTAGGCTAATACATTTACATTGCTTTACATTATATTTTACAATTATTGTTGTTGTTTATGCGTTTGTAAATTCTTTCCATTCTTTTCTGTTCTTCGCCAGTTCTCTTGCTTGTTTAACTGTCTTTCCTTTCTTGATTATTATTTCCTCTATTCTGTGTCCCACTCTTTTCTTGGCCTACCTCTTCTTCTTTTATTTCCAGTTCTTGCTTTCCATACCTGTTTAGTTGTTTCTTTTCTATAGCTTCAATTTCCAATTATCTGATGTCATAATTTCTTATTCTGTCTCTTCTCATTACTTGTTTTACTCCTCTGAGATAGGAATAGTAATAATAATTAGTATTAGCATCAAATGGTAGTTAACGATACTTGTTTAGCCATCAAATAAAATCAATTGAAATTTATGGCGAATGCGCCGGGCACATTTAGTTGTTATATTTAATTATATTGTATAAAATAATTGATAGGCTAGTTTGAATCACACGATAATTAGTTATTAATTTAAATTATTTTTCGCCTAGCAACAGCAACACAACTCATCTAAAATTTTCTTTGAGGTTAACAGGCGAGAGAAAACTGATTATAAAATGCTTATTGAAGCGCTTGTGATTGGAGCTTTGATGGCACCTTTTGTTTAATTAATCAGTGTTTCCAATAGAGAGAATCTAAAGTAACTAAATTCTCTAGATAATGTATTTATTGTTACGATAACAACGAATACTTATGGGCTCAATAGCTATTGATAGCATAAATCTATCAATAGCCATTGAACCCATAAGTATTCGTTGTTGTAGCAACAATAAATACATTATCTAGGGAACGTTGGTGAATACAGGAGTTATGCTCGTATGTACCAACATCCCATAAACTTTATAGGTACCATAAGCTATTCAGTCGATAAATCTAAATTGTCATTGTGACAGAATATGCCAAAACGTATGTCAAAAGCCTTGTATAGCTCTTGTGATTGGAACTTTGATGGCACCTTTTGTTTAACTTTTCAGTGTTTCCAATGGAGAAAATCTAAGTACAATTTTACAATTTATATATAATATAATACAATGGCACCTTTTGTTTAATTATTCAGTGTTTCCAATAAAAAGAATCTAAAGTAACTACATTCCCTAGATAATGTATTTACTGTTGCTATAACAATGAATACTTATGGGTTCAATAGCTATTGATAGATTTATGGAATGTCGGTGAATACGGGGATATGGGACCTATAAAGGCACCTTCCACGATCAATATTACTGTCAATATTTTAAAGTAATGACAGTATTACTATACTATAATATGTTTAAAATGTTCATTATTCTAAAATATTGCCAATATTACTCATCATGTAATGTATCTTAATGATAGAATGAAGAAAATACTGATCTTTACCCGGATAATTGATTACTTGATATATATATATATATATATATATATATATATATATATATCCTTATATATTTATATAAGGAGGACTGAAGCAAATACTGACAGTACTAGGATTGGCAGTATTATTGACCGTGTAAGGTGCCTTATAAAGTTATGGGATGTTGGTGAATACGGGCATTAGTATATTAACAATATGCTACATGTTTACTGAATGTTAGGAGCATAGTAAACTATATTATATTTATTTTGAACACAGAACAAAGACTTTGTCCAGTCCGTTGTTTTGTAGTTCTATTTCATGTGCAACCTCTCTTCTAGTACTTCAAGATCTGATTCGTTTACTGCTTCAACAGTGGTTAGCTTTTCATTATAGTAAAGCGTTTGTAAGTGTGCTTGAATCTTTTAAGTTATTTTCTACTCCTGATATGATTTCATTATTATTATTTCATATGCCTGCTGTTTGATATTGCCTACTTCTGTTCGACAGCTCTTTCTTGTGAAGGTTGAAGGCGGATCTAGGAAATTTCTAAGGGGTGGCAAGTCATCTCCATGCCGCCCCTGTAGCTGTTTTCACATGCAGTTATAAACAAGAATCAATTGTTCAATCCCATTTTGCCGCCCTCCAGACGTACCGCACAGGGCAGTTGTCCCCCTTTCTAACAAGATATGAGCCTGCGAGAATGAAAGAATGAAAGTGGTGTAAGTCAATTGTTTTGAAAAGGAGAAGTTTTTGGGTTTGGTATTTATGTAAACCGACGTGCGCAGTTACAGACTTGTAATCACCATTCATAAATTAAAATGTAACTGCGCACGTCGATTTACATTAATACCAAACGCAAAATCTTCTCCTTTTCAAAATAACTCAAATATAACTTACACCACTTTCATACTCACAGGCTCATATATAGATTACTAGTAGGTGAATTCACACATGATTTATGATATCTAACAAAAGAACAGAATAATTTAATATATATTTTGCATGATTATCATATAATAACATACAAACGTATGTCATTATATGATAATCATGCCAAATATATATTAAACTATTCTGTTATTTTGTTAGATATCATAAATCTTGATATCTTGATGTCATCTTTGATAATTTCACTCTTCCAGGGTGCTAATTCTGTCGCATACCTTGATATTCTGCAAATTATTTTATGATACTCCTAATTATTTACACAAAACAAAAACCGCCTTAAATAAATGTACTTGAATAATGCCCGTATTCACCAAAATCCCATAAACTTTATAGGTCCCATAAGCTATTGAATGGATACATTTTAAACGTCATTGTGATATAATATGCCAAAACAAATGTCAAACACCTTGAATAGCACCTGCGATTGGAGCTTTGATGACTATTTGTTTAATTATTCAGGGTTTCCAATAGAGATAATCTAAAGTAACTACATTCCCTAGATAATGTGTTTATTGTGGCCTATAACAACGAATGCATATGAATTAAATAGCTAGCAACAATAAATACATTATTTAGGGAATGTAGTTATTTCCGATTATTTCTATTGGAAACACTGAATAAAACAAAAGGTGCCATCACAAAGTGTTTGACATTTGTTTCGACAATTTTTGTCAAAATAACGTGTTTGTAATAGAGATAATCTAAAGTAACTACATTCCCCATATAAAGTGTTGATTGTTGCTATAACAACGAATACTTATGGGTTCAATAGCTGTTGATAGATTTATGGAACGTCGGGGGTAAGTCACTATAATTCACTGTAATTTATTGAATCTCGCAAATATTATATACCGTTAATAATTTAATTATTGTAAATACAGATATTTTTGATTCCTATTCAACAGATATTAAAAAAAAATATTAACCATTTTAAACAGCTGCTACTAACCATTAGTAAAATGATATACAGAGTATATCTATTGTTTTAACAGTGCTATGTTTTATTTTGGGGTACTTTTTGTACAGTTTCCTGTTATTTGTAAATAAAATAAATAAATAAATAATTTCCTCCAAAGCAGATTTTAACGTAATCTCAATGTCACAAAATAGTAATTTTTGTACAAATATCTTAAGGCAAGTCATTTCCCGCATTGATTTGGGTGCGGAAAATACTACTTCCCGCACTAGTGCGGGAAGTAGCCAGTGTTGCCAACTTAAAATTCGGTACCAATGTAAATGTGTATTTATAAATATGAGAATGCATGCAAGGACCGCGTATACCTTTTGTACTTCAAATAGCATTAAAAATTAACGATATGGTACTGAATAAATACAATTTTGAAGAAAATATTGACTTTAAATTATATATAATTGGTAGTGTGACATAACCAATTTGTCACAACGCACTAGTGCGGGAAGTAGTATTTCCCGCACCCAAATCAATGCGGGAAATGACTTGTCTTAGGACATGAGTACAAAAAACATATTTATGTACCCCAAATACCCAAAGAGGATTTTTGGAAATTCGTATACACTTATGTATACGTATATATGACTTTAAAAATTAGCACGTTTGCGGTACTGTTGCCATGAATTACTGTGACGAAGAATGATAAATTATAATAAATGCTAATTGTCTACGAAGTATTTCGAGATTTTCAATCATATATATATACTATGGTGGCGGCGCCGGGCTATTCGTAATATAAGAGGTGAACGCGCCGCTCTCCCGAAAAAGTTTGAACACCACTGGCATACACAAACCCACCTACATCGGATACTATATTTTTTTAGGGTGTGTAATTAGTAAGGTGCGAAGGGTGTCTTCTCCCCCTTCTTAATTATAATCCGCGCGCGGATAGGGGGAGGGCTGTTTGGGGTGGCAGAGAAGAGGGTCGTTGGTCGGCGGCTTGCGTTCGAAATTAAACGTGTGAAATATTTGACACGCTAAAATAGTATGCGCGCCGCTCCCCACCCTCCAGTTATTGGGTCAGGTCAGTTGTCACTGGCGAGGTTCGGCGCTCCCCACCATTCGCGTAGCGGAGCACTCCCCGTGCGACCGCGCTAGGGCGATGATCGGGGGGTAGTTCGGATCGCAGTGTGTGTCGGAGGGTGTGATCGGCCGTCGCGATGAAATTCGAGATAAATAACAAGGGTAATAATAAACTGTTGCAGGAGTCGCGCGGAAAGAGACCCTTCAAGCTATGGGACGGGCGGCGTAGCGTGCGCAAGGGGTTGGTGGTGGGGAGTCTCGACGAGCTGGTGCAGCGGGGCCGGGACAAGCTCGGCGTGTCGGTGAACGAACCCGTGCGGCTGGTGTTGGAGAGCGACGGGACGCAGGTGGAGGACTCGGAGTACTTCCGCACGCTACCGGCGAACACGATCCTGCTGCTGCTGCGTCCTGGGGAGCGTTGGCTACCAGCGGGGGTGGATGTGATAAGGGCAGGTAACTATTGTTTTTGCGGGCGCGCCCCTTGCGGTTTTAATTGTGGGGTTGTTGTTAGTAGCAATCTCGGCGATTCCGAAAATCGTATGCGAGACGATACACGCGTTGGAGCTGCACGATGAGACGCCTTCTTGGAAGATTATGGACAACAAGGGTCGTGTCACTGTCGTGTTGCACTGGGACCAGCGATCGGGTCCGTCGCGGGCCTCCTCCTCGGAAACACCTTCACCAGCGCCAGGCAAGTTTTCACCCAGCAAGCGACCCTCCCTCGTAATCCAGACATCCCTTCCAGGAGGCAAGAAGGAGACGGTCATCAACGATATCTATCCGCCACCGCAGCCCCGCTACTCGAGTCCCCAAATCACTGTGATAAATCACGACGACGTGAAACAACCGCCGCGCTTACTGAAGCAAGGGAGCTCGCTGGAGAGTGCCACCATTCATATTCACACGCCGGAATGCGCCCACCACGCGCACATGCCAAGAGCCGGAAGTCCGCAGAGTAACGGAGCCATCGAGTGCGACTTCCACTGCTGCGCGCTACACGAGGAGGGCCGCAAGATCGCCGTACACAAGAGCGTCGCCACCTCGCCGATACAAGACGCGCAGCAGCAGACCTCGCCGCAGCCCCCGTCGCGACACGTGCGATTTCTAGACATCGAGGGCGGAGGAGGCGGCGGCCGCCACCAAGTCGACCATGAGAGCTCCGAAAGCGAAACCGAAAACACTGTTATGGAAGACGAGGCGGTGACATCCGAAAAATTCCTACTGCTCATCGACCAACTCAGTGTCGACCAGAAGAAGCACCTCAGCATCAAGGATATCGGAATTATCCTCGAACGTCTCAGCTCGAAAATCCTCGACGTGGAGCGACTCGACCGCGAGAGCGAAAGCGACGACTGCTACAACTGGACCATCAAGGCGACCATCCGCGGCGACGTCCTCCGCGAACTGGGCGTCATCTACAACGGCAACTACTACGCCATCAGCGAGCACCCCGGCTACAAAGAAGAAAACGAAGGCGGCGTGGAGGAGGTTGAAGAAGAGGAGGAGGAAGAGGACCGGCTGTGAAAGCTAAACGACTGCCAAATTTCGTGTCAAATAGCACAAAGCATGCAGAAACGAGAAAAACAATTGTAAGGTGCGCGCCATTCACATATCGTGAGTACGCTATAGAGTGTGATGGTCGGCGCTGACAATCGATGCTGCGATCGATCAACCTGATTAACGGGCCGATTCGACAGCACTGTTTTCACAATAGGCATCCTGTTAATCTACTGTAAATTATTTATATAATAATAAATTTAATAAAACCGCTTGATCGTTGTTTGAGTTGCGGATGCAATACGACACGACAATTCTAAAACTGACTGAAAAAAATCACAAAAAAAATTAATAATAATAACTAAATAATTAAAAAAAACAACCACAAACACGAAACATTTATATATAAATAAAAATTAAAAAGAAACACACGAAGCGGTTAAAATTTTTGTGTGGGTGAGAGCGGCGACGAAAAAAAAATATTAAGAGAGCGCGCGTAAGTTTTTAGGATTATTATAATAATTGCTTTGTACTTTTTATATATATTAATTAATTACGAAGGTTGTACGAGTATGTAGCGATCTAAAGTTAATTATTTTTAAGATGATAAATGATAATAGCCCAAAAAAATGAATAAAACAAAAGTATAGATATTTATAAAAACAAAATAAACAAGTTGTTTAGAAATATTGAAAATATTTATAAATGGATTAAATGATTGTACATTGCTCAATTGTCCTTTCTTTTTTTGTATGATATTCAATTTATAATTATATTTAATTATTTGTTATGATAGGCAAAACTAAAAAAAAAAAAACTTTTTCAAGAGAATTGGAAAGAACATGTAGGTCTATATTAGATAACGGTGAGGGAAAAAGAATTATTGCGACTTGTATAATGAATGCAGAAGCCCGGAGCGTTTACAAGACACATATACATACACACACACAAAACTACACTCACACAACTAATACGCATACAACTACAATAAAAAAAACTTTTTGAAAATTTGGTATGGACGAACGGGCGTGCAATTGTTTGTGTTTGGCAGAGTGCGCTCCATCCCCACATGTAAACGTTCTAAATCTAATTACACTGCCACCATGTAAAAAAAAATTGGAATAAAAAAATAATATACAATATAAAAATTACTGTGCGACTTTTTATTCAGCTGAAGCTGAGCATGTGTGTTGTATGTGTGTGTGGTGCATACACCAGCAACCCATCCTTTTAAAGGCGGCGGCTGCCGCCCGCGTGTCCGACTGACCCAGTTGCCGCCCGCCAGGGGCGAAGACTCCGCTGCAAAACGACCGCGAGGAGTGAGAGGGCGGGCGAGTGGCAGCACCGTGGAGGGGGGCGGGCGGCTCACCTACGCGCGCGCCGACGCGCCCGCATTGGAATCTTACCAAATAAACCCTCGACCAAAAAATAAATCAGGTAATTTATATTATTTATTTGTACATTGTTTAAACAGGTTTTGAGAACAAAAAAATTTAGTAACTAATTATTACCTACAGAACAACACATCTTAGAAAACAAATATTAAGTTGGTTATGATATTTTATAGTCTGATGCCCACATTTAGCAACATCTCATAAACTGTATAGATCCCATAAGCTATTGAATGGACAAATTGAAAACGTCATTTTGACAGAAATTGCCAAAACAAATGTCAAACACGTTGAATAGCGAATGTGATTGGAGCTTTGATGGCACCTTTTGTTTAATTATTCAGTGTTTCCAATAGAGCGAATCTAAAATAACTACATTCCCTAGATAATGTATTTATTGGTATTTATTTATTTGCGACACTTTTTGTTTTATTCAGTGTTTCCAATAGAAATAATCTAAAGTAACTACATTTCCTAAATAATTTATTGTTGCTAGCTATTGAACCCATAAATATTCGTTGTTATAGCAACAATAAACACATTATTTAAGGAATGTAGTTACTTTAGATTCTCTCTATTGGAAACACTGAATAAATAAACAAAAGGTGTCATAAAAGCTCCAATTACAAGCCTCACCCCCGTATTCACCGACGTTCTAAAAATCTATCAATAGCTATTGAACCCATAAGTATTCGTTGTTATAGCAACAATAAATACATTACCTAGGGAATGTAGTGACTTTAGATTCTCTCAATTGGAAACCCTGAATAATTAAACAAAAGGTGTCATCAAAGCTCTAAGCGCAAGCGTTATTCAAGGTGTTTGACATTTGTTTTGGCATATGCTGTCACAATGACGTTGTCAATTTATGCCTTCAATAGCTTATGGGACCTATAAAATTTATAGAATTTTGGTGAATACGGGCATTATTCAAGGTGTGACATTTGTTTTGGAAATTTCTGTCACAATGACGTTTTCAATTTGTACATTCAATAGCTCACTTGCATACTGGGGTCCGTAGGGGCGTAACTCCCCAAGCAGTAGTCGAGACTACCACCCCCTGCGGTACTACCATAGGCCTTTTGGGACTATGCCTCCTCTAAATTCCTCCAAAATTATCTATAGGATAACAATGTTAGGACTATCACGATATAACTTTGACCGAAGAAGAGTGCACCTATAGCACGAAAAAAGAACGAGGTCGACCCAGAAAAACCGTGTCATCAAACAAAAACAAAATAACATCAACAGAAGAGGTAAGAAAACCGCAACAAGCCAATACAATTCTACAAAACATGAATACAACTTTCGCATCGAACAAAAACATAAAAAACTTTTCACAGGATACAAAACAAATTATATATAAAAAATGTACACACAATTTCTTCGTAAGCAGCAAAACAAGCATGTCGGATATGTGGACAAATTTAAAAACAAAGTCTGCGGACACAATAATATAAACAAGAATAGGATTCATAATAAAATCTATGACTTTTTCTCCATATTGTTCCCGCTACTACTCTGAGGTTCCATCGCCTTAGTTGTTTTCCACTGTTTCTTCTTTCATCTCTGGGGTACCAGCTACTTCAGAAATCGTCCACAAGTTTCGTTAGTTGTAACGCAATAACAAATGGTACCGACTACCCAAACAGGGATTCAAACCCGGGCCGCTCGTTAAACAGGGGTGCTAACCACACTACGTTAGCATGTATTCTTATTTATTATTTCGAGTATTTTATTACAAATTTACAAATGATAAAAATTGTATCTCGGATATAAATTACACTACACCTGCGTTAATTTTTCAAAAATATACAATCGATTTTGTTATTGGTTGTGGCTTTTTATTGTTAAATATATAGAGAATTATTTCTTAAAACCAAGAATATATTTTGAAATTTTTTTTAAATGATTATGATACGTATGATAAAGTTAATTTGAAACTGGCCACATCAGTTTTTTATTTTATAATAATAATAACTAATTTACGGTGAAATCACATTGTTTATTGTTAATTATATATATATATATATATATATATATATATATGTATAAAATTAACAATAAACATATATATTATTCACATAGAAAAATAATTCATTACTCTTGTTTTTATTTTGTGCAACACAAAAGTATTTAGTACGTGAAATGTCCATTGTGATTACATGTTACATGTATTACTACTAGTAATATTAGTGAGTAATTTGCATTCATTTAGTAGACTTATTAGTCGGTAGCATGTCTAATAATTCACGTGAGTCATTTATAAACAACCCGAAATTTTGACCTAGTTAAGTATATTTATTATTGTTTTCTATCAAATATTATATTAATTACGATTGTTGAGATATACTGTCTTATTTTCTAGATATCGTATGTATGCAAAGAGGACGCAGTGTGTATGTGTGTAGTATCCTAGTATGTAGTGTGCGTAGTGTAATAGTATTTATGAGTGACTCCCCTGTGGATGGTTTGCGCCGCGAATCTGGGTCACTGGGCCGTAGCCTCCCCTCCAAAGTCAACGTCCTCGCCGCCGTCGCCCTGCTCCTGTTGTATATTCCTGCAGCCTTCTAAACCAATGAACCTGATTTTCCGCGCGCAGGGCAGAGGCCGCCAAACGGTGGCGCACTCAAATTAAATGATTATTTGTGTAAAACATAAACTGCTGCTAATAATCATTTAATTTAGAAACAATTATTATTTGAAAATAGTGTAATAGTGACTGAAATATGTATTTTTCTGTGCACTTTCTGCAGTAAATAATAAAACATACTTTTGTACGTCTTATATAAGGACATTTATTAAAATAAGTCTATTCTTTGAATAAACAATTATTGTTTTAATAAAGTCCAGTGAACATAAATGGTGAATGCGCCGGGTTCGTTTATATTGGTCATTTGACCTAAAGCAAATTATTGAATAAAATCCATTGAATCATTTTTGTAATTAATTAAATTACTACATAATAAAATAGGAACAGTTGTATAATATCTGTATAGCTTTGACTTCTATTTATTATAAATTGGTACAGGGTGGAAATTAAGTAGCGAATAAATTCAATAAGCCTACACTGAAAGGTATATATATATATATATATATATATATATATATATATATATATATATATATATATAAAACCTTTATTTATAATTTTTCCAAAAATTTCTCGATTTTTAATTTTAAATTGCCAATTTTTAATGAAAGAATCATTTTTTTTCGATGATTTTCGAATGAGCAATTATGTCATCAACAATTTTTTTTATTATTTGGAGACACCTACTTCTTAATGGACAAGTTAGATCTTAGAATACTATGAAAAACAAACTACTCTACACCCCAATCTAACTTACTCAATTTGTGTTAATATATGGTACTTGTTAGGCAGTGGCATTCATTATCAAGATATGTGAGTTATAATTCATTACTCAAGTGCTGTGCGATATAAATCATTACTTAATAGCTGTGAGTTATAATTCATGACTCAAGAGCTGTGCATTGCAATTCATTACTCAAGAGCTGTAAGTTCCTGTGATCTATAAAATGGTTTGAAAAAATATTACAAGCCTTGTAATATAATTGCAACAGTAAAATTATTTATATTCGCTAGTTTAGTAATAAAACACACCTTGGAATATTATGAGTTTTCATTGAAAAATATATCAGGAATTCAGATATTGATAGTACAATCAGATACCTTCATGATTTCCAAAGATATGCATCAGTAGAATTGAAAAATATTGTTATTCGCCATTTCTGTCATATAACTAATCACCACATTATTTATTCAGGTGATTTTCATTAAAAAATATATCAGGAATTCAGATATTGATAGTACCATCAAATATCTTCATGATTTCCAAAGATATACATCAGTAAAATTGAAAATTATTGTTTTTCGTTATTTCTGTGATATAACTAATTACCACATTGGAATATTATGAGTTATCAAGGTGTCTTTTTTTTTAATTAAATTTATTTATTAATTTTTATTTTTTTCCCCCTTACCATACATATACAGTATAATATTTAACTATTTATATAATTGTAAAAATTAAAATGAATTGCATATCTACAAATAAAAGAAAAAAAAAATTTAAAAAAAAATTGTAATTTTCTTCCCTCGGTCCCTGCCTCGAGGTTTGTGGTGGTGAATCCTCCTCGGGCGGCGGGTATTGAGTGTTTGTGTTAGGTATTTTTTTTGTGTACTTTGACAAATATATCAGGAATTCAGATATTGATAGTACAATCAGATATCTTCATGATTTCCAAAGATATGCAACAGTAAATTTGAAAATTATTGTTATTCGTTATTTCTGTGATATAACTAGTCACCACATCGAAATACTATGAGTTATTCAGGTGATTTTCATTAAAAAATATATCAGGAATTCATATATTGATAGTACCATTAAATATCTTCATGATTTCCAAAGATATACATCAGTAAAATTGAAAATTATTGTTTTTCGTTATTTCTGTGATATAACTAATTACCACATTGGAATATTATGAGTTATCCAGGTGATTTACTTTGACAAATATATCAGGAATTCAGATATTGATAGTACAATCAGATATCTTCATGATTTCCAAAGATATGCAACAGTAAATTTGAAAATTATTGTTATTTGTTATTTATGTGATATAACTAGTCACCACATCGAAATACTATGAGTTATTCAGGTGCTTTTCATTAAAAAATATATCAGTAATTCAGATATTGATAGTACCATCAGATATCTTCATGATTTCCAAAGATATACATCAGTAAAATTGGAAATTATTGTTTTTCGTTATTTCTGTAATATAGCTAATTACCACATTGGAATATTATGAGTTATCCAGGTGATTTACTTTGACAAATATATCAGGAATTCAGATATTGATAGTACAATCAGATATCTTCATGATTTCCAAAGATATGCAACAGTATATTTGAAAATTATTATTATTCGTTATTTCTCTGATATAACTGGTCTCCACATTAGAAAACTAGGAGTTATCTAGGTGATTTTCGTGGAAAAATATATCAGGAATTCAGATATTGATAGTACCATCAGATATCTTCATGATTTCCAAAGATATGCATCAGTAAAAGTGAAAATTATTGTTATTCGTTATTTCTGTGATATATCTAGTCACCACATCAAAATCCTATGAGTTATTCAGGTGATTTTCATTAAAAATTATATCAGGAATTCAGATATTGATAGTACCATCAGATACCTTCATGATTTCCAAAGATATACATCAGTAAAATTGAAAATTATTGTTTCGTTATTTCTGTAATATAACTAATTACCACATTGGAATATTATGAGTTATCCAGGTGATTTTGATTGCAAAATATATCAGGAATTCAGATATTGATAGTACAATCAGATATTTTCATGATTTCCAAAGATATGCATCAGTAAAATTATTGTTTTTCGTTATTTCTGTGTTATAACTAATCACCACATTGGAATATTATGAGTTATCTAGGTGATTTTGATTGCAAAATATATCAGCAATTTAGATATTGATAGTACAATCAGATACCTTCATGATTTCCAAAGTATGCACAAGTAGAATTGAAAATTATTGTTATTCGCTATTTCTGTGATATATCTAGTCACCACATTGGAATATTATAAGTTATCCAGGTGATTTTGATTGCAAAATATATCAGGAATTCATATATTGATAGTACAATCAGATATCTATATAACTAGTCAGTCACCACATTGGAATCGAATAGAGAAAGCAGTCAAAAAAAGAGTTTGTGTTAATATGCAATTTTTTTAGTTTTTATCCTTTGTTGGTAGATGGATAGAAATATAAAATTGTAAGCAAAATCAAGCTTGAGATAACGCCCTCTCGTCTGTTTCTGCCCCCACACACACATACACACATACTTCATTCATCCGACGACCCGGGCATCTTCCCGCAGCTCGCCCACGTTTTCCCGCCGCCGCCGCTGCTGCGGCGTGCATCTTCTGTCCACACGTTCTCGGCGGCGGCGGCGGTGCGCGTGAAGTCAGCGCCCTCGGACCTTAGTTGGAGATCGTTACTGCACATGCCCACGATCCACACACACACACACACACACACATAGCACCCACCAAATTTTATTTATCCGCGGGCGGGGGTGGGTTAAGGCGTTGTTTTCGTGCCACACCTCCAAAAACAAAACTCTCAAGTTTTATTCAAGCAACAAAATTAATTCCTTTCTGCAGAAAGGCGTCCAAATAACAGTTACTGAAATTGTTGTTTTATTAAGAATATAGTTGGATAAACGACAACAAACTCTGTATTCATGAGTCATAATTGTGTGTGGATGAGATATAAATAGTAGGGCAGGATTTGTAATTTTTGTGGAGTGTTACTTTTATTTCTATTTCTATTTTTATGTATTTTTGTTGTGGTTGTTGATGTTGAAGAGCATTTTTTGTGAGGGAAATGCCAAATAAAGGTATTTTTTTGTAGTAGGACAGGAGCAGATGGAGAAAAGATGACGGATGTATGAAAAAGTGAGTATGTCTGAGGTGTAGGCGGAGGAAAAACAGAGAGGTTACTTAATTAAGAGGGATATTCAAGGCGATTTCGTTTAGCATGGTTTAGCATTGCTAGTCGCCCTCGTGGCGTGCAGTATCGCTCAAGTCTTGCGCCTCCGGTTGTAAGCAGCAAATACAAGAAGAGACAATAAGCCCGTACCAGCCCAGAGTGTGCTTTCTGATTGGTCCATTTAAATATCCTCTAGTTACTAAAAGAAGAATTTACAAATAAAAAAAATCGAAATCTTGCTAGACTAACTCGTCTTGTTTCACTTGTACAGGAAGTTATGTAATTCGAGGGCAATTCCCTAAGTGGTGGCAGCACTTAAGGAATTGCCCTCGAATTGCATAACTTCCTGTACAAGTGAAATTCACACAAAAAGTCAATGGTATCAGACTTTCTCGTAATATTCGTTACTGCAAAAATAATTTTTGACTGGTGTTCATAATCCCAAAAATCTTATAGTTGACACTAAAAATGGATAGGAGAAAGGAATGCCATGGAATCTATCGCCACCTACAAACACTCGTAACATCAAAAATAATTGCACTTTATTCAGTTAATTAAAATATATATATCTTGCCTCCTCTGTCTCGGAAAAAAATAATCCATGCGAAATTAAAATCTTAATAAAAATGAGTTTAAAACGAAATAAAGTGCAGATTACAGTATAATTTGATGTATCCAGCTTGCGTCCTATAATAATAATAATAAAAACAAAAAAGCAATTCCACAATTCGGCGATCATTATCACAAACGGGGGGTGGTGTGCATACGAATCATCCACCTAATAAAAACCAAATGCAACGAGGTCGGAGGGGGCGCGGCAGTACGAACTTACATTAAAAAAAATATCATTTTCAAAACTTGTGATGGGCGTGTTTAATTGGCCACAGCCACCTTCCTCTTACTATGCCGCTGCCAGAACTTTCTCTTCTCCTTCTCCTGCTCGTCCGGCGGCTTGCTGGAGGCCGTCTTCGCGTGCAGCAACTTCTTGATCCAGTTCGTCTTGGGCGGCTTCGCTTTCTTCGCCACGTCCACGCTCACCGTGCTGAGACTCGGGCTGGGATTCAGCTGCGGCTCCTCCACCTCGTCGTCCCGCAAATCGACTAGACTCTTGAAGAGGACACACTGTTTTTTCGTTTTCAGCGTGCAGTACCCGTAGTTGGACTGCACCGAGGGCTTCAGGTCCGTTCGCGGCTTCGAGCGGACTTGATGCGAGGCAGATCTTGGAAAACAAATGCAAGAGAAATGTGTCACGGACGGAAAGAATCAAAGCGTATTTGTTAGGCTGCAAATTTCGCATTTTTGTTTAACAGAAAACAATGAAATAGATAATTAAACAAACAAGATTTCTACAGCCATGTCCACATTAATAAATATTTATGGTGTGCGTCGCAAATTTATGTCAATGTGGACGAGTATACTGACGTGATGTGCAACAAACTGCACATATATCGTAAATAATTGTATATCTGAACAGGATTTGCTATAGTAATTGTTTTCAGCATACACAAATGTACAATTAGCATGCATACAGGGGTGTATCGGACATATAAAACCAACGTTGGAAATATTTTAACCGTCGCGACTATTTTTAAAGCGTGAATTACATTGTATCATGATTAAACATACATCTACAACCTACATCGTTTTGGTCCGCAACTCCCTTTTGTATTTAAAAATTTCAATGCATCCCTGAAGAATGGGTATGCGTAGAAAAACATTATTTTTATTTTTATTTTTGTATATTTTTGTTGAGGTTTGTGATGTGGAGGGAAATGTCAATAAAGGTCTTATTTTTTTTTTTTTTTAGAAAAACATCCGGAATTATTTCTAATCAATTTTATATGCGACACCTCAAAAATTTTTCGCAACCCCAACTTTGAGAATCACTGATCTAATAGATAGTATTTTAAAGAGTAATGATGTTTTCAAGATGTTACATTAAATACAAAATAAATAAATAAATATTTCCCGTCGTACTAGTTACAATTTGATAGTAACAAAAAAAAATCATCATCATCAATGGCACTTCATCCTGAAACAGACCTTTGCTATGCTCCCCCTACATTGTTAAATGCTCTAACAATAAATATTCAATAACAAACCTATTCAAATTCGACTTCTTCTTCGAATCGTTCTCCGGCGTACGGATCGAGTCGTACAGTCGATCCCAAAAATTCCACATCTTGCTCGTCCGATTGTAATCGATGATATAATAGCACTTCAGCTCGAGCGGCACCTCACACTGCGTGTACATGCACGGTATAATCTTCCGCTGTCGCTGTTCTGTTGCTCATGCAAAAACCAGACACACATTAGTTCAACTCGCTCGCTGCGACTAGTAGTCGCCTCACCTATACCAATTGACTGCGCGAAATTCACAAAGAACTTATTCGCCGAGCTCTTGATAAACGACGGCGAGATGATCACGATCAGCCGGTTGCACCGTTCAGCAATCAATTTAATAATCACCTCGTGCTCGAACGCGCCACCGACCAGATCGCGGTCCTTCACACAGATCTTCAGATTGCGTTGCTTCTCCATCGTTTCAATCAACTCCATGGCGAAGTTGATGTCGTCGTCGGCGAACAGCACGAAGGCGTCGTAGTTTTGCGGCGCGAGACCTTGGTTGATCCGATTCACATCGTCCACGGTGAGAATATGTTTGTCGTTGTCCAAGTTTACAGTGTGAATGCCGTTGGGCACTTTTTCCTTATAGTATTTTATATCATCATCTAAAATGATGTAGCTGGTTTAATACTTTAGAGTTGCAGAGTGAATGCAAGAGACAGAGATAGGAGGTGACAAGCTGGAGAAAATCGCGTGTAGTTGAAAAAAAGTAGACCATAGAAAAGAGAGAAGAAGGCAGACAAAGTGTGGAAAAAGAAATAATGTGGTATTGGCTGGGATTGGAGGAGATGGATTGACATCAATGATAGAGGTTGAACTTAAATATCCACGTCGACACTTGAGCCCTGGTTACCTAGGTTAGCAGTCGAGTCAGGGTGGAGTTTTATGCCCAATTCACACATAAGCGGCGGCGGGCGGAGGCGCGGTGTAGGCGAGGTGCAGGCGCGACGTCGCACAGGCGACTGTGATGTTCATATGCAGTAAAGGGATGGACATTACACCATATGTTTACATAAAGGCGGCGTGGAAGAGTTGTGCCTCTCGCCTCGCAGCCACCGTGTCTCAGGCGAAGAGGCTAAGGTCCAATTCACACATAGGAGGCGAAGAGGCGAAGGCGCGGTGCCGGCGCGACGAGAGGCACGACACTTTCACGCCCCCTCTATATAAACATATGGTGCAATGCCCACTTAGGTGACGAGGCGCGGGCATTTGCCTCGTGCCTTTCGCCGTGCCGGCACCGCGTCTTAGCCTCTTCGCCTGAGACACGGTGGCTGCGAGGCGAGAGGCACAACTCTTCTACACCGCCTCTATATAAACATATGCAGCAATGTCCATCCCGTCCCTGCATATGGACATCACAATCACTTG
This sequence comes from Lordithon lunulatus, assembly GCA_963942505.1. NCBI lineage: Eukaryota > Metazoa > Arthropoda > Insecta > Coleoptera > Staphylinidae > Lordithon > Lordithon lunulatus. Next base: position 38,814,796 of record OZ012671.1, read on the forward strand.
TGCGACGTTGCGCCTGCACCTCGCCTACACCGCGCCTCCGCCCGACGCCGCTTATGTGTGAATTGGGCCTAAGACGCGATGCCGGCACGGCGAGAGGCACGAGGCACATGCCCGCGCCTCGTCACCTAAGTGGGCACTGCACCATATGTTTATATAGAGGTGGCGTGAAAGCGTCGTGCCTCTCGCCGCGACTTCGCCTCCTATGAGTGAATTGAGCCTTAGAGCATATCGGGTCCTAGGGAAAAAATGTTGGTTGCGAGTGTGGAGGAGTCACTAGTCACAAAACACATAGCGGTTTTGCTGAAAATGTGACTGACAGAAGAGGAGTCGGTGATAAGTGAGAAGCAATATACCGGAAATTTCTTCATTGCACAAACCTTAGATTATTTGTTTAGAAGCTTATTTTTATAGTACATTTTTGTTTTCTGAAATTAATATTTCATAAAATTACCCCAAATTAAGTAACTCACCTATTAATGCTACAATATCATCAATGACATCAAACCTGTCCAATTTTTCTAAATGAGTAACAAGCTGCCTAATTGTACTGCCACTTTTCTCTTCCCAAACCTGCAGCACCTTCAATGTGGGATCAAGATCTGCCTGCAATTGTGGAATACACTCCCCACCAACACCAACCAGCTCTGCCAAACCTTGCCAATCACTATAACAAAGAAACACAAAACCAAAACAATTGTAGTAGTTGATTAACAAATGTGTGCAATTACAGAGTACAATTGTTAGCCTCTTGTAGATGGGCTTTTTTATAGCCACTTTCATTTATCATTCAGGAACTGTTCTAGACTGGTCTTAACTGGTTTAGACAGCCTGGAACAGCTCCTGAACAATAAATGAAAGTAACTTAATATTAGAAAACTTGTAGGTTTGTGTATATAGATAAATAAAGGCTCCACCGCCCATCTGCTTTTTTAGTGAACCAATATTTATTGTCTGTGAAAAATAGTAGAGAATCAGTTAGGGCCCCTGCTTATGCAGTACAGATATATCAGAGAAGAGTATTCATGCAGAGCAAAGCAGCTCAGAAAGGTTACAATATATTTCTGGATAGTGATCTAACAGTGAATGAGAGAGAAATATAGTAGAAACTTACAGATCTTGCTAAAAAGGGAAGGGCTGAGGAAAAAACAGTGCAGATGGGATGAAGGAAGATCAAAATTGAGGAAAAGTCGTCTACAGATTTTGAAATCTTGGGGAAAAATTGGTAAAGAAAATAAGAGTGGGATCATTAAAAAACATGTAGTGTTTATGCAATGACCCCATATTCACCAATGGTTCCATACATCTTTCAATAGCTATTGAACCCAAAAGTATTCATAGTTATAGCAACATAAATACATTATCTAGGGAATGTAGTTACTTTAGATTATTTCTATTGGAAACACTGAGTAATTAAACAAAAGGTGTCATCAACACTCCCATCACAAGTTGTTTGACATTTGTTTTGGCAGTTTCTGTCACAATGACATTTTCAATTTGTCCATTCAGTAGCTTATGGGACCTATACAGAGGGATGTTGGTGAATATGGGCATCAGTAACTCAAACTAATACAAATATCAACTATTTACCCTATTAATTGAAACAAAGTAGTTGGGGATACAATTTACAACACTACTACAATACTAGAAAAGTCAGGGACAATTTTATAAAGTCCTAACACTTATATACACATACTAACAAATGGAGCAGAAGGACCTGAAACTCAGAATTGTAACAAATACGTATGTTCAATTGCCCTTTAGCCTACACCAAAAGGTAAAAGGTAATTGATAATATATATATATATATATATATATATATATATATATATATATATACAATAAGTACTACTTGAAACATACTTTTACCACCATTTGAGTCAAAAACAAACTGAAAGTACTAACCGTGGCAAGCCCTCCTCAGTAGGGATCACCTTAGGGGGGTTCAGCAGTGCTGAGACGAGATTCTTCGTTTTGGTGCGTAGCGCCCGCACGGACACATCGTACGCGTCGCCCGGCTCCTCCTCGATCTGCTCGGCCATCATCTGCCCAGCAGAAATTCAAACAATAGAGCACAGACATAACCTACAAAGAATCCGCAAAGGCTGCTTACCGACATCAGGCTACGGAGCGCAGGGGGGCACGCCTTAAATTATGTTGTGAACTGCTCGACAGACACCGCGCATCATCCAGTTATTAAATGATTTCATCAAAAAACAATTTCCGCAATAAATTAATCAAACTTTGACAAGTGGCGTATGACATTTCTTCAGAGACACAAATTGGGTAATTGCACAGTGTTGCCATTAGAATCACTCAAATTTTTAAATATTAATTCAGCATTGCCAAACTCTATTATATAAGTTTTTCAGCAAAATATTTAAAATTAACTCCAGTTAAGTGACTAAATGGTATATTTCAGTAGTCTATACCATTTGTCCTTGGGATGCTATTAATGAAACTTTAGAAAACTCGACGATTTTCTAAAATAGAAATCCTATCACTCACATCTCAGGCTAATAAATACATTTATTTATTATTGTTTATTTTATATTAGTGTATGCGTATGTGAGTCTCAGACTAATAAATCAATGTATTTATTAGTGAGACTCACACCTTTCACAATGGGCCCATTTTGAGGCCTACGATGCGTTGGAGACATAGCCAAGATTGGTTGGAGAAACCGGGCGTAAGTGTCTGTAGCTATGCTACCCTCCAGCCAACTATCCAGTGAGACCCACATACACTAACACACAGCCGAATGACCAGAACGTCCATTTGCAGATTTGTAACAAATACAGTAATTGCCACTGCTACTACTACTACTACTACTACTACTACTACTACTACTACTTATAGTGCTCTATGCTACTACATTTCAAGCAATAAGTAAACAGACACGAACTATTTTATTCTAATACATTGTTTGAAATATAAATAATTTTTATTCAAAACTAATTTTCAAGGTATGCAACCAAATCAATGTATCTGCAAGAATTTTCATAGCACGTGTTGACATACTTTCTTCGAATCTAACCTCAAAAGTTGCCCGCATTTTGTTGTAAGTTCCCCACGTGTGTGTGTGTGTTTAATTATTTAAAGAAATAGTATCATGGGTAGAAAAGCTAAATTCACCGAAGGTGTGCTTGTGAAACGCGGGCCCGGCAAGAAAACTAAGAAACAAAAGGATCCGATTTTTCCTAAAAAATTGCAAGGTATGTAACTGATTTTTTTTTAAAATACTGTCTTCAATGATTGGAATATTATGATAATAAGATGTTTTGGAAACCAAATTGAACACTGAGGATATCACAAATGTAATATAATAGTAGTAGTAGTGACTATTTGTCATAATTCTAGACCTAAAAGTTAATAGCCTGCTATAAACTTTCTGATCTTTTACCAGACTGGTTTGAACTTATAGAATAGACCACTAGTCACTTATCAAACATATAATTTTATGGTTTGTAACTACAGATTTTAAGTGCAATATTTGATATCTGGTTGATCATAAATATTATATCACTATCCTAACACATATACACTAACACTGCATGACTATAAAACATAGCAGGACCTGGGGGTCTATTCTGTAAGTTCAGACTGGTCTGGTAAAAGAGCAGGCTACAACAGTGATGATTCTGATGAAGAGGCATCAAATGAAAGATCCATGGCAACCAAATAAGCAACTGTTTCTTTGCAAATGCTAGTGTAATTACTGCCTTATATCAAATATCACAAGTTAGTAAAATAGATAGGTTTTACAATCTATTTCACTATCTAAACATCACTTGGCAAAATTGTGACATTTCATGTAAGACAGTATTACACTAGCTTTTGCAAAGAAACAGTTGTTTATTTGGTTGCCATGGATCTTCAATGTTAGTTTCATTTGATGCCTCTTCATCAGAATCATCACTGTTGTAGCCTGCTCTATTACCAGACCAGTCTGAACTTACAGACCCCCAGGTCCTGCTATGTTGTGTAGTGCAGTGTTAGTGTATAAGTATGTAAGTGTTAAGACAGTAATATAATATTTATGATCAACAACCAGATATCAATATTGCACTTAAAATCTGTAGTTACAAACCATAAATTTATATGTTTGATAATTGACCAGTAGTCTATTTTATAAGTTCAAACCAATCTGGTAAAAGTGGTAAAAGATCAGACTGGTCTGTTACCTATGGCAACTAAATAAACAACTGTTTCAATCCCATGCTCTGTGAGTGCAGTGTAGTGTAATACTGCCTTACATCTAATGTATTATGTTAGCAAAATGATAATATTATAATCTATTTCACTATCTAAACATCACTCTTGATAAACGTGTGACATTTCATGTAAGATACTGCCTTACATGAAATATCACAAGTTTGTGAAGAGTGATCTTTAGAATCTAAAGTTTAGATAGTGAAGTAGATTATAATCCTATCTATTACAATAACATGAGACATTAGATGTAAGGAAGTATTATACTAGTGTTGCAGATAATGAAGCTGAAACAGTTGTTTATTTAGTTGCCATAGATAACACACTGATCTGATCTTTTACCAGACTAGTCTGAACTTACAGAATAGACTAGGCTTACAATATTTGTAGCCAACCAATTAATTTCAGTGACTTTGCAATGGTGAATTAAATTATATGGTTTTAGCTGGGCATAAAAGTAGATTAAATTTCTAGTACAGCTGGTTACTTGAACATAAACTAGCTGCTATTTTAAAACTAATAGTGTCTTGTATTGTGCTTACAGATGACACTGAAACCAAGAAACTGAGCCGGCACCAAAAGAAGCGTGCAATTAAACGCATCGACAAGCAGAAGCTTAAAGAAGAAAAACAAAAGTTGGCGCCGCCGAAAAAACAAAGGAAACAACAACAAAATCGAGCCGGCTACAACAGTGATGATTCTGATGAAGAGGCATCAAATGAAAGTGACATTGAAGATGAAGAAAGTGGCGAGGAGGGACAAGGTTTCACTGATGACAATCAACTGTGGTTGAAACCCAAAAAAAGATCACAGGATGATAACGAAGATTCAGATGAGATTGAAAATGATTCTGATGAGGAAGGCGATTCTGATGTTGAACAGGATGATGATTCTGTTGTTGAACGGGATGATGATGATTCTGATGTTGAAGAGGATGATGATTCTGATGTTGAACAGGATGATGACTCAGAAGATAATACAGAAGACAGTAGTTTACAAGTGAGTTCCTTAAATGATATGTCCGATGATGATGATGATAGCGATGATGATGACGAGTATGAAAAATCTGATGATGATGATGATGACATGCTGCCTATTGAAAAACAAAACATTAAACTAAAAAAACGTATGGCGAAACAAGCAAAAGAAGCCGAAGAAGAATTGCAATTAAACATTGCGGACCAAGAGAAATTCCAATTCCCGGAGGAAGACGATCAGGACCAAATAAACTTACAAGACATACAACAGCGCATTCGTGATGTTATAGTCGTCCTGTTGGATTTCAAAAAGTTGCGCGACAATAATAAATCGCGTACTGATTACACTGATTTGTTACGGAAGGATTTATGCACGTATTATAGTTACAATGAGTTTTTAATGGAGAAACTTATGCAGCTATTTCCGTTGAATGAGTTGCTTGAGTTTTTGGAGGCGAGTGAGGTGCAACGTCCGCTTACTATTAGGACAAACAGTTTGAAAACACGTAGGAGGGATTTGGCGCAGGCTTTGATTAACCGTGGGGTGAATTTAGATCCGATTGGTAAATGGTCCAAGGTTGGTTTGGTTATATATAGCGCGCAAGTGCCCATGGGAGCCACTCCTGAGTATTTGGCGGGCCATTATATTATTCAAGGAGCGTCTAGTTTGTTACCAGTGATGGCGTTGGCCCCACAAGAAAATGAACGGATTTTGGATATGTGTGCGGCGCCTGGAGGGAAGGCCTCGCATATTGCTGCTATTATGAAGAATACTGGTACATTGTTTGTTAATGATGCTAACGCGGGACGTATTAAAGCGGTTGTTGGTAATTTCCACCGTTTGGGCATTGTAAATTCTATTATTTCGTGTGTTGATGGACGGAAGTTTCCGGATATTATGAAAGGGTTTGATAGGATTTTATTGGATGCACCCTGTACAGGTACAGGGGTTGTTGCTAAGGACCAAAGTGTTAAGACTAGCAAGGATGATCAGGATATACAACGTTGTTTTAATTTGCAACGCGAGTTATTAATTGCTGCTATTGATTGTGTTAATGCAAAGTCATCAACTGGTGGTTATATTGTTTACTCAACTTGTTCAATTCTACCAGAGGAGAACGAATGGGTAATTGATTATGCTTTGAAGAAACGTAATGTTAAATTAGTGGATACTGGTTTGGAGTTTGGAACTGAAGGTTTTACGAATTACCGTCAGCACAGGTTTCATCCAACTATGAAGCTGACCAAACGGTTTTATCCACATACACATAATATGGATGGATTTTTTGTTGCTAAATTAAAGAAGTTTTCGAATACTATTCCGAATCAACACCAACATGATGATGTGGTTGTGGAGGATGATGTTGAAGAAAAGCAGGATAAAAAGAGGCAGATGGATGAAAGTGATGATACTGAAGAACCGGTTAATAAGAAACAAAAGTTGGGTAAAAATAAAAATAGTAATTCACAAAATGATACAGCTGTAGTGAAACAAAATGGTAAACCTCAAAAGAAACAAAAGGCAAAACAAAATGAGATCCAACAGAAGGTGCATACTGAAGGAAAGAATAAGGTTGTTGCCCAAAATGGTGGTAAAGATGGTAATATCAAGAAAAATAAGAAAGGAAAAAATAAACATAATGAAGGAATTAATAAGGTAGCCCAAACTGTTGCTACAGAAGGTAGTTTGAAGCAAAATCAAAATATTAAAACAGCCCAATCAGATGAGGTTACAAGTTATCATGAACAATCAAAAGTTGTAGGTAACCAGAAAAACAAAAAACAACAGGCTGCTTTGAATAATCAAAATAAACCGGCTTCAAATAAGCAAAACAAACAGACTTCAAATCAACAAAACAAACCGACTTCAAATCAACAAAACAAACAGACTGCAAATCAACAGAAGAAACAGACTTCTAATCAGAAAAATAAACAACAAACTTCAAATCAGCAAAGTCCCCAACTGCAATCAAAACAAGGCAACAAACAAAAGAAGAAAATGAATCAAAATTCTGCTACACCGGAGGTAAAATCTCCGAATACTTCAAAATCACCAGAACAAGTTTCAAAATTCGTAAACAGTTCAAAATCGACAGGTCAAGAAGGTGTGAAACACCAAAACAGTCAGAAATCTGCTGGTCAAGGTTCAAAACCTGCAAAATTTCAAAATAGTCCGGATAAAACAAAACAAAAGCCTCAAAACAGCCCCAACAAAATGAAAACAAACTCTAAACCTCAACACAACAGCTTTAACGTCTCTACAGCGAGTGAGCAAAGTAGCCCCAAACAGCAAAAGTTGAATCAGAAGAAAGGCAACAAGCCCCAAAAGGGTGAGAAATTGAACTGGGACGATCTGCCACAAGAGGTGTCCACAAAACTCGGCCAGAAGCTGAAGAAACAGAATAAGAAGAAGCAAATTGGTGAGCTCAAGCCAAAAGTGGCAGCCAAAAAAGCGCCCATGAAGCCCAATAAAGGCCGAAACAATAAATAGTCTTTTTCGTTAGGATAGCTGTTATGTTTTTACTTTTAAGAATAAATAGTATTTAAATAAATAAAATATAATTTGCTACTGTTATTTAATAATTTCCATCTATTAAATATCTAGGAATCTATTTGAGTTTAACCATAGGGTCATCCAACAAGAATTGTTATTTTAAATAAAAAGAAAAACGTAATATTTGTATGAAAAGTCGTGATGTTTTTATTTTAATCTAATGTACAAACTCTTAGGGAATTAAATACAAAATCTGTTAAATGTACGCCTGCAAATCGTCATTTTTTGATGAAAATTTTCATCAGGTTTTCGCATATTTGCAGCTATAGCTGTAGCAGCAAATAATAGCTCGGGTATTACATCTTAGTGCTTGAATTGTTGATGTAGCATTGGCGTAGACTTTATCTGTAATATAGCTCCAAAGAAAAGTCTAATGGAATTCAATTGCACGATTTTTGTGTGCAATTACATCTCTTGTTGGATGATCCTATACCAAAAGGAATGGTCGAAATAAACCCGATTTTTGCGATGTCTTTGTGTGTGTATGTCCGTCTGGATGTCTGTGCACAAAAGTCCGGGAAAACGGCACAGCGGATTGCTAGTTGGGGCCGAAATATGTTAATTGCATTTGATTTTTTTTGTTTCTAACGCCCGGTTTCTCCAACGAATCTTAGAGCTCGTCTTATATATAACCGTTGATTGAAGTATTTATTTACTTCAATCAACGATATAACTTTACATTTTTATTATGTTGCACTAAACATATGTAGATCTTACTTAGTCTTACAATGTAAGACCATCTTATCGTTTTAATCCGTTTTTTTGTTTGGTGCAACGCTTTAAGACCGACTTATTACTAAGACGGTCTTAAACTAGTTAAGATTTGTTGAAGAAACCGGCTCGTCTTGTATAAATTCGTCTTATATATAACCACGTCTTACATTTTTATTCTGTTGCACCAAACATATTGTAGATCTTACTTAGTCATACAAAGTAAGACCGTGTTATCGTTTTAAGATCAGTTTTTTGTTTGGTGCAACTCTTTAAGACCGTCTTATTACTAAGACGGTCTTAAACTAGTTAAGATTTGTTGGAGAAACCGGGCGTAAATTATACGCGACAACAATCGTGTAGTTCCGTTTTGATAAGGAGAAGGATGGGACATGAAGATGAATACTACATAAGTGCACATTTTGGGGCAAAAAAAGAGCCTTCTTTTTTTAATATAAACTAAACAGCACCCTACTCTTTAAAGGGTGGCATTTGATAAACTTTTAATATTTAAAAACATTTACAACGGACATTATATCTCTTTTTTGAATTATTTTTTTAAACCGACACTGGCCCTTAGCTCGTGCCTATTGGTGTTGGCAGTAGGAGCATTATTGTAGTCTGCATCGCCCAAACCTTGTATATGAGCTAATATCAAACCCTTCATTTTGACTGTTGGCTATTATGCAATAGCCGGTGTTGGACTGGGCCTTATGTCATAGTCAAATACTAAATTAAAATTGTTTACACAAACATCGTATTCAATCACCAAAACGCATATATCTATAAACATCCGAGCAATTCATTAAAAGGCATATCCACCTGGTCTTTAACCTTTAGCAATGTGTCAACAAATGTCCGCTTCTGCACGTCCGTTTTTAGGTTGTTGTAGAAGTCCGCGCCCGCAATGCAGAGGATTTTCCGGTCCTCGTACTCATATCTACCAATCCGTTTTTGGACGTAAGGGAACATTGCGCGCAGCCATTCGTTCGTGCTGGCTGATATGAAGAAGCAGGTCAGACACCAAGTGGCCATGCCGATGGAGAACGATTGCGTGAAGTTTGTCAGACTGAAGACCACCCAGTCTTGCAACAGGGACAGCTGTGACTGTTCAATTGCATACTGAAAAATCTACAACAAATATTTAAAAGTTGTATATGAGTCAGTTTTTATACATGAACGTTTGTGAGGGTGGATATGGATAGCGGCGGATCTATCAATAGCTATTGAACCCATAAGTATTAGTTGTAATAGTAACAATAACCATTTTCTAGGGAATGTAGTTACTTTAGATTCTCTCTATTGCAAACACTGAATAATTAAACAAAAGGTGTCATCAAAACTCCAATCACAAGCACTATTCAAAGTGTTTGACATTAGTTTTACATATTCTGTCACAATGAGGTTGTAACATATAAAGTTTATGGGATGTTGGTGAATACGGGCAACAATCGTGTGAATTCTCTTATTCTGTGGTGATAATTACCTGAAAAACAACTTTACTAAGCTCCATCGGGTGTCGCTGTTGCGGCGACAAATACTCAGTGATAACTTTCGTTAGAATATCAGCCGGAGAGAAAAAATCGATAAGAACATTCGCCACTGACTCGCACAATATTTTCACCTCAAATGGGTATCCTTTTTTGATTCTATCGAATATTACCGATACTTTTTCAATGGTCTGCACTAGGTGATCGATGCCTTTGGAGACTTCGGCATGCTCTAGCTGCTCGGCGTATTCTAAAAAAAAAATCATTAAATACATCAACTAAAAAAACTAACAAACACTTCAGTCTCCTCATTTGTTGAAAATAATCACGCGCGCGTTCATGATTGGTTAATTGAAATAAGTACTTATTTATCACCATAATTCATACTTACAGTCAATAATTCTTTTAAAATAAGTTGGAAATAAGACTAGGTACTTGTATACAAACCTATGTACATGCAGGAGTATAATAGCTGCGTTGCTGGTAAAGCAATTATCGGATTACTGTGTCGTAGCTTTTCCAGCGAAAATTTCATTGCTCTACTGCTGATTTTTATTGGAAGTTTTTTAGTTATCAATAGCCTTTCTATACCCTATAAGAAAAAAAGCTTATAGTCACCACTATCAGGCATAATCTGAATGGCATTTGGAGTGAGTTTTGTTACCTTTACTAATGGAATGTAGACTGATGTATTCAACTTGTTGTCAGACAAAATCATCAACACAGCCTCTAGAACGCTCTCAACAAATTCCACTTCCAGATGTGGGAATTCAACATTTTCTATCACATAAAAAGCCAATGACCATACCAGTAAGGTGTGCTCTTGTGACTGGTGGAGAACACTATAAGAAACACAATATTACTAAAATAATTCAACACACAGCTTTTATGATATTTAATTATTAAGTTACCTATTGCTGGAATTAATATGGCACTGCACGTACTCCACGGCGATTGGAAGAAACAGATTCATCTCATCCGAAACGCCGCCTATCACAGTGTTGCCCAACACGCACACCTGCAGGATGTAGAACAGGCCGTGGATGGCGGCGATGCGCGCAGACAGGAAGGCACTCTTCAGGGACTGGGTTATCAATTTTTTCATCCACTCGTACGTGTCAATATCCTTAAAGAATTTTTAAGTTTACAATTTTTGATATTTTGCAAGTTTTGCAAATCAAGAAATAATTTAAAATTCAAAAGTTAAAATTATATTTATGCAAAATTAAGGTTTAATATTTTAGCTATTTTCATATTTAATTATAACTTAAACCCTCTATACCACATCCATGAGAGAAAATGACACTTACAAAAATAGAAAAATTCTTTAAAACATATATAAGTGTGAATTCACCTCTTAGCAATCTACATATCTAGATTTCGATCTTAGTAGATCTCATCAGTGTAGCTCAGCTAGTGAGGATGAATTCACACAATATCTCGAGTGGTTATATTTAAAAATGATACAACTAACCCCCTAGGAGGAAAGTTAAACGCCATCTGGCGGCACCACATCAAATAGCAATGTACACACATATGGTAATAACCGTCAACATGCTCATGCCATCAGGATATTGTTCCCCCAAATGGCGTTTAACTTTCCTCCTAGAAGGTTAGTTGTATAATTGTTGTATATAACCACTCAAGATATTGTGTGAATTCATACCCTCTAGCTGAGCTACACTGATGAGATCTAATAAGATCGAAATCTAGATATGTAGTGCTAAGGGGTGGATTCACACTTATATATGTTTTATAAGATTGCCCTTGTGCGGATATCCCAAGCACTCTGTTGGAATATTATTCCATAGAGGGCACTATCCGGTGATCCTGATGGCACGAGCATGTTGACGGTTATTACCATGTAGGTGTGCATTGCTAATTGATGTGGTGCCACCAGATGGCGTTTAACTTTCGCCCTAGGGGGTTAGTTGTATAATTTTTGAAAACTTCTGGATTTTGAAATTTTTAACTGGCATCGAATATTACTATTCTCTTTTTACTCAAAAATAGTATCAATCACACAATATAAAGAGAAAAAAAAGACTAATTTCCACATTCATACAATATAACTATTATTTTCTTTCTTCATCCTACTGATCTTAGTAAACTTTTAAAGGGTGTGATATACATAATGTTATCGCACAAAGTAGAGACACAGATAAACAACTTACAACTGATAAAACTGCAACGGATTTGCTAAGAGCAACAACCAAATACTGGTGGATAATTTCATCCTCAGCCATATGATTTTTGGACAGCTCAGAGCAAACGTCGAACATCCATTGGTATTGCGACTTCTCGTTGAATATATCCGAAATGATTAGTATTGATTTCACAACCTCTTGTAGTAGCCTCAATGGCAACGGTTGCTGCAACAATGTTTTTAAACTCTTTAGTGAATATTTGTATGGATAAGTAGGCTCAAAATAAATGCTGAGACTATAAAATCACCTCTGATTTAATCCACTGCGTGTACAAATCCAAAAAGAACTGCACACACGAGTTCAAATCCAATCCAATTTCATCCAGAACCATCTGTCGCCGCCTGAACATTTGTACCGCATAACTACTCTCGTCAACAACATCAGCGGCTCGCGATGCCACTAGAAGATACTCGGCGGAGAGCTGCCCGTACCCGTAACCGTTGTGGATTTTTTCTAAATTCGGCTTATTGAAAACATCAACAAACAGAGCACTATTTAATACCTTTGAACTGTCCTGCAGTTTCAGATGAAATTCACGTTGCAGATTTTTTAATTTCTTCGTACTGAAAATAGAAATAATAATATTTACAAGCCATACAGGTTGTTTAAAACCTATAATTTTAGGAGGTGGACCATTTTAAATACAAAATTCATATAAACATATGTTCAATTATTAATGGTTTCATAGATATAGCTGTTGGAATATTACTCATACAAGACTAAAATAAAGTGATAAGCAAATACAATTGGCATATTGATGAAAATCTACTTGAACCAAATTCTTCCCGTCTTTTAGATCATTAATAATAATAAATACATTATTATTTAAATGATCTAAAAGACGGGAAGAATTAAGTAGGTACAAGTAGATTTTCAAAAATCTCATGCAAGTCGTCTGCCAATACTACGTGTAGCTTTCCTAAGGTCGTCTGTCCGTTCTTCAAAAGTGGACTGCCGGTGATTTTGAAACTCAATATTTAAACCACAATTTTCAAAAATTCGAATTCAATTATCTTTCAAAGTCAAAATTATTAAGAGTATTGTGATATTGTATTGTGATAGTATCCTCACGAGCAACATTTAGAATACCCTTTTTATATAATTTTGGATTTTCATGTAATAATTTATTACATTATCATTACTAACTAATTACTTTCCGAACAGGTGCGTAGTGAGTCTGGGATGCGATTCATGAAACTACTCGTTTCGAATGTGTTTTTTTTTAAGACTAAAAAAAATATTTGTATCTTTATACGGCCGTGAGGCTTTTCCGCAGGTCAAGGAAGAAGCTCAGAGGAGTTTAATCACCCGATATTTACCTTAACTTCACAGAAAACCTCTGAAAAACTGTGGAAGTTGATTCGCGAAAATTCGTTCCCCGCTGGGGATTGAACTCCCCAATGCTCAGTACGAGACGGACGACGTCTCTAACCACTCGGCCACTGAGCTGGGTTTTTAAGACTAATAAACCGAAATTCAAGAAATGTATGAGCTCACATCGAGAATTGACTGATTTAACTGTCAGCTCTATGCTAATGGTTTAACTAATTTAATTGTCAATTCTCGATGTGAGCTCATAAAATTCTTGAATTTCGGTTGACCAGCCTTAAAAAACGAATAAACCAAAATTCCATCCTTGAACGTAATTCAAATCATGATTTGTCCGTATTTTGCGAACACGTTGCAAACGAGTGGTTTCAAAAATCGACCCCAGGTTGATTGTAATCTACCTTGTGTTTGTATCGTCAAGCCGAGTATCCCTCGGGACGTGAATCAACTGAGAAACGTTTCTGCTGCCCGGCTGCGGATGATATAACGTTTGTAGAAGCAGCGATGTTATTGCCTGCACAGCCAACCCCATCGAATGTGTCATCGCGTTAATCTCATCCGCCGAGCTATGCTCAGTGGGACTAACACTGAGGACACTTAATAAACACATCCATGTTTCCTCGAACTGTTGCCGAGACGTCCATCCCAATAAAGTTATCCTACAAAAAATAATATAAATAATATCTCGGAAGCAATCTTACAAATGAAACTTAATTGGTAATTCAATTCTTACCAATTAAGTTTCATTTGTAACATTTGATGACCTTCTACATTCTGTAACTAAGATTTATGGTAATCAATTCTTACCAATTAAACCGTGGCCCCAGGAAAAACTGGAGGGGTGTGCACCGAGAACTAAATTTATTTCGAAATAATGAAGCACATGACCAATGACCACATAACTAGTAGAATGTAGACGGTGATTAAATCAAAATAAGATTCAGAGCCAACAACAGTGCGTTTATTATTTATTTTGCAAAAGCTATACAAAAAAGTAGCAGCAATTCCGTTAGTCTCACAACGCGTTTTTCGAATAGATTTTCAGCTCGAATCCTCGAATGAGATTTTCGAAGATTCGCCTTAAATGGGTGTAGAGAGGATGACTCTATATACGTGTATTGCCCCACACGTATATAGGGACATTGGTGATGGATTGTGCGGTGGCAAATGAGTCGGTATCGCAGTAAATTGAGAAGTTCATGATGGGGGAGATACTGGAATACCACTTTACCATTAGCATAGAGCTGAAGTATCTGTGGATGGAGGAGAGATCCACCGGGCGATAAAGGTATAGGTGGGACAAGCTCCTTCTTGTCCCACCTGTACCTTTATCGCCCGGTGGATCTCTCCTCCATCCGCAAACACTATCAATAAAATCTGCAGAATATAAAATACAGAGAGGTAGGAGCCTGGATGAATTGAGGAGATGAAGCGGACTTAAGTAGCAAAAACAGGAGGGATTGTAGCGCAGCACAAGTGTATCAAGCAGGATTTCAAAAGGGGCGAAAGGAACCAAATAAATATTATCTGTATCAGGCTGGATTTCAAAAGGGGCGAAAGAAACCAAATAAATATTACCTAAAAATGAATTCTTCCAGTATTTCAATCTCCTGCAAATACTCAATCGGCAACGGAGGTACTTGTGTGAGGAACGGCCCCGACAGTGCCACACGCCATCCAGACTTCCAAGCCGTAGGCGGCGTTAATATATACGAATTAACTAACGGCAGTCTAGCTAAAGATATCACAATACTCCTAATACTTTTCGAAACACATTTCGGAATACCCCCATCACTCCTCTTCTCCAGCCAACAAATAAGTGAGTTTATTTGATGCGCGGCCCGACCAGCAGGCAGCGTTTCCATGTTACTCAAACTCTCACTCAAGTTACTCGCGGGTAGACTCGGTAAGGGCTCCACATCCACCAACAACCGTTCCACCAAACCATAAATACTGTTTATAGCCGAGCACAACCAACTCACATGCGTGTCCAAAGCGAGTATCCCGCAAAGATATGTTTCTTTAAATATGCATTCAGCACACGATAGACATAGCGTGAGTAAATCAACATTTTTTTCACCTGCATTATGGGTGAAAGTGATCATTTCCAGACATAGTACAGCGAGTTTCGTAAAATTTTCGTGATGGGTGTCAGTGATTTTCAAATCGGAACACGTGGGGAGTAATCGAATGTACTCGGTTACTGGCAGGATTATGTTGTGGAGGTACAACCAGAGAGTGTCATCGCTAAATATTTCAGTCAATCGTGAACTGTATTTGATTTCTGATTGCAGTGATTCACCCCAAAATGGTGTGTAAACCTAAAACGGTATAATAATTTTAAGAGAAATGGAAAGCGCCGTTTGAATTAATTAATATATTTATTAACATAGTTTGGCCCCAAATAGCAATGCGCTGCGTCGTTTTCTCGGAATTCTGTCCACAGACAGACATCTCGACGGACACAGACATCGCAAAAATCGGGTTTATTTCAACCATTTTAGGCATTTACATTTTTTACATAAAATGGTCGAAATAAACCCTATTTTTGCGATGTCTGTGGATGTCTGTCATAATTTAGAAACAAAAAAAAATCAAATTCAATTAACATATTTCGGCCCCTACCAACAATCCGCTGTGCCGCTTTCCCGGAATTTTGTTCACAGACAGACAGACATCCAGACGGACATACACACACACACACACAGAGACATCGCAAAAATCGGGTTTATTTCGACCATTTTAGGCATTTACGTTTTATACCTAAAATGGTCGAAATAAACCCGATTTTTGCGATGTCTGTGTATGTCCGTCTGGATGTCTGTCATAATTTAGAAACAGAAAAAAATCAAATTCAAACATATTTCGGCCCCAACCAGCAATCCGCTATGCCGTTTTCCCGGAATTTTGTTCACAAACAGACATCCAGACGGACATACACACCACACACAGACATGCAAAGATAGGGTTTATTTCGTCTATTTTAGGTATTTATGTTTTATACCTAAAATGGTCGAAATAAATCCGATTTTTGCGATGTCTGTGCATGTCCGTCAAGATGTCTGTCATAATTTAGAAACAGAAAAAATTCAAACATAACATATTTCGGCCCCAACCAGCAATCCGATGTCCCGTTTTCCCTGAATTTTGTTCACAGACAGACAGACAGACATCCAGACGGACATACACACCATACACAGACATCGCAAAGATAGGGTTTATTTCGTCTATTTTAGGTATTTATGTTTTATACCGAAAATTGTCGAAATATACTCAATTTTTGCGATGTCTGTGTGTATGTGTATGTCCGTCTGGATGTCTGTCTGTCTCTCTATGAACAAAATTCCGGGAAAACGGCACAGCGGATTGCTGGTTAGGGCCGAAATATGTTACTTGAATTTGAAAAGTTTTGTTTCTAAATTATGACAGACATCCAGACGGACATACACACACACACAGACATCGCAAAAATTGGGTTTATTTTGACCATTTTAGGCATAAAACGTAAATGCCTAAAATGGTCGAAATAAACCCGATTTTTGCGATGTCCGGTCCGTCTAGATGTCTGTCTGTGAACAAAATTCCGGGAAAACGGCACAGCAGATTGCTAGTTTGGGGGCGAAATATGTTAGTTGAATTTGAATTTTTTTTGTTTCTAAATTATACGCAACAACAATTGTGTAGTTATATTTTCCTCGAAAAGTTATAGCCTATTTCGACAATGAAAAACAACATGAAGATGTTTTCGCTAAAACAATACCTTCCTTATACATCATGATGTATTCGAAAAGTTAAAAATCCTCACCTGATGCGGTTTTGGTATGACACTCTTAATATTCCCCACATCCTTCACAAAAATCGCCAAACAAGCCCGCAGTAAGTCCGCGCCTTCATTCCCACGCCCGGATTTCCTACACATGGCGCCCCATTTCACGCACTCGTGCATTATAGCCTTATTAAAATCCTTGTGACTCATAACGGTTATTAAATCATCATAGGGTAGTTTGCTTAACAATTCAGCAGCCTCCGCGCCTGTTTGATTCATATTACAGCGTCCTCTGACTTGCGACAGATACCACACTTTATCAACGTTCAATTTCCGAATGTAATCACGATTGATCAAGCGGCCCTGATCGAAATCGAGCGGACTCAAATCGTAGAACTGCGAGGAGAGTTTGTTGAGGAGGCTAACCAGCGTTTCATGCCTACCAAATAATTAAAATTATTATTCAGCATATGGCATGGATGGAACTTACTTTTTGGCAAGTCTGAGTGTCACTAGCAACTCCATAATTCGCACCAATTCCTCTTTAGGTAGCTGCTTCGTTACCACTTCCATGGTCAACGTTAATAAATACTCAATTTTTCTGCTCGCTAAATTCGCGACGAGTCGGGAGATTGCCAGTTGTCGCGTCGTCAGCAATTTCGGTATTAGAATAATCAAAAGCGTGCCTGTTTGTGAGGCGTGCACGTTTTCAACGCATTTTAATATTTTTGTCCGAAAAAATGGCTGAAAAAATACGAGAATTATATATATATCATCATCATCATCATCATTGTCAGCCGTTTTCGTCCCACTTTTAGGCAAAGGCCTCCCCATGTCTCTTTATTTAATAATAATAAATATTTGTATAAACAAAGCAATTCTCTAGGTAGTAAACTAGAACACTAACTGGTAGGAACCAATAAATTAACAAAAGCACAATCATATTGTAATATCTTTCAACATACTCATCCTATCAGGATTAATAATAAGTTTAATAGTACCATTTTTATTATTACCCTGGGATTATCTAAACATTTAGTGGTGATGGCTTGAATCACCAACCCGCTAGCCGCAGAGTTTCTATGTATAGAGCCAAGTAACTCAAAAACTGGAGCTTCATTGTGGTAGTTCACAATAAAATCGATGTTGTTTACTAGAAACCACGACATTTGTTCGCCGTCAGATAGAATATTTTCGCTCTGCAATGAAAATTATTGTTTATGTAATAGTTTTAAATGGTATCAGCGGCTTACTCACGAGATAGTCGGAGAACATGATGGAGCCGCCTATGCGTAATATTTCTAAGTTTATGCATTGGTTCTTCGGTGGAATTGATATCTCTTTGCTAATAACAAACAAGTATATGGAATTAACCCTGTATTCGCCAACGTTTCATAAATTTATCAATAGTTATTGACAGTATTATTAACCGTGTGAAGTGCCTTAAGGCGGCAATCGGTGGGTGCAAAAATACTTTTTCTCCTGTCGCCTCACGGCTATATCTTTTAAGATAGAATTACAAAAATAGTATTAGCTGAAAAAGGAGTAAGTAAACGAGGGCCGTACAAAGCCTTTTTTCCAAAAAAATAATTCTAAATAAGTTTTAAAAAATGTTGAAAATAGCCATAATTTGTTAGCTTATAACATCGAAAATAAGAATAAATTTCAAAAAATAGGCTTGTACGGCCCTCACTTCACTCTTTATAAATAAGATCCAGCAAAAAAATATAGTAATATATGTTTTTTTTAATGCGAAATCCGACAGGCTATTTCGTATGTTTATGCAATTTCCTCAATACAATTGCATACTCTATAGGCGCACGAAACGAACAATATTCTGTTCTACGTTCGTTCTCTGTCCTGTAATTTATTATCTCTCTCTATAATATATCGGAAAACGAAGGTTTCGTGAATATTTCTAATCGGTGTGACGTTATACATAAAAATTGCTTCCAACGCTGATTCGCGCCGCGGAGAGCAGCTACTAATACGATTATAGAGTAATCGTAATATAACAATATGGAGTTTTTATTTGAAGTATTGTAATAATAATAATATACATTTATTATTATGAAGCTATTTAGCCGGCCACACACGTGCGGATTTTCCGGCGGATGGCATTCCATGAATCTGTCACATTATCCGCTATTGAATAATTGGATGTATATGTCAGATTTCACTGACGTATGAATTTAAATTTGGGTCGTGTCAGTGTAACGTTTCAAGTAACTGGTTTTGATATGAAGTTGCTGAGTGTGAGGGTCCCGCAGACTACAGACTAAAGTATCGGCCAACAGTTTAGTCGGATTGGGTTGCATCCTCGCATATTATGCAAATTAAATTGTTTGGTTGATGGTGGGTGCGCACACTGTCCAACACGCTGGGTCGATTGCTTACACATAGTTGTAATTGAAGCTGCACAGGGTTCAGCTTCTGTTCAGTGTTATTTCAAAATATTTCCGAGAGCTATTATTATTGTATAGGAGGAAAGGAAAATAATGGTAGATTTTTCTTCATGTTTAGGCTGAAAAGTTTTTTTATATAATGCTGGTCTCTTTTCGATCTGTTCAATTGAAGTTTCTTTTACAGAAGTCAGTAGTTTTGTGGAATTTTTGTACAGTGCAATGTAATATTTAAAAAACTATACTTTATATATTGTACTGCATTTCGCATGTGGCTTAGTCTGTGCACTTGCATAAAGCGCCGGGCCGATTAAGCAGTCCACCGATAGTTGACCAACTTTAAAATGTATAGGGAATCGAGAGCCCATCCAACTATTTCTCGGTCGGTCTATCGGCCTACAATCCCTTAGTCTGACATATACTTCAACTCTCTCACACTCGTTAAAAATGCAGCTGTTTAATTAATTTACTTTGGCAGCAATGCACATATAAAATCCGCTGTTAATCCGCTGATATTTTATGCATGCATAAAGGCAACGGATGTTAAAGGAGCCAACAAAATTCCATAACAACCACAGTGTATATGTAACTGCATCTGACACTATTGACAGCGCAGAAATGCTAAACCAAACTGACGTCTAATACAAATATAGAGCTACAGATTTCCGGGTCGCCACAACTCTCTGTGGCCTTTAGACCTTTACGCCGAAACCCCACTAAATTTGTCATCACATAAAAAACGATTCCAGTCAGCAAATTTTGTTTTAGAAATATTTTAATTCTTACGTCAGTAGGCTTTCTGACATATACATTCATTCCACAACGGATAATGTGACAGATTCATGGAATGCCATCCGCCGGAAAATCCGCACGTGTGTGGCCGGCTTTTACAATTGTCATGTAATCCTATAAATATTTAATTTTAATTTTTAGCGTAAACACTTTATGATCCTGATAATAATAATAATGATAATAATAATAAGTTTATTCGCCCTTATTTTTACAAACAAACGTAGACATAAATTTTTAATTAAAAAAAAAGAAACTTAAAATATATTTATATTAACTAAATATTGATAATATATATATATATATATATATATATATATATATATATATATATATATATATATATATATATTTTTATATATATTTTAATATCTTTGAGATGGTTTGGGATTGTGCTGTATGTCTTCCTACTTTCGTTTATTGGGCTTTTTGTCTGCATATTATGTGATGTCCTTGTTTGATGTGGGTGTACGTCACAATTATACATTTGTTGTTCCTTTAACATTTGTTTTCCTATCTTCACAGTAATTGGATTGTTAATTTTGTTTCTGCTTTATTAATTAGATATACCGTTTTGTTTGTTTACTTTTATACCCTTTGTTATGGTCCTGTTATAAAATAGATTTAAGTCTATTTATTTCATCGAGTATGGTTGTTGTATTACTTCCTGTATATAATAATAAGGTGTCATCGGCGTAAGAGTAATACCTTCCCTTTAAGTTTAGTATTCTCAGATCTGTGACGTATAGTATATATAAGAGTGGTGCTAAGAGGGATCCTTGCGGTACACCCGTGTGATTCACTTCTATATTGCTTCTTTTATTATTGATTACCACATATTGTTTCCGGTTTGTTAAATAGGTTTTAATCAATTGTAATGCCATTCCTCTTCTGCCCATGTTTTCTAATATTTCAAAAAGTTTTGAGTGATTAATTGTATCAAAAGCTTTTGTGTACTCTATGAAAATACTAACTCCAATATTTCCTCCATCCACTTGAGTTGTTATTTTTTCCACATAATCACATACGGCCACCTTTGTATTATTATTAACTTGGAATCCATATTGGTATGCGTCAAATTTAATGATACTCTTGATAAATTCAGTTACCCTATTATGTATAATTCTCTCTAGTATTTTACTTAAGACCGATAACATTGCGATGGGTCTATAATTATTCGTGTCTCTTTCTGCCCGTTTTTATATATTCGTATAATTTGCGCTGTTTTCAATTCCTTTGGAAATACGTCCGAAGATATGGTGTTGTTTACAAGGTTAGTAATTATAGGATTTATAATGCTTATATTATTTTTATATCCTTAGTCGCGATTCCATCTGGCCCAGGATGCTGTTTATAATATTTTCAATTTCCACTTCATTACATTGATTTATAAATATGGACTTCTGATTGTAGTCTGTCGGATTTGCTATACTTTCTTCTGGACTATCATCCTCAAATATAATGTTTGCAATATTGCTATAAACTCTTTGTTAAATTTATTTGCTGTTTAAATGTCCGTAAGGTTATCTACTTGTATATGTTATTTGGAGTTTTGTTTTCTTTATTTAGTGCTTTGTTAATAATTACCCATGTCTTTCTCGGATTATTTGTACTTTCTTCAAGTTTCTTTCTGAAGTACATTTGCTTTGTATTTCTAATGAGTGTATTAACTTTATTTTTAATATTTTTAAATTTTGTTTTCTCAGTTTCATTTATAGGCATATTCTTCATAATTTGTTATTGTTTATCTCTCTGCTTAATATTTGATATTATTTCTTCTGTTATCCAATTCTTATTCTTTGTTCTAATTTTCTTTTTAGTCATGTTTGTAATCTTTGCTCTTTAGATTATATTCATTAGTTCCTCAAATGTTTCAATTCTGGTGTTAATAATATTATTTTCTTTAAATCTGTTAATGTTTGTCCTTTTCTGTGTAATGGTTTTGTATTTTAAAGTATCTGTTTTGATGTTTTTTAAAACCTTTATTTGCATTATTTTATGATCTGAGATTGATGTATCCTGTAGGATAATTGTTATTTTCGTGTTTTTAATATTTGTAATGACATGATCTATGATGGAATGTGTGGGTCTATTTTCATCTACTCTTGTAGCGTAAGTTTTTTGAATATTGTTTATGATATTATATCCATATATTTCCAACATTTGCTTATAGGCAGTTGTTTCTTTATTTTGACATAACAAATTAATGTTAATATCTCCAATTATTTTTAATTTTTTATTATCTATGAGGAGCGACTCCATGAAATCAAGAAAATATTCTACTTTTGCGGTGGGTGGTTTGTATACGGCTGGTACTTTTATTTTATCGATTTCAATAAGTATAGGATTGTATTCAAGATTCGTGTTTGTTGCTATTTCATGTTCCTTAAATTCCTTTATTATGTAGATAGCCGCCCCACCGCCTCTGGTATTCCTACAGCAGTGTATGGGAGTTGTAAATTTCTATTTCGTAATACGTTATATCCATTTGGTTTAGCCATGTTTCTACTAGTATAATTATGTGAATTTCCGTATTTGTTTTGGTTGGGCAGTTTAATTCGTCCAATTTATTTTTCGTATATTAAGGTAAACTACGTTTAAGTCTTAGACAATGTTACTCTATTAATTCTTCTAGTTCAAGTTATTATTCTGATAGCCGTTATCTTTTCGAACGTATCTACGTCCATTTTTGTGGCATATAAATTTATAGTTCCGTCTTTTTAGCTGTAGAGCTTTTCTAAATAGCTGTTGAGTATCTCTGCTTAGATCCTCATTTATGAAGATTGGACTTTCAGGTACAGAATTTATTTGACACATTTCCGTGTTAATTGTTATTGTATTTTAATAACGTGGTGTCTGCGGATATTTTCAAATGAAATATATAAATATAAATTAAATGTATGCTAATATCTTTTCACTGTAGATAATATTGTTAATGATTTATGGTGAGATATAATGGTATTTTAAAATTCGTATCAAGTGTTTGCTTCCGGAATCTATAGAAAGACCAACAAAAGCCAACAAGAAAATATGAGGTGGCCAAGGCATATTACTTCATCATACGTACCATAATAATGAAGGGGACTAAGAAATAATATACACATTTTAACAAATACAGTAACTGCTACTATTTCATTTTTATGTAAAATCATTGATTCTTTATTAAATTTTATTGAGTAATGTGTATACTCATTTTTTATAAAAAGAATGTTGGTTTTGTTTACAGTTATATTTACGTTTTATAAAATATATATTTTTTAATTATAAAAGATTTAGAAAAAACGGGCTTATAAAAATAAACGAAGATCTAGTGGCGAACCTGGGCCACCGGCTTATGAGTCCAATGTTTTAACCACTATGCCAACTGTCGCGTTCGAATAAATTTATAAATATGCTATGTGTATGCAAATTATACAACATCTGTATTATTTTAACATCACGTAGGCCCCATATTTATTGTGTCACACGTATTGACTGGCATCTCTTCTTGAACTTTCGCGTTGCAGTCGAAAATGAATTACGATGTCAGTCGATTGGGCCCTTAATAGCGAATGAACCCATAAATAAGTATTCCTTGTTATAGCAACAATATCTAGGGAACGTAGTTATTTTAGATTTTCTCTATTGGAAACACTGAATAATTAAACAAAAGATGTCATCAAAAGCGTTATTCAAGGTGGTTGACATTTGTTTTGGCAATCTCCGTCACAATGACATTTTAAATTCGTCCATTCAATACCTTCTATAAAGTGTATAGGATGCTGGTGAATACAGGCATAAGTCTTTAGAGGAGTTTTTATAAAGTGTAGGTATCGTATCCCTTTCAAGATTTCAAAACGTTTACAAGAATTACAGACTTACAACTGACAACAACTTCCGAGGAAATCAGGGACAATTCCGCGACTCGTAAAAGTTCAAATCTCGTACCAGAATTTAATCATTTAATTCTGATACAAGATTTCATATTTTACGAGGTGAACAAATACGTGTTATTTGTTCACATCGTAAAATAATAAATCTTGTATCAGGATTAAATGATTAAATTCTGATACGAGATTTGAACTTTTACGAGTCGCACCCTCGTATTTACCAACGTTCCATAAATCTATCAGTAGCTATTGAATACATAAGTATTCGTTGTTATAGCAACAATAAATAAATTATCTAGAGAATGTAGTTACTTTAGATTCTCTCTATTGGAAACACTGAATAATTAAACAAAAGGTGTCATCAAAGCTCCAATCGCAGGCGCTTGTCAAGGTGTTTGACATTTGTTTTGGCATATTCTGTCATAATGACGTTGTTCATTTAATAGCTGATGGGACCTATAAAGTTTATGGATAGTTGATGAATACGGGCAGCAGAATTGTCCCTGATTTCCTCGGAAGTTATCTAAAAGTAATACCTCAACGTAATGCTCAAGAAACCAATGTGAACTGTTACTGAATCTGTCGATATATACCAGGAAAAATGATTGTAAGTTTTGTATTTTTACTTGTTTGATGCCCTTTTATAGTTATTTGGTCAATTTGATGTGTTATTTCAGCTTTTTGTATGTTTAATTTTATTATATTTTACCCTTCTTTTACTTATTATAGTATTTCACTTACATCTGCCTATTAATTCCATACGTTTCAGTTAGTTGCATCACAGTCGACCAATACTTGCGTTCATTGTAATTCAATAGCGTCAGAATGTAGCTCCACTGAAAATTCAGCAGTGGACGTGAAAACCGCAACTGCAGAATACTCTTATTGATAGCATCTACGGGGAGTTGTTCATTTTCGTTCAACTCCACTTCCTCATTGAGTAGCTCAATCGCGGTGTCCGTTATTTTCGCATAATTGCCTGCCCACAAAAAGAAATAACTAATACGTGGAAAAACTACATTGTAAAATACCGTAAAAATATTTACATCATTTTTACATATTTTTTTCATTAATAATAAGCTACTCATTAAATTTACTGAATTAGAATATCTCAAGAGGTTGTAGAAGCTGTTTGAGCACCATACAACAATTAAATATGTACTAGTATGAGCGCCTTTCGTTATCACTCTGGGCTGGTACGGGCTAATTGTTTCTTGTTCTATTTGTCGCTTCCGATTCGCACAATTCTACCTCGGCCTTACAACCGGCGGAGCACGAGCGCAAGATATGAGCGATACTGCACGCCACGGAAGCGACTAGCAATGATAAACCATGCTAAATGAAAGCGCCTGAGGTGAGCATATGTCCCCAATTTATCGGGACAGTCCCGAATATCCCCGGACAGTCCCGAATTTCCCCGGACAGTCCCGAATAACCCCGGTCAGTCTCGAATTTCCCGGGACTGTCCCGAGAAATTGGGGACGTCTGCTCACCTCAGGCGCTTTAGGGACAGTCCCGAATTTCCCCGGACAGTGCCGAATATCCCCGAACAGTCCCGAATTTCTCCGGACAGTCCCGAACTTTCACAACTCGTGTTTTGGTCGCGAATTCATAGCATTTGTCCCGGAAAAACAGTAATATGAGAAAATAATATAAAAACTGCAAAAAAAAGTATATAGTGTCATTTAAGAAACGAAAGTTTGGCCATTTTTTTTGTCAACAATGAAATAAAGAAGTTACAGTGTTATTTGTATTACACTATATATAAAAATCGGTAAATTAAGACACAATAATAAGTAAAACTCTTACCGGATTGTAGAATGTAGGCAAAATATATCATCAAACAACTAATTTGTTGCGATAAAAAATCATCAGAAGAGTCTACGCATAATTCAGCAGCCACGCTGAGGCTACGAAAGAGGAATCGCAGAAAAACCACCTCTGGCGCGATGTAGTTGTAAATTTCGGATGCTTTGGTGACATTAAGAGGATCCGGCACTATTTTAACATTCTCAAAAATTGTTTGCGGGGAAAAATCCGATCGATTCTCCACGATTTTCGCCAGCAACTTATCCTCGTTTAATTGGAACAGTATTAGCAGTAGTACCAAAACTTTTCCAATGTATTTATTTATTTCGTCCTTAAAAAAATTAAATAATAAATATAATTTATATTTATTATAACGGTATATTCATTTAATTTACCTTATTTGGTGGTTCCGCATATAAAACCACTAAAACCTCATTATAATTTTTAAAAACACCTGGATGAAGTGCAAAAATTAATTTCCTAGTGGACTCCATGCATCCGCCCCGGTCTAAATTGACACGATTATGTCGCAACATTGGCAGAAACACATCGAAAACCTGTCGGGACCACCTCAACCACCTCTCCGCACCGTCACAGTACTTGCTTTCATTCAAAATCAGCACAAAAAGATCTATTATTTCCTGGTGCTCTAACAAGCGTAACAGCATCGAAACTAGTACTTCTCTAGTCGTTTCTAGCTCTTTAAAATCGGATGTATTTGATTTGTTACGAAGCAAAAAAACATCTTCAACAATTGGTTTGAGCGCTGGTATACAGTGGGTTAGAGGCGCTTGACCACTAGCCATTAAACCGTCACAAAGTTGGATGATTTTCGGTATCACAATGATGCTTTTCGAATGTTGTTTGCCATAGGAGAGGTGAACGAGGAATTGAAAGATTTTTGGAATCAATTCTTCCGATGAACTAAATGAGAAATACGTTAATTACTATAGTA
This sequence comes from Lordithon lunulatus, assembly GCA_963942505.1. Classification (NCBI taxonomy): domain Eukaryota; kingdom Metazoa; phylum Arthropoda; class Insecta; order Coleoptera; family Staphylinidae; genus Lordithon; species Lordithon lunulatus. Next base: position 38,841,863 of record OZ012671.1, read on the forward strand.
TTCAAGTTTAATATATAAGTACCTAGTACCCCTCTCTTCATTTTAAAACTGTTAAAAATGTTAAATACTAAATAAATAATTTAATGTATTTATGTATCAAACTATTATTTAATCGAATAAATGTACGTTTTCATCAGTAGTACTTTCACCTCTAATGCCCAATTCACACATAGTATGCGAAGAGGCGAAGGCGCGGCGAGAGGCACGACGCGTTCACGCCCTCTCTATATAAACATATGGTGCAATGTCCACTTAGGTGACGAGACGCGGGCATTTGCGTGTCTCTCGCCATGCCGGCACCGCGTCTGAGCCTCGCCTGAGACACGGTGGCTGCGAGGCGAGAGGTACAACTCTTTCACGCCGCCTGTATGTGAACATATGGTGGAATGCTCACTTAGGTGATGAGGCGCGGGCATTTGCCTCGTGCCGGCGCCGCGTTTTAGTCTGAGACACGGTGGCTGCGAGACGACTGGCACAACTCTTCCACGCCGCCTCTATGTAAACATATGGTGCAATGTTCACCCCTTCACTGCATATGGACATCACAATTTCGCCAACACCGCGCCTCCGTCCGAGGCGAGGTGCAGGCGCGACGTCACACGGGCGATTATGATGTCCATATGCAGTGAAGGGGTGGACATTGCACCATATGTTTACATAGAGGCGGCGTGGAAGAGTTTCGCCTCTTCGCCTACCCTGTCTTATGCGAAGAGGCGAAGACGCGGTGCCGGCGCGGCGAGAGGCACGAGGCAAATGCCCGCGCCTCGTCACCTAAGTGGGCATTGCACCACATGTTATATATAGGGGGCGTGAAAGTGTTGTGCCTCTCGCCGCGCCGGCAGCACGCCTTTGCCTCTTCCCCTGAGACACGGTAGGCGAAGAGACGAGAGGCATAACTCTTCCACGCCGCCTCTATGTAAACATAAGGTGCAATGTGCACCCCTTCACTTATATGGACATCACAATCGCCTGTGTGACGTCGCGCCTGCACCTCGCCTCCGCCCGACGCCGCCGCTTTTGTGTGAATTGGGCCTAAGACATGCTGGTAGCATGACTAATTCGTATACCTATGAAGTAAACCAGTTCAAATTTGGTTTTGGAGTTCTTGATAAATTTCCCATAAATAATAATTAACAATAAAAAATATATTTTCAAATTTAAGGTTTTTGTTACGTACGTAATTTGTCCCTCCTCGATAAATTCAAACTGTTTCAAAACGAATCCAATGAAAATTTGTTCTGAATCTAATAAACAGTAGTTGACACGTAGTTGGACTAGCTGGCTTAATAGTTGCAACACTTGGCATTGGAATTGTACGTCGCTTGTTACAGTATAATGCTGAAATGTACAATTTTGTTTTAAGTTTTAAAACTAGTACGTTAGGTTACCTTCAAAGATTTAATCACCATCGGTTCGAAAATCCGAATATAGTTAGCTAGTATTTTATCCGAACCTTTATTCGCCCCTTTTTTATTCTCCTTCCGATGCAGATACCCCATAACAGTGCTATCACCATCGCACTCAATTTTGGACACCTTGTTTAAAGCACTCACACAATTCGTGATGTCATCATATGGTACTTGCACGATATGATGATAAAATCCACCTTCATTACTCTAATTAATATTATATTAGACTGATTACAGATATCATATAGTTTTAATATTACCAGTTGTTCATCATCTGGTTGCACTTCTAAATATTTTACAACACCCTCAATGTCGCTACTCAAATTCGTTCCGAACAAGCTTTTTAGCAAATGCTGCACACATTCTACAGTCGCTGTTGGTTCTAGATTAAATGTAGAACGTAGATACAGCAGAATTTCATCCGCAATTCGACCGGTTTCTGTCAAAGTCGCCACTTCTAATATTAGCGAGAGAGTGAATAGTGTAGTACGAAGAAGACTCAAAAAATTCTCGGATGCTTCTGAATTTAAAGTTACCTGTGAATTAAAACATATGTATTTAAATTAAATGTTATGTGTACGTACGATGAGTATTAAATGGTGAATTTAATTTTCATTGTGTTATAGGGGAACAAAAAACGTCTATCATTATAGGGCTATCAGTTGTGAGGCTTTTCCGTCGGCCAAGGGAGAAGCCCAGAGAAGTTTAATCACCCGGTATTTACCTTGACTTCATAGCAAACTTCTGAAAAACTGTGAAATGTGATTCGAACAGTAAGAGACGTCCGACGTCTCTAACTACTCGACCACTGAGCTGGATGACAGTTGAGTAAATCGCGAAAATTCGCCCCGCTGGGGATCGAACTACATGGTCTTTCTCAGATGTTTTGTCAAATTGAACAATGAATATTTTTATTATTTTTCTCTATTATGTATGTTCCCCTACACCCAGCTTAGTGGCCGAATAGTAAGAGGCGTCGTCCGTCTCGTACTGAGCATTGGGGACAGTACGAGACGGACGACGCCTCTAACTACTCGGCCACTGAGCTGGTTGTAGGGGAACATTTATAGAGAAAAATAACAAAAATATTTATTGTCCTATTTGACAAAACATCTGAGAAAGACCATTTTATACTACAATACCTTGTATTGAGCCAACACAATCTAAATCTCAATTTTACCTTATAATTGTTATAGGCCACTCTTAATATCTCATAGATTTTCATATAGTGCGGTACGTTAGCGAAATATCCCATCGCATTAAAACGAACATCAAGTTTCTTCTCAGCTTTTTCATCCTTTTCACCGCTTTTGCCAGGCGTTAACACTTTTCTGTCCCCCAAATCGCTCTTTTTGCGTTTTAGCGGCGACAAGGTACTGGCCGATGGTAAATTAGGCAGTACCGGTTTGGCTTGCGGCAGTACGGGCGTGGCTTCGTCCAAAACATGCCCGAATATATTTAGCAATTTAATCACATGATTTAGAAACTGTTCGGAAAGTTCACTTAATTTTTTATCATCGATGATATCCCATAATTCACGCGGTGAGATTGATTCTGGGGATAGTTGTACATTTTGTAACCATTTGCCTACAAATTCAATGTTTTTAAGAGTTGTAGCTTATTTTACAAAAAAAAAAACAGTAAAAACCGAATTAGTTAAATAAATAAGTATTATTATTAAATAATAATAATTTTATAAACAATTATGAGTATGCTTCATTTTAGAAACATACCAGCGAACACTTGTCCCACCAATTTCAGTAGATTTAAATGGCAATTCAAGTCGTATCCAACGACGCCGTTGGTTAGCAAATGCATGGTGACGTTCAGCAAATCAGCGGATGTCGTTAGGGAAGTATTTTGTGCGAGCGGGATGTTTCCCACGATTGAGGTGCTTCGCAAAAGCACGCCCTTCTGCACACTGACCGATCCAAAACAGTTCCATGCGGTTTTGTAAAGCGTTGTTGGATATGCAACGCCTAGCAGATTGAGAGTGTTTATACACCCCATCTGAAATAGTAAAATATATTCATATTAAAATTGGAAAGTGATCATGAAGTTTGATAATCAATCAAATTTACTACAGTTTAAACTTTTTTTACAGTTATTAATAAATATGATTACAAAGGACAATTGAATTAGATACTACAGCATACATTAAAAAAAATCAAAATCCTTATCTTCAAAGGATATACGGCATTCGAAATTTCGACCATATATTTCATAAATTAGCAGAAACAGAGTGGTTAACCATAGAGAATTGTAGAAAATTACAATGTTATTATCTATACCACAAAATAATATAAGATCTATCCTAAACTGCCACATTTTCGTCATAATAAAATTCGATTTTGTTTAGATATTCACAATATCCTCCCCCACATCATGTAAAAAGCTTGTATCAAAGATCCTTATCTACTTATCAGATTTATACACCATATAATATTCTTCCAAATAAATTTAAGCCTATAACTATAAACTGATTTAATAATTAATAGCCTAAGCCACTATTGGTTAGAAACACTTGGTATTTATTTTGTGTATTTAGTTAGTTATAATGTTACGGTCTGTATGTATGTCTGTATGTATATCTGTATGTATGTATGTCTGTATGTATGTATGTATGTATATATGTATGTATGTATGTATGTCTGTCAGTATGTATGTCTGTATGTATGTATGTCTCTGTATGTATGTATGTCTGTATGTATGTATGTCTGTCTGTCTGTATGTATGTCTGTATGTATTGCAAAAATTACACTCTACTACCATGAAAAGAGTGGCGTAAAACATTGCGCAAATAACCCCCTAAAAAGTAAAGAAGTGTGATGTATACTTACAATATAGCACTTAGATGTGGTTGTCATCAAATACTGATACAATTTTAATAAAAACCTCGATAGAGATTGTTCAACTCGCATACAATGTTCACCTCTTGCTGCACTAAAAGGAAATGGCATAGCCGCAATAAAATGTCTTTTATTAATATTTGTGTCTACATCGTTGTTGGCCAACGTTGGAAACATTGTATTCCTGTAGTATATTGCTTTGCATGTGACTGTTGTTTCATTCGAAAGGTCCTGTTCGAAATACAGTAGCGGAATAATCCTGAAATTCGTTTAAATTTTATTATCTATCTAAAACGAACTTTATATATCATATAAAAATATCAATTATTCAGTAAATAATTAGCTATTAATAAATATTTACTTGACTATAGCAATTGAGGTAGCATTCCGCACTCTTTGGTCGTCATCCTTTAACAATTCGAACAGAACATTGTGAATAACTTTGTTCTGAAACTCCTTCGATCCCAAAACGTGCTGCACTGTTATGTAATTGAGGTCGGTTATAATTTCTAATAATTTAACCTGTAAATGTAATTAATTATATATAATGTTTATTAACATCCTGTATATGTATGGTTTATAGTAGCCTCAAAGTTATTTCTCTTATTGTATAACGTCATCCAGAGCTCAAGGACAGTCGAAATATCGACACAGTGCAGTTAAAACGAGCCAAGTAATCTGGATTGAAATTTTCTTAAGACTACCCTTGAGCGCGAGTTGAAAATCTTTTTATTTGTTCATAATAAAATCATATGTAATGTATTTGTTTATATCAATTGCATACAATAATAAATATATATGTATATGAGCCTGTGAGAATTAAAACCCCACTTTAATTCTCACATGGTGAGAATTAAAATCTCACTTTAATTCTCACATGGTGCTATACATAATATTTATGTATATGAGCCTGTGAGAATTAAAACGCCACTTTAATTCTCACATGGTGAGAATTAAAATCTCACTTTAATTCTCACATGGTGCTATACATAAATATGTATGTATATGAGCCTGTGAGAATTAAAACGCCACTTTAATTTTCACATGGTGAGAATTAAAACCCCACTTTAATTCTCACATGGTGCTATACATAAATATTTATGTATATGAGCCTGTGAGAATTAAAACGCCACTTTAATTCTCACATGGTGAGAATTAAAACCCCACTTTAATTCTCACATGGTGCTATACATAAATATTTATGTATATGAGCCTGTGAGAATTAAAATGCCACTTTAATTCTCACATGGTGAGAATTAAAACCCCACTTTAATTCTCACATGGTGCTATACATAAATATTTATGTATATGAGCCTGTGAGAATTAAAACGCCACTTTAATTCTCACATGGTGAGAATTAAAATCTCACTTTAATTCTCACATGGTGCTATACATACATATTTATGTATATGAGCCTGTGAGAATTAAAACGCCATTTTAATTCTCACATGGTGAGAATTAAAATCTCACTTTAATTCTCACATGGTGCTATACATAAATATTTATGTATATGAGCCTGTGAGAATTAAAACGCCACTTTAATTCTCACATGGTGATAATTAAAACCCCACTTTAATTCTCACCTGGTGCTATACATACATATTTATTTAATTTATGGAATTGATATATACAAATACATTACATATGATTTTATTTTAAACAAATAAAAACTTTAACAACTCACACTCAAGGGTAGTCTTAAACAAATTTCAATCCAGATTACTTGGATCAGTGAAGTCATATTTCAACAAATTGTTTTGAGAATGGCTAGAGTTTGATATTTCTGTAAATCGACGTGCGCAATTACATTTTCTATTTGTGAATAAATTAATTTCAAGTCTGTAACTGCATACGTCCATTTACATAAATACCAAACTCTTCTCGTTTTCAAAACAATTTAAATGTGACGCCACTTTTTTTCTTACAGATTCATATATAATCGTGAATTCACCTCTTAGCAATCTACAGATTTATATTTCGAATGCATCAGTGCAGCTCAGCTATTGTGAATTGAAGAATTCATAAAATCCCAAGTGACATATATAAAGTAATGCAACTTTCTCTCTAGAGAGACAGTTTGACGCCATCTAGCGATACCACATCAATTAACATTGCACACCCATATGGTAATAGCCGTCAACATGCTCATACCATCAATATCACCGAGTAGTGCCTCTATCTAGCGGTAACCACGTTAATTAACTAACCACACCGATATGGTAATAACTTTCAACAGACTCATGCCATCAGGATTATTTCTAATTCTTTATAATCCTGATGGCATGAGTATGTTGAAAGATATTACATATGGATGTGTATAGTTAATAAAGCCTTGGTTTCCTAGGAAGCGGTGTCAACAAAAGCGGCCGTATTATTTCTAATTCTCTATAATCCTGATGGCACGAGTATGCTGAAGGTTATTACATATGGATGTGCATAGTTAACAAAGCCTCGGTTTCCTAGGAAGCGATGTGAACAAAAGCCGCCGTATTCACGTAATATAACGTCACAGATTTCTTTTATGTATATTTAAATAAATTTGGTAATTTAGAGAGAGCGGTATACAAGTATTGAGAAAATGTTATGAATTACACTGGAATCTGGTGAGTTATCCAATTACATGTACCTAAAACGTATCTTGTAATGTGTAAATGACTTCAAAAACAGCCGTATTTAGCGATACCGCTTGCTAGTAAATCAGGACATTAATGTGGCTACCGCTAGATGGCGTTAAACTGTCTCTAGATTGAAAAAGTTGCAGTACTTTATGTATACATTTTCCACCGCCGTTTGACGTTTAGCTGATTTTATTTGTACAATAGGAAACAAGAAATGCCTTTCACCAAGAAACAATAGGTTATGACTTACTTTCACTAACCAGTAAGGGTCTTTCGCTAATATTGGAAGATAATTTAAAATTGGCAAAGAATCACGACTAATTTCCGACTCTAGCAGACACCGTAAAGCAATATTTAAACTACCAAGAGTTTGCCTGCTGCAAGTCGACGATTCATCCTGTAGTCCCTACAAAGAATGTGATTTAAAAAAAACAGTTGAACATGAAAAACCCCTTGATAATTACTTTCAAAATAATCCCCAGAAGATTTTTAATACCCAAAGCAGTACAATTATCAACATGATAGCTGCCACAATTTTGCTCGATTACTGACTTTAGGTAGGACGCTATCAGAATGCGTACGGTGCCCCGGAGTTGCGGATCGCAATGGTCCGCGATAAGCAGCACGTCGACCATTTGTTGCCGCTGGGCGTTTATATCCAGGTGCATGACTAGCACTTCAGGGTAGATTTGTAGGATGGTGGAAAGACAATTCAACGCGAGGTTTTTAATGGAGACACGGATGTTTTTGTCGGGAATAGTTTCGCCGGGTAGGCCGGTGAGAAGGAATTGTTTTGCTATGTGCCGCGCGCAGAATACCAACGGGATGTCTTTGTCCAAATAGTCGCCAATATCTATATCCTAAAGGAAAATGATTATTATATATAGGGTGTAATCAATTAAGAATTGAAGGCCAGTAAGGGCAAGTTAGATAATAACCTATTCAAATGAAATAATAAAATTTACTTTTTAAAGCTTTTTTAAACACACATGATGACAAGTAAATTTTGAAAAGCTATTAAAGTCTCAAACAATAGACTAAACAACCAGAATATCTAATTTTATTATTATTTATATTTTTTTTTATTATTTTAGAAATATATGACCCTCGAGCCGCTACTGCCGGTGGCCTGGTTTGAGGGCCACCGGCAGTAGTAGCTCAAGGGTCATATTTTTCTAAAATAATAAAAAAGATAAAAATAATAGTAAAATTGTAATATAATAATAACCCTCATATTCACCGACGTTCCATAAATTTATCAATAGCTATTGTGCCCATATGTATTCGTTGCTATAGCAACAATAAATACATTATCTAGGGAATGTAGTTACTTTAGATTCTCTCTATTGGAAACACTGAATAATTAAACAAAAGATCAAGCTCCAATCGCTATTGGAGGTGTTTTGGAATATTGTGTCACAATCACGTCGTCAATTTATCCATTTAATAGATTATTGCCCGTATTCACCAACAACAGGCAATTCAAGCTAGTTGGTGGCAGAAAATGAACTAAAATCTAGAGGGCAATCTCTACCCATAAAATATATTTTCATCATATATGTGACAATATGTGTAAAGTTTGTCTAGTTATATATTAAAAGTGTATCAACAACTACACATTACTGTCCAAGTGATCAAAATCATGTTATTTGTATCTAATCAGCTGAGCAAACAATAACAAAAATCAGCTATTTACCCACTAGTTCGACGAAAACCGTTGACATTTGAATTGCCAATAGGTTCCATAGGCTATTGAATAGATAAATTGACAACTTCATTGTGACAGAATATGTCAAAACAAATGTCAAACACCTTGAATAGCGTTTGTGATTGGACCTTTATTGATATCTGTTTTTTAATTATTCAGTGTTTCCAATAGAGAGAATCTAAAGTAACTACATTTCCTAGATAATATATTTATTGTTGCTATAACAACGAATACTTATGGATTCAATAGCTATTGATCGATTTATGGAACGTCGGTGAATACGGGGGTAAGGGACCTATAAAGTTTATGGAATGTTGGTGGCGCATCATAACTTAAAAAAAATTAAATGAGAAAACTATTATTATACAGGTGATCCATTAATCTTAGAACAGTCAATTATTACGGAAATCAGAAGGAATATGAAAAAAGTTTTATATAATTTTTTTTTCATATGAAGGGACACATTTAATGGCGATATGCACATTTTGCCATAATGGCCCTTTAAAGCTCAGATGAAGGGCAACGAAATATTCTTTTTCGAATTAGAATATAAACAAAAATAGCTCTTCATATGACCCTTAAAGGGTCATTATGAAAAAATGTGCCCCTTCATATGAAGAAATAAAATATTCTTCATATGAAGGGGCACATTTAATGGCGCCTTTTTTCATAATAACCCTTTAAGGGTCATATGAAGAGCTATTTTTGTTTATATTCTTATTAAACTATACATAAATAAACTTTTTTCATATATCTGCTGGTTACCGTAATAATTGACTATCTGTCTCAAGATAAAAGGACCTGTATATAATATCACTCACCAAATATAGTAATTCATTATCAGTAATCAGCAACGATTTTTCATCCAATTTCTGCGAAAAACTCTTCTCTGATGAGTTTTCACTCAATATAAGTTTATCCATTTGCTCTGTAACACTCCCACTGCGCACACTATCCGCGTACTGGTCTTGTATCGTACCAATATTAATATCACTGTAGTCACACTTTTCAATCGCGGCAGTGTTCTGCAAATTAACCTCCACAGTATCCACATTGTCCACAGTTTTGTCCTTCACATAGTTCACATTTATCACAGCCAGTTTCGATTCGTCTATCCACTTCTCAATGTCCGTACGAATGGTATCGGACAGGTCCGTGTCGAGCAGTAGAATGTCGTCGGATAATAAAGTTGTTGCCATACTAAGTTGACCTTGCAAAAAATTCATTTATTTTCTAATTATTTATCAGTGGCGAAACGACAAATCATGGCGGATTTCAATAACATAACAGCCGTGTTCGTTTATCGTTCGGGACATGTGCTTGGTTAGTATTAGTATTAATCCCGGAACAGCTCTCAAACGATTAACGAAAGTGGCTAACTGCTGTGCCCCTGGATAGTTCTGGATAGTTGGCTGGAGGGTAGCATAGCTACAGACACTTAGGCCTCAAAATGGGCCCATTGTGAAACCTCCCTTTAAAGCTGCTCACTCGTCCCACCAGTCAATTTTGCGTGCAAGTTGCAAAACTCTGGCGGGTGAGGAGCTGCCAATGCTGAGCATACTAGGTGTGCTGTGCACCTTATAGGGTAACTACTATATAGTATTTCAGCCCAATTTCACGCCACTCTTAGCATATGGGAATGGGGGGGGGGGGTCTTTCTCTGTCTATAGTGTTTTAATAGTGGCACTACAGGTGGAGCTACAGTTACCGTGGATTCCGAACCACTTTAGTGCTTACATGAAAATATCATCTACTTCGACTGTACAGTGAGCTAGCTACATGTATGGGTTTGAGTTATTTAATAAATAAATATATATATATATATATATATATATATATATATATATATAAATTAATGGGTTTATGCATGAATAACTGCTCAGGGCCCAGAAGGAAGGAGTGGGGGGCAGAGAGCACACAAAAAGATCGAACAAATTCATAATATTAAAAAAAATGTTCTCCTTTCAACAACTTTTTGGGAACCTGACCGAAAAGAGTAGACCACCACCCCCTCCCTACTACTGTCCTAACAACATAGTCGCTACCATAAGCCATAAAAAAGATTTATAATCTTTTGGAATAACCCCCGTATTCACCAACGTTCCATAAGGCCCAATTCACACATAAGCGGGGGCGGGCGCAGGCGCGGTGTAGGCGAGGCGCAGGCGCGGTGTAGGCGAGACGTCGCACAGGCGATTGTGATGTCCATATGCAGTGAAGGGGTGGACATTGCACCTTATGTTTACGGCGTGGAAGAGTTTCGCCTCTTCGCCTACCGTGTCTTGGGCGAAGACGCGGCGAGAGGCACGAGGCAAATGCCCGCGCCTCGTCACCTAAGTGGCCATTGCACCACATGTTTATATAGAGGGGGCTTGCCTCTCGCAGCGCCGGCACCGCGTCTTCGCTTAAGACACGGTAGACGAAGAGGCGAGAGGTATAACTCTTCCACGTCACCTCTATGTAATCATAAGTTGCAATGTCCACCCCTTCACGGCATATGGACATCACAATCGCCTGTGCGACGTCGCGCCTGCACCTCGCCTACACCGAGCATGCGCCCGACGCAAGTTATGTTTGAATTGGGTCTAAATGTATAAATAGCTATTGAACCCATAAGTATTCGTTGTTATAGTAACAATAAATACATTATCTAGGGAATGTAGTTACTTTAGATTCTCTCTATTGGAAACACTGAATAATTAAACAAAAAGTGTCATCAAAGCTCAATCACAAGCACTATTCAAGGGGTTAGACATTTGTTTTGGCAATTTCTGTCACAATGACGTTGTCAATGTATATATTCAATAGCTTATAGTATCCATAAAGTTTATTATGGGATGCTGGTGAATACGGGCATCAATATTGTACGATTGTACAGTAGCTTTATTTCATTAATAAAATTTAGTATAGGAGGGGGAATTTAGTATAGAGGGGGGAGATCAGTAATGAGGTTGCCCAGGGTCCCAGAAAAACTAGTTCCTGCCCTGCATGTGTGTTCTTACTTGGTGATCTTAGCTTGGCCTTATTAGTTGAGTTGTAGTAAATACGACTTTTCTGCACTCCATTTGATGACAACAACGCTTTTTTCAAATCAACGGAGCTGTTTTGCAGTAACACATTTAAAGTTTCAAGAGATGCGTTTATGATGTTATGGTCTTTATGAGTGGAGTAGTGCAAACACAATTCATATATCTGTAACAGATTATAAAAATAATAGCTATTAGTATATATAATATAACAGCAATGGCATAACATCATAGGCTGCAATATTAAACTTGGGGTTATTTAAAATTAAAAGCTGCGAAATATTCTTGGGGTGTTTATCGGAGAAAGTGTGAAGAAAGATTTTTTTCTTATGAATGGTACCATAAGAAATGCATTTTCATTACACTTGTGTAGGACAAGAAAAAAGAAAGAAACTAAAAAGTAGAGAGAAATCAGTTTTCATCTTTTTTTTGTAGATATACAATTAATTTTAAATTTACTTTCTATATAATTATGATTATGTTGTATATGTAAATAAGAATATTCCGTTATAATTTATAAATATAATAATATTAATTTATGCATAATCCTAAATATGTGTTTATTATCTTCTTATGTATTTAATTTCTCTCTAGGAATACACAGAAAAAAAGACATAACATGGAAGGAAATTAAACCACAACAAAAACATAATAGGATGGAAGCTATTATGTTTTTGTTGTGGTTAATTTCCTTCCATGTTATGTCTTTTTTTCTGTGTATTCCTATGTAATTTCATTATGCTATTGTGATTTTATATTTATTTTATTATAAATTATGATATTGTGTTTTCTTAATAGTCTTTCTTCTGAATATACAAATATACAATATATGTAAAATACATTATTCTGATACAATCATGTGCAGTTTCTTTAAAATTTCTAATAAAATACAAAATAAATAAATTGCACAGTATCATTATTATGAAATTGTTTTTAATGTAATATATTTAATTATTAATCAAACCTGTAAAAGCCTCTCAATCGACAACATGTTATCACCAACATCCCTCCGTCCACCGAAACTCGTTTGTGACTTTAAACCGTCCTCTGCGCCCCTAATATGAGGCAATATCGCCCTCAAACACCCCCAAGTGCCCAAAATCAAAGCAGTCGCGTGGCAATCCTGTACGGGCACCAAACAATCTACAAAAAACGTATGGAAATTCAAAAAATCGTATCGAAATTTAAAAATAAACGTATCGAAAATTAAAAATAAACGTATCGAAATTTCAAAAAAAACGTATCGAAATTTAAAAATAAACGTATCGAAATTTAAAAAAAAAACGTATCGAAATTTAAAAAAAACGTATCGACATTTAAAAAAAAACGTATCGAAAGAAAAACGACCGCAAACTTTTGTTTTGAAACTTACCTACTAGATTATTCAAAACATACGTAATAAAAATGTACGGCTTGCGACAGTTTAAGCAAATTGTTAAAATACAACTTGCAGTCGTTCGTCGAATTACAGCCGAGGAGTTTTTGATGTTGTTAAGACACGCTTTCAATAATCCCTAAAAATTTTAAATACATATTTTCAGTATTGTCTTTATGAAATTCATATTAATATAGCTCACTTTGACATCATTATCCATTGTGAAACACCCCAGCGCAGCCATAATCTTTGGCAGACTACTCGCCAGCGTTTCATGCACCAATTCTTCGCTGCGTTCAAAGATTTTCATAATACATGGCACCAAATTCACAACATATGGTTTGCCTTTGTTTGGCCGTATGTGATGGGCCAACAGTGCGAACCTCCACAAGGCAGCACGAAGTGATCGAGCTGAGCCATTGTGCTTAATCTCTTTGTGTAGTTCTATTTGGATTTTCGTAATGTTACTATTATTCATAGCCTGCAATAGATTACTTACTTACATATAATATATTTTGTGTAGTAATAAAATAAATATTTCATAAACTAATCTTATAAAATACCTATCTCTGTATACTGTTGTATGTAAATTCATGTACAATAAAAAAATGCAAATAGTGTGACAATTCAGTGGCGAGTCTAGATGTCTTTATTAAAAATAAACTATAGAAAGAAAGACATTAATATTGTAACAGATACAAAATAACACTTGTGTAGGCACCGGGGCAATCAAAAGCAACGAAATAGCGGATAAAAGAGGAAAGTGAACTAAAATCCATTGGCCTCACACCAACCTACAAGATACCTTATAACACTGCAAGGTATAGTTTGAGCAGGCATAAAAGAAATTGCCACCGCCAATACTGGGAAGCGCAAATAGTAATGAAACTCTCGAAGAATTCCATTAAGGCTCCCAGAAACGAGTCGCCGGAAGAAATTCTAAGACGAATTAAGGAATGTTGTATGTCTCCTAGGAGGACACTACACTTTAATGGGGATAGACAAATCACCAACGTGCAGAGGTTGTGGGGAATAAGAAGAAACCCTACTACATGTAATCACTAGCTTCAGCGCATTCATTGCATCCACGATAAAGGCGACCACCATGGGCACAACGCATCTCATAGTTACCCCGTAAGGTGAATTGGTTCGAGTTAAGATGTGGGACATAATAATATTCGGATGGTACTTTTCAGCGAACTGTAGCAGGAACTATTTACCCAGCGACCCTAAAACTTCAAAAATCCCGCAATGCCACCAACTATTTGTCAATATTTTTTTATTATGGACTACCTAAGCCTATAGACGCAAACCTCGTTGTACCTCATTATTTTCTGACCATCTTCGCCTACATAGAGAAATTGTAGCGACACTAAGTCCCACGCGAGCGAATATCATGAATTGATAATCCGACTTCTTGTAGACCGATTATTCTGCCATATTCAAACTCGGTTAACTCATGGAAATTTTGCACGAGGTCGTACAGGAGGCATTATGTCAACTTTAATGTACTTTACTTATTAAGCTTAAAAATATGCTTTATATTGACACTTAAGTAACTAATGCCAAATGGAAACAAAGAATTTTTGTTTCTTTGTTGATGTTAACTTGATTTATCTGTATCATATCTTGATGAAATTTTCGTTTCTTAATAAGAATAAAAATCCCCGTTTTCTGAAATTTTCATCAAAATATATCCACGATTACTGCGTGTTCATTTATGTATGGCGTCGAGTATATGTGACATAAGTTTGTGTGAGGACAAATATAAAAAAATTAACCTGTCCTAAAATATTTTCCCTAAAAACTATACGTTTTAAAATGAAATTCATATTTTATTTATTTACAATATACAAAATAAGGAATTCCATTACCAATTTTGTTCTTGTACAGAAAAAAACATCCACCTTTCTAAGATATTAGTGTAATATTTTCTATAGGAAAGGAAGTATGTGAAATTTAAGAAGTATCATGCATCCTCTAGGACAGTTAATTCTAGTTTTGTTCTGTAACTATAGAAAAAAAACGTCCATCTTTCTAGGATATCAGTGTAATATTTTCTATAGGAAAGGAAGAAGTATCATGCATCCTCTAGTCATTCTACTCATTTCTACACCTGAAATGACAAGTAAAGTTACTTATTTGGTGGTAATTAAACTGCTCTGAACTTCTCCAGTTAAGTCTAGCATAACTATTAACTGGAGAAGTTCAGAGCAGTTTAATTACCACCAAATAAGTAACTTTACTTGTCATTTCAGGTGTAGAAATGAGTAGAATGACTAGAGGATGCATAATAGTTATTTATGATTCAAATGCAGTTTACTTCAATTAGTAGGATAATATCTATATGAGTAATTTCAGTATAACTACCTTCAGTAATTAATACCTAACATATCTTAGGTTATTACTTATATAAATTTAAATGAACTCTGCACTAGTTTTGCAATTTCATTATTTAATTTAATTTTTATCCTTACACCTATATCTATATAAGTAATTTCAGTATGACTACTTTTAGTAATTAATACCTAACATACCTTAGGTTATTACTTATATAAATTTGAATGAACTCTGCACTACTTTTGCAATTTCATTATTTAATTTAATTTTTACCCTTGCACCTATATCTATATAAGTAATTTCAGTACGACTACCTTTAGTAATTAATACCTAACATACCTTAGGTTCTTACTTATATAAATTTTAATGAACTCTGCACTAGTTTTGCAATTTCATTATTTAATTTAATTTTTACCCTTACACCTAATCATATATAAGTGTAAATAAATACCCTGATTATCTTATTAAGACATTCATCAGCAGTCATCCGAACATCACTCTCAGCATCATCACACAACTGCAGCAAAATATCCACAGTGAAACTGAGCAGTGTATTGAAATTCTTAGCAATTTTAATAGTAGGATTCAACATAGCTTCAGCAATAAAATTGCAATGCTGCACCTTTTCTTTCCTCCTGTAAGACAACAATCACCCATTACAAAAAAAATACAATTCAAATTACACATATTGAACATACTTATTCATAGTGCCTGTATTCTGACTGGCCCCAATTAGCTGCTTGAGTGCCTCAAGGGACTTCAACAGTTTCTCCTGGGTCGCCATGACGCGATTTCAAAAAACCCGCACAATATAATTACTATCAGCTCATTGCGTTATTACACGAGAAGCGCACTATGCAAGCACTGTATTTGTTTGCAATTATTTATATTCATCAACTGATTTTTATGGTGTTTTTTGACGTTGACAGTTCGAATGGTGGTTTGCAACTCGACTATCAGCTGTCTGGTAGTTCAAATGTACAAGCCCAGTTCAGACAGCTATAATACTGTTAGTGCAATTATTGTCAACTAGAGGGCAACATATGTATGAATATCGCAGACAAGAAATGAATATATCGAAAAACATGGTACAATCATAGAAAACTATAGACGCCAAAGTGAAATAATCAGCTGATAAAAAAATAACAAAGATCAGCTGTTTACCCACTAGTTCGACTTGAACATTGCAAAATCTAGTGGGCTCTTCGTCGCCATCGTGAGTTTATAACTACATTTATTCGTTCGTCTCCTGATCTCTTAGTGGGTTATTTTGTTCCTTAAGCTCATGCATAGCATTAAGCATGTACTCGCTCAAAAATAACTGTTCTGTTGAACACTCTGAATGGTATCTGGGTTCTTGAGGATATAGTTAAGTTTGTCGAAAACTGCCCAGTTTTCTGTTACTTTTCGGCTTGATTCGCGTTACCCAGCTTGATGTTATGACAGAGGTGCATAAAATAAATCCAGTTGGGTTTATTAAAATATACCAGCATTTCGAATTACAACAGGTAGAGCACTGTAGCACATCATATTTGATAGGAATGAACACGGAATTTTAAAATGAATTAGTTTTAGTTTCACATGTACATCGAAAAATATTCTAACAATTAAATTTATATAATTGTTAAATTACTAATTCATTAGTTTGACTTAACAAATGCTCTAATCTAGGCATGTCTTAGCAAGTATGATTGCCATCGGGGGGTTATTTCGCATACGTTGGAAACCATTCTAACTTGCTAAGAATCTCCTAGATTTACCTTTCTCTGTGAAATTTAACAGGTTAAACGCCATGAACATTTAGCCAAACTTTCCATTTTACCCAAGACTTTTTTTTGCCAAATTGTGATATTTCTGTTTGTCTTAAACCGATTTTATATAATCTAGGCAAATTTGCCTTATCAGGGCGGCGAACACCAGTGTCCGCTGTGGCCCTAGAGATCCAGCGTTATCGTGTATATTTCTTTTAAAATCTATAACCCTGGCGGACACCGGTGTCCGCCATGGCCGAATTGGCTGGAGACATAGCGGACACCGGTGACCGCCATGGCGCTTAACCTGTTAAGGAGCGTTGGTGAAAATGGGCATTGCTAAATATGCTAAATTTTCCTCAAAGACCAAAACTGACTTGTTTTAGCCAAGTAGAAAATGCAAATATAATTTACAAATGCAACAGCAGTAACAAAATATTGATGTTAAATAGTTGAATCATAATTAACCATATAAGAGCAAAATTGAGATCTTTAAATGAATTAAGTAAAAAGGATTAAATGTTCAATGTACATGTGATTAAGCCTGCTCACCACGACAAGGTACTAATTCTTCGAGCAGGGGAGATGGAAAGAAGGCTGAAATTTCTTTCATCCTTCCTACCCATCCCCGCCGATTTTTTAACTAAATCGGGCTTTTTTCGTATAGCTTAGTTTAGTCTACATGGAGATTTAGAAAAAACTAGAACTATACACGCGGTTTCATTGTTTGGGGGTTAGTAGATTGTTGGCGCAGAAATACATGTTTATAGAACCTTCTAAAGACCACTCGCACGTTAGGCGAGCAGTAATTAGTACATACATACAGTTAAATAAATATTGGCAGGCAGCTTTATTATAAGAACGTGAAATTGAATTTCAAATTCTTCCGCATTTATCTAATTTCTTTGTAAAAATTTACACACAATATGAAATGTAATTAACTACAATTCATATTTAGTATTGTTGGATGTATATATCCATATTGTCAATGAAATTGACTGCGCATTAATATCAAAAGTTATTTTGAATAAATGAATTACAATTTATATGTAATTGTATAATAAAATATATTAACCAATTATTGGATGTACCTATCCATTTGTTAATCAATTTGATTAACAAATGGATAAGTACATCTAACAATCGGCTAATATTAATGAACAACCGAATAGGATGGTCAATTTTACTGTCCTATTCGGTTGCTCATTAATATTAGCCGATTGTTGAATGTGCTAATATAACTAACAAATCTGTTGGGTTGCGCATTAATATCAAAGTTATGTTTATAAATGAACTATAATTTATATGTAGTTATATGCTAAATAAAGTATTAGCAAAATGTTGCATGTACATATCCACATTATCAATAAACAAATTGACTACTAGCATTTTTGGTGGCGCATTAATGTTAAGTTGAATAAATTAACTACAAAATGTATGTAGTTGTATGATAAATAAAGTATTAGCAGAATGTTGGATATACATTTCCACGTTGTCAATAAAATTGACTATACGGTTATGCATTAATATTACGTACGTAAGTAGCGTACGTAATAAAATGAGGCTTAAAAATGTTTTTAAATAAATATATAAATATATAAATATATAAATATATAAATATATAAATATATAAATATATAAATATATAAATATATAAATATATAAATATATAAATATATAAATATATAAATATATAAATATATAAATATATAAATATATAAATATATAAATATATAAATATATAAATATATAAATATATAAATATATAAATATATAAATATATAAATATATAAATATATAAATATATAAATATATAAATATATAAATATATAAATATATAAATATATAAATATATAAATATATAAATATATAAATATATAAATATATAAATATATAAATATATAAATATATAAATATATAAATATATAAATATATAAATATATAAATATATAAATATATAAATATATAAATATATAAATATATAAATATATAAATATATAAATATATAAATATATAAATATATAAATATATAAGTATATAAATATATAAATATAGAAGCCATAATCACCTGAAAACCCGAAAAATAAAATTAACCCGAAACCGAAAATAAAGCTGCCATACCAATCATCCCAAGAAACACAATAATATCTCAACATCTCTTTGAATACTTCAATACTAATGTGCAACTTGAGGGTTATTACACTAGCTCCATGTGTGACACTAATTTTAAAGCGATTAAACAATACTTTAGAAGTTGTCACAACTTGCTTCTAAAAGTAATTTATTTTTGAATTTATTCAATCCCTAATACAAAAGCTAAACATATAAACATATATCTAATACTAAGAATCTGAAAGCAAAGGGTTAGACTAAATACACATCCTAACTTGAAAAATGCATAAAACTATATTTAACCACTTGCTACTTGTTGCAGGGCGCATTCACGTTAGGATATGCCACCCCGATTGGTGTCATCTGCGGTGCTCCCCCATTCCATCTCCTCAAAGGCACTTTTATTTTAATTACTTTAGTATTGACTTTAATTTAAACGGATACTCCCGATCCTAAACAATGCATAATCGCGGAGCTAAGTTTAAAAAAGACTATTGAAAAAACACACGACCTGAAATAGTTTAATTATACTGATTACTTGGAGGGTGTACATACGCGCACTGTACAGATTGGGATGCAAAAAGTGTAAATATGTACATAGTGTATAGTGTAAATGTGTACAAAGTGTAATACCTGGTAGAAGTTCATAAATTAATTATATTTAAATTGAAATTATTTTGAATTGAAAATAATTGAAATTGATTTGACATAAAGCTCATTTAATGGTTTAAGATGTATAAAAAACAAATTAATGGTTGATTATTTTGATCATATTTAGTGTAAAACATGTGTTGTAAGATAAATACATGTATTGGAAGAAAAAAATCATTTGGATGATTTAAAGTTTAAATGATAATAAAATAAACTATAATAATAAAAACTGTTGAGCAATAACACATAATAATTTAAGTCATAAAATGTAAATGAGCAAATTAATTAATTTTTAGCAAAACTTTGAAAAAGGTTGTAAAAAAGCATATATAAGAATATATGCATATATTCATTTGAGTTGGTCCTTGCACTAATTGTGCTTGTATTAGCCGCTTTCGTTTAACATTCGGGAGTTGTTCTAAGCCAGCTAAGACTAAGCAAGAACAGCACCCGAACGGTAAACGAACGCGACTATCAGAGATCGCCGAAGAAGCTGGAAATATACTAGTATGTATATTATGTACTGGATGCAATGTGTACATGGTACTTTTTTTATTCGGGTGTGGCCAGCGCAAGCGCAGGATACCAGTGACCCTCTGACACCAAGCCGTGACTGATCACCCTGCGGTACACTCGCGTCACGACCTGTTCATCAACGCTGATCTACTTCAATAATCTCAGTGATGAGATTCGTTAAAAGGACCCACAAGTGTAAGAAACACTGATATAGGTCATATATAAATCTGAGTGATGAGGTCTCTGTTTTGGACCAAGATGTTAAGAAACGCTGATTTACTTCATTAATCTGAGTGAGGAGGTCCGTTTTAAGGACCAAAAAGTTTAAGAAACACTGATATAGGTCATATATAAATCTGAGTGATGAGTTCTCTGATATAGACCAAGTGATTCAATGTTTAAGTCATGAAATGTAATTGAGCAAATTAATCGATTTTTAGCAAAACTTTAAAAAAAGTTGAAATAAAAAATGTATAAGAATATATTCAAATATTCATTTGAGTTAGTCCTTGCACTAATTGTGCTTATATTAGCCGCTTTAGTTTATCATTCGGGAGCTGTTCTAACCCCAGCTAATACCAGACAAGAACAGCACTCGAAAGGTAAACGAACGCGGCTATTAAAGATTGTTGAAGAGACTGGAACTTATACTAGTATGTATATTATGTACTAGATGCAAAGTGTACATGGTACATTTTTTCCGGGTATGGCCAGCGCAAGCGCTGGATACCAGTGACCCTCCGACACCAAGCCGTGACTGATCACCTTACGGTACACTCACGTCACGACCTGTTCACCAACGCTGATCTACTTCAATAATCTGAGTGATGAGATTTGTTTAAAGGACCCACACGTTTAAGAATAAACACTGATATAGGTCCTATAAAAATCTGAGTGATGAGGTCTCTGTTTTGGACCAAGTTGTTAAAAAACGCTAATGTACTTCATTAATCTGAGTGATGAGGTCCGTTTTAAGGACCAAAAAGTTTAAGAAACACTGATATAGGTCATATATAAATCTGAGTGATGAGTTCTCTGATATAGACGAACTGATGCAATGTTTAAGTCATCAAATATAATTCAGCAAATTAATCAAATTTTTAGCAAAACTTTGAAAAAAAGTTGACAAAAGGATGTATAAGAATATATTCAAATATTCATTTGAGTTAGTTCTTGCACTAGTTGTGCTTATATTAGCCGCTTTAGTTTATCATTCGGGAGGTGTTCTAACCCCAGCTAAGACCAGACAAGAACAGCACTCGAAAGGTAAACGAACGCGGCTATTAAAGATTGTCGAAGAGGTGGAACTTATACTAGTAAGTATATTATGTACTGGATGCAAAGTGTACATGATATTTTTTTTGGGTGTGGCCAGCGCAAGCGCTGGATACCAGTGACCCTCTGACACCAAGCCGTGACTGATCACCTTGTGGTACACTCACGTCACGACCTGTTCACCAACGTTGATCTACTTCAATAATCTGAGTGATGAGATTCGTTTAAAGGGCCAACAAGTTTATGAAGAAAAACTGATATAGGTCATATAAAAATCTGAGTGATGAGGTCTCTGTTTTGGACCAAGTTGTTAAGATACGCTAATGTACTTCATTAATCTGAGTGATGAGGTCCGTTTTAAGGACCAAAAAGTTTAAGAAACACTGATATAGGTCATATATAAATCTGAGTGATGAGTACTCTGTTCTAGACCAAGTGATTCAATGTTTAAGTCATCAAATGTAATTGAGCAAATTAATCAATTTTTAGCAAAACTTTGAAAAAAGTTGAAAAAAAGGATGCATAAGAATATATTCAAATATTCATTTGAGTCCTTGCAATAGTTGTGCTTGCATTAGCCGCTTTAGTTTATCATTCGGGAGCTGTTCTAACCCCAGCTAAGACCAGACAAGAACAGCACCCAAACGGTAAACGAACGCGGTATTAAAGATCGTCGAAGAGGCTGGAACTTATATTAAGCTAAATAATAATAAAGCCACACTTACACGAGACGCTCTGAACGATGGAGGGAAAGACTACCACATTCAAACAATGTGCAATTGAATCATACGGAGGTTAGGAAACAGGACAAACGGGCTGAGGTAAAACGCGTAGTAGTGCCAAAGTAGGATTTGAAAACGCGAAAAATAACGAGTTATCCGATTGTTAAGACTATCCGCTTCGAAGCAATAGTAACTAAAGTACCGGCGCGTGTGTGTAAGGACCTGCGCGAAATCAGGAAACACGTAGCGATAGATCAATAAAGTTTCGGTATGAAATCAGAAAAAATGCAAATGCAGAATAAGTACATGAGATTAAAGGCGACCGATACGATTGTCAACTTTTTACTTGGCAATAGTAACTTACTAGCGGCGTGACGAGGGATAAATATAGATTCGCGTGAGACTAAGAGGTTTCGCATAAGAGCAATATAGTTTCGGCGTCAGTTCAATATAGGTTCAGCATGAGATACGTAAATACAAATGTAAGATAAGTACACGAGATAACCGATCTGGTAGTCAGACTTATCACTTGGAATCGTTCCAAGCAATAGTAACTATATAGCAGCATTGCAAATTATAAATATAGATTCGGCATACGCGCAATATTTTTTTAGCGTGAGGTCAATATAGGTACGGCGTAAGCGCAATATAGGTTCGATATGAGAGGCGTACATATACTTGTGAAATACGTACACGAAATAACTAGTGACCGATCCGGATGACACTTCTCACATGGAATCGTTCCAGGCAATATTATCAGACTACCGGCGTGGTGAGAATAAAATATAGATTCGGCGTGTGGCCAATATATGTTCGGCGTAAGAGCATTATAGTTTCGGCGTAAGAGTATTATAGTTTCGGCATAAGAGTATTATAGTTTCGGCGTAAGAGTATTATAGTTTCGGCGTAAAAAAATTATAGTTTCGGCGTAAGAGCATTATAGTTTCGGCGTAAGAGTATTATAGTTTCGGCGTAAGAGTATTATAGTTTCGGCGTAAAAAAATTATAGTTTCGGCGTAAGAGCATTATAGTTTCGGCGTAAGAGTATTATAGTTTCGGCGTAAGAAAATTATTGTTTCGGCGTAAGAGCATTATAGTTTCACTATAGGTTCGGTATGAAATTCGTAAAAACAAATGTGAGATAAGTACACGAGGTAATGAAATGTCTCACAGACAACGGACGACAGACATTTTCCAAGGATGATCCTTAAAATAATCAAGGGAAATAATGAGGATTTGCGAGCAAATAGATTATTTGTATCGCAATTACAATACTTTATCCATATTTCGTATGATAAAGTAAGAATTACTAAACGGAACCACACCATTAAAATTATGTCACAAGAAGAAAGTAAATTAAACACACAAACAGTGCTCCAATATGTCAAAATTCTCCCACCCCATGATGCTTAATCTTCCCGTATCCACATCAGCTACCAATATGCTCTCGAGCCAGGTTGGTAGACCCTTCCCACACCCCTATTTCTACTACGACAACCGACCAGGAAAATTTCTGAACAAACAGTGATCCACACTTTCCAGATTCTCCCAACCCATGATGCTCAATCTCCCCGCATCCACATCAGCTACCAACATGCTCGCAAGCCAGGTTGGTAACTCTTGAAGACCCTTCCCACACCCCTATTTCTACTACGACAACGGACGGGGAACATTTCTGAATAGTGATCCACACTTTTCAGTTTCTCCTATCCCATGATGCTCAATCTTGCTGCATCCACATCAGCTACCAACACATAATGCCCTCGAATCAAGTTGGTAGCCGAAATTCACTTCTGGCGACCTCCCCACTTCTACTACGACAACAGACGACGAGCATTTCTTGAGATGGTCTTAAAATTATGTAAGGGACATAATAAAGACTTGGGGAAAAAGAAAGAAAAATCCACACGATTACAATACTTGTAAAAGTAAAGTTACCAAAAATAAACACACCATTGAAATGGCTGACATCATGTCATGTTAAGAAGAAAGAAATCTAAACCCATTAGAAAATCCAAAGCCAACAACTGCGTGGACCGCTCTGTACAACTTCCACCACCTCATGATGCTCAATCTACATCAGCAACCAACACAGATTAACCTCGGGCCAAGTTGGTAGCCGAAATTCACTTCTGACAATTCAAAGCCAACGACTCAGGACACACAGAGATCCAGTGTATCAAACTACCCCACCACATGGGGTCATGATGCCGCTTATACATGGGCTACCAACACCCAATCCCCTCAGGCCAGATTGCTAGCCGAGATTCACCTCTGACCATATGTCCACATTGGTGCCAATAAACCGCAAGAGTGCAAGGCAATTTCCCGAAACACATATAGTCATAATGCTGGGCTGGTTTAGTATCAGCGCAAAGTAATTGTCATGGTCGCGTACATTCAGAAAACCACCGAATTTCCATACTGTGCCAATATACCGAAAGGCCACACGGAGAGATAAAAGAACCGGCAATTTCCCGGGAAATAGTCATAATGGTAGCCTGGTTTTATACCAGGACAACTAATTGTCATGGTCGCGTATATTCTGATACCGCAGATTCATAGTAATAAACCGAAAGGGCGCAAGTACATATATAAAGATTTCCCGCGAAATAGTCATAATAGTGGCCTGGTTTGGTACCAGGACAAAGTAATTGTTATGCTCACGTACATCCTAAAGGATCGAAGGTCCACATTCGTAGTAATAAACCGAAGGGCGCAAGGTGAGATATAAACAACCGACAATTTCTCGGGAAATATATAGTCATAATAGAGACCTGGTTTGGTACCAGGACAAAGTAAATGTCATGGTCGCGTAAATTCCGAAAAGGACCATAAGTCCACCTTAGTAGTAATAAACCGAAAGGGCGCATAGAGAGATATAGAGAGTCATGTGTTTCCCGAAAAATATATAGTCATAATAGTAGCCCGATTTCGTACCGAACCAGAACACCAAAAGAACGTAATAAACATATAAAGAACCGTCAATTTCCCGGGAAATATAAATATATATATATATTATATAATAGAACAACGTATCTGCTATGATCGCGTACATTCCGAAAAGGACCGGTAGCCCGGAATGCTAATAATAAACTAAAATGGCACAAGGAGAAATCAAAAGGACAGGAATTTTTCCGGAAAACATATAGTCATACAGAGGTGCAAAAAATTCAGCCAAATTGTAAAATATAAATTTGAAAAATGATTCTAACTACTCATTCACACACATTCTTGCATTTAATACTCTACTTGTAAACCCGTTGTAGTTTGAATTTAATAAAATATACCGGAAAATTGAACAACAGCAAGTACTGTGTTTAAACTGTATCAAATCATATTTGATAGTAATGAATACGTGAATATGTGCATTGAAGAATTATCAAACAATAAATTTTAATCGGAAAACAAACATCGAAATATTAACATCGGGAAAATCGCAGTAGGTAAAGAAGATTACCTCAATTGATTTTCCACATAAAAACTAATCAAGACTAAGTTACGTCAAATTATAGCCACATGCGACATTTGGTTCATAAATATATGGCCAACAAAAGCATTAATTACATAAAAACTTAACATGTGGACATGTAATGAATATTTTAACAAATTACTAGTAATAATTTACACATTTAAAGTACTGTGCAGTCATTACTAATAAATTAGGACAGCGTTGCCACCGCCAACAAATTAAAACTGTACGATTATTTCAGAAACAGTTATAACATTATACATATGGCATTATAGAGATTTAAAATATTAGACAATAATGTCTGAAGTTTGCGTCCCACATTACCATTGCATACATGACGAATGTGTGAACGCTCTTTCTGTCATTCTCAGTGATGTGCTGATGAAAACGGCCAAATTTTAATAAAAATTGATATCTTTAAATGAATGATATAAATAATTGATGATAATCTTCAATGCAAATGTGATTAAGCCTGCTCACCACGACAAGGTACTAATTCTTCGAGCAGGGGGAATGGAAAGAAGGCTGAAATTTCTTTCATCCTTCCCGCCCATTCCCGCCGATTTTTAACTAAATCGGGCTTTTGTTTCGTATAGTTTAGTTTAGTCTACATGGAGATTTAGAAAAAACTAGAACTACACACGCGGTTTTATTGTTTGGGGGTTAGTAGATTGTTGGGGAAGAAATACATGTTTATAGAACCTTCTAAAGACCACTCGCACGTTAGGCGAGCAGTAATTAGTACATACATACATACATACAGTTAAATAAAAATTGGCAGGCAGCTTTATTATAAGAACGTGAAATTTAATTTCAAATTCTTCCGCATTTATCTAATTTCAGTGTAAAAATTTACACACTATATGAATATGATGTATATATCCATATTGTCAATAAATTTGACTGCGCATTAATATTCAAAGTTATCTTGAATAAATGAATTACAATTTATATGTAGTTGTATAATAAAATATATTAAGCAATTATTGGATGTACCTATCCATTTGTTAATCAATTTGATTGACAAATGGATAAGTACATATAACAATCGGCTAATATTAATGAGCAACCGAATAGGATAATCAATTTTACTATCCTATTCGGTTGCTCACTAATATTAGCCGATTGTTGAATGTGCTAATATAACTAACAATTCTGTTCGGTTGCGCATTAATATAAAAGTTATGTTTATAAATGAACAATTTATATGTAGTTATATGCTAAATAAAGTACTAGCAAAATGTTGGATGTACATATCCACATTATCAATAAACAAATTGACTACTAGTCTATTTGGTGGCGCATTAATGTTAAGTTGAATTAATTAATTACAAAATGTATGTAGTTGTATGCTAAATAAAGTATTAGCAGAATGTTGGATGTACATTTCCACGTTATCAATAAAATTGACTATACGGTTACGCATTCATATTACGTACGTAAGTAGTAACGTAATAAAATGAGGCTTAAAAATGTTTTTAAATAAATATATAAATATATAATATATATATATATATAAGCCATAATCACCTAAAAACCTGAAAAATAAAATTAAACCCGAAACCGAAAATAAAGCTGCCATACCAATCATCCCAAGAAACACAATAATATCTCAACATCTCTTTGGATACTTCAATACTAATGTGCAACTTGAGGGTTATTACACTAGCTCCATGTGTGACACTAGTTTTAAAGCAATTAAACAATACTTTAGAAGTTGTCACAACTTGCTTCTAAAAGTAATTTATTTTTGAATTTATTCAATCCCTAATACAAAAGCTAAACATATAAACATATATCTAATACTAAGAATCTGAAAGCAAAGGGTTAGACTAAATACACATCCTAACTTGAAAAATGCGTAAAACTATATTTAACCACTTGCTACTTGTTGCGGGGCGCATTCACGTTAGGATATGCAACCCCGATTGGTGTCGTCTGCGGTGCTCCCCCATTCCATCTCCTCAAAGGCACTTTTATTTTAGTTACTTTAGTATTGAATTTAATTTAAACGGATACTACCGATCCTAAACAATGTATAATCGCGGAGCTAAGTTTTAAGAAAAGACTATTGAAAAAACACACCACCTGAAATAGTTTAATTATACTGATTACTTGGAGGGTGTACATACGCGCACTGTACAGATTGGGATGCAAAAAGTGTAAATGTGTACATAGTGTATAGTGTAAATGTGTACAAAGTGTAATACCTGGCAAAAGCTCATAAATTAATGATATTTAAATTGAAATTATTTTGAATTGTAAATAATTGTAATTGATTTGAAATAAAGCTCATTTAATGGTTTAAGACGTATAAGAAACAAATTAATGGTTGATTATTTTGATCAGATTTAGTGTAAAACATGTATTGTAAGATAAATACATGTATTGGAAGAAAAAAATCATTTGGATGATTAAAAGTTTAAATGATAATAAAATAAACTATAATAATAAAAACTGTTGAGCAATAACATATAATAATTTAAGTCATAAAATGCAAAAGAGCAAATTAATTATTTTTTAGCAAAACTTTGAAAAAGGTTGTAAAAAAAGGATATATAAGAATATATGCATATATTCATTTGAGTTGGTCCTTGCACTAGTTGTGCTTGTATTAGCCGCTTTCGTTTAACATTCGGGAGTTGTTGTAAGCCAGCTAAGACTAAGCAAGAACAGCACCCGAACGGTAAACGAACGCGACTATCAGAGATCGCCGAAGAAGCTGGAATTATACTACTATATATATTATGTACTGGATGCAAAGTGTACATGGTACTTCTTTTATTCGGGTGTGGCCAGCGCAAGCGCTGGATACCAGTGACCCTCTGACACCAAGCCGTGACTGATCACCCTGCGGTACACTCGCGTCACGACCTGTTCATCAACGCTGATCTACTTCAATAATCTCAGTGATGAGATTCGTTTAAAGGACCCACAAGTGTAAGAAACACTGATATAGGTTATATATAAATCTGAGTGATGAGGTCTCTGTTTTGGACCAAGTTGTTAAAAAACGCTAATGTACTTCATTAATCTGAGTGATGAGGTCCGTTTTAAGGACCAAAAAGTTTAAGAAACACTGATATAGGTCATATATAAATCTGAGTGATGAGTTCTCTGATATAGACCAAGTGATTCAATGTTTAAGTCATCAAATATAATTCAGCAAATTAATCAAATTTTTAGCAAAACTTTGAAAAAAAGTTGACAAAAAGGATGTATAAGAATATATTCAAATATTCATTTGAGTTAGTTCTTGCACTAGTTGTGCTTATATTAGCCGCTTTAGTTTATCATTCGGGAGCTGTTCTAACCCCAGCTAAGACCAGACAAGAACAGCACTCGAAAAGTAAACGAACGCGGCTATTAAAGATTGTCGAAGAGGCTGGAACTTATACTAGTAAGTATATTATGTACTGGATGCAAAGTGTACATGGTACATTTTTTCCGGGTGTGGCTAGCGCAAGCGCTGGATACCAGTGACCCTCTGACACCAAGTCGTGACTGATTACCTTGCGGTACACTCACATCACGACCTGTTCATGAACGCTGATCTACTTCAATAATCTCAGTGATGAGATTCGTTTAAAGGACCCACAAGTGTAAGAAACACTGTTATAGGTCATATATAAATCTGAGTGATGAGGTCTCTGTTTTGGACCAAGTTGTTAAGAAACGCTAATGTACTTCATTAATCAGAGTGATGAGGTCCGTTTTAAGGACCAAAAAGATTAAGAAACACTGCTATAGGTCATATATAAATCTGAGTGATGAGTACTCTGATCTAGACCAAGTCATTCAATGATTAAGTCATCAAATGTGATTCAGCAAATTAATTAATTTTTAGCAAAACTTTGAAAAAACTTGAAAAAAAGGATGTATAAGAATATATTCACATATTCATTTGAGTCCTTGCACTAGTTGTGCTTGCATTACTCGCTTTCGTTAATCATTCGGGAGTTGTTCTAAGCCAGCTAAAACCAGCCCAGAACAGCACCCGAACGATAAAGGAACGCGGCTATTAAAGATCGTCGAAGAGGCTGGAACTTATATTAAGCTAAATAATAATAAACCACACTTACACGAGACGGTCTGAACGATGGTAGGAAAGACTACCACTATCAAACAATGTGCAATTGAATCATACGAAGGTTAGGAAACAGGACAAACGGGCTGAGGTAAAACACGTAGTAGTGCCAAAGTAGGATTTGAAAACGCGAAAAATAACGAGTTATCCGATTGTTAAGATTATCCGCTTCGAAGCAATAGTAACTAAAGCACCGGCGCGTGTGTGTAAGGACCTGCGCGAAATCAGGAAACACGTAGCGATAGATCAATAAAGTTTCGGTATGAAATCAGAAAAAAAAATGCAAATGTGAGATAAGTACATGAGATTAAAGGCGACCGATACGATTGTCTACTTTTTACTTGACAATAGTAACTTACTAGCAGCGTGACGAGGGATAAATATAGATTCGCGTGAGACTAATAGAAAAGATAAGTACACGAGATAACCGATCTGGTAGTCCGACTTATCACTTGGAATCGTTCCAAGCAATAGTAACTATATAGCAGCATTGCAAATTATAAATATAGATTCGGCATACGCGCAATATTGTTTCAGCGTGAGATCAATATAGGTTCGGCATAAGCGCAATATAGGTTCGACATGAGAGGCGTACATATAATTGTGAAATACGTACACGAAATAATTAGTGACCGATCCGGAAGACACTTTTTACATGGAATCGTTCCAGGCAATAGTATCGGACTAACGTCGTGGCGAGAATAAAATATAGATTCGGCGTGTGGCCAATATATGTTCGGCGTAAGAGCATTATAGTTTCGGCATCAGAGTATTATAATTTCGGCGTCAGAGTATTATAGTTTCGGCGTCAGAGTATTATAGTTTCGGCGATCAGAGTATTATAGTTTCGGCGTAAGAGTATTATAGTTTCGGCGTCAGTTCACTATAGGTTCGGTATAGAATTCGTAAAAACAAATGTGAGATAAGTACACGAGGTAATGAAATGTCTCACAGACAACGGACGACAGACATTTTCCAAGGATGATCCTTAAAATAATCAAGGGAAATAATGAGGATTTGCGAGCAAATAGATTTTTGTATCGCAATTACAATACTTTATCCATATTTCGTATGATAAAGTAAGAATTACTAAACGTAACCACACCATTAAAATTATGTCACAAGAAGAAAGAATATTAAACACACAAACAGTGCTCCAATATGTCAAAATTCTCCCACCCCATGATGCTTAATCTTCCCGCATCCACATCAGCTACCAACATGCTCTCGAGCCAGGTTGGTAGACCCTTCCCACACCCCTATTTCTACTACGACAACCGACAAGGAAAATTTCTGAACAAACAGTGATCCACACTTTCCAGATTCTCCCAACCCATGATGCTCAATCTTCCCGCATCCACGTCAGCTACCAACATGCTCGCAAGCCAGGTTGGTAACTCTTAAAGACCCTTCCCACACCCCTATTTCTACTAAAACAGACGAGGAACATTTGTGAACAGTGATCCACACTTTTTAGTTTCTCCTATCCCATGATGCCTAGCTTAATCTTGCTGCATCCACATCAGCTACCAACACATAATGCCCTCGAATCAAGTTGGTAGCCGAAATTCACTTCTGGCGACCTCCCCACTTCTACTACGACAACAGACGACGAACATTTCTTGAGATGGTCTTAAAAGTATGTAAGGGACATAATAAAGACTTGGGGAAAAAGAAAGAAAAAAATCCACATGATTACAATACTTGTAAAAGTAAATTTACCAAAAATAACCACACCATTAAAATGGCTGACATCATGTCATGGTAAGAAGAAAGAAATCTAAACCCATTAGAAAATCCAAAGCCAACGACTGAGTTAACCGCTCTGTACATCTTCCCCCTCCTCATGATGCTCAATCGACCAGCATCTACATCAGCTACCAACACATATTACCCTCGGGCCAAGTTGGTAGCCGAAATTCACTTCTGACAATTCAAAGCCAACGACTCAGGACACACAGAGATCCAGTGTATCAAACTACCCCACCCCACGGGGTCATGATGCCTCTTGTACATGGGCTACCAACACCCAATGCCCTCAGGCTAGATTCCTAGCCGTGATTCACCTCCGACCATATGTCCACATTGGTACCAATAAACCGCAAGAGTGCAAGGCAATTTCCCGAAACACATATAGTCATAATGCTGGGCTGGTTAAGTATCAGCGCAAAGTAATTGTCATGGTCGCGTACATTCAGAAAACCACCGAATTTCCATACTGTGCCAATATACCGAAAGGCCACACGGAGAGATAAAAGAACCACCAATTTTCCGGGAAATAGATGGTCATAATGGTAGCCTGGTTTTATTCCAGGACAAGTAATTGTCATGGTCGCGTATATTCTGATACCGTAGATTCATAGTAATAAACCGAAAGGGCGCAAGTACATAAATAAAGATCCGGCAATTTCCCGCGAAATAGTCATAATAGTGACCTGGTTTGGTACCAGGACAAAGTAATTGCTATGCTCGCGTACATTCTAAAGGATCGAAGGTCCTCATTCGTAGTAATAAACCGAAAGGGCGCAAGGAGAGATATAAACAACCGACAATTTCCCGAGAAATATATAGTCATAATAGAGACCTGGTTTGGTACCAGGACAAAGTAAATGTCATGGTCGCGTAAATTCCGAAAAGGACCATAAGTCCACCTTAGTAGTAATAAACCGAAAAGGCGCATAGAGATATAAAGAGTCATCTATTTCCCGAGAAATATATAATCATAATAGTCCCCCGATTTCGTACCAGGACAAAGTAATCGTCATGGCCGCGTACATTTCAAAAGGACCGAAAGTTCTCATTCGTAGCAATAAACCAAAAGAACGCAATAAAAATATAAAGAACCGCCAATTTCCCGGGAAATATAAATATATAAATTATACAATAGGACAATGTATACGTTATGATCGCGAACATTCCGAAAAGGACCGCTAGCCCGGATTGCTAATAATAAACTAAAATGGCACAAGGAGAGATAAAAAGGACAGGAAGTTTTCGGGAAAACATATAGTCATACAGAGGTGCACAAAATTGAACCAAATTGTAAAATATAAATTTGAAAAATGATAAACTACTCATTCACACACATTCTTGCATTTAATACTCTACTTGTAAACCCGTTGTAGTTTGAATTTAATAAAACATACCGAAAAATTGAACAACAGCAAGTACTGTGTTTAAACTGTATCAAATCATATTTGATAGTAATGAATACGGAATTTTGAAATGAATTAGTTTTGGTTTCACATGTACATTGAAGAATTATCAAACAATAAATTTTAATCGGAAAATAAACATCGAAATATTAACATCGGGAAAATCGCAGTAGGTAGATTACCTCAATCGATTTCCACCAAAAACTAATCAAGACTAAGTAACGTCAAATTACAGCCACATGCGAAATTTGGTTCATAAATATATGGCCAGCAAAAGCATTAATTATTACTAGTAATTTGTTAAAATATTCATTACATGTCCACATGCTAAGTTCTTATGTAAACTTAGCATGTAAACTTAGCATGTAGACATGTAATGAATATTTTAACAAATTACTAGTAATAATTTACACATTTAAAGTACTGTACAGTCATTACTAATAAATTATGACAGCTTTGCTACCGCCAACAAATTAAAACTGTACGTTTCTTTCAGAAAAAGCTATAACATTAAACATATGGCCTTATAGAGATTTGAAATATTAGACCATAGTGTCTGTAGTTTGCGTACCACATTACCACGGCATACATGACGAATATGTGAACGCTCTTTCTGTCATTCTCAGTGATGTGCTGATGAAAACGGGCAAATGTTAATAAAAATTGATATCTTTAAATGAATGAAATAAATAATTGATGATAATCTTCAATGCAAATGTAATTAAGCCTGCTCACCACGACAAGGTACTAATTCTTCGAGCAGGGGGAATGGAAAGAAGGCTGAAATTTCTTTCATCCTTCCCACCCATTCCCGCCGATTTTTAACTAAATCGGGCTTTTTTCGTATAGTTTAGTTTAGTCTACATGGAGATTTAGAAGAAACTAGAACTATACTCGCGGTTTGGGGTTAGTTGTTGGCGCAAAAATACATAAAATTTATAAAATCTCCCTAAGACCACTCGCACGAGGCAAGTAGTAACCAGTACATACATACAGTTAAATAAATATTGGCAGGCAGCTTTATTATGAGAACGTGAAAATTAATTTCAAATTCTTTCGCATTTATCCGATTTCTGTGTGAAAATTTACACATATGAAATGTAATTAACCACAATTCATATTTAGCGGTTACGCATTAATATCAAAATTATATTTAATAAATTAACTACAATTTATATGTAGTTACATGCTAAATAAAGTATTAGCAAAATGACGGATGTACATATCCAAGTTATTAATAAACCAATTGACTACTAGTCTATTTGGTGGCGCATTAATGTTAAACGTTGAATAAATTAACTACAAAATTATGTAGTTGTATGCTAAATAAAGTATTAGCAGAATGTTGGATGTACATTTCCACGTTATCAATAAAATTGACTATATGGTTACGTATTAATTTACGTACGTAATCAAATGAGGCTTAAAAATGTTTTTAAATAAATATAAATATATATATATATATATATATATATATATATATATATATATATATATATATATATAATATATATATATATATATATATATATATATATATATATAAATATATAAATATAGAAGCCATAATCACCCGAAAACCCGAAAAATAAAATTAAACCCGAAACCGAAAATAAAGCTGCCATACCAATCATCCCAAGAAACACAATAATATCTCAACATCTCTTTGGATACTTCAATACTAATGTACAACTTGAGGGTTATTACACTAGCTCCATGTGTGACACTTATTTTAAAGCGATTAAACAATACTTTAGAAGCTGTCACAACTTGCTTCTATAAGTAATTTATTTATGAATTTATTCAATCCCTAATACAAAAGCTAAACATATAAACATATATCTAATACTAAGAATCTGAAAGCAAAGGGTTAGACTAAATACACATCCTAACTTGAAAAATGCGTAAAACTATATTTAACCACTTGCTACTTGTTGCGGGGCGCATTCACGTTAGGATATGCAACCCCGATTGGTGTCGTCTGCGGTGCTCCCCCATTCCATCTACTCGAAGGCACTTTTATTTTAATTACTTTAGTATTGCATTTAATTTAAACGGATACTCCCGACCCTAAACAATGTATAATCGCGAAGCTAAGTTTTAAGAAAAGACTATTGAAAAAACACACGACCTGAAATAGTTTAATTATACTGATTACTAGGAGGGTGTACATACGC
Organism: Lordithon lunulatus; assembly: GCA_963942505.1. Taxonomy (NCBI): domain Eukaryota; kingdom Metazoa; phylum Arthropoda; class Insecta; order Coleoptera; family Staphylinidae; genus Lordithon; species Lordithon lunulatus. The sequence continues at coordinate 38,877,106 of OZ012671.1, forward strand.
GCACTGTACAGATTGGGATGCAAAAAAGTGTAAAAGTGTACATAGTGTATAAGTGTAAATGTGTACATAGTGTAATAAATGATATAAGTTTTAAAAAAAGGCTGGATTTTCCAGTTTTAAAAAGGCTGGCATTACCAGTTGTAAAAAGGATATGTAAGAATATCTCCATATATTCAGTTGCATTAGTCTTTGCACTATTTGTACTAGTATTAGCAGCTTTCGTTTATTGCTCCGGGCTGTTCTAAGATAGCTAAGAGCAACCAAGAACAGCTCACCAACAATAATAAACGAAAGAGGCTATTATAGTCGAAGAGTCTGAAACACACTTATAGTAAAAACAATCGGCCATCCAGAATTCGCAATATTTTAAACTCCGGGATTACCAATTGTCCTACTTAAAATATTAAAAACCTACATATACACGTGACGGTCTGATGTTACCACTGTCAAACAATGCGCAATTGAATCAGAAAAAAAAAACGGACTGAGATTCGTTTTAGCGTATAAAACGTATTAGTGCCATAGTAGGATTTGAAAACACGAAAAATAACGAGCTATTTGATCGGCAGACCGATATATTCAGGGGTTTACAACACTCTGAAATATACCCGTGTGGGTGAGAGTATAGAATACACCAGCCGGTACTAGGCTGGAGTGTTTACGATATAGACGTCATGGCAAATTGTCTATATTCAACTGAAATTCAATATAGAGAATTTTACATGCTATAAACTCCTACTGCGGCCTCTTATAGCCTCCCTATTCAAACTCGCAACTTCGAACTCTAGACTCCTCACTCTATCGCCGGAGTTCCCAGTCCTCTCGGTTGCCAGTTTTAAATACACAAGCCTGTGCGGGCAAAAAGTTGCCATATAGACTAAGAAGTCTGTTTAAAATTAACAGCGATTGCTGCGGTTCACTTCGGTATGGGTGTACCCATGTATGGGTTAGAGGCTAGGGTATAGCAGCCAGTATCAGGCTGTACTAAATTGGAGAGCCCACCCACCGATCAGAGGTGTTAAAAAACCATCTGCATATTGGAGAGAAACGAATGCAAAACCAAAAATATATTAAATAGTGAATCTTTATCCACCACACACCCACACCCACACACTCACACAAACACTCTCTGATTTGCACACACATTACAACAATTCATACATCATTTATTAATATTAATAACAACAGAAATACTCATTCTCACTTTTCAATTTAAAATCAATATAGATGTTTCAACAAACTCATACCGTAGTAACGGATGAATCCGATATTAACTAAATCTTAGCCTGAGGGATACTGCGCTGCAAACAGTATCCCATTAATGTCGACTGCCAACTCCCAACTGCACACTCTCAACTCAACCCTGAACTCTCAACTCACAAGTCACAACAGCCAGCTCACAGCTCACAACTCGCAGCCTAGGCTCACAGTTCGCAGGTCACAGTTTGGCAGTTCCCAGTTCGCAGTTCACAGAACTGAGTTTCCAGTCGCTAGTGCACAGTCAGGGTGATTGACAGTTTTCCATTAATGATAACACAAGCCTGTGTATAGACTAGAAAGTTAGTCTGTTTAAACCCAACAGAGAGTGCTGTGGTTATGTTTTATAATTATAAGAGGGTTCAAAAGAACTAACGAATAACTTTCAATAAAACTGTATCGAACTTATACTGATATTTTGAATTGCATTCGTTTGGGAATTAGGAATCACGATCGAATCAAGTTACGAATCGCGATTGATTTAAATTTCCGAACGCGAGTGATTCAAATTTCCTAACGCGATTGAATCAAGTTACGAATCGAGATCGATATTTGTTTTCGAATACGATTGATTAAAATTTCAGAACGTGTTTGAATCAAATTACGGAACGCGTTTGAATCAAATTATGGAACGTGATTGATTCAATTTTCGATACGCGATACCTCGAAAAACGGTGGGAACAAAATTGAATTTGTGATTTATAAAATTAAGCAACAGTTTAGGAAAATAAATTAATGCCGAAATAATTTTGTTGTTCCTCGTAGAATGAAAAATAATTTAAATCTTTTAAAAATTATTTTTCTATATAATTTATATAGTATTTATTATAAATGACGAATTAGTTCAAAATGTATTGAAATAAAGTGACTAAATTTGGACATGAATAATTACGGTTTGCTCCAAACGATCCATGCAAAAATATTAAGAGACATGGCAATTTTCAGCCCAATAGAGTTAAAATGGTATCGAGTGGAGCGGAATTGGTTTTGGTCTCACATGTACATTAAGAAATCAGTTTGAGAGTTATAGAAAATCTAATGAATTTGCGGTTGAATTCAAAATTCTGCCTAATAAATATGTGGTTTGAGTCTAGCTACATAAACTCAAACGATTCAATTAATTTGAATAATGAAATGATACTTGTATGATATCTATAATATACTAATCTATCACCACTCTGCATGAGCACGTCAGGTTCAAGCCAAGCCACATAGCTGACGAGCTTTTGTCTCAATACAAATGATCGGCTACACGAATACCCAAGAGCTTGAGCTTTAAAAGCTACCCGAAGTCCTTAGGTTCAAGCCACATCAAAAGAGAAAGTACAAAACTCAAATCGCGTGCTACGTAACTAGCTACTAGGAAACCTCGGAGTTCAAGTTAATGGCCGAAATCTATGAAGATGTAGTAAATACAGAATATAGAAAATCTCATAAATTTGCGGTTGAATTCAAAATTATGCCTAATAAATCTGTGGTTTGAGTCTAGCTACATAAACTCAAACGATTCAATTAATTTGAATAATGAAATGATACTTGTATGATATCTATAATATACCAATCTATCACCACTCTGCATGAGCACCTCAGGTTCAAGCCAAGACACGTAGCTGACGAGCTTTTGTCTCAATACAAATGATCGGCTACACGAAGACCCAAGAGCTTGAGCTTTAAAAGCTACCCGAAGTCCTTAGGTTCAAGCCACATCAAAAGAGAAAGTACAAAACTCAAATCGCGTGCTACGTAACTAGATACTAGGAAACCTCGGAGTTCAAGTTAATGGCCGAAATCTATGAAAATGTAGTAAATGTAGAATATAGAAAATCTCATAAATTTGCAGTTGAATTCAAAATTCTGCCTAATAAATCTGTGGTTTGAGTCTAGCTACATAAACTCAAACGATAATGAAATGATACTTGTATGATATCTATAATATACTGCCAATAATTCAATTTGTATAATCCTAGTAGAACACTTTGCACGTCAGCAGCATTATCAAAAATTATCACCACTCTGCATGAGCACCTCAGGTTCAAGCCAAGCCACATAGCTGACGAGCTTTTGTCTCAATACAAATGATCGGCTACACGAATACCCAAGAGCTTGAGCTTTAAAAGCTACCCGAAGTCCTTAGGTTCAAGCCACATCAAAAGAGAAAGTACAAAACTCAAATCGCGTGCTACGAACTAGCTACTAGGAAACCTCGGAGTTCAAGTTAATGGCCGAAATCTATGAAGATGTAGTAAATGGAGAATATAGAAAATCTCATAAATTTGCAGTTGAATTCAAAATTCTGCCTAATAAATCTGTGGTTTGAGTCTAGCTACATAAACTCAAACGATTCAATTAATTTGAATAATGAAATGATACTTGTATGATATCTATAATATACTAATCTATCACCACTCTGCATGAGCACCTCAGGTTCAAGCCAAGCTACATAGCTGACGAGCTTTTGTCTCAATACAAATGATCGGCTACACGAATACCCAAGAGCTTGAGCTTTAAAAGCTACCCGAAGTCCTTAGGTTCAAGCCACATCAAAAGAGAAAGTACAAAACTCAAATCGCGTGCTACGTAACTAGCTACTAGGAAACCTCGGAGTTCAAGTTAATGGCCGAAATCTATGAAAATGTAGTAAATGCAGAATATAGAAAATCTCATAAATTTGTGGTTGAATTCAAAATTCTGCCTAATAAATCTGTGGTTTGAGTCTAGCTACATAAACTCAAACGATTCAATTAATTTGAATAATGAAATGATACTTGTATGATATCTATAATATACCAATCTATCACCACTCTGCATGAGCACCTCAGGTTCAAGCCAAGACACGTAGCTGACGAGCTTTTGTCTCAATACAAATGATCGGCTACACGAAGACCCAAGAGCTTGAGCTTTAAAAGCTACCCGAAGTCCTTGGGTTCAAGCCACATCAAAAGAGAAAGTACACAACTCAAATCGCGTGCTACGTAACTAGCTACTTGGAAACCATCGGATTTCAAGTTAATGGCCGAAATCTATGAAAATGTAGTAAATGCAGAATATAGAAAATCTCATAAATTTGCGGTTGAATTCAAAATTATGCCTAATAAATCTGTGGTTTGAGTCTAGCTACATAAACTCAAACGATTCAATTAATTTGAATAATGAAATGATACTTGTATGATATCTATAATATACTAATCTATCACCACTCTGCATGAGCACCTCAGGTTCAAGCCAAGCCACATAGCTGACGAGCTTTTGTCTCAATACAAATGATCGGCTACACGAATACCCAAGAGCTTGAGCTTTAAAAGCTACCCGAAGTCCTTAGGTTCAAGCCACATCAAAAGAGAAAGTACAAAACTCAAATCGCGTGCTACGTAACTAGATACTAGGAAACCTCGGAGTTCAAGTTAATGGCCGAAATCTATGAAAATGTAGTAAATGTAGAATATAGAAAATCTCATAAATTTGCAGTTGAATTCAAAATTCTGCCTAATAAATCTGTGGTTTGAGTCTAGCTACATAAACTCAAAGGATTCAATTAATTTGAATAATGAAATGATACTTGTGTGATATCTATAATATACCAATCTATCACCACTCTGCATGAGCACCTCAGGTTCAAGCCAAGACACGTAGCTGACGAGCTTTTGTCTCAATACAAATGATCGGCTACACGAAGACCCAAGAGCTTGAGCTTTAAAAGCTACCCGAAGTCCTTAGGTTCAAGCCACATCAAAAGAGAAAGTACAAAACTCAAATCGCGTGCTACGTAACTAGATACTAGGAAACCTCGGAGTTCAAGTTAATGGCCGAAATCTATGAAAATGTAGTAAATGTAGAATATAGAAAATCTCATAAATTTGCAGTTGAATTCAAAATTCTGCCTAATAATTCTGTGGTTTGAGTCTAGCTACATAAACTCAAACGATTCAATTAATTTGAATAATGAAATGATACTTGTATGATATCTATAATATACTAATCTATCACCACTCTGCATGAGCACCTCAGGTTCAAGCCAAGCCACATAGCTGACGAGCTTTTGTCTCAATACAAATGATCGGCTACACGAATACCCAAGAGCTTGAGCTTTAAAAGCTACCCGAAGTCCTTAGGTTCAAGCCACATCAAAAGAGAAAGTACAAAACTCAAATCGCGTGCTACGTAACTAGATACTAGGAAACCTCGGAGTTCAAGTTAATGGCCGAAATCTATGAAGATGTAGTAAATGGAGAATATAGAAAATCTCATAAATTTGCGGTTGAATTCAAAATTCTGCCTAATAAATCTGTGGTTTGAGTCTAGCTACATAAACTCAAACGATTCAATTAATTTGAATAATGAAATGATACTTGTATGATATCTATAATATACTAATCTATCACCACTCTGCATGAGCACCTCAGGTTCAAGCCAAGACACGTAGCTGACGAGCTTTTGTCTCAATACAAATGATAGGCTATGCGAAGACCCAAGAGCTTGAGCTTTAAAAGCTACCCGAAGTCCTTGGGTTCAAGCCACATCAAAAGAGAGAACAATACTCAAATCCCGGACTACGCAACCGGCTACTTGGAGACTATCGGTTTTCAAGTTAATGGCCGAAAATTCTGAATATGGATTTGCCATGCAAGTCCTGAAGGAGCAGTAAATGCAGTTTGATTGGCAGACAGATGAATGATTAAAAACAAAAGTTAAGTCAGGCGAGTTAATTATTGAGTAAAAAGTTTACTCAATGAAAATTAATATATTGGAATAAAAAAAATATGTTATGTTGAGAATTTCTTTAATGAAATAAGGTACGAGTCAATGATGTGGATTGAAAGTTACTGTTATAATATGTAGACTATGTAATATATGCAACCAGATGAACAACGCCTAACAAGTGGTTATCTTGACGATGTGGCGTCAACGGTCCTAATAAAGTTATTCAAGAACATCCGAGTATTAATTTAAATAGAGTATAAAACAGTTACTTCTATCTACTATTTCTTTGGTTTGGGTCTAGCTAAATAAACTCAAGACTTAATTCATTTGAATATTCGATTACAATGTGTATCTTATATAATATGCTACCAATAGTGTAAATTGCATACTCGAGTAATAAGAAATCTACAATTTTAGAAATTTACTATAAATTGCTTTTTTAATGAAAGGTGAACACAACGGCAATGCTGGAAATAGTATGGGCCCTTATACTGCCTACAGCACAATTTGAGCCGATGCGAATTTAAATGCGATGGTACAATTGGTACATTGATTTATACCTATTATCACTTCATATAAATTGAAAATCATTTGAAAATGTTTGCCAGCATATAATATCATACATTTGTAATCAAATACTAAATTAATTTAAGCTGTAATAATAATACTTTAACACAAGATAGATTGATGTTGCTCCTTTATAAGTGTTAAGTATTCAAAAATAATACAAAAGTTAACCATATATGGCCATTAGAAGATAGAAGATGTTAGATATCAGACTAAACATGATTTATATTTAAGAAGTCTTCTGTAATAATTTCTTGTCAAAACCAAGTCAATTGAAAAGGTAATTTAAAAATAACTTTTTCATATTCAAAAATGTATTGACCATGCCATTAAATAGACGAAATTCTCACTGTACATGTGATTAAGCCCACTCGCCACTTCAAGGCACCAATTCATCGAGTGGGAAAGGATTGGTTAAGGAGGAAAGGACAATGTTTAAGGTAGCCTGAAAAAAGAAATTGTTGAGTTTGGAATGAAAGGATTGTTTTCTATTGTCGCTAATACTAACGTAAGCATTAACTGTTTCGTGAGTAAGAATGTAAATTATTACGGCCCTGAATTTTTCTGTAGGTAGTTTTTTACACATTCTTATTGGAATAATTTGAACTTTTATAACTTTCGTTTGTCCATCCATTATTTTCATTTGTTCACACTTCATTAAAAAATTATTATCAATTAATTTAAAATTTAAAATAAATGTATTACATGTTACATAATTGCAAGTAGCAAACAACACAATTAGCCCCTACGTGAATAAATTTCAAAATAAAAACTCACTGGAAATTATTCAAAACAAACAACAATAAGTGTGGTTATAATTGTAAAATATACCCCTCAAATACTATTAAGTAGTTGAAAATAAACCTGTACACAACACAATCATCCCCTAATAGGAATAAATTTCAAAAGAAAGCCTCACCAAATAATATTAAAATTTATTTTTCAAAAATATTTGACACCCCTAATATTTAATTGTAAAATATATCCCTAAATTATAGTTAAATCATTGCAAATAAACCCGCAAATAATACAATTAGAGCATACATAAATAAATTTCAAAATTAAAACTCATTGAAAAATACTCAAAATAACCCTAAATTGTAAAATATACCCCTAAAATATTGTTAAGTAGTTGCAAATAAACCCGCACACAACACAATCGTCCCCTAATAGGAATACATTTCAAACGAAAAATTCAACAAATGTTATTAAATAGTTTTCAAAAATATTAGACCCCCATAATATTGTAAATTGAAAAATATTCAAAACAAACATTAAGTTTGGTTAAAATTGTAAAATATGCCCCTTAAATATTATTAAATGGTTGCAAATAAAACCGCACACAACACAATTGTCCCCTAATAGGAATAAATTTCAAAAGAAATACTCATGAAACAATTAAAAAAAATATAATTTCTCCATAATATTAAATCATAAACATAACCCTCAACTATTGTTAATAAACCCGCAAACAGCATAATAACCCTCCTAACATGAATAAAATTCAAAACAAAAACTCGCCGAAAAACATTGAAACTATTTTTAATAAACCCGCAAACAACATAATAACCCCCTGACATCAATAAAATTCAAAATAAAAACTTACCCAAGAACATTCAAATCAAAACAAACAAGTTTGGTTCCATCTGTCAAAGTCAATTCGGACGCCATTTTGCCCGATCTGGTGTATAGGATTCTGACCCATAGTACCAACACCAAAATTCTGGACCGATTTGCGGTGCCGTCGAGCGTGCGCTCCGCTCAACGTCTGCCAGTCGACTGAGCGGCCTAGAAAAATGGCCGTCCTCGTCCGAAATGCGACGTTGCCAAACTTCCTCGGTCACGTGACCCCCGAGTAGAACGAATATATCACAAAAACGGCACGTTTTCCCCAAAATATAATTACACAGGACGAATCGGGGTTAAATAACACACCAACCATATAAGCATGAACCATTTATTATTTGTAATTTAAAAAAATAGAAATTCATAACTAAGAAAACTGACAACATGGCGGATTTTTTGGCAATCTAACCCAAAAATCTAAAAATAACTTTAAATCACAAAACTACATGAAATACATACTATCTTGTTCGCCGCAGCTCAAAACTCACGGAGCTGTGCTCACTTTTTGAAAATATTCGATATTTTGGCCGCAATTTCGAAAAAACCGGCCATTTTGTAAACAAAGCCCATTGCAAACAAACTATAGAATTTCACGCCTTAAAAACTATTCCTGCCTGCTCAGCGGCCCTGAAAACATAGGATTCAACACATTTCGAGTCCCAGTGCGTAATATCTCCGCATAATTAATTTTTCGGCGTCGAAAATTTCATGGCGGCATTTTTGGAATCTCTGAATTTGCACCGTTTTGGGCCCGAATGGTGTCAAAATAACGCTTGTTTCGCACTATTATACCTATTTCAAGTGTTTTGGCGCCGATTACTATAGCGCATGTGTGATTTTTTTCAATAAACCCCCTTCGAGGTTATTTGGTCATGCGGCGAAGTTATTTCTGCAAGTGGGATGGTGCTAATCCGCAATTAGGGGGTTTAGGGGGCCTAGTTTCGTATTCCGGTGGCAGTTTGTGTGGGGAAAGTGTTGTAAGAGTGCACCAGCAAAGGCACCTGTTGATGCTTCGGGGGTTGCTGCATGAAGGGTGGTTCAGCTGGAGGGTCCATAGTGGCAGGCTGTTGCTTATTTGATGCAGGCTTTAAGATTCTGCAAAAAGATTTCATTATTATATATGCTAAAGGCTGTTTTGGGACAGCTGTCAGTTTCAAGCAATGACTTTCCGATTTCAATGTCATGTGTTGGAGTTTGGGTAGTATTCAAGGATGCTCAGTGCTACAAAAGGGTGTATGGGGACTTTAGGTGCTCTAGTTTTGATATATTAGTTAAAAAGTGGGTGTTTATTATGAAAAAATATTCATAAAAGAAGGTGTCAGTTTTTAATCAGTGGCTCTCCGATTTCAAGTTCATGTGTTGGAGTTTGCATAGTATTTTAGTATATTTAGTGCAACAAAATGGTGTATGGAGACTTTAGGTGATCTAGTTTTGTTATATTAGTTAAAAAGTGGGTGTTTATTATGTAAAAATATTCATAAAAGAAGATGCAAGTTTTTAATCAATGGCTCTCCGATTTCAAGTTCTTGTGATGGAGTTTTCATAGTATTCAAGTATATTTAGTGCAACAAAATTGTGTATGGAGACTTTAGGTGATCTAGTTTTGTTATATTAGTTAAAAAATGGGTGTTTATTATAAAAAAATATTGACAAATGAGATAATCATGTAAAGCTAACACTCTGAACCAATGCAATAACATATTTAAGATTATTGTCAGTTTTTAAGCAAATTGAGTTGAACAAAAATCCAGATAGTGAGTTTAGATGTTATTATAATGATTTATTGAAGAAAATGTCCATGTCATATGAGAAAATATTGGATAAAATACTATCTCTAAGTCTCAGGTAATGGTTGCTAGATTTCTCGATGATATCTTTGCTTTTTATTGATGGATTTTGTTCAAATTGGGCTAAAAGGTGTATTTTACTATGACAAATAACATAGAACTAAAACTAAAGTCATGATTATGCATGAAACTATTTTTTTGATGGAATATGTCTACATATGAGTCTCGTAACTAATGCAATCACATATTTAGTATTCTATTGAGTATTCAAGCAAATTGAGTGCTACAAAAAGCTAGGTAGTGAGTTTAGATGTTGTTATAATGGTTTATGAAAGAAAATGTCTATGTTGATTTGAGAAAATATTGGATAAAATACTGTTTTAGGTCTTAGGTAAAAGTTGCTAGGTTTTTTTGATGATTTCTCTACTTTTTATTGATGGATTTCGTTAAAATTGGGCTAAAAGTTGTATTTTAATATCACAAACAGAATAGAATTAATATCAAACACATGGTTATACATGAAAAAATTTTTGTAAGGCAATATATGCCAACTTATCCATCTCATAACTTGTGTAATCACATATTTAGGATTCTATTGAGTATTCAAGCAAATTGAGTACTACAAAAAAGCTAGGTAGTGAGTTTAGATGTTGTTATAATGATTTATTAAAGAAAATGTCTATGTTGGTTTGAGAAAATATTGGATAAAATACTGTTTTAAGTCTCAGGTAATAGTTGCTTGATTTTTTTGATGATTTCTTTAATTTTTATTGATGGATTTCATTCAAATTGGCCTAAGAGAAGTATTATACTTTCTGAAACAACAGATAACTAAAATCAAAGTCATGATTATACATGAAAATTATTTTTCACGGAAATATATCAACATTTCAGTCTCAAAACAAGTGCAATCACATATTTAAGATTCTGTAGATTATTCAAGCAAATTGACTGCTACAAAAAGCCAGGTAATGAATTTAGATGTTCTTATAAAGATTTATGACAGAATATGTCCATGTTGATTTGGGAAAATATTGCATAAAATACTGTTTTAAGTCTCAGGTAATTGTTGCTATATTTTTTTGATGTTTTCTTTGCTTTTTATTGATAGATTTCGTTCAAATTGGTTAAAAGATATATTTTTCTATCACAAACAACACAGAGCTAAACTCAAAGTCATGGGTATACCTGAAAATATTTTTTTAAGGAAATATCTATGAACTTATCAGTCTCTTAACTAATGCAATCACATATTTACGATATTTCTTTTAGTATTTAAGCAAATTGAGTGTTACAAAAAGCCAGGTATTGAGCTTAGATGTTGTTATATTGATTTATTAAAGAAAATGTATATGTTGTTTTGAGAAAATATTGGATAAAATACTGTTTTATGTCTCAGGTAATAGTTGCTAGGTTTTTTGATGATTTTTTTACTTTTGGTGAATGGATTTCTTTCAAATTGAGCTAAAAGATGTATTTTAATATCACAAACAACATAGAACTAAAATCAAAGTCATGATTATACATGAAAATATGTTTTTAAGGAAATGTATCAACATCAACAGTCTTGTCACTAATGCAATCACATATTTAAGACTTTGTTGAGTATTCAAGCAAATTGAGTGCTACAAAAAGCCAGGTAATGAATTTAGATGTTCTTATAATGATTTATGAAAGAATATATTCATGTTGATTTGGTAAAATATTGCATAAAATATTGTTTTAAGTCTCAGGTAATAGTTGCTAGGTTTTGTTTTGATGATTTCTTTGCTTTTAATTGATGAATTTCGTTCAAATTGGTGTAAAAGATGTATTTTACTATCACAAACAACACAGAACTAAACTCAAAGTCATGGGTATACACGAAAATATTTTTTTAAGGAAATATGTATCAACTTATCTGTCTCATAAGTAATGCAATCACATATTTAGGATTTTGTTAAGTATTCAAGCAAATTGAGTGCTACAAAAAGTCAGGTTGTGAGTTTAGATGTTATTATAATGATTTAGTATAAAAATATGTGTGTTGATTTGGGAAAATATTGGATAAAACACTGTTTTAAGTCCCAGGTAATAGTTTGTAGGTTTGTTTGATGATTTCTTTGCTTTTTATGTATGGATTTAATTCAAATTGGGCTAAAAGAGGTGTTTTGATATCACAAACACTATAGAATTGAAACAAAAGTGATGATTACACATGTAAAGCATTTTTCTTGGGAGATATTAAGGATACCATGCTCACAACTCTACTGTTAGTAATTTGTTTTGTATTGGGTGGTAAAGACAAAAACCTCTAGGGTTGAGTTGCTAACAATTCAATCCAAAAATACACTTACTTATCATTATATAGTCTTAAAGTAATGATGGTTGTTGCACAAACACTATTCCTTGTGGATGATGAGACCATTTTTTCCATTCCATATGGTTTCCAAGTTGGCTAGCTACAAAAATAAAAGAGTAGAAGTGTTTTGATTTTTTTTTTCTAAAACAGAATAATATAGAACTATTATGCAATTTGTTAGTTGTTATTTTTTATTTATTATTTTTTTTAACTATTTTTTATTTTTTATTTTTTTTAACTATTTATTATTTATTATTTATTATTTATTATTTATTATTTATTATTTATTATTTATTATTTATTATTTATTATTTATTATTTATTATTTATTATTTATTATTTATTATTTATTATTTATTATTTATTATTTATTATTTATTATTTATTATTTATTATTTTATTTTTTTTTTACTATTTTTTATTTATTATTATTTTTTTTATTATTTTTTATTTATTATTTATTACTTTAATTATTAATTATTAATTATTAATTATTAATTATTAATTATTAATTATTAATTATTATTAATTATTAATTATTAATTATTAATTATTAATTATTAATTATTAATTATTAATTATTAATTATTAATTATTAATTATTAATTATTAATTATTAATTATTAATTATTAATTATTAATTATTAATTATTAATTATTAATTATTAATTATTAATTATTAATTATTAATTATTAATTATTAATTATTAATTATTAATTATTAATTATTAATTATTAATTATTAATTATTAATTATTAATTATTAATTATTAATTATTAATTATTAATTATTAATTATTAATTATTAATTATTAATTATTAATTATTAATTATTAATTATTAATTATTAATTATTAATTATTAATTATTAATTATTAATTATTAATTATTAATTATTAATTATTAATTATTAATTATTAATTATTAATTATTAATTATTAATTATTAATTATTAATTATTAATTATTTATTTATTTTTTTTTACTATTTTTTATTTATTATTTTTTATCTATTATTTTTTATTTAATATTTAATATTTAATATTTAATATTTAATATTTATTATTTATTATTTATTATTTATTATTTATTATTTATTATTTATTATTTATTATTTATTATTTATTATTTATTATTTATTATTTATTATTTATTATTTATTATTTATTATTTATTATTTATTATTTATTATTTATTATTTATTATTTATTATTTATTATTTATTATTTATTATTTATTATTTATTATTTATTATTTATTATTTATTATTTATTATTTAGTTTATTCTATTTTTACACATTGCTTATTACTCAGATATTACAATACATAATATGTTTAAAGAGGAAAGTTTCATTTTTTTTTATTCCATAATGTTATGGAAATCTCAACAGATTCTTAATATTTAATTCTAAATCATTTATTGTTATAACCATTCTCGATGATTTCAACAAAAACACTCTTTACCCAATATTAAAGTATATATTTTTTAAATTGATATAGTTAGTGTCTTTTCTGTTCATTTGTAAAAAAAAATAATCGCAATATTAAATACAAATTTTGTACAAAAGTTTTCACAAGTTTTGCATCAACATCTGAAAATCACTAATCCTCTCGCCGATTTCCACCAAAAACGAGTCGTAGTTACATAGCAGCGTGCAGAATTTGGTTCTAAACATCTAGGAAAAATTTATCCCATACACAGACAATTTCCTGAGATACTCTTAAAATGATTTCATCATTTTAAGATAAAGAGGATATGTGCAAGAATTATAACTTTTTTTGCATGATTACAATACTTTCATCATTTGGAGTATTGTAAATAAACATTCCACCTAAATTCCAATTTTTTTTTTTTTGATAATATAATTTCATTGAATAATACACAAAAAGTTTTAGTTTCACTGCCAATTTATTAAACAGATCAATCACCAAACATGTATTATAATAATAATGAAACAACAAATTTTGTTTACAAACACACAAACACATATTTAAGAAAAGTAACAATAAATAATATAAATCGACAATTTGGAAGATTAAACAAACAAAAATAATTTTTTAGACATACATAAACATATCACACTCTTGGGACAAAAGTGACTACAAATCTAGTTTTTGATACCTCTACAATATTCTAGTGATAGTTGTAGTTCTGTATTTGTTACTGAGGGTTTATCTTAACACACACCTTGGGACAAGTCCAAAAATCTAGCTTTTAATGTCTAATGTATTTTAAGAAAACTAACGATAAATAACATAAAACAACAATTTGGAAGATTAAACAAACACAAATTAATTTTGAGACATACATAAACATATCACACCCTAGGGACAAAAGTAACTCAAGTCCAAAAATCTAGCTTTTAATATCTCTACAATATTCTAGTAGCAGTTTTAGGTACTTTATTTCATCAGCCACATAACTAAAATTTTCGAAATTGACAGGAGAGAGGCAACACTGATTATAAAATGTATATTCAATTTAATTAATTGATCCTGGTTCAAATAAATAAAATATGGAGTAAAATATCTCCAATAAACATTTTATAAACAGTCTTTCTCTCTTCTGTCAACCTCACATAAAATGTTGGTAATATATGGTGTTGCTGTTTAGGCGACGATTTCTTTAATTATTAATTTATAAACTTTTTTTGGTTGAAAAAACTTGATTCGTTAGTTCTAAAGCTTGAATTACATTGTACCAGATTCATCAAGAAACTTGAACAATATTCTAGTTTCAATTATATTTTTATATCAATAAATATTTTTATCAACAAAATCTTGTTTTGCTTGTTTTAACTTGAGCAGCTTGCATTATGGTAATAATGAAATGTGTGGCAGTTACATACATACAAAATTAAAAGTATAATTAATAAGTGTAATTATTTGGGGTGGAAAGTAATGGAGGCCAAGGAAAATGAGAAGTTAGATTTGATTATTATTTAAATATAATGTATATATTTGTTAATTTGGGGTTTAAGGCTGTATATTATGTATAAAAAGCGCAATTAATGTTTGGTTTGTTTAAACCAGCGTTTTCCAAATTGTGTGTTGTCCCTGGGGGACACTGAATAAAAATTGGGGACGATGTAAAAGAATAAAAGGACATTTGTCTACTTGAAAAATCTCATTATGTGTTCCTATTTAGACAATACATTAAAAATGCATGATTGTGTTTTTCAATAATCTTCACTTTCCTTAAGGGCCATTTAAAATAAACTTAGCACCTACATAGCAGTAAACGAAATTGTACACATGTCTAAAAATACAAATATTGAATTGTTAAGGCATCTACTTTGTGATAATGAATTCATTTTAAAGGGTAAATAAAATGATTTTTTACTTAATTTAAAAAAAATAATTTTATTAACTTTGCTTGAGGGCCATTTACAATAAGCGCGGTAAACATGCCTATAAAAACCAGGGCGTGCAGAATTGAGCAGTTATGGTGTGAGATATTTAAGGTAGAGGTTCTACCATAGCTCTACTGTGTTGCTGTAAACATTTGTATTTTTAAAGGATACATAAAACGATTTTTTACTTTGTTTTTTATCACACTTAAGCTCTAAAATCATTGGAGGAGCTCAAAATGGCTAGAGCTTAGCCAAAACTAGTTGCAAAGTGTAAAAATAAAGTGTGATAAAAAAACAAAGTAAAAAATCATTTTATTTATCCTTTAAAATACAAAGGTTTACAGCAATACAGTAGGGCTATGATAGAACCTCTACCTTATTATATTTATTATATTTATATTTCACACCATAACCGCTCAATTCTGCACGTCCGGATTTTTATAGGCATGTTTACCGCTCTTATTGTAAATAGCCCTTAAGTAAAGTGATAGCATTTTTATTGTCATGCATGTTTTTTTCTTAGTCTGTTTATTAAGGTATTGAGATTTTCAAAAAATGTTTTTTTTGGCTAAATAAATAGCAAGTCATATTGATTATGTATTTAATTTTCACAAATAACACACTAAAAATTAAAGTTCAAACTGATTGACACTGAAATTAATTATTATTATTTATTAGGCTCCCAGGAGTAATTTTCTTATCAGAAAAAAGGTGTGGTAGGGTAAATTGTTTAGAAAATGCTGGTTTAAACACATTAAATCTGCATGTAAAAGCACTGTATGTTATGACATTGCAGACATGAATAACATTGGGCAGGTCTCCTGGCTTCAGTATCAGTTGTAGTTGCTTCTACTTGGCCAAGAGTGACTGTTATCCCAATGGAACATCCCATAAACCCTTGTATGTAGTGCAGCATGTAGTGTTTAGCAATATCCTATCAGAAAAAGAGACCAGTTTTAAAGTGAACAATGTTATATAACAAGAAATCCCCATGTTAGTACTGTTGGTGTTAGTATTGTTTGTGTTAGTATTATGATGGTTTGTTGTTAGTTACAGGTTAGTTTGAATTAGATAAGAAATATTAAAGAGGTTATTATTGTATGGATGGATAGATTAGCAAGATTTAAAATTTATAGGGATTGTTATTGTATGGATGTACAGATTATTAAGGTGTTATAAAAGCACCTTAAACAATCAATAATACTGTCAATATTTTAGAATAATGACACTATTACTGTACGTAAACAAGTTTAAAATGTTCATTATTCTAAATATTGTCAGTATTACATACCATGTAAGGTATAGTAATGATGGAATGTAGAGAATACTGATGTTTATTCAGATACTTGATAAATATTAAAGGAGAATTCAAGCAAATACTGATGGTTCTAGGATTGACAGTATTATTGACCATGTAAGGGGCCTTATTGATCCATTTATGGAACATTGGTGAATACAGGGGTAAATATTATACTAAAAATTCTAATAATATAACATGATTAAATAAAATTGACTGTTTACACCAGATCAGACCTGTGAAGTGAGTCAATAGACTTAAATAAAGATGGTTTATATCTTGAATCTTGAAAAATACCATGGCAGTCAATGTGTTAAGAGTTATGACTTAAGATATCTTTATATATCTTTCTTAAGATATACATTAGTATAAAAGCAAGGTTGCCTACAGGTTTCACATATAAACTAAGCTACAACATGCGAATACTTACAGTTTTCACATTTCCACATCAAATATTGATTAGTCTCCTTTTGGTCACACTCCCATTATAACTTAGATCCTTGCTGTAAAATCTCGATGAAACCCATTCACAGCTCCATGCCCACAATTGATTTGAATACCTCCATTACAGCCTAGATTTTTACAGTAAAATCATGATGAAACCCATTAACATATTGATGAATTCTATGTATGCTCCAAATTTCATAAATGATGTTTGCTCCTATAAACAAAACAATAACTATAGAAATAACAATATTATTGGGCACAATGTACCTGAGAGACCATTATAAGGCACCTTAGATGGTCAATCCTAGTACTGTCAGTATTTGCTTCAATCCTCTTTTTATATTTATCAAGTAATCAATTATCCAGATATACATCAGTATTCTCTTCATTTCATCATTACTATAGCTTACACGATAAGTAATTCTGGCAATATTTTAGAATAATGCACATTTTAAACATATTATTCAACATTAATACTGTCATTATTCTAAAATATTAACAGTACCAATAATATTTTCACAATATTTATTTTTCAACTATTCTACATGAAAAGAGGCCATTGCTGAACATGGTTTACAAAAAAAAAAACTGCATGTTTCAAGCAAAACAAACCTAGACAACATACGAAATGCAAGCTGTGCCTGAGAGATCAAATACACCCAACAGAAAGTTAAAATGTAAATTGTTATAGTTGAATTTTAGATTTATATTAGATTGTCTGTTTTTTAGCTGTGCTAATAAAGGTTATTATTATTATACTATAGACAACTTTTTGAATCACAAAGCAGGTTGATATAAAAACATATTATATAAAGGCACCTTACACGATCAATATTACTGTC
The DNA here is from genome assembly GCA_963942505.1 of Lordithon lunulatus. Classification (NCBI taxonomy): domain Eukaryota; kingdom Metazoa; phylum Arthropoda; class Insecta; order Coleoptera; family Staphylinidae; genus Lordithon; species Lordithon lunulatus. The sequence goes on from OZ012671.1 coordinate 38,895,320, forward strand.
AATATTTTAGAATAATGACAGTATTACTGTACAATAATATGTTTAAAATGTTCATTATTCTAAAATATTGCCAGTATTACTCATCGTGTAATGTATATTAATGGTGTAATGAAGAGAATACTGATCTTTATCTTGATAATTGATTACTTGATAAATATAAAACGAGAATTGAAGCAAATATTGACAGTACTAGGATTAACAGTATTATTGACCGTGTAAGGTGCCTTATTAGTTGTCTGTTTTTTAGCTGTGCTAATAAAGGTTATTATTATTATACTATTTTTTTAAAGACAACTTTTTGAATTACAAAGCAAGTTGATATAAGAACAATAAAAAAACCTTTACCTATTTTCAGGTTATTTCCATGATTGACTATGCAAGTACAATCATTAAAGCAGAATCCATATTGATGGAAGTAGCTAATGGTCACTCACTGCATATTCCAGTTGTATTCATCACTTCTAATTATTTCTTGCCTCTTAGTCAGGACAAAATCCCGGAGTAAATTCATTAGGTTATATCCATTGTTGACCTTGGAAATGCAATCATTGATGCAGAATCCATGTTGTTGGAAGTAGCTAATAGGCACTCACTATGTACTCCAGTTGTATTCATTTCTACTAATTATTTCTTGCTTCTTAATGAGGACGAAATCGTGTGGAGAAACGCTTGTTTATGTAAATTGGTTTTAAAATGGCGTCCATATAAAAGTGATGGCGTCCTAAAAACAAAACTAACATGAAGTTAGCCGTTTCCAAGAAAACAACATTGCAAGCGGTGTGAATGCAGATACAAATAATTATTAACAAATAAAAATAGAAATTTTCAAATGTAATTGTAATTATTCAACTTATTATGTAGTGTAATTTAAAATAATAACTATTGCGAATACTAGTGTACTCGATACATTATTTAATCTTATATAAATATAATTTAGTGTGGCTATTTGAGTGATTATTTTTGTTTCTCAATTACATTTAGATACAAATGGAATTATGCGTATGCTAAAGTAGTCTTAATATGTGTAAAAATGCCCCTAAACTTGTGAATAAAATGTTTTTTAGATCTAGCTTCAATACACCCAGCGCCATCTAGCGGCCTCTAGTTGGACTAACGCCCTCCCCCCACCCGTCACTCGTCGCGATCTAAACAAATTTTGACGTTTCCAGAAAACAATGGCCGCCTAACAGATGAGTTCTATCGATTCGAGCGCGCAGCGTACGGAAAATGTGCTAGTGTTTTTCCCCGGTGCGCGTCGAAAATGTGGATCCCGACGAAGACGAAGAAGTACGGCGTCGGTGAGTACCGCCCTGCCGGGCTGACACGCGCGCTTTTTGCACCAAAAACCATCCCCCCGTGATTGTAGCGCCCGTTTGTTTTTCGGACGTCAAACTTTGACGTTTATATTGTTTATTATATTACCATATCGGTTGTGCACGCAATTGTTTTCACAGCCTCGCGTCATCGAATGTGCTTTGATTGTTCAGCAAAAAGTGCCCTATGAATTGATTGCTAAATGTTTTTTGGCACTTTTTGGCAATTCCTCTGGCCACTTATGTCATGTTTTAAAATTAAATTGCAATATGGTAATTGGCCTTGCACAATTGGTGATTTGTGTTAATTGTTTTGTGTTAATTGATTATAATTGCTCCATTTAATTTAAATTGAGTGCAATTTATTTTTAATCAATATAAATTGCGATAATTATAATTTTTGCTTAGCCTACACCGAAAGGTAAAAGGCAAATGGATAATATATATATAATTTTTGCTAGTTATCGAACATATCAATTGCTCTAACTAGCTTTTTCTATAAATCAATTATCTCTATTTGAATATAATAATAATGATAATAATAAATTTGTTCATATTAATTACAACCATGATAATGAGAAATATTACATTTGAATTTAAAGACTAGTGTAATTATTAGAAACCACATGATGAGATTCAGGTTAACAATATTCAGCATGATTTATAAGGCACCTTACACGATCAATATTACTGTCAATATTTTATAATAATGACTGTATTACTGTACTATAATATGTTTAAAATGTACATTATTCTAAAATGTTGTCAGTATTACTCAACGTGTAAGGTATAATAATGATGTAATGAAGAGAATACTGATCTTTATCCAGATAATTCATTACTTGATAAATATAAAAGGAGGATTGAACCTAATATTGACAGTACTAGGATTGACAGTATTATTGACTGTGTAAGGTGCCTTTATAAGGCACTTTATTACATGATCCATATTACTGTCAATATTTTAGAATAATGACAGTATTACTGTATAAGGCACCTTACACAGTCAATAATACTGTCAATTCTAGTACTGTCAGTATTTGCTTGAATCCTCCTTCAATATTTATCAAGTAATTAAATATCCAGATAAACATCAGTATTCTATTCGTTCCATCATTACTATTCCTTACACGATTAGTAATACTGTCAATATTTTAGAATAATGAAAATTTTAAACATATTATCGTACAGTAATACTGTCATTATTCTAAAATATTGACAGTAATATTGACTGTGTAAGGTGCCTTTATGATAATATGTTTATTATTCTAAAATATTGCTGGTATTTCTCATTGTGTAATGAATATTAATGATATAATGAAGAGAATACTGATTTTTATCTGGATAATTGATTACTTGATAAATATAAAATGAGGATTGAAGCAAATATTGACATTATAAGGATTGACAGTATTATTGACTATGTAAGGTACCTTACATGAACAATAATACTATCAATATTTTAGAATAATGACAGTATTACTGTATGATAACATATTTAAATTGTTCATTATTCTAAAATATTGACTGTATTACTTATTATGTAAAGTATACTAATGGTGGAATGAAGAAACTACTGATGTTTATCCAGATGATTGATTACTTGATAAATATAAAAGGAGGATTGAAGCAAATACTGACTGTACTAGGACTGACAGTATTATTGACAGTGTAAGGTGCCTTTATTAGTTTGGTACCTAATCATTTTATTATTAAAATCACATTACCATTCTGCAACAATTTATTAGTCTATAAGGCACCTTACACGATCAATAATACTGTCAATATTTTAGAATAAATAAATATTACTGTACGATAACATGTTTAAAATGTTCATTATTCTAAAATATTGACAGTATTACTTATCATGTAAGGTATGGTAATGATGAAATGAAGAGAATACTGATGATTATCTAGGTAATTGATTATTTGATAATACCATCCATCCAGCACTAGGATTGACAGTATTATTGACCATGTAAGGTGCCTTTATACACTGAAACCCAACAATGCATGGCAAACAATTGAATCAGTAGTTTGAATTCCCTACTTCAAACTACCAATTCAATTGTTTGCCCTGCATTGTTTGGTTTCAGAGTATAGACTAATAAAATTGTTGCAGAATGGTAATGTGATTTTAAAAATAAAATGATTAGGTCCAAAAATCAATGTTAAAGCTAGAATTTCTATATGAATCAATTTTAAATATTAACAGCATTATTATTTAGGTTTGCTACAAAGTAACCTTATCCTATCATTGTTGTATTATCTAAATATATGACAGGTTGTTATTAATTATTATTATTTAATATTATTTTATAATAATGTTGCCGCTTCAAACTACTGATTCAATCAATTCAAACTAATTCTATCTGAACAGTTCTTTTGTTGAATAGGTTGGCTTTGAATTATTTTGGATCTAACAAGTGAGTGAAGTTTAGTTTTTATAAAATGCTGCACATAAAACCCTGGTTTTGCTGTTAGTTAACAGCCATAGTTGTTTTTATTAGAAACAAGTGTTTTAAACACTTGTTTCAGAGTTTAACTCTGTCTTAGATCAATTGTAAGAAGAGTTACATGTTTTAAAAAAATACCAAGTCTACTTTTAATTAACCATTGCCTATGGTTGTGTCTATTTGACACCTGTGTATATATAATATAGGTCGCCCTGGGTGTGCTTTTAAAAAATAGTGTTATATATCAAGAACAAAGAAAAAAGTTATTAAATATAAATGTCTAAATAATACAATATTGGTAAAAAATGGAACACTATCCATGCCTCCAAGGTACAGATAACTAAAGTAAGATTTCTTCTCCTCTGAAATACACATAAATTGTTTAGGGGTGGTAAGAAAGTTGTTCCATGTTGCTGTGAATTATAATTTGCTCATATTGGTGCTTGGTGCTTCATGTAGAAACACAGCACGTCTATCTAAAAACTGCGTTGCAGTTTTATTTCTTTGAGTTAATGAACCGTGCACGAATTTGTTTATTTCCCCGGGCAATTATGCTCAATTCCGTTTGATTGTTTGATGGGCGCTTGAGTTTTCAATCCCGCAGGCCCCGCGTCAGACACAACTTCCGGCGCGGGCTCTCTTGCGCCGCCTCCTCGCCAGATTTTTAAAACATTGTTTCCTGCCGCAGCGCCCGCGCTGCATTTATAATTAGACGGTCGCATCTACGCCGCATGAATTACAACAACAATTGTCGTTAAAATGTTGTCTACTGTCGCGTGAAAAAAAAAAATGGTTTTACCAACACTGGCCGCAAAAAATCAGAGAGACGTGATGTATAATCAAAATTAATTCTTAATAAACCAATGAAAATTAACATATGTTTAAATGAAAGAAGAGACATGCATCAATATGATACAAACAGAAATGGTGATATAGCAACAAGTAACAAAAAAATCCCGACATCAGCACTAGCTACAATAAGGCACCTTACACGATCAATATTACTGTCAATATTTAAGAATGACGGTATTACTATACGTAGTAGAGTAAAGTAATGATGGAATGAAGAGAATACTGATGTTTATCCGGATAATAGATTACTTGATACATATTGAGGGACGATTCAAGCAAATACTGACAGTACTAGGATTGACAGTAATATTGACCGTGTAAGGTGCCTTTTAGAATAATGACAGTTATACTGTACAATAATTTGTTTAAAATGTTCCTTATTCTAAAATGTTGCCAGTATTACTCATCGCGTAAGGTATAGTAATGATGTAATGAAGAGAATACTGATCTTTATCCGGATAATTGATTACTTGATATATATAATAGAAGGATTGAAGCAAATATTGACAGTACTTGGATTGACAGTATTATTGACCGTGTAAAGTTATATATAAAGGTCGTTTTAGACAAGACAATTTCTTGACTCAAAAGTTAGTCAAGATGCGAGACAATCTAAATTATCTTGTATCATACAGCAAATTATTTGAAATATTGAATTGGATGGTAGATCGAATGGAAAAATATAACGCGTTCTATTTGTAAAAAACAAATTGCATGGGAGAAGGATATATGAATTCATTTCTTGAACAACTTTTGAGCTAAGAAATTGTCTTGTCTAAAACGATCATAAGAATAGTTATATATAAGAATAGACTAATAAGGAACACATTCTACAATTATTTTCCTGAAAATTGTCATTTACGGGGTGATGCATCAAAGTAATAATTTTTTATATGGAAACTAATATTTTCTTATAAATTCCGAAAGTACGTCAAAAAATAGTGCAAAATCACATAAGAAATAACACCCATTATTTCTTATGTCATTTTGCACTTTTTTTTGACGCACTTTCGGAATTTATAAGAATTACAATAGTTTTTGAGATAATGTCACTTGAAATGAAAAAGAGTCGAGTTGTTGAAATTTGATAGAAAAATGTTATAATACAAAAAAAAAGACGAATTGGATTAAAATCATGTATTATATTTCTACTATTTAGAAATTTCACGTAAAATTTTGACAGTAAACTCATTGATTATACAGAGTGGTCAAGTTTGGTCGACCTGTCAATTATTCTGTAATTTTAAATGGAATGGGTACTTTTTTGTTAGTGGGTCTTATAGACTGTCCATAAGACTCACTAACAAAAAAGTACCGGAGTGAACTTATCCCCTATGATCCCAGCCTCTATACCGCGCGGCGCCGTGCTCCGCGCGCACGGCAGATTGTTTGCGGATCTGTACTGACCAATTGGGGTGACCAATAAAATCCAAATTATGAGGAATTCTTTATTAATGTCTTGCCGATCATAATATATATATCTAAAAAAAATTTTAATAATTTTTATAGGCGTTTTTGTATAATATATGTTGTAACGTAAATTATTATTTTTGACCATGATGCGCAATGTTCCTGGATTTGAAAAAAATTGCCTAATGTTTATAACAATATAATAAAGTAAAATGGAAAGTCTGTATACCGGCAAGTTGTTTTTTTCTATTTTTTTTTAAATGTTATACTTTTACGCTCATATCTGATAATTCGATTTTAGAGGCTGAGTCCATAAAAAAATAATGCAACATATTTTGTTTAATTTTTTTTTGGATTTTGGTTCAGAACATATCAGTGCACCAGTTGGCCGAAGAAAATTGAAAAATTTTGATTCTAAGTATTTTTTTTTGGCGACTAAGTTTTATATCATTATTATTATGTTTGACCATGATGCGCAATGTTCCTGGATTTGAAAAAAATTGCTTAATGTTTATAACAATATGATAAAGTAAAATGGAAAGTCTGTATACCGGCAGGTTGGTTTTTCTATTTTTTTTTTTTAATTTTAAACTTTTACGCTCATATCTGGATAATTCGATTTAGAGGCTGAGCCCATAAACAAAATAATGCAACATATTTTGTTTAATTTTTTTTTTTGATCTTGGTTCAGGACATAGCAGTCCAAAAGATGGCCAAAGGAAATTGGAAAATTTTGATTCTACGTATTTTTTTTTGGCGACTAACTTTTATATAATTATTATTATTTTTGACCATGATGCGCAATGTTCCTGGATTTGAAAAAAAAATGCCTAATGTTTATAACAATATAATAAAGTAAAATGGAAAGTCTGTATACCGGCAAGCTGTTTTTTCTATTTTTTTTTAAATTTTATACTTTTACGCTCATATCTGAATAATTCGATTTAGAGGCTGAGTCCATACAAAAATAATGCAACATATTTTGTTTAATTTTTTTTTGGATTTTGGTTCAGAACATATCAGTGCACCAGTTGGCCGAAGAAAATTGAAAAACTTTGATTCTAAGTATTTTTTTTTGGCGACTAACTTTTATATCATTATTATTATTTTTGACCATGATGCGCAATGTTCCTGGATTTGAAAAAAATTGCCTAATGTTTATAACAATATGATAAAGTAAAATAGAAAGTCTGTATACCGGCAGGTTGGTTTTTCTATTTTTTTTTTAATTTTAAACTTTTACGCTCATATCTGGATAATTCGATTTAGAGGCTGAGTCCATAAAAAAATAATGCAACATATTTTGTTTAATTTTTTTTTTGGATTTTGGTTCAGAACATATCAGTGCACCAGTTGGCCGAAGAAAATTGAAAAATTTTGATTCTAAGTATTTTTTTTGGCGACTAACTTTTATATCATTATTATTATGTTTGACCATGATGCGCAATGTTCCTGGATTTGAAAAAAAATGCTTAATGTTTATAACAATATGATAAAGTAAAATGGAAAGTCTGTATACCGGCAGGTTGGTTTTTCTATTTTTTTTTTAATTTTAAACTTTTACGCTCATGTCTGGATAATCCGATTTTAGAGGCTGAGTCCATAAAAAAATAATTTTGTTTAATTTTTTGTTGGATCTTGATTCAGGACATATCAGTCCATCAGATGGCCGAAGGAAATTTAAATTAGGCAATTTCTTTCAAATCCAAGAACATTGCGCATCATGGTCAAAAATAATAATAATTATATAAAAGTTAGTCGCCAAAAAAAAAAAAAACTTAGAATCAAAATTTTCCAATTTCCTTTGGCCATCTTTTGCACTCCTATGTCCTAAACCAAGATCCAAAAAAAAATTAAACCAAACATGTTGCATTATATTTTTATGGACTCTAAAATCAAATTATCCAGATATGAGCGTAAAAGTTTAAAATTTAAGAAAAAAATAGAAAAACTAACCTGCCGGTATACAGACTTTCCATTTTACTTTATCATATTGTTATAAACATTAGGCAATTTTTTTCAAATTCAGGAACAATGCGCATCATGGTCAAAAATAATAATAATGATATAAAAGTTAGTCGCCAAAAAAAAATACTTAGAATCAAAATTTTCCAATTTCCTTTGGCCATCTTTTGCACTATGTCCTGAACACAGATCCAAAAAAAAATTAAACAAAATATGTTGCATTATTTTTTTATGGATTCAGCCTCTAAATCGAATTATCCAGATATGAGCGTAAAAGTTTAAAATTTAAAAAAAAATAGAAAAACCAACCTGCCGGTATACAGACTTTCCATTTTACTTTATCATATTGTTATAAACATTAAGCAATTTTTTTCAAATCCAGGAACATTGCGCATAATGATCAAAAATAATAATAATGATATAAAAGTTAGTCACCAAAAAAAAAAACTTAGAATCAAAATTTTCCAATTTCCTTTGGCCACCTTTTGCACTGCTATGTTCTGAGCCAAGATCCAAAAAAAAATTAAACAAAATATGTTGCATTATTTTTTTATGGACTCAGCCTCTAAAATCGGATTATCCAGATATGAGCGTAAAAGTTTAAAATTAAAAAAAAAATAAAAAAACCAACCTGCCGGTATACAGACTTTCCATTTTACTTTATCATATTGTTATAAAAATTAAGCAAGTTTTTTTCAAATCCAGGAACATTGCGCATCATGGTCAAAAATAATAATTTACGTTACAACATATATTATACAAAAAAGCCTATAAAAATTTTTAGATATATATTATGATCGGCAAGACATTAATAAAGAATTCCTCAAAATTTGGATTTTATTGGTCACCCCAATTGGTCGGTACAGAGCCGCAAACAATCCGTCGTGCGCGCGGGGATCATAGGGGATAAGTTCACATCGGTCAAAAAAGTACCCATTCCATTTAAAATTACAGAGTAGTTGACAGGTCAACAAAACTTGACCACTCTGTATAAGTTGCTTTTTCTTAATAATTTACCTAAAGAAATTAAAAACAGGAAATTGTCTAGTGTTTGAATGTGTTTATTGAGTGTTTCCTTTTGTTTTATTGTATCTGTCAGTAGTTTCTTTAGGTTTTTATTTTCCTTTTGGATCTCATTGAACTTGCAGCTCATATATTCTAGTGACTTTTTAATTCTAAAATTCTAAATTTGTATGTTTGTTTAAAAAAAAGGGGGAATAAACGTATTATTATTCTTTAATTATATCTTTGTTTGTAATTTCATATTTGCTGTTGCTATGATCTGTTCTATCTTTTGGGTTTTGTTTGTTTCAAGTTCCTGGCATATTATTATATTTTTAGTTTGTTTTTTGTTGCTTTTTCTTCATAATTTACCTAAAGAAATAAAAAACGGGACTAGTTAAAAATATTTAAACAAAAATTAAAAAAAGATATTATTTAAATTTTTGTTTAAATATTTTTAACTAGTGATATATATATATATATATATATATATATATATATAAATTTATATAAATATATATAAATATATATAAATATATATATATATATATATATATATATATATATATATATATATATATATATAGATGTTATAATTTATAAATATGCTAAAAATATTAACTATCATACAAATAAAGGAGATGAATAAAACTACTATGTTTTTTACCACTTATTAGAATAAGTGGTAAAAAACATAGTAGTTTTATTCATCTCCTTTATTGAAAATGAATTACCACGTAGTAGACGCCAAAACCATTCAATTTCTATCATACAAATATCATCGATACATCTATAATTTAAGTATCTTATCTAACTAGTAAATAAAAACACGAGTATGCGCGCATCAGATACCATAACACAAACATAACATTGAGTTTTATCAATGATCGCGATGATAAGCTGCCGCAATGCACATCAATCTTGTGTGACGCTGGGCGTTTATGTGTTGGCCATAAATTACAGCTGCTGTCGCGTTTCTGCTCGTACGAGTAAAAATAAATTGGCCCTTTCAAATCGGTCGCTTTACAATGCGAGCGCTATTAATTCCAGACGTCCTTTGTGCCTTTTATAACCGTCAACGGATCATTTTAATTGCGTCCTAAATTTTAAAGCAAGAGCTTAAACAGCGGCTGGCCTATAATTTCTTATAAACTACTTTCTTTCTAAATTTCTAACATCAATAGTTAATCTATAATAATTTTTATAAAAAATTATAGCAGAAATGAAAAATCAATATGAGACTTGATTTTTTTTGTAGCGTCTTCAAAGACGCCCGGGAGGTCAATCAGACATTCTCCTTCAGGAAGTGTATTTAGAGTTAAGCACTTAAATTAGTACAATGTATGTATGTCTGATGTGTTGTATGTACCATATTATATTCTTTTTCTTATTTTGTATGTTGTTCTGTAAATGGATGTAAATCTGTAGAGCAATAAATCTATTATTATTATTATTATTATTATTATTTCTTTATGGGCCAATATTGAGTTTAGTATTACGTCGTCGTTTAAGATGCAGAAGTCAATTAATCTGTTTATTGTTCCTCGTCGGTTCTCCATGTATCCCCATTATATGTTCTATCCCTGTATTTATATTTCCTATTCTTGCATTTTTGTCTACTGTAATGTGAAGTATTTTCTCCTGTCTTCAATTACATTTTAAAAAATCTGCCCTGCAATGTACTTTAATCAACTTTTTTTTGGAAAGTAATTTTTAATTTTTTTTGCATTTACAAAATTGCTGACAACTTTCTTGATATATTGTAATTCTTATCTTGTAAAACGTGGAATAATGTACTTACTTTTGTCTAAATACTTCATTTTGCAGATTGGAAATCGGATGAAATTTGAATTTTCTGTCACACTTTTACTAGCGCCGCGAGAAATGTGCTTCGGCGCAATATCGCAATATCACACTTTGACTGCTTTCTGTGGGCCATGTATAAACATCCAACCCCTCTATACTATGCCGTTAGGCCCTTGGGGATTGCCACCACTAATTGAATACATTACTTTTTTCCAGAGTGAAGTTTAATTTTTCATACTTTGGCCGCTGAAAGGTGATTTGGCCCCAGTGTGCGTTGGTTCGGTAAACTTTGGCTTGCTTAGATTTTTTATTGAGAAATACAACTGAAAGTGAAAATAAAAACCATATTTGCACTAAATATTTAAAGAGAATATCTCACACAATAAATTATTACATTTGAATTTCGGGGGTAAATACACAAGAATTTTAAATTTAGCCATCGTGGCCGAGTGGTTAGAGGCGTGGTCCGTATCGTACTCGTACTGAACCCGAGTTCGAACCCCATCGGGTTGAATTTTCGCGAATCACACGTTGGGGCAGACTTGTGACGACTGTCACTGCGGTAAGCTGAGTGCGCACGTGGTTTTTGTACCTGCCACTTAGTTTACCAGGGCTGTAAGTGTAGCAATAAACGTTTACACCGATACCGTTTATTCATTGACACCTGCGAAACCAGTCAGTTTGAGCTACCCTCCTTCGCCATCCCAAACCCTGCTTCGTTACATCTTTCACACCTTTTCAGATGTTTTCTGTGAAGTTAAGGCAAATACCGGGTTATTTTTTAAATTAAATTTTTGTGAGAGATACATTTGGCTCTTTCGTGTCAAACCAGACCATTAATCTAAGTTATTCTGAATCACGGATACATATTCTTATGTCTTATGTATTTTTTTTTTACAGCAATCTACAATTGGCGCGGTGATACCCGATTGGGCCTGCCATTGGAAATCGGCGAGACTGTACAGATTTTAGAAGAATGCGCCGGGTGGTATCGCGGTTTTACCACCAAAAACCGTGCCACAAAAGGCATTTTTCCGCAAACCTACATCTACTTGAAGCCCTGCAAAGTCGACAATGAGGGGCTGTTTGAGGGGGTTGTGCCATTGGAGGAGCCGGTTGTGAGAGAAGTTACCTTAGTGCTTAGAGAATGGGGGGATATTTGGAAGAGGCTTTTTGTGGTATGTATATAATAAATGTCATGCATGTCGGGTTTAACTTAAGATTTATTTATATTTACTGCTATTTACAATACATCTTATAATTATTAATTTTTCGGTCCTGGGGTGCGATTTTTGAGCGATCATTATCGGCATGCGCTATAAAACGTATAGTTTCTATTATTAAAATAATGGTGCAATTAAATAACCGGCGATTACTACGAATCATGATGAGAACGCGGGCAAGAAATACGGCCTGATCTGAAACATTAAAAAAAAAACAAATTTTATTTTGATTTATTTCAGAGTATTTCGGATAATTAACTAATACGTCTGTATAAGGCAACTTACACGATCAATAATACTGTCAATATTTTAGGATAATGACACTATTACTGTGGAATAATATGTTTAAAATATTCATTATTCTAAAATATTGACATTATTAGTTATCGTGTAAGGTATACTAACGATGAAATGAAGAGAATGCTAATGTATATCCGGATAATTGATTACTTGATAAATATAAAAGGAGGATTGAAGCAAATACTGACAGTACTAGGATTCACAGTATTATTGACCGTGTAAGGTGCCTTTATGAATGCCGATATTTAGATCACCTGGTTTTCTAGCAAGCGGTGTTGATAAAAACGGCAATTTTTGACGTCATTTGCACATTACAAGATACGTTTTAAGTACATGTGATTGAATAACTCACCAGATTCTAGTGTAATCCATGACATTTTCCCAATACTTGAACTCTGCACTACATTATTATCCGTTATTTTCTATGATTAAATTAATGTCATTTATTAATTTACGACTAATTAAAAAATATGTGTGAAAAATAATGTAATTCATAGTTCAAGTCGTTTGAAATAGTGGACGGGCATAGTTTGGCTGGTAGGGGCCACCCGCCCACCCCACCTTCGCTCGTACAGTTTTTTTCAATGGATACAGATGTTTTACATTGTTTAAACTATTACAAAAAGAGTGTTATCATATGGAAACACTATGCGAACAAAGGTGGGGTGGGTGGGCGACCCCCACCAACCAAACTATGCCCGTCCACTATTTCAAACGACTTGAACTGTGCACTACACTATTATCCGTGATTTTCTATGATTAAAATAATGTCATTTATTAATTTACGACTAATTAAAAAAATATATGTGAAAAATAATGTAATTCATAGTTCAAGTCGTTTGAAATAGTGGACGGGCATAGATTGGTTGGTAGGGGTCACCCGCCCACCCCACCTTCGCTCGCACAGTTTTTTTCAATGGATACAGATGTTTTACATTGTTTAAACTATTCCAAAAAGAGTGTTATCCTATGGAAAAACTATGCGAACAAAGGTGGGGCGGGCGGGCGGCCCCCACCAAACAAACTATGCCCGTCCACTATTTCAAACGACTTGAACTCTGCACTACACTATTATCCGTTATTTTCTATGATTAAATTAATGTCATTTATTAATTTACGACTAATTAAAAAATATATGTGAAAAATAATGTAATTCATAGTTCAAGTCGTTTGAAATAGTGGACGGGCATAGATTGGTTGGTAGGGGACACCCGCCCACCCCACCTTCGCTCGCACAGTTTTTTTCAATGGATACAGATGTTTTACATTGTTTAAACTATTCCAAAAAGAGTGTTATCCTATGGAAAAACTATGCGAGCAAAGGTGGGGCGGGCGGGGGGCCCCCACCAACCAAACTATGCCCGTTCACTATTTCAAACGACTTGAACTCTGCACTACACTATTATCCGTTATTTTCTATGATTAAATTAATGTCATTTATTAATTTACGACTAATTAAAAAAATATATGTGAAAAATAATGTAATTCATAGTTCAAGTCGTTTGAAATAGAGGACGGGCATAGATTGGTTGGTAGGGGACACCCGCCCACCCCACCTTCGCTCGCACAGTTTTTTTAAATGGATACAGATGTTTTACATTGTTTAAACTATTCCAAAAAGAGTGTTATCCTATGGAAAAACTATGCGAACAAAGGTGGGGCGGTCGGGCGGCCCCCACCAACCAAACTATGCCCGTCCACTATTTCAAACGACTTGAACTCTGCACTACACTATTATCCGTTATTTTCTATGATTAAATTAATGTCATTTATTAATTTACGACTAATTAAAAAATATATGTGAAAAATAATGTAATTCATAGTTCAAGTCATTTGAAATAGTGGACGGGCATAGATTGGTTGGTAGGGGCCACCCGCCCACCCCACCTTCGCTCGCACAGTTTTTTTCAATGGATACAGATGCTTTACATTGTTTAAACTATTACAGAAAGAGTGTTATCATATGGAAAAACTATGCGAACTAAGGTGGGGTGGGCGGGCGGCCTGCACCAACCAAACTATGCCCGTCCACTATTTCAAACGACTTGAACTCTGCACTACACTATTATCCGTTATTTTCTATGATTAAATTAATGTCATTTATTACTTTACGACTAATTAAAAAAATATATGTGAAAAATAATGTAATTCATAGTTCAAGTCGTTTGAAATAGTGGACGGGCATATATTGGTTGGTATGGGACACCCGCCCACCCCACCTTCGCACGCACAGTTTTTTTCAATGGATACAGATGTTTTACATTGTTTAAACTATTACAAAAAGAGTGTTATCATATGGAAACACTATGCGAGCAAAGGTGGAGTGGGTGGGCTGGTATGGGTGGGCATCCCCCATCAACCAAACTATACCCGTCCACTATTTCAAACGACTTGAACTATGAATTACATTATTTTTCACATATATTTTTTAATTAGTCGTAAATTAATAAATGACATTATTTTAATCATAGAAAATCACGGATAATAGTGTAGTGCACAGTTCAAGTCGTTTGAAATAGTGGACGGGCATAGTTTGGTTGATGGGGGGCGGCCGCCCACCCCACCTTTGCTCGCATAGTATTTCCATAGGATAACACTCTCTGCATTACCAGATTTATTTAAATATACGTAAAAGAAATGTGTTACGTCAAAATGACTTTTAATACGGCCGCTTTTGTCGACACCGCTTTCTAGGAAATCAGGTGATCTAAATATCGGTATTCATAGAGACGTATTAGTTAATTATCCGAAGGACTTTACCCCTGTATTCACCTAAACCATCCCTAATAATGTATCCATACCTATTGAACCCATAAGTATTCATTGTTATAACAACAATCAATACATTATCTAGGGAATATAGTTACTTTAGATTCTTTCTATTGGAAACACTGAATAATTAAACAATAGTTGTCATCAAAGCTCTAATCATGTGTTTGACATTTGTTTTGGTAATTATGTCACAATGACGTTGTCAATTTGTCCATTCAATATTATAGGACCTATAAAGTATATGGGATATTGGTGAATACGGGCATTCTACAATTGACGTTTAATCGGAGAATAGGGAATTCATGGAATAAGTTTGACGTCAATAACTCGAAACTTATTCTACGAGTATCATTATTCTTCAGTAAAATATAAATTGTAACCCAGCTTAGTGGCCGAGTGGTTAGAGGCGTCGTCCGTCTCGTACTGAGCATTGGGGAGCCTGAGTTCGATCCCCAGCGGGGAACGAATTTTCGCGAATTACCTTTCACAGTTTTTCAGAGGTTGTCTGTGAAGTTAAGGTAAATACCGGGTGATTAAACTCCTCTGAGCTTCTCCCTTGACCGGCGGAAAAGCCTCACGGCTGATAGCCCTATAGAGATACATGTTTTTTTTTTTATAAATTGTAGAATCGGTCCTTAAAATATTAGTTAACATAAACGGCAAATTGTGTAGCAGTAACATATCACATTAACAATTAAAAAACAAATATTTACTAAATTAGTTTACTAATATAGCGGTACTATTTAATTACAGGAGCGCGAAACATACAAATTCGACACTGTGGGGAAAGTAATGCGAGATCTGCTAGAATGGCGGCGGCAATTGGTCTCAGGGACCTTAACTCAGGACCAAACGAGGGAGCTCAAGTTGAAGATAATAGCGAAAATCGATTGGGGAAATCGGTGAGTTTCATTCAGCTTCCATTTTAGTCTCTGTATGCATCTAGACAATTTATGTGTTCCATGAAATGAGATATCTTTTATATGCCTTATCTAGCCAACTTAATTGCCTCATTAACATTGCAATGAGTTAGCGCAAATGCTACAACCTTGCGCGGCATAAAACACGCTGCTATTTAATTACAGGTGTGTACTTGATTTACATAACGACAGTAAAAATACGTGGGGAACGCAAAATAAGGAATTTAAAATTGGATAGTGTGCAAAATATATAAATGGACAATATACGAGGCATATCCAGAAAGTAAGAGTACTGAATTTTTGTAGGTGTTAAAATTTTTTATTTAAACAAAAAAATTACGTGAAACTTTAGTACATAATAAAAGCTATTTTTCGACATAGTCGCCATTCCTCTCTATGCAGGTGGTGTAGCGAGGTATCAATTTTTTGATGCCTTCCTCGAAGTAGTTTCCCGCCAACTCCTTCGTCTACTTCTCCAACTCCTCCTTTACCTCCTCGTCGGTTAAAAACCTTTTTCCACCCATGTGCAGCTTCAGGGAGGTAAAGAGATAGTAATCTGAAGGTGCTAGATCAGGGGAATGCGCGGGATGGTTCAGAACATCCCATTAAAACGAGGAGCAGTTCCTTCGTGGCGTTGGCCGTGTGTGGTCTGGCATTGTCGTGCAGCTGGCAGACTCCTTTTGTCAGCATGCCTCTCCTCTTGTTTTGAATCGCCCTCCGCAATTTTTTTAAGGTCTCACAGTATCTTGCAGAGTTGATAATCTCCCCTTGAGGCAGATATTCGATTAAAATTATGTCTTGACAGTCCCAAAACACGGATGCCATGACTTTCTTGGCTGAAATTGTGATTTTGAACTTTTTGGCGGAGGGTGAAGAGGTGTGACGCCACTGTTGAGACTGTCTTTTGGTTTCGGGCGTGTGGTGTGCTACCCAAGCTTCATCTCCAATTACGATGGAGCGGAGAAATTCATCTCCATGGAGTTTCCAGCGCCTCAAAAACTCTTGCCCGGCCTCCACTCGATTCAACTTGTGCTGGTCTGTCAGTTGTTTTGGGACCCACCTCGCGGACAGTTTCCGATATCAGAGGGTTTCTGTGATTGTTTCGTGTAGTAGAGATCTGAAGATTTGCGGAAACATCGCAGAAAGTTCATCCACAGTCAATCTGCGATCGTCACGGAGCGCATTTTCAATTTTTTCCACAATTTCGTCAGTCACAATTGAAGGTCTTCCGCTCCTGTGATCATCATACACAGACGTAAGACCGTTTTTAAACTCGCGACACCACTTGTACACATTCGTACGATTCATAGCTTTATCACCATATGCAGTTTTCACCTCATTATAAATCTCAAATGGAGGTTTTCCCTTCCAAACGAGATAACGGATGACGCCGCGTATTTCGCACTTGGCGGAAGATTGGATTGACATTATTCACGAAACTTATTGTCGTGTCAACAGTTCTCAACGTACTGACCTCGAACCGGTCTCGGTGCAAAGGGGAGGAGTCAGGCTACACTGCCGTGTGGCTAACATGATGAAAATAAAATCCCTCCGACCGTGAGAGCCTCAGTACTCTTACTTTCTGGATATGCCTCGTACAATAAAAATAAACGATCTATTGGTAGTCAGTAGACTACTACTATATAAACGATTAACCCACGTATTCACCAACGTTCCTTAAATGTATCAATAGTTATTGAACCCATAAGTATTCGTTCTTATAGCAACAATAAATATATTATCCAGGGAATGTAGTTGCTTTAGATTTTCTCTATTGGAAACACTGAATAATTAAACAAAAGGTGTCATCCTTGGGTGTCATCAAAGCTCCAATCAACAGTGCTATTCAAGGTGTTGACATTTGACATTTGTTTTGGCATGTTCTGTCACAATGACGTTGTCAATTTATCCATTCAATAGCCTATAAAGTGGGTGCGGATATGAATTTGTCTGTGATCAAAATTCCGGGAAAATGGCTGAATAGATCGTGACCATATTTCCAAATCGGCTGGGAAAGCGATTTGGGGTGTTCCCGTGAAAATTTGAGTGATGTCCGTATACAAACTGAGAAAAAATAATTATAAAACTGTTTTCCGGCAAAAGTCACTTTCCCGCCTTTTGGACTCCAGCCGGGCAACTCAAAAATTCGCGAGCAATTATTTTTTGGTGTAACATGGGTTGACTACCAGCAACAGTTGGTGTAACTAAATTTGTATATATATATATATATATATAAAACTTTGAAACTATATATATATATATATATATATATATATATATATATATATATATATATATATATATATATATATATATATATATATATATATATATATATATATATATATATATATATATATATATATATATATATATATATATATATATATATATATATATATATATATATATATATATATATATATATATATATATATATATATATATATATATATATATATATATATATATATATATATATATATATATATATATATATATATATATATATATATATATATATATATATATATATATATATATATAGTTTCAAAGGTATTTACGCACAAACGAATGAACACGAAAAGAAACAAATATTGCCAATCGTTGTCTAATATTGTCAAATATTGCCAAATGTCAACATTTTCAAAAATTAAAAATTTCAACGTTTATCGGAAAGTCTTCACGTTTTCTAAATGAAAGTGGAAATATACGATATCTTTTCGGAACAAAAAACTACACGATAAGGAAGGTATTATTATCGTGAACAATTTTACTTAGGTTTTATTATTTTTTAAATTTCGTTACATTTTATGCCTAAAATAGTGAAAATAAACCCGATTTTTGTGATGTCTGTATATCTGTCGTCTGAATGTCTGTCTGTCTGTCGTTTAAATGTCTGTCTGTCTGTCGTCTGAATGTCTATCTGCCTGTCGTCTGAATGTCTGTCTGTCTGTCGTCTGAATGTCAGGAAGTCTGTCTGTGAACAAAATTCTGGGAAAACGGCACAACAGATTGCGACCACATTTGGCAATTAGCTGAGAACACTCTCTAGGACGATCCAGACAAAATTTGAGCAGCATCGGTCCCATAACAGTGGAGGAAACTTGACAAACACGCGCATAATTGGGTTGGGCCGTGGAAAAACAATAACTCGCGGCGGGCAAACGGCACAACGGATCGCGACCCAATTTGAAAATCGGCTGAGAACTAGCGCTTGGATGACCCTGTGAAAATTTGAGAAAATTCTGTTCACTAAACCAGAAGATATCTCGATAATACCGATTTCCTATTGCGTATATGGCAAATAATAACGTCACACAACACGTGACATTATCGGCGGTGACGTAAATTAAGCCGGGTATTAGCGACAATCGCATGTTAAATGTAGTAAGGTAATGAAAATATCAAAAAATGCCAGAATGTTAAAATGTTAAAAATATCAAAAATGTAAAAATTGTCAAAAGCGTCAAAAAATTCAAAACAAATTTTCGAAAATGTCAATGTAATTCGAAAAGTCGTATAGTGCCCACACCAGATATGTCTTTTAGGTCTTCTAGTATGGGCAATTCAAGCTAGTCGGTACTCTAACTGGTGGCAGAAAATAAACTAAAATCTAGTGGGTAATCTCTACGCATAAAATGTATTTTCTCATCGTCAAAAGCGTAAAAAAATTCAAAATAAATTTTCGAAAATGTCAATGTAATTCGAAAAGTCGTATAGTGCCCACACCAGATATGTCTTTTAGGTCTTCTAGAATGGGCAATTCAAGCTAGTCGGTACTCTATCTGGTGGCAGAATATGAACTTAAATCTAGTGGGCAATCTCTACGCATAAAATATATTTTCTCATCATATATGTGACAACATGTACAAGGTTTGTCTAGTTATATATAAAAAGTTTATTAACGACCACGCAATACTGTCCAAGGGATCAAAATTATGTAATTTTTTATCAAATCAGCTGATCAAACAATAACACAGAACAGCTGTTTACCCACCAGTTCGACGAAAACCGTTGATATTTGAATTGCTAATATCTTCTGTTTTAGAAAAGATGTGTAGCTTCTTTAACATTACTTTGATTGGCTTCGTTTGTTTCGCAAATAGAAACACGTTTATCTTTTATTCTAGCTAGTTTATTTGTCACAAAACAAGGCACTTTATAATTTCTACAATATAAAAAAAAACTATAGGCCGAAATCGGTGTAGATCTATAAAAATAATAATACAGTCTTAATATATATTTATATAAAAAAAATACAAGCAATCGGAATAAAACTACATTAAAAATTGTTCGCTTATCACCTACATTCCTAAATTGTAATCACATTCGTCGTTCTGTTTTAAAAAAAAATCTAGTATTTATATATCATAGCTATATAGAAATTTAAACAGCGAGAGATCTATATATAAAGAACATATATAAACTATGGCGTTGTAGACATTGCGCAGCAGCCCAGCGCAGCAATTAGGTTTCCGTTTCTTTTCCGAACTTTTCGATCTCCGGATAAATCGGGCTCATTTCAAGCGTGCTCGGCGCGGAGGGCAGGTTGCTGTTGCTGCCGAAATTCAAACGTCTTACCAACTCGTCTAGTATCTCGCTGAACACCATTAGGTTCAGATTTTGGCCGAGCAGGTGAAGGAGTAAAAAGTCGCCAACCTAAACACACACAAAAAACACATTTAGTTTATAAAATATCAAGCAGTTTGTATACCAAAATTCATCACTGGGAACATTTTGTACCCAACAAATACAAAGAATACTGTTCAATTTAGGTTTCACATGAAGTTATTACTTTTCTCTCTACTCAATGATGTTATGTGTGTATACCTAATAGTTTAATTATTAGATTTAGCTATAAACTTGTTGTAATTAATATTGATTTAAAAACAGGAACATGGTTATATGAAACCAAAGCACCAAATTATAATTATAACATATGTGTATGTTATGATTTCTTTTGTAGATAATCTAGGTCAGTTGTATAAAGACGAGGTAACCTCTGATTATATTGTTAGATGTTCATATACATAAATTAATATTGATTTATAAACAGAAACATGGTTATATGAAACTGAAGCACCAAATTATAATTATAACATATGTGTATGTTATGATTTTTTTGTAGATAATATAGTTCAGTTGTATAAACGCGAGGTAACCTGTGATTATTTTGTTAGATGTTTACATACATAAATTAATGTTAACTTTCCATTTAATAGCCTCATATACTGTTTATATATGGCAAAATCGCATTATGCATCAATGCTGTTTGAAGTGACATTTGAATTACGGATTGTAAAATTAACTCGAGAGTTGTGTGCTTTATACAGCCGACTGAGTGATAAATATTTTAAAGTCTCATATAGTTAATAATGGTTATTAATTTTAAAAAAAAAACTGGATAAATCATAGTTTTACCTGTGTCTTTCTGATAATCGCATCAACTCCCGCGTGCGTTCCAAATCTGAACCGTCTTCTCAAAATAGTCTCGCGGGTGGTTGGTAGAAGTACAACGGCTACTGAGTAAATCAACGCAAGTCCAGATAAGGCGGCGAGAATGATGAACCAGAACCATAAAAAGATGTAGATCTTCTCGTTCAGAATGTTTAAGGCTAAAATACAGAGGGCGTCGTGTTTCTGGATAGAGCCTGACGCCCCGAATTTGTGGAACGTGCACTTGGTCACACGCGGGAAGACTTCTACCATAGGGTCGGTACGATTCTCTTGGTTCATGTTCGAGAAATGTATTACATCCGTGCCGTAGCTCAAGAAAGCGCCGCCGAGGAATTTGTCCGTCATGAATATATTAACCATCTAGAATAAAGAGAACAATTAGTACTTGTAATAACTAAAAAAAAAACTAGAAGCTATATAACATATATAGTTGATGTGGTGCCGCCAGATGGCGTTTAAATTTCCTCCTAGGGGGTTAGTTGTACTATTTTAGAAGCTATATTAAATTTAAAAATATATTCACACAAATATATTTGAGATACGTTGATACGGGTAATAAATATTACTTTATATCATTTTTTGAAAAATGTATGGTGCTCGTCCGGCATTTTGCGCTACAGATATTTATTTCCTCAAAATAATATTTTTAACCAGAAAAAGACATTTTGAAGCGATCTATTTTTTTAGCTAGTTTCTACTGATTTCTACGAACAATTTTTAAATTAAATACATGTAGTATTTTTCTTGTTGGCGGGGGAGGACTTGCCCCTATTGATATGGGCCTACTATTTTCGGACAGGTTCCCAAAAAGTTGTTGAAAGGCGTACAGTTTTTTTTTTTATTATAATGTAATTTGTTTCGATCTTTCGGTGCCCTTTCTGGGACTCCCCTTTCGCCTGGGCTTGAGTGTGTGCCCCTGTTTCCCCTGCTTAGTACGACCGTGATCTTTTATAAGAGTAACAGGTGGCAATAGAGGTACTTGTACATGTATTTACGATCATGTTCGGTTGGTTCGATCCATCTGTGTGCTTCTTCAACTTGTTGCAGCGTGTTGGCGATTATTCATCATTGTTTTGTTGATGACTGCCCTGACGAGACCTATTGTTGTTATGCCGTACCAAATTTTTTGAGTGTAGATATTCTTCTCCTCTCCTTTCGACCACTGTTCTTTGTAATACTAGTTGGAGTAATCGGTTGCTCATTATATAGTCTAGCTATGCTATATTCTTCTTCTAAGTTAATTTGGCTTATAAAACGAAGCCATAAGGTTGTACTTACCACATTGACGAAGTTCAGCCCTTCGCACAGGAAATAACCAAACGCGTATGTGTTGTGCAAATGCATGCTCTCAATAATGTACTGCACCAATCGGGACACTCTGTGGGTCCTTTCGTCCTTGTTGCCAACAATCGCACCTCGCATGCCGTCGGAGATCATGCGGATCTTGCCTTCTTCCCAATTTTTCCATACCCAATGAGGCAGGTAGAACATTATACCCTAAAAATGAAAACACTTGTAATAAACAATTTTCATAGAAACATCGGATAAACGTCCAAAACATTCACGTCACAAGAGAATTCTTACAAAGATTAAAGCTGTTATTCTATTACAGCAGTAAGTTGCTATTTTTTCTAGCATGCATTGCTCAAGATTCAATTAACATTGAATCTTGAGCTAAATAATTAGCAACTTCCTGCTGTAATAGCTGTATGACACTGTGCATGTTCGTCTGCCAGTTTTAATCGCTGTATAAATTTGCATAGTGTTAGTCGAGTTAGGCCCTGGTTTCATAAGCATCGAGCTAATAAAAGCGGCCGTTTTTGACGTCATATTCACATCACAAAAATGTTTTTCGTGTATTTAAATAAATATGGTAACTCAGGCAGCGGTATACATTAATGTAATGAGAAACAATTCATGAATTATAGTGTATTATGGTGAGTTATTCAATTACATAAACTTATTACGCTTCTTGTAATAAGTAAATGATGTCATAAGCGACCGCTTTTATTGACACCAGGGCTTTAGGGAAGAAACCGCACAGGGGTGTTAACCTTGACACCGTCCGTTCCGTACGTATTCGTTTAACTGTCTCTCGCAAAATACGGACAATTGACGGTGTGAGATCGTATAATGATGGAATTTCAGTTTACGAGCGTTATAAAACATTAATAAACCGAAATTCCATAATTAAACGAAACCAAATCGTAAATTGTATGTATTTTGCGGAGAGACTTTTATATTTAAACGAATGTGATGAAATTTATCCTCTAGTTACTGAAGAACATAAAAATTACATACGCACAATACCCGTTGGGAACGAGCAAGGACTGTATACTAGACTCTAGTATACAGTGCTAGTAACCGTTGTGAACGAGCAATGACTGTATAATAGACTCTAGTATACAGTGCTAATAACCGTTGGGAACGAGCAAGGACTGTATACTAGACTCTAGTATACAGTCCTAGTAACCGTTGGGAAAGAGCAAGGACTGTGTACTAGACTCTAGTATACAGTCCTAGTAACCGTTGGGAACGAACAAGGACTGTATACTAGACTCTAGTATACAGTCCTTGCCCGTTCCCAACGAGTATTGTGCTTATGTAATGTATATGTCCTTTAGTAACTAGAGGACGTATAAATTACATAAGCACAATGTAGACACTCTGACGCGCAAGTTTTACCGTGCGGCGTTGTCCTTATGTTTGTGGACGATATAGACAACTTTGTTCACACCTATCGTCCTACAGCAAATTTATTTAAATTTATATAGAATTATACAGAATTTCTAGCCCTGCGGCCTACTGCAAGGCTAGAAACTCTGTATAATTCTCTATAAATTTAAATAAATTTGCTGTAGTACGCGGACGATGTTTATTTGTTGATTTATCAGACATAACCATTTTATTTGTAAAGCTAGAAGGACTATGAAATTATAGATAATTTCAAGCCGAACACATGACCCATTCGATGTTTT
Source organism: Lordithon lunulatus (assembly GCA_963942505.1). Lineage (NCBI taxonomy): Eukaryota > Metazoa > Arthropoda > Insecta > Coleoptera > Staphylinidae > Lordithon > Lordithon lunulatus. The sequence continues at coordinate 38,919,777 of OZ012671.1, forward strand.
TGTTGGCTATTACCGTTTTTCCATAAAATCGGCTAGAAAAATTGTATCGGTTTTTCAGTGCATTACATTTTATTTTTAAAGCTAGAAGCATGATTCAAGTAGCAAAATAATAGAGACATTGAAGCCCGCCTAATGACTTATTAGAGTTGTTCACCAGCTCTTACCGTTTCCCCGTAAAATGCAAGAAACAGCTTAAAAAAAGTGATTTTTGTTTATTTGCCGGATTTTCCGAACATACCTTTTATATTTGTAAAGATAGAAGGATAAAGCAAATTGAAAATTATAGAGAATTTCAAGCCGGACATGTTGTCACATTAGATGTTTTTTATCGTTATCGCATAAAATCTGAAAATCGCCCCGAAAAACGTGATTTTTTAGTCTATTTTTTTGCATAACCCTTTTATTTATAAAGCTAGAAGAAAGATTCATATCGCAAAGTAATAGACTTTTAAGCTCGACTAAGACTAGTCGACTTTTTCGAAAAACGTGATTTTAGATTTAGGGCCGGTTCTACAATTGATATTTATCTGGGGAATAAGACTATTCGTGGAATAAGTTTGAGATATTGGCGTTAAAATCCCTAACTTTTTCCACGAATAGCCTTATCCTGCGGTTAAATGTCAATTGTAGAACCGGCCCTTATTTGCCGTTTTATATTGGCATAACTTTTGTACTTGGAAAGCCAAAAAGATGATTCAAATAGCTAAATGATAGAAAATTTCAAGCCTGATACATGGCCCATTGGATGCATTTGCTAGCTTTTAGCGTTATCCCTTAAAATCCAAAAATAGGCTCGAAAAACGTGATTTTTGGTTTATTTGTCGGAATTTTATTTATATATATATATAAAAGTGGGCATAACTTTTTATTTATAATAAAATTCCGACAAATAAACCAAAAATCACGTTTTTCCAGCCTATTTTTGGATTTTAAGGGATAACGCTAAAAGCTAGCAAATGCATCCAATGGGCCACGTATCAGGCTTGAAATTTTCTATCATTTAGCAATTTGAATCCTCTTTTTGGCTTTCCAAGTACAAAAGTTATGCCAATATAAAACGGCAAATAAATTAATCATAAAATTTATTGAATTATGTAAGTTCAGACTGGTTTGTTACCCATGGCAGCCAAATAAACAACTAATTTGTGACATTTGACATAAGGCAGTATTACACTAGCGTTCGCAAAGGGTGGGGCGATCTGCGGTATGCGTTAGTTTGCCCCACCGCTTTGCAAACGCTAGTGTAATACTGCCTTATGTCAAATGTCACAAATTTGTTTAAAGTATCGTTAAAACGTGCATTACATTGTACTAGATTCGTCAAAGAACTAGTTGACAGTTTGATGACAAACATTTTTGTCGTTGCAAAATGGGACGTCCTCTTATATACAGTCATTTGGTAAAGAGTTAACAGTTTGATGACGAAACATTTTTGTCGTTGCAAAATGGGACGTCCTCTTATATACAGTCATTTGGGAACGAGTGCTCTCAGAAATCGTACCCCAGAAATTGTTGCTGCGCATACGGGTTTGCCCTAACAAATCGCACCAGGCACTATTGGTTACATAATGCAAAGCACAAAGACATAAACGTAATGTTAAAAGCTTTAGTTCGAGGTTTAGAATAAACAAAATCGTCAAAAATCAAACAATAATATCAGTAAAACTCAAAAACAGTAATATTACTACACATACCCAAATCATTCGTATGATAGTGCCGATAACTCGCCCTAATCATGAGTCTGTGTAAACAGCGCTCGGAAGCGATAATTAGAAGTAAATCCTTAAACACAGCCACCCTCTGTCTATATATGTATTGGTCGAAGTTATGATGAAGTAGTATTATTATAAAGCTCGTTTTAGACAAGACAATTTCTTGACTCAAAAGTTGTTCAAGATGAATTAATATATTAACTAAGAAATTGTCTTGTTTAGTTCATGATACGAAACAAATTCTGGAATAAGTTTTGGGAATTTAGATTGTTTCGCATTTTGTCTAACTTTTGAGGCAAGAAATTGTCTTGTGTAAAACGACCTTAACGCTCGTTTTAGACAAGACAATTTCTTGAATTAAAAGTTGTTCAAGAATTCAATTAATATATTGACTAAGAAATTGTCTTGTTTAGTTGATGATACGAAACAAATTCTGGAATCATGCATGTCCCCATAAAATTGGCTTTTGAAAAATAGAACGCGTTTTATTTTCTATTCAATCTACAATCCATTTCAATATTTCACACAATTTGCTGTATGATACGAGACAATTTAGATTGTCTCGCAGTTTGACTAACTTTTGAATCAAGAAATTGTCTTGTGTAAAACGACCTTAACGCTCGTTTTAGACAAGACAATTTCTTGAATCAAAAGTTTTTTGTTTTTTTTAATATATCGACTAAGAAATTGTCTTGTTTAGTTGATGATAAGAAACAAATTCTGAAATAAGTTTTGTTCCGCGATCATAAAATTTGCTCTTAAAAATAGAACGCGTTTTATTTTCTATTCAATCTACAATCCACTTCAATTATTTCACACAATTTGCTGTATAATACGAGACAATTTAGATTGTCTCGCTTTTTGACTAATTTTTGAGTCAAGAAATTGTCTTGTCTAAAACGACCTTAACGCTCGTTTTAGACAAGACAATTTCTTGAATTAAAAGTTGTTCAAGAAATGAATTAATATATTGACTTAGAAATTGTCTTGTTTAGTTGATGATACGAAACAAATTCTGGAATCATGCATGTCCCCATAAAATTTGCTCTTGCAAAATAGAACGCGTTTTATTTTCTATTCAATCTACAATCCATTTCAATATTTCACATAATTTGCTGTATGATACGTGACAATTTAGATTGTCTCGTATTTTGACTAACTTTTTAATCAAGAAATTGTCTCGTGTAAAACGACCTTAAAGCTCGTTTTAGACAAGACAATTTCTTGAATCAAAAATGGTTCAAGAACTGAATAATATATTGACTAAGAAATTGTCTTGTTTAGTTCATGATAAGTAACCGATCATGCATATCCCCATAAAATTTGCTCTTGAAAAATAGAACGCGTTTTATTTTCTATTCAATCTATAATCCAATTCAATATTTCACACAATGTGCTGTATGATACGAGACAATTTAGATTGTCTCGCATTTTGACTAACTTTTGAGTCAAGAAATTGACTTATGTAAAACGTCCTTAAAGCTCGTTTTAGACAAGATAATTTATTGAATCAAAAGTTGTTCAAAAAATTTATATTATGACTAAGATTGTCTTGTTTACTTGATGAATCTGTATGTAACGAAACAATTTCTGGATTAAGAGTAAGTCCACGATCATGCATGTCTGCATTAAAAGTTGTCCTTGAAGAATAGAACGCGATTTATTTACCACTCAATCTACAATCCAATTCAATATATCAAAAAATTTGCTGTATGATACTAGATAATTTAGATCATACCTTGATTAATTTTTGGTTCAGGAAAACAAGATTTAGATATTTGTGTATTATTTACCTGTAAGAAGAGAACAAAAGGCACCCACTGGTAGTAGCTATGGTATCTCTTCTCCTGATTGTCATTTCCCAGGCCAGGATGCGCCGCATACGTTCCCACCTGCTTGCCTTGCTCGTGCGGCAAGGAGAACGTGTAGGTAATCCAACAGTAGGTGTTTATCACATGAATGGGCACACCTCCATCATTAATGCATTGAATTGGCTCACCTGAAAAGAACAAAATCAAAATCATGAGTATTGTGTTAAAAATACAATTCTAAAAATATGAAGAATTAGAGCATTATAATGTCGGTGCCCCAACAAAATAGTCGCGACAAAATAGTTGCGACAAAATAGTCCTGGCTAAATAGCCCCTGACAAAATAGCTCCCCTACAATAAACGTCGGTACCCCGATAAAATAGTCACGACGAAATAGTCGCGACGAAATAGTTCTAGACTAAATAGCCTCTGACAAAATAGCTCCCTTACTATAAACGTCGGTACCCCGACAAAATAGTTCTAGACTAACTAGCCCCTGACAAAATAGCTCCCCTATAATAAACGTCGGTGGTACGCCGACAAAATAGTCACGACGATATAGTCGCGACGAAATAGTTCTGACTAAATAGCCTCTGACAAAATAGCTCCCCTACAATAAACGTCGGTACCCCGATAAAATAGTCACGACGAAATAGTCGCGACGAAATAGTTCTAGACTAAATAGCCTCTGACAAAATAGCTCCTCTACAATAAACGTCGGTACCCCGACAAAATAGTTCTAGACTAACTAGCCCCTGACAAAATAGCTCCCCTATAATAAACGTCGGTGGTACGCCGACAAAATAGTCACGACGATATAGTCGCGACGAAATAGTTCTGACTAAATAGCCTCTGACAAAATAGCTCCCCTACAATATACGTCGGTACCCCGACAAAATAATCACGACAAAATTGTCCTGACAAAATAGTCTTGACTAAATAGCCCCTGACAAAATAGCTCCTCTACAATAAACGTCGGTACCCCGACAAAACAGTCACGACAAATTAGTCCTGACTAAATAGCCTCTAACAAAATATCTCCCCTATAATAAACAATCTTATACTCTCTTGAAATATTTCTAAAGGTCGTTTTAGACAAGACAATTTCTTAGCTCAAAAGTTGTTCAAAAAATGAATTCATATATCCTCCTCCCATACAATGTGTCTTTAACAAATAGAACGCGTTATATTTTTCCATTCGATCTACCATCCAATTCAATATTTCAAATAATTTGCTGTATGATACGAGACAATTTAGATTTGTCTCGCATCTTGACTAACTTTTGAGTCAAGAAATTGTCTGGTCTAAAACGGCCTTAAGCAAATAAAGCCAATTTCTAATATGTTGCCTTGTTCAATTTTTGGGTCCATATCTGGCCACTTCCCTCTAAAAATGCACATTCATGTTTATGATCATAAAAGTCTAACTAAGAACATGAAGACATTGGACAAATGGACTTGAATTATTTTCGCTGTTAGGTGTTTTATGACTAACAACGAATCTAATCTTCCTTCAAGACTTGAACTAACAAGTTATTAATAAATAAATGTAATAACTAATATAATATATAAATATAAATAATATAAAATAATAATAATAACAACAATAAAAGAAGATAAATATTGACATATTTTTTATCCATTAAATTGTATTTCTCTAAATGTTAAAAACGTTCGGCACTCTGTAACGTTTTTAACATTTTTTCATCGATTATTGACCAATCGATGAAAAAATGTTAAAAACGTGAATCGAACCGAAATATCTTAAATTTTGATTTAATATTAATTATTTAATTATCGGAAAGTCGTCAGGGGTACGATTTTTGACCGATCACTATAACCATGCGCTATAAAGCGTACATATTTCATAGCGTGGAACTAATAGAAATGAACACAAAAATTAATGTCAAAACATGACTACTGTCGAGCTTTCAGTTCTGTCAAAGATAGGTAGAACCTTTCGCGAAGCGTGAGGTCTCAAATCGGTACAATTTGCAGTAATAGCGTACGTCTCTCGATCGCTATATTAATAATAATAATAATAATCTTTATTAAACGGGTCTAACCCTTGAAAATACAATAAAATACAACATTATACATAGATTACATGACTAAAATAAGCTTAAATGTAACCAAAATAAATCATTGCTTAATAGCGATTGCTGAAAAATACACCCCCTGGTGCCCACACAAAATTATTAAAAAAATTTCACTTTATATTGGGTATCCCAAATTCCAGCTAGTGTTCCCTTGAAACGTTCTGCCTGAAGCCCTGGTTTCCTAGGATTTTAAACGACACGACCGCTCTCCTAGGAAAGCATGGCTTTAGGGGGCGACCGCTTTGAGAAATACTGCTCTATACTTTTCCTATTGGTGGGTCAAATAATATAGAATGAACTTACCAATTAAATTATTGGCGGTGACTATAATGCAGCAGCAGAACAGGATGGCCGAAGTAATTCTGTAGTGCGCCCTAAATACCATATTGTCTATAACAGCCTTGTCGACTAAGTAGCGGACCTTCACGAAGCCCGCCACAGCGGATACCATTCCAAAGACCGTCATCTTGTATCACTATCTGGAAAATAAAAATATACATTATTAATCTATTGTAAATACTACAATATAGTAAATCAGTTCCGTGAATCCAAGGTGGTGACAGTTAAGACATGTTTACACTAAGGAGTAGAAGTTGCTCGAATATTTCTTTGGATTTAACGTTTTTATAACCAAAACTTATTGTTGTTGGTGAGACTCGTGTACAATTTTCTTTCAGTTGTTCAGCGCCGTTTTTTATTAAAAATTAAATTGACTACATTTAGATTTTAAAAAAGCAGAAAAATGTATTGTTTTTTTCCTCCATCCTCTGTATTTGTGGGTGCTTCCATCTTGGACTAACGACAGGCGCCCCGGGGCGAGCAGTATCGCTCAGGTCTTGCGGTCGTGTTGTAAGGGCCGAAGTAGAATTATGCGCATATAGAGCAAATAGAACAAGAAACAATAAGCCCCTACCAGCCCAGAGTGATAAACGAAAGGCACTGGCATTGAAAGATGTGTGATTTTTCTTTTTTATTCTTTCTTCTATTACTTTCCGAATACATCACTTCTGTATAGAGAAGTAAACGTATCTACGTTGTCTAGTTTTCTAACTAAGATTGTGGAATTTTGCGATAACTTTCCCGGAAGAAAAAAAAAACGCTATAAAGAAGGCATTGTGTGTATGTCCGTCTGTCTGTGAACAAAATGTTTCATTTGAAAATGCCAAAATGAAGAAAACTCGATCTCAATCTTTCCCGGAAAAAAAGCCACACTATAAGGAAGACATTGTTGTCACGAACCATTTATAAAAAAAATATTTTCCTTTCGTTTCATGACTAAAATAGTCGAAATAAACCCGATTTTAGAGATGTCTGTCTGTCTGTCTGTCTGTCTGTGTGTGTGTCTGTCTGTCTGTGTGTGTGTGTGTCTGTCTGTCTGTCTGTGTGTGTCTGCCTGTGTGTGTGTGTCTGTCTGTCTGTGTGTGTGTGTCTGTCTGTCTGTCTGTGTGTGTGTGTCTGTATCTGTGTCTGTCTGTCTGTCTGTCTCTCTGTCTCTCTCTCTCTATCTACCTCTCTGTTTCATTTGAAAATGCCAAAATGTCAAAATGAAGAAAACTCGATCTCAAAAATTTGTCGATGTCGAAAATGTTAAAAATATAAATAATGTCAATGTAATTCAGAAAGTCGTGTGGTGTGCCCACACCAGATACTTTTAATACTAAACAATAAGTTTAGTATTAAATTATATTGTTTGATATGATTTTTACAAAATATGATACAAAAATATTACCCGAGTCACATCGAGTATAATAACAATATTTTTCAGTTACAAAAACGATAAACCCAAAATGTATTCTCCCATGAAAAAATATATTACGCGAATCACTTCGTTATTATATAGATTTAACCGATAACCGTATGCAATACGAACTTGAGAAGAAACAACGTAAGAAAACGCTGTTAGCATTGCAATTTTCGCGGTTTTTGTTATAAGCACGAGCGTGGTGAGTCATGTTGATAAGAAAGGCGAATCTATTTCTGGATGAAATAAAATAATGTGTCATTTTAATCACACGTAATAAAATGATATGTTATGTAAGAGTGATGTTAGTTCGCTTGTGCTACAGTTTACACAATATTCGTTTTTTTTTTAATAACAGACAACCTTGTCCGACTTGTTGATTTACAATACATTTGTTATTGATTTATATTATTAATTTTAATTATTCTTAGTTAAATTTATTTAATTCAAGTCTGACTATTGTGCTTTTAGGTGTATTATTTAATTTAATATAAATTTCATTTATTTAATTTAACTCGTGACTATTGTTCCCTTAGGTGGAATATACAGACAGATAAGTTTAATACAAGGGTTGTAAATAAAATAATGGTAATATAGATATAATTCAAATTGTATTGAACTTACAAGTAAAATTGCATTTTGTTTGTTTTGAAGTTTATTACATACTGTCTAGAGGATTGTTAATACCAATAAAGGTTTATTATATTTGTGATAATTCATTCTAATAAATAAATAAAACGTTCACTTGAATATTGCTATTTCCGAATATTTTCCGATATTTATCACGCTCGATAATGGCTAGATCGTTGCCGAAAATATTCGCAAAAAGAAATAAACAAGTGATAAAACATAAAAAAAAATATTATAAATATTTTTATCTAGAAACTATATTTATTTATAAAATTTCAAGTACTATAGTATCGTAAAAGAGCCATAAAACTACGCGCAGCTCTACTTAAATAATTATAATAGCATGAACCATGCCTGTAACTGTTATCTCTCCCCACTGAGCACAAAATAATCACTCAGGCTAATAAAATGAATTTTACATCATTTCTTTCCTCTCTCTAAGTAAAGTGATACACATTATTACGTGGTAACGACAAACCTATGTACGTGTGTTTGCTTTTAAAATCCTCAAGTTTTAATCGGGAATGTCAAACAGGCCAAACAAACTGAACAGTAATTAAATATGTAACCTTATCTCGCATGCGGCCGGCCCACGTTCGCGGCTGTGTCACATACGACTGAAAACCAGCGCACGTCCGATTTCTATTCCTACGATCAAGAGTACAGTTACAGGACTCGTTTCGAAAAAAAAAAACGTGTTACTTATTATTCATTCAATTCTTATTAAACATTCTATAGTTATAAAATTCTATAGTAATATAAATTTAAATTCTTGGAAATTCATGTCTCATTGTTATTTCTTTACTAGTGATATGTACGTTGTCCTTGGGAGATGATTTTTAATTTAAATAAATACACGACCTTCCGAATTGAAAAATATTAATGTTTTTTTTAACATTATCGTCATTTGCAACTTTTTTTACCCGCAATTTCTTACGAATTAGACCTAAATTATTAATAATAATAATAAGCTTTATTGTCCTACGGAGAGAAAAATCCAATTACAGGATAACAACAATAATATGCAAAATGTATAAATATATATATAAAAAAAACGACTTTATTGGCATTTTCCTCACTGCCACTCCACATCACAAACCTCAACAAAAATATACATATATATATATATATATATATATATATATATATATATATATATATATATATATATATATATATATGAGATGAATTCATCTCCTTTATTGACTATTTAGATTGAAAATGAATCACCACGTAGTAGACGCCAAAATTCAATTTATGTCTTTTACAATAGTGATAGATTGCCAAAATGTTTGGCATCCCAGTAAAAAAACACGAAATAGTCCTTCACTGGGGGTGGTGCCATTTTGGCATAATAGTAAAGAAAATTATTTTATAAACATTTCTGCTGATAACTGATTAAGTTCTGGAGGGTAGCATAGCTACAGACCTCAAAATGGGCCCATTGTGAAACCTCCGTTTCAGCCTTAAAGGGAGGTTTCACAGGGCCCATTTTGAGGTACTCGTTCCACCAGTCAATTTTGCGTGCAAGCTGCAAAACTTTGACGGGTGAGGATTACACAAGTACGGAGTACCATTGAAATCAACAGTTAATATTCATGCAAACTAATAATTATGAACATCTATATTTATAAATTATGGTTACAGGTAGCTACTAATAATTCTTACTATGTGTATCGTCCTTCACAATAAAAAAAATCACATGCACGCACACGCTTAATTAATTATTGTATTGTTAAAACAAATACCGGTTATGTTAGTGATAACAGAAGTGAACTATTTCTCGCACTCTATAAGTGGAGGCTTCATACAAATGGCCAGTCAGTCGAGTTCTTATTGAGACAATTAACGGGCCTTGCGCTTAATTATCCAATTTAAGACTTACATAACTTATCTCGAGATGCGTGTGCCCGAGATCGAGCCTAGTTTTAAACACGCACATGTTTTTTTTATATAATTTTATATGTACTGTAGTTGATGATTTAATTAAACTAGATATATATGGGCTTACAAAGAATGCACTAGATAATTAAATGGATTTTAACTCACATTCAATAAAATATCTCCACACAATTTTCCGAATTAATTAATTAGTAGTAGTAGACCGCGTAAAAGATGGCATAGCGCAGTAACGAAAATATTTACAACACAGGACAAAAAGAAGCAAACGAAATGAAGTGGTTTTATCAAGTTTTTTGATCTGTTCATAGTCCGATTTTGCTCAAATTTTCAAGGGATCACCCCCGTTCACTTTCTCAGACGATTTTCACAGACATGCAGACAGACGTACAGACAAAAACGTTAAATTTCGAGTATATTAGTCATGAAATGTAATGTGAAATTTAGCAATTCTATATTGTTATTTTTATTATTTTATGTTTTAGCCTACACCGAAACGTAAAAGGCAATTGATAATATATATATATATATATATATATATATATATATAAATATATTATTTTATGTTTGTAATTATAAACTATCCCTCTCGAACTACTGGCATTCACCTGATGTTTATATACTTAGGAATATTTCTTACACAGTCCTCCAACTTACAGTGTAATATTCACGCTCAGTATAAAGCACATAACTCTCGAGTTAATTTGCAATCTGCGATTCAATGTCACTTTTCACGACTTTGGTACATAATAGTAAAGTTAGAGAGCTATGATACATGTTATAATTTTTATATATTTATTTATATTTATGATTAACTTTTTGCTTATTATTGTTGTTGTCCGGAAATTGGAGTTTGTTTCTGTTGACACAATAAAGCTTATTATTATTATAATGTGATATTACCATATGTAAACTGAGATAGATGTGGCTATGAAATGGGAAGTTAACAACAATGTATGCAACATCTAACAATATTATTACGGCCTATAGGTAACTCGCGTTATACAAATGAACCTTGACCTAGGCCAGGGGATCACAAATAGCGACTCGCAAGCCACATACGGCTCTCTGAATCTTCAGATTTTTTCTCTAAAAGTATAAATAACATGTGTAGTAAAACATATGTAATATAAAAAATTCGTATAGAAAATTAAATTTTTATGGCATATATTTGGGTCTTCCACCTCAAAAGTTTTCCAACTAGGCTATACAGAGGCGAAGCTTTGAGGATTTTATAAATTGTATATTTTACCTCTTTGAACATGTAGTAATACATCTGAGGAAGGTTATTTGTATGAAGAAATAAATATGATTATGACTTTGTTTAAAATCACACGCCATCTATTTTAAAAAAAGAACGTCTATTGCATTTGATTAGCGGTCGTTATGAGGGCGGTGGAAGGTTGGGAAAGGTGTCATTTAAAACATTAATCCTTGTAGACAAATAGATCAAGCATTGTAGCGTCGGTGGGTAAAGCGGCAGAACTGTGGAACGCCGGGAAAGTGGGAAATACGAGTGAAGAAAAAAATCAACTTCCAGTTTGTGCGTGCTAAAAATCCAACGAAAATGTGCACACAAAAATATTAGAAAATGTCTACATGCGGATGTATTCCCGAAAAAGTGCAAGAAGAAAAATTATAGTTATTCTGATAAGTTTGGATAGATAATTTCGAACTGACTAAAAAAGCTTAATGTGTGTTTGCTGTAAAGTTACTGACAAAGCTGCAAAAAGCACAAATGCAAATTTTCAAAAAATAATCCATAAAAATCACAAAATAATAGTCAGAAAAGCTTGGCAAATTTTTGAAACTTTTGAAATTTTATAAGTTAAGTTTGGTTTCACTTTGTAGTTCTTTTAAATTCCAAAGAAACGTCCACGAATATATTGTTATAAAAAGTGTACCGTTGTGGCAGTAAAGCCAAAGAATTGAAGAAAAAAATAAATTATTATTATTATTATTATTATTATTATAAACTTATAATTTCTCATGTAACGGCTTTGTTTTTCGTTTTAGGATAATAGATATTTTATTTATCTAGCTGGTTCAAGTTAGTAAATATATATTTACAAAAAAAACAATTTATTTTCAATTAATTAGCCATTATTGCACACAGAAAACGAATATGGTTACGTGCAGCTATTAAAATAACTAATTACGTACGTATATGTAAACATCTATTGTTTATATACGTGTTGAAACCATACACATCCACTTCCTATTGCTGCTAAATAAAAATCGTACGTTTCTTCGGGCGGGCATTCTTTTACATTTACATATTCCCAGAAAGCCACAAATTCCAAGCACGTCCGGTATGGAGAACACGGTGAATCACTTGAGATTCGGATTCTTTTTACAGTTGAACGACACGGTGAATTAATCATGCCGACGGAGCCTTTTCATTTGAAATCAACATTCACAACCTTGAGTATCTATGGAATTCGTTCATCATTTAGTTTTCGTATAGTTAATATTTTTAATTTCGTGTAGATTATTAGAACTGATAAATTAAAACAAATGTTTGTAATTTGTTAATTATAGTTGCTTGCAGATTATTCAGGCTTGATAATATTTACAATTCTGTGGATTTTTACGCTTTAATAACCTGTGATGTTGAATGTAAAATAATAATAATAATAATAATAAGCTTTATTGTCCTACAGAAACAAAATCTAATAACAGAACAACAACAATAATATGTAAAAAGTTAATAAATATAAAAAAAGTATCTATAATAATAATAATATTATTATTATTATTATTTATTATAATAATAATAATATTATTATTATTTATTATAATAATAATATATATATGTATATGTATATGTAAACAAATATTTTTTTTTAAATATGTAAATGTATATTATTATTATTATACTTTTACTTTCGACTCGTACTGTAAACTCATTCGCTCATTCGGGAAACTTGCCATCGGCTCGTGCTGTATTAAGAGCGAATTCGGGAAACGGCCTTATAGCACGAATAATATAATCTTATTTTTTGTACGAATAAATACAAACATATTTATTTAATGTTGTTGTGACAAATAGGTTATGTAATTAGAATAGTTTAAACAATATAAAACGTCTGTATCCATTGAAAAAACGATGCAAGCAAAGGAGGGGTGGGCGGGCGGCCCCCACCAACCAAACTATGCTCGTCCACTATTTCAAACGACTTGAACTATGCACTACATTGTTTTTCACATTATTTTACAAATCAGGCATAAACTAATAAATGAAAATAATTGAATCATAGAAAGTAACGGATAACAATGTAGTATATAGTTCAAGTCATTTGAAATAGTGGACGAGCATAGTTTGGTTGGTGGGGGCCGCCCACCCACCCCACCGTCGCTCGCATAGTTTTTCTATAGGATAACACTCTTCTTGGAATAGTTTAGACAATATAAAACATCTGTATCCATTGAAAAATCTATGCAAGCAAAGGTGGGGCGGGCGGGCGGCCCCCACCAACCAAACTATGCTCGTCCACTATTTCAAACGACTTGAACTATGCACTACATTGTTTTTCACATTATTCTACGAATCAGGCATAAACTAATAAATTAAAATAATTGTATCATAGAAAGTAACGGATAACAATGTAGTATATAGTTCAAGTCATTTGAAATAGTGGACGAGCATAGTTTGGTTGGTGGGGGCCGCCCACCCACCCCACCTTCGCTCGCATAGTTTTTCTATAGGATAACACTTTTCTTGGAATAGTTTAGACAATATAAAACATCTGTATCCATTGAAAAAACTATGCAAGCACAGGTGGGGTGGGCGGGCGGCCCCTACCAACCATACTATGCCCGTCCACTATTTCAAACGACTTGAACTATGCACTACATTGTTTTTCACATTATTTTACAAATCAGGCATAAACTAATAAATGAAAATAATTGAATCATAGAAAGTAACGGATAACAATGTAGTATATAGTTCAAGTCATTTGAAATAGTGGACGAGCATAGTTTGGTTGGTGGGGACCGCCCACCCACCCCACCTTCGCTCGCATAGTTTTTCTATAGGATAACATTCTCCTTGGAATAGTTTAGACAATATAAAACATCTGTATCCATTGAAAAAACTATTCAAGCAAAGGTGGGGCGGGCGGGCGGCTCCTACTAACCATACTATGCCCGTCCACTATTTCAAACGACTTGAACTATGCACTACATTGTTTTTCACATTATTTTACAAATCAGGCATAAACTAATAAATACAAATAATTGAATCATAGAAAGTAACGGATAACAATGTAGTATATAGTTCAAGTCTTTTGAAATAGTGGACGAGCATAGTTTGGTTGGTGGGGGCCGCCCATCCACCCCACCTTCGCTCGCATAGTTTTTGTATAGGATAACACTCTTCTTGGAATAGTTTAGACAATATCAAACATCTGTATCCATTGAAAAAACTATGCAAGCAAAGGTGGAGTGGGCGGGCGGCCCCTACCAACCAAACTATGCCCATCCACTATTTCAAACGACTTGAACTGTGCACTACATTGTTTTTCACATTATTTTACGAATCAGGCATAAACTAATAAATGAAAATAATTGAATCATAGAAAGTAACGGATGACAATGTAGTATATAGTTCAAGTCATTTGAAATAGTGGACGAGCATAGTTTGGTTGGTGGGGGCCGCCCACCCACCCCACCTTCGCTCGCATAGTTTTTCTATAGGATAACACTCTTCTTGGAATAGTTTAGACAATATAAAACATCTGTATCCATTGAAAAAACTATGCAAGCGAAGGTGGGGTGGGCGGGCGGCCCCCACGAACTATGCTCGTCCACTATTTCAAACGACTTGAACTGTGCACTACATTGTTTTTCACATTATTTTACGAATCAGGCATAAACTAATAAATGAAAATAATTGAATCATAGAAAGTAACAGATGACAATGTAGTATATAGTTCAAGTCATTTGAATAGTGGACGAGCATAGTTTGGTTGGTGGGGACCGCCCACCCACCCCACCTTTGTTCGCATAGTTTTTCTATAAGATAACACTCTTCTTGGAATAGTTTAGACAATATAAAACATCTGTATCCATTGAAAAAACTATGCAAGCAAAGGTGGGGCGGGCGGGCGGTCCCTACCAACCATACTATGCCCGTCCACTATTTCAAACGACTTGAACTATGCACTACATTGTTTTTCACATTATTTTACAAATCAGGCATAAACTAATAAATGAAAATAATTGAATCATAGAAAGTAACGGATAACAATGTAGTATATAGTTCAAGTCATTTGAAATAGTGGACGGGCATAGTTTGGTTGGTGGGGAACGCACACCCACCCACCCCACCTTTGCTCGCATAGTTTTTCTATAGGATAACACTCTTCTTGGAATAGTTTAGACAATATAAAACATCTGTATCCATTGAAAAAACTATGCAAGCAAAGGTGGGGTGGGCGGGCGGCGCCTACCAACCAAACTATGCCCGTCCACTATTTCAAACGACTTGAACTATGCACTACATTGTTTTTCACATTATTTTACAAATCAGGCATAAACTAATAAATGAAAATAATTGAATCATAGAAAGTAACGGATAACAATGTAGTATATAGTTCAAGTCATTTGAAATAGTGGACGGGCATAGTTTGGTTGGTGGGGGCCACCCACCCACCCCACCTTCGCTCGCATAGTTTTTCTATAGGATAACACTCTTCTTGGAATAGTTTAGACAATATAAAACATCTGTATCCATTGAAAAAACTATGCAAGCAAAGGTGGGGTGGGCGGGCGGCCCCTACCAACCAAACTATGCCCATCCACTATTTCAAACGACTTGAACTATGCACTACATTGTTTTTCACATTATTTTACGAATCAGGCATAAACTAATAAATGAAAATAATTGAATCATAGAAAGTAACGGATAACAATGTAGTATATAGTTCAAGTCATTTGAAATAGTAGACGAGCATAGTTTGGTTGGTGGGGGACGCCCACCCATAGTTCAAATCATTTGAAATAGTGGACGAACATAGTTTATATAATTTAATGTCTATATTTTCTTCAAAATTGTATTTATTCAGTACCATATCGTTAATTTGTATTGCTATTTGAAGTATAAGAGGTGTACTGCTTGCATGCATTCTCATATTTATAAATACACATTTACATTGGTACCGAATTTTAAGTTGGAAACACTGGCTACTTCCCGCACTAGTGCGGGAAGTAGTATTTCCCGCACTAGTGCGGGAAGTAGTATTTCCCGCACCCAAATCAATGCGGGAAATGACTTGTCTTAGGACATGAGTACAAAAAATAATAAACGTACCGATTTCAGTAGAGTTGATCATATTAGGATATAGAAACTACTTGATATAGAGGTAAAATACATTTTAATAGTGGTTACACTATTAAAATGTATTTTACCTCCATACCAAGTAGTTTTGCAGTAATTCATATTGAAGAGCATTATTATAATTAATGGAATGAGTTAATGAGTCTATGTAGTAATGGTCCGATCACACAAAGCTCAAAATCGTGTAGTTATGCAAGTAAATTGTCCGCAATCTGCTCCATTTACAAATAAATTGTATAAATAAGAGTGCGATTATCAATTATTTATACATTTATCACCAAACGATGGGAGGTCGAAAAGGTTAAACAAACGAGCTCAAATTGCACGAAGAATTTATTTAACAGATTAGTCTATACTGTTTTTATATTGAACTTGAATTTATATAAAAAAAAAGATACATATGTGCTTCATTAAGTTTATTCATATAAAAAAGTTTGAAAATAATGGTGTTTTTAGAAATTTATTTCTATTTATGTTAGTTATCTTTTGTTTTTTTTTAAATTTTTATTTGTTTACCTTATCCAGGCCTAGGCGAATTAATGCCTTTATAAAGCGTAAACGATAGTAAAAAAAGAAACATATTGAAATCAACATATTTCAGTTGATTCAAAAGATCAAAAGATCACCCTATTTAATTTTTATTTACATATTTGATTTAATTTAAATCTAATCCACTTAAAAATTTTATATAAGGATAGTAATATCAAATAAAAATTAAATATATCCATAATATTGAATATTGATCAATAAACACGGTTTCGGCGATCAATTTTGAAGTACCAAAAATTAAGATACTTGACAGAGTATAAATATATACTTTTTTTTTCTCAAACTTTTCTAGTATCAATTGAAGAATATTTTTTTGTTTACTATTTTAAAGAAAATATAGTAAACAATCAAATACTATTCAAATATTGGATTGTTAAGGCGTCTACTTTGTGATAATTCATTTTAAAGGATAAATAAAACGAGTTTTTACTTTGTTTTTTTATCACACTTCAGTTACACTTTGCAACTAGTTTCGGCTAAGCTCTAGCCATATTCGAGCTCCTATTAACGATGTCATCGGAGGAGCTCGAAAATGGCTAGAGCTTAGCCGAAACTACTTGCAAAGTGTAACTAAAGTGTGATAAAAAACAAAGTAAAAAATCGTTTATTTATCCTATTAATCATATATTTTATTCCTTTTCAAATAAAGAGTAAATTTGAAGGAGTGAAAACCAGTGGCCAATACCAATAGGGCCCATACCAATAGGGCAATAGGGTAATAAAAAGCAAAGTAAAAAACGTTTTATTTATCCTTTAAAGTAATATTCAACTAGAAATTTCTAGAAAATATAGAGAAGAAAAATCACCTAAACTTCAGTGTGTTTTTAATTAATTAAAATGCACTCGAATTTATTGATTGATTGATTGATTGATTATTGATTTATTGATTTATTTCTTTCTTTCTTTCTTTATTTCTTTATTTCTTTATTTCTTTATTTCTTTATTTCTTTATTTCTTTATTTCTTTATTTCTTTATTTCTTTATTTCTTTATTTCTTTATTTCTTTATTTCTTTATTTATTTATATATTTATTTTTGGGTGCACAATAGATGTGGTGATAAACATACCCCAACTCTATGACAATGTACCACAGACATACATTAATTCTGTTAAAATGTGTATTTGAATTAGAAAAATAGAAATAATTTGTTTTTTTTAGAGTGGTTTAATATCTTGGTCGTAAATTGGTTAGTATTAGTAATATAATATAGAAACGTTTAGATATAAATCAAATATAAAACACATGTTGGCTAAACCTATTATAAATCTGTTCAAAACTTGTGTTCAGCTACTTAAAATGGTGTCGCCGACGTTGCAAAAGGTTTACGAACCCAGCATGTGGTCGCGCCTTTCTTCCCGACACACCAATTCAAGGCGACAACTGTTTTTTTATTTCGTCCTGCATACTGCACGTGTATGCATTTCATAACCGAATGCAATTGCTCTAATCAATTCAAAAATCCCCCCAATGGTGCGCGGTGAACTATTTTTAAAACCGTATAAGGGGGACGCATAAGTGTCATAAATACCTTTTGTTCTATCACACAACAAAAAACGCACATAAACTAAACAAAAACCACCACTCTTGCGTGCGTTATCACAGGTAAATCCTCGCAAATTTGGCGTTTTTTGGTGGGTGGCGCGCGCACTTTCTTTCAGAATAACATTTTGTGTTACGAGTGTAATCGCTCGGCTCGGACTGCTGTTGGCATTCTACAAAAGCCATGGGAAAATGGTTTAGTGGGGGCAACTGGTGCGTCCCGCTCGGCTCCATTGTGTGCCCCCTATAGCCGACGCGCCTCCATGTTTGAAGCAAATCTCGTTCCACCATCCAGCTCTTGAAATATATATATATAATTTTTTTTTAAACCAGTGCTGGTGAACAAAGAAATCTAAAATGCCTAATGTTATAATTAAAGCGTTTTTAGTGTTTAAAAAAAAATCGGTATAATCAACCATTTAGCAATTTTTCTACCTGTCCTCACCCTGCCGGGTAGTACTTTTCCTGGTAAAACCTGTCCGCGTGTTATCGAAATAACCCAGGGCAGTTTTGGTAACGCTAAATAGGGGTGGATAAAGCTTGATTTCTTCATTAAATACGGGCATTAGCGGTAGCCGACGAGTTTTATAGTTAATCGTTTTTAAATGTTGTCTGGAAATTGTATTGGTAACTACTCGGGTTATGGGTTATATGATAGTTGTTTCGCATCACACACACAAAAAAAATCCAGTTTGCTTACTAGGAAAGTTAAACTTCAAGGACGTTCTATGGTTGGTAATTCGCTGCATTTGCATGCAAATATGTGCAGTACTAATGTATGGAATAATCGTAAAAATATATAATTTGTATATAACTTTACTAAACGTACTATTGATTTTTTTTGTAGTGCAATTTAAATTTAAAATCGTTAAAAAGTCTTTTTCACCCATATAGCTTAAATTGGCTCTTATCAAGGTACCGCAAAATGAAGTTACTTTGCACCATTATTCATGTTTTTTGTCTTTAATTGAACATATGACATATTTTTGAAGTACTTGATACTTAAGTAACTAATGCCAAATGAAATGAAAGTGTTTTTTATGTTAACTTGATTAATCTTTATTGTATTTTACTGATATTTTCATCGTTTCTTAATAGGAATAATATCCACGCGTTCATCAAAATAGATCAACGTTTATTGGGTGTTTATTTGTTTATAGCGGCGAGTATATATGGCAACGTCGCATTATTTTTGAGAGTTGTCAATAGTGACAATTGAATCACGGATTGGAAAATAGCGAGTGTTATATTCTTTATACAACCAAGCGTTAATTCTGTAGGTTTTGTTTAGGTACATACTATCTTTTTCTTGTCTTTCTATTTTTTTTTACTGAAAATTATGCTCCCTCTCAGTGCTGTCACCAATCCACTGACCTGGACAGCCTGGTGTGAAGAAGTTCTTGTTGTTCTTGTTTTTGTTGTTGTTATTGGTGGTGGTGTTGTATTTTGTTTAGTTTTCTTGTTTCACTTGATTCTGGATTAAGAAGTCTTTTAATTTTTGTTTTTAAGGTGGTATTGTTTTTTTATGTCTTTAGGTAAATTATTGAAGTGTTTGATTCTAATATTTATTTCATTCTGTAGAGCTGATGTCCGACCTTTTCCTGTTGCTATAACACTTTTTCTTCTTGTATAGTGGTGATGTAAGTCTCTTCTTTGATTTAGATGAATGCTAGTTTCCATTAATTTATTTTTGATTTGCATGACTAGTAAGATGTTTCTTTGTTTAATTTTATTTTCTATGGTTAGTTCATTAGGTTCATTATGTATTTGTAGTGTACTGTAGCGTTTTGGTTTGTTAAGTATTATTTTTAAGGCTTTCTTTTGTTGTATTTGAAGTCTTTTTATGTTTCTTTTCGTTGTATTGCCCCATACGATTATTAGGTAGTGGTTCCTTGCTGCATACAGTGCATTGTAATAGTAATTTACATTATTAGTGCAGGAAGGCAAGTTTCCCGAATGAGCGATGAGTTTACAGCACGAGCCGGAGGCGAGTGCTGTATGAAGAGCGAATTCGGGAAACAGCCTTCTCGCACGAATAATGTATCTTATTTTTTGTACGAAAAAATACCTCATTTTTTTGTTTAAAGTTGTTGTGACAAATAGGTTATGTCACACTACCAATTACTTGTAATTTAAAATCTATATTTTCTTCAAAATTGTATTTATTCAGTACCATATCGTTAATTTTTAATGCTATTTGAAGTATAAGATGTGTACGCTGTGCTTGCATGCATTCTCATATTTATAAATACACATTTACATTGGTACCGAATTTTAAGTTGGCAACACTGACTACTTCCCGCACTAGTGCGGGAAGTAGTATTTCCCGCACCCAAATCAATGCGGGAATGACTTGTCTTGGGTTGTGGGTATACTTTCTTTGAAATCATCATGTAATACGTTTTTTCTTCGTTTATGGTTAGGGAGTTGTTGTAACACCATTGTATGATTTTGTTTATATCCATCTGTATCTCTGCTTGAATTCTATGTTTGTCTTTTCCACTATGAATGAGACATGTGTCGTCTGCGTATATGAATATACATTTGAGTTGAAATATATCATTAATATATAAAATATAAAGTAATTGTGCTAATACTCCTCCTTGAGGTACTCCATATTCTGCTTCTTTATCGCCACTTTCCACTTCTTGTACCTTAGTAATTTGTTTTCTATTGTTTAGGTAGCTAGTTAATACTTTGTGTGGTGTGTTTCTTATTCCAAGTTGTGACAGTTTTTTCCAGCAGTTTTGCTTTGCATATAGTATCGAAAGCTTTTTTCATATCTATGAATATGATAGCTGTTTCGTTTTCCATGTCTGATTTCTCGTACATATGTCTGTATTGGCTACAGTTGTATTTGACTTCTTTTGAAATGCGTATTGGCACTCATTTATAATAGTATATTTTTCTATGTGTGTTTTTAATCTATTATGTATTATTCTTTCGGTGATTTTTCCAAAAGTTGATATTAGTGAGATTGGTCGATAGTTATTTACGTTAGTTTTATCGCCTTTTTTGAAAATTGGTTTAATTATTGTCATTTTTAGAGAGACTAGGTATTCACCGTCTTCGAAGATTCTGTTGGTCAGTTCTCTTATTATTGGTGTCAGTTCTTCTAATTTTTGTACTATCCTAGTCGTTATATGGTCTTTTCCAGGTGCTGAGTTTGGGTTTAGTGATTTTACTATTTCTATTATTTCTTTGTTCTTTATTTAGTGTAAAGTTTCAGTCACTGTACTATGCAGTGTATTTGCTCTGTTTCTTCTTCTTTGGTTCTATTGAGTTTCCGCTAACTGAGATATATGGTCTTTTCCAGGTGCTGAGTTTGGGTTTAGTGATATTATTAGTTCTGTTATTTCGTTGTTCTTGATTTTTTTAAAGTGTAAAGTTTCAGTCACTGTACTATGCAGTGTATTTGCTCTGTTTCTTCTTCTTTGGTTCTATTGGGTTTCCGCTAATTGAGATATATGGTCTTTTCCAGGTGCTGAGTTTAGGTTTAGTGATTTTATTATTTCTGTTATTTCGTTGTTCTTTATTTTTTCAAAGTGTAAAGTTTCAGTCACTGTACTATTCAGTGTGTTTGCTCTGCTTCTTCTTTGGTGCTATTACGTTTCCGCTAACTGAGACCCTATCATTGCAAAGTGAGTGTTAAATTCCTCTGCTATAGCATTGAGGTTTGTTAGTTGTAAACCATCTTTGTTCTGATTCGTTTTTATTTTCTGCTGTGTTTTGCTGTTCTTATGTAGTATTCTGTTGATTTCGTTCCATGTCATTTTTGAGTTATTTGCCACTGCGTTTATTCTACATTTGTAGTAATCTTGTTTCCTTGCTGTTATTTTTTTCTCAATTCTTTTTTCTGTATATAATAGTCTCTTTTTTTGATCAGTATTTGTGGGTTTATTTTTGAATTCTTTATATAGCCTGTTTCTTTCTTTAATCATGTTTATTGTTTCGCTGTTAATTCATTCTTGTCTTTTACGTTGACATCAGATTGTCACTCAAGTGTGTTGTCTTGTGTAAAAGGGTGTATAAATTTAAAATGATGAATTGTTTTATTCTGCTCTATTTAGATTGCTGGTTGGCCTGATTTTCATACTAGCATTGTCTGTAATATTATATTAATGTCTTTTTAAATTGTGCTAAGAATTCCACTTTCTATATTCGTTTTTGTTTCCATATAAATCGGTACTCCCAAACTTTGACGTGTTAACTTAAACATCCCGGCCGCTAATTGACTTTAATTGCACCCCTGCGCTCTCTAATGAATTCCGACCGGCTCGCCGGAGGCCCTGTTCTTTGTTTTTGCTCCCACGGCCCACGCGGGCAATATTATTTTTCTGTACCGTTTGTACATCCCTGCCGATGGCCGTCTGATTGGAACTCACCTGTACACGGCAACAACCGGTCCGCACACTATGTACAGTCCCGGGCATAAGAACGAGCCCACCCTCCCCGCTCTTTCTCTCTCTCTGGCTGCTGATCAAGCGTTTTCCTCGGCTACCTGTAAATTTCACAATTCCGTGCGTGGATTAATGAGTGAACCTTCTGGCAGCGCACAAATCGAGAACGATAAAGCACGATGAATAACTGCAAGGTTTTTACAGTTACTTTTAAAACCTATTACTGCGGTTTTAGTTTCTTATTAGTTTTATGTATTCACAAATCAAGGGTAGCCATTTTTTTTACACACACACACACACACACACACACACACACACACACACACACACACACATACACACAAACACACATACACACACACGAACACACACACACACACACACGAACACACACACACACACACGAACACACACATACACACGAACACACACACACACTTTTACTCTATTAATGATTCAATATTTTTCTATGTATATTCAAATTGTTGGAGTAAACACCCATATTCGCGAATTAATGTTGGCCATTTTGTAGGAAATACAAGTACTTTTAATTGTTTTTGAATAGAACACATTTCTTTACAAACAACTGTGCGGTGTTGCTGCTTAGGCAATTATATATATATATATATATATATATATATATATATATATATATATATATATAGAATGTTGGGATATAAAGAGAAGAGGTTTCTTTCAGCCCTAGTCGCCGCAATCCCAAAATTCTCCCTCTAACTTGTTTTTCGGAGAAAAACTACCCTCAAATATATATATATATATATATATATATATATATATATATATATGCATTCTTATATATATATATATATAAGCAGCAATACCGCACAGTTGTTTGTATGACATTTTTCATTAAAAAGAAATGTGTTCTATTCACAAACAATTAAAAGTACTTGTACTTTTTAACAAAATGGCCACCATTGATTCGCGAATATGGGTGTTTAGTCTAACAATTTGAATTTAGATAGAAAAATATTGAATCATTAATAGAGTGAAAGTTGTATGATGTTATTTCCTTCAGCAGGTGATTAATGCGCTCGTAGAGTAGGCAGACGGTGTAAGTGTGGAAGTTGTTCAGACGAGCTCTTTGCCACCTCTCTGGGTGCTGTGGGTCATCTTGCGACTGCCCAGGAGCATATTTATATCTTCTTGTATTAGATTCTCGAGTGTAATGTTCTGTTGTACCGGGGGTTTAAATCCCAACGTATTTATAATATAATAATACAGCTATATTCACTAACAGATAAAATAAAAATCACAGAGAAAAATTATGACTAATGGTTAAATCTATATGACAAAATCAGTAATGCAATATAATATCCATGAACTAAAATTAGAATCGTATCTATTTATGATTATATAAAAAATCATACACGAATCACACATCATAAAGTAAAGTAAAATAATTAACTAAACAGTAACAAATTAAAGTAATGCATTTAATATATACTTCTAAGAATTTTGTTTACTTTACAAAATGGCTACCCATTACTGTGGTTTTAGTTTCTTATATATTCACGAATTAAGGGTAGCCATTTTATATATAATTTAAATTAATTTCTATAAATTAAATGTGGGGTTCGCATAGTCAACATCAGCATTTGGTGATTCTTTATACAACTATGAGCATAGTTAGGAATAGTAATTTACATTATTAGTGCAGGAAAGGCAAGTTTCCCGAATGAGCGATGAGTTTACAGCACGAGCCGAAGGCGAGTCCTGTATTAAGAGCGAATTCGGGAAACGGCCTTCTCGCACGAATAATGTATCTTATTTTTTTGTACGAATAAATACTTAATATTTATTTAAAGTTGTTGTGACAAATTGGTTATGTCACACTACCAATTACTTTTAATTTAAAGTCTATATTTTCTTCAAAATTGTATTAATTCAGTACCATATCGTTAATTTTTAATGCTATTTGAAGTATAAGAGGTGTACGCTGTGCTTGCATGCATTCTTATATTTATAAATACACATTTACATTGGTACCGAATTTTAAGTTGGCAACACTGACTACTTCCCGCACTGGTGCGGGAAGTAGTATTTTCCGCACTAGTGCGGGAAGTAGTATTTCCCGCACCCATATCAATGCGGGAAATTACTTGTCTT
This sequence comes from Lordithon lunulatus, assembly GCA_963942505.1. Classification (NCBI taxonomy): domain Eukaryota; kingdom Metazoa; phylum Arthropoda; class Insecta; order Coleoptera; family Staphylinidae; genus Lordithon; species Lordithon lunulatus. Next base: position 38,944,628 of record OZ012671.1, read on the forward strand.
AGGACATGAGTACAAAAAAAAATATTCCCATTCCTTTAAATGTGTGTATTTTACTTACTATAATACGTATGATAAAGTAATCTGCCTGGATGCATCCGATTTTTGTTGTTGTTGCTATAAATTAATGCAAATGTACTAATCGAATCCAATCAATCTCACTAGTGCGGGAAGTAGTATTTCCCGCACCCAAATCAATGCGGGAAATGACTTGTCTTACAACATGAGTACACAAAATAATAAATACCACCCAGCTGAGTGGCCGAGTGGTTAGAGGCGTCGTCCATCTCGTACTAAGCATTGGAGAGCCTGAGTTCGATCCCTAACTGGGAGCGAAATTTCGCGAATCACCTTATACAGTTTTTCAGAAGTTTTCTCTGAAGTTAAGGTAAATACCGAGTGATTAAACTCCTCTGAGCTTCTTCCTTCACCGGCGGAAAAGCCTCACGGCTGATAGCCTTATAAAGATAGAAGTTGTTTTTTTAATAAATAACCTATTTATTTCTAAATATGTACAATATCCTAATATAAATGATATACAAAAAAAACACTCGAGGAAATTCAAGTAGTATGTTCAAAATGCAGTAGTAATAGTTTATATTAAATATTAACTATTTATAAGTGTAGTATAGTAGTAGTTTAGTTTGTATCTACTAAACAGTAGATTATGGTGCAATATAGCAACAAGTTGTGTTTCCAAGCAGTACAAGTCGCCCGGTAGCTGTTTCTGTGCACTCCCAAGATATGCAGTTCGCGTAGCACGGGTTTCGATTCGCGCTTGGGGGGTTCACTGAACCCACCGAAGGTTGGCATTCCCGTCTTGCTGCATGTCAACTGCATATTTTACCGCCGCCGTGACCTCTTGCCCGTGAACGGGAGAAAACTATTTATATTAATTGTGATTTGTTTGCTTACCTATCAACTACAAGTAGCTATAAATGTCTACAATCATTTATTTTTTGTAATAGCTCAAAATGGATTTGACTAAACTTTTAGTGATGAGTCCTTGTTTTAAATGGCCTTAATTTAGAATTAATGCCCTTTTGAACTTTTATCAGTTTTTCAAAAGGCTTTCATATATTTTTAATTTGATTCAGACAAATCTTTTCAATACATCGTGACAAAAGTAACATACGTTTTTTTTAAATCTTTTAACACATCTATTATTATGCTGGAAACAATGTATCGTTATTTTTGACAAACTAATATCCAATAAAATACAAGAAATACCAACAATCATAGTTATTTTAAATATAAGGCAACTGGTGTTACATCAATTATTAGGCAACATCAATTACTCAGCCACTAATGTTACACCAATCACCATGCAACTAAATGATACACCGTTGCGCCTCTAAACAGCCCTATAATTTAGAAAACAAAATCATATTATCTAAAAGCAGGAGATGGAAATCAAAATTACCATGCGCTATAATGCGTACATATTTCATAGCGCTGAACAAATAGAATGAACACAAAAATTAATGTTAAAACATAACTACTGTTGAGCTTTCAGTTCTACCAAAGATTGACAGAACCTTTCGCGATTCAAGCCGGCTGATACTCCATCTGGTGACAGGAAATGAACTATATTTAGTAGGGAATTTGTTTGCATAACATTTGTTTTTTCATCTTGTACCTGACTATAGAGTCAAGGTAATACTATTTATACCTTAAAAGTACATTAACAACCGCGCAATATTGTAGAAGTGACTGAAATCATATGATTTTAGTGCAATCAGCTGACCAAACAATAACAAAGATCAGCTGCTTACCTGCTACTTTGAAGAAAACCGTTAACGTTTAAATCGCGAATATTCATGGCGATTGCTCAAAAATACACCCCCTGCGCTGGTACGAGCTTATTGTCTCTTGTTCTATTTGCCACTTCCGATGCGCATCTACTATTCTACCTCGGCCCTTACAACCGGCGGCGCACAACCGCAAGACCTGAGCGATACGGCACGCCACGGGGGCGACTAGCAATGCTAAACCATGCTAAACGAAAGCACCTCAAAGATGCTTTCGTTTAACTGCCCCGTGGCGTGATGTATCGCTCCAAGTTTTGTGGTAGTGCACCAGTTGCAAGGGACGAGGTAGAATTATGCGCATCGGGAGCGACAACTAGAACAAGGGATAATACGCCCGGTGCAGCAAATAGAGATAAACAGCACAAATACCATGCAACTGTTACACCAAATACTAGAAATCATAAAGTATTAGGCAACTAATGTTACATCAATTACTATGCAACTAATGTTACATCAATTACTATGCAACTAATGTTACATCAATTACTATGCAACTAATGTTACATCAATTACTGTGTACTATGCCGTACAGAAAATAGCACAAGATATCACTGTTGTAGATTCTACAATGCACTACCGGACAGCTATACAAAAAACTACTCAACATGTTTTGAAAAAACCCTGATGGGTAAAGTATATTATTCTACTGATGAGTACGTAAATTGTATTGGCCAGAACTTAGAACTCACTAATACTGACCCGTAACCATGTAAATGATTAGAATCTTGGCTAAGTATTTTTTTTTTGTACATTTATTCCATTTTCATTTGAATAACTTTTATTATACATGTATCTATATTTTCCTGTTTTTACGTATTTTTATTGTGTTAATGTGTATTTTGTTTTTATTCTCATATTGTATTGAGTTGTGTAAACTTCTTGAAGTGATAACACTAATAAACGATTATTATTATGCAGCTAATGTTACACCAGATACAAGCAACCATAGTTACATACAAGTGTTATGCAGCTAATGTAACATACATTACTAAGCAACTAATGCTACGTCAAGTACTATGCAACTAGTTATACCAAATACTAGCAACCGAGGTTATATCAAATATTAGGCAACTAATATTTCACCTAATACTAGGCAACTAATGTTACGTCTAATTGTATAGATCAGTAAAATTTGATCCTGAACAACTTATAGCAAAAAGAATTTTTTTTGTGATAAATTAATATTAAAGAAAATAGAATATTATTTTGCACATAATTTTTTAGCGTTCTATTTCAACAAACATTGTTACAGGTTCATAATATTTTACAATAATACGTCCATATTATTATGCAACTAATGTTACACTAGACACAAGCAACCATAGTTACATACAAGTGTTAAGCAGCTAATGTAACATACATTACTAAGCAACTAATGCTACGTCAATTACTATGCAACTAGTTATACCAAATACTAGCAACCGAGGTTACATCAAATATTAGGCAACTAATATTTCACCTAATACTAGGCAACTAATGTTACGTCTAATTTTATAGATCAGTAAAATTTGATCCTGAACAACTTATAACAAAAAGATTTTTTTTTGTGAAAAATTAATATTAAAGAAAATAGAATATTATTTTGCACATAATTTTTTAGCGTTCTATTTCAACAAACATTGTTACAGGTTCAAAATATTTTACAATAATACGTCCATATTATTATGCAACTAATGTTACACCAGATACAAGCAACCATAGTTACATACAAGTGTTATGCAGCTAATGTAACATATATTACTAAGCAACTAATGCTACGTCAATTACTATGCAACTAGTTATACCAAATACTAGCAACCTAGGTTACATCAAATATTAGGCAACTAATATTTCACCTAATACTAGGCAACTAATGTTACGTCTAATTTTATAGATCAGTAAAATTTGATCCTGAACAACTTATAGCAAAAAGAATTTTTTGTGTGAAAAATTAATATTAAAGAAAATAGAATATTATTTTGCACATAATTTTTTAGCGTTCTATTTCAACAAACATTGTTACAGGTTCATAATATTTTACAATAATACGATCATATTATTAAGCAACTAATGTTGCACCAGACACAAGCAACCATAGTTACATACAAGTGTTATGCAGCTAATGCAACATACATTACTAAGCAACTAATGCTACGTCAATTACTATGCAACTAGTTATACCAAATACTAGCAACCGAGGTTACATCAAATATTAGGCAACTAATATTTCACCTAATACTAGGCAACTAATGTTACGTCTAATTTTATAGATCAGTAAAATTTGATCCTGAACAACTTATAGCAAAAAAGAATTTTTTTTTGTGAAAAATTAATATTAAAGAAAATAGAATATTATTTTGCACATATTTTTTTAGCGTTCTATTTCAACAAACATTGTTACAGGTTCATAATATTTTACAATAATACGATCATATTATTATGCAACTAATGTTGCACCAGACACAAGCAACCATAGTTACATACAAGTGTTAAGCAGCTAATGTAACATACATTACTAAGCAACTAATGCTACGTCAATTACTATGCAACTAGTTATACCAAATACTAGCAACCGAGGTTACATCAAATATTAGGCAACTAATATTTCACGTAGGACTAGGCAACTAATGTTACATCAAATTTTATAGATCAGTAAAATTTGATCCTGAACAACTTATAGCAAAAAGAATTTTTTTTGTGAAAAATTAATATTAAAGAAAATAGAATATTATTTCGCACATAATTTTTTAGCGTTCTATTTCAACAAACATTGTTACAGGTTCATAATATTTTACAATAATACGTCCATATTATTATGCAACTAATGTTACACTAGATACAAGCAACCATAGTTACATACAAGTGTTATGCAGCTAATGTAACATACATTACTAAGTAACTAATCTTACGTCAATTACTATGCAACTAGTAATACCAAATACTAGCAACCGAGGTTACATCAAATATTAGGCAACTAATATTTCACCTAATACTAGGCAACTAATGTTACGTCTAATTTTATAGATCATAAAATTTGATCCTGAACAACTTATAGCAAAAAGAATTTTTTTTGTGATAAATTAATATTAAAGAAAATTGAATATTATTTTGCACATATTTTTTTAGCGTTCTATTTCAACAAACATTGTTACAGGTTCATAATATTTTACACTAATACGACCATAATAATAATTTATGTTATAGGATCATAATAATTTTAAAATTTAATTACACTTTTTTTAAATAAAAATATCTGGTGTGGCCACCATACGACTTTCCGAATTACATGACCTATTTAATTTTGTATAACATTTTGGCATTTTTAAATTTTCGGCTTTTTTAAAATTTTGGACAATTTGACTTTTTTTGACTCTTATTTTATTATAATTTTTTTACTTTTTTTTACATTTTTTGACATTTTTTAACATTTTTGACTTTTCTTTACTTTTTTTAAACTATTTTAACTTATTTTTTACTTTTTCACATTTTTGATTTTTTTGACTTTCTTTGAAATTTTTGACACTTCAGATTTTGACATTTTCAAGTTTTGACATTTTGACTTTTTAAGTTTTTGGCATTCTGACATTTTGACTTGAAAATGGACTTGAACCCACGTCTCCGGCTATCGCGGCCGTCGCGCTACCAACTGCGCCACGGAGGGTGGTGAATTATATTTATATTTGCCTTTTCTTTTTATTGCAGAAAATTAGGTTTAGATCTAGTCCCCCGACAGGGCGCACAAATGGTGGATCCAGACTCCATGTCCGTTGTAGAGCTGTACCATGTGCACGTGGTGAGCGCTGAAAACTCCCAGGGAGCCTCAGTAAGTTATCATCAAACAACAAACTATATAGTTTCTATAAACATTTCCAATTATATTGCAGTCTAGAGGCACAATCAAGCGTAAAGAAACTAAGAAAATCCTCACCCATCACTTGTACTTTTGCATGCGCGACTTCGGGCACCACATCGGCGAAGACACCGAAATTTACTTCTCGCTGTACGACGCCAAAAAACTCAAGTACATTTCGGAGCGGTTTCTAGTCAAAATATCCAAAGAGGGATTCTCGAACTACGTCGAGAAGTTACATAGCAACTGCACAATTTTTACAGTAAGTATTTATCTGATATCTTTTTCTTCTTGTCGTGTTGTCTCTTATCAGAGCGATTCGAACTTGTGACGCTGCTCTAAAAAGTTGGATTGTCTATATCATTCTCGTAAGTTCTTTAACCACGAGGTTCTTCGACGCCATGGGGCTCTTCTTCTTTGTATCTTCCCTACATAACTAGTTGGAAAATCGAGCCTCTCTCTACCCGGGTAATGTGTTCCGAATACTCGAGCTCTCGTTGATTAAAAAATCATGAGGATCAAAGCCTTTTCTTCGCATGACTTCTTCGTTGTATACTAGGTGTGTCCAGGGTCAGGTATGTTATATCACATCGGCTCTATTCCCACGAAATCAACATAACAACTAGACAGCGATGTGTCACTTTAATGTTGCCATTATATATTTATATGTGGGCATATACACGAAGAGATAAAGCATGTAGGGGAAACAATACGACAGAGACATGTTTCCTGTAATATTTATATGTCGCCCATCAGCAAGGACTGTATATAATAGGACGTTAAGGTCGTTTTAGACAAGACAATTTCTTAGCTCAAAAGTTGTTCAAGAAATTAATTCATATATACTCCTCCCATACAATTTGTCCTTGATAAATAGAACGCGTTATATTTTTGCATTTGCATACAAAACAATTTAGATTGTCTCGCATCTTAACTAACTTTTGAGTCAAGAAATTGTCTTGCCTAAAAACGACCTTTACATTTTCCGTCAACCAATCCGGTGACGGCAAAAATGTTTCGTCATCTGTTTTCTGGCGGTAAATTTAAATATCTTTGTAATCGGGCCAGATCGGGCATGTATTATGTGCAGAGAATTTAAATTAGGACATCATCGGGTGTCAAATTGAAATATGTAGTACGCAAATGTGTAAAAGTTACATATACCGGAACAAATATGGTGTTGGTGAGATACGACAACGTCCGACGACAAAAATTATATGTCACGGGTCTACACTGTACGTATGCAATGTCGATGTCCTCTTGTGTACAGTCCTTGGCTGATCAGCATCTCTTGCATTTTCTCTAGAATAGAAATTTTAGTGAATAGCTAAAATGTCTACTCTACAGAAAAAATGCAGCTAAATAATAAATAAAACAGTGTACTACTTTTGTTGACAACTTTCTTACGTTATTTTGTAAAAATACTGAAGATATATACAAATATAGTACAACTTACCCTCGACGAGGGAAGTTAAACGCCATCTGGCGGCACCACGTCAATTAGCAATGCACACCCATATGGTAATAACCGTCAACATGCTCATGTTGTCAGGATCACCGGGTAGTGCCCTCTAGAGAATAATATTCCAACAGAGTGCTTGAGATATCAGCACAAGGCCAATCGTATAAAACATATATAAGTGTGAACCCACCTCTTAGCAATCTACATATCTAGATTTCGATCTTATTAGACTAGCTACACTGACGAGATCTAATAAGATCGAAATCTAGATATGTAGATTGCTAAGAGGTGGGTTCACACTTATATATGTTATATACAAATATATTTAGATTTTTTACAAAATATCCGAAGAAATTTCTCTTTTAATACACAACCCAAAATTGTCAAATATATTTTCGCGATAAATGATTTTATGTTATTTTTGTATTTTACCCATTAGAACAAATTACGTATTTTCGTAATTCATTGTAAAAAAAAATAAATGTATTTTGATTTGATTTATAGGATTTAGGCAATGCCGATTTGAGCAAAGACATCTTCATAGTAGCGCACGTGATGCGCATCGGCAAGATGCTATACTCAGAAAGCTCTAAAAAGACTGACAAATACTCAACAACGCTCCAACAAGTATTTAAACGTCCACACGGCGTTGCGGTGCAGAATATGGGTGATTTACTAGTGCATAAAGAGGGCGAATCGGACGAGCGTGAGTTCACCTTAAAAGTCTACCAGTGCGAGGAAAAGGATTTCCATCAGTTACATGAAAATTTGATACGGCAGTCGGGGAAGTACAATGCGCTATCTTGTCAGCCAAACTACGGTATAATTATATCCATGAAAATGCTGCATGGACAGCTCTCGCAAATCAAAGAAGACAATCCGTTGCTGTTCAAAAATATTAGTTTGACTAATAAACTGGGGTTTCCCGATGTTATCATGCCGGGGGATGTGCGCAACGATCTGTATGTGAATTTGGAGAAAGGGGAGTTTGAGCGCGGTGGGAAGTCGACAGGGAAGAATATTGAGGTTACCATTATTGTGTTGGATGGTGAGAAAAATGTTATCAAGGTAATTGTCAGTATTAAGGTCGTTTTAGACAAGACAATTTCTTAGCTCAAAAGTTGTTCAAGAAATGAATCCTCCCATATAATTTGTCCTTGGCAAATAGAACGCGTGATATTTTTCCATTCGATCTACCACCCAATTCAATTTTTCAAATAATTTGCTGTATGATACGAGACAATTTAGATTGTCTCGCATCTTGACTAACTTTTGAGTCTTGTCTAAAACGATCTTTAGGGTTAGTTGTGGGGTGTTACAGTTTTATGGTGTTTTAGAATTGTTTGTGGGGTGCTTCCGGTTCGGATGGGTATTCCGAGTACAATTCGATGATTATTTACCACCACAACTCACCAGCGTGGGCGGAAAATATTCGACTGACGTTGCCAATTGATAAGTTTGCTGGGGCTCATGTGAGATTGGAATATCGACATTGCTCAAGTGAGTACAATTATAACTTGTTTTTAGGGATGACTATTAGGAAGCGGTGTATAGGCACAAAAAACCTCTTTTTTAAGAAGTTTAATTTCGGCATTATAAAGTTTTTTTTTTACTTACCTAGTAGAGCCTCCGTGCTTATATTTCCTAATTTCTCGAAAATTTCCTAATTTCTCGGAAATTTTCAAATTTCTCGGAAATTTCCTAATTTCTTGCAAATTTTATAATGTAACCTATATCATAATATTCATCGCTGTACGTAGAAAAATAATCCCTTTCAGAATCCGCAATAAAAAAAATGGGGTTGAAAAAATTGTCGATTGTCTCATTCAAAGATGATCGAAAAAAATGAAACTTTCCTAATTTCTCGGAAATTTTCTAATGTAACCTATATCATAATATACATCGCTGATCGTAGAAAAATAATCCCTTTCAGAATACGCAATAAAAAAAAATGGGGTTGAAAAAATTGTAGATTGTCTCATTCAAAGATGATCGAAAAAAATGACACTTTCCTAATTTCTCGAAAATTTTCTAATTTCTCGGAAATTTCCTAATTTCTTGCAAATTTCCTAATGTAACCTATATCATAATATACATCGCTGATCGTAGAAAAATAATCCCTTTCAGAATCCACAATAAAAAAAAATGGGGTTGAAAAAATTGTCGATTGTCTCATTCAAAGATGATCGAAAAAAATGACACAACCATTAAAAGTTGTCAATTTAAAATTAAAAATCGAGCAATTTTTGCAAAAACCATAAATAATAGTTTTATCGAATTTATTACATACTTTAGGGACACCTTATGCATCTTGTATATGTTTTTTGTTATAGCTCGTGAAAAGAATGATAAAAAACTTTTCGGATTCTCCTTCATTCGGTTGATGGATAAAGACGGCGCCGCTGTGCAGGACTGCCAGCACGAGCTGTACATATTCAAATGCGAAGACGCGACTAAACTTGATAATTGTGGCTACCTGATGTTGCCTTCGTGTGCCAGAGATTCGGAAGGCAATCACGATGCAAGCGGGTACTTTTCGCGCAGCCACAAGGAGGTTGTGTATGTGAAGACCTTGCTCTGTTCCACAAAGTTAACCCAAAATGGTATGAGAAATTTTAAGTTCAAGTTCTGTATAGGGGCGGTCGTTAAAATTTTATTATTATAACTACAATATTTTTGTAGTTGATTTGTTGTCGTTGCTCCGTTGGAAATCGCATCCGGAACGCATACAGGAGTCCTTGCAGAGGGTACTGAAGTTGGGAGATGAAGAGTTGGTGAAATTTTTGCAGGACGTGCTTGATGCCTTATTTGCACTGTTCTCCACGGAAGAAGGCAACTCAACAGCATACAGCGGACTAGTCTTTCACGTGCTAGTCTCCATATTCAGCCTGCTGGATGAATCAAAATTCCAGTACTTCAAGCCCGTGCTAGATGCGTATATAAAAGACCATTTCGCAGCAGCTTTAGTCTACAAGTATGTCCTGATAACATGAATTTTATGATATTTTCGTATTTTAAAAACATGTGCTCGAAGATATAGAGGCAAATTTATACTAAAACTTACATAATTTGAATTTGTTTATTTCAGAGGACTATTAACGAGCGTACAACATTGCGCCGACTGGGTTCTATCCTTCGACAAACAGGAGGCTATACAGAAGTGCTTTAAAAGTCTCGAATACATTTTCAAGCTGATTATACAAAGCAGATTTTTGTTTTCGCGTGCGATGGGCGGACAGTATGAAGACAGTTTCAGGAGGGACCTGAGTAGCGTGTTTCAATCGCTGAATAATATGCTGATGCTCACACAAACCGTTATTATAAACACTCAAGTATGTATATTACAAATTGAACGAGATCTTACATATACTGGGTGATGTTTTAAACTGCAATTTTCAAAAATCTAAACAAATACGCAACGCAACATTATCTGATAACTTTATAGTTCGCGGACCACCGCGTTTACTTATCAATACCCAAATCTAAACAAAAATTACTATTAAAATATAGTAAATACATAACTGGGAAAGTAAAGATAATAAGTTGTCTCTAACATATCGGCAGTCTTTGTTTTTCTAAAAAAAAAAACTAATTAGTTTGTTTTATAGGTCGCATTACTTTTATCAATTAGTTCCGTTTTTGAGCAACTGGTGGACATTTTATCAGTTGTTGATGTTACGAAATTAGCTATCGCCATGCTGGATTCCGTTAAGGATGTTTCAGCGCAAGTTGTGCAGGCCAAGCTGACTGCCATCAAGAATTTAATGTCCGGGAAGTTATTTCATGATGATGGTAAGTTCTTTCTAGTCCGGAAACATACTTTTTGTATAGGCAGGTCTATTAAAATAGACATACATTTTGAACAACTAAAAACATCTATCTTTATAAGGCTATCAGCCGTGAGGCTTTTCCGACGGTCTAGGAAGAAGCTCAGAGGAGTTTAAAAACCTTAACTTCACAGAAAACCTCTGAAAAACTGCTAGGGTTCGAACTCATGCTCCCCAATGCTCAGTACGATCGTATTTTCTCAACGCGGCCATTGAAAATCAAGAATGTTGAATGTCTTTGTCCGCATCAAGCTCATATTTTCCTCCCATCTCGCCAACTCTAGCAGGACTCGATCTCAACGTGTCCCCAGCTCGACTGCCTTTCACATTTTATAATCATAATATTTATATTTTAGAATCACGTAATATCCTCCTTGCGAACGCATGTAAGCATCTCCGATACCATTTGATACACCGCGACGAGCTAAGGTTGTGTACCGAAATACTAGGGGAGATTTTGGGCTTCCTCTTCAAACAAAGAAAACAGTCTGAGGAGCTTGGAAAGATTAACAATTGTATACATCACGATGTTGATACTCTTTGTGTTAGCACCTTCGATGTTCTCATTCAGACAGTTTTGGTTATAATTGATAAGGATACTAAAGTTATTGTAAGTAACATATTGTCTTTGATTGAAGTATTTATATAGATAAGCAACCTTATGACCAGAAACGACCGTCTCCATACCATAGAGAAGTAGATGGTGCCTTGAAAGCGGTCCTTGAGATCGTATTTGAGGTGCTACTTCCTGCCTAGGGAATAGGACCGTCAGATCCAGCTCTAGGTTGTCAATTATGAGAGAATTTGTATTAGACAGAGGAATAATAACGTAGGATAAAAAAGTGCGATATTACCGGTGTGAAGTTAGCCTCTAAGATGCCATCCCAGCCTCTATATCTCGCGGGACCGCGCGCATGGCGGATTGTTTACGGGTCTAAAACCTATACGTACGAAATCGCCTGTATACATAAATGTTGCTTATCTTCCCAATACTTCAATACTCAACGTTATTACTAAATTCAACTAATATGAATAAACTTTATTCATTAATTTTCGTATTGTTTTCTTTTTGCTCGTTTTAGGGTTGTCTTGTGGCATGCCTCATAGGGCTTCTGCAATTGTTGGATGAGTTCCACTACAAGCGTCTATGGGAGACCCTAATGGGCCCGAATCACGACCACAAACCTCTGAAAGATTTCCTAATGCGCATCTTTCTGGTTTTCCGAAATCTAGTCAAACAGGAAGTGTTTCCACCCGATTGGCTGATTATCAAAATGGTTGCTAATAACGTCATGTTACGGTCCCTGCAGGAGTTGGCCCAGCCGTTGGCTTTTAAATTTTTGGATACCAGAGGAGGGTACTTTGATAAAGAGGTAAGTAGTTTTCTACCAGTTAATGTGATTTTGATCCTGAAATTGAGTTTAATGATTGTTATAAACAAAATATAAACATTCCATGCAGAAAGCGGTCTTTACACCTTCACCATTCATTCTTATACATTTTTATTTTTTTGTTTTATTGCAATTGTAATTAAACATCTGCAAATGTGTATCGTCTGTCAAGGATTCATCTTTTTAAATTCTGTAAGGAAAAAAACGGGATTAATTGCATTGGATTCGCGTGAGCCAGGGGGGTGGTAGATCGGTAGGTGTTATTTGAAAGCGTCATCCTTCTAGACGTCGGGAAAATAGGGCGGGCATTGTGGGAAATGCTGTGAAAAGGTAGAAAGAAGGAAAGCGCGAAACATGAAATTCATTGTAGAGAAAAAAATCATCTGTCGGTTTGTGCGCGCTAGTAATTTAAGTGCATTTGCTTAAATTGGAGCTAAAAAGACGAGACGGTTCTAAAACACAATCAAGTTACTTCAAACTAGAGAAATGATGTATTTTTGTTATTTTTTGTGGTTTGTACTTTATATTATAATAACAGCTATCTATGAATCTATTCTAGCTGTGGACTAGTTATTTCAATCTAGCTGTGGACTACCTCACACAAACCTCCCTGCAACTCGAGCAGTTCTCCGATGTAAAACGGGAGAAAATAATTGAGAAATACGGCGACATGCGAGTACTCATGGGCTTCCAAATATTGTCGATGTGGTCGCAACTCGGGGAGCACAAGTTGCACTTTATTCCGTCCATGGTGGGGCCATTTTTGGAGGTGACGCTCGTGCCTGAGATCGAGCTACGCAAGGCAACGTTGCATATTTTTTTCGACATGATGGAGTGCGAGCAGAAGGCCCGCGGAAACTTCCGACAGGTGGAAAGCGAACTTATTGATAAACTGGACATTTTGATATCAGAAAACAAAGGAGATGATGAGTATAGGCAGTTGTTTAATACTATGTAAGTAAAAACTAAAAAAAAAATATAATGGCTTAAATGATACAACTAACCCCCTAGGAAGAAAGTTAAACGCCATCTGGCGGAGATATTGTGTGAATTCATCCTCACTAACTGAGCTACACTGACTACACTGATGAAAGCTAATAACAGATTACTAAGAGGTGGATTCACACCTATATATGTTTTAACATATGTCTTATTTATCTTAACTGCAGTTGTATATATTTTCATGATTCAATTGTGGTCATGAAAAATATACATAAAAATATATATATATAATAATATAATATATATATATATATAATATATATATATATAATATATATATATATAATATATATATATAATATATATATATATATATATATATATATATATATATATATATATATATATATATATGTGTGTGTGTGTGTGTGTGTGTGTGTGTGTCTTTTTGTCTGTATTACTACTAACATTTTCTTCCTTTAATGCTTGCTTAATTAGGGAACATCTAAGTGCTGTGTAAGTAACTACTAACTTCTTATATCTATAGATTTGTTCGTAATAAATCACTGGTGTTTGGGCAAAAGGGCTTAAGTCATCATTTTTACGAAAATAAGGTTTTTATTTTTATTTAACCAAAAATTCTGCTCTTTCCATTGGTACAAACAGCTTGTAAACTTTACATTTTCTGACTTAAACCCTTTTGCCCAAGCACCAGTGCAATAAAATGGGGCTGTTAGTGCTTCTGAGGTAACTGGCAAGTAAAAATGGTCCACTTTGTTATGACAGTTTGTCTATTTAGAATATTACATTATAGCTTGTCTGCCTTGTCAGACATTGTAACTATTAGCAATGGTTGCGGTCATGAGGAGCTCGTGTTCTAGAAAAAGTGCCAAGTATGATAGATCAAATATCTTACTGTCTCTAGATCACTATTTAAAATTAAATAAAGACGGAACTATTCTTCAAATATTCTATTAGCACAGTTTCATAATGTACTTGAATATATTTTTTATAGGCTATTGGATCGGGTACAAGCTGAAGATCCCGCTTGGAAAGACAGCGGTACGGCTTTTATCAGTTCCGTAACTCGGTTATTGGAACGCTTGCTGGATTACAGGAGCGTGATTCAAGGAGATGAAAATCGCGACAAGCGAATGTCTTGCACATTTAATCTACTCGTAAGTTTGATTTCAATGTTTATTGTGGGCAGATACAATTTTGAACTTCTTTTTGTAAAGATAAACGAAATAACGTATATAGAAACATTAAAAATATATGAATAAAGTTATAATTCATCAAGAAGCTAGCAGGATTAAAGAAAAAAAATGATACTTGTGTTCTTCAACACCATCAACGCTGCAACCCTCACTTTTACACTGTCAGCACAATAGTCATAAGTGATAGGTCGGTCAGCTTCAAAACATTGGCTTAGTTTTTATATTTTAGAGTAATTATGTGAACCAGGAATTCACTCTTCTAAGGCCTTGTAGAGGGAAATTACAATATCTAAAAAACTTAATCGTTTTTATTTTAATACTTGGTAAAATGCTTGTCCTCCTATGGAGGATGATGAATATATATATATATATATATATATATATATATATATATAATTCAAATATTTTGGGTTAATTTGGTGGAGTTATGTTGATTATAACTTTGAGTTATCACATTTAAAACACAAATATTCTTTAAATAAATTACAAGTTGCAGTTTATAAAATTCACCAAAAATTCAATTTAAGAGATATTAATACTAAAATTTGTAATTTATATTCTGAATATATTTCAAACATTTTGTGTGAATTTGGTGGAGTTATGTTGATTATAACTCGAGTTATCACATTTTAAACACAAATATTCTTTAGATAAATTACAAGTTGCAGTTTACAAAATTCACCAAAAATTCAATTTAAGCGTTATTAATACTAAAATTTGTAATTTATATTGTGAATATATTTCAAACATTTTGGGTTAATTTGGTGCAGTTATGTTTGATTATAACTCGAGATATCACACTTTAAACACAAATACTTCTCTAAAAAAATTACAAGTTGCAGTTTATAAAATTCACCAAAAATTCACTTTAAGCGATATTAATACTAAAATTTGTAATTTATATTGTGAATATATTTCAAACATTTTGGGTTAATTTGGTGGAGTTATGTTGATTATAACTCGAGTTATCACATTTTAAACACAAATATTCTTTAAATAAATTACATGTTGCAGTTTATAAAATTCAACAAAAATTCAATTTAAGCGATATTAATACTAAAATTTGTAATTTATATTTTGAATATATTTCAAACTTTTTTGGTTAATTTGGTGGAGTTACGTTGATTATAACTCGAGTTATCACACTTTAAACACAAATACTTCTTTAAATAAATTACAAGTTGCAGTTTATAAAATTCACCAAAAATTCAATTTAAGCAATATTAATACTAAAATTTGTAATTTATATTGTGAATATATTTCAAACATTTTGGGTTAGTTTGGTGGAGTTATGTTGATTATAACTCGAGTTATCACATTTTAAACACAAATACTTCTTTAAATAAATTACAAGTTGCAGTTTATAAAATTCGCCAAAAATTCAATTTAAGCGATATTAATACTAAAATTTTAAATTTATATTGTGAATATATTTCAAACATTATGGGTTAATTTGGTGGAGTTATGTTGATTATAACTCGAGTTATCACATTTTAAACACAAATACTTCTTTAAATAAATTACAAGTTGCAGTTTATAAAATTCAACAAAAATTCAATTTAAGCGATATTAATACTAAAATTTGTAATTTATATTTTGAATATATTTCAAACTTTTTTGGTTAATTTGGTGGAGTTACATTGATTATAACTCGAGTTATCACACTTTAAACACAAATACTTCTTTAAATAAATTACAAGTTGCAGTTTATAAAATTCACCAAAAATTCAATTTAAGCGATATTAATACTAAAATTTGTAATTTATATTGTGAATATATTTCAAACATTTTGGGTTAATTTGATGGAGTTATGTTGATTATAACTCGAGTTATCACACTTTAAACACAAATACTTCTTTAAATAAATTACAAGTTGCAGTTTATAAAATTCGCCAAAAATTCAATTTAAGCGATATTAATACTAAAATTTTAAATTTATATTGTGAATATATTTCAAACATTATGGGTTAATTTGGTGGAGTTATGTTGATTATAACTCGAGTTATCACATTTTAAACACAAATACTTCTTTAAATAAATTACAAGTTGCAGTTTATAAAATTCACCAAAAATTCAATTTAAGCGATATTAATACTAAAATTTTAAATTTATATTGTGAATATATTTCAAACATTTTGGGTTAATTTGGTGCAGTTATGTTTGATTATAACTCGAGATATCACACTTTAAACACAAATACTTCTCTAAAAAAATTACAAGTTGCAGTTTATAAAATTCACCAAAAATTCACTTTTAAGCGATATTAATACTAATATTTGTAATTTATATTGTGAATATATTTCAAACATTTTGGGTTAATTTGGTGGAGTTATGTTGATTATAACTCGAGTTATCACATTTTAAACACAAATATTCTTTAAATAAATTACATGTTGCAGTTTATAAAATTCAACAAAAATTCAATTTAAGCGATATTAATACTAAAATTTTAAATTTATATTGTGAATATATTTCAAACATTTTGGGTTAATTTGGTGCAGTTATGTTTGATTATAACTCGAGATATCACACTTTAAACACAAATACTTCTCTAAAAAAATTACAAGTTGCAGTTTATAAAATTCACCAAAAATTCACTTTAAGCGATATTAATACTAAAATTTCTAATTTATATTGTGAATATATTTCAAACATTTTGGGTTAATTTGGTGGAGTTATGTTGATTATAACTCGAGTTATCACATTTTAAACACAAATATTCTTTAAATAAATTACATGTTGCAGTTTATAAAATTCAACAAAAATTCAATTTAAGCGATATTAATACTAAAATTTGTAATTTATATTTTGAATATATTTCAAACTTTTTTGGTTAATTTGGTGGAGTTACGTTGATTATAACTCGAGTTATCACACTTTAAACACAAATACTTCTTTAAATAAATTACACGTTGCAGTTTATAAAATTCACCAAAAATTCACTTTAAGCGATATTAATACTAACATTTGTAATTTATATTGTGAATATATTTGAAACATTTTGGGTTAATTTGGTGGAGTTATGTTGATTATAACTCGAGTTATCACACTTTAAACACAAATACTTCTCTAAATAAATTACAAGTTGCAGTTTATAAAATTACCAAATATTCAATTTAAACAATATTAATACTAAAATATGTAATTTATATTGTGAATATATTTCAAACATTTTGGGTTAATTTGGTGCAGTTATGTTTGATTATAACTCGAGATATCACACTTTAAACACAAATACTTCTCTAAAAAAATTACAAGTTGCAGTTTATAAAATTCACCAAAAATTCAATTTAAGCGATATTAATACTAAAAATTTTAATTTATATTCTG
Source organism: Lordithon lunulatus (assembly GCA_963942505.1). Taxonomy (NCBI): domain Eukaryota; kingdom Metazoa; phylum Arthropoda; class Insecta; order Coleoptera; family Staphylinidae; genus Lordithon; species Lordithon lunulatus. The sequence continues at coordinate 38,962,434 of OZ012671.1, forward strand.
AATATATTTCAAACATTTTTGGTTAATTTGGTGGAGTTATGTTAATTATAACTTGAGTTATCACACTTTAAACACAAATACTTCTTTAAATAAATTACAAGTTGCAGTTTATAAAATTCACCAAAAATTCAATTTAAGCGATATTAATACTAAAAATTTTAATTTACATTCTGAATATATTTCAAACATTTTTGGTTAATTTGGTGGAGTTATGTTAATTATAACTCGAGTTATCACACTTTAAACACAAATACTTCTTTAAATAAATTACAAGTTGTAGTTTATAAAATTCACCAAAAATTCACTTTAAGCGATATTAATACTAACATTTGTAATTTATATTGTGAATATATTTCAAACATTTTGGGTTAATTTGGTGGAGTTATGTTGATTATAACTCGAGTTATCACACATTAAACACAAATACTTCTTTAAATAAATTACAAGTTGCAGTTTATAAAATTCACCAAAAATTCACTTTAAGCGATATTAATACTAACATTTGTAATTTATATTGTGAATATATTTCAAACATTTTGGGTTAATTTGGTGGAGTTATGTTGATTATAACTCGAGTTATCACACTTTAAACACAAATACTTCTTTAAATAAATTACAAGTTGCAGTTTATAAAATTACCAAATATTCAATTTAAACAATATTAATACTAAAATATGTAATTTATATTGTGAATATATTTCAAACATTTTGGGTTAATTTGGTGCAGTTATGTTTGATTATAACTCGAGATATCACACTTTAAACACAAATACTTCTCTAAAAAAATTACAAGTTGCAGTTTAGAAAATTCACCAAAAATTCAATTTAAGCGATATTAATACTAAAAATTTTAATTTATATTCTGAATATATTTCAAACATTTTTGGTTAATTTGGTGGAGTTATGTTAATTATAACTTGAGTTATCACACTTTAAACACAAATACTTCTTTAAATAAATTACAAGTTGCAGTTTATAAAATTCACCAAAAATTCAATTTAAGCGATATTAATACTAAAAATTTTAATTTATATTCTGAATATATTTCAAACATTTTTGGTTATTTTGGTGGAGTTATGTTAATTATAACTCGAGTTATCACACTTTAAACACACATATACTTCTTTAAATAAATTACAAGTTGCAGTTTATAAAATTCACCAAAAATTCAATTTAAGCGATATTAATACTAAAAATTTTAATTTATATTCTGAATATATTTCAAACATTTTTGGTTAATTTGGTGGAGTTATGTTAATTATAACTCGAGTTATCACACTTAAAACACAAATACTTCTTTAAATAAATTACAAGTTGCAGTTTATAAAATTCACCAAAAATTCACTTTAAGCGATATTAATACTAAAATTTGTAATTTATATTGTGAATATATTTCAAACATTTTGGGTTAATTTGGTGGAGTTATGTTGATTATAACTCGAGTTATCACACTTTAAACACAAATACTTCTTTAAATAAATTACAAGTTGCAGTTTATAAAATTCACCAAAAATTCAATTTATGCGATATTAATACTGAAATTTGTAATTTATATTTTGAATATATTTCAAATATTTTGGGTTAATTTGGTGGAGTTATTTTGATTATAACTCGAATTATCACATTTTAAACACAAATATTCTTTAAATAAATTACAAGTTGCAGTTTATAAAATTCACCAAAAATTCAATTTAAGTGATATTAATACTAAAATTTGTAATTTATATTTTGAATATATTTCAAATATTTTGGGTTAATTTGGTGGAGTTATTTTGATTATAACTCGAATTATCACATTTTAAACACAAATATTCTTTAAATAAATTACAAGTTGCAGTTTATAAAATTCACCAAAAATTCAATTTAAGCGATATTAATACTAAAAATTTTAATTTATATTCTGAATATATTTCAAACATTTTTGGTTAATTTGGTGGAGTTATGTTAATTATAACTCGAGTTATCACACTTAAAACACAAATACTTCTTTAAATAAATTACAAGTTGCAGTTTATAAAATTACCAAATATTCAATTTAAACAATATTAATACTAAAATATGTAATTTATATTGTGAATATATTTCAAACATTTTGGGTTAATTTGGTGCAGTTATGTTTGATTATAACTCGAGATATCACACTTTAAACACAAATACTTCTCTAAAAAAATTACAAGTTGCAGTTTAGAAAATTCACCAAAAATTCAATTTAAGCGATATTAATACTAAAAAATTTAATTTATATTCTGAATATATTTCAAACATTTTTGGTTAATTTGGTGGAGTTATGTTAATTATAACTTGAGTTATCACACTTTAAACACAAATACTTCTTTAAATAAATTACAAGTTGCAGTTCATAAAATTCACCAAAAATTCAATTTAAACGATTTTAATACTAAAATTTGTAATTTCTATTTTGAATATATTTCAAACATTTTTGGTTAATTTGGTGGAGTTATGTTGATTATAACTCGAGTTATCACACTTAAACACAAATACTTCTTTCAATAAATTACAAGTTGCAGTTTATAAAATTCACTAAAAATTCAATTTAAGCGATATTAATACTAAAATTTGTAATTTATATTTTGAATATATTTCAAATATTTTGGGTTAATTTGGTGGAGTTATGTTGATTATAACTCGAGTTATCACATTTTAAACACAAATTTTCTTTACATAAATTATAAGTTGCAGTTTATAAAATTCACCAAAAATTCAATTTAAGCGATATTAATACTAAAATTTGTAATTTATATTCTGAATATATTTCAAACATTTTGACTTAATAGAATAGGCTTTTTTATATTATATATATTTTTTAAATAATACTACATCAGCTTTCGCCTGTCAGTTTGTCACCGAGCTAGTATAGGAATGAGACACATTTGCATATAATCGGGAATAGCTTCTGTTTCGATATCCAAAATAATAAACAATGCTTTTGTGTATAGGCGTTAAACTTTCGGGTATTAGTTTTTAAGGAGTAAACATTTTTTTTGATAATATATTACAGAACTTCTACAAAAATGAATTCAATCGCAAAGAAATGTATTTGCGTTACATCTACAAGTTGCACGATTTACACTTGTCGGCTGAAAATTACATCGAAGCAGGGTTTACGATGAAACTATACGCAGATCAGTTAACTTGGAGCAACGCTGTTATTGTTTCTGATCCACAATATGCAGGATATACCGAATGCCAAGTCAAGGAAAAGCTATATCATCGGATAATACATCATTTCGATAGAGGAAAAGTAAGTTGAATATCGTAATATTTGCACCTTTAATTTATATTACGTGGCCGTCACTGATGAGTAAACGCATCACCGTTTTTTTTATAGATTTAGTTTAAGTAAAATCTAATCCACATATTAAACAATTTTCTATAAGGATAGTAACATCAAATAAAAATTAAATTATATCAATAAATACGGTGTCAGTAATAAATTTTGAAATTACCAAAAATTAAAATACTTGACAGCAGTTTTTATTTGTGAGGTTATAAAAGCTACAAAAACTTACAGCCACAGAGGAGTTGAATAAAACGATTTACAAGTTTTTCTACCCTTCCAAACATTTAGGTACTATTTTCTAGAAATTTAGATTATTTGCTTGTTTATTTAATTTTCTTTTTAAAATTGTAAAGAGAAAAATATCTTCATTGAATAGTAGACGCCACAACCATTAAATTTGTCTTTTGAGTAGGTCGGTTGTGAAATTGTAGCTTCTACAGTTATTACGAATTTCTAGTGTTGGGAAAAAGGTGTCCCCCTTTTAAAAGAACTAGCCAACCTCTACGAGTCGCAACTGTTCAACTACCGCGCCCTGAGCGATATCCTGCGAATGCAGGCGAAGTTTTTCGATAACATCCTGCAGCAACTCAGGCCTGAGCCGGAATATTTTAGAGTCGGATTTTACGGGCTCAGTTTCCCGCTGTTTGTGCGCGTAAGTTTAATCGCCTATACCATCAAACGTTCTTCGTCTGGCAATTGCAATTTGTTTTAGAACAAACAATTTATATATAGAGGACTGGGGTATGAAAAAATTGGAGCGTTCACGCAACGGTTACAGACTGAATTCCCATCGGCTCAGATTATGATGAAGAATACACCGCCAGATGATTCGATAATCAATTCGGATGGACAATGTATCCTTTTCAAAAAAAAAACTTCTATATATATATATATATATATATATATATATATATCTATCTATATATATAAATATATATATATATATATATATATATATATATATATATATATATATATACTTATAGCACTTCTAGTGCTGTAGTAAAGAAGAACTAAGTCCACTTACGAAAATGAGCCAACATATGGCAGAATTTCATGCATCGTGATCGAGAAATCATAACATGTGACTTTTAGTTTTTCGTTTAATTTTGTGTGGAGTATTTTTCTTGTATTGGCTTGCATTGACACTGACATTAAACCTCTTAATGTCAGTCTCAATGCAAGCCAATACTATAGAAAAATAAACCCCACAAAATTAAACTCATTCAAGGGAAATTTAGGGCCCAATTCACATATAAGAGGCGAAGGCGCGGTGTTGGCGCGGCGAGAGGCACCATGGTTTCACGCCCCCTCTATATAAACATATGGTGCAATGCCCACTTAGGTGACGAGGCGCGGGCATTTGCCTCGTGCCTTTCGCCGTACCGGCACCGCGTCTTATCCTCTTCGCCTGAGACACGTGGCTGCGAGGCGAGAGGCATAACTCTTCCACGCCGCCTCTATGTGAACACACTGCATATGGACATCACAATTGTCTGTACGACGTCGCGCCTACACCGCGCCTCCTCCCCGGCTGCACCGCGCCTCCTCCCCGCCTGTACCGCGCCTCCTCCCCGCCTACACCGCGCCTCCTCCCGATGCCGCTTATGTGTGAATTGGGCCTAATATTCCTGTTTTCCGGGAAATTTTGTTTCCCGTGAATTGAAAAAATACACACATATCGCGCAAAAGTCTCGTCATGATCATATACAAACCTATTTAATTATGAAACACCAATTATTACAAATTCCAAATTTATTTAATCTGTTACGGGGGCGCTACTGCCCCTATTTTGAATCATTTTAATTTAAGATCTTCAATACCTCATAGTTTGTAATGTTAGTCTAACATTGTAGTTATTGCCGGGAAACATTTCTCAACAACGCTTTATAGTTGCTAATTCTTGTTGTTGTGATTATCCTTAATTCCGTGCATAGTTATTCAAATTAGCAACGTGAAACCCATTCCAGAGGCAAGTCCGATAACATTAGCGGCTGATATTCCACAAGAAATATCACGTTTCTACCACTACAATGACGTCAGACGTTTCCAATGTGATAGACCAGTCCATAAGGGGATTGTAGATAAGGAAAATGAAATTAAGGTAAAAATAAATAACGATTTTTTTTTGTACTAGATTCGTCAAGAAACAACTTTATTGCTGTTGAAACTTAAAGTAGTATGTTGATTGATTAACCGGTGTGAAGTTACCCTCTAAGATCCCAGCCTCTATATCGCGCGGCGCCGCGGCACCGCACGCACGGCGGATTGTTTGCGGGTCTGTACTGACCAATTGGGGTGACCAATAAAATCCAAATTTTGAGGAATCTTTTATATATGTCTTGCCGACCATAATATATAGTTATATATTTTTATTAATAATTTTTATGGGCGTTGTTGTATAATATATGTTGTTACGTAAATTATTATTTTTACCCGGCCACCGTTATACAATTGATTTGAAAAAATTACACAATGTTTATAACAAAATTACAATGGAAAATGGAAAGTCTCAACCTGAACAGATTGTTCCTTATATTTATTTTCTATTTTTAACTTTTCCGCTCCTATCTGGACATGCCGATTTTAAAGGCTGGGTCGATAAAAAATTATGCAACATATTTTGTTTAATTATTTTTTTTGGATCCTAGTTCAGAACATATCAGTGCACCAGTTGCTCTAAGGAAATTGGAAAATTTTGATTATAAGTATTTTGTTTTCGGCAACCAATTCGAACATGTTTCATTATTATTATTTATTATTTTTATCAGGCCACCGTCATACAATTGATTTGAAAAAATTACACAATGCTTATAACAAAATGACAATGGAAAATGAAAAGTCTCAACCTGAGCAGATTATTCCTTCTATTTATTTTCTATCTTTAACTGTTCCGCTCCTATCTGGACATGCCGATTTTAAAGGCTGGGTCGATAAAAAATTATGCAACATATTTTGTTTAATTTTTTTTTTGGATCCTAGTTCAGAACATATCAGTGCACCAGTTGCTCTAAGGAAATTGGAAAATTTTGATTATAAGTATTTTTTTTTCGGCAACCAATTCGAACATGTTTCATTATTATTATTTATTATTTTTATCAGGCCACCGTCATACAATTGATTTGAAAAAATTACACAATGCTTATAACAAAATGACAATGGAAAATGGAAAGTCTCAACCTGAGCAGATTATTCCTTCTATTTATTTTCTATCTTTAACTTTTCCGCTCCTATCTGGACATGCCGATTTTAAAGGCTGGGTCGATAAAAAATTATGCAACATATTTTGTTTAATTTTTTTTTTGGATCCTAGTTCAGAACATATCAGTGCACCAGTTGCTCTAAGGAAATTGGAAAATTTTGATTATAAGTTTTTTTTTTTCGGCAACCAATTCGAACATGTTTCATTATTATTATTTATTATTTTTATCAGGCCACCGTCATACAATTGATTTGAAAAAATTACACAATGCTTATAACAAAATGACAATGGAAAATGGAAAGTCTCAACCTGAGCAGATTATTTCTTCTATTTATTTTCTATCTTTAACTTTTCCGCTCCTATCTGGACATGCCGATTTTAGAGGCTGGGTCGATAAAAAAATTATGCAACATATTTTGTTTAATTTTGGTTTTGGATCTTAGTTCAGAACATATCTGTGAACCAGATTCCTGAAGGAAATTGGAAAAATTTATTATAAGCATGTTTTTTCGGGACCAAGTCGAACATGTTTCTTTGTTATTATTTTTATCAGGCCACCGTCATACAATTGATTTGCAAAAATTACACAATGTTTATAACAAAATGACAATGGAAAATGGAATGTCGTAATGTGTACCTGAATCTTCGAAATATGTTGAATAGAATTTTTGGGGGATTATTATTTTCTGCCACATATGTTATGTTATGTTTGTTATAAACATTGTGTAATTTTTGCAAATCAATTGTATGACGGTTAATAAATTATTTAAAATTTTATAACGGTTTTGTTGTAGACGTTATGGATAGAAAGGACTGTTTTGGAGATCGAATGCCCCTTGCCGGGCATTCTACGTTGGTTTGAGGTCATCGATAGAAACACAGAGGAAATCCCCCCGGTGAAATACGCATGTGAAACAATGCAGGCTGTTGAAAACGAGCTGCGGCAATTAATTACTATTTATGGGGTTGAACCCAAGCGCAATTTGAATCCTTTCACGATGCGGCTGCAGGGGATAATCGACGCCAATGTCCAAGGCGGGATCAGCAAGTACCAGCAGGCGTTTTTCACACAGGAGTTTGCTAAACTATTTCCCGAGCACATGACGTATGTGTTTACGTTGAAAAATATGATTCATGATGCCACTCAGGTAATTGAGGAAGGATTAAATCTACACGGCGTACTGGCACCAGCCGGTGTACTACCTTTACATCAAAGACTACTAGAGCGGTTTGCACAACTGAAGCAAAGTTTAGGTTGTCTGAGCAAGTTGAAGCGACAACAATCAGAAAGCATTGTTAAGTAAGTATTTTCAAACATTTTTTTGCGACGATAAAAAAACTTCGGCCGCTTGTATGTTTTTGATCCTAGAGACATAATTCATTACTGTCTAAGTTTCTGTATATGATTTCCAAAAATATCAATACCTGGACAATCATATTACCGCAATTCTTGACATTCATTCCGTACGTACACATGTACCTGCCAAAAGTCGCTAAAAAAATCCGAAAAACATAACGTTATAATACAATATTCAATATCGCAAAAAGTAGAAGATATATAAGGTATATACCAAACATTTTTAAAAGGGTTAAATTTAATTACTGAGATTCTACGATGAAAATTAAATTTAATACACATTTTGTAGCACACCATTACCTCCTCTTCCATGTGACAAACGTCATCTGGACAACATTAGCAACCGCTCGTCGAATTCCAGCGGCAACTACGGCCACCTCGTCGACACCACCGTGGAACTGGACGACATTTACACCAAACCAATGGTTAGCCGTTCAAACAGTCTAAGCGTAAAATTGCAAAAATTCTACGGTAGCAAATACAGACCGTGTGATTTGGGCGATATTTAGCTTCTGTAACTGCATGTGTTTTTAACTAATATAATCATGTAATTAACCCCAGTAGGCATTTGATTAACCCTTTTACTAAAAATCGCATGACGCTAAGGTAACTGCATCGGCACGATTTGCTCTAATAACAATTGAATACTTGTACGTTTGCAGGAGGTGGACCGGCAGATGTTCAACCGGGAGAACTTGACGTTGCCGATGATGTCCAGTGCCATTAACGCGCCGCCGATTCCACAGAGGGACAGCCGGCCACGCTCACAGGGCTTTAGTAACAGCTACATGGAGATCGCTAGGACGCCAACGAGGGGAAGCGCTGATTACTCCAGCTTACCTCCTATCAAATCCAGGTTTATATAGTCATATCAAATCCTAATCAATACTCGTATATGATTACTGAAACGCAATGCTATTTATTTTACTCATAGCTTATGGGTAATCTTTTAGTTTTGCTCAAAATTTCAGGTGATCACCCTAGTGCGTTTTCTTTCGCGATCAATTCTGCCGTTTTTCTGGAATTTTGTTCACAGACATACATGCACAAACACTCACACACACAAACATTTTCCAAAAATATACTATTTTGACTATATTTCAAGTTTTAATCGGTGTTTTATACATAGGAGAATTTGGCCACCACCGATCCTCTATATATATAGTGTGAAGGACTTCTTGCCGTATACGGCTATCTGAATAAAGAATCACCCACTGGAGTGTAAAATTTTTGAGAAATAATTTTATATATGTATATATATATATATATATATATATATATATATATATATATGTATATATATATATAAATAAAAATTCCTCAAACGTTAAAATCACCGATTAAAACATGAAAAATGTCTCCCAACATTCTACAACTATCAACAGTACTCATCATTCATTATGTTCTCGATGATAAGATCCAGTTACGACATGTCTATAACAGAGTTCTCCTATTACTTCCAGGGATTTGGACGGAACTGATATACCAGCTCCCCCGCCGAAACCAACTCACAGCCGCGAGCGCTCCTTAACAAAACCCCCATCGCCCAGACTTCTACGCCACTCAACAGCCACCCCGACCGAATCCTCGACACCATCCCGCAACTCCTGGCCCGACGGCAACATGGAGGAAGCTCCACCGCTCCCGCCTCGCTCCCACACTCCCGACAAACGTCCGCCGGCCCTACCCGCGGACCCCCCGCCAAACATCCCAAAAAGAGGCCATAAAAAATCAACCCCCTCTGTTTTCAGCCTCGAATCGATGGTGGACATCACCCTAGAAGAACCCGAACCCCAATTCCAATTCAACTCCTCCACCAACAGCCTAACCCTAACCCATTCCGAACCTATAGATCACGACCTGCGCGACTCCGGCATCAGCATGTCCGACCACGCGAACCTCAACAACTTCAACGCGTGCTACGAGGATTTCGACCTCCGCACCCACCAGCAAGAGATGAACATCAACACGAGCCCGGGTGATAAAAGTCCGAAATTAGAAAACCCACCGCCGATCCCCCCCAAATCGAACGCGAGCCTCAACTCCAGTTTCGAGTTTGTCGGCAGCATGGAACGCAAACGCGGTGACTCCGGGCTGGACGGCATGATGTCCCCCGAGAACTACTCGGTGCCCAAACTCAAACACGAGAAGGAGCCGAACGAAAGTACTTGTTAATCAATATTCATTAATTAGATGCCGTCACTCACGGTGTGATGTGATTGATTGATCCATTCCATTTCCAATCGTAAGTAAGGTAGTTTTAATTTCTACGAACTGTGCCAAGCGTATGAGGAGAGCACAACCTTCCTACAGTCTGCAACCAATCAACGAAAAGCCTATATCTGATTATTTTTATATCGAATGAATTTACTACGTGCGCACGGTGCTATATAATTGAGAAGAGACAAACAAACGAGCGATCGATTCATTTACCACAACTATTTTTATCTAAACAAAATTTTAAGAAATAAACTTATTTAATCAAATCGTAGCAAGTATACTAGTCATAAAATGATATTTATATTTATATTTTCAATCTCTATTTTATACAATAAGAGACCAAGTATTGTATTTTTTAACTATCATGCTGCATACAATTATCACACCTTATATGTAATATTGTGTATTGTAATCTGTAATAAAAAGACAAATCTTATTAGCACTTTTAGGGGGACATACCAGTCATAATTTCCTGATTATAAAATTCCTTATATTGAAATTGTCCAAACAATTATCAAAACTATAATTCATTGAAATATTGAATGCGGACAATAATAGAATATATATATATATATATATATATATATATATATATATATATATATATATATATATATATATATTGCTTCCACATCTCCCCTCCGTTCTACTCGTTAGCGTACATGTCAGCTCCGCTTTTGTACTATTTTTTACTGCTCACAGTCGTACCAGTGGCCCTCAAGAAACCAGGGCACGGCGGGTTCCCGTTGCCGGATGGCACAGACCTGTTTGGCTCCCCCCCAGTTGGAGCTGGAATCTGTCTTGTATGTCCTCTAGCGCCTGCTTTTGTACTAACTAGTTGCGTTTCACTATGCTCGCACATACTCTGTTTACACACTTTTTTTAATTCACTAGATCAAAGGATTTGACCCACTTACACCTTCCTTCTATAGTTGTGTTGTCCAGGATTTCGATGACTTCAGAGTTCTGCCAACGCGCCTGCTAGCACATTTGACGATTGCACCGTCTCAATCTTCAGATTGCAGTGGATTGAACTGTTCCTACAGACATGCATCAATGCTGTTTCTCAGTACTTTGTTCTGAAAACAAACTCTGCCTTCAACCCGTCAGCTCCCGTCGCTTTCCCTATTTTTAACATCGCCAATGCCACTTATTCCACGAGAACTCCTCTCTTCCGTTCAGAATGTCCGACAACCCCTACTCCGAATTTTAAACCCCCTTCAGATAAGGCCCGCGGCGTAAACGGATCGCACTCTTTTGACTCACCGTCCCCCATAATTTTTGTAATTTTAGATCAGCTTCAAACTTGTATATCATTCAAACTATTGTGTTATAAAATTATGTAGTGATTTATGATTGATAGTTTGATTTGAACGAGATATTTCGTTATACTATTTTAAATACATCCCTTATAAACATTAATTGAATCATAGAAAGTTGTGGATAATAGTGTAGTGCATAGTTCAAGTCATTTGAAATAGTGGACGGGTATAGTCAGGTTGGTAGGGGCCGCCCGCCCACCCCACCTTCGCTTGCATAGTTTTTTTCAAAGGATACAGATGTTTTATATTGTTTAAACTATTCCAAAAACAGTGTTATCCTATGGAAAAACTATACGAACAAAGGTGGGGTGGGCGGGCGTCCCCCACCAACCAAACTATGCCCGTCCACTATTTCAAACGACTTGAACTCTGCACTACACTATTATCCGTTATTTTCTATGATTAAATTAATGTCATTTATTAATTTACGACTAATTAAAAAAATATATGTGAAAAATAATGTAATTCATAGTTCAAGTCGTTTGAAATAGTGGACGGGCATAGATTGGTTGGTAGGGGCCACCCGCCCTCCCCACCTTCGCTCGCACAGTTTTTTTCAATGGATACAGATGTTTTACATTGTTTAAACTATTCCAAAAAGAGTGTTATCCTATGGAAAAACTATGCGAACAAAGGTGGGGTGGGCGGGCGGCCCCTACCAACCAAACTACGCCCGTCCACTATTTTAAACCACTTGAACTATGCACTACACTATTATCCACACTTTCTATGATTCAATTAATTTCATTTATTAATTTAAGACTAATTAAAAAGATATATATGAAAAATAATGTAATGCATAGTTTAAGTCGTTTGAAGTAGTGGACGGGTATAGTCAGGTTTGTAGGGGCCGCCCGCCCACCCCACCTTCGTTCGCATAGTGTTTCCATAGGATAACACTCTTCTTGGAATAGTGTAGACAATATAAAACATCTGTATCCTTTGAAAAAAACTATGCAAGCGAAGGTGGGGTGGGCGGGCGGCCCCTACCAACCTGACTATACCCGTCCACTATTTCAAATGACTTGAACTATGCACTACACTATTATCCACAACTTTCTATGATTCAATTAATGTTTATAAGGGATGTATTTAAAATAGTATAACGAAATATCTCGTTCAAATCAAACTATCAATCTTTCCTAGCAAGCGGTGTCGATAATTACTGCCGTTTGTGACGTCATGTACATATTACAAGATACGTTTTAAGTACATGTAATTGAATAACTCACAACATTCCAGTGTAATTCATGACATTTTCTCAATACTTTGAAGTATACCGCTCTGTGGATTACCAGATTTATTTAAATAAATATAAATTTTTACCCAGCTCAGTGGCCGAGTGGTTAAAGGCGTCGTCCGCCTCGTACTGAGCATTGGGCCTGAGTTCGATCCCCAGTGGGGAGAGAATTTTCGCAAATCACCTTTCACAGTTTTTAGAGGTTTTCTGTGATGTTAAGGTAAATACCGGGTGATTAAACTCCTCTGAGCTTCTCCCTTGACCGGCGGAAAAGCCTCACGGCTGATAGTCCTATAAAAGATAGAAGTTGTTTTTTTTATAAATTTTATAAAAAATAATAAATAATAATAAAAAAATATAATAAATAATAAAAGAAATATGTGACGTGAAATACGGCCGCTTTTGTCGACACCACTTCCTAGGAAACCAAGGATTTAGATTAAAGTGAAGGTGGTTTTAGACAAGACAATTTCTTAGCTCAAAAGTTGTTCAAGAAATAAATTCATATATCCTCCTCCCATACAATTTGCCCTTGACAAATAGAACGCGTTATATTTTTCTATTCGATCTACCATCCAATTCAATATTTCAAATAATTTGCTATATGAAACGAGATAATTTAGATTGTCTCGCATCTTAACTAACTTTTGAGTCAAGAAATTGTCTTGTCTAAAACGACCTTAAATCAAGTTTATATTTTCTAGAATCAGAATATAAATCCTATAGGATTGGCATGTTTTAAAATGTAATGTTATAATATTTATATATTTGTTACGGCTCTGTGTTACTGCAATATTTGTTTCCTTTTGCAAATATTGAGTTCACTAAAGGTCGTTTTAGACAAGACAATTTCTTGACTCAAAAGTTATTCAAGATGCGAGACAATCTAAATTGTCTCGTATCATACAGCAAATTATTTGAAATATTGAATTGAATGGTCGATCGAATGAAAAAATATAACGCTTTCTATTTGTTTTATATGGGAGGAGGATATATGAATTCATTTCTTGAACAACTTTTGAGCTAAGAAATTGTCTTGTCTAAAACGACCTTAAAGCCTAGATAAATACTGGTTTATGCCTTCGATTGAAATATGTGAACCTCGCACGTTGTTCGATCGGTTGCATACAGTTACATATGGTTTTGAACATTATGTATACGTGGTAATCTAGCATGATTTCATGTTGTTCCATTAAATATATGCTAATGGGGTGTGGACACCATACGACTTTCTTAACAAATTATTGAATTAATTAATTTACGTCTCACCTTACCTTAGTGTAAGGAACCAATGAAAAATAATTAATTTTTATATTTAAAACTAGCAGAAATTCCCAAACAAATTAATATTCAAATGAAAACTATTTAAGGCTGAGATTTAGCCGATACTTTCCTTATGGCGAAAATTGTGTAATTGTTTCCAGCTTTTGGGCAAAACTACGCCATGGTATGGCATACAATTTATGCAAATTAATAGAAACACTTCATTCTTGGTATTGAAACTTAGTTTGCAAGAATTGATGACCAACATTTGTAGTTATAGCATGTTTGGATGGACATAGTTTCGTTGTTAGGGGACACCCGCCCACCCCACCTTCGCTCGCATAGTTTTTTCATTGGATATAGATGTTTTATATTGTTTAAACTATTCCCAGAAGAGTGTTATCCTGTGGAAAAACTATGCGAACAAAGGTGGGGTGGGCGGGCGGCCCCCACCAACCCAACTATGCCCGTCCACTATTTCAAACGGCTTGAACTATGCATTACATTATTTTTCACATATATTCTTTTAATTAGTCTTAAATTAATAAATGACATTAATTTAACCATAGAAACTTACGGATAATAGTGTAGTGCATAGTTCAAGTCGTTTGAAATAGTGGACGGGCATAGTTTGGTTGGTGGGGGCCACCCGCCCACCCCACCGTTGGTCGCATAGTTTTTTCATTGGATATTGATGTTTTATATTGTTTAAACTATTCCAAGAAGAGTGTTATCCTATGGAAAAACTATGCGAACAAAGGTGGGGTGGGCGGGTGGCCCCCACCAACCAAACTATGCCCGTCCACTATTTCAAACGGCTTGAACTATGCATTACATTATTTTTCACATATATTCTTTTAATTAGTCTTAAATTAATAAATGACATTAATTTAACCATAGAAAGTAACGGATAATAGTGTAATGCATAGTTCAAGTCGTTTGAAATAGTGGACGGGCATAGTTTGGTTGGTGGGGGCCACCCGCCCACCCCACCTTTGTTCGCATAGTTTTTTCATTGGATATAGATGTTTTATATTGTTTAAACTATTCTTAGAAGAGTGTTATCCTATGGAAAAACTATGCGAACAATGGTGCGGTGGGCGGGCGACCCCCACCAACCAAACTATGCCCGTCCACTATTTCAATCGGTTTGAACTATGCATTACATTATTTTTCACATATATTCTTTTAATTAGTCTTAAATTAATAAATGACATTCATTTAACCATAGAAAGTAACGGATAATAGTGTAATACATAGTTCAAGCCGTTTGAAATAGTGGACGGGCATAGTTGGGTTGGTGGGGGCAGCCCGCCCGCCCCACCTTTGTTCGCATAGTTTTTCCACAGGATAACACTCTTCTAGGAATAGTTTAAACAATATAAAACATCTATATCCAATGAAAAAACTATGCGAATAAAGGTGGGGTGGGCGGGCGGCCCCCACCAACCCAACTATGCCCGTCCACTATTTCAAACGGCTTGAACTATGCATTACATTATTTTTCACATATATTCTTTTAATTAGTCTTAAATTAATAAATGACATTAATTTAACCATAGAAAATAACGGATAATAGTGTAATGAATAGTTCAAGCCGTTTGAAATAGTGGACGGGCATAGTTTGGTTGGTGGGGACCACCCGTCCACCCTACCGTTGTTCGCATAGTTTTTTTACTGGATATAGATGTTTTAGTCTTTTGGTATGGTATTTGTGCTCCATATGCTGTTCAGTAGTTTCCGTAGTTTTTCTTTACCTATCGGGTCCAGGTGCTTGATCATTTCAGCTGTAATCTGGTCTTGCCCTGGTGCTTTTCCTATTTTTAATTCCCTTATTATTTCTAGTATTTCTTGTTTCTTGATGCTCTCTGTATCTGCTTCTGTGTTGTTCTTGTCTCTAAGTCTTGTCTTTTGTTCTTTGTCGTTATTTGAGGTTAGTAATTCTTCAAAATATTCTCCCTCTAATCATTTTTCTAATTGGCAGTGCTCTAATTCAGGCTTTTGAAATTATTTCATGTTTTAGAGGAACAAGGACATAGTTGACGTTTTTATCCATTTACCCCAATTACCCGCTAGAAATTAACAAATTTACCGCAATTACACTCCATTTACTGATGCTAGAAATTAAGGTTTCTAGTAATCAGCGTATATGTATATTTATATGTAAGATTGCTCGTTATATTTCAACCGCTGTTAAGTAAGGTCGCCAAAGAGAGTGAGATATAGCTGAAAAGAGCGGATAATCTATGCTCCGGGGCGCATCACGCATCGTCGACCCGCATCGTCCGTCAAAGACCACCCTAGGCGTGCATGGATTTGCGGAATTAAATCAGAAGTATAATAAGGGAGGTTTAGAGAATGACAAGCATATGTTATGAAAGATACAAGTAAATCTGATATACATTACAGTGCACATTACTTTTATAAATAATAATTGTAATTATTTTGATACGTATGATTATCATAATAATTAGAATTATTTGAATAATAATAGAGAGAATCAATCTTTTTTTCGGCTATCGGCCAAAGACGTTTTTACTAATTAAAATAGATTATATCAATCATTCATATTTTCCAATAGTTTCAGAAGATCATGTTTAATAATATTATTGTGTGATTTATCGTTTCAGTGACTATATATTTTTTTGGGTAAAATAAAGGACGTATTTAAGAAAACTTATGTGCGTTAACTGGTAGGTAGCTAATGAATGTTACAAAATATTGGGTTTCATTATTCGGTCCTGTAAAAAGTTTAGTAATATCAATACAATTATAGCTTTATATAATTCATTAGTCAGATCAAAAATGGAATATCCATGTTTTATATGGTCGCCATATTACGATAAATATAAAATTCAATTACAACAATTACAAAGAAAATTTTTGAAATTTCTCTACTTTAAAACACACCGTGTATCTCCGTGTAGGGGGTTTGCACATAATGAACTACTGTTAATGTTCAGTCTCAAATCTATTGAAAAAAATAGAATAATAAGTATGATATTGTATTTATATACATTATTTACTAATAATATAGATGATAAACTGTTCTTGTCATTATTTAATATAAGAGTTCCTTCACTAAATACTAGGTGCAATGATTTATCTTATGAGACCACTATGAAAACAAATATATATATATATATATATATATATATATATATATATATATATATATATATATAAGAACTGTCCTTTGTACAGATTGTCGCATGTTTTTAACACATACATTGACATTGATATTTTTAATATGCCGAACGCCTCTGTCGTAGGTGCTATTAAAAATATATAATTAGAATGTTGATTATATATCTTTGTGTTATGTTTTTTTTCGTTTTTTTTGTTATATGTATACTGAGCATTATATTATATGTATATTGATGATCAATAAGATTACACACATCATATGGTATACACTTTAAAGGTCGTTTTAGACAAGACAATTTCTTGACTCAAAAGTTAGTCAAGATGCGAGACAATCTAAATTGTCTCGTATCATACAGGGAATTATTTGAAATATTGAATTGGATGGTAGATAGAATGGAAAAATATAACTCGTTCTATTTGTCAAGGACAAATTGTATGGGAGGAGGATATATGAATTTATTTCTTGAATTTTTGAGCTAAGAAATTATCTTGTCTAAAACGACCTTAAACACCCTAACATATTCTATTTTTATTTTTAATCCCCTGCAAACACATCGTGTTTATTTCTATATTGTTGTCCAATCATTATTCAAAATCAAAATCGCTCGCATTGCGACTTTTGTGTCTGCGGGGTTTCGCTGTGGGGTCTAATCCCCCATTCAAACAAACGTGCGCGCGTACCCACACACACACATACACACACCAAAGTTTAATCTAAATATTAAAATAGCCTATTGTTTAATCTAATGCCGAGCTCCCCGCGTGCGTGTAATCAAATTGCTGTCGGCCGCAGGCGCATAATAACGGCAAACAGCAGATAACAACCCCCCTGCCATGCCATGCCGGCCCCCTTTTCTGCCGAAAGATAAGATCGGCGTGAAACGTACCCCGCCCGATAATCCCAGCATCTTAACTTCTCTTTTTTTCGGTGTGTTAAAATCGGCGTGAACACGGGGACATTTCCGATCGATTACAAAATCGAACGTCCGAAAAGGGGTGTTAATGGTGCAAATCACACGGTCGATTGAGACGTCCGCTCTGCGACCCGCATCATCAGGGGCTGTCAGGGATTACGGATTACTTTAAAATCCACCGCCATCTGGGAATGTAATTAGCTAAAAAGGAGAGCGGATCGCATCTGGAGGCGCGATTTTTGCAGTGGGGTGGGCTTTAGCCCGACGCCGTCACCGTGGAAGCTTAGCCGGCCAGAAATCCGCGCCTTTCGCCGCCCCAGCTAAAGCTTCTGATGTGCCGCGGGCAGAATAAGTAATATCTAATGTGCCGCCGCCGCTCCCGACACTCAGCTAGATTTGTAATGTGCCCCCGAGCCAACTGGTAGCGTTAACTAAAATAATATTAACGAGAGACTAACTTTATATATATATATATATATATATATATATATATATATATATATATATATATATATATATATATATATAAATAAGGTGAATCTACATAGGAGTACAATTAAATCGCGCGTACTCGACAAAATCAACATTCATTTCTATTTGAAACGTTGAATTTTTTATTTAAAAAGATAATTTTGTATATAATACAAACCACTCAAGACTCAAGATAAATAGAAATTCGGATAATGTGTTTGAGGGTTAGTCATGAAATTTTAGTAATTACTGTTTATCACCCTAAATTAATGATTTAGGTCAGGGATCACGTTTGAGCACGAGAAAAACTCGCAGAGCACCAAAATCAAAATAGTCAATCACATACAATAGATGAGCGAACATTCAATTTTAGTTTTCATAATTTCGCGGAGCACCAGTTACCCGATAAACTTTATTTTTGGGTAGCAATTATGAAAAATAGGCTTATTTTAAGCCCAATTAAATATAGAATACAAAATAATATCAAAAATTATAATTTCTTAAATATTTGATTTTTTATCCTTTTTTATAACTCAGTCGATTAATTTAAAACAGCTCGTACAATAAAAACTTTCATGCAGACATTATTTTTAGGTGAAAATTATTAAAGAACAGCTTATTTTAAGTCCAATTAATTATAGAATATAAAACAATAACAAAAATTTAAATTTCTTAAATGTTTGATTTTTTTATCATTTTTTATATCTCAGTTGATTATTTTGAGTCCAATAAATGAACAAAATTGAATACAGTTCGTATAATAAAAACCTTGCTGCACACTTTATCTTCCAGTGAAAATTATTAGAAAATGGCTTATTTTGAGCATAATTAAATATAGAATGTGAAATAATATCATAAATTAAAATATCTTAAATCTTTAATTTTTTATAATTTTTTATAATTTTTTATAATTCAGTCGATTAATTTAAAACAGCTCGTACAATAAAAACCTTCCTGCAGACATTATTTTTAGGTGAAATTATAAAAAAAAACAGCTTATTTTGAGTCCAATTAATTATAGAATACAAAGCAATAACAAAAATCTCTATTTATTATATTTTTTATTTTTTTAATCATTTTTTATATCTCAGTTGATTAATTGAATACAGTTCGTATAATAAAAACCTTGCTGCACACTTTATCTTTCGGTGAAAATTATTAGAAAGTGGATTGTTTTGAGCATAATTAAATATAAAATGTAAAATAATATCATAACTTTAAATATCTTAAATATTTAATTTTTTATCATTTTTTTATATCTCAGTCGATAAATTTAAAACAGCTCGTACAATAAAAATCTTCCTGCAGACATTATTTTTAGGTGAAAATTATAAAAAATAGCTTATTTTGAGTCCAATTAAATATAGAATATAAAATAATAACAAAAATTTAAATTTCTTAAATCTTTGATTTTTTTATCATTTTTATATTTTAGTTGATTAATTTAATACAGTTCGTATAATAAAAACCTTGTTGCACACTTTATCTTTCAGTGAAAATTATTTAAAAAAATGGCTTATTTTGAGCATAATTAAATATAGAATGTAAAATAATATCATACATTTAAATATCTTAAATCTTTAATTTTTTTATCATATTTTATAATTCAGTCGATTATTTTAAAACAGCTCGTACAATAAAAACCTTCCTGCAGACATTAATTTTAGGTGAAAATTATTAAAAAATAGCTTATTTTAAGTCCAATTAATTATAGAATATACAGTAATAACAAAAATTAAAATTACTTAAATATTTATTTTTTTTATAATTTTTTATATCTTAGTTGATTAATTGAATACAGTTCGTATAATAAAAACCTTGCTGCACATCTTTCGGTGAAAATTATTAAAAAATGAATTATTTTGAGCACAATTAAATATAGAATGTACAATAATATCATAAATTTAAATATCTTAAATCTTTAATTTTTTATAATTTTTAAAACTTAGTCGATTAATTTAAAACAGCTCGTACAATAAAAACCTTCCTGCAGATATTATGTTTAGGTGAAAACTATTAAAAATACAGCTTATTTTGAGTCCAATTAATTATAGAATACAAAGCAATAACAAAAATTTCAATTTCTTAAATCTTTGATTTTTTAAATTATTTTTTATGT
The DNA here is from genome assembly GCA_963942505.1 of Lordithon lunulatus. Lineage (NCBI taxonomy): Eukaryota > Metazoa > Arthropoda > Insecta > Coleoptera > Staphylinidae > Lordithon > Lordithon lunulatus. The sequence goes on from OZ012671.1 coordinate 38,982,990, forward strand.
TTTAGTTGATTAATTGAATACAGTTCGTATAATAAAAACCTTGCTGCACACTTTATCTTTCGGTGAAAATTATTAGAAAGTGGATTGTTTTGAGCATAATTAAATATAAAATGTAAAATAATATCATAACTTTAAATATCTTAAATATTTAATTTTTTATCATTTTTTTATATCTCAGTCGATAAATTTAAAACAGCTCGTACAATAAAAATCTTCCTGCAGACATTATTTTTAGGTGAAAATTATAAAAAATAGCTTATTTTGAGTCCAATTAAATATAGAATATAAAATAATAACAAAAATTTAAATTTCTTAAATCTTTGATTTTTTTTATCATTTTTTATATTTTAGTTGATTAATTTAATACAGTTCGTATAATAAAAACCATGCTGCAAACTTTATCTTTCAATGAAAATTATTAGAAAATGGCTTATTTTGAGCATCATTAAATATAGAATGTAAAATAATATCATAAATTTAAATAACTTAAATCTTTAATTTTTTATCATTTTTTATAATTCAGTCGATTATTTTAAAACAGCCCGTACAATAAAACCTTCCTGCAGACATTAATTTTATGTGAAAATTATTAAAAAACAGCTTATTTTAAGTACAATTAATTATAGAATATACAGCAATAACAAAAATATAAATTTCTTAAATCTTTTTTATTATTTTTATATTTTAGTTGATTAATTTAATACAGTTCGTATAATAAAAACCTTGTTGCACACTTTATCTTTCAGTGAAAATTATTTAAAAAAATGGCTTATTTTGAGCATAATTAAATATAGAATGTAATATAATATCATAAATTTAAATATCTTAAATCTTTAATTTTTTTATCATATTTTATAATTCAGTCGATTATTTTAAAACAGCTCGTACAATAAAAACCTTCCTGCAGACATTAATTTTGGGTGAAAATTATTAAAAAACAGCTTATTTTAAGTCCAATTAATTATAGAATATACAGTAATAACAAAAATTAAAATTACTTAAATATTTAATTTTTTTATAATTTTTTATGTCTCAGTTGATTAATTGAATACAGTTCGTATAATAAAAACCTTGCTGCACACTTTATCTTTCGGTGAAAATTTTTAGAAAATGGCTTATTTTGAGCACAATTAAATATAGAATGTAAAATAATATCATAAATTTAAATATCTTAAATCTTGAATTTTGTATAATTTTTTATAACTCAGTCGATTATTTTAAAACAGCTTGTACAATAAAAATCTTCCTGCAGACATTATTTTTATGTGAAAATTATTTTAAAAACAGCTTATTTTTAAGTCCAATTAATTATAGAATATAAAACAATAAAAATATTTAAATTTCTTAAACCTTTGATTTTTTAATCATTTTTTATATCTCAGTTGATTAATTGAATACAGTTCGTATAATAAAAACCTTGCTGCACACTTTATGTTTCGGTGAAAATTATTAGAAAATGGTTTATTTTGAGCACAATTAAATATAGAATGTAAAATAATAACATAAATTTAAATATCTTAAATCTTTAATTTTTTATCATTTTTTATAACTCAGTCGATTATTTTAAAACAGCTCGTACAATAAAAATCTTCCTGCAGACATTATTTTTAGGTGAAAATTAAAACAAAACAGCTTATTTTGAGTCCAATTAAATATAGAATATAAAACAATAACAAAAATTTAAATTTCTTAAACCTTTGATTTTTTTATCATTTTTTATAATTTAGTTGATTAATTTAATACAGTTCGTATAATAAAAACCTTGCTGCACACTATCTTTTAGTGAAAATGATTAGAAAATGGCTTATTTTGAGCATAATTAAATATAGAATGTAAAATAATATCATAAATTTAAATATCTTAAATCTTTAATTTTTTATAATTTTTTATAACTCAGTCGATTAATTTAAAACAGCTCGTACAATAAAAATCTTCCTGCAGACATTATTTTTTGGTGAAAATTATAAAAAAAAACAGCTTATTATGAGTCCAATTAATTATAGAATACAAAGCAATAACAAAAAATTCAATTTCTTAAATCTTTGATTTTTTTTTATCATTTTGTATAATTCAGTTGATTAATTGAATACAGTTCGTATAATAAAAACCTATCACACTTTATCTTTCGGTGAAATTATTAGAAAATAGAAAAAAATACTTTATTTTGAGCCCAATTAAATATAGAATATAAAATAATATCAAAAATATAAATTTGGGTTGAAGAACACTGCCTTATACGCTACGACAGGGCCAAATAAAATATTCAGTTTCAATAAAACGAGTCGAGTTAAAATCGCCTTGTTTTTATACGGACTAAAATAGAAATCTATTCACTTTTTATGTGTTTTCGAGCAAAAAGCGGTTTCTTATCAGCATGCATGTGCGCTGCGAGTTGGAATGAATCAGTTGCGAAGCAGATTTGTGTGTGCGCGTACCAATATTCTTTTGAGTGCCGTTTAATTTAATGAGTGATGTGATTTTAATTGTGCTTGGAGTGTTTTGCCAGGGATGTCTTGCGAGGAGAGTTATGTAAGTCACACTTTGCATTAAAATGATCTGAATATTTTTGTGGTATGTGATTTTACGCGAGAGATTTATGTTGATCATCTTCTAACCTATATTCCTACATATTGCATGGCGATTATTAGCTATGCTAATGTAAATTATACTCGTTATTACTTAAGTAACATGTGTATTTAGATTTGTTTTTTATGAAGAGCACCGGTTTATATTTAAATAATCACAGTGATGAGTAATAGGTTAATAATAATAATAACAACATATTAAGAACTAAATTCCTCACTTCAAGCAACATATTGTTTATATCTATGGTATATAGTTTGTTCATTAATTGAAAACCCAATTGATGAAAGTACACATATGAGTCTAAATGGCAATTTCAGTAAAGGTCACCCCTGGAAAATATGGATAGAATATCGTACTATCGTTTGAGACCAGAATAAGTATACTAACTACATAATTATTCCCACCACGATAACGTAGTATATACATTTTTTTACAGAAAGTTTTTGTTGTCGCGAAATTAATTAAATGCATATAATTGAAAAATGCGGAGGTTAAAAAAAGGAATAAGATTGTGCTATATTTTAAAACATAATTTTAATTGAAAAGGATAAATAAAACGATTTTTTACTTTTTTATCACACTTCAGTTACACTTTGTAACTAGTTTCGGCTAAGCTCTAGCCATTTTCGAGCTCCTCCTATGACTAAAGCAATTGTAACCGATCGCTCTTTATATAATAAAAAAAAAGGAAAACTAACAATTACACAGAAACATCTTAACTAAAATATATATAAAAAGGGGCTGGGGTGGGATAAAAAACAAAGTAAAAAATCGTTTTATTTATCCTTTAAAATGAATTATCACAAAGTAGACGCCTTAACAATCCAATAATTTTAATTATTTTTTAAATGTAGAAAAGTAGAAATTGTTTTTTTTTTCTAAAAAAAAAAACAAATATGATACGTGAATAACATAGATGTATTCCGTTCTAAATCTTAGCGGCTAGGATTTTGATATTATTCAAAAAATATCCTTATTAACCCAGATCATGCCATCCAAAAATTTAAAAATGTAATTTGTGTGCCTTTTCACAGTTTGATATATGAAATTGACTTTGTTTTTTTTTATAAAACTTATTGACACAAAACCATTAAAAGGTGGTAACGTTTAAATAGTTTGACCACCGTGTCCATACAAACGTGTCCACAAATTTGTTTGCGGGTCAAGCCCGCAACGAATTGGGTCATGTTTTCCGATCCCACGAATCTCGGCACCACCCCAATTAACATCTGATTTATATAAAGATAATTATTTTATTAATGCACACTGGCCTGGCTCACCCCCCCACGCAAACACGTATGCGCGGCCGCTTACAAATATTGGATTTCACATCCGCCGGCCGACTAATGGATTTACATATGGGCACCCGCCCCGGCGGTGGACTTTTAACGCGGACGGATATAACAAATAATAAAAAAAAAACGGCAACAAAGTGTCGCGCCTTTTTTTTTTCTCCCGCAGCCACCCCACACGGTGGGGAAGGAAAGTTTTAGGGCCTCGCGCAATCAAAGTGATTTGTTTGCGCGCGTGCTAGGGGGTGGTGTATTATGATTTAAATAGCCCTGTGGGGTATGGGGGACGGGCGGACGAGAAGCACCGCCGCAGCTTAGAAAAACTAATTTCACTAATCAATTTTATGAAGGGAGGTGATGAAAAGAAAAGTGCAATAGTAATATTAATTTTTTTTATACTACAAATTACAACGTGATATTTTTAGTATGATAACTGTATTATTATTATTATTTTGTGCGGAATTTTAAATTATAATAAATTATTTATTGTGATAGTAATATTGTAATCAGAAAAATAATTGAAAATGTACTAATCTAAGTACATTTTCATTTCTTATTTCTTTTTTTTATTACAATATCATATATATATATATATATATATATATATATATAATCAATCTTTATTTGGCTATCGACCTATAGATGGGTCTTTCCACCTCGATTACAATATCATTATCACAATAAATAATTTATTACAATTTTAAATTTCGGACAAAATATACAATTATAATTGTCATTTTGGCGATTATATTTTCGATTTTTATTTAAATCCAATCTCAAAAGTCGACTGATGATTAGAGACTATACCCCGTATTCACCGACGTTCCATAAATCTATCAATAGCTATTGAATTGAATTGAAGTATTCGTTGTTATACCAACAATAAATACATTATCTAGGAAATGTAGTTACTTTAGATTCTCTCTATTGGAAACACTGAATAATTAAACAAAAGGTGTCATCAAAGCTACAATCGCAAGCGCTATTCAAGGTGTTTGACATTTATTTCGGCATATTCTGTCACAATAACGTTGTCATTTTATCCATTCCATAGCTTATGGGACCTATAAAGTTTATGGGATATTGGTGAATACGGGCATCAAGGACCTATAAAGTTTATTGGATGTTGGTGAATACGGGCATTATAGTTGTATTCATAAATATCAGTTAAAAATAAATCTCCCTCCAATGCAAATGGACCTTTAAATTTTGACTATAAAATGTTGAGATACTTTGTAACCACTAATTATATAAAGAAAAGGGGTCGGTGAATGTTTCCAGCGGAGAAGTGCAAGAAAAATCAATAATAATAATAAATATGACTATAAATTCTGTAAATAATAAAAGGAATTAGAGTAATGAATACTGATTAAAAATACTGAACAAAGTTAAGGATATTAAGTAAACCAAAAGAAAAACAATCTATAGGACTACCCATCACAAGAAACACTACATCAGTAAGAATATATTTTTTTTGAATAACACATTCACTTCTTTAAATTTCAATAATCAAAGGATTTTAAAGAAATGTATACCCGCCTTACGGTATACATTTCTTCAAAATCCGTTGATTATTTGATGAACGGCCAAGAGCCGATTTTTTAATATAGATTTTATTCTCTCTTTATACCATAAATTGGGACAAAAGGTGTAATAAATTGTATAATATTAAGCTTGTTTTGAAAAGCAGAGATTGTCCATCTTGTATAAGATGTACAATCACCTGAAAACCGCCGTTTTCTTTTTCAATGTTGTATTGTTCTAATGTCAAACTGTTGAATTCTGTTAAATTGTAATTGAAAGGGAAATAACGACACTTTATTATTATTATTATTAATAATAATAATAATAATAAGAATAATTCAAGCGAAAACTAAGTTGTAAACAAAAACCACAGTTTCTTCGCAAATTTTTTGTTTAGATTAATTCCCTTTACAAAACAAGCTGCGGTTGGTAACTTTTTTTTAGTACGAAGGACTATAATTCCCGATTGTGCGGGCGTGTACGACAAATAGGCCTCAAATCCCATTACAATTGTAGGGATAACTAACCTATGAGATCGCATACGATGCTCTTTCGGGGGTTTTAATCCTACTTAGATATTTTTTTTGTAAACGAACAAAAAAAAAACCGACACTGATGTGCATTTATTTCAGACGAATATCGTTTTAGTTACTACGTATAACTTACTACTAAATTACAGACAAATTTATAAGATCTCAAGCGAATTAAAGCACATTTTGTAACATTGATATTGCTGCTTTTGTAATTTTCTAGTTTAACACTCTGAAAAGTCAACAAAAAGTTGAGATACGGATTTTATACACCGGTGTATCTAAATATAACTATTTATGAATACATTCAAAGTAATTTTATAAATTTACAAAAGTTATAAAGAGAATTACAGCTGTTTTGATAACTCTACTATTGTTGGATTTTATAATTTTCGACTTTAATACTTCGAAAAGTCTACAAAAACTTAAGATAGGCATTTCTAACGTTGTAATTACTAAATATGCCTATTTGTGAATACCGTCAATGTAATTATTTAAGATTTTATAAATTATAACGAAAATTATAGCTTTTTTTGTAATTCTACTATTGCTGAATTTGATAATTTTCGAATTTAACACTTCAAAAAGTCTACAAAAACTTGAGATAGGCATTTCCAACGTTGTAATCACTAAATATGCCTATTTATGAATACCGTCAATGTAATTATTTAAGATTTTGAAAATTATAACGGGAATTACAGCTCTTTTTGTAACTCTACTATCGTTGGATTTTAGACCTATCGATTTGAACACCTTGAAAAGTCTACAAATAGTTGAGATTTGAATCTCTACCGTTTTAATCACTACGTATGACTTAGTACTAAATTAAAAACAAACTTATAAAATTCTCAAAATTCTCAAGCGAATTAAAGCGTATTTTGTAACATTAATATTGCTGCCTTTGTAATTTTCGAGTTTAACACTCCGAAAAGTTTACAAAAAAAATGAGATAGGGATTTTATACACCGATGTAACTAAATATGATTATTTATGAAAACATTTAAAGTAATTTTATTAATTTACAAAAATTTTAAAGGGAATATTTGTAACTCTACTATTGTTGGATTTTATAATTTTTGAATTTAAGACTTCGAAAAGTCTACAAAAACTTGTGATAGACATTTCCAACGTTGTAATCACTAAATATGCCTATTTATAAATAACGTCAATGTAATTATTTAAAATTTTGAAAATTATAACGGAAATTACAGCTTTTTTTGTAACTCTACTATTGCTGGATTTTATAATTTTCGAATATAACATTCAAAAAGTCTACAAAAACTTGAGATAGACATTTCAAACGTTGTAATCACTAAATATGACTATTTATAAATACCGTCAATGCAATTATTTAAGATTTTGAAATTTATAACGGGAATTGCAGCTCTTTTTGTAACTCTACTATCGTTGGATTTTATAATTTTCGATTTGATCACCTTGAAAGGTCTACAAACAGTTGAGATTTGAATCTCTACCGTTTTAGTCACTACGTATGACTTAGTACTAAATTAGAGACAAATTTATAAAATTCTCAAAATTCTCAAGCGAATTAAAGCGCATTTTGTAACAATAATATTGCTGCTTTTGTAATTTTCTAGTTTAACACTCTGAAAAGTCTACAAAAAGTTGAGATACGTGTTTTATACACTGATGTAACTATATATGACTATTTATGAATATATTCAAAGTAATTTTATAAATTTACAAAAATTATAAAGATAATTACAGCTGTTCTTGTAACTCTACTATTGTTGGATTTTATAATTTTCGACTTTCATACTTCGAAAAGTCTACAAAAACTTGAGATAGACATTTCCAATGTTGTAATTACTAAATATGCCTATTTATAAATAACGTCAATGTAATTATTTAAAATTTTGAATATTATAACGGAAATTACAGCTTTTTTTGTAACTCTACAATTGTTGGTTTTTATAATTTTCGAATTTAACTCTTCAAAAAGTCTACAAAAACTTGAGATAGACATTTCAAACGTTGTAATCACTAAATATGCCTATTTATGAATACCGTCAATGTAATTATTTACGATTTTGAAAATTATAACGGGAATTACAGCTCTTTTTGTAACTCTACTATCGTTGGATTTTATAACTTTCGATTTGAACACCTTGAAAAGTCTACAAACAGTTGAGATTTGAATCTCTACCGTTTTAGTCGCTACGTATGACTTAATACTAAATTAAAGACAAATTCTCAAAATTCTCAAGCGAATTAAAGCGCATTTTGTAACAATAATATTGCTGATTTTGTAATTTTCGAGTTTAACACTTCAAAATGTCTACAAAAAGTTGATATGCGGATTTTATACACTGTTGTAATTAAATATGGCTATTTATGAATACATTCAAAGTAATTTTATAAATTTACAAAAATTATAAAGATAATTTCAGCTGTTCTTGTAACTCTACTATTGTTGGATTTTATAATTTTTGAATTTAAGACTTCGAAAAGTCTACAAAAACTTGAGATAGACATTTCCAACGTTGTAATCACTAAATATGCCTATTTATAAATAACGTCAATGTAATTATTTAAAATTTTGAAAATGATAACGGAAATTACAGCTTTTTTGTAACTCTACTATTGCTGGATTTTATAATTTTTGAATTTAAGACTTCGAAAAGTCTACAAAAACTTGTGATACACATTTCCAACGTTGTAATCACTGAATATGCCTATTTATGAATACCGTCAATGTAATTATTTAAGATTTTGAAAATTATAACGGAAATTACAGCTCTTTTTGTAACTCTATTATTGTTGATTTTTTCCAATTTTCGAATTTAACACTAATTTTTTCTGCTGTAAACCGGGGCAAGGGTTTACAGCAGAAAAACCAGCCTGGCAATTATTCGAAATGTTAAATTCGAAAATTAAAAAAATTAACAATAGTAGAGTTACAAAAAGAGCTGTAATTCCCGTTATAATTTTCAAAATCTTAAATAACTACATTGAGTTAATAATATAGCAAATTTAAGAATCACTAGCCTCTTATATGTAGTGACAATGTGTATTTGCACAGCAGTTTCCTAAAACAAATTTGTCATGTCCTTTCTTCTTCGCCCAAAAGACGTTTCGACGAGGACTACAATTTGTCCTGTTGACACACAGGAGCATACACACTGGCGACGGGCGCCTCCGGTGTGGGCCCCCGGTAGCTATAGCAGCTGCCCCTAAAGTGTTTGCCAGGCCAACCAATGGCCCTCTCCAATTAAACTCAAGTTACCGTGAAATTTCGGCGGCGCGTCAACCGGGGCGGGGGCAAATAAAAACGCGAAAAAAAAAACTTGACTGTCCGCAAATATGTTGGGGATCGGGTGACGCCCGGGGGCGGCTGCAGCAATGACTGTGCAAATATTATAGAGAGACACTGGGTTATAAATTTCAAGAAAATAAAATCCCCTAATATATATATATATATATATATATATATATATATATATTATTATTTTTTATTTTATTTTAGTTTTTAGAACTATGAATAACATGTATTATTTAACTTTTTTATTCAATATATACTTACTTATGTATATACATACTTATGTACGTACTATCGTATTTATATATATATATATATATATATATATATATATATATATATATATATATATATATATAATGTGGATGACGGGTAGAAGTCCAAACGGTGAATACTGTAAACCAAGGGCCAGGAGAAATAATTAAAGTCAAGATCTTGGCTTTAATTATTTCTATATATATATATATATATATATATATATATATATATATATATACGATAGTACGTAAGTAAGTATAAAAAAACTTCTATCTTTATAGGGCTACTAGCCGTGAGGCTTTTCCGCCGGTAAAGGGAGAAGCTCAGAGGAGTTTAATCACCCGGTATTTACCTTAACTTCACAGAAAACCTCTGAAATACTGTGAAAGGTGATTCGCGAAAATTCGTTCCCCGCTGGGGATCGAACTCAGGCTCCCCAATGCTCAGTACGAGACGGACGACGCCTCTAACCACTTGGCCACTGAGCTGGGTAAGTAAGTATATATTTGATAAAAAGAACATACATAAGTGTATAAGTGTATACACAAGTCAATAAAGAAGAATGGAAAAAGATATTAAAATTGGTTCATAAAAAGAAGTTAAATAATACATTTTATTCATAGTTCTAAAAACTAAAATAAAATAATAAAGAATATTTTTTTTAGCAACTTATTTAGCAATATTTTTATTATGTAAAACATTATAAATTGTTTATAGCATCTTAGATCAGCATAAGTTATAATAAAAAATGAAAAAAATTAGGCTCTATTAGTTTTTAGCGTCTGTCAAGTAAGTTAAAAAAAACTTAGTTGATACCAGCTTAGTTTTTTTATAATCACTGTATTGTTAGCAACAAATGTTGAAAATTTGAAAAATAAAAAATAATTGGCTCAAACTACAGCCGCTAAAAACTACTACAGCTTATTGATTAATTATCATGATGATAAATCAAGGATTCGATGCACATTTAAATTTATTCGTGAATATACCACAGATATCGAAACTGACATAATTATTGTTATTTAATTATTTTCTATTTAATGCATAAAACGAATACAATTATAAAAAGAATAACTTCAGTCTGTAATAAACCTCGTACATGAAGAATATTTTAACTAATAGCTTGAATAATATTTACATTTTATTTGATGATTTAAAATAACAAACCATCACTCAAGTAGATAATGAAACGATAACAAATCACATCCATTATATAGATTTAGCATTGGGTTACTCCAGATAATTCGCTAATATGGACTCACAGCTTGATATCTTCTAAAGTCCTACAAGTAACACATAGGGGAGGCGCGCTTTGCATAATTGAATTTGAAAGGGCTTCGCCCCTTTACTGATGGAATATACGCGTTGATAGCGATTATAGTAGTGAAAGCAACAGGATAATGTAATAACATTGAGAGCAGATAAAACTTCGCTTAAATTAACACGCAGTGTTATTGTCATACTAAAAGGAAATTACATTTTTATTTAATTATAATTTATATTAATAGATTTTTGTATATAACCACTCGAGATTTTATGTGAATTTATCCTCACTAGCTGCACTAGATACACTGACGAGATCTAATAAGATCGAAATCTAGCTATGTAGATTGCTAAGAGGTGGATTCATACTTACATATGTTGAACATTTTCACTTGAGTGATACATATATTTTTCAGTTTGTCAGAATACGTTGCATTAGTTTATGCAACGTATTCTGACAAAATATTAAACATTGTTTTGTATTAACATGAATACATTTTTTTTATTTAATATTTATGGATGGTGTTTCTGTCAATAAATTAGCGAGAAAACCGCTTTCTATATCGCGAGCAAATTTTAAAATTGATTAGAAATATGCTCTCAACACTTCACATTTAAACTAATAAATAATATCATTTAAAAAAATTATGCAGAGCAAATTTTATCACAAAACAATGATATTCAAACAGTTATTATTTTGATATTCAGCTACATAGTCAAGAAGAAGATATATTTATTGTAACATACATACAAACAAGATATACATACATGTACAAGAGGCCATCGACCGTGGTCTTTCAGCCTTACATAGTCAATTAAAATTAAGTAAGTTTTGCATTATTTCAACGTGTAACTTATAACTAGAGAGTAAACTTAATTGATTAATATCAAATTTAAAAAAACCGCTAGTTATTATTAATCATAGGTTTTCTTAATTTAAAATGTACATGCAATAAAATATAAATAAATAACTGTATAAATAAAAAATAAATATATAAATAAAATATAAATGTATAAATAAAAAATAAATGCATAAATAAAAAATAATGTATAAATAAAAAATAAATGTATATCGTCGCCTAAACAGCAATACCACATATATAATAATATATTACTATATTAGGCACTAGTGTGGGAAGTAGTATTTCCCGCACCCAAATCAATGCAGGAAATGACTTGTCTTAGGACATAAGTACAAAAATCTTATTTTCGGTTACTTTAGTTCGTTAACCGATATAGGTAGATACAGACATTAGTGTTCATATCGCGTGCTAATTGCTATTTGAGTTGCTCATCGAGTGCATTAAGAATTTCTTTATATGCTACGTGCACACAATAAAATCACTGAAAAGAGATTTTGTATATTATGTAAATAAATGCGTGCATAGAATGCGGCCGCCGTCGCTCAAACGCGCGTGTTTGCGTTAGAATTTCACGGCCGCTTATCGGCGGAGGGCCAATGAAAGGGCCGCCGCCATGCACACCAACTGGTCCGAAAATTCTAACGTGATTACAAGAACCGCTTATTTATTTACCAGATTTTCCCCCTGGCGGACCGATAATAAGTAGCACGCACGAACGCATCGATTGTGGTTTTAAGAGTGATGGGTTGGCAAATATTGTTATAAATATTAATGGAGTCGAGTGGTAATAATTTTTTTTGAGATCATGGGAGTTTTTAGTGACGTTCACATTTCATAATAATATTAAGGGTGAGATGCAGAGACATATACTAGGATGCTTTATATTCTGAATAACATGGTAGTGTAAATAAATCATGTCCATAATTAAGGTGACTTCAAACTTCAAAATTCATGATGAATTTTCTATTGGCAAACTTCTGAGCTCAAGTTCATTTTTATCAATATTGCAATATCATCAGCATAACCAATAATTTTAACACCTAAAGATAACTTTAAATTTAATACGCTATTATAAAAAATGTTCCATAAAAGAGGACCAAGAACGGATCCTTGTGGAACAATCATCTTCATTTTTAATTTTTTTCAAAATTTTTATTCCCCACTATAATTTCAAAATAACTTTTATTGATTAGATAATCTGAAATTTTTAATGTTTTTAATTTGTTAACAATTTTATACCAATGAGCTGTATTAAATGCATTTTTAACGTCTAAACATAACATAATACATAATTTTAAATTTTTATATGAACCAATTTTAGCCAAAATAACTTTATTAATGACGTTATCTAAAGCATTCAGAGTTGATGAGTGTTTTCTAAAGCCAAATTGATTTTTTGACATACCTGTTTTATATTCAACTTCCTCTCTGTCTTTTTTTTTATTAGTCTTTCTAAAAGTTTTGCTAAATTATTTTATAGACAAATTGGTCTAAATTTCAAAGGATCGCCTAATTTTTTTATAGGTTTTGGAACTAAGACTAATACAGCTTCTTTCCAAATAATTGGAAAAAATCCATCATGAATAATTTTATTAAAAACATTTAGGAAAATATCTGTAATTTCATACACTAAAATTTCTATTAAGTCATTTGGAATTTTGTCATTTCCTTGAGCTTTCTTATTTTTCAACCCTTACTAGCATTCAACTATGCCAACATTTTCATAATTTTTATTGTTTCCAAAATTTTCTGAATTCCAAATAGTTGTATAGTGTCAGGAAATAATATTGTTCATCACATTCAATAAATTCTTTTTAAATTTGTTGCAAATGATTTTGTATGCTTTTCCCCATACATTGTTTTCTAAAGCATCACAAAGAATTTTCCAGTTATTTTCCTTTGATTTTAAAATCGAATCTTTAAGATTTTTTTTACTTGTATTATATTCTAGATAATAATTATTTATTATATCTAAAATTCCATTATTTTCAGTTTTATAATTTTTTAAATTTTCTCTTGCATACGTCCATTAAGGTTCGGATTTGAATCTGTTTGAAATACAATACAAGCTATATTACTTTTACTTGGATTCCTCCACTTTTCCTATTCTTTCTGTATGTTTATTTTTTATGATTAAATTAATGTCATTTATTAATTTAAGACTAATTAAAAAGATATATGTGAATTATAATGTAATGCATAGTTCAAGTCGTTTGAAATAGTGGACGGGCATAGTTGGGTTGGTAGGGGCCGCCCACCCCACCTTTGTTCGCATAGTTTTCCCATAGGATAACACTCTTCTTGGAATAGTTTAAACAATATAAAACATCTATAACCAATGAAAAAACTATGCGAGCGAAGGTGGGGTGGGCGGGTGTCCCCTACCAACCAAACTATGCCCGTCCACTATTTCAAACGACTTGAACTATGCATTACATTATTATTCACATATATCTTTTTAATTAGTCTTAAATTAATAAATGACATTAATTTAATCATAGAAGTACTACCTTCAAATATTTGTAGTACAGAGTTCAAGTCGCTCGAAATCGTGAGTTGAGTATAATTTGGTTGATATGGGTCAAATGTAGTATTTTGAACCATATCAAATCAACCAAACTATGTTCATTCAGGATTTCAAGCAACTTGAACTCTACACTACATATATTTGAAGGTAGTACTTCTATGATTAAATTAATGTCATTTATTAATTTAAGACTAATTAAAAAGATATATGTGAATAATAATGTAATGCATAGTTCAAGTCGTTTGAGATAGTGGACGGGTATAATCAGGTTGGTAGGGGCCGCCCGCCCACCCCACCTTTGTTCGCATAGTTTTCCCATAGGATAACACTCTTCTTGGAATAGTTTAAACAATATAAAACATCTATAACCAATGAAAAAACTATACGAGCGAAGGTGGGGTGGTCGGGTGGCCCCTACCAACCCAACTATGCCCGTCCACTATTTCAAACGACTTGAACTATGCACTACACTATTATCCGTTATATTCTATGATTAAATTAATGTCATTTATTAATTTAAGACTAATTAAAAAAATATATGTGAAAAATAATGTAATGCATAGTTCAAGTCGTTTGAAATAGTGGACGGGTATAGTTGGGTTGGTAGGGGCCACCCGCCCACCCCACCTTCGCTCGCATAGTATTTTCATTGGATATAGATGTTTTATATTGTTTAAACTATTCCAAAAAGAGTGTTATCCTATAGAAAAACTATTCGAACTAAGGTGGGGTGGGCGGGTGGTCCCTACCAACCTGACTATACCCGTCCACTATCTCAAACGACTTGAACTATGCATTACATTATTATTCACATATATCTTTTTAATTAGTCTTACATTAATAAATGACATTAATTTAATCATAAAAAATAACGGATAATAGTGTAGTGCATAGTTAAAGTCGTTTGGAATAGTGGACGGGCATAGTTTCTTTCCTCACCTTCATTATTTTTTGTTTTATAGAATTTTTTATTTTCTCTTGCATACGTCTTCTAACGTTCGGATTTGAATCTGTTTGCATTACAATACAAGCGATATTACTTCTACTTGGATTCCTCCACTTTCCTTATTCTTCTTTTATGACTAAATAGTATCATTTTTCTTTCCTCTCCTGTACAAGTACCTATCTATCCTCACTATCATCTCTATATCATATGCTTAGTCTAACATTCGCACCTTATTTCATCCCTAAAAGACACGTTTTTCGCTACCGTCCACATATACATATCAACCATGAATGTATTTACTTATATTTTTCGATACTTAAGTCCACTATAAAAATACGCACTAAAGCCCGTATGACATTATCTAGTTTCCTATATCGTTTTATATATAAGAATTGATATATTAAACTGTATAACTATTTCTAAATGGAAAATTAACATTGTGTATTACGGCATTGTTATTGTTAAGTGAATTTATTATTATTCCTCCGCTATATCATTTTCTACATGTGTGTATGACATTATATAGTTTGTGTCTGCAAGAAATAGTTTGAGCAACTGTCCGTAAACTCCCCAATAAGGTATAATTAGAATTTGAGGATCAACCTGCGATTATAATTGTGTAAACTCTTAATCTGCATTGAAAACGATAGAAGAAACTAGATAATGTCATATATATTTTCAACTTTAATTATAAAATGTTCTACACAAACCGACTATTTATGTAGTCAATTGTTGTGCATTTTGCAGCCCGAGTTTATTTACATCCGTTTTATGGGAATAATAAAAAAAAGATCAGGTGCTCTTTTGCGGGTACGAAACCCTTTGCGGACTCTCAATTTCCTGCTATAGTTATTGTAATAACAATATTTTGGTTATCCACGTAAATAAAGCCGTCCGAAGAATACACGTATTTGTCCACCCCCAACGACAATAGCAGTCGGCAATATCAATTTCGTGGGATGAAAACATGCGGCCTCTGACAGCGCGATAACGAGCTGTGAATGTGATATTGAAAGGGCGGCCGGAGCCCGGGTGCGGCAGGCAGGGTTAGAGGGGCATCACGGGCACAATGGCGGTGGCAAATTGGTCAGGGGGTGCGTTTTCGCCTCTCCATCCCCCTCTCGCGTGTATATCGATTACAAACAGTTTAACGGCACAATTGGTAATCCCGTGTTTGTTGACGGGTACCCGGTTGGTCTCTCTCTTTCTATCGTTCTCAACGCCGCAAGAGTTTACCTGGACGAGAGGAGACCCCACGCACGCACACCTCTTATCGGCGATGCGATGAGACACTTGTAAACTTGTTAAGGCCCACAAGGTACGAGGGGCTTAGTGTTTTTGGATGGGCGATTGAACAATAAATTTAAGTCGCCGTGCCAAATGCGCGATGAATGCGCTGTAATTTCTTACGAACTGTGAGAATTTGCTAAATAATTTTTGCCCAGCTGTGGACAAGCTAATAAGTAGGGTTTATCGTTTTAAGCGTTTTTACTGGCGTAACAATATAACATGGTATTAGCTAAATTTTAATAAAATTTCTTGTGAAGGATATTATCCTGTTAAAAGTAGGTATTTCACGAGTTACGCTTTGACGATTTGGCAGGATAGACCTAACTTATCTATTAATAGCTAGCTCTCCTATTATTTGATAACATTTTTTTTTTAATTTTATCATAATCAAAAATTAACAACTCCATGAAGTTAAAGTAATTCGTTTAATAGTGAAATTACGTGTGGTAAAGCGCTGGAATTGTAAGCAGCAAACATTTGATGAAAACTTGAGAAAACGTGGATTTTATACGATCTTTTGATCATACCAATTTTGAGTTTCAACTTTCGAAGAGTGTTTTTAAAAACGATTTTATTTGAACAAAATCAACTACAGACTACTACAGGTTTAAGTGCCTAAAGAGAATGAATACAATATGCAATTGCTAGTTTATATATTAAAAGCTTATCTCTATGTTGGTGTTGGCTGCTTACCTGCAGGTTTCACCGCACATAACTTACCATTGTTTATTTTTACCTCTAACTCCACGGCATCGTACTGCACGGCGGCAATAGTGTAGCGAGAGGTTGCCTTGGAATGTGCAATGAAATCAAGTCATGTCTAGTGACGAATCTCGATTTTGTTTATGGGCTCGTGATGGTCGCAGATTTCTTAGAAGACGTCGACAATTCGGGACAAATACTATAAATTCGGGACCAAAAATCGAGTTGTGAAGTATCAGGGACAGATTTGTTAGAAGACGTCCCGAACAAAGACGCAATTTGTAGTTTTTTGTACGACATAACTGCTCTCACTTGATGTGTAGAACACCAGGGTTTCGTTGCCACCGCCTCAGGATTGAGGAGAACTCGTACAAGTTACAAATATTTAATGTATAAAAGTTAACAACTATTTCAAGTCAGCGCTAGCTTCTGTAGCTCGGTGATGATGGCTGATTCACTTCGGAGAGTCGGTGTGGAGTCGTAGCAAGAATGACAATTGAATATATATATATATATATATATATATATATGTGACTTACCTGACCTAACTGGTGTAATATATCGGCAATTCAAGGGCGATAATGTGTTCTGGTGAAAGTCTTCTAATGAGGTTGTTTCCGTAATGCCCGTCCGCTAATGCGGTTAGAAATATGCGATGGCTCCTTCATGGGTGCATCATTAGCGACGTCAACCGATTATGTATATACATAACACACTTAAGGTGTGATGGTGTGGGGCTGGTAGCTGCCATGGAAGCTGTAGTAGTTATTCAGGGAACATTAAATGCAAATCGGTACATTAATAACATGCTTCAACCAGTATTACTGCCATATCTGCATGAAATAAAAAATCCATTTTTTCAACAAGTTAATTCGCAGTCGCTACCGCAAGGGTTGCTATCTTCTTCTTCTTCTTCTTGTGGTGCCGTCTCCAATCGGAGGGTGGCAATCATCATAGCGATTCTAATCTTTGACGCTGCAGCTCTAAATAGTCCGACCGATGTTTGTCCGTACCATTCTCTAAGGTTCTTTAACCATGAGGTTCTGCGACGCCCAATGTTTCTTTTTCCTTGTATTTTTCATTGCATGATCAGTTGGAGAATAGAGTATCTCTCTCCCCGGGTGATGTGACAACAAATACTCTAGCTTTCGTGTTTTGATCGTAAGGATTCGTTCCTTTTTTTATGCATTCTTCGCATGACTTCTTCGTTGTTTACTAGGTCTGTCCAGGATATCTTGAGCAAGCGGCGATAGATCCACATCTCAAACTACTCTAGTTTGTTTTTTATTATTTTTTTAATGTCTATGCTTCCATCCCCTACAGTAGTGTTGATAAAATGTAACAGCGAATTATTCGAACTCTTAAGGCTAGATTGAGATTTCTATTTGAGAAAAGATTTTCCAGTGTTGGCGCTTTTCTGTTGTTTGTTTCTCTTTGGTTTCTTTGATCGTTTCTTCGATGGCCATTTTGCTAACTTGCCATATTTTATCAGGTGTTAGTGCTTCTTGTTGCTGGATTTTCGAGTTTTGTTCGCAGTTATTCTTCGAATATTCTTTCATTGCTAATTTGTAGCCTGGGTGCTGTTGTTCTTCTTTGTGGTACCCTCAGTTTTAGTTTGAAGCGAGCTGTGAGAAATGTATGATCGCTGCCACATTCTGCTCCAGGGAGGGTTTTTGTGCTTCGTATAGACGTTCTCCATCGAGTGCGTATCAGTATGTAGTCTATCTGGTTTCTACTTCGATCGCCCGGCGATTGCTAGGTATATAATCGTTGAATGTGTTGTTGATGCACTGTGTTCGTATTGTTAATCCATTACCAGCACAAAAATTTAATAGCATTTCTCCCCTTTCATTTCTCGTCCCTATACCGTATTTTCCCATGATATGTCTTAAGTGGTTACCTCCAACCTTTGCATTAAAATCTTCTATTGTAATAGTTATTTCTCTATTTGAGACTTTCTGTAGTGTTGTTTTAAATTCTCCGTAAAACTGTTCAATTTCTTCCTCGTTTGAGTCGCTGGTAGGTGCGTATAGTTGGATTATATTTAAGTTAACAGGTTTCAGGTGTATTTTGATGGATTTTTGATGGCATTATATCCCATTAAGCTTTTTGCTATTGATGATGTCATTATTATTGCTACTCCGTTTCTGCTGTTGGTTACATTTCCTGAAAATACTATTGTGTTGCCATTAGTTGTCGTTATAAGGCCATTTCCTTTCCAGTGTTTCTCGGATATTCCTGTAATATCTATATTATATCTTTTCAGTTCTTTTTCCATTATATATGTCTTTCCAGTTTTCAAGAGTCCTCGCACATTCCAGGTGCCGATATTGATATTGTCTAGGTATCTATTACCATTGTATTTAGCTTTTCTCAAGGCCATCCCCCCCGGATATCCTGTTGGGGGATTGTCTCCGGAAAATTTATCTTTGAGTAAAGCCATTTCATTTTCGTGGGAAGGCAGTTATTGAGGTGGCTTCCCGTTGCCTTCCTCAATTTGTTATTATCAGGGATTGAGTCCTGTGTTTTATGAAAACATGGTTATCCCGCCAATGTTCGGTCGCCAGAGCCTCTTTAGTTTTCTAACAGGGTGTCCCGCGTGCAGGTGAGGTTGACATTTGGATGGCATTTTGGTGTTCGTTAGAGTATTTCGCCACCTCTTACACCCCAGACTAATTAGTTTGTTAATAAAACAATATGTGTAAATATCAGACAGGCTAGGAATAGTTACTCGGGCGACTAGTCGACGTTTTGGCCACCCGTACAATATATAAATCAAAATATGCTATTATTGAAGGTTATAATGTTAAAAAATAGTATAAAAAAAACTTACATATAAGACGGAAACCTGACTATATATATATATATATATATATATATATATATATATATATATATATATATATATATGTATATATATATGTATATATATATATATATATATATATATAAACGTCTGTATCCATTGAAAAAAATATACGAACGAAGGTGGGGTGGGCGGGTGGCCCCCACCAACCAAACTATGCCCGTCCACTATTTCAAACGACTTGAACTATGCACTACACTATTATCTATAACTTTCTATGATTCAATTAATTTTATTTATTAATTTACGCGTAATATATAAAAAAATGTGAGACACAATGTAGTACATAGTTCAAGTAGTTTGAAATAGTGTACGGGCATAGTTTGGTTGGTAGGGGACACCCGTCCACCCCACCTTTGCTCGCATAGTTTTTCTATAGGATAGCACTCTTCTTGGAATAGTTTAAACAATATAAAACGTCTGTATCCATTGAAAAAAATATACGAACGAAGGTGGGGTGGGCGGGCGTCCCCCACCAACCAAAATATACCTGTCCACTATTTCAAACGACTTGAAGTATGCACTACATTGTTATCTGATATTTTCTATGATTCAATTAATTTCATTTATTAATTTACGCGTAATATACATAAAAAATGTGAGACACAATGTAGTACATAGTTCAAGTCGTTTCAAATAGTGGACGGGCATAGTTTGGTTGGTAGGGGCCACCCGCCCACCCCACTTTTGCTCGCATAGTTTTTCCATAGGATAGCACTCTTCTTGAAATAGTTAAAACAATATAAAACGTGTGTATCCATTGAAAAAATATACGAACGAAGGTGGGGTGGGCGGGCGGCCCCTACCAACCAAAATATACCTGTCCACTATTTCAAACGACTTGAACTATGCACTACACTATTATCTATAACTTTCTATGATTCAATTAATTTTATTTATTAATTTACGCGTAATATATAAAAAAATGTGAGACACAATGTAGTACATAGTTCAAGTAGTTTGAAATAGTGTACGGGCATAGTTTGGTTGGTAGGGGACACCCGTCCACCCCACCTTTGCTCGCATAGTTTTTCTATAGGATAACACTCTTCTTGGAATAGTTTAAACAATATAAAACGTCTGTATCCATTGAAAAAAATATACGAACGAAGGTGGGGTGGGCGGGCGTCCCCCACCAACCAAAATATACCTGTCCACTATTTCAAACGACTTGAAGTATGCACTACATTGTTATCTCATATTTTCTATGATTCAATTAATTTCATTTATTAATTTACGCGTAATATACATAAAAAATGTGAGACACAATGTAGTACATAGTTCAAGTCGTTTGAAATAGTGGACGGGCATAGTTTGGTTGGTAGGGGACACCCGCCCACCCCACTTTTGCTCGCATAGTTTTTCCATAGGATAGCACTCTTCTTGAAATAGTTAAAACAATATAAAACGTGTGTATCCATTGAAAAAATATACGAACGAAGGTGGGGTGGGCGGGCGGCCCCTACCAACCAAAATATACCTGTCCACTATTTCAAACGACTTGAACTATGCACTACACTATTATCTATAACTTTCTATGATTCAATTAATTTTATTTATTAATTTACGCGTAATATATAAAAAAAAATGTGAGACACAATGTAGTACATAGTTTCAAGTCATTTGAAATTTTGAACGGGCTTAGTCTGGTTGGTAGTAAGCACCTACCCACCCCACCTCTGCTCGTTATACTTTTTTCAAATTATACAAACGTTTTGTTTTAAACAATTCCAGGCTTATATCCAGCAATGGATGATAGATGGTCAATAAAAAAAATAAACTCGTTTTGATTGTAGCTATTAAATAAAATTTTTTAATTCTTAATATTGACTTACTTGTTATTGTATGAACACCTCGGGAAAGTCCAATATTTAAATTGATGTACTGATGGTGTAAATTTAATTTAAAAAAAAATACATCAATAAACGACACCCCTTTCCCTAAGACGATAATTTTGTATTGGAACCATCTACAATTAGGAAGTCTTTTCCCTCGATGCTATATAGTTGATTAAATCCAGCACCCGGTATGCATACATATACTCATTATCATAAAAGGCAATAAGCTTCACAAAACACTTCGTTAGTGGCAGCCCGGCCTTGGCATCAAAAATGCACGACCGTGTATCACTGATGAAGTCACTAGACACTACCATTTCGTCGGTGTAACCCAAAATACCCTTTAGGTAGGTCTCTGATGCTTGCTTAATTCTGCACTTTATGAGATCGTAGGGCGTCTCCTTTTTTAATCTACAAAAACATAATCAATTCACCATGTTTCTTTGCTTATAAAGCCATTTTTGTTTTTGTTGAAGAAATAAAAAAAACAAATTATATATTATGATTCTTACATCGACAACGAACAACTTTTATTGTGATGTCAAAATGACGTCAAAAACGACCGATATATCGACACCGCTTCCTATGAAACCAGGGCTTAAACAATATTTGTATCTTACTGAAATTTTCAGTTTCTTAATAGGAATAAAATACATGTTTTCTGAAAATTCATCAAACTACATCGCCGCATTATGGCGGCGAGTATATATAGCTTAACCGAAAATATTTACAAAATGCCATAAACAACTGATGAAAAAAAAACAAATTAATTTAATTTAGAATTTTGGGCGTTCAGCCTATAAAGGACTAAGTATGACAATTTTTAAATATATTCAGTGTAATTTAATAAAATTTTAAAAACTGCAAACATAGTTATGGTACTTTTATGCCCAGACAAATGTAAGAATTATAATTTTTTAGTTTAACAACAAAAAATACAAAGAATAGTTGAAATATATATTTTATACTTTGTAGGATCTAAGTACAACGATTTGCAAATATTTTCAGTGAATTTTATAAAATTATGAAAACTATAAACAGAGTTATATTACTTTTTATTACGTAATTATTGTTCGAATTGTAATTTTTGAGTCTACGATCCAAAAACTCTACAAATAGTTCAGATACACATTTCATACTTTGTAGGGGCTAAGTATGACTATTTGTAAATATATTTAGTGTAATTTTATAAAAATTTGAAAACTACAAACACAGTTATAGTAACTTTATCCTCAGACCAATGTCAGAATTATAATTTTTGAGTTTAACAACAAAAAATACAAAGAAGAGTTGAAACATACATTTTATACTTTGTAGGGGCTAAGTATAACTATTTGTAAATATTTTCAGCGAAATTTTATAAAACTAGCAATATAACATTACAAACAATAATTCGTTTTGTTTATTATTTATTATGTATGCATCAAAATATGAATTTTATCATTCTCATACGTGATCGTTCCTTGTCAAACCGGAGGTGACATCTGAATACAAACCTACCCTCCGCGTGCAACGTGCACACTGCACAATTACTCCGCTAAACGGTTACAGCACAATGGCGGATTGACCGTATTAGTTATTAGGGCTCGAGGGATAAGCGAATCCGTATGGAGCGGATGAAAATGGCCGATTAATCCGCCGCGCCAGCTGTCGTAGGGCCCTGTTTTGCGCCCGCCCTAAATCGCCACGTTTTATTTCCATGATTTTTTTGTATATTCTTGCATTGTACGCTTCCCATTTGAATTAACCAGCCGGTATTTTGGATTTAGTCCGTAATCGATCCTGGGGTCGTAAGCAAAAGAAAATCCTGACGTTAATCTATAAGGATGTAAGAGACAGGTTTAAATGAAAATTTTAAATTTAATTAAATCAAAAATTATATACAAATATAAACGGTGACCCAGATCGGCTGCCGAGAGTCCGTCTTGTTCTTAAAGAGTGAAAGGACGTAACAATTGACCATTTGAATTAACCAGCCAGTATTTTGGATTTAGTCCGTAATCGATCCTGGGGTCGTAACCAAAAGAAAATCTTGACGTTTATCTATAAGGATATAAGAGAAAATTTAAAATTTAATTAAGTCAAAAATGATATACAGATATAAACGGTGACCCAGCTCGGTGACCGAGAGAAAGAGGGGTCGTCCGTCTTGTACTTAAGAGTGAAAGGACGTAATAATTGACCATCTAATCAAGTATCCAAACAAACGGACAACTACGTCTTAAATTTTTATTTTACATAACATATGCACATCTTACTTAATCTTACAATGTAACACCGTCTTATCGTTTTAAGATCCGATTTTTGTTTGGTACAACGAATTAAGACCGTCTTATTATTAAGACAGTCTTAAACTAATTCAGATTCGTATTTGTAATCATCGTAACATAAAGGTTTTGAATGCACAAAAATGGCTCCAATAAACTAAATTATAACATTTAATATTAATAATAATTTAAATCAATAAATAAAAATAAATCCTGCTCTCCATTTCAACTACTAAATTATGAACATCATAGCTGTAGCTTATCGATTATCACTAACCGCTGTTATTTTAATTTATGAAATGCTATTAGTGCGGCTCGTCAATTGCTCCTGCTGTTATTACAAGTGATCAAATTAAGTTCGCGGGGTCGCGCATTCTGTGGGCCCCGGGGTATGATACGTGTTTGGTTAAGGGGTGCGCGACAAGAGGTTCCTTTTAATAGGGGGTGTCCGATAACTAATGGTGCGACGCGCATTGTGTTCTCTCTTCAAGAGTTAATACAGCTGATGACAAATTGACACATTGCCACATAAGCAACACGGCTGGGGTGAACTTTTTAATACATAATATTCGGATGAAATAATTCAAATGGACATCGAACAATCAACAATAAACTGTTTATCTTTCGAATCTTTAATTTCATTTGAAAACAATTATTTAATATAATTTTAAGATTCGAGAGATAAACAGTTTATTATTTATTGTTCGATTAGACTAAAAGGGGTTAGATTATCTATTAAGGGAGAATTTAATTTGTTTTCATTGATTTTGATTTCTATAACTAACACCCTCAGTAAAAAAACTTCTCATAAACAACTTCTTGGAATATAACAAGCTACCAAAATTAATATAATTGCAATCTTTCCAGCATTAAAAATGAAGGAGATATTTATTTGCGCAGCAATTTTTCAAATATTATAATACTTTTGGATGTATAGGTCCTGGTTATCTTGAATTTTCGATTTATGATCATTTAATATATATGGGAGTACTACTAGATTGCTACCTTCTATACAGTCGAATCTTTAACATGCTATAACTACAAATTTTGGTCATCAATTCTTGCAAACTTAAGTTTCAATACCAAGTATGCAGTGTTTTTATTGACTTGCATAAATTGTATGCCATTCCATGGCGTAGTTTTGCCTAAAAGCTGGAAACAATTACACAATTTTCGCCATAAGGAAAGTATAGGCTAAATCCCAGCCTTAAAGGCATTAAGGACATAAACAAATTTCAAAATGAGTACAAAGAACACATTAAAAATGAAAGGACGGCGGTCAATTGTTACGGACCATCTAATTAAGTTTGCAAGACAACGGGCAATATGAGTAGTTTCCTAAACCAAGCAGGATGAGCCTTTCTGGATAGTTGGCTGGAGGGTAGCGTAGCTACAGACACTACACAAGCTATATCTGCTTAAGGAAAGCATGATTTCTTTTACAATCTGTATTATATTTTTATATATTATTATATCTTACCCCCTATCACCGACGTTCCATAAATCTATCAATAGTTATTGAACCCATAAGTATTCGTTGTTATAGCAACAATAAATACATTATCTATGGAATGTAGTAGTTACTTTAGATTCTCTCTATTGGAAACACTGAATAAAAAACAAAAGGTGTCATCAAAGCTCCAATCGCAAGCGCTATTCAAGGTGTTTGACATTTGTTTTGACATATCAGCCATTACTGCAATAAAAGAAGTATATTTTTTGCGAAAATACCCTTTTGTTTCAGGGTAAAATTGTATTAACATTTTTTATTGGGATCTAAATTGTCTATCTATCAGGCTCAAGTTTTATTTGATAGAACAATGATTATTTTATTTTTACTTTCACTTGTTCGGTTTTACCGCCACAACCATATATTTTTTATAACAATATTTTTCTGTCTTTCTTTGGCAATAAAAGATTTGCAAAATGGGACTAATATACGACTTTTTATCATGAAATAAAATTTACCTAGTTACAAAAATTTGCCAAGCTCTATAGCTCTTTCTGTTCAATTTGAAACAATTTCGACATTTTTCCCGCCATCTTGACTATATTTCAAATCAAAAAACTTAGTTTCAGTGTCAGGTCACTTCTAGTACGACCCCTGCTTTGACGCAAAGGAGGAAAGTTTTGCCAATTTTACCGATTTTTATCACTTTTTAATTTAAATTTGTGACGGGTTTACCTTGCGTTTTAGGGAAAAGGACTTTTTATAGGATAAATAAAGCGATTTTTTACTTTGTTTTTTATCACACATCAGTTACACTTTGCAACTAGTTTCGGCTAAGCTCTAGCCATTTTCGAGCTCCTCCGATGACTTTTTATTTTGTAGAAAATTATCTAGCCAACAGGCTAAAGCTGGATTTGATTGGACAAATTTCATTTTATTTTTATTCAATTCTTCGGCTTTTCCTCCAAAACGGTACACTTTTTATAACAATGTTTTTTCGTAATTTTCTTTGGAATCAAAATACCTACGAAATGAGATCAAGAATAACTCTCTATCTGGAAATAAAATTTAGCGTAATAGTTCGAAAAATTTGCCAAGCTCTGTAGCTTTACCAGTTCTTTTTGAAACAATCTCGAATTTTTTTAGGCCATCTAGATTATATTTCAAATCAAATTACTTAGTTTCAGTCTCAGGTCACTTCTAGTACGACCCCTGCTTTGACACGAAGGAGGATACTTTACCGATTTTCATCACTTTTCAAATTAAATTTGTGACAGGTTTACCTTTGGCTTTAGATAAATATTGTAGTAAGACTTTTTATTTGATAGAAAATTATCTATACAACATGCTAAAGTTGGTTTTGATTGGACAATTTTCATTTTATTAATATTCACTTCTTCGGCTTTACCGCCAAAATGGTATATGTTTTATAACAATGTTTTTTGGTAATTTTCTTTGGAATTAAAATACCTACAAAATTAAATCAAGCACAACTCTCTATCATGAAATACAATTATTCAAGTTAGATAAATTTGCCAAGCTCTGTAGCTTTATGTGTTCCATTTTAAACCATCTCGATATTTCCCGCAATCTAGACTATATTTCAAATCATATGACTTAGTTTTAGTGTCATTTCACAGTTATGACGACCCCTGCTTTGACGCAACGGAGGATAGTTCTGGTAGTTTTACTGTTTTTTATCGCTTTTAAATTTAAATTTGTGACGGGTTTGCCTTTCGTTTTAGGGAAAAATTGTACTAATACTTTTTATTTGGTTGAAAATTATCTATCCAACAAGCTAAAGTTGGTTTTGATTGAATAAATTTAATTTTATTTTTATTCAATTCGTCGGCTTTTCCGCCAAAACGGTACACTTTTTATAACAATGTTTTTTCGTAATTCTCTTTGGAATTAAAATACCTACAAAATGAGATCAAGCTCAACTCTGTATCATGAAACATCATTTTTCAAGTTCGAAAAATTTGCCAAGCTCTATAGCTTTACCAGTTCTATTTGAAATAATCTCGACATTTTCCCCACTATCTAGACTATATTTCAAATGAAATGACTAAGTTTTAGTGTCAGGTCACTTCTAGTACGACCCCTACTCTGACGCAAAGGAAGATAGTTTTGGCAGTTTTACCGTTTTTTTTATCATTTTTAAATTTAAATTTGTGACGGGTTTGCCTTTCATTTTAGGTAAATATTGTACTAAGACTTTTTATTTGATTGAGAATTATCTATCCAACATGCTAAAGTTGGTTTTGATTGGACAATTTACATTTAATTATTATTCACTTCTTCGGCTTTACCGTCAAAATGGTATATTTTTTATAACAATGTTTTTTAGTAATTTTCTTTGGAATTCAAATACCTACAAAATGAGATCAAGCACAACTCTCCATCATTTAATAACATTTTTCAAGTTCAAATAATTTGCCAAGCTCTGTAGCTTTATCGGTTTCATTTTAAACAATCTCGACATTTTTTCGGCCATCAGACTATATTTCAAATCATATGACTTATTTTCAGTGTCATATCACTGTTATGACATGACGACCCCTGTTTTCACTCAACGTGTAGTTTTGACAATTTTACCGACTTTTCAAATTAGCTTTGTAACGGGTTTATCTTTCGTTTTAGGGAAAAATTGTACTAAAACTTTTTGTTTGGTAGAAAATTTTCTATACAATAGGCGTAAGATCATTTGTATTCGATAATTTTCGTTTTATATTTATTCAATTCTTCGGATTTACCGCCAAAACGGTATAGTTTTTATAACAATATTTGTTCATAATTTTCTTTGGAATTAAAATGCCTACAAAATGAGATCATGCACAACTCTCTATCATGAATCAAAATTTTACAACTTCGAAAAACTTGCCAAGCTCTGTAGCTTTACCAGTTTCAATTTAAACAATCTCAAAATTTTTCTCGCCATCTAGACTATATTTCAAATCATATGACTTAGTTTCAGTGTCATATCACTGTTATGACGACCCCTGTTTTGACTCAACGGAGGATAGTTTTGACAATTTTACCGATTTTTGTAATCACTTTTCAAATTAACTTTGTGACGGGTTTATCTTTCGTTTTAGGGAAAAATTATACTAAGACTTTGTATTTGATAGAAAATTTTCTATCTAATAGGCTAAATCTCATTTTTATTTGACAATTTTCATTTTATATTTACTCAGTTCTTCGAATTTACCGCCAAAACGGTATAGTTTTTATAACAATATTTGTTAGCAATTTTCTTTGGAATTAAAATGCCTATAGAATGAGATCAGGTACAACTCTCTTATCATGAAACAAAATTTACGTACGAAAAATTTGCCAAGCTCTGTAGCTTTACCGGTTCTATTTTAAACAATCTCGACATTTTGCCGTCATCTAGACTATATTTCAAATCATATGATTTAGTTTCAGACTCATGTCACTGTTATGACGACCCCTGCTTTGAGGCAACGTAGGATAGTTTTTACAATTTTGCCGATTTTTATCACTTTTCAAATTCACTTTGTAACGGGTTTATCTTTCGTTTTAGGGAAAAATTATACTTTTGATTTGATAGAAAATTTTCTATCCAATAGGCTAAAGTTAATTTTTATTGGACAATTTTCATTTTATATTTACTCACTTCTTCGGATTTACCGCCAAAACGGTATAGTTTTTATAACAATATTTGTTAGAAATTTTCTTTGGAATTAAAATGCCTATAGAATGAGATCAAGTACAACTCTCTTATCATGAAACAAAATTTTCCAAGTATGAAAAAATTGCCAAGCTCTGTAGCTTTACCGGTTCCATTTTAAACAATCTCGATATTTTTCCCACCATCTAGACTATATTTCAAATCATATGATTTAGTTTCAGTCTCATGTCACTATTATGACGACCCCTGCTTTGACGCAACGTAGGATAGTTTTGACAATTTTGCCGATTTTTTTTATCACTTTTCGAATTAAATTTGTTACGGGTGTATCTTCAATTTTAGGGAAAATTCTTACAAAGACTTCTTATTTAGTTGAAAATTATGTATCCAACAGGCTAAAATTGGTTTTGATTGGACACATTTTATTTTATTTTTATTCAATTCTTCGAAATTTCCGCCAAAACGGTACACTTTTTATAACAATATTTATTAGCAATTTTCTTTGGAATTAAAATGCCTACAAAATGAGATCAAGCACAACTGTATATCATGAAATAATATTTTCCAAGTTCGAAAAATTTGCCAAGCTCTATACCTTTACCGGTTCTACTTAAAACAATCTCAAGATTTTTTCCGCCATCTGGACTATATTTGGAATAAAATGACTGTTTTGTCACTTCTAGGACGACACCTGCTTGGACGCAACGGAGGGTAGTTTTGTGACGTTTACGGAATTAATTTGAAATTTTGCATTTGTGTTTGTTGCAGCTTTGCTGGTAAATTTAGAGCAAGTATAATTTAAGTTTTATAGGTCAGTTTCGGATTATCCAAGCCCAAAGTAGTTTTTTTTCAGAAAAAAATCATTTTAAATTTTTGCACTTTTTTGGAAGTACACACAGTTGATATTTTCTACTATTTTGTTCCCCAATTTTTCTTTGACGTTATAACGCGCACAAACTGACACTGTCGATTTTTTTCTTTACGATCAACTTCATGTTTTGTGCTTTCCCGGATTTCCACGTTTCCACAGTTTTTCCCACCGGAGCCACAGCTTTTTCCACCGAAGCCACATTTTATTTTTCCCGATGTTTAGAAGGATAACGCTTTCCGATGACTCCTTACACAACTATTATGCCTTAAATATTTTTGTAGATTTGTTATTTATATAGTTTACTTCAGTTTTATTTGCATGCAATACAATAATCAATTTTTTTCTTCTATAGCTTCTGTTCTTTACGAACAGGCGAAGAGTATATATATATATATATATATATATATATATATATATATATATATATATATATATATATATGTATATATATATATATATATATATATATATATATATACTTGAGGGATTTTTTAAAATTGTTTTATGATATAACTAGTGTTTTTCTAAATAATTAAAATTCCCGTCAATAATTTCCTGATTATATATTATCACAAAACACAACAAAATTCCGCCAGATGGAAAAGCCCAACAAAACGCGCGGCTAGTTTGCATTATAAAATACGCCCGCGTGCAGTCGTTTTTTTCCCCCCATTATTATTGCAAATGTAAACAATTTTGTGTTATTGTACCGCAATGAATTTTGAGCGTTATTATTTTTAGTTCGTCCGCCATTTATTTTACGCGCGGCACTACGCCGGTTTTTATTATTCACGCGATATTAATGTCGACGCACAATTATTTATTGTCACAGTTCAGCGGGCCGGAATTTTTGGCTTACATGTATTTTCGACAATAAACGCGCGGCACCTGTTTTAATTATAATTTCCGCAGTGTTAATTGAATTTAACGCACGCGGGCGTGTATGGTGTTTATTTCGATACGATTGCACAAAATACAAACAAATTATATGAATGTGTGTGTGTGTGTGTGTGTCTTTGTATAGCATTGTCAAAATTATGTTTTTTGTTGGTGAGTGATTTTATATGTAGATTTGCTTGTACTTACAATCTAGTAACTATGTGTTCCTCTGTGTAAAGTCCGTATGGCATTATTGGCATTATCTTGTTTCTTATATCGTTTTCGATGCAGACACAAACTACAGTGTCATATACACATGTAGAAAATGATAGCGGCGGAATAATAATAAATTCACTTAACAATAACAACACCGTAAAACATATGTTAATTTTCCATTTAGAAATAGTTATACAGTTATTATTCCGCCGCTATATCATTTTCTACACATCATTCTGACACAACCAAACTATGCTCGTCCACTATTTCAAACGACTTGAACTATGCACTACACTATTATCCGTTATTTTCTTTGATTAAATTAATGTCATTTATTAATATAAGACTAATTAAATATATATATATATATATATATATATATATATATATATATATATATATATATATATATATCAACCTACGTGTCCGATTTCCATATTTCCTGAATCTTAACGTTATCTCGAAATTTCAATTGCAATTTTGTACAAATTAACATTTGTATGTTGTTAAAAAGTTTGTATACTTCAGCTCAACTTTTGGGAACCAAAATTTCGTAGACAATAAATTTGTGAGGAGAATTTAATAAAAACATCTGTCGATTACTCGGAATGAAAATCAAGTTATCACAAAAACAATAGTGTGCCATAGAAAAATATTATTCTATAACACTAAAAAAGTGCATAACAAAACATTATTTACAATTCGTGTTCAAAAATTCTTCAGCTAGCTGCAAAGTAAGCGTGGTTTTAGGTTTTAAATTCGAAAATATTTGAATTAATAATATTTTCAAAATTTAGATGAAAATTATAACTTACTTTGCCACGCTTGCTAGTTTTATAAAATTTCGCTGAAAATATTTACAAATAGTTATACTTAGCCCCTACAAAGTATAAAATATATATTTCAACTATTCTTTGTATGTTTTGTTGTTAAACTCAAAAATTATAATTCTTACATTTGTCTAGGCATAAAAGTACCATAACTATGTTTGCAGTTTTTAAAATTTATTAAATTACACTGAATATATTTAAAAATTGTCATACTTAGCCCCTACAAAGTATGAAATGTGTAACTGAACTATTTGTAGACTTTCTGGATTGTAGACTCAAACATTACAATTCGTACAATAATTACGTAATAAAAAGTAACATAACTCTTTTTGTAGTTTTCAAAATTTTATAAAATTTCGCTGAAAATATTTACAAATAGTTGTACTTAGCCCCTACAAAGTATAAAATATATATTTGTACTATTCTTTGTATTTTTTGTTGTTAAACTCAAAAATTATAATTCTTACATTTGTCTGGGCATAAAAGTACCATAACTATGTTTGTAGTTTTTAAAATTTTATTAAATTACACTGAATATATTTAAAAATTGTCATACTTAGCCCCTACAAAGTATGAAATGTGTAACTTAACTATTTGTAGACTTTCTGGATCGTAGACTCAAAACTTACAATTCGGACAATAATTACGTAATAAAAAGTAATATAACTCTATTTGTAGTTTTCAAAATTTTATAAAATTTCGCTGAATATATTTACAAATAGTTATACTTAGCCCCTACAAAGTATAAAATATATATTTCAACTATTCTTTGTATTTTTTGTTGTTAAACTCAAAAATTATAATTCTTACAGTTGTCTGGGCATAAAAGTACCATAACTATGTTTGTAGTTTTTAAAATTTTATTAAATTATACTGAATATATTTAAATTGTCATACTTAGCCCCTACAAAGTATGAAATATGTAACTGAGCTATTTGTAGACTTTCTGGATTGTAGACCTAAACATTACAATTCGTACAATAATTACGTAATAAAAAGTAACATAACTCTGTTTGTAGTTTTCAAAATTTTATAAAATTTCACTGAATATATTTACAAATAGTTATATTTAGCCCCTACAAAGTATAAAATATATATTTCAACTTGTCTTTGTATTTTTTGTTGTTAAACTCAAAAATTATAATTCTTACATTTGTCTGGGCATAAAAGTACCATAACTATGTTTGTAGTTTTTAAAATTTTATTAAATTACACTGAATATATTTAAAAATTGTCATACTTAGCCCCTACAAAGTATGAAATGTGTATCTGAACTATTTGTAGACTTTCTGGATCGTAGACTCAAACATTACAATTCGTACAATAATTACGTAATAAAAAGTAACATAACTCTATTTGTAGTTTTCAAAATTTTATAAAATTTCGCTGAATATATTTACAAATAGTTATACTTAGCCCCTACAAAGTATAAAATATATATTTCAACTATTCTTTGTATTTTTTGTTGTTAAACTCAAAAATTATAATTCTTACATTTGTCTGGGCATAAAAGTACCATAACTATGTTTGTAGTTTTTAAAATTTTATTAAATTACACTGAATATATTTAAAAATTGTCATACTTAGCCCCTACAAAGTATGAAATGTGTAACTGAACTATTTGTAAACTTTCTGGATTGTAGACCCAAACATTACAATTCGTACAATCATTACGTAATAAAAAGTAACATAACTCTGTTTGTAGTTTTCAAAATTTTATAAAATTTCGCTGAATATATTTACAAATAGTTATACTTAGCTCCTACAAAGTATAAAATATATATTTCAACTATTCGTAGTATTTTTTGTCGTTAAACTAAAAAATTGTATGAAATATGTATCTCAATTATTTATAGTCATTTTGGGTTGTTAAATTCAAAAATTACGAATCACATATTAGTTGGGAGACAAAAAAATACTATAACTCTATTTGTAGTTGTCAAAATTTTATAAAATTACGCTCAATATATTTAAAAATAGTTATACTTAGACCCTGTAAAGTATGAAATGTGTATCTCAACCATTTTTAGTATTTTTGGGTTATTAAACTCAAAAATTACAAATCCTACATTATCCAGGGGATAAAAAGTACTATAACTCTGTTTGTAATTTTCAAAATTTTATGTAAGTACGCTAGATATATTAACAAATAGTCATACTTAGCTCCTACATATTTTGAAATGCGGATATCAACTATTCGTAGTCTTTTTGGGTTGTTAAACTCAAAATATACAAATCTGACATTAGTCAGTGAGTAAAAGTATTATAACTCTTTGTATTTTCAATTTTTTATAAAATTATGCTGAATATATTTACAAATAGTCATACTTAGATCCTGCAAAGTATGAAATATGTATTTCAACCATTCTTAGTATTTTTGGGTTGTTACACTCAAAAATTACAATGACTAATTTAACGTAAAAATGAAGACTTCTTGTATAGCATTGTAACTGGGGTAATACCTGAGTATATCACTAGCACAAGACATATGTAAATTTGAAATAAATAAAACTTACATGTACATTTTGATGTGTAACGACCTACAGTATTTTTATTAACTTTAAGTACATGTAAGTTTTATTTATTTCAAATTAACATATGTCTTGTACTACAGTCATCTGTGACATACAATAAATATATATAATATTTATATTTTTATTAAAACTGGTCTAACAGACCAACCATCATTTTTACTCTAATCTTAATTGCTAACATGAAGGTGCTTGAGTTCATCCAGTGATGGCCCAAGCTTATTTCTAATTTAAAATAAATATGCTCCTACACTATCCAACTCGCGCACTTTTATCTGTTTTTGTCACAATCACTTTCCTAAATCGAAAGGTTTCATTCTGTTCAGTCTCCTAGGATGATGGTGGTTGTCATTTCCGCATTGACATGATGTATATAATTTAATAAATTTAATAAAAAGACAGTTTACTATATACAGCAAATTCGGTTATGGTTTGAAAATAAATAACAATGACCAACTATGTAATACAATACTGTTTATTCGATACGAATATACAATAATTTACACTACAAATATTTGGATATACCAAGTATCGCGTCTTGGGCCCTTTGATAACTAAACAATCCAATTTAGAAGGTTATGCTTCTTTGGCAAACGTCGCAAATGAATTGGTTGGAAGGCCAGTTGTTCTTTCGACCGATTTGCCTCTAGTTAAAAACTGGAGGTCATTTTCCTCGATTCCGTAGTGTAAGGTTTTAGACCTTGAGATTCAGTAGGAACAATCGGGCGCTCGGAAGGAGTTTCTAGAAACAGCTTGCTACAAGAGGTTCTAGAAATAACCTTTGAGTGACCTCTAAATGTTGAATAGTTAATTCCGACTTCTAATAACTTACCGTATTACCATAATTCAAGCAGTAGGAAATGGAATCTATTAAAAAAAAAGTTAAAAACAAATACTATTAAAACAAAACTTGGTTTATGTACTTTATTTCTTTTTTTATACATTCAATTAGTAACATACTTTTTCTTTATTTAAATTTAAAACCAAATAACATACATACTTAAATACCTATAAATTTACCGCCTACTATATACAAAACGTTAACATGTAACTATATACAGGGATGTTTACAAATAGAAACGAACGATGATTACACAACGACCCGGAAGAGATATCTTGCTCGCATTTCCTTTCATTTTCAAATTCGCATGACTAGAGTCGAGGTGGGGCAGCACGCGCCCCCTCAAGCCACCTCCAAGTCCGAGCTGTCGTCCTCGCTGAAGTTTGGTGGCGGCGCCAGGAGACGCGGCTGTTCCACCACTCTGCACACGTCCTCCTCTTGTAGTTTGCGCAATCGTTCTTGCTCCTCCCGCTTCTGTTTACGCCACTTTGCACGTCTATTCTTAAACCATACCTAGAAACAAACAAAATTATCATTAGGTATTTCATTAATAGTAAAATTTATTTTAATTTAATTTTATTGAAAATATAATATATATATATATATATATATATATATATATATATATATATATATATATAAATTTATGAATTTTATAAGGTATTTTTTAATTTTCTTTATTTTACCAAGAAAAATATGGTGAATAATTTTACTAGATAGTTAGATAATGTAAACTGTATACTATACTCTGCTACTAGACGAGAAATAGATTAACGTATGGTTAACTTAGGTTTGTAGTATGATTCGTTTTGGTAACTAACAGAGTAAACCGGATAAATAATATATAATTCCGCAAAAAAAAATCAACAGTTATCCTCTTGTTTCCCCCTTCAATCAACAATCAAACCCGAAAACTCGATTACTCAGAACAAACACACGACCGCCCGTCGCTTTTCCGACGCGGATTTTCCCATTCGCCGTCGGTAATCGAGCCCGGGCGGAAATGTACGTGTCCGCTCCCCGGCCCAATGTAGCCCCTTGCCGCCGCCGCCGCCGTCGTCGTCGCTGCGACGGAAGACTGTGAAAACACACGCTCCATTTGCTAAACTAACTAAACTGCTTTGCCCGTATTTATATTGCGGGGACGGGTCCC
The DNA here is from genome assembly GCA_963942505.1 of Lordithon lunulatus. Taxonomy (NCBI): domain Eukaryota; kingdom Metazoa; phylum Arthropoda; class Insecta; order Coleoptera; family Staphylinidae; genus Lordithon; species Lordithon lunulatus. Next base: position 39,019,448 of record OZ012671.1, read on the forward strand.
CCTTGATATCCGCAGTATCTCCGCGCGTTTCGCGAATTTAAATGCGCCCGTCTCCGAAACTAAACAATACCGCCGCCGCCGTGGCATTTTTTTTTCAACGTCGAGATAAACACGATTGCCGGTTTGTGAATAAGAAATTTAAAATAACAAAATCGTGCTGCTCAATATGTGATTATTTTGTATGTACTTAGCTAATTGACGGCTTTTAAACGACCCATTTGTTGGGATATGATAATCCCAGCCGTTAAAAGCTGCGCCCAGCAGGTGCGGTTTAATCACCTCCCCCACGATTAGTCGCGAGTTTCAATCCGGACATCAAAGGATCGCGATGTAATCCGCAACGACGCTCAATTAATTTAATTTTTCCCGCTGCTGCTGTTTATTGATTTTTAATTCTAGATACAGGGATAGATTATAATGCGCAAATGATAATATCTATCAAACATAAACAAGTGTTAATTTCGATCTTATTAGATTTCATCAGTGTAGCTCAGCTAGTGAGGATGAATTCAAAAAGTTATTCAAAAAATTAATTAATATATTAACTAAGAAATGTCTAGTTTACTTGATGATTCTGGTTGAAATAATTTTTGGAATAAGATTTAGTTAGAAAGGTCTCATAAACGACTTCTTTTCATTATGTATAATTCTTCACGATCACCTCATATATGCCATAGCTGCTAGTGGCAATGCAGCTATATGTGAGGTGATCGTGAAGATTCATACATAACAAGCAGCCTTTCTACACATATAGTTTTAGACCCGTGTGAAGTTAACCTCTAAGATCCCAGCCCCTATACCGCGGGGCGCCGCGGACCGCGCGCACGGCCGATTGTTTGCGGGTCTGTACTGACCAATTGGGGTGACCAATAAAATCCAAATTTTGAGCATTCTTATGTTTATGTCTTGCGGACCATAATATAAAGTTATATATTTTTATTAATAATTTTTATAGGCGTTGTTGTATAATATATGTTGTAACGTAAATTATGATTTTTAATCATGGCTCCGTGCTACCATTGATTTGAAAAAATTACACAATGTTTATAACAAAATGACAATAGAAAATGGAAAGTTTCAATCGTAGGAAATTGTTCCTTCTATTTATTTTTAATTTTTAACTTTTACGCTCCTATCTGGATATGCCGATTTTAGAGGCAGGGTCGATAAAAAAATTATGCAACGTATTTTTAATATTTTTTTTACTGATATTAGTGCAGAACATATCAGTCCACCAGATGCCCAAAGAAAATTGGAAAATTTTGATTATCATTATTTTTTTTCCGACGACCAAATCGAATATATTTCATTATTATTATTTTTTACCATGCCTCCGTCATACAATTGATTTGAAAAAATTACACAATGTTTATAACAAAATGACAATAGAAAATGGAAAGTCTCAATCGTAGGAAATTGTTCCTTCTATTTATTTTTTATTTTTAACTTTTACGCTCCTATCAGGATATGCCGATTTTAGAGGCAGGGTCGATAAAAAAATTATGCAACGTATTTTTAATTTTTTTTTTACTGATATTAGTGCAGAACATATCAGTCCACCAGATGCCCAAAGATAATTGGAAAATTTTGATTATGATTATTTTTTTCCGGCGACCAAATCGAACATATTTCTTTATTATTATTTTTGACCATGCCTCCACCATACAATTGATTTAAAAAAATTACACAATATTTACAACAAAATGACAATAGAAAATGGAAAGTCTCAATCGTAGGAAATTGTTCCTTCTATTTATTTTTTATTTTTAACTTTTACGCTCCTATCAGGATATGCCGATTTTAGAGGCAGGGTCGATAAAAAAATGATGGAACGTATTTTTAATTTTTTTTTACTGATATTAGTGCAGAACATATCAATCCACCAGATGCCCAAAGAAAATTGGAAAATTTTGATTATAATTATTTTTTTTCGGCGACCAAGTCGAACATATTTCATTATTATTATTTTTTACCATGCCTCCATCATACAATTGATTTGAAAAAATTACACAATGTTTACAACAAAATGACAATAGAAATGGAAAAGTCTCAATCGTAGCAAATTGTTCCTTCTATTTATTTTTTATTTTTAACTTTTACGCTCCTATCTGGATATGCTGATTTTAGAGGCAGGGTCGATAAAAAAAATTATGCAACGTATTTTAAATTTTTTTTACTGATATTAGTGCAGAACATATCAGTCCACCAGATGCCCAAAGAAAATTGGAAAATTTTTATTATCATTATTTTTTTCCGGCGATCAAATCGAACATATTTCATTATTATTATTTTTTACCATGCCTCCGTCATACAATTGATTTGAAAAAATTACACAATGTTTATAACAAAATGACAATAGAAAATGGAAAGTCTCAATCGTAGGAAATTGTTCCTTCTATTTATTTTTTATTTTTAACTTTTACGCTCCTATCTGGATATGCCGATTTTAGAGGCAGGGTCGATAAAAAAATAATGCAACATATTTTTTTATTTTTTTTTTACTGATATTAGTTCAAAACATAACAGTGCACCAGATGCCTGAAGGAAATTGGAAAATTTGTATTATAAGTATTTTATTTTCGGCGACCAAAACGAACATATTTCATTATTATTATTTTTTACCATGCCTCCATCATACAATTGATTTGAAAAAATGACACAATGTTTATAATAAAATGACAATGGAAAATGGAAAGTCTCAATCGTAGCAAATTGTTCCTTCTATTTATTTTTTATTTTTAACTTTTACGCTCATATCAGGATATGCCGATTTTAGAGGCAAGGTCGATAAAAAAATTATGCAACGTATTTTTAATTTTTTTTACTGATATTAGTGCAGAACATATCAGTCCACCAGATGCCCAAAGAAAATTGGAAAATTTTGATTATAATTATTTTTTTCCGGCGACCAAATCGAACATATTTCATTATTATTATTTTTTACCATGCCTCCGTCATAAAATTGATTTGAAAAAATTACCCAATGTTTATAACAAAATGACAATAGAAAATGGAAAGTCTCAATAATATCAAATTGTTCCTTCTATTTATTTTTTATTTTTAACTTTTACGCTCCTATCTGGATATGCCGATTTTAGAGGCAGGGTCGATAAAAAAATTATGCAACGTATTTTTTTTTTACTGATATTAGTGCAGAACATATCAGTCCACCAGATGCCCAAAGAAAATTGGAAAATTTTGATTATAATTATTTTTTTCCGGCGACCAAATCGAACATATTTCATTATTATTATTTTTTACCATGCCTCCGTCATACAATTGATTTGAAAAAATTACACAATGTTTATAACAAAATGACAATAGAAAATGGAAAGTCTCAATCGTAGGAAATTGTTCCTTCTATTTATTTTTTATTTTTAACTTTTACGCTCCTGTCTGGATATGTCGATTTTAGAGGCAGGGTCGATAAAAAAATTATGCAACGTATTTTTAATTTTTTTTTTACTGATATTAGTGCAGAACATATCAGTCCACCAGATGCCCAAAGATAATTGGAAAATTTTGATTATGATTATTTTTTTCCGGCGACCAAATCGAACATATTTCATTATTATTATTTTTTACCATACCTCCATCATACAATTGATTTGAAAAAATGACACAATGTTTATAACAAAATGACAATAGAAAATGGAAAGTCTCAATCGTAGGAAATTGTTCCTTCTATTTATTTTTAATTTTTAACTTTTACGCTCCTATCTGGATATGTCGATTTTAGAGGCTGGATCGATAAAAAAATTATGCAACGTATTTTTTTTTACTGATATTAGTGCAGAACATATCAGTCCACCAGATGCCCAAAGAAAATTGGAAAATTTTGATTATAATTATTTTTTTCCGGCGACCAAGTCGAACATATTTCATTATTTTTATTTTTTACCATGTCTCCGTCATACAATTGATTTGAAAAAATTACACAATGTTTATAACAAAATGACAATAAAAAATGGAAAGTCTCAATCATAGGAAATTGTTCCTTCTATTTATTTTTTATTTTTAACTTTTACGCTCCTGTCTGGATATGCCGATTTTAGAGGCAGGGTCGATAAAAAAATTATGCAACGTATTTTTTTTATTTTTTTTACTGATATTAGTGCAGAACATATCAGTGCACCAGATGCCCGAAGGAAATTAGAAAATTTGGATTATAAGTTTTTTTTTTTCGACGACCAAGTCGAACATATTTCATTATTATTATTGTTTACCATGCTTCTGTCATACAATTAATTTGAAAAAATTACATAATATTTATAACAAAATGACAATGGAAAATGCAAAGTCTCAATCGTAGCAAATTGCCTTCTATTTATTTTTTATTTTATTTTTAAACCGTAAAAAACCTCTAAGAAAACTTTTTTAAAACTTTTAAAGAAACTATCTTTAATGAACTTAAAATACTTTAAGGTTTTAGGTTTTTAGGTTTTTTTTAAGGTTTGTAGGGATTTTTGGGGGTGTTTTTTTTTTGATAAACCACGACAAAATTCCTTTAGCTGCTGGGACCCGCGTTGTACTACTTTAACACTAATACTATAGACAAATATAACACGTACTATCATTCCTTTAGTTGATGGGACATCGAAGAGTTCAAAAATTGGCCCAGAACACACCCAGCACTACTACTGTCGATACCCGTCTTGTCAGAGGTTTTTTTAGACGTGGCAACCTCTTTAAACTCTTCGTTATTGACAAAGATATGAGACTATTAGCCAACCAATATTAGAACAATTTTTTTTTTGTTCTGATATAGGGTTGGCTAATAGTCTCATATCTTTTGTCATCTAGCCTAATATTTTTCACAGTTTCGACAATATTCCTATGCTGTACTCGATCCAAAGCCTTTTCATAATCAATGAAGCATATGTATATCGGATTTCTCACCTCCCAACAACGCTGTAGAAGAATCTGCATACATAGGCTCTATTATGCATGCAGACTCTTCTACAGCGTTGTTGGGAGGTGAAAATTCCGATATACATATGCTTAATTGATTATGAAAAATAAAGCCCATATAGGACCTACAGGCGATGTTCTTGAGTCGATATATGCTGATCTGAGCACCGCTATGGCTTGTATATCCAGCATTGGGGCAGCTCCGACACCAGCCAGGTGTAACTTATGCCCAAAATAAATAATATTTATGGCAGCGGTTTTATAACGTATGCATAATTAAACACTAATGCCCGTATTAACCAACATCCCATAAACTTTATAGGTCCCATAAACTATTGAATAGACAAATTGAAAACATCATTGTGATAGAAATTGCCAAAAACAAATGTCAAACACCTTGAATAGTGCATGTGATTGGAGCTTTGATGATACCATTTGTTTAATTGTCCAGTATTTCCAATAGAGCGAATATAAAGTAACTACATTCCCTATCTATATTTATTGCTGCTATAACAACGAATACTTATGGGTTCAATAGCTATTGATAGATTTATAGAACGTTGGTGAATACGGGGGTAAATATAGTGTTTTGAAATTTACATTTTTACATAGATTAATTGTTGTGACATACAATTTTGATTAATAAGTTAAATCAAAATTGTATGTCTCAACAATTAATCTAATGTATATTACAAAACACTTTAATTATGAATACGTTATAAAACAACCCCTATAAATAATATTTTCCAATTCAAAGCAACTTGTACGTAACATACAATAAAATAATTAATTGTTTTATATTTGTAGCATTGTTTCCATATTTGTGTATTATTACCTCCCTAATTCAATTCAACAACTGTATCTGTGTGCAACTTTTGTGTTATTTTTCCACTCTCACCCCCCCCCCCCCCCCCCATTTTTATTCCTATGTTTGTGTACGCCCGCTGTATGTGTATGTTATGTGCAGGGGCGCCCCGAGATTCGATCAATGCAACTCTAATTAACCTTCCGTTGAATTTTTGATCCACTTGAAACAATGCGGTGTTTTGAGACTAAACAAAATTAGCCCTCCCCATTGTTGATACGCGGTAATAGAATAATCTGGCTGTCGGCTCGGGTACGGCGGGAGAGCTCTACAATGCGCGCCCGCTGTGTAAACACACGCCCGCTCGCCGGGGAGGCGGTGGCGGCGGCTGCGACGGCGGGCACCCCCTCGCGCGCGGATCGCGGAATTACATTTTGGCTAAAGGGGTGCGATGTGTGCGGGCCCATATCGTATATTAAACAATAACCGGTTGCATTATAAATGAGATATAAGGCATGGCGAACCCTATTAATATCATTAAGTATTGCATGTTATTTTGACACTAAGATCAGTATATATTTTTTTAAATACGTTGCTTAATTTTGTTATCGACCCAACCTCTAAAATCGACATATCCTGATAGGAGCGTAAAAGTTAAAAATAAAAAATAAATAGAAGGAACACAAAAAAAATCTTTATAGGGCTATTAGCCGTGAGGCTCTTCCGCCGGTCAAGGGAGAAGCTCAGAGGAGTTTAATCACCCGGTATTTACCTTATCTTCACAGAAAACTGTTGTAGTACAATTATATGACTGAATAACTAACTATTTTAATGATTTCTTTTAGCTGATGTAATCAATCATCTAAAAGAAATCATTAAAATAGTTAGTTATTCAGTCACATAATCGTACTACAACCCCCTCGCGGTTCAATTACGTCCGCTGATGCCCGTCGCGATTGTTGTTTTCCTTTCGTCATCCATCCCGAGAGATGCGGGTTGAGAAAACAATCCATACTTAGGGTAATATGATAATTGATTTTTTGTTGCCGCCAACGGAGGAGCGGGCCGGGCCGCTCGGGGCCGTACGAATATTGCAATTTCGACAAATCCGCCTTTTAATAACAGAAGAGGGGCGGCAAAGCGTTCACGCCCGCCGGCGGCCCGGATATCCGCGTAACCGACCTTATTTCCTCCTCCGTCGGGAGGAAACCGAGCTACCCGAGTTCATACGGAGACAGACATAATGTTACTGTTTTGTTATATTTCATATAAAATGTATGCGCATATATTTTACACATTATATAATTTATTTTATATAAAAAGGTACATTCTAAATGAATATGGTAAACTGTATCGGTATAGTCAATTGAGTAATGTCGAATATGATTGCAGCTTCGTAACAGCACCGCATTCTCTACTTTATCAAAGGTTACAGTAAGAACTCTACTGTAAGAGTCAATTATGTAGTTTTTCGGTCTCTTCTTATACACACATAACTATTTTCTTATCAAAACTTGATATTTTGTTCTTGTTAGTTGAAAAAAAAACACGAAGAGCAAAAAATCCAAATCAACCCAACTATAAAAGTTTTAATAAATTTTTTTCAACATAAAATGGCTCACTAACTTTTTTAAATTTCAATAATCAAATGATAAGACCCAACTCAGTGGCCGAGTGGTTAGAGGCGTCGTCCGTCTCGTACTGAGCATTGGGGAGCCTGAGTTCTAACCCTATTGAGATCGTGAATCACCTTTCACAGTTTTTCAGAGGATTTCTGTGAAGTTAAGGTAAATACTGGATGATTAAACTCCTCTAAGCGTCTCCCTTAACCGGCGGAAAAGCCTTACAAGATCAAAAGTTAGAAGTTTTTTTTTACAAATGTTAAGGAAGAAAAGTACACCATAATTTGGAGCAAAGTAGTATTTATTACTCATGTTCTTCTACACGAGTAATAAACACTACTCTATTCATTTAATTATTGAATTTAAAAAAAGTTAATGCGCCATTTCATGTTATAAAAAAAAAATATTAATACATTTATAGTTGATTTCGATTTTCTACTCTGTGTTTTTTTTTCTTCAACTAACAAGAACAACCTTCGATCTGGGTGGTTTCTTAACTGTTTGTCAGTGCGTCAGCAACATTTTTTTCCGCGCGTGCATGTTGACATTGCACTCGGGGCTGCAACAGGCCCCCATGCGGGGGGAGGGGGAGGGAGGCGATTGAAAAACCAACACTTCCGTGCGCAAACACGGCCCGTTGTCGAGAGGCTTAACAATATTTAAGCACATAATTGTCATCGGGCTCCCGTCTGCCGCAAACAGTAAATTATTCAACACATCCCCCCAGCCGCGCCAGCCTCCCGCCCACCCAGAGCAACGGCTTCGTGTATCAAATTAACTTTTTAATGGGAAATCCGAGGAAGAATATTAACAAAGTTGTTTCGCGATTTGCATCTTGCTTAATGAACGTTCGCAGCTCATTAAACGCGCGCTTTAGCGGAGAAAGGCGAACTTTGATTATTTTCCGAATCGTTTGGTTAATTACAATTTCAGATCGGAGGGGTGGAGGGAAAGCGGCGGCGGCGACGGCGGCGGTATTATGATTTCCAACGCTCCGTTTTCTTTGGAATATTTTATTACGTCGTTTAATTACTGCAATTAGCGCCCGCGCCCGCCTTTCTTCGAACTACACTGAAATTTAATAACATAATAAACTCTTAAAACTTTGAGCAATTTCAGGGCGGCGGCCGAAACGCGCTGCCTGAAAACAACCCTCTTTGATGATGGAAATTAGACGCGAAGTGAATATTCGCTCTTTTCGGATGATTTAATTGTGCTCTGCTTGAGGCAGATAATTGATATCAAACTTTTTTATTTATTTAGTTAAAAAATTAAATACGGTTTAATTTAAAAAAAAACATCTATTTCTGTAGGGGTATCAGCCAAAAGGCTTTCCAGCCGGTTAAGGGAGAAACTCAGAAGAGTGTAATCAACTTAACTTCACAGAAAACCTCTGAAAAACTGTGAACGGCGATTCGAGAAAATACGCCCGCGATGGGATTTGAATCTGCGCTCCCCGATGCTCAGTACGAGACGGAATCAGTGGCTTAGTGGTTAGAGGTGTCTTGTCATTGTCATTGTCATTGTCATTGTCATTGTCATTGTCATTGTCATATATATATATTTCTTTGTACAAATATACTTCCTCAGATGTACTACTAATGCTTAAAGAGGTAAAAATAAAATTTATAAAATCCCCAAAGCTCCGAAATATGAATATCAACATGCTCTTGATATCCTTTAATAGAATATATCATTCAGAAACTTGCTCCCATTCTGGTTGGGCCAGATCTCATCCTCCGAATCAAAACCAAGTGAATTCCCAAATATCACGAAGAATTTGCAATAAAAGCAATGTAGTTTTTAAATAATCTGTTGACATACCATACAAATAAGGCCTTAATAGTTAATAAGTCCACACCAGACATAGTCCCCAAAACGGTTTGATGATTTGCATGTATTGTAAGCTACTGATTAACAAAAGTTCTGATTAAAATATTTAAGAATCCCTCGGTTTTGTACACACTTTAACAAGTCTAAACATATTTTTTAATATCCCAAATGCATTCAATAAGCCGACACTCGTTTAGAATATAACCCGCACTATTGTTATTTAACAAAACATTTCTTAAGGCGACGATTTGTTACCCACACCACCCTACAATATCTTTACCTCGTAAAGACTATTAAAAAAAAAACTTTATATAACTTAAGTCCCATTCGAAAGTGCTCAAATCACTCCACCAACCCAAACGCCGGTAAATCCTTTTAGCACTTAATTTGCCGTTTTTGTGTGGCCGCGTTGAAAATGCGTGTGCGCCATTGTCGCATGAAATTGGCTCGCGCCGGGCGGTCTAGCCGCCCTCGGAACTCGAGCCGCTTGGAAATTCTCAAAGAAGTCCCATCAATGCAATTACTAAAAGATTTAGGACTCGTTTAATCCACTTACGGTCTGAGATAATCCCGCGGGGCTGCTGATTTTGCACTGAACGGTTTTTGGTGGACGTTAATATTTAATTTTAGGTGATGGACAAACGGGAACTATAATTGATTTTGTTTGATAGAAGCGATATAAGTCAGAGAAAATTTCATGGTTTATAGCATGTGCGACGTCTTGAGTATACAATCGAATAAAGTCAAAAATATATAATAATTATAATAAATAATAATAATAATAGGCTTTATTGTCTTACAGAAAATATTCCATTTACAGGACAACAACAAATATATAAAATTTAAATAAATCAATCAAAATAGATATAAATATATAAATATAAACCAAAAAAAAAGTAAGAATCAAAAAATATATAACATAAATATATATAAATAACATTATATATAAGGGTGTTTTACGCGACCAAAATGAATATTATTGAAGTATATTATCAAATTAACATAATATGCTTCAATAATATTCATTTTGGTCGCGTAAAACACCCTTATATATATATATATATATATATATATATATATATATATATATATTTATGTTATATATTTTTTGATTCTTACTTTTTTTTGGTTTATATTTATATATTTATATCCATTTTGATTGATTTATTTTTTTTGGTTCTTTGTTAAGAGTATTGTTTATTGGGGGAATTTTGTATTTTGGAATGGTTATGCCAAATAAAGGTATTTTTTTTTATAAAATATAAATTTCAAACTAAAACGAAAATAAAGAATAACTTTTTTTTTCAAACGCCCTTGCTTTTCGAGATATCGATATCAAATAAAAACATCTGTCGATTACTCCGAATGAAAATCAAGTTATCACAAAAACAATAGTGGGTTATAGAAAAATATTATTCTATAACACTAAATAATTGCAAAACAAAACATTATTTACAATTCGTGTTCAAAAATTCTTCAGCTAGCTGCAAAGCAAGCGTGGTTTGAAAGTTTTAAATTTCGAAAATATTTGAATTAATAATATTTTGATGAAAATTATAACTTACTTTGCCACGCTTGCTAGTTTTATAAAATTTCGCTGAAAATATTTACAAATAGTTATACTTAGCCCCTACAAAGTATAAAATATATATTTCAACTATTCGTAGTATTTTTTGTTGTTAAACTCAAAAATTATAATTCTGACATTGGTCTGAAGATAAAAGTACTATAACTGTGTTTGTAGTTTTCAAAATTTTATAAAATTACACTGAATATATTTACAAACAGTCATACTTGGCCCCTACAAAGTATGAAATGTGTATCTGAACTATTTGTAGACTTTCTGGGTTGTAGACTTAAAAATTACAATTCGGACAATAATTACGCAATATAAAGTAATATAACTCTGTTTGTAGTTTTCAAAATTTTATAAAATTTCACTGAAAATATTTACAAATAGTTGTACTTAGCCCCTACAAAAGTATAAACTATATATTTCAACTATTCTTTGTATTTTTTGTTGTTAAACTCAAAAATTATAATTCTTACATTTGTCTGGGCATAAAAGTACCATAACTAGGTTTGTAGTTTTTAAAATTTTATTAAAGTACACTGAATATATTTAAAAATTGTCATACTTAGCCCCTACAAAGTATGAAATGTGTATCTAAAGTATTTGTAGTCGTAGACTCAAAAATTACAATTCGGACAATAATTACGTAATAAAAAGTAATATAACTCTGTTTGTACTTTTCAAAATTTTATAAAATTTCGCTGAATATATTTAAAAATAGTTATACTTAACCCCTACAAAGTATGAAATATGTATCTCAATTATTTATAGTCATTTTGGGTTGTTAAATTCAAAAATTACGAATTACATATTAGTTGGGAGACAAAAAAATACTATAACTCTATTTGTAGTTTTCAAAATTTTATAGAAATATATTTACAAATGAGCCCCTACAAAGTATGAACTATATATCTCAAATATTCGTAAATTTTTTGGGTTGTTATACTCAGAAATCACAAATTTGATATTATTCAAGGGATAAATAGTACCATAACTCAAAATTTTATAAAATTACGCTGAATATATTTACAAATAGTCATACTTAGATCCTGCAAAGTATGAAATATGTATCTCAACCATTCTTAGTATTTTTGGGTTGTTAAACTCAAAAATTACAAATACTACATTAGCCAGAGGATAAAAAGTACTATAACTCTGTTTGTAGTTTTCAAATTTATATGAAAGTACGCTAAATATATTAACAAATAGACATACTTAGCCCCTACATATTTTAAAATGCAGATATCAACTATTTGTAGACATTTTGGGTTGTTAAACTCAAAACATACAAATCTGACATTAGGCAGCAAGTGAAAAGTACCATAACTCTGTTTGTAGTTTACAACTTTTTATAAAATTATGCTAATTATACTTAAAAATAGTCATACTTAGACCCTTAAAAGTATGAAATGTGTATCTCAACTATTCTTAGTATATTTGGGTTGTTAAACTCAAAACCTACAAATCTGACATTAGTCGGTGAGTAAAAGTAGGATAATCCTGTTTGTAATTTTCATTTTTTTGTATAAAATTACGCTGAATATATTTACATACTAGTACTTAGACCCTTCAAAGTATCAAATATTTATCTCAACTATTCTTAGTATTTTTGGGCTGTTAAACTCAAAAATTACAAACCCTACATTAGCCAGGGGATAAAAACTATTATAACTCTTTTTGTAATTTTCAAAATTTTATGAAAGTACGCTAACTATATTTACAAATAGTCATACTTAGTCCCTACAGATTTTGAAATGTGGATATCAACTATTCGTGGACTTTTTGTGTTATTAAATTCAGATCATACAAATCTGACATTAGTCAGCGAGTAAAAAGTAGCATAACTCTGTTTGTAATTTACATATTTTTATAAAATTACGCTGAATATATTTACAAATAGTCATACTTAGACCCTTCAAAGTATCAAACGTGTATCTTAACTATTCTTAGTATTTTTGAGCTGTTAAACTCAAAAATCACAAATCTGACATTAGTCAGTGAGTAAAAGTACCATAACTATGTTTGTAATTTTCAATTTTTTATAAAATTACTCTGAATATATTTACAAATAGTCATAATTAGACCCTTCAAAGTATCAAATATGTATCTTAACTATTCTTAGTATTTTTGGCTTGTTAAACTAAAAAATTACAAATCCTACATTATCCAGGAGATAAAAAGTACTATAACTCTGTTTGTAGATTTCAAAATTTTATGAAAGTACGCTAAATATATTTACAAATAGTTATACTTAGCCCTACAAATTTTGAAATGTGGATGTCAACTATTCGTAATCTTTTTGGGTTGTTAAACTCAACACTTACAAATCTAACATTAGTCAGCGAGTAAAAAGTACCATAACTCTGTTTGTAATTTTCAAAATTTTATAAAATTACGTTGAATATATTTCCAAATAATCATAATTATACCCTTTAAAGTATGAAATGTGTATCTCAACTATTCATAGTCTTTTTGGGTAGTTAACTCAAAAATTTCAAATCTGACATTATTTCGAGGACAAAAACTACTTTTTGTAGTTTTCAAAAGTTTATTAAATTACTCTGAATATATCCTCAAATAGTTATAATTATATCCTATAAAGTATGAAATATGTATCTTAACTATTCGATGTCTTTTTGGGCTATTAAACCCAAAAATTCACAATTAGTTCGAGAACAAAAAGTACTATAACTCTGTTTTTAAATTTTATAAATTATTCTGTGTATATTCACAAATAATCATATTAAATCATTACGAAGTTATATAACTATTAGTAGTCATTTTGGGCTGAAGAACTTAAAAATTACGAATGTGTCATTAGTTGGGTGACTATAAAAATATTTAAAATATGTTTGTAGTTTTCAAAATTTTATTAAATTACTCTGAATATATCCACAAATATCATCATATTTAGACTTTAGAAAGCATGAAATATGTATCTCAACTATGTTGGGAAGCTAAACTTAAAAATTACAAATTTGACATTATAAGTATATATCTCTACTATTCATAGTATTTTGGGTTGTTAAACTAAACATTCACAATTCTGACATTAGTATGAGAATAAAAAAGTAACTGTAGCAAATTTTAAAAAAATTGCGTAGAATATATTTGCAAATGGTCATACTTAGCCCCTACAAAGTATGAAATGTGTATCTCAACTATTCGTAGTATTTTGGTTTGCTAAACTCAAAAATAATTACAAGTAAAACTATACAAATGGTGACACGGACGGACTCAGAGGAGTTGGCAAGATAATTGATTCATCATACGTCTTCAGATGACGGGAATTTCATCTAGTTACGTAATAAAATTCTAGTCAATACAAAGTGAAAGACTTCAAGAGAAGATTTCCGCTTGGCTTGATTTTTTTCAATTAAACTCGTTGAAGCCTTATATCAATCGTTATTTCTTTAGCTGTTTACCACTTAATTTCCTAGTGGGGCTTCACTTTTAACGCCACAGCGTTTCATTATTGTCGTAGGGCTGTGGGTATTCAGGGGCAATTTTGCGTGCGTTTTTGTTGTAATTGGGGGGGACGTCGCAACAAGAGGAGCGTAAGTGCTTTACAATTAAGTTGGTAATAAATAATACCAATTAAGGGAGGGCGTCGCTCGCTGTGCGCGCGAGGCCCGTCAAAGCATGACAAATAATAAGGTCGCGTTGTCTACTTTGATTCGCGTCAGCCGCCCCTTTGATCCCGCTCTCTGAGGCGGGTGACACGCGATGCGCCCGACAAACTAATACCAATTTATCTCTCTACTTGTTAAAGGCCCGCTCCACCGTGAATTGTACATATGTATGTATTTATGTGAATGTGTATGGGTACAAACAGGTAGATAACGATTCGTTACGGCGTAAACAACAACCCTACGGCGGGCTCGCTCTGCCGGAAAACAATTTCAATTTGTATCGCATCACAAGAGGAATTTTCTCTCGGCGAATATGCGCGAAGCCAATTGGAACCCTCTTCCATCCTAACACCGCCTCTCTAGGGATGTGTTTTTCACATCAATCGGTATGATTATATCGCCAATTAATCTCCATATTAAAACAGTTTAAAATACAGATGTTAAAATTGTAACAACTTCATAAAGACTAGAGCAGGGGTGGACAAAACATCGCAAGCAGCTATCCTAGTCGCTTGTTGGATATTATATATTGTTTTATAAATTAAACTAATTATTACACTAGGCATCGACATTAGACGTGTTTAGTGTTCTTCAACAGTCGGTTAAACCTTAAGTTAAGTGCCTTTCGTTTATCAATCTGGGCTGGTACATGCTTATTGTTTCTTGTTCTATTTGCCGCTTCCAATGCGCATAATTCTACCTAGGCACACAGACCTGAACGATACTGCACGCCACGGGAGCGACTAGCATTGATAAACCATGCTAAACGCAAGTGCCTCCAGTATAACACTAAACGTGTAACGTGTTGATGCGTTTAGAATTAAACTCAGTTTAAGCTAGTTAACCGACTGTTGAACAACAGGCCCTTAAGAATCCATGTACATTTGGTAATTAGAAAACATCTAAATTAATTTTGTTGAAAATGTATGATGAATTTAATTATGACGCTTACCTCAACACGTTCCTCTTTGAGGTCAACTTTGAGTGCGAGTTGTTCTCGCAGTACGACATCCGGGTAATGGGTTTGCTCGAAGGTAGCCTCCAGTTGCTCGAGCTGCTCCTCACTGAAGATAGTACGATGGCGTCGCTTTCGTTTAGGCGGCTGGTGTTGGGGGTGTACTGCTGATGACATGGAGGCGGCTTGAGTGGCCGCAGCCAATGCGTGGACGTATCCTGGATATAGACCAGGATATGCCATCGCTGAAAAAAACAACAAAAAGTTTATAACTTACTGAGTAACAAAGGTATTCATATAAATATAAAGATATTGTACTGAGCATTGGGTGGGCTAGAGTTCAAACACTTACTAATCATTGTAACATTACATACTGATAATAATGAAATTATTAAAAATTAACAATTAAAAAATACTTTTCCAATTACCAATAGTGCGATCTTTTTAAAACTCAACTCCCTATATGAATATTAATTTCTTCTTAAACTGAACAAATTATAAAAATATTCTCCCCGAACAAAGTTTCTCCTTAGTTGCTTTCTATAATGCCTCAAGTATTTTGCACAACCGTCTCAAATAATAGAGTGTAAACGCCCGAACCGATTTCTTTCGCCGATATTGCCGGAGATCGATTTTGCATCTTTTCATCCCTGTATGCGAGAGTCGTTCATTGTGAGAAATCGTGTCGCGCACCTGCAGACTAACACATTTTAGAAGTTAAGCTCCGTGAATTTTCTCGCCTCATCACACACCGCAAACACCACATACATACATATACATCCCCCCCTTGAGGAAATCTCCATATTCTTCAGAAGGCACTTATCGATTCCTTTATTCACGCCGCTTCTAGCGGTATGTGCGCGCGGGTGAGATTTAACACTCGGTAGGGGGGTGGTGCGAGAGGTAATCCGAACCGATCGACCAGAAAATCTATGTGTATAGAAACCCAGAAACTTTATAATGATTCAAATTCACTTTGGGAAATAATTATATATAATTACCATTTTTTGTCACGTTTTCTTACATTTTCATTACTAATTGATAGTGAGTGATTTTCGTATAGTAAGATATATTTTTGGAAATATAATACAGTGGTGTCCTAGTAATTGAGATACGGCTTTATTGATTTGTTAAACAAGGTAATAATTTCGGACACTCTCAGTTTTACTCTTTAATGCCGTACAAAAGTTTCCATCCGGAGTATTTAGGCTGTAGCTCCCCAACGAAAACTTTCTCGCCGGAGGCGATTCTTGCCACAAAAAAGCGGCTCGCATAAAAACGCCAGCATTATTCCTTAATGCCCGCGGGGGGTGGCGCGTCCGAGCCCGTTACGCACGCACCGGTGGACTAAGGAAAAAAGTTTTCTAATCCCGGGGGCGGCTTAAAGGGTGCGGCCGTCTCTCCGTGTTTTTTTCCGCCTCCTGCGGGCTCCCCGCGGACTGCAAAATCCGCGGCCGCTAATGCCCCGCCGGCGGTTTTAAACGCGGCTGGCGGAGGGGTGCGTCGCTGATGTGTTTTTATTGATAATAGAGCGACGCACACTGGATGATAGCTGGGGTCGGCCAGGATTGGGGTGCGGAGAATAATAGAGTGCTCCGGCGGCTCGGTTAATAAACGGGGTAATTACAATTTTAGGGGCGGCGGCAGGCCCACGCGCGTTGGCGGCGGGAGGAAAATTAATTGAAATTAATAAATAGCGCGTTTGATTGTCATTTTATTAATTGAGGGGGGCGCCGGGGGATTGCAACAGGACTAGAGTTAATTTTATGGGGAGATAAAATTTATGTTAATTATTTCAAAAACAGATTGGTTGTTAATCAATTGGTAGATATGTGTTTAATAGGACATATTGTTTTTCGCCCTCTTGAATTAAAGTAGGGATTGTTTATTTTTTTAATTGTAACTTTTTCTCCCCTGAGAGTAAAGTAAATAAATAGCCCTTTCTAAGGGTAAATTGACAATTAAAACAAATTAAAAGTTAATTTCAAATCCTCTAGAACTCTATTGACATGAAGATAAAGATCTACAGAATGTGACAACAATAATAGGCGATAACCATCCAGTACTAGAAAAAACAACTGAAGACGTTAAATAGGTAGACTGAAAAACGGCAAAGCGCCCGGTCCTATCGACATAAAAAAGGAGCTGCTGAATCACAGAGCGCAGACAAATAATTTGTAAGGAAACGAAGTAAACTCATTCTATTTTATACTTTACATAACATTTCGGGGCGGTTTTAACCGCCAAAACCCCAGATACGGCCCTGGGTTTATGAAAGTATGCTAAATTTATTTACAAATAATCATATTTAGCCCCTACAAATTTAAAAATGTAGATCTCAACTATTCATAGTCTTTTTGGGTTGTTAAACTCTACACTTGCAAATCTGACATTAGTCAGCGAGTAAAAAGTACCATAACTATGTTTGTAATTTTCAATTTTTTATAAAATTACTCTGAATATATTTAGAAATAGTCATACTTGGACCCTTCAAAGTATCAAATGTGTATCTAAACTATTCTTAGTATTTTTGGGTTGTTAAACTCAAAAATTACAAATTCTACATTAGCCAGGGGATAAAAACTACTATAACTCTGTTTGTAGTTTTCAAAATTTTATAAAAGTACGCTAAATATATTTACAAATAGTCATACTTAGCCCCTACAGATTTTGAAATGTGGATACCAACTATTCGTATTCTTTTTGGGTGGTTATACTCTAAACTTACATATCTGACATTAGTCAGCGAGTAAAAAGTACCATAACTCTGTTTGTAATTTACAAATTTTTATAAAATTATGTTGAATATATTTACAAATAGTCATACTTAGACCCTTCAAAGTATGAAATGTAGTTGAGATATAGAACTATTCTTAGTATTTTTGGGTTGTTAAACTCAAAAATTATAAATCCTACATTAGCCAGAGGATAAAAAGTACTATAACTATGTTTGTAGTTTTCAAAAATATATGAAAGTACGCTAAATATATTTACAAATAATCATGCTTAGCCCCTACAGATTTTGAAATATGGATATCAACTATTCGTAGTCTTTTTGGGTTGTTAATCTCGTTTTAACCGCCAAAACCCCAGATACGGCCCTGGGTGTGAGCCTCTATCCATGACTAAATTAATAAAAAAAAACTTCTATCTTTATAGGGCTATCAGCCGTGAGGCTTTTCCACCGGTCAATGAAGAAGCTCAAAGGAGTTTAATCACCTGGTATTTACCGTAACTTCACAGAAAACCTCTGAAAAACTGTAAAAGGTTATTCGCGAAAATTCGCTCCCCGCTGGGGATCGAACTCAGGCTTCCCAATGCTCAATACGAGACGGACTCTAACCATTCGGCCACTGAGTTGGGTCTAAATTAATATTAGATCAAAATTTCTCACATTTGGCCACATTTTCACATATTTTACCCAATGTTTTCTCACATCGACACACATTTATTATCCCTTTCTCACATATTCACTCATTTTCATTATAATTTTCTCACATATTCACTCATTTTCACACATCTTCCCATGTTTTCCACATTTTCACACATTAATTACAAAATTTCCCACATTTTCTCACAAGTTTTATCATTTTCTCACATTTCGTCACACTTTCCCACATTTTCCCATAATTTTCCACATATTCTCACATTTTCTCACATTTCGTCACACTTTCCCACATTTTCCCATAATTTTTCATATATTCTCACATTTTCTCACATTCTTCCACATTTCCGCTCGTTTTTCAACATTTTCTCACATCGGTTTTATCGAGTTTTCTTTTCTGTTAGTGAAAAATTATGTTCACAGACATCAATACATACAGACATAGTAAAATAAACGGGATTATTTCGACGTTTTATGACTAAATAGTCATTACCGCCATACGGAGTAATAATGAATACGAATGCAATGAAAATCCTTCTCACCAGGCTGTCCAGGTTCAGAGGATTGGTGACAGCACTGAGGAGGAGCATGTCAAGATATAAATCACTGGTGTTTGGGCCATAGGGCTTAAGTCAGGAAATGTAAAGTTTACAAGCCGATTGTACCAATGAAAGGAGCAGATTTTTTTTGGTTAAAAAGATATAATAAGGTTTTTATTTCGTAAAAATGATGACTTAAGACCTTTTGCCGAAACACCAGTGAAATATAATATGAATACAATTATTACTATGACTTCTTTTTATTTATGTATTTGGTAAAAAAAGTCTATATTGACGTTATTAAAAATGAGTAACTCTCAAAAAATATAACCGAATCGAATCAAATCAAAACAAATGTTTGAGAAATAAGTTGGTTGTAGCGAAATAACGTTCACCACCTATGTCGTAATTCGAAAAAAAAGTCCGATATTGTTTAAAACACATGCATTAATTAAGTAGATTTGAAACAGTCGCGCCCAAAAATGTTTTTTTTATTTCACAATTTTCAAATTTCATTTGTTAAAACCACACCACTTTAACTCATGTTTTAATAAAACGAATGTGATGAAAATGTCTAAAATGGTTCGAAACACATAAATATACATGTACTGTTTTTGATGGAAATCTGCAACGCCTCAGAGCCTTAAAAACGGCCGCGTTTGACATCATTTACACATCACAAAACTCGTTTTGATTGAATAAATCACAATTTTTCATTGTATTTCATTGTCTTTTTGATTACGTTGAGGTACTATTCTGTATAGGGAATCGCTTCCTAGGAAACCAGGGCTTGTTTGAGAACAGATGTTTACCTACTGCAATATTCCGATTAAAAAAAAAAACTAGAATTTAGTTGTAATTTTGCTTTCGTATTTTAATTTTAACTACATTACTTAGCTACATTGATGTATTATTTCGATTTTCGATTTGTAATGCATTTTTCTCTAAAACATGTAAAGCAAGTAATGGAGACTTTGTAAAATTACATTAAATGGTTATTTTTCCAAATACCAACCGGTTTAGAATATAATTTGTGAATAAACTTAAATTATTGATTAATTTCTAAATGAAAACAACATGTTTATCTACTGTGATTTTCCGATTAAAAAAAAATAACGAAGTTTATTGTAATTTTGCTCAAAATTTGGTTTATTTATTTAAAAAATATTCTAGAACTTAATTGTAATTTTGCGCAAAATTACAATTATTGATTTCAAAATTACAAGAAGAACAACATTACTACTGTCCTATAAAGTAACATGGGGATGAGTACTGTTCTATAAAGTGAACAATTTATTTTAGATACTTGTTAAATATGTACTCACTGTATTATGCCAAATTAAATTTATAAAATAAATTATTCACTTTATAGGACTATAGTAATTTCTTTCTTAGAATAAAATACAATTAAATTCTAGAATATTTTTGAAATAAATAAACCAAATTTTGAGCAAAATTATAATTAACTTCGTGATTTTTTTTAATCGGAAAATCATAGTAGGTAAACATGTTGTTTTCGTTTAGAAATTAACCAATACTTTTATCACAAATTATATTCTAAACCGGATGGTATTTGGAAAAATAACCATTTAATGTAATTTTACAAAGTCTCCATTATTTGCTTTACATGTTTTAGAGATAAAATGCATTCCAAATCGAAAATCGAAATAATACATCAATGTAGCTAGTTCTGGATAGTTCTGGATAGTTGGATAGAGGGTAGTATAGCTACAGACACTTGGACCCATTTTGAAACCTTCCTTTAGCTAAGTAATGTCCTACATTGATGTATTATTTCGATTTTCGATTTGAAATGCATTTTTCTCTAAAACATGTAAAGTAAATAATGGAGACTTTATAAAAATGCATTAAATGGTGCCTTTTCCAAATACCAACCGGTTTAGAATATAATTTGTGATAAAACTGAAAGTTAAAATTAAAATGTTTTTGTCTTAAATAGTCAAGTTAATAATAATAGCGTTATGTCACTCGTATATAAATAATGAACAACAATTATTATATTGGAGTATAGGTACATACACGTTTTATTTTTGAATATTGAATTTAAATTTGTATTTGCGTTCAAAATTTTGCTATAAATCGAATTAATAATATAGTAATAATACGTTTATTGTATCAAAAGGAAAACAATGTATAAAATAAAATATAAATATATACAGGTTTGTAGGTAGTCAAGATTTCAGTTAATATAACAGTACAATGGTACAAAAATCAATGGTAAAACATTATAATGCGCTACCAGCTACATTAAAAAATATAGAAGAGATGAAGATTTTCTACGTCAGCTATTAATTCAAAGAGCCCACTACTCAATTGAGGAGCATTTAGAAGTATTTTAATTAATTGAAATGCGTTTTTGTTGGACTTTTGTTATTATATGTCTATCTGTATGTAGTCATATATTAACAAAAGTCCAACAAAAACGCATTTCAATTAATTAAAATACTTGTAAATGCTCCTCAATTGAGTAATAGACTCTTTGAATTAATAGCTGACGTAGTTCAAATTTAAACATCTTCATCTCTTCTATATTTTTTAATGTAGCTGGTAGCGCATTATAATGATTTACCATTGATTTTTGAACCATTGTATTGTTATAACAACTGAAATCTTGACTTTACTTACAAACCTGTATATATTTATATTTTATTTTATACATTGTTTTCCTTTTGATACAATAAACGTATCTAGTCATGTAAGAAACAATAAAATTTTTAAATGTTCAGTTAAACCGAAAATCTTTACCGCCGGTAAAGCAAAAAGCTCAGAGGAGTTGAATCGCCCGGTATTTTCTTTAAAATCACAGAACTTCTAAAACAAAAACTGTAAAATGTGATTCGCGAAAATTCTTCCGTTTGAACTTTTGCTCCCCAATGCTCAGTATGCGACAAGGAGCGCCTTTACCCACTAGAATTACTTGCATATGTAATAAATCGTCTATTTAACCCTTAAATATATATTATTTCAGAACTGCAACATTGCCTTTTAAAATATTCACTGTTAATGTGATTTTAAAATAACGTTTTTAATTTAAAACGTTATTTTAAAATCTGTATAAATATCTGTATACATATGATGCATGATTTTGCTAATAAATTGCGATTCCTATGTTTTGTATCGGACGATTGGCGATTTTAAAAACTCATGAATTTAAGGGTTAAGATTTTTCATATCGCACTAGTATTTCTAAATTGACACAACCCAAAACCCTGTGTTTCTGGAAAAAGGAAAGAGTATGGGGAGGTAGTTTTGGGACAGTAAAAGTGACACAAGTGTGCTCTGGCAGGCAAGCTCTGACGCTAAGTTAATACACTTTTGATTATTGATAGAGGGATAGCTTTCCTATTCTTACATGGAGACAACTCAAAAACCCAGGATTTTGAGTTGTGTCACTAGTGAAATACTAGTGAGCTATGTGGAAACCTAAACTAACATCTGCTATTGTCAGTGTAATTAAATCTTTTAAAACTAGAATTATATTGTTAAAAAACTTACCAAGAAAGTCCGCACTAGTTGCACCAAATCCAGCGCTAGCAGCGGCCGCGATATGTCCCAAATGCAGCGTCGGGGGATGCAAAACCGGCCTTTGCGGCATCTTGGGGCGTGTGGGCGCCAAAATACTATCAATAGTAAAAAGCGACGAGGAAGCCGCCGCCGCCGTCGTCGTAGTCGTCGCCTGGCGCGGCTTGTACACCGGCTTGAAGCCCTCGCCAAGGAAAACGTTCCCAAACAAATGCGGATTGAAACCGCCGCCGGCGGCGGCGCCGGGTCTAGCCTGCGCCGCACTCGCCACCATCTTGTACTCCTCCTCGCTGTACGCTTCCTCCGGGTACTCGGTGCTGGCGCCGTCCCCGCACCAATCTAGCTCCGACGTCTCCTGCTTTACGGTGGCCAGGGTGAAAACGTGCGGGGGTGTTCTCAACATAAATCCAGCATAATTCTCCACTGAGCACGTGTGTATGTATCTTGTCTAAATTCGTACAGATCGCGTGTCCCGTTCCGTTTGGGCAACTGTTGGCGATTGAGGTGCACGTTGCCGGTCTGCCGCTCCCGTCGCTCCCGCGGGAACGCCCCGCACGCACCAGCCATTGGCCGCCCCTGTGCGCGCACCACCAATAGAGTCCTCACAACCCCCTCAAACGCAAATCGCTCCCTCGGGAAGGGCTAAATTGCACGGACACTACACATAACACTCGTGTCAATGTGAAATCTGATATGCCCCCCTAAGAGGGTTGCAACTGACATCTTTATTATATCCCGACGACTGATGTTATTATCATTATTATTACGGAGAGATAAGGATCTCTCCCGTTGATGTGCTTTTAATCGACTTTTCATACCGGACACTCGACGCCTGTCTCCCGCACACGCATTTTAATGGGGGGCCGCATTTGCATTCGCAAATTGAGCGCCTTTTGTGGCTCGAATCGGGGAGCGCCGCGCGTTCCGTCAATCCGGGAACGACGCGAAATTACGGGGATTAGCCGGATTAGACGGCGTCGGACGCGGGTTACCCGATTACCACGCCCACGCGCCAATGGCGTCGCGACGCCGCCGCCGCCGCCGCCACCACTACCCCTGTGATCGCACGCGATTTTTCGCGTCAGCGGTGCGCTCGTTTGACCCCGGCAACACGCTAATTAGCGCGAAAATAACGCCGCGCGTTTAATCAGGTGTTTGGCGGGGCAATTATATTTGCCCGATTCACACCGGTTACCGCACAAAGCTCATTGGGAAACTAATGAAATAACAGTGTTTTCATTTCGCATGTGTATTCATTTAAAATATATATTTTTATATTGTTATGTTGCAGCACGGGATAATTTGGTGTATGAAAAAAACAACAACATAGTAATAATAGAATGGTACAAGATTGCGCCAGGAAGAATAATATGCTAGTGGTTGAAAAATAACCGAGACTTGACACTTGTCACACTTCTTACAACAGCCGAAAACCATTTGCTAGAATTATTGTCGGCTTTGTAATGAAGAAGGCACACCATGAAGAAATTCCATAGATTGTTTCCTTTAATAAGAGAAAATTAATGGCATTAGCAACCATAAATACGCGATTCATCTGCAAGCTATACTTAATCCACTTGTGTGGGACCTTTTTGCATCATTCCAGTATACATTTCGGCTGTCATCCATCCATCCATCCGACAGTTGTGAATAACTGTAGAATAGAATGGCATTTAGAGGGATGACGCTTTGCGTGCGCTGGTCCCTGCTTTCGAATGTGACTACGACATTCACAGAGAACCGGCGTCTTTTCCTGTCGGTTGCATCCTCTACATATTGGATCGACAGCATATCCCATTTTCTTGAGGTGCTTTTTTCGCGTTTTGGCCCGTTACAATTCCTGTAAGCTTCCTTAAGTCATCTCTCGAGAGACGTACACCAAAATGTGCCAGTGCAGTATTCGGGTCTTGCGAAACAAGTAGGCATGAATATGAACTTAACAAAAGCAAAGATTATGAGCACGCAGAACACCAACATCACTATCAAAGATCAGGCCATAGAAAAGGTGAACGAATACATATATCTGGGACATAAGATCAGGTTAGGCAAAGACAACCAGACGGCAGAAATTTCAAGACGATTACAACACAGTTGGGCTGCGTTTGGCAAATTGGGCTACATACTAAAAAACAGAGAAATTCCCAATGTTTTAAAACGGCAGGTGTATGAAAAATACCTCCTCCCGGTAACAACATACGGTTTAGAAACCATGACAGTCACCGTAAAAATGCAAACCGCTTACGCAACGAGCGATGGAACGTGCCGTGTTAGGCGTAAGCTTGCGAGACAGAATTCATAACGAAGAGATTCGCAGAAGATCCGGCGAATTGCAGAACTCAAGTGGAAAAATCTAAAGGAGGCCTACGTTCAGAAGTGGTCAACAATGGGCTGTGGATCTGTGGGGGGGAAAGTGTGGACCAAACGTATGAAAATATCACCAAACTACATGAAAAATTTAACGTGGAACTGTAGGAGCTTACTCGCTACAGGAAGAATTGAAAACATCGTGAGAGAAATGGCGAGTGTGGACTCGATCCCAGTTTGCAACCAATAATAACACTTTTCTGCAGTTTCATGGTGGGATACATACACGTCCACACCGTACAGTACCATCACCCCTCTTTATACAGCGTAGTTCTTGTGATGGATCCTTATAGAGAGCTCATTTTAGTCTGGCAGTGACTAAAACAGAAAGTCTCTTTGCTTTTGATGGACCAGACGCTTGAATGACTTTTGGTTGGCTTTAAAAGCTTCCCAATCAATCTCGCGTCTGGTATTCTTCGCCCTGTTAAAGTCTTCTACCCTCTTTCTTTAAACACTCC
This sequence comes from Lordithon lunulatus, assembly GCA_963942505.1. Taxonomy (NCBI): domain Eukaryota; kingdom Metazoa; phylum Arthropoda; class Insecta; order Coleoptera; family Staphylinidae; genus Lordithon; species Lordithon lunulatus. Next base: position 39,045,068 of record OZ012671.1, read on the forward strand.
AGCTCTGAGCACCACTAGGGCCTTGCTCGGCCGCTTGTACGGGAAGTTTTGAGAGCTCATGAACTATCGCAGCTAGAGAAAAGAGATGTCTGTAGTTTTCCAAATGCATTTTCTATGTCCTTCTCTGTCTTAATTGCTTGCATGACGATCGAACAAGGAAAGAATAATTTTGGTATAAAAATAATGACTTCGAAAAAAGCTTTTTTCGAACTCATTATGCACCAACGGTTAAATTTAGACCAAAATTATTCCTTGTTAGCTTGCATTAAATTTATGGCAATGTTAACGTCACGGATGCAGATACAATACGATAGGGAGATCGAAACAGCTTACGTAATTTTGGTGAATGCGCCGGGTAAAACATTATTTTTTTATTAAAAAACATTATTTAATTTGTAATATATGTCGGAGCGAGAGAAGTATACACAGGGCGATGTATTAAATCAGTTGTATCACATATCTTGTTGTTTTATTACTAATAACATTTAGTATGGTCAGGTACTTGGTCCGGTAAATCCAGGGCGTGCTCTTTGGAGGATATTATTGGATACACAGTCCTTCGCTACAATCAACTAACACATTTTATTAACAACTGAGTAACTAACTTAAAGCACTGATTGATTATACAATAACTAATAATTATCTTGAAAAAACAGTCCCGGCCGACACCAACGCTCGGTATTTCCATACCGTCGCGCTCTGTCAACTGATTCTGCTCAGACCCCCATCGAGGGTAAGATCTCAAGTACACACATTCCTTAAAATCGGCCTTCCTGATTGGCTTCACGACTAATCAGACGCTGCGCAATGCGTTATGGCTTGAAAACGATTATTGTAATCAAGCGCCGACATATATGTTTACCCGGCGCATCCACCAAAATTACGTAACTGATTTCGATCTCTCCATCGTATTGTATTTGCATCCGTGACGTTAACATTGCCATTAGAACTGTAACATATTATTCGTTTATCCTTGCGAGCCGCTCCTGGAACACACGATATTACCTTGGCTCTTGGCGTTTGTCGATGAGTAACTCCAGTGCGAACTGTTCAAAGCATCTAGACAAGATAAACAATAGCGGCTTTCATTTATCACTATGTGCTGCTCCGTGATTATTGTCTCTTGTTCTATTTGTCGTGCAAGCCGCTCCCGATACAACCGACGCACGGACCCAAAACTTAGCGACACAGCACGCCACGGGGCGAGTAGTAATGTTAAACGAAAGCACCTAATAAAACTATAATATTCTTTGGCCAAACTATTATATTGAAAAATAAACGATTCTTATACACAGAAAATGGTAGGGGAGAAAATAAGCACAAATTAATAGTTTATTTTTTATTTTATTAACTCTCATTTATTATGAATAAATAAATTACCGTGGCGTCAACTCAACTCAATCCAACAAGCGATTGCATGAAAACATCAAGCCATTTATTACTTATGTACATTAAAATTCTCGTAATATTTTACTTATAAATATTAACTACTCTGGACTTCCTTCTCTGCCGTCACTTCTTTCTTATCTTGATCATCAAACACAAACCATTTCTTCTTATTTAATAGGAACAAAATCATTAACAATGGCAGGTGAATTAGGGAGTACCGAAATAGTTTTCTCGATGACGCACTTGATGAATCCTGGTAAAATTTGTATGCTGAAACAGAATTTAAATGTAACAGATGGTGCAATATAAATGATAAAGATGTTGCTATGATCTAAATTAATCCAGAAATGAGTATTAAAACATATCATGATACATATGAATTTAGAATTAGTACTATGCTCAAAATAGGCTACAATTGTATTGTCTACAAATCATCTGATTATCATTTTTATGTTATGCATATATTCGCGCTCTCCATCTTAGCATTTCTATTAGTCAACCCACAGAAAAATCAAATTAACACCAGCAGCCAGTTCAGAAAATAATAGACCAACAGATCTCAAGTAGGGAGAACAAATAAACAATTTGTTACTCATAGTTGTTTCCTCTTCCTATTTGCTGTTATAACTCACCTAAATAAATAAAATATAAGTTCAATGGTGCACTCTCCAGTAAAAACCACCAGTTGGTGGTGTCCAGCATTGGTGCAGCCGCTGACAATCCAAAGAGGGCAATGGTGTGCCGCAGCGCTACCCGTCTGCAAAGTGCTGGATCGGTTACAGCCATCATACGGTAGCCAGCCCGTGAGTAATCAGGCCGCAAGTTCCATGAGAGTGCATTGAAATGTGGAAATTGCCAACTATACAAAAGTGCCGCCATCAGCCAAGCGCCTGGATTTAAAGTGCCTGCACAGGCAGCCCAACCCATTAAGGGAGGAATTGCACCAACTAAAACATGAAGGCTTTTAACATTATATTAACTTAATTTTATAATTGCATACCAATTGATCCAACCCATGTGTTTAAGATGCTCATTCTTTTCATGGGGGTGTATATGGAGGTGTATAAGATTAAATTGGCTAGTCCCAGTGATGCAGTGAGACCATTTACACCAAAATATAAAAGGCTGATACCTGTTGTGCTTGCTGCTGCCGCGAAGAGCATTGAATGTAATGGTCTGTAAAAATAAAATTTAATAGGCCACTTCAGAAAGTAATTTAAAGTCAAGGTTTTATATTATGCCACTTGTAACATAAAAAAATCACATACGTTAGACGTCCACAAACCAGCACTCTTGACTTGGTTCTCGACATCTGTGCATCAAATGGTACTTCATGAAATTGGTTAATGGCATTTGCAGCACATGAGGTGAGACCAGTTCCAACCATACACAATGCAAAAGTACTCCATTCAAATGGAGCTGGTGCCATTGCATAGCCTGCCATTGATGTTACCACTACCAATGCTACAAAATAATTATAAAATGCTACGAAATATTTTATAAAATAAAAGTGACACTGAAATCATCAATTACTAAGAAACAAACAAGTTTGGGAAACACTGTCTTTTACATCATTTTATTTGTATAGGAGTACCTTCTTTGTTGAACACTAGTTAGGGAAGTTTGTATTGGAGTGCCTTCTTTGTTGAATACTAGTTATGGAAGTGAAATTATTAGGAACTGTTGCATTTGCCAAGACATTAAGCTCCCTGTAAGAATTGTAATTGCTGGCATTCACCAGAACTAACTAAATAGGATTATATCATTCAATCCTTATTCTAGGATTGAATGATATAATCCTATTTAGTTAGTTCTGGTTAATGCCAGCAATTACAATTCTTACAGGGAGCTGAATGTCTTGACAAATACAGCAATTCCTAATAATTTCAATTCTATAACTAGTGTTCAACAAAGAAGGCACACCAATACAAACTTCCATACCTAGTGTTCAACAAAGAAGGTACTCTTATACAAATAAAATGATGTAAAAGACTGTAAATCAGTGTTTCCTAAACTTGTTTGCGAAAACATGTTTAAACTGCCAATTATCACTAGGTTTATAATTTGTTTACCCCTATAATGACTAGTATTATTGAAAGAGAAAGCTTTGCATGTTGAGATGTTTAAGCTTTAAACTTCTGATAGGTCTCCCTATTATAGATGTAACCAAAATCATGAAATCAGCTAATCATACAATAATATTTGCTGAATTAGTTTTACCTAAGCAGTAAATGTGAAACTGATATCCAGAATATTGCTATAGTATACCAGTGTCTTCATTTGAAAGTAGTTTTAGTATTTAAACTTCAGTTTTTAGTGTGCAATTAATAGTTTAAAACATTCCACAATCACTCTCATACCTATACTTTATTAATAAATACACTATGACTATAAATCTTACTTGTTAATCTAATTTTCGAAAGCTTTAAATAGTGGTTTATCAAATTGGTCCTATCCGTGGATGGTGTGGGTCTCCACTGGGGCAAAACTGTGGGCTTCTCAGGCAGGCCATTAGCATCAATGGCAGTGGCTGCAGACACCCCTGAGCGCCCTACATACCGTGTAACCCCAAACGTAAAATTAACATATTTCTGAAACAATAATAAAGATATTAGATATCAGTGTTTTAAAGTCTTATTAGTACTTACTTTGAGAATAACACTATGTTTTCTGCCATGTCCGAATGAATGCCTGCATAAATGCACGCTTAGTAACGTAGTCATTGCAATGTAAAATGCTGTGGCATCGCTTAAAACTGGCACATGTTCTGGGGTAGCTTTATAGTGTTTATATTTTGCATACTTGAAGAGGTTAGATTTAGATATTGCTCGCTGACAGACGTAAGAGCGGCGTGAAGGTAGCTGCGGAGTAGATTAGAGCTTGAAAAATTAGATATTCGAAAATATGATACTCATTAGAACTACTTCCGTTATACGAAATGAACTACTGAAAGTCGAGTTCACATAACAGTCAATGCGTATAGTGTGTTGCCTAGGTTGCTATAAATATATCATAGACATAAATTCAAATAGATAACCAAGAACATGGCAATTTTTAGTGGGGATGTGTTACTCATAAATGCAGTCTCTGCAACTGCTGTACCGAGTGCATCTCCTCCAGTTTCACGTCTTTTAGTCTTTTTTTGTATATACCATATTCGGTTCGCTTCATCCAAACCCTCTATACATTTACTAATCTAATATCGAGCCGCTTCCAGTTACTTCATTTTCATCCCTGGCTGGCGGCGGAAAAGAAGTTGGTGAGGCCAGAGGGGAATAGTGGGAGGAGTATATAGAATATATATATATAGAATATATATAATTTTTAGAGGGAATATTATAATATATTAAGTGCGGAGGGAATATATTGTTAATTTTTGTGTATTATTATTGATGTAGTGTTTCTTGTGATGGATATGCATGATAAAGGTTGGTTTTTTTATATGAAATAATTCAAAAAAACAATAAAATAGAAACTAATTCACCCAAAAAATATATTTGTAAGTTAGAAACATGTCCATATATAATAAACAACGACAATAAAATCACATAAATCTAAACAAATATTTGTTTTAAATACAAATATTTGCTTTTCTAAGACGTTCTCACAATAAATTACATTACTAACTGTACAAAAAAGGCTGCAGAAATAATTTTGCAAATTACAAGTAACTGTTCAACACAAGTAGCACATCAAAGTTGACTAATATTTGCTTTAATATGTTTCATATGACCTTGCTCATATTGGAAATATTTATTATAGCATTCATAAGGTTTTACACTTCGTGATTTGATAAATTAAAATAGGAAATGATGTCGCTTATTGATGATTCTATTTATTATCGTAAGAATTATTATCTCGCATGTCCGTTATGATTACAATAAAAATATACACATATAATTTATGATACAAAAATTTAACTACATCAGACCCCGGATTCATAAAATATAATAAGAAACTAAGAAACGTACTTTACTGTTAGTGAAAGCTAATAATTCTCGAAACCCTAAAATATTGGGGTTCCATTCGAAATATGAATAAGGGCATATACAAATTATTGAGTGTAATATTGTTTGTCACCATGGACCTACTTTTTCCTTTGTCGCTGAATGATAAATAACTTGATTACACTTGAAAGTCTTTATGGAGCTCGCGTGTACGCAAACGTGCTTTTTTATTCTCAAGGAAGAAAAATTGCTGTTTTATTCTTATTTGAACAAAAATACAGTTTATTCCCAAGGGAGAAAAAGCACTGTGTTATCCCCTTCATTTCTTAGAGTTGTATAACCAATATAAATATTGTACTACTTGGAGTTGAAAATTTAAATACTCGAAAAGGCTAAAACGATGTCACATAACTCAAAGCCTATAAAACTAAACCTTAAAAACAGTACCAAAAATCCTATCGTTTGGCTTTAATTGCAAAAACACTGACGACACTTAAACCTAGAATCCAGGCGAGCGTAATGCCGATGCCATTTAGCGTTTCGATGTGGGCGATGTCATTGCCTTTTAGAATGATATTCCGTAGACTGATTATGGGCATTGTGAAGGGTAGACACTGTGAGACCACGCGGACCACTATAGGCTGGGCCTCAATGGGCCAAACGAGTCCTACATGGTAAAAAGAGAATCATAATAATTGGCGAGTAGAATAATTGGGGCGGTACTGAACAAACTAACAATTTGAGACGCGAATTAAATCTTACTTTAATTGAAAATTAAAACTAATATAAAAATATTTGGCTTTTTGTATATCCGGAGAGTTTATAAAGAATACAATTAAATCACTTTACTATTTTTAGTTCTACCAGTTTTTATTTCTATATCCAGGGTATTTATAGAGAATAAAGTTAAACCATTTTACTCTCTCGGTATTAAAAGTTACAACTTTATATCAGAGAACTAGACACATATCTTTGGCAGAAAGTTTGAACTTTTACTGCCTATGGGATAAGTTATTTATGTATATTTTCAATAAACTCTCTGGATATGTAAAAAAAGACTAGTAGAAAAAGACTAGCAGAAAAAGAAATATTTTTAAAATTTAAAACGTACCACAGAGGAGAATCATTGGATAAAACATTCCAGTTCCGTAAATATTGGCGGCGTTGTGGTTATCAGCTACGATAGAAATCCAGAAACCTGATAAACAAAATGATTACATTATTATGTAAGTACATACATTTGAAAGGAAAGGAAAAAACTGGGATGAAGAAAAATAACAATAAATAGAAGAGAATGGAAAACATTATAAAGGTATCACCACATAGTGGTAGAAAAGGGTAGCGGATATATATATATATATATATATATATATATATATATATATATATATATATATCGCTCTTTTATGTATCTAATAGTGTTTTTTATTTTGGTTTACCATAAAAACTAACAAATTGGTCAGCAATTCCCCAGAGGTCTATTTTTACAGTAAAAAAATCCCCTTCATGCTGGATTATAAAAGGCATTAACGTATATAAGTGTGAACCCACCTCTTAGCAATCTACATATCTAGATATCGATTTTATTAGATCTCATCGGTGTAGCTCAGCTAGTGAGGATGAATTCACACAATATCTCGAGTGGTTATATACAAATATAATACAACTAACCCCCTAGGAGGAAAGTTAAACGCCATCTGGCGGCACCACATCAATTAGCAATGTACACCCATATGGTAATAACCGTCTACATGGTCATGTGGTCATGTCATCAGGATCACCGGATAGTGCCCTCTATGGAATAATATTCCAACAGAGTGCTAGAGATCTCCATGCTCTTTAATACCAAAGTCATTAAAATGCGAGTTTGTATATTTTACCCGTAAACTTGTAAATATGATTTTTGAAATATTTACAAATTTGAGGGTAAAACATAAAAATCGCATTTTAATGAAATATTGATTTTGGCATTAAATAACATTAAAACTAATAATACCGTAACTTTGTATTATATATATATATATATATATATATATATATATATATATATATATATATTATATTCCTAACGCATTAGTTATGTTTAAAAATATCCATCGAGATACTTTTGAAATATTTAAAAATTTGCGGTTAAACGCATACATGGTATTATGAAATATGTGATGATACAAATGAATAAATATAAATATATTTACCGAACACCATACCGCACAGCCCTTGCAGCAAAATATACAGGAAAATGACATACATATGGCCAACATAGTCAATTCCGTAGATGAAGAACGTCAGAATCATAACTTCTAGTGATTGGAAAAATACTAGTACGAACTGCGTTGCAAAATGAGTGAGTACTATTTCCAAAGACGATACGCCTGCTACAATAGAACGATCCCACACGCCTTCCAAACGGTCAGTAATGATGATAGTCGATGTTAAAGTGGTGCCCAAAAAGAACATAACGCTAAAAATCATTAATTTTTTTTATATGCATTCGAACAGTAATTAAAAACGTGGCTTACGTTAACAAAACACCGGGCACCATAAAAATAGTGTAAGTCGTCTCCTCGTTGCCGTACTCGAAGTTGAATCGCATTGGTATCTCTCCCAATTTCGGTATCAGATTACAATCCTTGAAAACTCCAACTTGGAAGTCAATGTATTTCTTCAGTAGCTTGTATTTTACGGCCGCACCAATTTGACGATCTAAAATATTAAAAATCTCTATGAAATATCGTTGGTTCGTGAATTAAGAATAGCCATTATCTAATTATAGTAATGTAATATATATATATATATATATATATATATATATATATATATATATAATAGCTAAAAAAAACTTACTCGACATATCCAACCAGACCTTAATCTGACTATCCTCCACCGCCTCATCAGAAACCCTCCTTCCATCATTCAAACGCTCATCAAACGACTCTGACATGTTAGAAGACATGTGCATCACGCCAACAATGCGACCGTGCTTGATATCATCAATGGCAAGATCCATGTTATCATAATACCGCTAAAACCAAAACTTAATTACCCTCGATTCAGACTAAAATCAACTGAATCTACCAAGTCCAGCATGGGATCTTTGACTTCGTTTAAAAATCTGCAGCCCAAATCGTGAAACTCGCAATTGGTAAATGAGTAGGGGATGGCAGTGCCGACTTTAGTGTAGTTGCTGCAGTGGGTGATCATGCTCTCATCATTCACGATTCCTATTTTAATGCCCTTAATGTCGCCGCCAACTGCGTAGAGGAATGCCAGCATTTCAATCAGCGGGAATATGAAGGTGAAAGCCATTCCGCTTTAAATGTTAAAAATTATTTCACACAAAAAAATTGTTGCATAAGTTATAACGAACAAGTTGTATCTACAAAATGAAACGAATAGTGGAATTGAGAGCAGGATTTATGTTTTACAAGGATATGGAAACTATAACTATGCGAATCCACCTCTTAGCAATCTACATATCTAGACCATATATCTAGACCCATACAATTTGTAATATCTCAGTAATATATATTTTTATAAAAATATTAGATATCATATCATATACAAGTGTGAATCCAACTCTTACAATATCTAGATTTCGATCTTATTAGATCTCATTAGTTTAGCTCAGCTAGTGAGGGTGAATTCACACAATATCTCGAGTGGTTATATACAAAAATTATACTAACTAACCCACTCGAGATATTGTGTGAATTCATCCTCACTAGCCGAGCTACACTGATGAGATGTAATAAGATCGAAATCTAGATTGCTAAGAGGTGGATTCATCCTTGTATATGATATGATATCTAATATTTTTTATAAAAATATATATTACTGAGATGTTGCATATTTTATGTAGACTATTGTATATAACTCACCCGGTGTTTCTGAAAAACTGCTTGATATTTTTGGACATTAATGATTTAAGACGCTTTCTGTTCAAACTGAGCGCACCAGTCGTTGTTTCGTATTTGGCCTTATCAGGTACCGTCAGCGCCTAGAAAATATACAAATATATTATACAAAAAGTTTATATAGGTGGTAAAACTTTTGTAAAGTTTGTCAACCCCTGCTTTAGGCTAGAAAACTGATGTACTTACATCCGTTGATCCTTGAGGATACGTCGCTACACTAGCGTTAGAACTCGCTCTAGTAATAACCATGCTGTTATTTTGATCATCAGCCGCGGATTGTTCGATATCATGTAATCTGCCCTCTTCTTGTTGCTTGCTGAGGATTAAAAATACATCCTCTAGTGTTTCTGTACCGAAGAGCATCATCAGCCGTTCGGGGGAATCCTCGGCGAGTAGTCTGCCTTCTCTCATTAAACCAATCTGTAATTCAAATGGACAAACAATTTATATATATATATATATATATATATATATATATATATATATAAATATATAAATAAATAAATAAATTTTGAAAGAAAATGTTTGTATCTTGTGATCTCGAAAATTCAGACCACCCTCGTATGCTTAAAACAATTACAGAAACAGTTAATAAAGGTAAAGGTAATAATTGCTCCATAACTACTGTTTTGTGATTCGAACTGCGTAGACGAATTTTGTTTACGAAGAATAATTTAATATTGTAGCTATCAATAGTTTGTAACATCTATCATAAGTAAACATAATTTTATACAATTTCAAGTTTAAATATAGATCGGAATTGTATGATTTAATTAAGTCAACAAGCTTCTCTAATTGCCGCAAATATGTATATCTATATCGTGGCTGCAGTTCCACAAAATACCAGCATAACAAGTTCGCGAAACTGAATGCATCATTAAATATTGCCAGTTGAAATTAGTTTGTAATTTTTATTTAAACAGTAACTCGTTTTTCATACGTCGATATTGATTGATATCGCAATGCATACATAAAACTGCTATTTGCGTCAATGTCAACTCTTCTTTCATTTATTTATTCATAATTATGTGTTTATACAAGTACATTATAATGTTGAATTTATATAATATGGTTAGGCGGAGGGCAAACACGGGCAAGGCACGTGGGCTGTCAAAAAATAATAAACAAACTTAAAAATTTACAAATTGGTCATCCTTTCTGAAAATATTGAATTTAACAACAATTTTTATGATATTTTGTGATAGCGGCTTATACGGGTATCCCTAAAGTATGGAATAAATTCCATAAAACCTTTATATATGCTTTTAGTAAAAATTGCTGGGATACGTCGATTTTTAATATTTTAAAATGCCAATTTTCAATGAATGTTTAATTTTTTTAGACCATTTTTGAATGAGCATTGACGTCATCGATTTTTTTTTTCGAAGAAAACGGACACTTTCATTAAAAATTAGCAATTTAAAATTTAAAATCGATGTGTCCGAGCAATTTTTGTAAAAGTCATCAATAAAGCTTTTAACGAAATGACGACCCGTAGTTTTTATTGCGGATCCTGAAAGAGATTATTTTTCTGCGATCAGCGAGGTATATTATCATATAGGTCACATAAGGAAATTCGATAAAAATGTATTCCATATTTTAGGGACGCCCTGTAAATGATGTTGTTCTGAAAATGTATATATTAGTATATTATTAACTTAATAAATAAATACGAAGTTAATAATATACTAGGGCGAAAAGTTAATTAGCACATGGGCGGCCGCATACCCAGAACCGGTCCTGTGGATAGGGTCAAATATATATAAATAGATTTTATTTAGATTATATAATCTAACCAACAACTCGCAGTAATCTTTCTATTAATAATCGCTACAGAGGTACATTTATTAATTAAATCGTAATTAAACTATCAATGGCCTTCAAGGATTACATATAGAATGTGTATTGTTATTTGCAGTAGTGCAATTGCAATAATTTTCTCGTTTCATGCCAGTATTCATAAAACATACAAATGTTTTGTTTTGCAATAATTTTCTTAGTTTCATACCAGTATTCATAAAACAAACAAATATTTTATGAATACTGGCATGAAACTTATTGCAATTACACTACTGCTGTGAAAACGAATGTTATTATAAACGCTTCGTTTTCATGCGACGATTGTATTTATTAATGATTAAAATTGGTAAACTTTTTGGTGGTTTTCACATGTTTATTGGCCCACTTGCGGGTCGAGGACAACTATCGCAATTGGCGGCTTGTAAAATATTATAAACCGGCCGAATCGAATTCAGGGCTATTGCATAATCATTAATAAAATTATTTGCTTCTTTAAGGCCAACCGTGCGTTCTTTGTCTGTTTGGTAGTAAATGAACTCATTCTATTTCACTTGTATTGCGCTCTTCGTTTACGGTTTTTTTAAATTTAGTGCCATAATAACAGTAACGAGTTGTGCTCTGGATGAGAATATTTATGAAATTAAATGATATAAAATTTCGCGAAATAGCATTGTATTTTTCACAGAATATTCCAGTTTTTTGAGTATGAAAATAGTATGACATCGCTATTTTCATATTCGAAAAACTTGAAAATTCTATGAAAAATACAATGCTGTTTCGCAGTTTTTTTAGAGAAACAAAATTGCGATCTGTTTTATAATATTGATTGAAGTATATAATACTTTAATCGATGCTTATACCTAAAGGTCGTTTTAGACAAGACAATTTCTTGACTCAAAAGTTAAGGTCGTTTTAGACAAGACAATTTCTTAGCTCAAAAGTTGTTCAAGAAATGAATTCGTATATCCTCCTCCCATACAATGTGTCCTTGACAAATAGAATGCGTTATATTTTTCAATTCGCTCAACAATCCAATTCAATATTTCATATAATTTGCTGTATGATACGAAACAATTTACATTGCCTCGCATCTTGACTAACTTTTGAGTCAAGAAATTGTCTTGTCTAAAACGACCTTTAGTCAAAACGCGAGACAATCTAAATTGTCTTGTATCATACAGCAAATTATTTGAAATATTGATTTGGACGGTAGATGGAATGGAAGAATATAACGCGTAAAATTGAGTTCCTAATATATCTTTGGACCAGTGTACCAAAAAAATCCTAAATTTACATAATAAGATACCGTTTTCCTTAGCAGAAAAGACTGATAATATAAATTTGAAATTTAATAAGCCATATCTTTGAAGACAATGAAGATATATCACTAAGGTCTTTAGAGTTTTTAAAATTGAGTTCTTAATACATTTCTTGACTAGTGTTATAAATAAAAACTGCGAATTACATAATGAGGAATAGTTTTCATTAGCAGAAAACAGTGATAATACAAATTTCAAATTAAACAAGCCATATCTTTGAAGATAATAAAGATATCTCATTGGAGTTTTTATAATTGAGTTTTTTATACATTTCTAGACAAGAAAAATACAAAAAATCTTAAAATTGCATCATTATGTATTTTTGCAGGAATGTGTGATAAAACAAATTTCAAATTTCACAAGCACTTCTTTGAAGATAATGAAGATATCTCATTGCGATCTTTATAATTGAGTTTTTCATACATATTTAAAGAAGAATAACATAAAAAATCTTAAAATTCCTTTATGATGGATAGATATTTTTGCAGGAATGTGTGATAATACAAATCTCAAGTTTTACATGCCATATCTTTCAAGATAATGAAGATATCTCATTGGATTTCAATTTTATGTTTTTCGATAGTTCATGCCCGGGCTGAATTTGGCCGCCCCTAATTTTAGCCGCCTGCGTGCGGCGCACACCTTGCACGCCCTGGTCGTATAGTTCGCATGGAAATAGTTTACAAAAAATATTGCTTACCCTATGTGCTTGTCGGCATTCCTCAATATAATGCGTTGTGATGATAATTGCGATTTGCTCCTTTTCTGCTATTTCGACCAAATAATTCCATATCCTGAATAAATAGAAAAACATAATTTCGCTTATAAAATCGTAAAAAGTAAAATAATTAACTTTTACTAGTCAAATTTAGCAAGTATATTAGCAACATATAAAGGAATCTGAACAAAAAAGAGATCAGCAGAAAAGACCTCAGGCTGATAACTATAGTTATAGAAGTTTTTGATTACAAAAATTATACTGCAACTCTGCGTGTAGGCAAATTAATTAGCTAGATATGATTACAACAGCAATATGCAAATTGTTTTAAATTATTTGATTGTTTTAACATTTTCACCTTTATGGTAATGATTATTGGCCAACATTAATTAGTTTCTAAATCGCCGGTTGCAGCGGAAAAGTGTTTTAGCCAATAACCCCATAAAAATTACTCTCTCCACACAATATTTGCATTTTTGTGGCACATTAATCATCGCTCGAGCAAAATGAATGCAGTCTCTCCACTATTACAAAACAGGTTGTGTGTGGGTACGATCAGGTGCATTTTGCAGATCGCGGCATGCGAGAGCAAGGTCAGCCCGGCCTTCGTGAGAGGTTAACCTTTTTTTTTACCACCATCACGCAGTTTGCAGAGTCATACATGCGATTTATGTACAGCTAGAATAATAATATGCTTGATGGAATATTTTACTTTCCACTGGGGATTTTAGAGAGGAAGAAAATTTAATAATATATCCCTGTAATATAAAACCGATGACAATGTTTTGAAGCACTTTCAATGCATGTCGTGGGAAATAATTTTCTTACTAACAGTTATATTCGTCAATTGGGGACAAAAACAACGTGATAGTAAGATAGTTAATAGTCTATTGCTATCGTAAAAATTGCAACTGCATAGTTAGAAGAAGCTCTGTTTACAATATTACGTTTGATAATATTTTTAGAGGAAAAGTATAGCCTCCAGGAGGGAGATACTTGACGCTGTTGAACGACGGGAATTTCTTCTATTATTATAAATCATACTTTAGTTGGTTTTAGTTTTCTCCATTACATAATTTTTGTTCATTGTTCTTTATTACCCAGATTCTATGAACATTCCCTTACAAGGTACTGAAACGGAAATGTACCATTTTATACTAACATCAGATTTTCTATATAAAAATACAGAGACATTTGTACTAACATAATTTGTACCACTATGTATTATTATTTATATACCAACTATATATATTATTTACATTACAAGTAAACGTACACTGTAAAGAAACACCACCCATAGGTAATAGACCCAAATTCCTTATATATATAATTCCCTATATATATATATATATATATATATATATATATATATATATATATATATATATATATATATATATATATATATATATATATATATCACTGTGTTCATGCCGTTACCGGTTCGAGTCCGGTATAAATAGACTCTTTACCATAAGGAATTTGGGTCTATTATTCATGGGTGGTGTGTTTCTTTACAGTGTACGTTTACTTGTAATGTAAATAATATATTATATTATATTATATAATTTATATACCAAGTATATATATATATATATATATATATATATATATATATATATCTATATATATATATATATATATATATCTATATATATATATATATATATATATATATATATATATACTTGGTATATAAATAATAATACCATAGTAGTTGGCTACATAATTTAATATCGTACGCTATTCTTTTGAATGTACATTCAGATATTTATAAAATATATTTATGTATGAACAAGTTGCTAGCGTAAAGTTTTTTTAATATATACTATCACTGGTATTTAGAGTCAATCATTAATTTTTCCTGCTGACTATGCAAACATTATGTAAATTCTGAATTAATAAGACCAATTTAGTACTTATAATTACACGCGTAAAAGTTTCATGCGAAAATGTATGCGCATTTTACTGGTTGTTGATTTATTTTCAATTTGCAATAAAGTTGCCCTGTTATCGAGTCTGGCAAACATGTAATTTAATTGCATAATAATGGACAACGCAAGGTACTGTTTCAATTGAGCACATCGCGCTCGTATTTATAACAGACTGTAAATTATTTCAAATTAACAACTTTTTATTTTATGGATGGCATAAAATTAATAACTCTATTATTTGTTAAATAACTAAGATTCATACAAATGTAATTATGATTAAGACACATACTATTGTTTTAACAATTGGACCCTAATAATATTTTTACGTATTTAGGTTTATATAATCGTTTATATCATAATATATGTTTTATGCTATAAACGATTATATAAACCTAATTACGTAAAAATATTATTAGGGTCGAATAGTATGAAAATGCAACTACTTGAAACGTTGAAAATGTAGAGTATTCCCAGCCCTATAGATTAATGATAAACCCGTTTCTCTAGCTTCTACCAGTTTCGCGCTGTAGTGCTTAAAAAAGGGAATTTGATGAAATTTGATGTTTGTTCTCCAGTTTTAACTCTGTAGCGTCTCTATATCAAACACTAGGGAACGGAAACATTTAATCTGTCTTTTTTTTATGAAAAAACATTTACAACCAAATTTACATTTAAAAAACAGGTGAAGTTCAGATTTAGAGATTAAGAGATAGTTTTGCTTGAAAATAAAACTAAAATAAACTATATCAACAATAAATCTACCAAAATATTTAAGGAATAACATTAAAACTCATAATAATTACCAACATACTAAGTAATCATACTATATTTTTGCAATCGGTTTTTACAGTCAGTCTGATAATAAAAGAGATAATATGCATGTCTAATTTTAATACCAATTAAATACATGAATTGACTGAAATAAGAGTTTCAACATGAGGTAATTTTATATCGATTTTTAATAATTAATTGTAGTTGTATGAAGCAAAATCATAACTTAATATATAGACATGTTCATAGTCCTAAGTCATTTTTATCCACACATAAAATTGCATTAAGATTGGACTTGTACGATTCGAGATTAAAAAACATTACGAAACCGCTGAAAATCAATGTGTTTCGTTTCCCCTTAAATAGATACTTCATCGCAATCTTAAATCTTTCATTTGTGAGAGTTTTGATGTATAGAGGAATTTTATTATACATCATATAAATATTGATCTTAATTCTTTTATTTGTGAGAGTTTTAAGTTGTATTTTTTTTTTATTATAAATCATATAAATATTTAAAGTCCAATAATTTTTGAAAAATGTCGTGTTGTGCTTCGAAAGAGAAATAACTCACATTTATATTATGAACGTCCGAACGAAATACAATTCTATTACAAAGATAGGGAGGCGTTTTCAATTGTATTATTTAATTGTATTAAAACAACAGTGCAAAATCTGCCGATCTGTCATATGTAGCCAGTTTAGCTCTTGTAATTTTACAGAAATATGGTCAAACGAACTTCATTTGCGCATAGGATGCGTGGATTTAGTAGCTCTACGAATCTAGTGACGATGTTATGCTAAATAAAAGGTTTTTTTTTACTTTATAATTTAGGGCGGAAACTAACTACTTCCAGCTTCCTTAAGGTGAAGAATGAGGGACGAAAAGACACCACAGGGAAATATCTGTATAATGAAATAGCGCCCACACACACCTTAATACGGTCCTGATTATTATTACGGTATTTGTGAATCACATAATATCATCATACCGAAAATATGGCTGCAGTGTTCTATTTTCAACATTTGATTGCTACAAATTATGTTATTAAATTATTACCAAATGTGTTATAAGAACTTATATCATTATGTAGCCTAGTTTTTGCTCAATATAGTTAAAAAATGCATGCCATAACCATAAGCGCCGACAGCAAAAAGTTTAGGCAGTTGCAGTTTATATATAAATTAATATAATACAGTTTTTCACTATCATACATTAATTTTTTCGCAAGGTTACTATTTAGCATCATAACACGTAACACCTGCCTGCTTATAAGTTACGTATTCCACAGTAATTTACTATAAATTATTCGGGAATCGAACAACATTACCAAAACCGATCTATATTATATTATTTTATTGTTCGTACATTAATCATACCTCAGATATAGGGCCCACGTGCATAGGGCCCTATTCGGAAGGGCGAATAGTAAAATCTGCTTTCATTTATCGTTTTTAGCTGCCCTGAACAGTTTATCGCGGAACAATAATAGATTGCACTGTGAATATTTTTTTGGAAAATTGTACAATTTCCCTAATATAATTATATACAAATTTGATGAAAAATCTTCATAAGTTTTGTAAAATTGTAAATTTAAAGACGTTGTTATTGTTTATTTGAATTAAATTCGTCCATTGTGGGGTACCAAGTTTTAAGTAAGCCGCTTTCGTTTATTGTTCGGAATCTGCCGCATCTACCGCAGTTGTACCTACCTAAAACTTGATACGGCAGAACGGGAGTGCGTATTGCGGTTTATTTCAAATAAATAATTACAAAAGTTAAGTTAAGTTATTTTGTTAAATCGTATTAATTATTTCAATGCGTATATATTGTTATTATTATATATTATGGAAATTGTATTGATAAGAAAATTCACAGTTGTGACGACCCTGTGTGCGTTCTTTTATCGTTCAGCGATGAGTAGCACCGGTGCGAACCGGTCTGGGCAGCTAGAAATGATTAACAAAAGCAGCTGTAGATGCAACCGCGGTAAAAGACGAGTTAAAACCATGCGTTCGACTTACAGGGATAAACGAGACAACAGCCTGAAACAGCCCCGAACGATAAAAGAAAACGGCTACAATAATTACTTATGTTACTTATGATGATATATTAGCAAAAAAACGACACATTGTTGTTTTGTATCAACATACACTTGCACCAATGACTAAACCACGACACCACAAACCTCGCAGCGAGGACGGAGGGAAGAAACAAGTACCTAAATCTGTTTTTGGTAAATATAGAATAAGTAATTTTAATTTTGTTATAATTATGATAATTAGTACAGAAAAACATGGAAAGAAAAATACAAAAGATAAAAGAAAATCGCCTACACCTCACGGTAGAACGCATAATATGATTAAATAAATAAAATAAATAAATAAATAAATATAATTATGATACAACTAACCCCCTAGGAGGAAAGTTAAATGCCATCTGGCGGCACCATGTGATGTGGTGCCGCCAGATGGCGTTTAACTTTCTTCGTAGGGGATTAGTTGTATCATTTTTTTATATAACCACTCGAAATATTGTGTGAATTCACCCTCACTAGCTGAGCTACACTGATGAGATCTAATAAGATCGAAATATAGATATGTAGATTGATAAGAGGTGGATTCATACTTATATATAAATATAATTATGATTATGCTATATGTATTGACAAAAAATAAAAATTTATAAACTTAAAAAAAAACATTCATGATTATGTTAGTCATTGGTGCGAGTGCGTGTTGTTATACTACAATGTGTTATTTGTTTTGTTTTTTTGTTGGTCGGTTGTTAAGAGTATTAGATTTTTCAATTACCTGTCTCTCAGCACAGGATCTAATCCCACTGTAGGTTCGTCCAAAATCAGTAATTCGGGTTTGTGGATCATTGCGGCTGCAAACGATACTCTCCTCTGCTGTCCACCACTGCAATTTTTCAAATATCTGTGGAAGAAATAAACATAAGTACAAATAAGTATTATTGTAGACTGTTGTGTATGCTTATAAAATAAGAATACTCTTTAGTTCTTATTACTTCTTTTATATCCATAAATATAAAATAAAAACTACTACCTCTATAGCTATCAGCCCGAGGGCTGTTAAAGGGAGACGCTAAGATTGCAATCACCCTAACTTCACAGAAAACCCCTGAAAAACTGTGAAAATTATTCGCGAAATTTCATTCACAACAGGCTATGAGTAAACCCACCTTAATGCCGAAATAAAATAAGAAATAACATATAAAAATGGAAATTAATTGGAGTAGAATAAAAAAAATCTATCTTTATAGAGCTATCAGACGTGAGGCTTTTCCGCCGGCCAAGGAAGAAGCTCAGATGAGTTTAATCAGCCGATATTTACATTTACTTCACAGAAAACCTCTGAAAAACTGTGAAAGGTGAGGTAATTTGCGAAAATTCGCCCCGAGAGGATTGAACTGAGGCTCCCCAATGCTCAGTACGAGACGGGCAGCGCCTCTGACCACTAGGTCACTGAGCTGGGTTTCATTCAACTCAGCTCAATGACCGAGTGGTTAGAGGCGTCGTCCACCTCTATACCAATGTAATTCCTTAGAAGAAAAAAAAAATAAAATATATATATATATATATATATATATATAAACCTATGTATTGCTACTACTAAATTCTTGGAGAATAAAGTCTAATATTATTACTTTTATTATTATTAATAACATATATAAGTATCAAATGTGTGACAATGTAGAATCATCCAACAGCCGTTACCTATCATCTGGTGGTAAATCTAGTAGCGTCTTCAACTTCTGAAATCGCTCGTGAATAAGTTCATCGTCCATATTGAGAATCCTGCCAAAATAATAAATAGCATCTTTGATGGTGAACTCTGGCACCAAGGCGATGTCCTGTAAACGGGAAATACTATAAGATCAGTGATGCAATACGCACACGAAAACACGCCGAAAGCGAACGCCAAAACCCGTTTACAAATTAGCGAATCAAATTAAACAAGTTTTTTCTCGTCTAATGAATTAATTTAAAAAGCTGTGAAATTATTTATTTACGTTTGCGTAATTATTAAAAGATTAATTGGCGTCTAACTAAATTTGTTGGTATTTGCAGATGAAGGTCACGCACTTATGAATAAAAAACTCTGCTTCTGGCACCATACTACATTGCAAACAGGTTATTAATAAAAGTTATAATAATAACCATATTTATTGTGTTACGCAGGATGATTCTTAACTGGGGGACATGAAATATTATATATATATATATATATATATATATATATATATATATATATATATATATATATATAGCTTTGAATTACAATTAAAAAAAACGAAAAACAAATACAACATATAAATATATATATAAGCTGATTATACGAAATAATTTTTCCGCAACGACGACTTCGAGATAGTTTACAACATAGTCCACATGATAATAATAATTATTATTATATCGCTATTTTGAAACAAGAACGGCATAACTTATAAAAGTGCGATTTTTCGTTTACGTCGTAATAAAAACGAAAACCCTTAGGCTGAAAGACCACGGTCGATGGCCTCTTGTACATGTATGTATATCTTGTATGTATGTATGTTACTTCTTTTTCTAAAAACGAAAATGTGTTAAAGTTGTATAATAAAATAAATAAATATATATATATATATATATATATATATATATATATATATATATATTTATATTATTTTATTATACAACTTTAACACATTTTCGTTTTTAGAAAAAGAAGTAACATACATACAAGATATACATCTATATATATTTTTTAATTTTTAATTATTTTATTGATTTATGACGTAAACGAAAAATCGTACTTTTATGAGTTATGTTTAGTTATATATATATATATATATATATATATATATATATATATATATATATATATATATATTTATATTTTTAATTTGTTACATCATTAACTTTACTTACTAGGATTTTAATATGCATAAATTAAATTACAGCAGTAATTAATAATAATAAATTATAGATTTCTTACACAACCAAACTATGGATTTTAAACCACCACATCATTGACTATCCTTTAAGTTTTCTCTTTAAAGTTCGTGTTAGATTAAACAATTGCTTGAACCAAATATTATTCAACAAATGAATTTATAAATTGGATAATAAATTTTGCCTTCTCTGTTTGATAAATTTATATGTAATAAAACAATTTCAGACTCAATATTTGTTCTAACATCATCCGCATTTCGGTAATTTGACGCCATGGCTAATTTGTAAAACAATGCAGAAACAAAACTATGTATATTTTTAATGATCACCCACGCTGATGTAGTGCAGTGATTAGCACCCCCGCTTTACGATAAGCCGACCCGGGTTCGAAACCCGGCCCAGGAGATTTGCGATACAATTAACTTTAAACGGTGATATTCTGAAATAGTAAGTCCTATCATTCACATACATATACGCTAAAGGTCGTTTTAGACAAGATAATTTCATAGCTCAAAAGTTGTTCAAGAAATGAATTCATATATCCTCCTCCCATACAATTTGTTCTTGACAAATAGAAAGCGTTATAGTTTTCCATTCGATACGAGACAATTTAGATTGTCTCGCATCTTGACTAAAGGTCGTTTTAGAGAAGACAATTTCTTGACTCAAAAGTTAGTCAAGATGCGAGACAATCTAAATTGTCTCTTATCATACAGCAAATTCTTTGAAATATTGTATTGTATTGTAGATCGAATGGAAAAATATAACGCGTTCTATTTGTTAAGAACAAATTGTATGGGAGGAGGATATATGAATTCATTTCTTGAACAACTTTTGAGCTAGGAAATTGTCTTGTCTAAAACGACCTTAACACACGGTTTCACAATGGGTCCATTTTGAGGCCTAAGTGTCTGTAGCTATGCTACCCTCCAGCCCACTATCCAGACACTAACACAAGGGAGAAGGACTTAAAGGTCGATAACCCGTTACAGAATTGTAACAAATATAGTTACTACTCAAATAATCACAAACATAAATTCGTTACCTGTGGCATGTATCCAACACGTGGTCCAGGCACTCCACTGCCTTCTGTGCCAGGTTTGCCCCCCATGACCCAAACATCTCCAGAATTAAGAGATTTTCTGCCCACAATGCAGCTGAGAAGGGTAGTTTTGCCACATCCACTAGCTCCCAAAAGTCCGTAACTATAATAAGATACAAAAAAATAATATGTTTATAAAGGTTAATTACAATTACATAAGAAGCCGTTTTATTGGCTCTACTTATTTTGTATTATCTGTTACAAGCATCATGAATTCTTAATAATTTGAGACTATAAAGCGTGTATAGTCTCAAATTATTAAGAATTCATGATACTTGTACAGATACACAATTGTCACTGTATAATAAAAACAAAATTTAAAACTCAAAATAGCCTGCGTTTTCATTTAAAAAAAAATCTATCTATAGTTATATAGCCCGAGGGGTTTCCCCCTGCTAAAGGGAGAACCTCCGAGGAGTCACTCACCCGATATTTACTTTAATTTCACAGAAAACCTACGAAATACTGAAAAGTGATTCTCGAAACTTAGGCCACCACAAAAGGCCACCCCTGCTATATACGGATAAATTCATATTTATATTGGTGTTTCTAAAGTCATACTAATAAATAATAAATATTAATTAATTCATAATAATATAAAAATTAAAAAATCATCTCAGTGGTCTAGTGGTTAAAGTCGCGGTTTGTCTCATGGGGAACAGCACATGATTCGGACCACGCACTAGTTAAAGCGATACTACGATGCAAATGGCCCCCAAAACGCAAATATCCAAGAACTACAATCTAAAGAAAGCATATCAAGATTTCAAGAAGAGGTAGTACAGTTGCTAAAAGAGGAAGACGAAGCAAACACACCGGAAGAAATGATAGAATAATCATAATAGCAGCGGAAAATGTACTAGAAAATGTTTAATAATAAAAAGAAGCAAATTGTTCGACAAAGAGTGCGAAGAAGCAGTACAAAACAAAAAAGCGGCTAGATGAAAAATATATATAAATAATAATTTATTCATATATATGTAGTTGATACCAAAGCACCTATATACCTATACCTATTTGACAGCAATTAATTATTTCTCAAACATTTCACTCTCCGGTGGGACTCGAAACCCGCGTCTAGAATATAGTATGCGGCAAGAAGTCCTTCACTATATGACAGCAAGTTAGAGCTCAAGAAAAGTTAAACTGAGTGCATTTGCATTTTAGGAAGATATATAAAAAAGCAATTTCGTCATTATGTGTCGTGTAATTATTCTATCTGGAATCCTACAGTAACTTTTTTCACTAGAAAAGCCTATAATTATAGTAATCACACTGAATGCCATGTTATTGAATGAAAATAATCAAAACACGCTTTATTATAGATTGATTTGTGAAGGTTAAAAAAAAAACGTTTTACTAGTAAACATTATTTATTGATATCTTAAAGACACTTTAAACGATCAATAATGCTGTCATTCATAGTACTCTCAGTATTTGCTTCAATCCTCCTTCAATATTTATCAACCAATCAATTATCCGGATAAACATCAGTATTCTCTTCATTCCTTATAGCTTACACGATCAGTAATACTGTTAATATTTTAGAATAATGACAGTAGTACTGACGGTGTAAAATGTATACCCAGTCAAATATAACTTTTAGCAATACATTTTTAAAAAAAGTACAATATACAAGAGGGTGTGAGATCATTGCCATACTTAATTTTCATGATTTGCGGGGGCATATAGCATACATCATCTAAGCAACAACTGGATGTAGAGCAGTGATTTTTGCAGCAACACATGACCCAGTCGTACGAAGCATACAGTTTTACTAAAAAGGCCATAAGTTATTATTTTTATTTCTAATAGAAGTGAGTAGAATTTTGTAACAGATACTGTGAGACAACAAAATTACAACAAATTATGCATTTAGAATTATGAAATGTTATAACCACATGGAAGTAATAGGAGATAAAATGACAAAACAATACTAATTTATAGTATTGTAGGTCTGTAGACATTTTTTTTTAATTACGTGGCCCAGGGCGTGATATTATGCCCAGGGGACCTTTTTACAAAAATTACCGCGGTAGTTAAATAAAGCAGGATTTGTTATGGTAATTCCTCCATTTAGTTTAATAAGGATCACTTTTTATATAATTGATTCTATAACATATTTGTTAATGAAAAAATAGTAAAACCATCATCTTACAATGTCAATAATACTGTCAATCCTAGTACTGTCAATATTTGCTTCAATCCTCCTTTTATATTTATGAAG
Organism: Lordithon lunulatus; assembly: GCA_963942505.1. NCBI lineage: Eukaryota > Metazoa > Arthropoda > Insecta > Coleoptera > Staphylinidae > Lordithon > Lordithon lunulatus. Next base: position 39,069,147 of record OZ012671.1, read on the forward strand.
TAATCAATTATTCGGATAAAGATCAGTATTCTCATTACATACATCATTATTATACCTTACACGATGAGTAATACTGGCAATAATTTAGAATAATGAAAATTTTAAACATTTCGTACAGTAATACTGTCATTATTCTAAAATATGGACAGTAATATTCATCGTGTAAGGTGCCTTATCTAGTTTCATTTGAGAAGTACTCATGTAGAATAAATATGCACCTTTAATTTGCAATTCAAACTGGTAAACGAGTCGCATAATAGATAATACACGTCAATTTCAACAAACATTTGTGCTCGTTCCACCAGCCGAGCTGATTAATTATGACCACTTTTCCAATCTCAAAGGTCGCCCGCTCGCCACTTCTGACGGCAGAATGCGCATTCGATTACTAATTAATTTGTTAATGAACATTTGTAATAAAGAAACTAACAGACATACACACTCACGTGTAAAGTCACAATTATAACTAAAATCAAAGAGGCTATAAAATGAAGTATGAAAGAAACAGCTGTGATTTGTAGGAAGAAAAATGTTTACTTATTGACTATTTTATTATATATATATATATATATATATATATATATATATATATATATATATACTAATAAAACTTTATAGGGTGAAAATTTCGCTTCCAATGGGATTTTAATGATCGCTCCCCAATGCTTTCCCAAGAGATGGATGGCGCCTCTACCCACTAGGCCAATTAGCTTGAGAGACATGTCAAAAACTTTATAGCTATTAGCCCGAGGGCTAATACCCTGTAATTACCATAACTTTACAGAAAACCTCTTAGATAATATGAAAGGTGATTCGCGTAATTTCGCTCACAACAGAGTTTGAACTCTCGCTTCCTAATGCTCAGTACGAGACAGACGTCGCTTCAAACCACTAGACCACTGAGCTGGATTAATGTATTTTTCAAAAAACTAAGCGAAATATCTAACTTTAATGTCTAATGGTCAACAATTCTATTCATCATGTTTAACAATGGCCTTGGTTTTCCACACAAGTCAAAATAAAAATATGAATCTTTTATTAACATATCTAAATTGCAATACACGCGCCCCTGTTAGCGATGTAAGCTGTTAGCGACTTTATTATAATGTTACTAAAGGACCCAAGAACGTTGGGCCCTTTTGTAACATTATAACAAATAGATAATCTTATAAAAATATCTATAGAAGAAAATTCAATTTCCACTAGGCATTTTTGCACTTAAGGGCACCTTACACGATCAATATTACTGTCAATATTTTAGAATAATGACAGTATTACTGTACGATAATATGTTTAAAATGTAGATTTTTCTAAAATATTGCCAGTATTACTCATTGTGTAAGGTTTATTAATGATGTAATGAAGAGAATATTGATCTTTATCCGGATAATTGAGTACTTGATATATAAAGGAGGATTAAAGAAAATATTGACAGTACTAGGATTGACAGTATTATTGACCGTGTAAGGGTGCCTTATTGAGAAATGTTGTACATTCTGCTTTCGTATTGTTTATTGCTATTTTATTATATAATTCTCACGAAATTGAAATAGGTTTCGTTGCGTCAGCTACATCAATCATCACTGGCGAGAACATATTTGTTTAAACTCGGTAGCATCTCTATTTCAATTGTTGTTATTATTTTCATATTAGAGAGATGATTTAAATGTCAAAATATAGAGTATTTTTGGTCCTAGTCATTGGCGCTAGACGTTTTTATCTAGCTCTTACCGTTTTCGCGTTGTAGCGGTGAGAATATGTGAATAATTTATCTCCAGTTTAAATGTATAACCATGACTAAACTGTCACAAATGACAAATTGTTTTTTTTTTAGTTATTTGGTTATAATTTAATTGTGTAGAAATAAACTTAATTAATATTTGAATAAAGAAACAAATAGTTTACTTACATGCATCCTTTAGGCACCTTCATGCACAATTTGTTTAGGACAGGCTTGCTTCCGTATGATTTACACGCGTCCTTCACGTAAATAGCGTACAGATCCATGTTCGCCTGTAAATAATAATAATAATATATTAATAAAGGGTAGTATGTTGCCAAAATTATTTAGAGAAACAACAAAAATAAAACTTTTTCGGGATAAAGTTTACTTCAAGAATCTTTTTGACATCTCTACTCTTATCTGGTATTTATAAAGTTGACATATATCAATAAATAATGACTGTATAATCCCCGTAGTCACTAACATTATGTTAACGTAACAAATTCATGAATACCTGTTGAAGCGGAATTCGCTATTTAAAAAAAATATATAAATTCATTCATATTTCAAATCGAAGTAAATAATTTCCATTGCTTGTTTTAACCGTTAATGTTTATACATTAATATAAAATACATTTAGTTTTTAGATGAGCACAACATGTAAAATTTCCTATCTTATAGAATGACTATACACTTTTTTCCATTAAACTGAAATACCAAATTTGATAACAATTTGGTGTTACTATAATGATATATATATATATATATATATATATATATATATATATATATATATATATATATATATATTCCGGTGGCCACGTTTTTTTTTTATATTAAATGTCAAGTACGCGTCTTGTAAATCGTTTATTTATTTTTGTTTTTATACCTTTAATTCAACATCGTAACCTTGAATCTTTACACGCTATATTTTGGCGTTTTTTGTTTGTTACTTTATTTACTAAATAAAAAATAGTGATTAAGGAAGTCAGATATTATTAGTCTGTCGTCCAGGGCCTTGAAGATATGTGATATTAAAACATATTTTTTTCATTCGTTTTTTTTTAATATATTTTTTTACCACTATAAATACATAACATTTATCTTATGTTTTATTATTATGTTTAATATATTATATCGTATTAAGTCTGTATACACCTACACCTTTACCTTTTTACGGTAGAAGGCATATAATTAAAAAAATAAAAATAAGTATGTATAGTAATAAAAGAAACTATATGTATAGCACAGAACTTGCATCGTTACGTAACCACTAACGCTAGCGTTGGGCTAACACAATAAAATATAATAAGACACAAATTAATTTTAAAAAGTGGTTAAGAAAAAAAGAAGAACAACAAAAATCTATAAATCAAGACTTAATGATTTAAATTGAGTTAGAATCATACAAAGTTATGGATAACTATGTAGTGTAGAATTCAATTTATTAAAAATAGTGCATAGGCATAGTTTGGTTTGGTTTGGTCTATAAGAAACACAGAAATACGTTTCGTATTTTTTATTTTATTTCAGAATAAGCACAGCTGTATTTGTAGCATATAATTTTTGATCGTTTTATATATACAATATCAATTTAATGTTTTAAATTATTATTACATATACTATTAATCGATAATTTAGACATACATTTAGATTTCGAAATTGCTATACTATTTTTTAGAGAGAGAGTGTGTGAGAGAGAAATAGTTTATAATTCGTTATATAGGTACATGAAATATGCAAATATTTGCAACAGTTATGAAATATTGGACGTTAAAGTCAATATTACATAAATAATTAAAATCTAATTGATTTGTGCCAAATTTTTTTAACGTTGGACTAGTTTCTTCTTCGGTTTTTTTGTTACTAAATAAATAAATCTACTTTTATTATTTAATGATTCAAGATAATTTACACACATAGCGACAGAGAGACATAATTTCCTCTCTAGATAGCTCGTACTATGACCAATCACATTCTGGATAGTTCTGGATAGTTGGCTAGAGGGTAACATAGCTACAGACACTTAGGCCTCAAAATGGGCCTATTATGAAACCTGCATTTAAGGTTACTCACTTGTCCCACCAGTCAATTTTGCGTACTCAAAATTTATTCAAGACGTGATTGGTCATGGTATGAGCTAAATATAGCAAATGAATAATTGAAACTAGAAACTTGTTAAAGTATTTTGACGAATTTAGTACAATGTAATTCAGGCTTAAAACGCAAAGAAATTTTGAAAACTCTGTATAGAAATTTTAAACTTATATTAGTAGCAGATTTTCCAATACTATGTATCATAGGGAAAGTAGACTTCCACTTTTAATTTTATATTACCGAACACTATCGAATGAAAACGACTGTACTATTGATAGTTATAATACTATGGACTATCGATAGTTGAAAAATAATCGAATGAAACTTCGTAACTGAGGGTACTGGGTAAAAAAGTGACATTTGCAAAATCGCTACTACTACTACCAGCTTAACTGAGTAAACATTTTTTTAGGTAAAATTGGACCCGCGACTCAATGATTTTTTCAAAATCGCTACCGATTATAGATTACAAATAATCGACTTATTGAGCGCTGCGGCTAATTTTGTCAAGAATACCGGACTATAAATTTGTTTTTTTCTGGTTAGCGGATAATCCATACTCTTTAGTCTACGGCCCTGTCCATTTGGTTACCACTAGTCACTAGTAGTAGCCAAAGGGACATCACCTACATTATCGATATATATATATATATATATATATATATATATATATATATAACCAATTTTTATTTGACTATCACCCATACATGGGTCTATCCGCCTTATTATCGATTTTTATTATTATTTTCAAAACTATCGATTATTATTATCTCATATTTTATTTCTTGCCTTAATGAATATTAGTTAAGACACGAATAAATTATTATTAATATTATTATTTCTATTCACCTCTTTAACTGTAAATTTGACTTGTATCCACTCACTGCGCTAACTTTGAACTGTTTCAACAATCGCGTTTGGAATCGGCCGGCCCGTTTTGAATATTTAAACAGTGGATTACATCTGTATTCCATGCAGACGAACGTTGGTTTAACGATTGGCATGGTAATAATTAATACACACTCCATCATTTTATCGATACACGGCTCGTGGGCCACACAAAAGGAGTTATTCTATCTATTTGAGAGACATAAAAAAATGAATTAAATTAATAACCGATAACACGCGAGCGGCCGAGTATGGAAGCGACGAAATTTATAAAAAATTATTCGTATTTGTTTCTATTGTCAATTAATACACGTCAACAAATTCCATACTTTAATTTATGCACAGATTTAAAGATGTTAATGTTTCATTTTTGGCAAACTGAAGGTGAAGAATTGGTCGATAACTAATTGATAGACAGAGGGACAGAGAGGCATGCAATATATATATATATATATATATATATATATATATATATATATATATATATATATATATATATACAGCCCTACATTTGGCAATAATAATACACGTCAAATTATATATATAGTGTAAGAAATCGTGCCGTTTGTGGCTATCTGAGTGATAAATCATCAGCTTTTCCAATATTTGATATGTTAAGCCTTAATATCAAATATTGGAAAATCTGGAGATATACTAATGTAACGTAGAAGGGAAATAGGCCGTGCCTCTATAAACTATCCAGAGCTAAAGAGCAAAATCAAGAAGGATATTCAAAAAGATATAGAAACCTACAATACGAACATTGAAGCTACAATAGAGCAAAACACAAACATGAGGGTGTTAAGATTGAACATATGAGCCTGTTAGAATGAAAGTGGTGCAAGCCACTTTTGAATTTTTGTGAAAAAGAGAAGATTTTGCGTTTGGTATTTATGTAAATCGATATACACAGTTACATTTCTACTTATGAATAAATTGATTTCGAGTCTGTAACTGCGCACTGTCGATTTACAGAAATACCAAACCTAAAATCTTCTCCTTTTCACAAAAAATCAAAAGTGACTTAACCACTTTCATTCTCACAGGCTCATATTTATTTATTTTTTATTTTTTTTATTAATCATATATATTAATAATTTTTTAAAATATGTAATATCAACGCTAAAATAACAAAGATCCGAGCAAGGAAACATCGTCAACAACAAAGAAGAAATCGTAGCCGCTATTCAAAGAGTCCCTGTGTGCTACCAAAAACCCCAACAGCCAAGGAAGAACATCCTAAATGCAGATTCAGAAGAAGTCAATGGCACTAACCATTGTTATACCGTATTCTATGATTACTCTCTAATACAGTGATTCTTAATCTTTTTGAAGTCAAGGAGCACTTTTAATCATAAGAAAAAATCGCCGAGCACCAAAATCAAAGAGTCAATTACATATAGATGATCCAATATTCAATTTCGGCTTTCATAATTTCGCGGAGCATTTTCAACAAGCTCGCGGAGCACCGGTAAGAACCACAGCTCTAATACTAGGCCTGTACAACTATATAGATTAGCAATTTTATTTGTAAGGTTCTTGGGATTTTGTATTTATTAAACATTATTTCATTTTTATAAGTACAAATATTAATTGTGCACTCTTAAATATCCAAAAATGCAACTCACACGCCAAGGATGACGGCAACCACTTTTGGACGTCCTTTTTTTAACAACCGTAATGGTAACATTAACGTTGTTGATCGACCTTATCCTTTAAATGACAGTAATTTAACATCGCGTTCGAGGTAAAGAAATTAGATAGGTGGTTTAAACACTACGAGGAGGTAATGCAGTAATAAATAGCGTGATGTTGCAGAAGCAAATTACAGAAATTAAACAAATCTTTAAAAACGAATTAACTAATGTAATGAAATATGAACTTAATCTATACAATAATAATCTTTTTAAAGACAGGAAATTGAATCGAGATTATAATTTAATTATTTCTATCCTCGAATAAAATATTAATTAATAATGGGAATTATTTATTATATATATATATTCCTTTAGTTTTATATTCTCTTAATTTGTGAGGAGTGTTACTTTTAATTTTTTTTTTTATTGTTATGTATTTTTTTGTTTCTTGCTCTGATGTATGAGCATTGTGTATTGGGGAAGGAGTGTATTGTTTGAGCAGTATGCCAAATAAAGGTTGTTTTATTTAATGGGAATTATTTAAATATAACTACGATTATTTATTAAACTGAACATTTTCTAAATATTGGATTGTTATAGACGACTTAACAATCCAATATTTAGAAAATGTTCATTTGTTTAGTTTAATAAATAATCGTAGTTATATTTAAAAAATTCTCATTATTTGTGATAATTCATTTTATGACGATTTTAATTTTGCTTTTATCTCTTTAGTTTAGGCTAATCTCCACTCATTTTCGAGTCATCGGAGGAGTTCGAAAATGGCTAGAGCTTATACGAAACTAGTTGCAAAGTGTAACTAAAGTGTGATAAAAAACAAAGTAAAAATCGATTTATGTATCCTTTAAAATTTTCTAGATTGTATTGTATTTTCCTTATATTAATTATATAATACTTGTAATATAATTATAGCCAAAATCAAAAATCTCTCGGCAACTTTAAAATATTATATAATATTATTAATTATCATTAAATTGCTTTAATACTTCATAGCTCTATAAATAAATAAATATATATTAAACTCACCATTTTCACTTTCCCTAATTAATGTTTTTCTCACAAGAATAATTGCGATTAAAAATCCTCTCACTGCCTATCGCGTTTAGCACATGTCGTCCGGAAAGATGTGTCGACCGAACTGCTCTGAACGATCCTGTTCGAGCGCTCAGAAACGGCGACCTTCGCGCGAGCAGCAGCCAGGCGATCCCCCAACGCAGGAGGGAGAAAGAAAAGTGAGCTGCGTTAATTAGAAAAAAATTGTTATTAACTCATTGTGTAATCAGCTTGTTGGAATAGGAAAAGGCAATTAGCGATAGAGCGAAAATGCGCTCGTGGAAGTGCGTTTTTGTGTTCATCGGTAGTAATAATGACGATAATAATCAATTAGTTGCATTTTGCAACCTTAGTGTTGCTATATTTAGATGGAGTTAATATTGTTTACACATGGAGAAATTAGTTGAGTTGTTATGAATGACTTGATTTCATGTTGCTTATAATATTCAGATTTTGTTAGAGCAACCCAACAATTACATCTATAACTTTTAATTCTTTTAAAAACTCAAAAAAGACAATTTAGAATCTAAATATCAGATATATCAGATTCAAATTAAATAGGATTTTCCCCGTGTGGGGATTTGCCAGTATGCAAGTATATCTGGAGGGCAGTGAGGAAATAAAAATAGTCTTATGATTGTTAGCATGAATTTTTAAATTTTAAATTTGACCTCTACCCCTTTGATCGTTTCTCGGTTTTTCGCATCACCTTAAAAGTAATAGAGGTAGATTGGGGATGATACAGTTCTCGTATGGAAAGCCACCCCCTGAATCTAAAAATACAAACTAGAAGTCGGTACGACAAACACTTACTGAGATACAGCTCGAAAAGGACGTTTATAACATGGCAATTTCAAGCAATTTTTACGAATTTTGAAGGATTGTGACGCGAAAACGGAAAGAGATATCCAAAAACGGTTTTCGAATTCTTATTTAGTACCCTAAGGATTATTTATTGGTGCCATAAACAGAATTTTTAAATTTGTGATTTTTATTGTAAAAATTTGATCTCTACCTTTGATCATTTCTCTGTTTTTTTTTTGCATTCCACGTTAAAAGTAATAGAAGTAGATTGGAGATAATACAGTTCTCGTATGGAAAGCCACCTCCTGAATCCAAAAACAAAAACTATAAGTCTGTACGACAAGTATTTATTGAGATACAGCTCGAAAAGGGGGGTTCTCAAATGGTAATTTCAAGGAATTTTTACGAATTTTGAAAGGTTGTAAAGCGAAAACAGAATGAAAGATCCACAAACTGTTTTCGGATTTTTAATTAGTACCCTAAGAAGTATTTATTGGTAGCATAAACTGAATTTTGAAATTTGTGATTTTTATTGTAAAAATTTGACTTCTACTACCCCTTGATCATTTCTCTGTTTTTCGCATTCCACGTTAAAAGTAATAGAGGTCGATTGGGGATAATAGAGTTCTCGTTTGGAAAGCCACCCCCTAAATCTTGAAACACCAACTAGAAGTCGGTAGGACAAATAATTACAGATACAGCTAGAAAAGGGCGTTTCTTATGTGGTAATTTCAAGCAATTTTTTCGAATTTTGAAGGGTTGTAATGCGAGAATGGAAAGAGATATTCACAAATGGTTTTCGTATTTTTAATTAACATCCTAAGGAATATTGATTGTCTATGGTAGACCCCTGACAGGAGACGACTGGATAGCAGCTACAAACAGGAAATGGAAAAGCGAGAATGGGAAGGTCTGGAGGCACTGGACCAAGTCGTCTGGGGCCGGGGAGCAGGAATTGTTCTTAGTGGGTAAAAGCCCCACACTGTCAGTGTAGGGGGGAGAGTAATCTCCCTGCACTGTCGTTTGAGTGAAGATTCTTTGTGTCCAGGCGAAATGTAAAAGACAATTTATATGCGCGTCAGCTATCCATTAACGATAACAAGACTGCGGAAGGAAGATTAGTATTAATTAATTAATTAAGAATTAAATTGTGTAGTGCGTTTTTGGAAACGGGTGGTCGCTGAGTTATATTTTCAATTATAAGTAAAGTGTAAGAATAATTAATAAAGCATTTATACAAGAAGAACAGATAACCGGGACCGTGATTGATTCAAATCAAAAATTAATGTGAAACTCAAATATCACAATCTACATTTAGTTTTAATTCTATGATTATTGCTGACCAGTCAAATACTCCTTATAAACCCCGCAACTTTGGTTGCCTATTCTTCTACATCTAACTTCACTTTACAAGATTTTGACGTTTCACTGTTATTATTCTGAAGATAACCTATGAAATTAATCATCAAATGATGTCAGACGAGCCAAATAATAAAGAAATGCCCAACAACGATGTCGTCATTGAAGAACTAACCAAAGACTTAGAAGCCCAATGCATTCCAGATGAAAATGAACCTGAAATTTCGGATGACTTTGACGGCAACAAACCACCAGAGGTACCTGACGATTACATCGACGAAGACGCTTTAAAAGACCTGGAAACGACCCTATCTCCAGAGGAAATTGATGCACGGCACGCACGAGCGTTAGAATTAAAAAATGCTGGTAATGATCAATTCAAGCAGGGCGAGTACTTGGAGTCAATTACTACATACACAGCTGGATTACAGTTGTGTCCATTAGCCCAGACAAATGATCGCTCAATACTCTACTCAAACAGAGCAGCATCAAAAATAAAGTTAGATAGAAATAAATCTGCACTGGATGACTGTAGTAAATCAATTGAGTTAAATGACACATATCAAAAAGCTATAATCAGAAGAGCTAAATTATATGAGGAGCTGGATAAACTTGATGAGAGTTTAGCTGATTGGAAGAAAATTAATGAGGAACTGGATCCCAGCAATCAGGAAGCTCTTGATGCTGTCAGGAGGTTACCGCCTATTATAAATGAAAGAAATGAGAAGTTGAAAACAGAAATGTTAGGTAAATTAGTAATCAGAATTGATAAATAATAATTACCATTATTTTTCACACATTATATAAATATCTTTGTTGTCATATAAAACATACAAACTGAAATATAATCATTTTTTTCTTCTTCAAGGTAAACTAAAAGAAATAGGCAACATGTTCCTGAAACCATTTGGCTTATCTACAAACAACTTCAACATGCAACAAGACCCCAACACAGGAAGCTACTCTGTAAATTTCCAACAGTAAAATATATTTTCAATAAAACCACACTACAACTCACAATTAAATGAATATTTTTATTGTCAAACCATAACAGATTACAAGTGATTCTTAATTGTATATAATAGTATTAATAATAAAGCATTTTAATCCAAGCCATCATCATGTGAAGCAGTATCGGGGGGGCCCCCAGCTCCAGGGAATCCTCCAAATCCTGGGAACCCACCACCCATACCACCAGTGGCAAATTTGGATGAGAGTTTCTCAATCAGAGCCTGCACTTTAGGATTGTTCTGATACTTCATGATATTAGCAGGGTTTGTTGAGATGTCCTGGAAAGCAGCAGCACATTCTGGATCCTAAAATTTCACATTAATAAAACATGACCACAACATAAACATTAATAAAACCTACCTGAAAAGCTGCCATAATTTCTGGATCTTGCATCATCTTAAAGAAATCTGGCATACCACCATCACTGCCACCCATAGTGTCATCAGCTGATTGTTCAACATTACTTTCAGCTGCTTTAGCATGAGCCTCTCTAGCCTTTTTAATCCTCTCCAACTTTTCCTTCTCTTCTTTATCCAGCTTTTTGCGTTCCAACTTCAATTGATGCTGTTCAATTTTCAAAGCTATTGGCTGAACCTCTTTGAGCCATTCATTGGCTTGATCGTCAAAATCTATTTTGACAGCCTGGCGTAAATCTTTAGCAGCTTTCTCCCACTCTCCAATCAGCCTGAAAGCACGTCCTCTAAATTTATAAGCTGGAGCTGAATCACAGTTCAGCTCCAAAGCATGACTGCAGTCTTTAATGCATGCATTTGGTTTGTTGAGTTTGGTATAAGCCTGACCACGCTTGGTGAACAATATGGCACTGTGTGGATTCACCACTATGGCTTCAGTGTATTTTTCAACTGCCTTTTCAGTCTCCCCTTCATTAAACAACCCCATTGCCTCACGACGTAATTCATCAGCCTTATCAATATCTTCATCAGTTGGTTGTTTTTCCTCATCACCCATTACCTGATCTGGATTGTCCACATCAGGCTCTATACAGCCTTCCAAGCTGATTTCTAGATCAGATTCTGAATCACTTTCAACCTCTACCTCGCTCATAGGCGGTTCTGTCGGTACCTTCTGTTCACTAGACATTTTTTCTTTGGGCGGCGGCAGCTTACCACCGAGAGATTCAATGAATTCCTTGAAGAACGCAAGCTCTGGTATATGTAAAACGTCGATGTTTGTAGCACACAGGTCAACGAATGACTTTAGTTGGGATAAGCTGTCTCTGTTAAAAGGGCAGGCCATTTTCGCTATTATCGCAGATCACTTGACTTTTCGAGAACCGTAAACACCGGTGAACACCGGCCGCAAATAAATAAATATCATGGTGCATGAAGATGGCTGCAAACTTAATAAAATAATTAATTAATTCAACTAAATGCATAATCTAGTATGTTTACGATTACAAAATTAGTCCATTGTATAAGATTTTAATATTTAATTAATATGTTTAGAAATATTAAGGCTATTTATAATTAGATCTTCCAATATTAGAGATTCATTTGATATATATTTGATGCTAGTCGTGCCGATACATTTGAACTACTGCAACATATGTCAACACCAAACCAAACCTAACCTTCCCGCAATAGACAACAACAGAATATTTTCACGAATTGGCAGCTAATGGTGGAATAAACGTTTTAATAAGTACCCAAAACGTACCCGTCATGGATAATCAAGAGTGTGGATTATGCCTTGAAACATATACCCATCCCCCATTTAATCTGCAAAAGGACCAATACAAGGAACTCAATTTGAGTGAATTATACTATTATGTGACCAAGGTAAACAAATATGATTCATTAATTAACACTACATATAAAATGTTAAGATGTGTATTGCTATGAATTGTGAAAGACAATTCTTGCTATGCTGAGTAAATACACAACTGTGTGCTCACTGCACATATCCACTAATAGTGACTAGTAACCTATTATTTCTAATTAATCCTAAATATTTGTCTGTAATGTATGACTAAAGTCTTCTAATTAATAATTTCAGCTACCTGCAATATATCCACTGGATATATTAATCTGCAACAGCTGCTGTGGCAAATTAATTACAAGCTATGAGTTCATTGAAATGTGTTTACAGTCCAATCAAAGATTACCACAGATAAAAAGTGAGGACTATACAGAAGATGTTGATGCACAAGAGGATATTGTACAAATAAATACAGTTGATAGGGATCCAGATGATGATGCGACTGAGATGAAGATGGGTTTCTCAAGAAAACGTGTATCAGTAGTCCCTAACTACAGGTCATCGAAACGGAAAAAGAATGTGGAAAAAACTATAATACAACCCAAAAGTGAACCAGATGAGTTTGATATGATCCCTTCTGAAAATTTGGTTTATTGGGGTGCAAAAGATACTGATGATTCCACAGATGGTGATAAAGGTAATTAAATATATTTAGTTAGAAATATTACCATATTTATTGTTATTTACATATAATAATAGAGATGTATATTACCTTAATTTTTTTAATGGCTTTAATCTTTTATAATATATAGTTTACAGCATGTCTATATTTACATAGAACATTGAATTTTGTATTATTTATTTCCCCCCTTGGAATTAGAGGATGGTTCATCCCATCTTGGGCTAGTGGTATTGAAAGTCTATGTGGTGGTTGTTTATTATTTATTTCAATATATTGTTGAATATTAGATATTTTTGTTTGAAGGAAATATAATTGAGGAATTTTGTAGAAGTTAATACTATTTATAAAGTGACCTTGCTCACAATTTCCAGCTACAGAATCATCTGAAATGATACCCTATGCTCCTCACTGGAGCCACTAGATTAATAATACTGCTTATCTAGATAAAACTTATTACTAATTACAGATTAAATGTACATACAAACATTTAATACTTTAATAATTGTTTTTTTTTAACAGAATAAGTCATGTTAAATTTTTATATTTTTCATTTAGATCCTCCATGTGAACCACCACCCCTAGACAGCATTGCTACCTTTACTACAGCCAAGCAGTATTCAGAGCCTTTCAGTTTGAATCCAGCCATTGATGTTGATGATGTTGATGTGAAACATTTTATTTGTTCCAAATGTTTCTCCACATTCTGGAGTATGGAGGAACTGGAGCTACATACAGCAACACATACCTGAAACTCATAACTCATAAATTAAATATAATTTATTTATCGAGCGTATGTAAGAAAAATACTGTAATGAATTACATCAAACATCAAAGAATTAAATTATTTGGTTTTTAATGTGTCTGTATGATTTTGTTTTACTACCCATATTTTTTTATGAGATTTTTATAGAATTTCTTTCAGAATGCTTTAAAAAAATTGTGATTTCATGTAGAGTATTTCTAGCCCTACAGATTGACGATAAACGCATTTCTCTAGCTCTTACTGCTATCGCGCTGTAGCGGTGAGAAAATGGGAATATGTTGAAATTTCATGCTTTTCCTCGGTTTTAAACCTGTAGCGTCTCTATTTCAAATGCTAGAGAGATGGTTAATATATGAAAATGTAGAGTATTTCTAGCCCTACAGATTGACGATAAACACATTTCTCTAGCTCTTACTGCTATCGCGCTGTAGCGGTGAGAAAATGGGAATTTGATGAAATTTCATGGTTTTCCTCGGTTTTAAACCTGTAACGTCTCTATTTCAAATGCTAGAACTATGGTTTATATGTGAAAATGTAGAGTATTTCTAGCCCTACAGATTGACGATAATCGATTTTCTCTAACTCTTACCGCTATCGCGCTGTAGCGGTGAGAAAATGGGAATTTGATGAAATTTCATGGTTTTCCTCGGTTTTAAACCTGTAGCGTCTCTATTTCAAATGCTAGAGCGGTGGTTTATATGTGAAAATGTAGAGTATTTCTAGCCCTACAGATTGACGATAATCGATTTTCTCTAACTCTTACCGCTATCGCGCTGTAGCGGTGAGAAAATGGGAATTTGATGAAATTTCATGATTTTCCTCGGTTTTAAACCTGTAACGTCTCTATTTCAAATGCTAGAACGATGGTTTATATGTGAAAATGTAGAGTATTTCTAGCCCTACAGATTGACGATAAACGAATTTCTCTAGCTCTTACTGCTATCGTGGTGTAGCGGTGAGAAAATGGGAATTTGATGAAATTTCATGGTTTTCCTCGGTTTTAAACCTATAGCGTCTCTATTTCAAAAGCTAGAACTATGGTTTATATGTGAAAATGTAGAGTATTTCTAGCCCTACAGATTGACGATAAACGCATTTCTCTAGCTCTTACTGCTATCGCGTTGTAGCGGTGAGAAAATGGGAATTTGATGAAATTTCATGGTTTTCCTCGGTTTTAAACCTGTAACGTCTCTATTTCAAATGCTAGAACTATGGTTTATATGTGAAAATGTAGAGTATTTCTAGCCCTACAGATTGACGATAATCGATTTTCTCTAACTCTTACCGCTATCGCGCTGTAGCGGTGAGAAAATGGGAATTTGATGAAATTTCATGGTTTTCCTCGGTTTTAAACCTGTAGCGTCTCTATTTCAAATGCTAGAGCGGTGGTTTATATGTGAAAATGTAGAGTATTTCTAGCCCTACAGATTGACGATAATCGATTTTCTCTAACTCTTACCGCTATCGCGCTGTAGCGGTGAGAAAATGGGAATTTGATGAAATTTCATGATTTTCCTCGGTTTTAAACCTGTAGCGTCTCTATTTCAAATGCTAGAGCGGTGGTTTATATGTGAAAATGTAGAGTATTTCTAGCCCTACAGATTGACGATAAACGAATTTCTCTAGCTCTTACTGCTATCGTGGTGTAGCGGTGAGAAAATGGGAATTTGATGAAATTTCATGGTTTTCCTCGGTTTTAAACCTATAGCGTCTCTATTTCAAAAGCTAGAGAGATGGTTAATATATAAAATGTAGAGTATTTCTAGCCCTATAGATTGACGATAAACACTTTGCTCTAGCTCTTACTACTATCGCGCTGTAGCGGTGAGAAAATGGGAATTTGATGAAATTTCATGGTTTTCCTCGGTTTTAAACCTGTAACGTCTCTATTTCAAATGCTAGAACGATGGTTTATATGTGAAAATGTAGAGTATTTCTAGCCCTACAGATTGACGATAAACGCATTTCTCTAGCTCTTACTGCTATCGCGTTGTAGCGGTGAGAAAATGGGAATTTGATGAAATTTCATGGTTTTCGTCGGTTTTAAACCTGTAGCGTCTCTATTTCAAAAGCTAGAGAGATGGTTAATATATAAAAATGTAGAGTATTTCTAGCCCTACAGATTGACGATAAACGCATTTCTCTAGCTCTTACTGCTATCACGCTGTAGCGGTGAGAAAATGGGATTATGATGAAATTTCATGGGGTTCCGCGGTTTTAAACCTGTAGTGTCACTATTTGAAATGCTAGAGAGATGTCTTATATGTAAAAATATAGAGGATTTCTAGCGCTATACAGATTGAGACTAGACGTATTAATGGTAGCTGTTACCGTTTTCGCGTTGTATCGGTGAGAATGTGTAAATATGATTTTCTCCGATTTTCGCCGCATTTTCGATTTTATGAAAAATGGAATTAATTGTATTTTATTCCTAGGTTAACACATCTCGTGTCCTGTCAGCACGCTTGAACTTTGTCTCTCCTGTAAATTTTAATTGGGAGAGGGATGATTCAGGTGTATTAACAGACCGAAATCAACAATGGCATCAGTATTATGTAAAAGTCGAAAATACATTACGAGGAAGTAGGTAATGTATGAAACACATGTGAAAATGTTACCGAATTTCAAACGACTTGGTCAAAAATTTAAGAATTTTTACGATTCATTGACCCAAAAGGGGGAATACATCAAGAAATTTTAAAAACACTTAAATTTTGGTCGAAATTGCATGAAATTTCAACCAAGAATGGCAAAATATTAGACCAGGATGCAAAACTGATAGGCAGAAGGGGGGAGTACAACGTTCAAAATTATGTTGAAATTGCTTGTGCAAACTTTGAACTCGATCGCGAAGAAAAAAATTTCGAGGTGAAAAATTCAGAAGGTTAACCCCCCCCTTTCGATTTTTCCGATTTTTTTCGATTTACGCAATCTCTTCGATTTGCTTGAAAATTTGCATGTACATTATAACGGGCATAAGAAACAATATTTAACGAGTTTCACTTGTTTAGAGCTGCTAGTTTTTCAGTTATGACTCGTGAAAAACTGGCGTTATGACTTAGTTTTCATGCGACTTACAGAGCTATAACTCAAACAGTTATACATGAAAATGGCTAAGATTTGCCTCCGACGTTCAAAATTATGTCGAAATTGTTTGTGCAAACTTTCAACTCGATCGCGAAGAAAAAAAATTCGAGGCGAAAAATTCATTAACATTTATCAACCAGAAGGGGGGAGTACATGGGTCAAGAAATCTTAAAAAATCGTCAATTTTGGTCGAAATTACGTGAAATTTTCATCCAGAATGTCAAGATATTACATTAGGATGCAAAAATGATAGGAATTTGACGCAATTTGGCCAAAAAATTTAAAAAATTTAAAATTTATCAACCAGAAGGGGTACATGAGTCAATAAATCTTAAAAATTCTTAAATTTTGACCAAAATCGGTTGAAATTTCGATCAGAATGCGAGAATGTGGGCAAAATAGTCGTTTTTAAAAGGAGTTATCGAGATACATACTTACCAAAACGGTATGTAGAAATACCTCCTTACGTAAAATCTGTAGAGTTCGGCCTGTCAATACAATTGAATCATTGCACGTCTAGTATAAAATACACAGAAGAGACAACGTTCAAGCGTGCTGACAAGACTCGAGAATTGTTTTACAATGCGTCAGAATAACCGTTTCTCACATACACAAATTAGCTCAGACACATATACACGTATATACACAGACACATGCAATCATCAATGAAGATTTTTCAAACAAAATTGATTGAAAACGTAGAAGAGATAATAATAATAATAATAAGCTTTATTTTCCTACGGAAAGAAAAATCCAATTACAGGACAACAACAATAATATGTAAAATGTATAAATATATATATAGGTATAAATATAAATAATGAAAAGGTGTCTAAATAAAACGGCAAAATATACATTTACTTAAATCTAACTTACCAGGAAGTTTTTAACAGAATCAATAGTAATAAGTATAATTATCTAGGAACAGAGTATAAAACAAGTTAATATAAAGTTTTATGGATTGTCACATAATTAGCCGTACATTAATTGAGCTGTCTAACGTTAAAAGTTAGTGACAGTACAAAAGTCATATTTTTGTCATTTAATATAATAGTCCAAGTAAATGGGTCACGAAATAAATTATTCAGGCAAGCCACAAGTGCACTTTGGATCCTTTGAAGTGGTCATCCATAACAAGCCCTATGACTGTTGGGTGTCATTTCTGGGAAAAGTGTGGAATATTACTTCTCTTATAGCAGGCATGTATATACAACCAATTTTTGGGTTCGTAATTCATAGATCTAACAGAGTATTATTGCAATGTAGAGCACGATGGAGAGGATTGCATCAAGCCTCTACTCGCCTTCGCTGGGAAGGATATAAGTGATTGGTTCGATCCTCGCGATGGTGACATATTGCACTACATCCACCCAGTGTCGGGATGTCGTGTACCCTACACCCCGCACGGGCGTATACCTGATGTAGAGGTGCAAGTACCTGCAACAAGTTGGAAGCCATTAGGACATTTACCTTGGTGGAAAAATATGAAGTATATGCATTTTATAAGCTACAGAATACAGGCTTGTTAAGCGGTAACGGAAATGTTCATACAGTGGTATTAGAGATATTAATATATCTGCAGCGTTCTTACCAATTGTTAACGTGCTGTATCCTTACTGGACGTTGGTGATCAATATAGATGGACCAGATTGATCGTCAACGTACACAGAGAGGATACGGCACGTTAAGAAAACGATTGGTAAGAAAGCTGCAGATTTATTAATATCTGTAATACTGCGGTTCTAAGTAGCTATATTGAAGTCTCTATTGGTCTACTGTAGTAAGTTACTCAGTTAAGAAGTTCGTCGTCATCCTAGTGATCTTTTCAATCGAATGCCTATCTACCGTATTTTGGTGTAATATTTACATTTTTGTCTATTTACAGTATGTGTATTTTCCACTCCATTTCTTCCTGTCTTGTGTTAATTGTTTACTCTCTTTCCATTTTATGTTTTTTCGTTCTGCTTCTTCTTTCATTTTTTCGTCCCATGTTTTCCTTGGAGTACTCCTATGCAGTTGCTTCCTGTTGTCCTGCTCTCGTAGTCGTGGTAGTCTTTCTTTTGGCATCCAGCATATGTGTCCTAAACATCTGAACTGTCCTTCCATTATTTTATCGTTTATTGGATCTATTCTATGTGTTTCGTTTTTTATTTTGTCCATTCTTGTCTTGTTTTCTAATTTTCTCATGGTACTGTCTGTATGGGGAGCCCGTTCACATAAACAAAACAGTTCAAAACAATCCCTCCGGGAGATCAATTTTTTTATCTCAGGTATTATCATTTTTCTTACCATTCTTACTAAATCAGGTTTGCCGGTATCATAGCAACAAGTTATTTCAATTCCATCAATGTTTCTAATATCTAGACCCAGGGTTTTATTATTAATACCGTGGTAAGTGGAAGTGTAAAAACGACTGTGGTATAAATTCCTACAGCTGTATTTCCGCCACACGCCTGCTTTTTAGAACCTTAAAATATTGTAGACTATTGTAGGTATCAAGTCGGTTTATTGTCCAAACGAGCTCGTCCCGTACGGATAGTAAATCCACTGTTTGGAATTACTGTGCTAATAAATGTTTGCTGTGAGGATACAATTTTGAGAATTAAGGAGCGATATTCGATTTTCAACAGTGATGCTAATACTTATTTTTGGAGGTAAATTTCAAACGTATTCATTACAATGTTCACATTTAAGATTATTAAACCTGAATGACAGTGTTCACCAAGGTTTCTTATAAATTATACATGTTTTGGGATTGTTAAAGCACGTTTGGGTAGGTTTTGTGAATTTTTTTTTCGATAACTCGCGAAACTTTTTTTAAAATTTAATAAAATATACTTATTTTAATAGCTTCGTTTAAGAATAAATTGTCACCATCTCTCTAGCATTAGAAATACAGACGCTACAGAGTTGAAACTGGGGAGAAAACATGAAATTTCATCCTATTCACATTTTCTCACCGCTACAGCGCAAAAACGGTATCAGCTACAAAATAACATCTAGTCACAATATGTAGGGCTACAAATACTCTACATTTTCACACATAAACCATCTCTCTAGTATTTGATATACAGATACTACAGAGTTGAAACTGGGGAAAACATAGGTCTAGAGATAATGTACATTTTCATATATAAACCATCTCACTAGCATAGAGTTACAGACGGTGATACTGGGGGAAAACATGAAATTTTATGAAATTGTAGCGGAGAGAAAGCACGAGATAAAAAATACTGGACAAATTTTCTCCAAAAATCCATGGGCCTTCTAGGCTCGTATAGTTACAAAGGATGATGATGACACAGCATAAAATATGGCAAATTTTGTCTACATAATTATGAATAATTTAGATTATCGTCTTATTTTATACTGCCGGTAGTAAGCACATAGAAATAGAAACAAAATAATAGCATCTTAAAATGTTGATGCTATAACCATCTATTTCGCCAATGGCAATTTATAGAATACTTACATTGAAATCAACAACTATTTCTCGTAGATTCAGCGGTCGTCCACTTAACGACCATATGACACTTGAAGGCAACGGAATTCTCGATGAACGCGACACCGTCAGCAGCGTGGGCCTGCCGCCCAACTTTTTCATCCCTGTCATCATGATCTACTACAACGACGACTTCAGATGGTACGAGTACAACCCCAGTGACGATTCGGATTGTTGAATACTGAAATTTATAAATCATATCATATAAAGAAATGCACACAGTCACGGTTTATTTTTTCATCCTTTAATTTATAATTATTTTGATTGCTGCAATAGTGAATATTATATATATATATATATATATATATATATATATATATATATATATATATATATATATATATTAAGAGTAATTCCCGTCGTTCGACGGTGTATGTTGAATTAATTAATCAAAACTTTTTAGGAAAAACAATACTTGCGCTCTGAAAGTATTTTCAAACGTGATGGTGATGTGAAAGTACATCACCATCACTTTTGAAAATATTTTCAGAGCGCAAGTATTGTTTGTAACACAAAAAATTGTAAAGCAAAAAATAATGAATATATTAATTTTTAATGTGTAATAACCAAAACCTTAAATTAGTTGGATAGTTGGAGGGTAGCATAGCTATAGACACTTAGTCCTTAAAATGGGCCCATTTTGAAACCTTCGTTTAAGACTACTCACTCGTCCCAGCAGTCAGTTCTACGTGTAAGCTGCAGGGTCCTGCAGGCGAGTGAGGAGTTGATAGTGCTGGCAATACTAGGCAACCTTTAATTGAGAAATGATATTAATTTAAAAACATATATTTCTGTCGTTAAGGTAACTACCGGGTGATTAAACTCCTCTGAGCTTCTCCCTTGACCGGCGGAAAAGTCTCACGACTGATAGTTTTTTTATAAAGATAAAAGTTTTTTTTTTAAATCACTTAATAATCCAATTAAATATTGAATAAAATACATAAAACATACTATCCTTGATGAAAGATGAAGAGGTCAATTTTTAGGAAAATAAAATCCCTCACCCCTATAATGTAAAAAGGAAGACCATTGTTATTGGAAAGAAAGGGCTTAAGAAATTATTTTCCTTAAAAATTGACCTGGTTCTTTGTAGAATGATTTATGAAATATCAATATTCACTTGTGTGTAAAAATAAATTCACCTTAATTAATAAACATTACTCCAGTTCATTACACCTTAAAATAATACAACATCGTAAAGTTTTCGGTGGTAATTGCTACGGCACGCGCTCCCTATTATTTCCGCGGTCATTACCGTGAAACGTAATGATCGCCGCCCAGCTAAATGTTGTTGGGCCGCGGGTAGGAACAATACGCAGCCCTTGTAACCAAATACTAATTACAGTTTGCTAGCAACCCCTCCCAATTTATATCCTCTCATCATCACGCCACGGAGGTTTTAATAAATTAGTAATGCGCCGCGACGGGCGTTTTTCAGCAGCCGGATGGATGGGTTACCGCAGGTTTTTGTTTTATCGAATTTAACGTAATTTAAAACGACGGAGAGTAAAAAAAATGTATGCCGGCGTAGGGGGAATGTCTATATTGTATTTTTTTCTTTTATGAGAAAAAGTGGATTAAATTTAATGTATGTGGTGGGAGGTACTTTTTATGAAAGTAATTTTCTTTAAAGGATATAGTAGATCGGGGGAGTTGCGTGATTATTTTATTTCTAAGCCGGGTATACAATTTGAAATAGTAATCATATTTGCTTTCAGAATACAGCAGGGCCGTGTAAGGAAAGTTTTGTTATCGCAAATCAAATGTCGTTTCTTTACGTTTCATGTCGTATATAATCTGTAACTTATCTATTCTGTAAAATCGATTTAGTGAAAGGTTGTCACTATTATATTATATATATATATATATATATATATATATATATATATATATATATATATATATTGTTTCTCGTTAAAATTGTATTAATATTTTGCATTTGGATCTAAATTGTCTAGCTAACAGGTTTAAGTTTATTTTGATAGGATAATGTTTATTTTATTTTAATTCACCTCTTCGGCTTTACCGCCACAGCCATATATTTTTTATAACAATATTTCTTTTGTCCTTTTTTGAAATAAAAGGTCTCTACAAAATGAGACAACAACACGACTTTCTATAATAAATAAAATTTACAAAGTTTCAAAAAATTGCCAAGCTCTGTAGGTTCTCTGGTTCAATTTGAAACAATCTCGCCATTTTTCCGCCATCTACACTATATTTAAAGTCAAGTAACATAGTTTCAGTATCATGTCACTGCTACGACGACTCCTGTTTTGACGCAATAGTGTTGGCAATTTTACCGGTTTTTATCAGTTTTCAAATTAAATTCGTGACGGGTTTATTTATTTTTTTTCAGAGAAAAATCGTACTAAGATTTTTCATTTGGTTAATAATTGTCCATCCAGCTGGCCAAAGTTGATCTTGATTGGACAATTTTCTTTCTTATTTTCTTCACTTCTTCGGCTTTACTGCCAAAACCTTACACTTTTTATAACAAAGTATTTTCTTATATTTCTTTGGAATTAGAAGACCTACAAAATGAGATCAACATCAACTTTCTAACATATGATAAAATTTTCGAAGTTCCACAAATTTGCCAAGCTCTGTAGCTTTACCGGTTCGATTTGAAACAATATCGATATGTTTTCCGTCATCCAGACTATATTTCAAATCAAATGACTTAGTTTCAGTATCAGGCTACTACTATGACGACTCCTGCTTTGACGCAATGAAGGATAGTTTTGGAAATTTTACCGATTTTCATCACTTTTCAAGTTAAATTCGTGACGGGTTTATCTTTTGTTTTATAGAAAAATCGTACTAAGATTTTTTAATCGGTTAATATTTGTCTATCCAATGAGCTTAAGTTGATCTTGATTGGACAATTTTTATTTCTATTTTCTTCACTTCTTCGTCTTTACCACGAAAACGGTGCACGTTTTATAACAATTTTATTTAAATTTTCGTTGGAATTAAAATACCTACAAAATGAGATCAAGCATAACTTCTATTATGAAATAAAATTTACCAAGTTCAAAAAATTTGCCAAGCCCTATAGGTCTTCCGGTTCTATTTGAAACAATATCGACATTTTTTCCGCCATCTAGACTATATTTCAAATCAAATGACTTAGTTTCAGTATCATGCCACTACTATGACGACTCCTGCTTTGACGCAATGAAGGATAGCTTTGGAAATTTTACCGATTTTCATCACTTTTCAAGTTAAATTCGTGACGGGTTTATCTTTTGTTTTAGAGAAAAATCGTACTAAGATTTTTTAATCGGTTAATATTTGTCTATCCAATGAGCTTAAGTTGATCTTGATTGGACAATTTTTATTTCTATTTTCTTCACTTCTTCGTCTTTACCACGAAAACGGTGCACGTTTTATAACAATATTTATTTAATTTTTCGTTGGAATTAAAATACCTACAAAATGAGATCAAGCATAACTTCTATTATGAAATAAAATTTACCAAGTTCAAAAAATTTGCCAAGCCCTATAGGTCTTCCGGTTCTATTTGAAACAATATCGACATTTTTTCCGCCATCCAGACTATATTTCAAATCAAATGACTTAGTTTCAGTATCATGTCACTACTATGACGACTCCTGCTTTGACGCAATAAAGGATAGTTTTGGCAATTTTACCGATTTTCATCACTATTCAAATTAAATTCGTGACGGGTTTATCTTTTGTTTTAGAGAAAAATCGTACTAAGATTTTTTAATCGGTTAGTATTTGTCTATCCAATGAACTTAAGTTGATCTTGATTGGACAATTTTTATTTTTATTTTCTTCACTTCTTCGTCTTTACCACGAACACAGTGCACGTTTTATAATAATATTTATTTAAATTTTCGTTGGAATTAAAGTACCTACAAAATGAGATCAAGCATAACTTTCTATTATGAAATAAAATTTACCAAGTTCAAAAAATTTGCCAAGACCTATAGGTCTTCCGGTTCTATTTGAAACAATATCGACATTTTTTCCGCCATCCAGACTATATTTCAAATCAAATGACTTAGTTTCAGTATCATGTCACTACTATGACGACCCCTGCTTTGACGCAATGAAGGATAGTTTTGGCAATTTTACCGATTTTCATCACTATTCAAATTAAATTCGTGACGGGTTTATCTTTTGTTTTAGAGAAAAATCGTACTAAGATTTTTTAATCGGTTAGTATTTGTCTATCCAATGAACTTAAGTTGATCTTGATTGGACAATTTTTATTTTTATTTTCTTCACTTCTTCGTCTTTACCACGAACACGGTGGACGTTTTATAATAATATTTATTAAAATTTTCGTTGGAATTAAAGTACCTACAAAATGAGATCAAGCATAACTTTCTATTATGAAATAAAATTTACCAAGTTCGAAAAATTTGCCAAGCTCTATAGGTCTTCCGATTCTATTTGAAACAATATCGATATTTTTTCCGCCATCCAGACTATATTTAAAATCAAATGACTTAGTTTCAGTATCATGC
Source organism: Lordithon lunulatus (assembly GCA_963942505.1). NCBI lineage: Eukaryota > Metazoa > Arthropoda > Insecta > Coleoptera > Staphylinidae > Lordithon > Lordithon lunulatus. The sequence goes on from OZ012671.1 coordinate 39,093,995, forward strand.
CACTACTATGACGACTCCTGCTTTGACGCAATGAAGGATAGTTTTGGCAATTTTACCGATTTTCATCACTTTTCAAATTAAATTCGTGACGGGTTCATCTTTTATTTTAGAGAAAAATCGTACTAAGATTTTTTAATCGGTTAATATTTGTCTATCCAATGGGCTTAAGTTGATCTTGATTGGATAATTTTTATTTTTATTTTCTTCACATCTTCGGCTTTACCATGAAAACGGTGCACGTTTTATAACAATATTTTTTCTTATTTCTCTTTGGAATTACAAATAAAAATCTCAATCCACAGCTTTCTGTTCTGAAATAAAAATTTTCAATTTCCGAAAATTTGTCAAGCCCTGTAGCTTTTCCGGTTCAATTTGAAACAATCTCAAAATTTTCCCCGCTGTCTAGACTTAGTTTCAGCTACTTGTCGCTGTTAGGACGACGCCTTCTTTGACGCAACGGAGGAGTTTTGTGACGTTAACAGCAATTTTGTGAAATTTGTGCTTGTTGTAGCTTTGTCGATAAATTTAGAGCCATAATAATTTTATTTTCATCGGTCAGTTTTCGATTGCCTATCCAATGAGCATAAACTTTTTTTCGGAAAATTTTCATTTTTTATTTGTGCACTTTTCCGAAAGTACACGCCTACTGGTTGATATTTTCTAATATTTTTTTCCCGATCTTTAGTTGCTATTTAGTCGTGCATAAACTGACAGTTGATTTTTTTCTCTACAATCAATTCCATGTTTTCCGCTTTCCCGACTTTCCACGTTTCCACCGCTTTTCCCACAAACGCCACTCGGTCCGATCTATTTTTCCCTGCGTCTAGAAGGATGACGCTTTCCAATGATACCTGATCCAGACGAATTTTCGCGAATCACCTTTTAGAGATTTCCTAGATTGTTTCTGTAGAGTTAAAGTATATACTGGGTGTACTGGGAAAAAAATCTTATAGGGCTATTAACGCTGATAGCCCTATAAGGTTTTATACTTTAACTCTACAGAAACACTCTAGGAAATCTGTAAAAGGTAATTCGCGAAAATTCGTCTTGGTCAGGTATCATTGGAAAGCGTCATCCTTCTAGACGCAGGAAAGATAGATCGGACCGTGTGGCGTTTGTGGGAAAAGCGGTGGAAATGTGGAAAGCCGGGAAAGCGGGAAACATAGAATTGATTGTAGAGAAAAAATTCAACTGTCAATTTGTGTACGCTAAAATATCAAGTAAAGATCGGGAAAAACATATTAGAAAATGTCAACCAGTAGGTAGGGAAAATAGATCGGATCGAGTGGCGTTTGTGGGAAAAGCGGTGGAAACGTGGAAAGCCGGGAAAGCGGGAAACATAGAACAAGTTTTTGTTTGTTATAGTGAGGGTCATGATTATATTATCAGAAGCCATGATTTCTGAGGCTAGCCAGATGTATATTTATGGGCGAAAATTATCAAATTCTATATCTAATCAACTAAAATATTTCATTGTAATTAAATTATATATTAATTAGCCATATATATATATATATATATATATATATATATATATATATATATATATATATATATATATTATACAAAAAGCTACGAACTACCTATTAATAAAAGAAATGTCTCTTTCAAACACAATACTATCCCAGGTGGGAAGCAAGCACAAAATTCAACTAGCACAATAAAAAATTCTCAGCCTGTCCTAAGAATTCTCAGGGTTTATTGTGTAAGTTCAGACCGGTCTTATAAAACAGAAGACTGCTGTGTTACCCATGGCAACCAAATAAACAACTGTTTTAGCGTTGGTATATCCCACGGTCCGATAACGCTAGTGTAATACTGCCCTATGTCAAATGTTACAAATTTGTCAATGCTCAAATCTATTAGATAGCATTCCAATCCGCGGAGAATTGCTCCCAAACAATGCCACACAGTTCTCATTATCATAACAATATCTCTCAAAATTTCGTATCTCTTATCCAAAGATGTGACTGCTATTGCCTTTGTCACACTACTCATTATTATAACGAATATTTGATGAATGTATATTTGTACAAAAATACGTATGAAAATTCCCACTGCAGTATATCGAAAGATGTAGAAAGTCAGAATAATAAATGAGGATTCGTTCGCGGAGATGTTATATATTCCCTCTGCTATTGACACGAAAGCTGGACAATAGATCCTTCCTTGAAAAAGAAATCGGAGCAAGCGAAATGTATTTATTTTGACGTACATAACTAATACCATTGGTGCAAAAATATCGGAGTTCACAGCTGTATGCAAGTTATATTGCGTTTTCACGATTAAGCATTAGATCCATATATATATATATATATATATATATATATATATATATATATATATATATATATATATATATATATATATATATATATTATATCTGTATTAAATGAATTTTATTATTGTGCTACAATTTATGAGAAATAAAGTTTATTATTATTATTATTTTAATTATTATTATTATATATCGAATAGTAAAAATTCATAATAATAATAAACTGTGTTACGAAAAAATATTTACAATCAAATTTGAATTTAACACCAGATTATTAGATCTGCTCTATTACTTAACCTTCTAACAAAACATAATTGATTAAGAGAAATAAAACTAAACTAAACCATATAAACAATAAATCTACTAAAATATTTATGGCATGACATCAAAAAAATCATTTTCAAGTAGATACTTGATCATAAATCTTTCGTTTGTGAGAGTTTTTTTAGTTAGAGAATATCACATATGATTTATGAAATTCTAAAGATTATCGCGTTTTAGTTGATACAATAAGTCTACTATCTTCATTAATTTAGCAAATAAATGAGTCAACAGTGTTTTATGTATACAAATACTAATCTCATTAACATTTTTCATCTCTTATCCAAAGGAGTGATTGGTGTTGCATTGTCTCCTCTCACCCGCTGTCGCCTGCAATTGTTTCTCGTCATAAATCGCCCACCACCCCCTGGCCTTTTCCATGAATTTATAAGCACCAGTCGCGTCTATTTCAATAACAAACGTCATGTAAGATACGGAGGCAGACGCCGGGCGCAGGATAATCCAATCAACCCAGGAAAATAAAACACTGCGCGGCGCCTTCGCCATTTCTCTATCAATATTGCTTATAGGAGCTGTCCGAATAAACTTTCTTTAAATGTCTCTAGTCTTCCTGAATGCATAGCAAATAATTGGATCGTTGGTTAGTAAATAAACTAAATATGTAAATGCCAACTGTACATTTATTTGCGATGCACATTTATTATACATTCATGTGAGAAAGATAAATTAAAAGTATGTGGTTGGTTAATGTTAATTTAATTGTTAATACAACTTGTAAGTAGGTTTCTTGAAATGATGCATGTTCTCTATTGTTGTTCGTGTAAGACTTCTATCTCGCTCGCCTCGCTACACCACGAACACACATTCATGTATATTACATGAATCGACAATTAAAACAGACGATACTAAAATGATACAACTAACCCCCCAGGAGGAAAGTTAAACGCCATCTGACGGCACCACATCAATTAGCAATGTACACCCATATGGTAATAACCGTCAACATGCTCATGCCATCAGGATCACCGGGTAGTGCCCTCTATGGAATAATATTCTAACAGAATGCTTGAGATATCAGCACAAGGTCAATCTTATAAAACATATATAAGTGTGAATCCACCCCATTAGCAATCTACATATATAGATATCGATTTTATTAGATTTCGTCAGTCTAGCTCAGCTAGTGAGGGTGAATTCACACAATATGTCGAGTGCTGATATCTCAAGCACTCTGTTGGAATATTATTCCATAGAGGGCACTACCCGGTGATCCTAATGGCATGAGCATGTTGACGGTTATTATCATATTTGTGTCATTGTTAATTGATGTGGTGCCGCCAGATGGCGTTTAACTTTCCTCGTAGGGGGTTAGTTGTATCATTTTTGTATATAACCACTCGAGATATTGTGTGAATTCACCCTCAGTAGCTAGATCGAAATCTAGATATGTAGATTGCTAAGTGGTGGATTCGCACTTATATATGTTTTATAAGATTGGCCTTGTGCTGATATCTCAAGCACTCTGTTAGGGTCGTTTTAGACAAGACAATTTCTTGACTCAAAGTTAGTCAAGATGCGAGACAATCTAAATTGTATCGTATCATACAGCAACTTATTTGAAATATTGAATTGGATGGTAGATCGAATGACAAAATATAACGCGTCCTATTTGTCAAGGATAAATTGTATGGGAGGAGGATATATGAATTCTCATTTCATGAACAACTTTTGAGCTAAGAAATTGTCTTGACTAAAACGATCTTTAGAATATTCTTCCATAGAGGGACTACCCGGTGATCCTGATGGCATGATCATGTTGACGGTTATTACCATATGGGTGCATTTATTTATTTATTTATTTATATTTGTGATTAACTTTTTGCATATTATTGTGTATTTGTCCAGTAATTAGATTTTGATCTGTTGAACAATAACGCTTATTATTATTATTATTAATTGTCGATTCGTAATTTCCATAAGTTTTGTAGTAGCCAGATGAGGTGGCCCGGCACTTTCATCTCTTCTAATATCTTTCACCATTGTAAACTTTACTTTATTCATATTTCATATGAAAGTAATAATAATAAAGCAACATTTTTTCATAATATTCCTTACTGCGTTTACTCCCGGGCCATAATTCTGCGGCAAAAGCAGCATGATAATGGCATAATTTTGATGCCAAATAAAAATGGCATTACATTTTTCCACTCCGACGATATCGACCATGATATTCCGATAAGATAAACCATTAAAATAATTAATATTTTCTCCCCAGGTGTTTCTATTGTTCGCACCGCGGCTGAACGCAGGCGCGCGCCGCGACGCACAGGTGGACGTCGTAAGGCGGTGGGTGACGCGACGCCAGTTCAGCTGCGGCCGCAGACGGAAATAACCGTTCGGGCGTCGTGACGGCGCGGTCAGTGCTGTGCGCGATGTCGTAGGCAGGCGCCACCACCGCAACCACCCCCCCAAAGCGTCGAGAAAAATGTGCCGCATGCCGGAAGATTGATGCGCCCAGGGAGGAAATTCTCGGCGGAAAATAAAAATAAACAAAAAACCGCGTACCGAGTAAGTGCAATAAATTAAATTTTCACTGAAGGTTGTTGTTGCTCTTCGCACTCTTGGCACTAGGCGCTAATTCATTTGAATTAAACGCCGCGCGACACGGGCGCGCGTGAAGTTTTTTTTTTCATTTCAGCGACCTAGGCACCGAAATACTTTAAAAATAAATTCGTACGCTCTTGCAACATAACTTGGATAATCGCTTGTTGTTAAGTTTGTGACGAGTGGAAAAAAAATCGTGGTCATAACAAGGCTGAAGGTCGCGACGTTGTGTACAATAAATGTGTACTGGTAAAAGTTATTATGATGTAGATCACAAATTATTCTGTATTATTATATTCATCCACTGAATTGTATTAATATAAGGATAAAAAACATAGTAGTTGCTACTACAACTACTATGTTTTTACCCTTATATTAATACATTTCTTTCATTGTATTAATTTGAGTTAAATCAAGTGTAATATAATATATAATTGGCGATATTGCTACAATTGTATAATAATTAATCAGATTATTCACATAACTCAAATAGAGAGTGATTCCAAACTGGAGGACGCGAAAGAGTGTTAATATTTAGAAAATAACACTAACAATTAAAATAATAAAAATACTAAAAACGAAACCTTGAAATTATAAAGGGCATATGAATACATATGGAAACACTGTTAAGCTTAGAAATAGAGGAATGCGAAGTTTAGGAACTGAAATCAGGGAGAGAATGAGGGATATTAAGTGGCAAGAATGGCAGATGAGTATTAATATCGCACACTGAGATGACAAATGTCTTCTTCTCCAAAAATAAATAAAAATAAATGCATTTTAAAGATTTCAATAGTTCTAGTAGGTTTTACCATTGAGTATAATGTTATTTAATTTTTTAATTTAATTTATAATAATTTGGTTTATTCTAAATGGTGGCTAATGTTCTACAACAAAAAAATATTGAAAAATTGTCTATACATGTATCTGCAGTTGAATTTGACAATTGGACAATTTTTATTTTAAATATTGGATTGTTAAGGCGTCTACTTTGCGATAATTCATTTTAAAGGATAAATAAAACGATTTTTTACTTTGTTTTTTTATCACACTTCAGTTACACTTTGCAACTAGTTTCGGCTAAGCTCTAGCCATTTTCGTCATCGGAGGAGCTCGAAAATGGCTAGAGCTCAGCCGAAACTAGTTGCAAAGTGTAACTGAAGTGTAATAAAAAACAAAGTAAAAAATCGTTTTATTTATCCTTTAATTTTTATTTTATTTGTCTACACTTTTTCCACTTTATCGCCCAAACGGTACAGTATTTTTGTGTTTTTCTCGTTGGGAATGAAAGACCTACAAAATATGGTGAAGACGACATCTTTCCTGCCATCTAAACTATATTTTTACAGATTTTATCACATTTATAATTTATTATGTAAACCCATCACATAATAATTTATAAAAGTGATAAAATCTGTAAAAATATAGTCTAGATGGCAGGAAAGATGTCGACTTCTTATTTTGTAGATCTTTCATTCTTTTGTTTTAGGGGAAAAATATTTTAAGATTTTGGTTCGAAATTGTCTATCCGCAGGCTGAAGTTTATCTTGATTGGACAGTTTTAATTTTATTTTTCTTCACTTCTTCGACTGCTAAAACAGAAACTTTTATAATAATATTTTTGAGTTTTTTCTCTTTGTAAATGAAAGACCTACAAAAAATGACCAAAAACCACTTTTTATTATGAAATACTATTTTAAAAGTTTCTAAAATTTGCTAAGCCCTTTAGCTTTACCGGTTGAATTTAAAACAATCTCGACATTCTTCCCGTCATCTAGACTATATTTCCAATCACACGCCAGAAGTTTCAGGGCCATGCCACAACTGGGACAGCCCCAATTTTGAACGGACGGACGACAGTTTTGGCATTTTAACCGAATTTTATCACTTTTATATATTATCATGTGACAGGTTTGTTTTTGTTTTAGGGAAAACATTTATTAAGATTTTTCATTTGGTTAAAAATTGTCGATTCAATAGGGTAATGATCATCTTGATTGAACAATTTTTATTTTATTTTTCTTCACTTTTCCGACTATACCGCCAAAACGTGTATAATTTTTATAACAATATTTTTGGATTTATCTTTTTGGAAATGATATACCGACAAAACGAGATCAAAAACTACTTTCTACCATAAAATAAAATTTTAAATGTTTCAAAAATTTGTCAAGCCCTGTAGATTCAATTTGCAACAATATTGATATTTTTCCCGTCATCTAGACTATATTTCCAATCAAACGACATAAGCTTCAGGGACATGCCGCATTTGTGACGGCCCCAATTTTCAACGGACGGACGCTAGTTTTGGCATTTTTACCGATTTTTATCACGTTTATAATTTATCATGTGACGGGTTCGTCTTTTGTTTTAGGAAAAAAATAGATGAAGAGTTTTTATTTCGTTCGAAATTGTCCGTCCAGCAAGCGAAAGTTCATCTTGATTGGACCATTTTTATTTTAATTTTCTTCACTTCTTCGACTTTACCGCCAAAACGGTACACTTCTTATAACAATATATTTGTGTTTATCTCTTTTGAAATGAAATACCTACAATATAAGACCAAAAGCCACTTTCTACCATGAAATAAAATTTTCAATGTTTCAAAAGTTTGCCAAGCTTTTCAGGTTCAATTTGAGACAATCTCGAAATTGTTTGCGCCATCTAGACTATATTTCAAATCAAAAGACATAAGCTTCAGGGCCATACCACTTCTGGGGCGGACCCAATTTTGAACGGACGGAAGGTAGTTTTTGCAATTTTACCCATTTTAATCACTTTTCAAATTAAATTTGTGGCGGGTTTATCTTTTCTTTTAGGAAAAAAATGTACTAACAATTTAATTTGGTTCAGAATTGTCTATCTAATAGGTGGAAGTCGATTTTGATTCGACAATATTTATTTTGATTTGCTTCAGCTCTTCGTATTTGCCGTCAAAACCGTACACTTTTATAACAATATTTTTGTGTTTTTCTCTTTGGAAATGAAATACCTACGATATAAGATCAAAAACCACTTTATATCATGAGTTAATATTTTCAATGTTTCAAAAATTTGCCAAGCCCTGTAGCTTTTCAGGTCCAATTTGAAACAATGCTGTCATTTTCCTCGCCAGACTATATTTTCAATCATAAGCATAAATTTCAGGGCTATCCCATTTTTGGGATAGCCCCAATTTTGAATGGACAGAAGGTAGTTTTGGAAATTTTACCCATTTTCATCACTTTTAAAATTAAATTTGTGACGGGTTTATTTTTTGTTTTAAGGAATAAATGTACTAAGATTTTTTATTTGGTTAAAAATTGTCTATACAGTAGGCTAAAGTCGATTTCGATTTGACAATTTTTATTTTTATTTTCTTAACTTCTTCGGCCTTACCACCAAATCGGTACATATTTTAAAACAATATTTTTGTGTTTTCCTCTTTGGAAATGAAATACCTACAAAATAATACCAAAAACCACTTTCTACCATGAAATAATTTTTACAATGTTTCAAAAATTTGCCAAGGCCTATAGTTTTTCAGATTGAATTTAGAACAATCTCAACATTTTTCCCGCCATTTAGACTTTATTTCCAATCGTGTTATATATATATATATATATATATATATATATATATATATATATATATATATATATATATATATAATATATAGATAGATAGATAGATAGATAGATAGATAGATAGATACATATATAAATTCATTATAGATAGTTACGACACTTGTCATCTCATAGTGCGATATGTAAAAGACGAAACCTTTTATTGAATAATTGCTATTCTTTCAACTCACTACAATTAAATATTGAATAAAAAAATAAGAAATACCATCATCGAGGCGATTTGAACCATCTGACCCTTACTTTTGCATTGACAGCACAAAAGTCATAACGATCGGCTTGAAAACTTTTTATATAATAAGAGATTATGGTTTATTTATATTATAATTATGAAATAAACAAAGTTTAAAACTAATTATCAAAAGACCATATACGTAACGCAAAACATTTTGCAGTAAGTTTGAAACCTTTCAACCTTTCAAACACAAAACAAAATTCTCTTCCATTATCCCCTCTTCACTCATTTCACTCTAACAACATCAAAATCGTTCAAAAACATAAAAGCCCGATTAAACGGCCCCCATCCGTCAACTTTCACCTTTGTTTGCCACCCAACCACCGCCCCCTGCCCCGGTTAAGTACTCCAATTCGTAATCGTCACTCACCCATGTTTGTAATGGGACCCCTTTTGCGACGCCTTGCGGCTCGCAAGATAAAAGCCCTCATCTGTAACAAAATAAAAGAAATTAGATTGCGCACAGGTCTTGCATAAGGCAACCGCGCCATCCGCCTTAGGGGTCCTTTGAGAAATTTCCGTTGCGAATGTACGGCGTCTTGGAAAACTCAATAGCACCACCGCCGCCAGCGCAAAATCAATTGCGAGTGGAATATAAAATAAATGAAAATGATTTACTGAATAACCAAAAAATTGTTATGTTTATATGTTTATTGTGATTATAATATGTGTTTTTGTATCACCGGAAATATTTTATGAGTAAATTATCTTGAAATTTTCTATATTTATAGTTTGATATGTTAGGCGAAATTCGCGTAATTGCCTATTTATGTGATTTCCGGGAAATTTGGGTAATAAATTAACCTTTTTGATTTCCAAAAATAAGAAAGTGAAATATTAAAAAATATCGTGTAAATTAAATCCTTAATTTTGAAAATGATAATTAAAAATTTTAAACGGTAATACAAATAATTCACCGAAAATTATTTTTTTAAGACTAAAGCCTTGGTTTCCTAGGAAGCGGTGTCGACAAAAGCGGCCGTATTTCACGTCATTTTGACGTCACACATTTCTTTTACGTATATTTAAATAAATCTGGTAATCTAGAGAGCAGTATACTTCAAACTATTGGAAAAATGTCATGAATTACACTAGAATCTGGTGAGTTATTCAGTTACATGTACTTAAAACGCATCTTGTATTATATAAATGACGTCAAACACGGCCTTTTTTATCGACACCGCTTGCTAGGAAACCAGGACTTTAGCATTTAAAAATCATATCCTGTCCCTTGACGTGCATTTACGACAGGATATGATTTTTAAATGCTTAGTCTTACAAAAATAATTTTCGGTGAATTATTTGTATTACCGTTTACAATTTTTAATTAACTCTAGTAATTAAATAATAATATTTAACTCATATTTTAATGACTAATCTCCCCATATCGTGAGATTCACACCATTTTTTTTGGGTATCATAGTTCAAATAATAACAATTCGGCCGGTTGCCAAACATGAGCCACTCATTTCTCACCGTGTATCATCTTTATTATTGACCGCGAAAGTTCAACGATATATAAATAAACGACGCACACTGGGGCCGCTTCTCACCGACTTCTCACTGCCACTCGCAATTATTGGCGAGATTGGATTACATCGGCAACGCAGACCCCAGTTGGCATCAAGAGCGTGTCGAATGCAGAAAACTCGTTGTAAGTGCTCGTTACAGGAAATGCAAGTAGTTGGGAAACAGAAAAGTGTTACTGATGTAACACTTTTCACTCCGTAGCTCTCACACAAATCAAATACGTGAATTTATGGACGTGCTTTAGACTAGCAATGGCGGACCTTATTTCATGGCGGAGTTTGTAATAAAATAATAAATATCTGGAAATGCACGAGTTTACAAACAAAGTTCATCTTGATTGGACAATTTTTATTTTTATTTTCTTCACTTCTTCGACTTTGCCTGCAAAACGGTACACTTTTTATAACAATATGTTTGTGTTTTTCTCTTTGGAAATGAGAGACCAACAAAATAAGACCAAAAAATACTTTCTGTTATGAAATAATGCATTCAAAGTTTCAAAAATTTGCCAAGCCCTATAGCTTTACAAGTTGAATTTAAAACAATCTCGACATTTTTACCGCCATCTAGATTATATTTCCAAACCAACGAAATAAGTTTCAGTGCCGTGCCATTTTTGGGACGGCCTCAATTTTGAACGGACAAAAGGTAGTTTTGGAATTTTTATCAATTTATAATACTTTTATAATTTATCATGTGACGGATTTGTCTTTTGTTTCAGGGAAAAAATATACTAAGATTTTTGATTTCGTTCAAAATTGTCTATCCAACGGCTAACAAATGATCTTGATTTGACAATTTTTATTTATTTTTTTTTCACTTCTTCGACTTGACCACCAAACCAGTGCACATTTTATAATAATATTGTTGTATGTTTCTCTTTGGAAATGAAAGACCTACACAATTAGACCAAAAACTACTTTTTATCATGATATACAATTTTCAAAGTTCGAGTAATTTGCCAAGCCCTATAGCTGTTCCGGTTCAATTCAAGACAATCTCGACATTTTTCTCGCCATCTAGACTATATTTCTAATCAAATGACATTAGTTTCAGTGCCAGGCCACTTCTGGGGCGACCCCAATTTTGATGCAACGGACCATAGTTTTGTGACGTTAACGGGCATTTTTTGAAATTTAAATTTTTTACTTTTTACAGCTTTATTTGTAACTTTAGAGCTATTCTAATTTAAGTTTGATAAGTCAGTTTTGGATTATCTATCCAATGAACCCAAACTCGATTTTTTCGAGAAAAAATAATTTTTTATTTTTCCACTTTTCTGACAGTACACGCCCACCGGTTGACATTTTCAAATATGTTTTTTCCCGATCTTTCTTTGCCTTTTTAACGCGCACAAACTGACAGTTTGATTTTAACTCTAGAATCAATTTCATGTTTCGCGCTTTCCCGGGTTTTCACAGTTTCCACAGCATTTACCATCGGAGCCATAGTGCCCGGGTTAATTTTCCCGACGTCTATAAGGATTACGCTTTCCAATGACACCTTTCCCAATATTATTTAATAAAAATAATATCTATCTATCTATCTATCTATCTATCTACCTATCTATTTATCCATCTATCTATCTATATGTCTCTATCTCTTCTCTATATACATATATAATTAGCTCACCGGAAAAAAATGGGGTCCATTGTATCAGATTAGCGGGCGGTAGGGGGACCTCCGCCTGCCGCCCGCTAATCTGATGCAATGGTCCCTATATTTTCCGGTTAGCTAATTATATACGAGGCATATCCAGAAAGTAAGAGTACTGAGGCTGGCCACACGGCAGTGTAGCCTGACTCCTCCCCTTTGCACCGACACCGGTTCGAGGTCAGTACGTTGAGAACTGTTGACACGACAACAACTTTCGTGAATAATGTCAATCCAATCTCCCGCCAAGTGCGAAATACGCGGCGTCATCCGTTTGGAAGGGAAAACCTCCATTTGAGATTTATAATGAGGTGAAAACTGCATATGGTGATAAAGCTATGAATCGTACGAATGGGTACAAGTGGTGTCGCGAGTTTAAAAACGGTCGTACGTCTGTGCATGATGATCAGAGGAGCGGAAGACCTTCAATTGTGACTGACGAAATTGTGGAAAAAATTGAAAATGCGCTCCGTGACGATCGCAGATTGACTGTGGATGAATTTTCTGCGATGTTTCCGCAAATCTCCAGATCTCTACTACACGAAACAATCACAGAAACCCTCGGATATCGGAAACTGTCCGCGAGGTGGGTCCAAAAACAACTGACAGACCAGCACAAGTTGAATCGAGTGGAGGCCGGGCAAGTGTTTTTGAGGCGCTGGAAACTCCATGGAGATGAATTTCTCCGCTCCATCGTAACTGGAGATGAAACTTGGGTAGCACACCACACGCCCGAAACCAAAAGACAGTCTCAACAGTGGCGTCACACCTCTTCACCCTCCGCCAAAAAGTTCAAAATCACAATTTCAGCCAAGAAAGTCATGGCATCCGTGTTTTGGGACTGTCAAGGCATAATTTTAATCGAATATCTGCCTCAAGGGGAGACCATCAACTCTGCAAGATACTGTGAGACCTTAAAAAAATTGCGGAGGGCGATTCAGAACAAGAGGAGAGGCATGCTGACAAAAGGAGTCTGCCTGCTGCACGACAATGCCAGACCACACACGGCCAACGCCACGAAGGAACTGCTCGCCTCGTTTAAATGGGATGTCCTGAACCATCCCGCGCATTCCCCTGATCTAGCACCTTCAGATTACTATCTCTTTACCTCCCTGAAGCTGCACATGGGTGGAAAAAGGTTTTTAATCGACGAGGAGGTAAGGGAGGAGTTGGAGAAGTGGACGAAGGAGTTGGCGGGAAACTACTTCGAGGAAGGCATCAAAAAATTGATACCTCGCTACACCACCTGCATAGAGAGGAATGGCGACTATGTCGAAAAATAGCTTTTATTATGTACTAAAGTTTCACGTAATTTTTTTGTTTAAATAAAAAATTTTAACACCTTACTTTCTGGATATGCCTCGTATGTATATAGAGAAGAGATAGAGACATATAGATAGATATATATATATATATATATATATATATATATATATATATATATATATATATATATATATAAATTTATAGAGAGACAGATAGATAGATAGATAGATAGATATTATTTCTATAAAACAATATTAATTTAGACCTAAATATTCATAAAAATAGAAAAGCAATTCAAGGTGTTTGACATTGGTTTTGGCAGTTTCTGTCATACTGACTGTTTTAAATTAGTCACAGTTTATGGGATGTTGATAAATACAGGCATAGGTGTTTTAAACTATACAATTATACACAGTTCTACGTATTTAGTTCAAATATAAAATCTAATTATACTTTTTAATTAGTACCCGTTTGAAACTGTTTGTGTTGTTTGAACACAACAACAAATGTTTTCGATTCGTTTATTAATTACCAATCAGAAAACTTAATTGCTAACACAACGGCTCTAGTTTGGCACAGTTTCATTCATGTCATTGTCGGCGTCTGCATCTGTTTCGTGCGCCCGCGTTGTAAACAGAAATAAATTGCAGTCCACCTTGATGTGCAAGCGCAAATCTTTTATTTAATATAATTTTATAATAAAAATAATTTTATACAGCTATTCTAAAGGGAATAGAATATATAACCATTTTAATAATATACACTTACAGTTGTTAGTTTTATATATCAATAGTGTATATTATTAAAATGGTTATATATTCTATTCCCTTTAGAATAGCTGTATAAAATTTAAAGAATACTAATAACAATGTTGTACGTACTAGTTTGTTTTTGAAAGAATATATAATTTTATATTTTGATTCATTTCGATTTTGCCAAACATATAGGAATACGAGAATCAATTTATGAATAAAACAATTTGTATAAACACTTGTACTATTCATTATACTTAAATGTAAATTTTTTAAACAAATAATTAATTTGTAAATTGCTTCTATTGAATGTATGATGACAGATGAGAGTCTGTTTCTCCCATAATTGTATGCATGTTTTTTTGTTTAATAGAGGTGTTATATTGGTTAAATAACTCGAAAAATGTGTTATTCCATGAAAAAGTATGCAAGCAAAGGTGGGATGGGCGGGTGTCTCCCACCAACCAAACTATGCCCATTCACTATTTCAAATGGCTTGAACTCTGCACTACACAATCATCCATAACTTTCTATAATTCAACTAATTACATTTATTAATTTAGACTAAATTAAAAATATATATATAGGTAACAATATAGTGTAGAGTTCAAGAAGAAGAAATAGTGAATGGGTATAGTTTGATTGGTGGGGGCCACCCGCCCACCTCACCTTTGCTAGCATAGTTTCTTCATGTGATAACATATTTTTTCGAGTTGTTTAACCAATGTAACACCTCTATTAAAAAAAAAACATGCATACAATTGAAATAGTTATTGGTGCGTTGTATAAAACTGGTGGTGGTTATTAAAGGAGGCGGCGTCGTCAGCCGTCTCAATATAAATTTCGGTGGACGCGCGTAGTATAAATAAGTTGGGAAATAAATAACGCGAAGCACGCACGCGGGTTTTATTCGAATACTGCACAATGCTGCGGGGAGCGATATTAAACATGCTGCTCCTTTCAAAAGCGGCGTTGGTGTGTATGTTGAAGATGTCACGTAAAAATTGCACATTATTAAATCGCTGATACAATCTATCAAATGTATGAAATGAGGGAAATTCGTTACATGTTGCGTACATTATTACGCAGTCAGAAGTAATCTGATTAGTCTGTTATTGTATTCAATTTTCATGTGATTCATGTGATGTGATTATAATTATAATTATATGATTCGTATCAAAATGTCTAATGAAACTTTTAAAAACATAAACAAGGTACAGCAGCACTACATATCATTACAGTTTACAAGTACATACTTAGTTAACGTATGTATTAAAGTTTATTACATCAACTATTTAAGGCGAATCTCGGAAAATGAAATACGGTTCAATGTTGACCTAATCGCGCGGTCTTTTCTAGTCAACATTTTATAATTTTCTGAAAATATGTTTGGATATTTCTCCAATCTAAGGATGATTTGATACTTTGTTAAGACGAAAAAGTTAATTTTTTGTCTCGAAATAGTGAAAAGTAGTCAATATTTGTATCAGAAAAGTATATATTTACTATAATTCAACAGAAATTCCTCTAAGAGATTGCAGTTTCATATTTCAAGTTTTTATAAATACAATCTGATAATGCTTAAGTACAGTAGTATAGTTTATAGACATCCGCACAATTATCACAAAATGCTTCATTATTTCGAAATAAATTTATTTCTCGGTGTGCACCCCTCCAGTTTTTCCTGGGGCCACGGTTTATACGAGGCATATCCAGAAAAAGTACTGAATTTTTGTAGGTGTTAAATTTTTTTATTTAAACAAAAAAATTACGTGAAACTTTAGTACACAATAAAAGCTATTTTTCGACATAGTCGCCATTCCTCTCTATGCAGGTGGTGTAGCGAGGTATCAATTTTTTGATGCCTTCCTCGAAGTAGTTTCCCGCCAACTCCTTCGTCCACTTCTCCAATTCCTCCTTTACCTCCTCGTCGGTTAAAAACCTTTTTCCACCCATGTGCAGCTTCAGGGAGGTAAAGAGATAGTAATCTGAAGGTGCTAGATCAGGGAAATGCGCGGGATGGTTCAGGACATCCCATTTAAACGAGGCGAGCAGTTCCTTCGTGGCGTTGGCCGTGTGTCGTCTGGCATTGTCGTGCAGCAGGCAGACTCCTTTTGTCAGCATGCCTCTTCTCCTGTTTTGAATCGCCCTCCGCAATTTTTTTAAGGTCTCACAGTATCTTGCAGAGTTGATGGTCTCCCCTTGAGGCAGATATTTGATTAAAATTATGCCCTGACAGTCCCAAAACACAGATGCCATGACTTTCTTGGCTGAAATTGTGATTTTGAACTTTTTGGCGGAGGGTGAAGAGGTGTGACGCCACTGTTGAGACTGTCTTTTGGTTTCGGGCGTGTGGTGTGCTACCCAAGTTTCATCTCCAGTTACGATGGAGCGGAGAAATTCATCCCCATGGAGTTTCCAGCGCCTCAAAAACCCTTGCCCGGCCTCCACTCGATTCAACTTGTGCTGGTCTGTCAGTTGTTTTGGGACCCACCTCGCGGACAGTTTCCGATATCCGAGGGTTTCTGTGATTGTTTCGTGTAGTAGAGATCTGGAGATTTGCGGAAACATCGCAGAAAGTTCATCCACAGTCAATCTGCGATCGTCACGGAGCGCATTTTCAATTTTTTCCACAATTTCGTCAGTCACAATTGAAGGTCTTCCGCTCCTCTGATCATCATGCACCGACGTACGACCGTTTTTAAACTCGCGACACCACTTGTACACATTCGTACGATTCATCGCTTTATCACCATATGCAGTTTTCACCTCATTATAAATCTCAAATGGAGGTTTTCCCTTCCAAACGAGATAACGGATGACGCCGCGTATTTCGCACTTGGCGGGAGATTGGATTGACATTATTCACGAAACTTGTTGTCGTGTCAACAGTTCTCAACGTACTGACCTCGAACCGGTCTCGGTGCAAAGGGGAGGAGTCAGGCTACACTGTCGTGTGGCCAACATGATGAAAATAAAATCCCTCCGACCGTGAGAGCCTCAGTACTCTTACTTTCTGGATATGCCTCGTACACTCCGCAAAAGAAGTAGCAGCAGTTCCGTTAGTCCTATAACGCGTTTTTCGAATAGATTTTCAGCTCGAATTCTCGAAAAGAGATTTTCGAAGATTCGTCTTAAGCGGTTTTAATTAATTTCAATACAAAATTATAATAATTATATTCAACACTGTATATATATATATATAGTGTGAACTACTTACTACCTCGTTGTCAAACTAATGTTGCTTAAGTGACATTAATCCCAAGCTAACAATAAACAAAACCAACATCTAAAATACCACAATACCACAAACCTAGCGGCAAGGACCGAGGGAAGAACCACCATTCATCTTTTTTTTTTGGAGATATACAATTGATTTTAATTTTACTTTCTATATAATTATGATTATGTTGTGTATGTATGGAGAAAAAAAGAATTAATAAATAAAAAATAAATTTAAAAAAAGTATATTAATAGCAGATACAACAGTTAAACAATAAAATGTTAAAAGTAACAAAGAGTTTCATCAACATAGAAAAATTCAGAAACAATGTGAAGAAAGAGATAATACAAGAGATAATACGAGATCCAAACCACCACCATACCAGGACTAACTGCATCTCTCGATACCAGAAGCAAGTGGGCCATCCTCCGAGTTCCTGCAGAGAGATTCGATATTTTTCTATTCTTTTTATACATTATATTGATTATATTTAATTTATATTATATTTTTATGTTAAATTTAATGAAAATTGGAAAGTAAAATTAATTGTTGAATTTTGTTCATGAAATTCGTATAAAAATTGATTATTAATAATATATATATAACCATCTTTATTAGACTATTGACCCTTCACGGGTCTTTCCGTCTGTGTGTGTACATTTCATTTTACAAAAGTATAAAATAATACAAATAAAAATAAATATTCCCTTAATATTAATAATAAAAACTTAAATAATTGATTTAATACATTTGAATACATACGTTAATAGTTATGTAGTTATATAGTCAGCTTTCAGCTTGACACCGAACTAATAGATCGTTCTGTATATTCGCCGTAATTTATGTTTACAGGGAATGCATTTCCGCCATATAAACAACATTCATGCGAAATCATCAAAAAGCTTAACGATTTCAGAATAGTTTTTACCATTACAAACAAATTTAGACGTAGAAATTATAAATGCATGCGTTCATTCGTCATCCTGAACACGGTTTGTGTCCAAATTAACAGTTTGGCCATTTCACATACTTAGACCATCCCATCCTTGGTTTAGTTGTATGCATAATGATGCATTTTTACAGTTCTTAATAAATCCACCATTAATATCTAATTAAAAATTTGGATAAATAAAAATATATAAAACATTGCAAATATTAAAAACGGCCAAGGTCGCTGCCCGCCTCCGCTCGCATCGCGGCCTTCGCGAATATCGCGCTTACGAACTTGATCACGCAATTATTTTAACGATCGCACTAATTTAGCACGCCCCGCGAACATAAATTGGCCATTGAGAAAAACTGGACTCGCGTCAACAATCAGAAATAAAACCGGCGATCGCGACAAATATGATTTTCTGTGCAACTTTCCTGGTGTGTTTATAATAGCGGTGATATAAATTTGTTCTTGTAAAATTGTTTTCACAAACATATTCAAGTGAAAGAATGAAAGATTTTATAATTTAAAAATAATTTCCATAAAAAAAGACTATTATTTTATATTATATCGCAGCATTAGATGACAAGTGTCGTAACTTGCAAAATTAATGTTTTAATGTTTATTTTAATGATTCTTATGGATATTTTATATTATATATTATCAATTGCCTTTTATCTTTCGGTGTAGGCTATTACATGGATATTTTAACGCTACTTTAATCCTTTTTTGTCTGCTTTTGTCGCAGCTAACTTTCACATCTGAACGCTCTTCCAGTATCTGTAGACACGACTAGTAGCCTCTAGTTCGCTAATGCCTAATGCGTATTTTATGTCCTAGGTATTTGTATGATGTCGTTTCTTTGATTTCATCTCCGTTTATAAAGCACCTTACACGGTCAATAATACCATCAATATTTTAGAATCATGATAGTGTACGATAACATGTTTAAATGTTCATTATTCTAAAACATGGACAGCATTACTGATCGTGTAAGCTATAGTAATGATGGTATGAAGAGAATACTATTGTTTATTGATTGGTTGATAAATATAGAAGGAGGATTGAAGCAAATACTGACAATACTAGGAATGACAGTATTAATAACCGTGTAAGGTACCTTTATATTAAAAATCCTGCTGATGACTAATCTTGTTCCCAGTGAGGGTGTAATGAACACCCTCACTGGGAACAAGAGCACAGTGAGATGTCAAGTGTCGTAACTTTCAAAATGACTTTTAAGGTTTCGATTTTTGTTTTTATGATTCATATGTATATTTTAATGCTTTTTTAATCCTTTTTTTGCGTTTAGAATAAACCAAATTATTTAAAAACTATAGCAATCGTTAAAATGCATTTATCTCAAAACATGTTTTTAAAAGTTACATTTGTCATCTCACATTGCGATATATTGATATTAAGTCTAAAGGTCGGTATAGACAAGACAATTTCTTAGCTCAAAAGTTGTTCAAGAAATTAATTCATATATCCTCCTCCCATACAATTTGTCCTTGACAAATAGAACACGTTATATTTTTCCATTCGATCTACCATCTAATTCAATATTTCATATAATTTTCTGTATGAACGAGACAATTTAGATTGTCTCGCATCTTGACTAACTTTTGAGTCAAGAAATTGTCTAAAACGACCTTTAAACATATCGCACACTGAGATGTCAAATATCGTAACTTTCAAAAATAAATAAATATATACAGATAAATGCATTTTAAAGATTGAAATAGTTCCAGTAGTTTTATCATTGAGTATAATGTTATTTATTTTGTTATATAATAATAATTTGGTTTATTCTAAACACAAAAAAAGATAAAAGGAGCGTTAAACATACATAAGAATCATCAAAACAAAAATCAAAACCAGAAAATTAATTTTGGAAGTTACGACCTTTGTCATCTCGTAGTGCGATATGTCCTAGGTATCAATATATCGCAATGTGAGATGACAAATGTAACTTTTAAAAACATGTTTTGAGATAAACGCATTTTAACGATTACTATAGTATATATTCAAATAGATTGGTGAAAAGTTTTGGAGACAGCATATCTCTCTGTTGGACGCCTCTAGCCATATTAAATCTATCCGTATCTTCATGGAGTCTGCTAGATTATGTGGCGTTTTCATATATATATATATATATATATATATATATATATATATATATATATATATAACTGATTATACTGTCTATTCGGCTATCGGCTAGTAATTTTAGCTCGCATGCTGGTTCTTATTATTTTTTTTAAATGCTTAAATCAAAACAAAATGCGAAAAATAGTAAGTATAGCGCAAGTACAATTATTGGATATAGTTTGGCTGCTAAAATGTATAAATAGAAAAAGTTTTAGCCTTATAATGTTTTTTCGAAATATATAAGTCAGAGATTTTTAGAATAATTGTATAATAAAACAAAACACGTTTCTATTCATTATTATGGCAAATAACCAAGTCATAACGTCAACAATACCTCGCAAATAATATTCACTGTGACAGTACCACCCAGTACCCATAAATTTCCTAAATATAACCACGTTCACGCATTATTATTTTTTTCGTTAATTACAGCGCGTGCACCTGCCGCGCGCATCGCCACACGGACCCCAAGGTGATAATTATTAATTGTCCGAATTTTTTATGTATTTATAAATTTTTCGCTGAGGCCGCTAACGACGGGGCCGCACGCGTGCCAGGAGCAGCGATGGAAATAGTGCCGCTTTTTCGAATCTCGAATTTATTTATTCAATTAGATAATCAGTTGGCACACACGCACACGTTGCCTCCGCGCACCGTTTACCAATTATGCTGCGTTTTTAATGTATATTTAATGAATTTACCGACTGTTCAATCCGCGGTGTTAATTGATTGGGAAATTAATGGTTGTCTGTATGTATTGCGGTGTGACGGTGTGTTTGTATGGATACAGACAAATAGACTGGTCTGTTAGATACAATTTTCATCTCATGTGAAATAATATTTGGATGAAAAGAGAGTATTTTGTAGCCGGTTTCGGGAATTCTATTTCTAGCAAGATTCATTTGTTGTTGTTCAATTAATGATATGTCAGAACATGTACCGTAATTAATATTATATTATTTATTATAATATTGTAATATTGTGTTTTATATAAAATCTATTAAATAGTTTTTCATTCGATTTTTTACAGATATAAATTTTGTATCAATCTGTTTTTATAAAAAAAAAAATATGATATCCCACTGTGAGATGACAAATCGCACACTGAGATGACAAATGTCGTAACTTCCAAAAATAAATAACAATCATAAAAAAATCAAAATCTCTTAAAAAGTTACCATACTTCTCATCTCACAGTGCGGTATGACGGTTTTACACAGTTAAAATGAATATATCATATCCTTTACTAAACTAAATACAGATAAATGCATTTTAAAAATTGCAATAGTTCTAGTAATTTTACCATTGAGTATAATGTTAATTTAAATAATAATTTGGTTTATTATAAACGCAAAAAAAGGAAGAAATGGGCTTTAAAGTATACATAAGAATGATCAAAATAAAAATCAAAACCTGTACATTCATTGTGGAAGTTACGACACTCATAATGCGAAATGTCGTAACTTCCACAGTTTTTGAGATAAATTGAATCAATGATTGCAATGTTCTAGTAGTTTTACCATTGAGTATAATGATTTCTATTTTTTTGAAACTAATAATTTGGTTTATTCTAAACGCAAAACAGGATTAAAGGATCGTCAAAATATACATAACATTCATAAAAAAACAAAATCTGTTAAAAAGTTACCATCTCTCACTTGTCATCTCACAGTGCGATATGACAGTTTTACACAGTTAAAATGAATATATCATATCCTTTACTGTTTTATCCTCATAATGAGGAGCAATTTATCAACTTTCTAGTAATAATATACTGAGCTAATCGAAGAAATTCGTTTTCAACAAATTAATTAAATTTTATTTCACGTTTCCTGTTCTTTTCACTCTGACATTTGATATGATTTTTCTCGGTAATTTCTTTATATAAACTATATCATAATATACATCTAATCGCAGAAAAATAATCCCTTCCAGTCTGTAATAAAAAAAATGGGATTGTCATTTGAAAAACTTGTCGATTGCACATTCAAAAATGGTCGAAAATAATTGAAACTTCCATTAACTCCCATGGGCGGGAGGCCCTTACCAACCAAACTATGCCCGTCCACTATTTCAAACGACTTGAACTCTGCACGATACTGTTGTCCATTAATTTATATTCTATTCAATTAATTTCATTTGTTAATTTACGTCTATTTCGTAAAAAAAATGTACCAACCAATGTAGTGCATAGTTCAAGCCATTTGAAATAGTGGACGTGCATAGTTTGGTTGGTAGGGGCCACCAGCCCACCCCACCTTTGCTAGCATAGTTTTTCCATAGGATAACACACTTTTTGAAATAGTTTAAACAATATAAAACATCTGTATCCTTTGAAAATAGTATACGAACGAGGGTGGGGTGGGCGATCGGCCCCTACCAACCAAACTATGCCCGTCCACTATTTCAAACGACTTGAACTCTGCACGATACTGTTATCCATTAATTTATATTCTATTCAATTAATTTCATTTGTTAATTTACGTCTATTTCGTAAAAAAAAATGTGTCAACCAATGTAGTGCATAGTTCAAGCCATTTGAAATAGTGGACGGGCATAGTTTGGTTGGTAGGGGCCACCCGCCCACCCCACCTTTGCTAGCATAGTTTTTCCATAGGATAACACACTTTTTGAAATAGTTTAAACAATATAAAACATCTGTATCCTTTGAAAATAGTATACGAACGAGGGTGGGGTGGGCGGGCGGCCCCTACCAACCAAACTATGCCCGTCCACTATTTCAAACGACTTGAACTCTGCACGATACTGTTATCCATTAATTTATATTCTATTCAATTAATTTCATTTGTTAATTTACGTTTATTTCGTAAAAAAAATGTGTCAACCAATGTAGTGCATAGTTCAAGCCATTTGAAATAGTGGACAGGCATAGTTTGGTTGGTAGGGGCCGCCCGCCCACCCCACCTTTGCTAGCATAGTTTTTCCATACAATAACACACTTTTTGAAATAGTTTAAACAATATAAAACATCTGTATCCTTTGAAAATAGTATACGAACGAGGGTGGGGTGGGCGGTCGGCCCCTACCAACCAAACTATGCCCGTCCACTATTTCAAACGACTTGAACTCTGCATGATACTGTTATCCATTAATTTATATTCTATTCAATTAAATTCATTTGTTAATTTACGTCTATGTCGTAAAAAAAAATGTGTCAACCAATGTAGTGCGTAGTTCAAGCCATTTGAAATAGTGGACGGGCATAGTTTGGTTGGTAGGGGCCGCCCGCCCACCCCACCTTTGCTAGCATAGTTTTTCCAGAGGATAACACACTTTTTGAAATAGTTTAAACAATATAAAACATCTGTATCCTTTGAAAATAGTATACGAACGAGGGTGGGGTGGTCGGGCGGCCCCTACCAACCAAACTATGCCCGTCCACTATTTCAAACGACTTGAACTCTGCACGATACTGTTATTCATTAATTTATATTCTATTCAATTAATTTCATTTGTTAATTTACGTCTATTTCGTAAAAAAAAAATGTGTCAACCAATGTAGTGCATAGTTCAAGCCATTTGAAGTAGTGGACGGGCATAGTTTGGTTGGTAGGGGACGCCCGCCCACCCCACCTTTAAAATTCAAAATCGACGTATCCGAGCAATTTTTGCAAATATCATAAATAATGGTTTTATCGAATTTATTCTATACTTTAGGGACACACTGTATATATATATATATATATATATATATATATATATATATATATATATAATATATATATATGACGTCATTTCTCATTCAAAATTGGTCGAAAAAAATGGACACCTTAATCATTACAAATTAGCTACTTTAAATTAAAAATCGACGTATCCAAGCAATTTTTGCAAAAATAATAAATAAATGTTTTTCCGAATTTATTCGATACTTTAGGGACACCCTGCATATATACTAAACCATATAATATCAATTTAGTGCCGAACAATTTTTTTCTTCATTAAAAATATTTATTTTTATAATAGTTTTATGATATTTTTATAATAGTTTGAAATAAGTTATTAAATATAATATCTTTTGTGAACTGAAAGACAATTTGTGCAGTTGTGCCCCACATTATGTTTATGATTTTGCAATGAACGATTTAACGAGACGGGCGGCGCTTAAAAAGTCACATGCCGAGCATAAACTTGTTAGCTGTGGAAACTTCAAACGGATATATGCACACTAAAGTGAAACACTGTTTAAAGTGTAATAACTAAAGATAGATGTAACTAAAAGCAAATGAAACGAGTAATTATGGATCATCCATATTTCAGCTGTTTACGATTGTTATGAAACGCAATATTTTGAAAACCTTTGATCACCACAACTGTGGTACAATAGAGAAAAATGCTGATTGGCGATACTATTATAAATATCTGGTATGGGCACCATACGACTTTCCTAATTACATGAGCTATTTAATTTGTTTTTAACATTTTCAAAATTCTCAAATTTTTCAACTTTTTAATTTTTTTTGGACAAACTTTTGACATTTTGAGATTTTGAGATATACAAAACACAAAATTTAAGAATAAGGGAGAAAATGTGAGAAAACGCCAAATTTTTTAACTTTTTCTCACATTTTCTCCCTTTTTCTTAAATTTTCTCACACTCTTCCATGTGCCAAAAATTTCCTATATTTTGCCACGTTTTCGTAAATTTTCTAACATTTTCTACATTTTTACATTTAATAATAATAATAATGGCTTATATTTCCCTTTGACATACATAATTCTATACATATAAAAACTATATCAACACATGTTTACAGTAACAACGAAAATAATAGAATAATAGAAAATAAAAAATAGAAAATACATATTTATGGGAAATAAGGCGCAGTTCTATTCTAATATATGCAATGCATATGACTGCTCTTCCACTGTACCTTGACAATTACTAAATAAAACTAATCGTAATAAAAATTAAATAACTAAAAAATAATAATAATTTTCATTTCAATTTTCATTAATGTATTTAACATTTAATCATTTTTGATAATTCCCCGCGCTATTTACGTATAGTCCATTAATCTTCAATGATGTCACTTGTTTTCGCGATCGTTCCTTTTTTGCTGCAGATTGTGCACAGCAAATCGATTTTATTGAGATATCTTGTTATACATCCTGTTAGTAAACCCGATTTTCAAATATTCACTGGATCGTTCCAGGCAATCCTCTCAGCTAATTGCCAAATTTAGTCGCAATCTGTAGTGCCGCTTTCCCGGAATTTTATTCACATACAGACATACATACAGACATCGTAAAAATCGGGTTAATTTCGACTATTTTAGGTATAAAACTTAACGAAAATTGAATTTAGTTTTTCTAAATTGTTGGCGACAAAAATATATTTCTTCTAGTGTAATTTTTTCCCCGGAAAATTATCGCATATTTCTACAATCTTAGTTAGAACACGTGAAGACGTTTGGTAAAACAATAGCTTCCTTATACGGCAGTGCTGTATTCGGAAAGTAATAATATTGAGAACATAAATAATTATAGTCATATTGTCATATTTTGTCATATTTTGTCATATTTTGTCATATTTTGTCATATTTTGTCATATTTTGTCATATTTTGTCATATTTTGTCATATTTTGTCATATTTTGTCATATTTTGTCATATTTTGTCATATTTTGTCATATTTTGTCATATTTTGTCATATTTTGTCATATTTTGTCATATTTTGTCATATTTTGTCATATTTTGTAATTTTTTGTCATATTTTGTCATATTTTGTCATATTTTGTCATATTTTGTCATATTTTGTCATATTTTGTCATATTTTGTCATATTTTGTCATATTTTGTCATATTTTGTCATATTTTGTCATATTTTGTCATATTTTGTCATATTTTGTCATATTTTGTCATATTTTGTCATATTTTGTCATATTTTGTCATATTTTGTCATATTTTGTCATATTTTGTCATATTTTGTCATATTTTGTCATATTTTGTCATATTTTGTCATATTTTGTCATATTTTGTCAAATTTTGTCATATTTTGTCATATTTTGTCATATTTTGTCATATTTTGTCATCTTTTATCATATTTTGCCATATTTTTCTCATGTTTTGTCATATTTTGTAATATTTTTCTCATGTATTGTCACATTTAATCATATTTTGTCATATTTTTCTCATATTTTGTCATATTTTGTCACATTTTGACATGTTTTGTCTTATTTGTCCTATTTTATCATATTTTATCACATTTTCTTACATTTCCCCACATTTTTCCATATTTTCCCACAACTTCCCATGTTTTTTCATATTTTTCCAACCAAAAGGGATAACGTCCGGGGATCTTGGTGGCCAATAAACGTGAGCATTTTGGTAGATTCACCTTCGTTTACATTTTGTTCATTTGCACGTTCAGCACGCCCACACCAGTCTCACGCAGTTTCATGTAAGCACGAATAAACACTTTTGAACTTGTTGCGAATAGAAAATGGTCTGGGGTGCGATTTTTGAGCGATCGTTATCACCATGCGCTATAAAACGTTTAATTTCATAGCGATGGATTAAACGCATTAGCTCAAAAATGAATGGCAAAATATAATAACTGTCTAGTTTTCAGTTCTACCAAAGATAGCGATCAGTGTACACGACGCGAAGGGTCAAAAATTGATACCATTCGCTATAATAGTGAAGGTCTGTCGATCGCTATATTCATAGCGATTGCTCAAAAATAACCCCCCTGTTGTATTGTCTATAAGCAGAAACACTAAAACACTGTATGGTCGAATAAAATAAATAATTTATTTTTCTAATACCTCTAAACCACCTGATTCATGCCAGATATATTTAGAACACCATTGAATATGAATAACTATTTCCAGTACGAAAATAAAAACGCCACAACTAATTTAGAATCCTCGTAAAACATAGAAAGCCCATTTTATTTATGTTCAATAGAAGAAGAAAAATAATGTGTGTTGTTACCGCGCTTGTATATTTATTTATAAGCACCGCCGTGCGATTTGTGTGCGGAACGCCACATTTTTTCACTAAATTGACCACTCAATCGCATACGAGCGTTGAAACATTGATACGCGCGCGTATTTATAATCGTACGGCGGTTTGCGGAGGCGGCGAGTGGCCGGTTCCGATTCACGCGCGATATAGAGCGAAAAAATCTGTTCCAAGTTTAAGCATTAAAATAGCGTGCCATTGACATGAATACGATTGATGCGTGTTAAATTAAGGATCATGTTTTATAACACACATAGAAGTATATGACCAGTTAAAATAATATTTTTTTTAAGTCATAACATGTGCTCACATGCACAATTTAATTTCATCACAGCAAATTTGTGTAATAGTTGGCTTTGGAAAGCTTTTTTGCATTCATTTTTTTTTGGGTTTGGTTTTTAAAGCCCTGGTTTTGAAAAAGTCATGAATTGTAGTGGAATATGGTGAGTTATTTAATTATATATACCTAGATCGATTTTTGTAATGTGTAAATAATCGTCAATTCGGTCGATTTATCGAAAACGTTTCCTAGGAAACCAGGGCTTTATCAAGAATTGAGTTTTTAGACTTATAATAACATACACGGTTAGTAATATTATCAATATTTTAGAATAATGACAGTATTACTGTACAATAAAATGTTACACATTTTTATTCTAAAATATTGGTAGCATTACTGATTGTGTAAGGGAAAGTAATGATTGAATGAAGAGAGTACTGATGTTTATCTGGATAATTGATTACTTGATAAATATTAAAGGTGGATTGAAGCAAATACTAACAGTACTAGGAATAACAGTATTATTGACTATGTAAGGTGCCTTTAGGCTTTAGCATGGTTTAGCATTGTTAGTCGCCCCCGTGGCGTGCAGTATCGCTTAGGTATTGCGGTCGTGCGTCGCCGGTTGTAAGAACCGAGGTAGAATCATGCGCATCGGAAGCGGAAAATAGAACAAGATTGCCTTTCGTTAATCACTCTGTGCTGGTACGGGTTTATTGTTTCTTGTTCTATTTTCCGCTTCCAATGCGCATAATTCTACCGCGGCCCTTACAATCGACTGCGCAGGATTTGAGCGATACTGCACCGCCACAAGGGTGACTAGTAATGATAAACCATGCTAAACGAAAGCGCATAAGAAACAATAAGAACGTATCAACCCAGAGTGATAAACGAAATGCACTTTTATATGAGCTACACAATATTCAGAGTTATTTGGAAACTTGTTTTACTAACGTAAACTTACAAACATGCAATAAAATAATGTTTTAATGGTGGTTTGGTTTTTTTCTCTTATAGATGGACTACAAAAGTGTACAATAAATTGGATTAAAAGGTAAATAAGCAAACAAAACCGTTAGTGATTGGGTGGTGTTAAATCATATAATGCGGGTATCCGCGAAGGGTGGTCGCACGAAAGCGAGCAGCCCGTAAATGTCTGTGCGGTGCGACCCAGAGACGAAGAGAACGTTTTCGCGATGTGTGCGCGTAGGAGAGCATGTATGTAATATTCCCGGCAGATGAAGTAGTTTATCTGTCGTACGGTCGTCTCATATACGTCCCAACAGCCCAAGCACAGCAGCAGCACCGCCACCAGCACAACCACACTAGCACCGATCCTATACCTAGTAGTGGCCACTCTACCGGAACTTGTCCCAGTCCCAGCAGCATCCCCTCGACGAGCACCAGTTCCAATAGGAGTTTCCGATCGACCGCAAGCGCGCAGTACGCGAACGGATACCGCGAAGAAGAAGACGTCGTAAAGAGTCTAGAGTCCCCCCCGAAACGCCCGGAGCGCACCAAGCTCGCCAAAAAAGAGGCGTTCCTCAAAGTCCCCGAAGCCGAGAAACCGCGCGCGAAGCGGCTTTCCTACTCGGACTTTCTACCCGTGCACAAATCCCTCAAAGCAGGCGAACCGCCGAAGAAAACAAAGTCCGCCGCCCCCGACTTTGATAACCTATTCAAACGCGAGCCCACACCCACCAAGAGTATACTGAGGAGTCCCACACAGACGGACCTCGCCGAATCACCCATAGGTGACTATTAGTGAGCATACTACTAACACGATTAAGTTTTGATTGACTGCTAACTAATCAAACTAATTTAACGAACGTAAATATTTTCACTTTTTCATTTGCTTTCAGGCTGCAGAAGGTAGATGTTTGCGCCTACAATATTTACGCTGCAGGCGGAATATAAATATACCAACGATCGTAAACTGTGATTTAATTCTGAACAGAAATTAATTGGGAAGATATAAATATATTTGTGTGGACCACCAATGTCGTTAATTGTATCCCAACGACAAACTCGAATCCAGACAAATATATTCTATTAGTTTTGACTTACAAAGAAAACCAATAGAAATTTAAAAAATCAAATATACATTAATATAGAAAAAAATACATGCCGATACTGCAGTGGTTAGCATACCGGATTGTCGGGAATGTTAACCACTGCAGTATTGGGTTGTATTTTTTTTCTATATTAGTGTATATTTGAATTTTTTAAATTTCTATTGGTTTTCTTTGTGAGTCAAAACTAATAGAATATATTTGTCTGGGTTCGAGTTTGTCGTTGGGATATAATTAACGACATTTAGAAAACTTGGGATTGTATGAAGTAACAAGTTTTAACACTCATATACACACACAAATACACGGCCACGGCCCCCGAAGATCGATAGCCAGCTACAAATTGTAACAAATACAGTTTATATATGTAATGGATCTGTATTGCATACATCATATATTCAAATTATCCAATTAGGAAAGATTTGTCTGATCATAATAATGAATTATGGTAATCATGTTGAGTGAAAAGAGTAAATTGAGCAGATACCAAAAGGTAAAAGGCTTCAGCTACTACTACTAGAAAAAAATACCGAGTTCCGATTTGATGACTTTGAATTTTCAAAAATATTAGGAAACACATTTTTGTTTCAATTTCGGTATCATTTATCGTAGCTACTACAGATTTTTATCAATACTTATTTTTTTTATATCTGTGAGGAGTATTAACACTCAGTTGTTTTGTTAGAAAATTAAAAAACATCATCACACGCTTTGCCGCCAATCAAGGGAGAAGTTCAGAGGAGTTTCATCACCCGGTATTTACCTTAACCTCACAGAAAGGTGATTTATGAAAATTCGCCCCGATACGGTTCGAACTCAGGCCACATCCTAATGCTCAGTACGAGACAGGCAACGCCTCTAGCCACTGATATGGGTTTCGAATTTTATAAATAGTAATAAATTTAAAAAAACAAAAAAAAGCAATTTGGCATAACTATACAAACAACAATTACTGAGAAAGTTTGAAGAAATGTGGTAAATCTTCAGACATCGGAAAATGTAAAAAGAAGTCCAATGAACGTTGATAAAGGCATGAGTAGGTCAGAGATTGTGAAAAAAAACAGATAGTAGATATTTAAAAAAAGTAATCATTAAGTCAGAAGAAAGTCTTCTAAGGGATCTAAAAATGTCTAAATAAGTCCAAGGAAGTTAAAAGAAGGCTGAAGAAGTCTATAGAAGTCTGAAACAGTCTGAAAAAGTCTAAAAAAATATGACAAAATCTGAAGAAATCTGAAAAAATGTGAAGGAATGTGAGGAAATGTGAAGAAATATGAAGAAATATGAAGAAATTTGAATAAATCTGAAGAAATCTGAAGAGATCTGAGTAAATCTGAAGAAATCTAAAGAAATCTAAAGAAATCTAAAGAAATCTAAAGAAATCTAAAGAAATCTAAAGAAATCTAAAGAAATCTAAAGAAATCTAAAGAAATCTAAAGAAATCTAAAGAAATCTGAAGAAATTTGAAGAAGTCTGAAGAAATCTGAAAAAATCTGAAAAAATCTGAAGAAATCTGAAGAAATCTGAAGAAATCTGAAGAAATCTGAAGAAATATGAAGAAATCTGAAGAAATCTGAAGAGATGTAAAGAAATCTGAAGAAATATGAAGAAATCTGAAGAAATCTGAAGAAATCTGAAGAAATCTGAAGAAATCTGAAGAAATCTGAAGAAATCTGAAGGAATCTGAAGGAATCTGAAGGAATCTGAAGGAATCTGAAGAAATCTGAAGAAATCTGAAGAAATCTGAAGAAATCTGAAGAAATCTGAAGAAATCTGAAGAAATCTGAAGAAATCTGAAGAAATCTGAAGAAATCTGAAGAAATCTGAAGAAATCTGAAGAAATCTGAAGAAATCTGAAAAAATCTGCAGAAATTTGAAGAACTCTAAAAAAATGTGAAGAAATCTGAAGGAAAAAATCTGAAGAAATCTGAAGAAATTTGAAGAAATCTGAAGAAATCTGAGGAAATAAGAAGAAATCTGAAGAGATGTGAAGAAATCTGAAGGAAAAAAATGTGAGGAAATCTGAAGAAATATGAAGAAATCTAAAGAAATCTGAAAAAAACTGAAGAAATCTTAAGAAATCTGAAGAAATGTGAAAAAATCTGAAGAAATCTGAAGGAAAAATCTGAATACATCTGAAGAATTTTGAAGAAATCTGAAAAAATGTGAAAAAATCTGAAGAAATCTGAAGGAAAAAATCTGAATACATCTGAAGAAATTTGAAGAAATCTGAAGAAATCTAAAGAAATCTGAAGAAATCTTAAGAGATCTGAGGAAATCTGAAGAAATCTAAAGAAATCTAAAAAAATCTGAAGATATTTGAAGAAATCTGAAGATATTTGAAGGAATC
Source organism: Lordithon lunulatus (assembly GCA_963942505.1). NCBI lineage: Eukaryota > Metazoa > Arthropoda > Insecta > Coleoptera > Staphylinidae > Lordithon > Lordithon lunulatus. Next base: position 39,126,209 of record OZ012671.1, read on the forward strand.
TGAAAATATCTGAGGAAATAAGAAGAAATCTGAAGAGATGTGAAGAAATCTGAAGGAAAAAAATGTGAGGAAATCTGAAGAAATATGAAGAAATCGAAAGAAATCTGAAAAAATCTGAATACATCTGAAGAAATTTGAAGATATCTGAAGAAATATGAAGAAATCTTAAGAAATCTGAAGAAATGTGAAGAAATGTGAAAAAATCTGAAGAAATCTGAAGGAAAAAATCTGAAGAAATCTGAAGAAATTTGAAGAAATCTGAAGAAATCTGAAGAAATATGAAGAAATATGAAGAAATCTGAAAAAATCTGAAGAAATATAAAGAGGACTAAAGAAGTCTAAAGTTAGTTGGGGGTCAGATAAAGTCAGGCACCTCCGAAAATATGAAAAAAGTTTAAGAATATTGTAGAACTAATCTGAACAATGCTGACGAGTTTGAACAGGTCTGAATGAGATCAGTGAAAAAAAAATACGCCAGAAAAGATGCACATAACAAATCTAATGAATAAGTTTGAAGTCGGAGAAAGATGGAAACAGTCTGAAAGTTTGAATAAGCCTGAGGAAAAACAGGGAAAGTCCGTTATATAACAATACATCAAAAAAGATAAATAAAACTTCAGAAGATTTTTGAACAAATGTAACGAATAGTTTTTTTAGATTTCCGAGGAAGGTACTAAAAGAAGAACTCTGTGGAAACCTCGAGAAGCTCGATGAAATCGGTGGTAGTCAAAAAAGTTTGAATAGGTCTGAAGAAGGACAGGGAAATGTTATATAACAATACGTCAAAAAAGATTAATAAAACAAATGTAACGAATGGTTTTGCAGATTTCCGAGGAAGGTAATGGAAGAAGAACTCTGTGGAAGCCTTAAGGAGTTCATTGCAATCTGTGGTAGTCAGAAATGTAGAAGAAGTTTGAAAGTTTAAATAAGTCTAAAAAAGGACAGAGAAAGTCCGTTTTATAAAAATACGTCAAAAAAAAAAAACTTCAGAATAATTCTGAACGAATATAACGAATAGTTTTGCAGATTTTAGAGGAAGGTAATGGAAGAAGAACTCTGTGGAAGCCTCAAGAAGTCCGTTGAAATCTGTGATAGTCAGAAAGGTAGAAGAAGTCCCAAAGTTTAAATAAGTCTGAGGAAGGACAGAGAAAGATTAGTAAAACTTCAGAATAATTCTGAACAAATGTAACAAATAGTTTTGCATATTTCCGAGGAAGGTAATGGAAAAAGAATTCTGTGGAAACCTTAAGAAGTTCGTTGAAATCAGTGGTGGTTAGAAAGGTAGAAGAAGTCTGAGAGTTTGAATAAGTCTGAGGAAGGACAGGCAAAGTCCGTTATATAATAATTCGTCAAAAAAGATTAATAAAACTTCAAAAGAATTCTGAACAAATGTAACGAAAAGCTTTGTAGATTTCCGAGGAAGGTAATGCATGAAGAACTCTGTGGAAGTCTGAAGAAGTTGGTAGAAATCTGTTGAAGTATATATCTGTAGAAGTCTGGAGAATATCAAAGTTAGAAAATCACAAAAAACTGAGAATGTCAAAAATGTCTAATTATTGTAATGTCTATTAGTGTCAAAAAAAGTCAGTTCAAGTCTGAAGAAATCTGTTAAAGTCTAAAAAAGTCTGTAGAAGTCTGGAGTATATCAAAGTTAGAAAATCACAAAACTCTGAGAATGTCAAAAATGTCTAATTATTGAAATGTCTATTAGTGTCAAAAAAAGTCAGTTCAAGTCTGAAGATATCTGTAGAAGTCTGGAGAATATCAAAGTTAGAAAATCACAAAAAACTGAGAATGTCAAAAATGTCTAATTATTGTAATGTCTATTAGTGTCAAAAAAAGTCAGTTCAAGTCTGAAGCAATCTGTTAAAGTCTAAAAAAGTCTGTAGAAGTCTGGAGAATATCAAAGTTAGAAAATCACAAAAATCTGAGAATGTCAAAAATGTCTAATTATTGAAATGTCTATTAGTGTCAATAAAAGTCAGTTCAAGTCTAAAAAAGTATGTAGAAGTCTGAAGAATATCAACGTTAGAAAATCACAAAAATCTGAGAATGTCAAAAATGTCTAATTATTGTAATGTCTATTAGTGTCAAAAAAGTCAGTTCAAGTCTGAAGAAGTCTGTTAAAGTCTGAAAAAGTCTGTAGATGTCTGGAGAATATCAAAGTTAGAAAATCACAAAAATCTGAGAATGTCAAAAATGCCTAATTATTGTAATATCTATTAGTGTTAAAAAAAGTCTGTTAAAGTCTGAAGAAGTCTGTTAAAGTCTGAAAAAGTCTGTAGAAGTCTGGAGAATATCAAAGTTAGAAAATCACAAAAATCTGAGAATGTCAAAAATGTCTAATTATTGTAATGTCTATTAGTGTCAAAAAAAGTCAGTTCAAGTCTGAAGAAATCTGTTAAAGTCTAAAAAAGTCTGTAGAAGTCTGGAGAATATCAAAGTTATAAAATCACAAAAATTTGAGAATGTCAAAAATGTCTAATTATTGTAATGTCTATTAGTGTCACAAAAAGTCTGTTCAAGTCTGAAGAAGTCTGTTAAAGTCTGAAAAAGTCTGTAGAAGTCTGGAGAATATCAAAGTTAGAAAATCACAAAAATCTGAGAATGACAAAAATGTCTAATTATTGAAATGTCTATTAGTGTCAAAAAAAGTCTGTTAAAGTCTGAAGAAGTCTGTTAAAGTCTGAAAAAGTCTGTAGAAGTCTGGAGAATATCAAAGTTAGAAAATCACAAAAATCTGAGAATGACAAAAATGTCTAATTATTGAAATGTCTATTAGTGTCAAAAAAGTCTGTTCAAGTCTGAAGAAGTCTGTCCAAGTCTGAAGAAGTCTGTTCAAGTCAGAAGAAGTCTGTTCAAGTCTGAAGAAGTCTGTTCAAATCTGAAGAAGTCTGTTCAAGTCTGAAGAAGTTTGTTCAAGTCTGAAGAAGTCTGTTCAAGTCTGAAAAAGTCTATTCAAGTCTGAAGAAGTCTGTTCAAGTCTGAAGAAGTCTGTTCAAGTCGGGAGAAGTCTATTCAAGTTTAAAGAAGTATGTTCAAGTCTGAAGAAGTCTGTTCAAGTCTGAAGAAGTATGTTCAAGTCTGAAGAAGTCTCTTCAAGTCTGAAGAAGTCTGTTCAAGTCTGAAGAAGTCTGTTCAAGTCTGTTCAAGTCTGTTCAACTCGGAAGAAGTCTGTTCCAATCTGTAGAAGTCTGTTCAAGTCTGAAGAAGTCTGTTGAATTCTGATGAAGTCTGTTTAAGTATGAAGAAGTCTTGTCAAGACTACAGAAGTATATTCAAGTCTGAAGAATTCTGTTCAAGTCTGAAGAAGTCTGTTCAAGTTTTAAGAAGTCTGTTCAAGTCTGAAGAAGTATGTTCAAGTATGTAGAAGTCTGTTCAAGTCTGAAGAAGTCTGTTCAAGTTTTAAGAAGTCTGTTCAAGTCTGAAGAAGTATGTTCAAGTATGTAGAAGTCTGTTCAAGTCTGAAGAAGTCTGTTTAAGTCTGAAGAACTGTTAAAAAGACTAAGGAGTTCTGTGGGAGCCTGAAATTGTCAGAATAATAAATAAGTTTGATGATGCCTGAGAGAGGCGAGGGAACGAGAAATGGGAAGCCTGAAGAAGTGCATTGAAATATGTGCAAGTATAAAGAAGACAAGGCTTAGAGGGCATCCCTGTCTTACTCCTACATTCATTCTAAATTGTTCATCACTATTAATTAATATTTATATATCCTACTATCGCCATTTGCTTCCGATTATGTATAAAAAGAATTGTAATAAATAAATAACTATTAAAATTAATGGTAGGCGCGGGCCAGGCCATAGAAGAACAGCATGACTGAAGAATCTACAGCAGTGGTACGGACAATCTACAAGATCGCTGTTTCGAAAAGCAGCAGATAAGGTGCAGATCATGTTGCTGATGCCGACGTCCTTGGAGGATAAGGCACAAGAAGAAGTAGAAATAACTATAGTGCGTGGATATTAGATTAACATAATCTCATAATCTCAACATAATTACGGTTCGTCTTAGATACATTACAATTTTAACCGCAAGACTTGCTTTTCACATTAAAATGTTGTGTATAATGAATAAAACATCTGGAAAGTTTATTACATCAATAAACCTGATTTACATCTCACAATATCTTGAATTTGGTATTAAATCCACAAATCAACAGTGAACGTAAACAATCCAACACAACACAATCACACCCAAAGTGTTGCTTTCAAGATATAATATTTGGCAGCAATCTGGCAATTAAAATGGGATTAAAGCGAGCAAACAGCCCACAAAACAATTCTGCGAACACATTGAGGACGGCCGCAGTGGTGCAAACAGCGTTGTTAATTATTGAAATTCAATTCGCGCCCGACGATCGAACCCCAATTACTCATGCCGGTGGGGCGGCCTAATTAGATTAATTACGATTTTGAAACTATCTTATATCAACATGAAATTATAATAACCTGTGTGTTTGTGGGGAGGGATCGTGATTAAAAGCGTAATGGTATTATATCAATTACATTTTCAAAATAGATTATTTATAAAATTATAAATATATCAATTTAAAAAATTCATGATAATAGCTACAAACACAAACAATGGATGTCTCTTTAATTATATACGGGCGCGAAGAATTTCCCGACGGTCAGCCAAAGTCGAGGTGGGAATGAACGTAAGGGAATTTGAGGTTGGAATGTCAGAGGTATGAAAATATTCGGCAAAATACATAACACTATAAAGGAAATGGAAAGATTAAACATAGCCACCTAGTATGGCTATGTTTAATTATTATTTTTATTTTTCCATTTCCTTTATGGTGTTATGTATTTTGTCGAATATTTTCATACCTCTGACATTCCAAGCTCAAATTCGCTTACTTGTATATCATTCCTACCTTGATAAGTGAAATGCGATGGCCAAAAAGCGTTCAAACGGTAAAAGTAAATTCTGATAATTCCGGCCGGCGTGGTCTTTTTTCTCGATGCATTGTGACTAAACGAAGTGTTAAAAAAAATTCCACAATCGTTTAATCATTTTATTTTAATTCACTTTTTCGACTTTACCGTCAAATCGGTACACTTTTATAAAAATATTTTTGTTTTTCACATTGGAAACGAGATACCAACAAAATAAGACTAGAACCCATCATTTCTATCATGAAATGAAATTTACAAATTTTCAAAAATTTGCGAAGCCCTGTAGCTTTTCAGATTTAATTTGAAACAATTTCGTCTTTTTTTCCCGACATATACATTATATATCCAATCAAACGGCATATGTTAAAGAGCCATGCGACTTCTGGGACGGCCCCTATTTTGAACGAACCCAAGGTAATTTTGGCATTTTACCGATTTTTATCACTTTTATAATTTGCTATGTGGCGGGTTTGTCTTTTATTTCAGGGAAAAAATGTACCAAGATTTATCATTTAGTTCAAAATTGTCTATCCAACAGGCTGAAGTTGATCTTGATTCAACAATTTTTATTTTATTAGTACTTGAGTGAACTATATAGCTGTACTACTAACTGCACTTTTAGGATTTGGTTTTACTGAAATTGAATAGTTAGTTACTTGCGGTGATAATAAGATTGACTAATTTATTACGCTATTCATATCAAATTCGTTTTCTTCTGTAATGAATATAAATTATTTGTTTCAGATAAATCGCCGACAAAGAAGAAGGCGTTTTTCGGTTCATCACCCAAGCCGGACCCGCGGGTCAAGCGAACCGTCGAAGTCGGTTTCGCCGGGATGGCGGCCTCCGACTCTTCGGCCCTCAAGGACCTGACCCATCCCCATTACAACGAGCTACTCAAGGGGCACAATGGGGTCACGTTCAAGTTAATACGAACAGGTAAGTACACAATATAACCTTGTAAACTGTTGGGTGAAGAGGTTTGGAAGTGTAAAAATAAACTGCGATCTATATATAGGTTTAAGAAGGCGCAAAAACGTATTGATTATTTTTATAGAATTCAACTCTTAGTAATCTACATATCTAAATTAGAGACTCACTAATTTATTCTTAAATATTGTATGATAAATCGGTGCACAAATATAGTAAACATTTTATGGCCGGTTTTTTGAATAATATTTAAAAACATATCACAGCGTACTGATAATGGTATACACTTTAGGAGCGAATTGTGTAAAAACTACTGATTCCCTAATTATTTCTCTTACATATTATTTTCAAAACATGGAAACTTTTGTGAATTTAGTATGATATAATACTAATAATACTAATAATATAATTTAATATTGTTCAGATTAAACATCGGTTTATTATAAAAACGAGAGGGAGTGTAGGGATATTTATATATGATGTTAATTTGTATTTTTTGCGGTTTGTTACTTTGATTTCTATTTGTATTTTAATTTTTATGTATTTTTGTTGTTGTTCTTGATGTTTTTTTGAGGGATATGCCAAATAAAGGTCCTTTTTTTATAAAATACGCAAAAATCAGTTTGCGAGTCACAAGTTTTCCTACAATTCACTCGAGTGAGATTACGTTTGGGCAGGCCTGCTAATAATATCACTAAAGCCTTGGTTTCCTGGGGGAGTGATCGATTAAAAGCGGTCGTTTATTCGTAATTTACAGACCATAAAATCGAAATTTTGTAGGATATCTGTCTTCTACACAATGATGATTTGATTATTTCACAAATATTTTAGATGTAGATATTCACCAATACAAAATTTAGTAATAGAGTTTTCAGTTTACCTTTTCAACAACTGATCCGAGACCTCAGCAAACAATGTACGCAGATTATATAAAGCAGTTTCTATATTATATAGCTAATTATATAGAAATTGCTTTATATTATCTGCGTACATTATTTGATGAGGTTTATTAGTATTATATGTATTATAGAATTATCCTGAATATGCTCAATTATAACAGCGAGCTATTTATAATAGACCAAAGTCACGTCATTGTTTCCTCTATCTTTCATAAATAACCTGAATGTATATAAAATTAACCATTCATTTCGGTTTATTAATTATCTTAGGTTTTTATAGGATTGAGTGTGATAACTTTAGCAAGTCGTAACTGGACGTTATTGATATTTGAACATGGTTATACTAACACTGTACACAAAGTCTGTATCTTTGAGTACAGTGTTAGCATGTTCAAATATCAACAACGTCCAGCTACAACTTACTAAAGTTATCACACTCAATCCTATAAAAACCTGAGTTTACATGATTAATAAAACGAAATTGAGGATCATTAAACCAGCCCATAACACCAGTAATAATTTGTATGTTGAAAATCAAGGACAACATCCCCGCGCCAACCTGTTCATAGCGTCAAATTAACGCCGCCGGGGCGACCGGAGGGTCGTTCAAAACTACAAAAGCGCTCCCATAAACAATTACGCGCGCGATCCCGGCCGCCTGCCACCCGCCTATTGTACACTATCGCGGCGATCGATCGACCACCCCCTGCTTTCGGACAAGCTCATTGCGCTGGGGACACACAATTAAAACCGACACGCGGGGCTGCAAAATATTTTTTTTGTTTGTGTGCTGCACCAACACGGTGCAGTGATATAAATTTAGTTGGCTGGGGACATAACAGCGTATTGTTTTGTGCCGTCGTGGGTTTTAATTTGAATGCAGTAATTAATAGAGGTGTGATTTTTATTGTTGAAATCTACGCGTTGAATAAAATAAAAATCTGTTTCTATTTCGCGTTTGTAATAGCTACTTTGTGACACTGTTTTTATAAAACTACAATACTCTGATGGCAAGTTTGTAACAAGGACTGTATGCAAGAGGATATCGCATGTTCTGTGGACGAATCCCGTGAAGGCAAACATTTGTCGTCATCAAACTGTGATCTGGCAGGGAAAGGCTGATATAATAAACATCGCAGATCGTAGAAAGATAATTCCTTTTGGAATTCGCAATACAAAAATGGGGTTGTCATTTAAAAAAAAAATGTCAATGACGTGATTTCTCATTAAAAATGGTCAAAAAAATGGATTCAGTCATTAAAAATTGAAAATTAAAAGTCGATGTATCCGAGAAATGTTTGTAAAAATCTTAAATAAAGGTTTTAACGGATTTATTCCATCTTTAGGGTATATTATAATAAAAATTAAATCTCCTAGGCCAAACAATATACGTTTTCCGACTATATTAGTATATTACGACTGCATTCGCGATGTTTTAAAAATATTCATTAAGGGATTTTTGAAATATTTACTATTAAAACATACAAAATCGTATTTTCATCAAGTACTGACTTATAAGATGGAGATTCAATATAATAAACATCACCCTGTATACCATTTCAATCATGAATAATAGCGAATGAATTGGTGTGATAACTTTTAGTCCTCCCATGTAAATATTCATACCCCACTAACAGTCCCTAATGGAAACCCATTTTCTATTAGCACCCTACAACGATTTACAACAGTAATTCATCTAACCAACCACATTTTCTTTATCGACACACATTAATATAAACCGCTTTACCCGCCCCCTCACTTAATATGGCCGTAAAATCGTCATTAAGCTTACAGTAAAAAAAAATTGCTCGCCAGCAGTAAATCAGAAGCCGCTAAAATTGAGGGGCTCTATAAAATAGCATCCACTTACTACGACGACATTATAATGTCGTAAAAATTGCATATTTTTAGTGCGAACGTCTTTGGCGCTGATTAAAGCTGGTGCACACTTTCAAGTTATCTAGCTTATTTTAGTAACCGCATTAGTTGGACGCATGTACGACGGTATTGTCGGGCTTCATTATTATTAGATTTGTACGGAGGAAGTACATAAGAAAACAAAACAGGATTGTCGCAGATTATATATGTTCGATTCGGATATAAGCTTCTGTTATTTTACAATTCCTAAACAGGGCAAGTTTTATGCAAGTTTATATGTAACGACTATACACCGGATATTCTTCTAATATTTCTGATTGATAATCCCCGCCGTAAATCTTAGACGGTTTAATTTTCAGCTCGCAACGTTACGTACATGTTTCCATTTACAAATCTCATTTTTCCGCGCAACGTTTTCGGACTAATTTAAATCCTCCATTGCTTTTGGGATATACATGAAATATTCAACGCGTCAATCCACACCTGAAAACAAATGTCACCGCATTGGAGCGCACACATAGACGAGAGCGTGACGTCTATCGCGAATAAAACATGTCGTTAAAGCGAAAAAGGCCACGCGACACGCTGCAGCTGAGGTTTCTCTCACGAGAACTGTGCTGGTTCTTTTTTATATGAAGTATATGCGTTTGAAACAGTTTCGGAATCATAAAAGGATGAGTGTGTTTGCATGTATTGGATTATAGTTTTTCTTTTGTACAGATTCATTTTGAATTGTAGCAACTTTCCACTTAGTCATAATACAATATAATTCGGTCTCCCTTCTCACAAATTTATTACGATTTTATACTATAGTGAATATACTAATAGTTTACAAATATAATATTATATATACTGTATACAGGTGTCCCACAACGAATGCGTCGGTGGATTGTGCTTTAATTGTTATTCAGAATGCTACAATTATTTTTAGGTGGGTACATGTAGACTGATAAAGAGCACCTTCTAAATTTTTTTTTTTTTAAAATAGCATAGTCATTTTTGTAAGTATTGTATCTAACAAAAAAAAATGTTGCAGTAGACAAATGGGATAAAAATCATTATTTCTTATTTGATTTTGCACTATTTTTTGACGTACGTTCGCTATTTGTATGAAACAATGTATGTTTCATTTAAAAAGAAAAACTTATTATTCTACCTGTTATTCACCGCCATTTCTCCTGAACAAAATTATATTTATATAATGATTATTTCTATGAAAGCCACGCTCAATTTTCTCTATTTAACTTGCCGCTTTCGCCCCACGAGCATACAAACAATATACAATTTATGGCAACAAAGGGCGCAATTGTGCCACCGCTCGGCATGTACTTTAGGGCTTCGAAGGAGCCAAACAATGTTGGACTTTAGTTTATATAGTTTGCATTAATTACGACGGTGACGGATTACAAAATGAACCAGTTACATATTTTACTTTCCGAATAAAGCAGTGTAGAATAAGGAAAGTATTGTAGAAAGTAGATTATATAAACTGACAGTATATCGAAAACTGATAGTTAACTTGAAATATTATTAATTGTGTTAACTACTACTGGTAACTTGGTATTTTCAATTAGTTTTTGATTTCTCTTATTTGTTTATTAGCCGTGCTTTTGCTCTGCATGCTTTTATCAAGGGTTCGTCCTGTAGTGACAATGAAAAAAACAATTTCCAAATTTAGACTTTTCCAAAAATAGTTTTATTTTGACTATATTAGTTTCGTCTGTATTAGTTCTGAAACGTAAAGAAAAGTCAAAAATATCTGTTGTGGGTACCACACGACTTTTTGAATTACATGACCTATTAAATTTTATATGATATTTGAAAATGCCTAAATGTAAATATGTCAAAATTTCAAAACGTAAAAATACTAGAATGCCAAAATGTTAAAATGTCTGAATGTCAAAATCTTTAAATCTCAAAATGTCAGAATGCCAAAAAGTTAATATGTCAAAACGTGAAAATGTCAAATCTGTCAGAGTTAAAAAAAAATCAAAAAAGTAAAAAAAAATAAAAAAGTAAAAAAAAATCAAAAAAGTCAAAAAGTCAAAAAAATCAAAAATGTTAAAAATGTCATAAAAAGTAAAAAAAGTCCAAATGTCAGAAAGTCAGAAAAATTTAGTGATGGGGGGATTTCGAGAACCGAGAACAGCTGTTCTCGATTCTTATCAGAGTCGATGTTCTCGATTCTTAAAAGTTCTCGAGAACTTGAAATCGAGAACCGAGAACTTGAGCGAAAACCGAGAATAGAAAATCTTTTGAAGTTTAATTATCTCGATATATGAAAAAATGGAATATAACGGTTCATATCTAAAATAAAAAAAAAACTTCTATCCTTATGGAATATTAGTCACTGAAATCTTACAGGATCTGACAAGGACAATGAAAATAAATGCAGTCTAAAATGAATGTAACGATTACCTCATATATATGATATGATTATAATTATTGTATATACATTAAAATAAATAAATAAATAAATATTTTAATAAAAAAATCTTTTAACCTATATATATATATATATATATATATATATATATATATATATATATATATATATATATATATATATATCGTTATCTTCGAACTAAACAGCTCTAGTTTTTGTTTTTGGTACGATCGATACTCCACGCAATAATGAAGTGCTGTATTTATTCAGTGATAAAGTCGCCATATAGGTTGCTAATTACAATTTTGTGTGTACATGCACACCCATGCACACGCGCGCCAATTGGATATGTTTCGGGTTGATATCATTTAAACAAAACGGCATATCACTTGTTGCTCGTTCCGATCGATCGCAGCGACCGCCGCTGACCTACTGCAGCCCGCCGGCCGACGACGGCGTGTATGTTAATTTTCTAATTAAAACGGCATCAATGTATACAAAGCCCCACCCTCGGGCACTTAAAAGCACAAACAAAGAAATGAGCAATGCCAATAGGAGTTAATGGAGTTGGCTACTTGGAAACATTCGGTTGTATAGTAACGATAATGAACTAAATAAATGAGTAGGTATATATTTCTGTGTATTTATAATGTCAGTGGTTTTAAAAATTATTACTATGTTTTTCAAATCACAAAAAAATTATTGGAAAGCCACTTTTAGAATGCAATTAAATCGAATTTTCACTTTGGAGACATAGCTCGCAAAACTTGTTATTAAAGTCACTATTCGCGATACAAAAAATTGTAAAAAATAGAATTTATGAATTTGGATAATTATAAAAATATAATCATGTTTCCCATTTATTAGGCTTTAGAAAACAGTTTGATTAATTTATTTGCCTCTGTTACTAATGACGTAATCCATAAAAGTTTCTATAAAGTCACTATTCGTGATTAACAAAATTGTAAAAAATCTAATTTTTAAATTTTGAAAATTATACAAATATCATGACGTTTCCCATTTATTTAGCTTTAGAAAGCAGTTTGATTCATTTATTTTCCTCTGTTACTAACGACGTAATGCATAAAAGTTTCTATAAAGTCAATATTCGCGATGCACAAAATTGTAAAAAATCTAATTTTTGAATTTTGAAAATTATACAAATATCATGACGTTTCTCATTTATTTAGCTTTAGAAAATAGTTTGATTCATTTATTTACGTGTATTATTAACGACGTAGTGCATAATAGTGTCTATAAAGTCACTAATCGCGATACAAAAAATTGTAAAAAATCTAATTTTTGAATTTTTAAAATTATATAAATATCGTCATATTTCCCATTTATATAACTTTAGAAAATAGTTTGATTCATTTATTTACGTGTATTATTAACGACGTAGGGCATAATAATGTCTATAAAGTCACTAATCGCGATACAAAAAATTGTAAAAAATCTAATTTTTGAATTTTTAAAATTATATAAATATCATCATATTTCCCATTTATATAACTTTAGAAAATAGTTTGATTCATTTATTTACGTGTATTATTAACGACGTAGGGCATAATAATGTCTATAATGTCACTAATCGCAATACAAAAAATTGAAAAAAAAACGTATTTTTGAATTTTTAAATTTATACATATATCAAAATATTTCCCATTTATTTAGCGTTAGAAAATAGTTTGATTCATTTATTTACGTGTATTATTAACGACGTAGGGCATAATAATGTCTATAAAGTCACTAATCCCGATACAAAAAATTGTAAAAAATCGAATTTTTGAATTTTTAAAATTATACAAATATCATCATATTTCCCATTTATTTAGCTTTAGAAAATAGTTTGATTCATTTATTTACGTGTATTAGTAACGACGTAGGGCATAATAATGTCTATAAAGTCACTAATCCCGATACAAAAAATTGTAAAAAATCGAATTTTTGAATTTTTAAAATTATAAAAATATCATCACATTTCCCATTTATTTAGCTTTAGAAAATAGTTTGATTCATTTATTTACGTGTATTATTAACGACGTAGAGCATAATAATGTCTATAAAGTCACTAATCGCGATACAAAAAATTGTAAAAAATCTAATTTTTGAATTTTTTAAATTATATAAATATTGTCATATTTTCCATTTATTTAGCTTTAGAAAATAGTTTGATTCATTTATTTACGTGTATTATTAACGACGTAGGGCATAATAATGTCTATAAAGTCACTAATCGCGATACAAAAAATTGTAAAAAATCTAATTTTTGAATTTTTAAAATTATATAAATATCATCATATTTCCCATTTATTTAGCTTTAGAAAATAGTTTGATTCACTTATTTGCGTGTATTATTAACGACGTAGGGCATAATAATGTCTATAAAGTCACTAATCCCGATACAAAAAATTGTAAAAAATCGAATTTTTGAATTTTTAAAATTATACAAATATCATCATATTTCCCATTTATTTAGCTTTAGAAAATAGTTTGATTCATTTATTTACGTGTATTATTAACGACGTAGGGCATAATAATGTCTATAAAGTCACTAATCCCGATACAAAAAATTGTAAAAAATCTAATTTTTGAATTTTTAAAATTATATAAACATCATCATATTTCCCATTTATTTAGCTTTAGAAAATAGTTTGATTCATTTATTTACGTATATTATTAACGACGTAGGGCATACTAATGTCTATAATGTCACTAATCGCGATACAAAAAATTGTAAAAAAATCGAATTTTAGAATTTTTTAAATTATACAAATATCGTCATATTTCCCATTTATTTAGATTTAGAAAATAGTTTGATTCATTTATTTACGTGTATTATTAACGACGTAGGGCATAATAATGTCTATAAAGTCACTAATCCCGATACAAAAAATTGTAAAAAATCGAATTTTTTAATTTCTTAAATTATATAAATATGGTCATATTTTCCATTTATTTAGCTTTAGAAAATAGTTTGATTCATTTATTTACGTGTATTATTAACGACGTAGGGCATAATAATGTCTATAAAGTCACTAATCGCGATACAAAAAATTGTAAAAAATCTAATTTTTGAATTTTTAAAATTATATAAATATCATCATATTTCCCATTTATTTAGCTTTAGAAAATAGTTTGATTCACTTATTTGCGTGTATTATTAACGACGTAGGGCATAATAATGTCTATAAAGTCACTAATCCCGATTAAAAAAATTGTAAAAAATCGAATTTTTGAATTTTTTAAATTATACAAATATCATCATATTTCCCATTTATTTAGCTTTAGAAAATAGTTTGATTCATTTATTTACGTGTATTATTAACGACGTAGGGCATAATAATGTCTATAAAGTCACTAATCCCGATACAAAAAATTGTAAAAAATCGAATTTTAGAATTTTTAAAATTATAAAAATATCATCACATTTCCCATTTATTTATCTTTAGAAAATAGTTTGATTCATTTATTTACGTGTATTATTAACGACGTAGGGCATAATAATGTCTATAAAGTCACTAATCGCGATACAAAAAATTGTAAAAAATCTAATTTTTGAATTTTTAAAATTATATAAATATTATCATATTTCCCATTTATTTAGCTTTAGAAAATAGTTTGATTCATTTATTTACGTGTATTATTAACGACGTAGGGCATAATAATGTCTATAAAGTCACTAATCTCGATACAAAAAATTGTAAAAAATCAAATTTTTGAATTTTTAAAATTATATAAATATCATCATATTTCCCATTTATTTAGCTTTAGAAAATAGTTTGATTCATTTATTTACGTGTCTTATTAACGACGTAGGGCATAATAATGTCTATAATGTCACTAATCGCAATACAAAAAATTGAAAAAAAAACGTATTTTTGAATTTTTAAATTTATACAAATATCATCATATTTCCCATTTATTTACCTTTAGAAAATAGTTTGATTCATTTATTTACCTGTATTATTAACGACGTAGTGCATAATATTGTCTATAAAGTCACTAATCGCGATACAAACAATTGTAAAAAATCTAATTTTTGATTTTTTTAAATTATACAAATATCATCATATTTCCCATTTATTTAGCTTTAGAAAATAGTTTGATTCATTTATTTACGTGTCTTATTAACGACGTAGGGCATAATAATGTCTATAATGTCACTAATCGCAATACAAAAAAATTTAAAAAAAATCGTATTTTTGAATTTTTAAATTTATACAAATATCATCATATTTCCCATTTATTTAGTTGTAGAACATAGTTTGATTCATTTATTTACGTGTATTATTAACGACGTAGTGCATAATAATGTCTATAAAGTCACTAATCGCGATACAAAAAATTGAAAAAAAAACGTATTTTTGAATTTTTAAATTTATACAAATATCATCATATTTCCCATTTATTTAGCGTTAAAGAGTAGTTTGATTCATCGGAAGTATCGATATATTCACACCGGTTTTATCTCTCCGGTTTACCGGAACGTGTATGGCTGATTCTTCTCCGGTTGCTTGTACCGGTCACTAAGTCTGTGCAGGTTTACCGAACTTGTCCATACACACGCTTCAGTTTACCTGTACAATTCTTTGCGCAGGTAAACCTCTCCGGTATACCGAAACGTGTATGACCGGCTTTATTATATCACCCTAGTAGACCGTAATGAATTAAGATCATGAGTCTCCTAATTAAGAGAATACAGATTCAAATCAAATACAAAACAGACAACATTTAACATCAAAATACAAAACGCATGTCAAATAAAAATCACAAGTACTCGTTATAAACTTTTAATTTAGAATTTAAAACGTTTTACGTCCCCTATAATGTCGGAGTGGAAACGGCAATGTCAACTTAATCTCACACCACAAAGTTTTAATTTCAACACAGCACGCTTTAAAGCTTTCGTATTGAACTTACGAGTCAGTAATAAACCTCAAAAGTGAAACAAGTAACTTTAGTGAAATTAAATTACCCCTCTCGATAAGTCAGTTCAGACCTATGCTAGAATATTCGCTAAACTAAAACCAGTCAACTTCTATAAAGGCACCAGAATACATACACAACAACAGTTGAAAGGGGCCCAGTGTGTATTTAATTTATAAATGAGAATTACGTAACGGGGATGACTTTGAAGTTGTAGGCGCACGCACAATACGCACTGTTATTAAGTCAGGTGGAAACGGCAATTGTTCAAACAGAAGGGGGATTCGTGTTTGGTAATTGTAGTGTTTTAGGCTTACTGCCCTTGGTCTTATCAGCCATTTAAAACAAAGGGCTTATAGATTATATATAAATTTCATGCTCAATATATCGACTGTGTAGCGCAATAAGTGCTAATCGGCTTTTTTAAGAAAAATTCCAAACTGATTTAGTGCCGGTTCTACAATTGACATTTAACCGAAGAATAAGGCTATGAATAAATTTCAGATTTTAAAGCCAATATCTCAAACTTATTCCACGAATAGCCTTATTCTCCAGTTAAACGTCAATTGTAGAACCGGCCCTTAAAGGGCTTAATAAACAAAACTAAAAGGACCAATCTACAAGGGCCAATCGGCGACTCTCTCTCAATTCTTTATTTCACAATAGTGAAAGTTAACTATTAGTATTAAGTCTTATATATATATATATATATATATATATATATATATATATATATATATATATATATATATATGTATATGTAAACGGTCGTTAGAGGCAATAAAAGCAAATGTTTGAGAAAAAGTAAGGTAAAAATGGTGATTTCGGAAATAATTTCGTATATGACGTATATCTCAACAAAATGATGATTAGTAGCAAATCCTTTATAAAATGGTTGGATACAGCACATTCTTTCTCTAATAGCCTGCAAATCCCACTCCATCACCGTACCGCCGTCCAACCAATATACTCAGGCTTTTCGGAAATCCCTTCCGCATTGAGTTTCCCATCGCGCGATTCTCCAGTAAGTCGCCACACCGTCGAGTTTTAATCCAATTCACCTAAAACAGCGCAGAACGTGCGCCGCATATGCGTCCCAGTCGATTTAAGGGAGTAGTTTGTGAGATGTTATTTATGACCACTACTTGATGGGCTTGGTAATTGTTTAAGGCTTCATTATCCTCACCAGGGAAATTTATAGGAAGTTCTGGCGGTTATAATTAAGTTCAAACTATGTATAAAGTTAGTAATAGTGGTAATAGTGGCAGTGACACCGTGAAATAACTCAACAACATTCATCATAATCAAACAAGAGAATATAATCATTATCATTATAATCATAATTTTATTGGTGCTATTGTTCGTATTTACACAAGTCATATACATATAAATATTTAAAATAATAATACTATTTCAAAATTTAATATCAACAATTATAGTATACTGAAGATTTTTTTTTATAAAATAAATAAATAATATATATATATATATATATATATATATATATATATATATATATATATATATATATATATATACCATAATAATATCTTTATAAGACTATTGACCCTTCAGGGGTCTTTCCGTCTAAAATAAATTAAAAAAATAAAACTTCAATATAGTAAATCATTATTAAATAGAAGGGTGTAGTGGGTAGGCACCGAGTGACGCTGTGGAATCACGCTAAAGATTTCATATATCCTATTAAAGCAAGAGAAAATAGTATACTGAAGACATTTTTATTTATTATAAAATAAAGGAGGAGGAATAAAAACCACAAACCTCGCAGCGAGGACCGAGAACCGAGAGAACAAAACTACCATTCATCATTTTTTTTGCAGATATACAATTAATTTAAAAAAAATGATACAACTAATCCCGCTGGGAGGAAAGTTAAACGCCATCTGTCGAGACCACATCAATTAGCAATGCACGCACACCCATATGGTAATAGCCGTCAACATACTCATGCCATCAGGATCACCGGATAGTGCCCTCTATAGAATAATATAACATTTTAGGGAAGAAATATTCATAATTTATGTAAAATTTTGTATAGTAGCGAAATCACTAACAAAGAACTATTAATATTATTATTATTAAAAGGAAATACTCCATAGTTATTTTCAATTATCCATTCCAGCCATAAAGACTAGCGTTCGGTTAACAAAATCGATACGGCTGGAATTAATTGTTACGAGCCCGCCGACATCGGTGCTTGTAAAACACGCTAATTAAGCCACCCGGCTTTCAGTACTAAAAAAAGAAATCAAAAACAAATCGCGATGAACTCAGCCATATATATTTTTTTCATACCAAGCTGTTGTAAACTTCCTACCAGCTGCTATGGTTTATTCAAATCCGTCGGCCGAATCCGCATTGCAGTAATACACGTACACATAGAACGGGGCGACGGCCACCCACTTGATAGACGGAGTTTATTAACTGTTGCTCATTTATACGATCATGCAAAAAAACAAACTATTAATATATAAGAAAAGTTTATAATGGTGCAAAAATTGTAGTGATTATATTTGAAATGTCAGAGTGGAAAAATATGAACCGCGAAATTATAATAATAATAATATGTGATACATAACAGTTACATTACATACTACAATGGGCTAACGACCGGAGTTTTTCTGCCCGCGTCAAACTTACAAGTTGCATATAATTGGAATCTTAAACTAATCTTAATCTAATATTGTTATTTGTGTTTTATTTGTTGTATTAGAGGGAGTGATGGAAATTTTCCTTTTATTAGGTATTGATGAGTTATATTGGATAAGGTGTTGGGCAATTAGTTCAATATTGTTTTTGATAATGAATTTTTCTTTTAAAATTTGTAATCTCCGATTTATTGGGGTAATTTTGGATTTACAGTATAGGAGTCGGTTAGGAGGATTAAAAAGTGGATTGTTGGGGTATCTAGCTTTAGATATAGCTCGTTTCTGCAACTTCCAATGCTTTAAGTTCAGGTTTCCTACAGTTACACAATAAGATGCTACCATATTCCAATATGGAGCGACAAATTAATTTATAAATTTTACTAATTGTCTTTATACTAATGCCTTGATTTTTATACGTTAGACTTCTAAAATGTTTCGCTCTAGCAATTCTATATTTTTTAATAATTGTGATGCGGGAATTGAAATTTAGCTTGGTGTCTGAATTAATTCCAAGATATTTAGCATTCCGTTGCGGTTTTATACAATAATTGTTCAGAGTGATTGTGGGCGATGAAAGTGAAATTTTATGATTAAATATGATAAATTGAGATTTTGTGGGGTTAGGGATGATTCTCCATTTTTCCATCCACTTGCTGATAGTTTTTGTTGTAGCTTGTAACGATTTGATAGTTTTGGATAGAGACTTGTAAGATATAACGGCTGTATCGTCGGCAATTTGGAGAATATATGACTGATTTATGTTAGTAGGGGGATTGAAGGTATAGATATCATAACTGAATATATGCGAAATTATATTTAATTAAATTAATTAATTTGTTGAAAATAAATTTGTTCTTCGATTAGCTCATTGTCAGACTGTAACGTCCGGTTTCTCCAACGAATCTATATATATATATATATATATATATATATATATATATATATATTTATATATATATATATATTTATATATATATATATATATATATATATATATATATATATATATATATATATATATATATTTATATAGAATGGTCCCTAAAGCAGAAAATATAACGTGTAATGTTTAGCAACATGTTGAATAACGAATGTTATAGCATTATTGTAACACCCTCTTTGAAACAATAACATGTAACACTACCCACTTAAACAATCCAACTATTGATATTCCGCCCTAATTGCGTTCGTCGCAGTCCCGTGGTGTTGTATCTCCACTGTTTCAATTGCGACATACAATCACTAATTGGTTCCGAGAAACTCAATACACCTACGCGTCGTTACAGCAATCTCGTCGTTATTAGAAGTTTTCGGAATACGTTTGTATCATATTTTGTAACATATAAGGTTTACAAGAACGCGTGGGGTGCATTGCCGAGAAGCTCACTCAATTATTTCTATGGGGGAGGAGATTTAGGTTGCGTGTGCATGGTGCATTAATAATCAGACGAGCGTATTATGCTGGAAACTAATAATTATTAATTTCAATGAGTAATGACGGTCTATAAACAGAATTGGAATTTAATGAAACTATTAACTTGTAGTTAGTACATACACTAAAAAATATATATAATGTGATACACCATCAATAGAATAATACCTATCTAGGAATGGCTTCGAATAAAATTTCAACAAAAACATACAAACATGACAATACTAGACGAATTATGTATAACACGACATAATAGATGAATAAAAAAATACCCGATATAAAAAAATAAAAAACATTTTTTTTTCGAAAAAATCTTTTTTATTTTTTAACTTTTCCTTATATAATAAAAATAAAAAGAACCTTCAGGTCAACTAAAGGAGGCCAAGTCCAAACAAGTCACAGGGACTTAAATCTAGCGATTTCTGTGAGCACGGAACTGTCTCGCGTATGGAGATCACCCTCTCTTATAAAATATCACACGAACAACGGGTCCCTGTGACTTTTTCTATGGAAGTACCTCAAGGCTGAGGAATTGCCATATAATAAGGTAACACTCTGTATATTATTGGACAATATTTCCACGAATTAACAATTAAAACAGATTCCAGCCCAACTACTATAAAAATAAATCATACTAATTGCATATAAAAATAAATATCTTAAAATTCCGTTAGTTAAATACGAAACCGTACAAGTGGTAACCATTTCAAGGTTGTTACAAGTTTCGTGACTGATTACCGTGCTTCTACTGCCACCCGCCAAGTAGCCTTTAAACGATCGTTTAGCAGCCGATGCTTATTTGATTTTACGATTCATTCGCGTGGTGGATATGAGCTATTAAATTGCACGCGGGTCGTTTTCTTTTCCCATCAGCGCGGACAAATCCCCTACAGAATGGAGCAAGCCGGGCGCGCGTTGATGTACGCGAATAAAGGGTGAATGCGCCGGGGGATGATTACTCACTGGTTTATTTATGGCGGCTCATTAAACACGCACGAGTCAACGCGGATATGAGATAAAGCGCCAAGTATAGCCAAGTTGAGTAATTTATACAAATATGCAACAAGATGTCTTGTGACTTTTCGAATTAGTTAAATAGTGTTAAATAAAAAATTAAGATATTGCGGTTCAAAATAATTTTCGTATTTTCATATTTGGACATTTTCTAAAATCAGAGTGGCCACAAAAACACTTTTAGTATGTGGTTGTATTTTTTTCTAACTCGAAATACAATATTTCTGTTTTCGTCGAAAAGGAGCGGTAGGCTTAACATAACGCGAGACATCGATAATAAACACAAAACGGGAGCTTCTAAAAATATAAGCCCCGGAAGTTTCACCGTAAACGTTTTTATATGGGAAAAGAGAGGAAATATGGTTGGTTAAAATTCATTGCAAAACAATACACCGCGAGTGCCCGCGGGATCTGTCCTTTTCGAAAAAAACAGCACGGCCAAAACCGAAATATTTCATGAATACGTAAACTGATCAAATAAAAATGTAAACGTATGCCTGTATTATACTAAAGATCATGCTACAAAAAAGTTTATAATGTTAATAATGTAATTACTTTATTATTTACTGTCAGTAATAAAAATATTTATCACGGCGTGCACTGAATGCATAAAAGTCAATAATGACCGGTCGGTGGGCTTCAAAACATTGCCTTCGTTTTAAAATTATAGGGTTCTTGATAGCTGGCTGGAGGGTAGCATAAGCTACAGACACATAGGCCTCAAAATGAGCCCATTATGACACCTCTCTTTAAGGCTACTCACTCGTCCCACCAGTCAATTTTGCGTGCGAGTTGCAAAACTCTGGCGGATGAGGAGTTGTAGAGGGTGCAATGAAGAACTAGAAACATCAGAGCATGTAATATGCCTCTACCCAGCTCTAGTAAACACTAGGCATCTAATACTAGGGGAGTGCTGGCCTAGTATGGCCAGCACTACCCTAGTATTAGATGCCTTGTATTTACTAGAGCTGGATAGAGGCATATTACATGCTCTGCTGTTTCTAGTTCTTCATTGCACCCTGGCTGTCCACCAGACCCATCGTGTGTAGGTGTTTGTTTAGCCGGCAGTGGCCAGTTATGATGTTTGTCAATAATTTCAGATTAAAGAGTTAGAAATATATTGTTATATTATTTGTAGCGTATAGAAACTTCACTTGATTTAATTTGTCAAGTAGGCCCTTATTATGCACATGCTATTGGCCATTCAAGCCTGCTGATACTCCATCTGGTGGCACAAAATGAACTACATTTAGTAGGGAATTTGTTTGCATAACATTTGTTTGTTTCATCTTATACATCACTATAAAGCCAAGGTTATACTATTTATACCTTAAAAGTACATTAGCAATCGCGCGTTATTGTAGAAATGACTGAAATAATATGATTTTAATGCAATCAGATGATCAAACAATAACAAAGATCAGCTGTTTACTTACTACATTGAAGAACCGTTTACTTTTGAATCACGAATTGACTATCCAATATATTTTTACTATCAATTTTACTATTATTAAGCGTATTTATAAATTCTTCAACTAATTAGGGCTGGTTCTACAAATGACATTTGCAATAAGTTTGAGATATTTGCGTCAATATCTCATACTTATTCCACGAATAGACTTATTCTCCGGTTAAATTTCCATTGTAGAACCGGTCCTCAGTTGTATTAAATAACCACTGTACTTTTACTATACGATGAATTAATAATAATATATTACTATACGATGAATTAATAATAATATATTACTATTAGGAAATACCACATTAACGATCTGTAATAATTAATAGCTGTGTTTGTGGTTAATTAGGTTTGGTTCTTGTTGTATTCGAAGGGAAGCTGCTTTCTGAGATAACATAAGAGCCGAACTTCTTGTATCAACGTGCCGCTCGCAGACGATATTAATTAGTTAATTAATTAATTAAAATTACGCTATAAACACGATACTGTTTAAGAGGCTTTAATGTACGCATTTATTAATTGAAGATGTGTATCTAAAGACTTATTGCATTGATGAATAAAATGAAATCACTCAGCCATTCTCTGCATATCTAATAGGTCATTATAATATTTCACCCCGTCGAAGTATGTTACGGGAAGTAATTAGCAATCTCTGCACATTGCAATTTCGATGCAAATCGGATCCTCCTTTGATAGCGTTGTTGGGTACGAGGGGGGCGGTTGTGCGGTATTAATGTGCTTTATCTCAACTACGTTGAGTATGCTCCTGTTTTCGATTGATCGCGAGCCAATTAGCCATGGAACGTGATATCCGCATTTTTGTTTGTTTTTTTTTAGCTGTCGATAAAGTTGAAAGTCCATTAATTCCCCAGGGGGACTTCAGCATGTCAACTCGCATAACAAAACGATCGGATACATTGTAAATACGTAAATACGTAAATGATAAAATGTTTATTTTTAAACATGTCGGAGTATATTTAATGGATATATTTGAATATATTTTCATGTCAAGATTGATAGAAGCTTTAAGGCTGAAATGAACGACTACGTTTCAGCCTTAAAGCTTCTATCAATCTTGACATGGAAATAATTATTATATATATATATATATATATATATATATATATATATATATATATAATTTCTCAAAAATTGGGTTCAAGTCCCACCGGAGAGAGAAATCTTATTAGATCTCGTCAGTGTAGCTCAGGTAGTGAATTCACACAATATCTCGAGTGGTTATATACAAAAATAGTACAACTAACCCTCGAAGAGGGAAATTAAACGCCATTTGGCGGCACCACATCAATTAGCAATGCACACCCATATGGTAATAATCGTCAACAATTTATATATGTTTTATACGATTGGCCTTGTGCTGATATCTCAAGCACTTTGTTGGGATATTATTCTCTAGAGGGCACTACCCGGTGATCCTGATGGCATGAGCATGTTGACGGTTATTACCATATGGCTAAAAAAAATCAAACCGAAATGGTAGTAGGAGACCTAGCTATCAAAACACAGAGGACAGCACCACAAACTGTTGCAATAACAGCGGCGGCTACAATGGATTTGTCAGCGAATGCTGAGGTGTGCAATACACATAGCATTATAGAAGCTTAATAATAAATATCCAGAGAGTTATGCATCATTTAAAATAACTATTCCATTTGAGAAAATGAACGATGTATTAGATGAAGAATTATGGGCAACTGGCATTTGTATCAAACGGTTTTTTCAGAAGAAACCTATTGCTCTGGGAAAGAAGTAGAGAAAATTGTACAGTGTACCAAAAACATAAATAAATTATCCAATATTAAATTGTACTACCAGAATGTACGTGGATTAAAATCAAAACTTGACAAGTTAAAGATAGGTTTATTATCAAACCATACAGATTACTCCTTATGTGCGTTAACTGAGACATGGCTCGATGCATCTGTGCTAAACAATGAATTTAATAATGACTTCAATATATATCGTAAAGATAGAGACAAATTAATCGCAGGAAAAAGTAAAGGAGGTGGTGTGATGCTCCTAACAAGTAAAACCATTAATTCTTATGAAGTGGATGTATTTAATACAACTACGGAGGGTATCTGTGTTAAACTTAATTGGACAAACATGGAGTTGTACGTAGTAGTACTGTATGTACCCCCTGCAACTACCGCGGATACTTATGAAGATATCTTCGAGCAAATTGAGGATCGACTAAGTGACAAAAAAGTATTAATATTAGGTGATTTCAATATCTCACATTATGTCAACTATTTTGTTAATGTAATTCATAATTACAATGTTATGGGCTTAGATAACTTTTTAAGTTTCAATAATTACTTGCAATATAATGATGTGTTAAACTACTTTGGTGCATGTCTTGATCTAGTTATTAGTAATATGAATAACATTAATGTTGTGCGTGATAGCTGTCCTCTATTGAATGAGGATAATTATCATCCAGCACTAGAAATTACTATAATGATAAACATTAAAAAAAGAATGCAATGCATCGAAAACAAGAAGCTTTAACTTTTTAAAAGCAGATTTTCAGCAACTAAGTAATCAGCTACAAACTATAAACTGGTCTGAATTATATTTGCTGGAGGGTGTTGATAATGCTCTTTCATATTTCTACAAAAGTGTTACAAATGTGTTTCAAAAGACGGTACCGCTTACTAGTTTAGCAAACCAAAATAAAAAATTTCCAAAATGGTTTAATAAACCTATAATTACAAATTTAAAAAACAAAGAGCATTGCTTAAATATGTATAAAAAAACAGGAGATCGAAGTTGGAACGAAAAATATAAAACTTTACGTAGTATTACTAAACAAATGATCAGAAAGGAATACCATAAATACTTGGTAAATATTTAAAATGATTTGATACCTAATCCAATTAATTTCTGGAACTTTGTAAAAGATCAAAAGAATGATACATATATTCCAAATACTATGGTTATTGATGGAAACGTTTTCAGTGACTGCACTGATATTTGCAATGCATTCGCCAACTATTTTGCATCGGTATATACGAATGATCCTTCTGAGCGTAATATTGAATCTAATAGCAGCAATATTAATATTAAAGATTATTTTTGTAATGACTTAATATCAATTACTGAATTCAAAGATGCAGTCAGAAAGTTAAATTGCAGTAAATCCAGTGGACCAGACGATATACCGCCATTCATTGTTAAGGGCTGTGCTGATTATTTCATGCATCCTCTTATATATATTTTTAACTTAAGCTTACAAAACGGTATTTTTCCTAGTTATTGGAAAACAAGCAAAATTATTCCAATTCTTAAATCAGGCAAGAAAACATTAATAACAAACTATAGACCGATTAGTATATGTAGTTCTTTATCTAAAATCTTTGAAATAATTTTCTATAATCGTTTATATGAACAAGTCAAGTTCAAAATTACTGAGATTCAACACGGATTTCTTCGTCGAAAATCTACTGTAACAAATTTATGTAACTTCACACAATTCATACACGAATCATTTAAAAATAATAGCCAGGTGGATGTAATTTACACAGATATGGAAAAAGCCTTTGATAGAGTTGCCCATAATGATATTATTAATTCATTGTGTGGAGATTGATGAATATCTTAAATGTATAATAAAATCGTATCTTTGTCAGCGAAAACAAATAGTTGTGTTAAGAAGATGTAGATCAACATCTATAAATGTATCATCTGGAGTGCCACAGGGTAGTAACTTAGGACCCTTATTGTTTATATTGCATATAAATGGTATTTGCAATACTTTAGTAAATAGCCAAGGATTACTATTTGCAGATGATTTTAAAATTTTCAGAGAAGTTTCTTGTACTTCGGAATGTGATCAACTACAAAGTGATATAAATAATGTGATAAATTGGTGTGATAATAATAGTTTTAAAATTAATATTAAAAAATGTAATGTGATGTCGTTTTCATATCGCAAAGAAATACTCTTATATGATTATAAAATAGGTGATATGATTATAAATAGGTGCACAAAATGTGTTGATTTAGGGGTAGTTTTCGATCAGAAGCTTATCTTTGATGATCATATCGCCAAGGTAGCTAATGAATGTTACAAAATATTAGGTTTCATTATTCGGTCCTGTAAAAAGTTTAGTAATATCAATACAATTATAGCTTTATATAATTCATTAGTCAGATCAAAAATGGAATATGCATGCGTTATATGGTCGCCATATTACGATAAATATAAAATTCAATTAGAACAATTACAAAGAAAATTTTTGAAATTTCTCTACTTTAAAACACACCGTGTATATCCGTGTAGGGGTTTTCCACATGATGAACTACTGTTAATGTTCAGTATAAAATCTCTTGAAAAAATGAGAATAATAAATATGATATTGTATTTATATAAATTATTTACTAATAAGATAGATGATAAACTGTTCTTGTCATTATTTAATATAAGAGTTCCTTCGCTAAATACTAGGTGCAATGATTTATTTTATGAGACCACTGTGAAAACAAATATATATAAGAACTGTCCTTTGTATAGATTGTCCCATGTTTTTAACACATATATTGACATTGATATTTTTAATATGCCGAACGCCTCTGTGGTAAGTGCTATTAAAAATATATAATTTGAATGTTCATTATATATCTTTGTGTTATGTTTTTTCTTTCTTTTATTTGTTATGTTGTTATTATATCATCTGTAATTGGTTTCTGTTAAACTGTAGATGTCTATATATTAAATAAATAAATAAATAAAATAAATATGGGTGTGCATTGCTAATTGATGTGGTGCCGCCAGATGGCGTTTAACTTCCCTCTTCGAGGGTTAGTTGTACTATTTAAATACTTTTATATATTAAAGTAAACTGTTCATTGTTCTATGTTGTATTTATTCAAGAGGTCCTATTCTACAGTTTGTTGTAACGTAATTATGAATAGTTTGATTACGCAATTAAAACTCAATATGTTGTTTCCGATCCATAAAACATTATTCGCTGAATTTTGTTGATAGTCATACACATAATTTAGAAAAGAACAGAAATTTCTTTAATTAATCATGCAATATAAATAAATTAGTATTACGTGTTTACGTGTGATACAGTTTTATAGTGTCGGAATCTATGTTTGAAAAAATGCCAAACCGTGGTCCGCACTATCAGTCCATAACTAACACAATTACGAGCGCTTCGAAAATAGCCGAGGACGTGCAATTTTCGGCCTGGCAAACCGTCACAATACTAGTTTTATATACCAGGCTGTTCCTATAAATGTACGGTATTTTAAAAAAAGACTCATAATAGTAACCAGTAACCGCATATATATTACTTTCCGAATACAGAATATGCTGTATAAGGTAAGTATTGTTTTACTGAAAACACTCATGTTTTCTAACTAAGATTGTGGAAATAT
This sequence comes from Lordithon lunulatus, assembly GCA_963942505.1. Taxonomy (NCBI): domain Eukaryota; kingdom Metazoa; phylum Arthropoda; class Insecta; order Coleoptera; family Staphylinidae; genus Lordithon; species Lordithon lunulatus. Next base: position 39,154,118 of record OZ012671.1, read on the forward strand.
GCGATAACTTTCCGAGGAAAAAACTACACCAGAATGAAGATATAGTTTTCGTCTATAACTTAGGGAAGAAAAAAAATCATTTTTCGTTACGTTTTATGTCTAAAATTGTCGAAATAAACCCGATTTTTGCGATATGTGTGTGTGGTATGTCTGAAATTCCGGGAAAACGGTACAATAGATTGCGACCAAATATGGCAATTAGCTGCAGACACTATCCGAGACGATCCAGTGAAAACAATCGGGACACTAACAGCGAAGGAATCATGATCAACGTTGCGCGGCGCATAATTATGTGTGTTAAATGGACTATCGTAAATCGCGCGGGGAATAAGCGAAAATAGTTAAATATTAAATTCAATAATGAAAATGGAAATGTGAAAATGTGGGAAAATGTAGCAAAATGTGGGAAAATGTAGCAAAATGTGGGAAAATGTGGGAAAATGTGTGAAAGTGCTGAAAATGTGTGAAAGTGCTGAAAATGTTTGGGAAAATGTAAGCAAATGTGAGAAAATGTACGAAAATGTGAGGAAATGTGAAAAATGTTAGAAAATGTGGGTAAATATGACAAAAAGGGAAAACATGGGGAAAATGTGAGAAAATGTCAAAATGTGAAAAAGTCAAAATGTAAAGATGTGAGAATGTCAATATATTAAAATGTTAAATTGTTAGAATGTCAGGATGTCAGGATGTCCGGATGTCAGGATGTCAGGATGTCAGGATGTCAGGATGTCAGGATGTCAGGATGTCAGAATGTCAAAATGACAACAAGTCGAAAAGTCATAAAGTCAAAAAGTAAAAATGTCAAAAAAGTAAAAAAAGTCAAAACTAGTCAACACTAAAATGACAAAAAAACGTCAAAAAAGTCAAAAAAAAGTTTTAAAAAAAGCTATAAAAGTAAAAAGAAAAAACAAAAAAAAGTAAAAAAAAGTCCCAAAAAAGTAAAAAAAAAGTCCCAAAAAGAGTAAAAAAATGTCCAAAAAGTCAAAAATATCAAAAAAGGCAAAAGCGTCTAAATGTCTAATATGTCTAAAATGTCTAAAATGTCTAAAATGTCTAAAATGTCCAAAAAAAAGTCAAAAAAGTTTAAAATGTCAAAAAGTCAAAAAGACAAAAAAGGTCAAAAATGTCTAAAATATCAAGAAATAGTAAAAAAATCAAAAAAAGTTGAAAATGTCGAAAATGTTATTATATAAAATTAAATAGGTCATGTAATTCGGTAAGTCTTGTGGTGCCCACACCAGATATTTTTTTAATAATATTCTTGTATGAGAGTTGTATAGAGTAATACACATGCATATTGTGCGGTTAAAAGGGTCATATGAAGAATTCAAACGAAACTCTACACTATTTCCTGTGCCAAATGTCTAATAGCCGAATGCGGATATGTCTTCAAGTAGGCTAAGATATGCAGTTTCTTTTTTTCCATTTTAATAAAGTAAGTATGTAGTGGATGATATCTATTTGGAAACCTCTGTGCATATAGCGCAGCGGCACCTTTGAAATTACGTATACTTTCACCAAAAATAGAATATCAACTTTTTTGCTATTCATCTTGAAGTAATAAGTAATTACACAATTAATAAATATTAATAAGAATATATAGACCTATACTGAAATATGGGAGCGAGACATGGAAACCAACAAAGAGGAATACAAGTAGAATACAGGCAATGGAAATGAAATTTCTCAGAGGAGTAAAACAAGTTAGGAGAAGAGACAGAATAAGAAATGATGACATCAGAGAAGAATTGGGAATTGAAGCTATACAAAAGTATATAGAAAAGAAACAAATAAACTGGTGGGGACATTTAATTAGGATGGACAATAAGAATCAAACAAAACAGGTATAGGTAAGCAAGAATTGGAAATAAAAGAAGAAGAGGTAGACCAAGAAAGGAAAGACAGTTATACAAGCAAGAGATCTGGCGAATAACAGAAAAGAATTTACAAATGTATAAACAACAACCATAATTGTTAAGTATATATATATATATATATATATATATATATATATATATATATATATATATATATATAATCTCTTTATACCCTTCCGGGTGTCGAGATTGTTTAATCGTATTTTAAATCAATCTAAAACAAATATAAATCTATTGAATTTTCTGTAGGAATTCCTTCCAGTCCTTCCTGTTTGCCACCATCCTCTTTGCATCCTGCCATCTAATGCCATTCCTCGTTAATATTTCTTCTATGTTGTCTTCCCACGTTTTGTGTGGTCTACCTCTTCTTTTCTTTCCTTGTATTCTTGTGTTCCATACAATTTTTGTTTGTCTCCCATCTGGCATGCGGATTATGTGTCCATACCATCCGAGTTGTTTCCTTTCTATGGTTGTCTGTATACTTTCTATCTGTAGATTTCTTCGAACCTGGTCATTTCGTATTCTGTCAATTCTGGTGATACCTTCTATCCTTAAGTACTTCATTTCTGATGATTGTATTTTGCTTTTAAGTCTCTTGTCCAATGTCCATGTTTCGCTTCCGTATATCAGTGTTGGTCTATATATTGTTTTGAACATTATGAGTTTTGTGTTCTTCGATACCTGCTTATTATTAAGTATTATTTTGTTTAGCATATAGTAGCTTTTATTTGCTGCCCGTATTCTGTTGTTTATTTCTGGTTCCAGACTTCCCTTGTTGTTTATATTTATACCCAAGTATTTAAAATTTTCCACCTGTTCGATACTTTTCCCCGCTATTTGGATATTTGTTTCCACTTCCTGTTTGGCGATCACCATAATTTTTGTTTTATCTGCGCTTATTGTCATGTTGTGTTTATTTAGTTCTTCGTTGCATATATTAATATTCTCTTGCAAGTTTTCTTCGGATTTGGCTAGTATTACGATATCATCAGCAAAAACACACTCAGCTATCATTGTGCGTCGTAGTTTATAATATCCTATGTCCATTTTCCTTGTTTTCTCCTTTATATTTTTTAATATATTATCTAGGAATATTATAAACAGTAGAGGGCTTAATGCTCCACCTTGTCTTAGTCCTTGTTTGGTTGTAAATTCCTGTGATATCTGATTTCCTGTCCTTATGTAATTATATGTCTTTCTGTGTATACCTTGTATTGCTCTTTGTAGTTGTTTGCTTATTTGCCTCTTTTGTAATATATTCCACATCGTTTTCCTCGGTACTCTATCGAACGCTTTTTCTAGGTCTATAAATGCTATGAATAATTTACTGTCATGGCCCATTGATTTCTCCATCAGTTTTCTTACTGTAAATATATGGTCCTGCGTTGAGTGGCCCTTCCTGAAGCCACTTTGTGCATTTTCCATCTTTGTTTCTGTTTGTTGTCTTTGTTTACTTTCTAGTATAACCTCATAGATTTTAGCAGTTGTGCATATTAGTGATATTCCCCTGTAATTATTGCAGTTTTTGTTGTCTCCTTTTTTGTATACTGGGAATATTACTGCTTTCTCCCAGTCATTTGGAATTTTTCCACTTTTCCATACAGTGTTTAGAAGCTGCCTTAACAAATTTATACCTTCCTCGCCCATATTTTTGAGTTGTTCAGCTTTTATGTTATCATGGCCTGCTGCTTTACCATTTCTTAATTTTATAAGTGCTTCTTTTACTTCTGCTTCTGTTATATTGTCTGGTTCTTCGTTCAGAATATTTTCCACATGTGCGTTCTCATTTCCTTCGTTTGTGGTTATCGTCGTGTTCTCCTGCAAAAGCTCTTCGAAGTGCTCTTTCCATCTTTTCATTATTTCATGATCTTGTTTTATTATTGTTCCCTGTTTATCCTTTAGATGTCTTAGTGTTATTTGTACTTTCTCGTTCTTGCTTTTCTTTAGTGTTCTATAAAACAACTTCTTATTTTCATTAAAGCTGTATTCCAGTGTTTTCCCAAATTCTTCCCATGTCCTTTCCCTTGATTCTTTGATTATTTGTTTCGTTGCTTTTCTCTGTATTTTATACGCTTCGTAGTCTTCTTCTTTCTTGGAGTTGATGTACTTTATCCACTTTTGCCTTTTCTTCTTTATTTCTTCTTTTATTTCTATAGTCCACCATCGCGTTTGCTTTCTGTTGTTTGCCTGTCTGGTTGTTCCGCATGCTCGTTTTGTAGCCTCTGTTATTATGTGTTTGAAATTGCTCCATATTTCCTCCACATCGTTAACTTTTGAGAAGGATGCGAGTTCCTTAATATAATTCTGGTACTTAGGCTTTTGTTTCTTTATATTTTAGTTTGTCTATTCTTAATTTCTCGGTTGCAGTTTCTTTCTTGTACTTATCCTTTTTAGTTTCAACCTCATTTCCGCTAGTTATCCTTTTTGTTTTTATTTCTTCCTTAATTGTGATGTTTGCTACAACTAGATAGTGATCACTTCCTATCTCGCTCCCTCTTTTCACCCGTACATCATTAACTACCTTCCTTTGTTGTGTGTTTGTTAGAAAATAGTCTATGATCGACTTTTCATTTCTACTCTTTACTTCTCTGGTATATTTGTGTATTTCTTTATGGGTGAATATTGAGTTTAGTATTACGACGTCGTTTAAGATGCAGAAGTCAATTAATCTGTTTCCGTTGTTGTTTCTCGTCGGTTCTCCATGAATCCCCATTATATGTTCTATCCCTGTATTTATATGTCCTATTCTTGCATTTATGTCTCCTGCAATGTAAGTATTTTCTCCTGCCTTCTCGTATAATATTTGTAGCTGTTCCCAGAATTTGTCTTTTTCTGTTTTACTTTCGTCTTCTGTTGGTCCATATACTATGATTAGATTTCCCTTCCATACATCTACCTCTTCAATCGTTACTGTCGTTAATCTTTCGTTTAGGCATTCCCATTCCGTTATTGACTGTTCTAACCTTTTGTTTATTATGCAACCCACTCCTGCTCTCGCTCTTTCACTTTCTTCAACTCCACTACATATTTGTATGTGGTCGTTTATGGCCCTTTCTAAATCTCTCCCTTTCTTTTTTGTTTCTGTTATCACCATTATATCTAATTTTGTATTTTCAAATTCGTCTATTAGTTCAAGTTCTTTACCTTTCAGGCTGCGTATGTTCCAGTTTCCAATTCTCATCGTCCTTTTTGTTTGCGCTGTTGTTTTTGTTATATCTATTATTTCTTTTTTGTTGAGACTGCCTATTCTTCTCTCTTTATTTTTTCCAATCGTGTCCTTTTCCCTTGCAAGTTTCGTTATAGAATTCTTTTCTGTATATTTCGCAGTTAGTTTTTTGTCTGCACTAATTCTAGTTTTTCCAGTACCCTATTCCATTTCCATAGCTTTCCGTCCACAGTTAATTTATTATATCCAATGTTCACCTCTCCTCCTTTATTTCTCTCTTCCTTGGCCATTTTTCTTATTTGTGTGTTTCTTTCTCGTTCCTTTTTTGTCTCATCGTTGTTTATATAAATTCTTCCTTGTTTGTTATTTTTAAGTTTATATTTATTCTTCATTATTTTGTCCTTATCTTCTTCCTTTTCTAGTTCAATCAGGCAGGTTTTGTTTCCTAGTTTTTGAGCTTTTTTTACCTGAATGGTCACTTCCATTTTGTCAAAAAACAAGTTCTCTACGGCTTCTTTTAATACTTTTTTGTCTTCAGTGTCAATATCTAATCCTTGCATAACTATGTTATTTCTCCTCTTTTGCTTATCTAGCCACTCCACCGATTGGTTTAGTTCTTCGAGTTTTTGTTTAATTTCTAAATTCTCTCGTTTTATTTCTTGGTTTTCTTGCCACAGCATTTTATTTTCTTCTCTGATTTTTTGAATTACATCTCTACATTCTTCTTGTTCTCTTTTAATTTGGTTTGTGTCTGCTTTCAGCTCTTTCATCATTTGGACAATCAGGTCTAATTTATTGTCATTGTCTGTACTCGTTTTTACGGGTGTTCTTTGTGTTCTCTTAGTTTTTGCGAACGCTCCATCATCTACTGGTTTCCTTTTCTTACCAGTGTCTGTTGTGTATGAGTCATCGCTGTCCATTTTCCAACTTCTTGTGCCTTTGGAATCGATCGATTTATTATTATTGTTGTTGTATTAAAAGTTGCTTACGGTCGGCGCCAAAGACATACGCAACTCCACGTTTCGGGCGTTCTATCTTTACCGGATTGACAGTTTATGCGATTTTCGCCGCTATACGCTTTAACCTCCAATTTTATTTTTCTACTAAACACTAACTCTTCTTTCCCTTTCCCTCACGTTCACTCTACTTCACACTATAATTTCTTAATTTTTAAGTAATGTTAATGTAATATCCTACACTAAAAGGTAAAAGGCAACTAGATAATATATATATATATATATATATATATATATATATATATATATATATATATATAATATATATATATATATATATATATATATATATATATATATATATATAAATATTAAGAAAACAACACGCAGTGGATAAATGCAACTAACAAATGTCAAATTCAAATTCAAAACAAAAATTCGATTTTCTTTTATTTCCATGGCTATCTTTTTACTTTTACAATCAATGTGATTTTCTCCAAATATTTAAATGCAATTTCCTTGAAAATGTGTTGATATAACCATATACAATTTTTATACGATCGTAAAGACAATTAACCAAGTAATATATAAACTGCAAAAAAGTGTCATACGAGAAACGAAAGTTGTATGCACTTCCGGCCAAACTGGAAATGAACGTAATTTTTTAAATATACCACAAAATAACGTACATAATACGTGATATTGTATATTTTACAATTTTTTCTTCAATCGTGAAATAAAGAAGTTACAGAGGGTTTCCTCTTATATAGATCACATTGTATTACACTACTTACAAGTAAAATTTCATTAAAATTTCTTCAATATAATCCACTAACTAGGTTTGGTAATACAAGGGATGTAAATAAAGTAGTGGCAACATAGATAGAAATCAATGTATATTGAAGTTACAAAATTGCATTACATTCCTTCAATATAATCACCAGCAAAGTTTATTACTTTTAAAACAGTCCATCGTAATTTTTTTTAGTTTTCATCAATAAATTTAATGTAGTAAACATGATTTATAACGGTCAAAACGACACTTTCTATTTCATAATCGCACAGCTACAAGCCTATCTAATTGAAGTTTTCTTGAAAGTTCAATATACATTGATTTCTATCTATGTTGCCTCTACTTTATTTACAACCCTCGTATAAACTTAGTAAGTAGAGATCTAGGGGTCTATTCTGTAACTAAGATGGTCTGGTAAATTATTATTTGCATCACACTGTATTTTAGTTACAAGTAAAATTTCATTAGATTCCTTCAACATAATCCACTCACTAGATTTGGTAATACAAGGGTTGTAAATAAAGTAGTAGCAGCATAGATACAAATAAATATATATTGAAGTTACAAGTAACATTGCATAACATTCCTTCAATATACCAGCAAAGTTTATTACTTTTAAAACAGTTCATCGTAATTTTTTTTAGTTTTCATCAATAAATTTAATGTAGTAAACATGATTTATAACAGTCAAAATGACACTTTCTATATCAGAATCGCACAGCTACAAGCCTATCTAATTGAATTTTTCTTGAAAGTTCAATATACATTGATTTCTATCTATGTTGCCTCTACTTTATTTACAACCCTCGTATAAACTTAGTTAGTAGAGATCTGGGGGTCTATTCTGTAACTTAGACGGTCTGGTAAATTATTATTTGGATCACACTGTATTGAACTTACATGTAAAATTTCATTAGATTCCTTCAACATAATCCACTAACTAGGTTTGGTAATACAAGGGTTGTAAATAAAGTAGTGGCAACATAAATAGAAATCAATGTATATTGAAGTTACATGTAAAATCGCATTACATTTCTTCAATATAATCTCTCTTAATACTTTTAAAATAGTCATCGAAATTTTTTTAGTTTTCATCAATAAATTTAATTTAGTAAACATGGTTTATAACGGTCAAAACGACACTTTCTTTTTCAAAATTACACAACTACAACCGGGTCTAATTGAATTTTACTTGAAAGTTCAATATACATTGATTTCTATCTCATGCCTCTACTTTATTTACAACCCTGGTATAAACATAGTTAGTAGAGATCTGGGGGTCTATTCTATAACTTAGACGGTCTGGTAAATTATTATTTGGATCACAGTGTATTGAACTTACAAGTAAAATTTCATTAGATTTCTTCAATGGAATACACTAACCAGGTTTGGTAATACAAGGATTGTAAATAAAGTAGTCGCAAAATAGTTAGAAATCAATGTATATTAAAGTTATAAATAAAATCGCATTACATTCTTTCAATATAATCACCAGTAAAGTTTATTACTTTTAAAACAGTCGATCGATAATTTTTTAGTTTTCATCAATAAATTTAATTTAGTAAACATGATTTATAACGGTCAAAACGACACTTTTTATATCAAAATCACACAACTATAACCCGATCTAATTGAATTTTACTTGAAAGTTCAATATACATTGATTTCTATCTGTTGCCTATACTTTATTTGCAACCCTCGTATAAACTTAGTTAGTAGAGATCTACGGGTCTATCCTGTAACTTAGACGGTCTGGTAAATTATTATTTGGATCACACTATATTGAACTTACAAGTAAAATTTTATTAGATTCCTTCAATATAATCCACTAACTAGGTTTGGTAATACAAGGGTTGTAAATAAAGTAGTGGCAACATAGATACAAATAAATGTATATTGAAGTTACAATCAAGTCAAATTCAATTAGATGGGGTTGTAGCTGTGTGTTTTTCAAATAGAAAGTATCGTTTTGATTTGACCCCCAGATCTCTACTAACTAAGTTATATTGAGTATTAAAGTAAAATTGCATTACATACCTTCAATATAATCACCAGCAAAGTTTAATAATTTTAAAACAGTCCATCGACATTTTTTTAAATTTTCATCAATAAATTTAATTTAGTAAACATGATTTATAACGGTCAAAACGACACTTTTCAGTATCACACAACTACAACCTTATCTAATTGAATTTTACTTGAAAGTTCAATATATATTGATTTCTATCTGTTACCTCTACTTTATATACAACCCTCGTATTACCAAACCTAGTTAGTAGAGATCAGTAATCTAATGAAATTTGACTTGTAAGTTAAATTTATTGATGAAAACTAAAAAAATGTCGATGGACTGTTTTAAAAGTATTAAACTTTGCTGGTGATTATATTGAAGATTCCTTCAATATAATATAATGAAATTTTACTTGTAAGTTTAATACACAATATAACGTAGTTAGTAGAGATCTGGGGGTCAAATAAAAACGACACTTTCTTTCCATTTGAGAAACACACAGCTACAACCCCACCTAATTGAATTTGACTTGAGAGTTCAATATACATTGATTTCTCTCTATGTTGCCTCTACTTTATTTCCAACTCTCGTATAAACTAGATAGTAGAGATATGGGGAACTATTCTGTAACTTTAAATGGTCTGGTAAATTATCAGACCGGTCTGTTACCCATGGCAACCTAATAAACAACTGTTTCAGTCCCACACTCCGCGAACGCTAGTCGTACCACACTAGCGTTCGCGACTTAGGAGAAATGTGACAAGTTTGTCAAAAGTGACGTTTAGATAGAAGAATAGGTTATAATTCTATTTATTTCAATAATTTGTGACATTTGACATAAGGCAGTATTACACTAGCCTTGGAAGAGCGTGGGGCTGAAACAATTGTTTATATAGTTGCTATGGGTAACAGACTGATCATTCACGAGACCATCTATTAGTTAGTTACAGAATAGACCCCCAAAACTCTACTATATAAGTTTATACGAGGGTTGTAAATAAAGTAGACGCAACATCTCTACAGAACTCTACTAAGTTTATACGCTGGTTGTAAATAAAGTAGAGGCAACGTAGATAGAAGTTAATGTATATTGAACTTTCTAGTCAAATTCAATTAGATGGGTTTGTAGTTGAGTGATGTTCAAATAGCAAGTGTCGTTTTGACCTAATTAAAGCATTTTTACTAAAATAAATGTATTAATGAAAACTGAAAAAATGTCGATGGACTGTTTTAAATGTAATTTTGCTGGTGATTATATTGAAGGAATTGTAATCAAATATTATTTGTAACTTCAATATAAATTGATTTCTATCTATGTTGCCACTACTTTATTTACAACCCATGTATTACTAAACCTAGTTAGTAGAGATCAGTGATGTGGATTATATTGAAGGAATCTAATTAAATTTTACTTTTAAGTTCGATACAGTGTGATACAAATAAGAGCCCACTGTAAATTATTTATTTCACGATTGACGAAACAAGTGTTAGTTCAATTGATCTGTTAACTATATCAACCAAATAAACAACTGTTGGCATACGTTGGTATGCCGCAAGGTCTATAGTGAATTTACTGTTTTTTAAATAGGGCTATACCTAGTTAAACATACACACTCAAATTCTAGAAGAAAATCCTTGGGTCTTAATGGGCTAAAGTCTGGTGAAAGTCAAACCTTATGGTCATCATCATTTAGATGTAGATGTATAAGCAGTACCGGATTGACAGTGGGGCAAAAGGGGGCAACTTCTCTGGGCGGCAAAATGGGATTGAACAATTGATCCTTTTTTATAACTTCATATGAAAACAACTACAGGGGCGGCATGGAGTTGACTTGCCTCCCAACTCCTCCCTCGTTCTGAAAAATTTCCTAGATACGACACTGTGTATAAGGCTCAGGATTTGAAGATACAGAAAGTTACAGATACACTTACTCACCAGGGGAAGAGATATTGTTTAGAGGATAACAAAAATTAAATAATAACATAAAGGAATCTCATATGTTCTAATACAAAATGGTTTCCTTTGAGTTTACTTATTTCAACAAGAAAATATATTGGTCAATCAATAACATGAACATGGTAATGGCGAGAAGTTACTTAACAAATTAAATCATGTGAGTTATGATAGCGAAAAACACAATTGAGGCATTGAGGACTTTATATTATCCCATCCTAAAACAGTGTCATTAGATTTATCAACCAATAAAACCATATTTTCGGATCCGCCACTGTATATTTTAATGAAAATCTTAATTATTTATTTCTTTCATCTATCCCTCAAGACAATTGTTGAAAAATGATCATATTATGACCGCAACCACAAAAAAGCCAGATTATTTTTTTCACACTCAAATTTAAAAACAAACATCTATTTTTATGTTAGTACTAATAATAAAAGTAGCATTAATAATAACATAAAACAAGATTTTTAAAATTTGAAATTTAATCCACGTTTGTTCTCAATTGTACATGATTGAATTGTAGCCGTTTGATGACTGCCCGCATAAGCGTGATTTCGCATGACAAGCACAAATTGTCCATGCAATTTAATTACGAATGCCCTTTGTCACCGCACTGAATCTACATAAAACTCACCCCTTTGTGACCCAGTTGACACAACTGACGTGCATTCTATTAAGAGCTGAATTTGGCTCAACTTTTATAGGGAACAATTCAATTAAAATGCAACAGAGAAATATTTGTATAAAGTACGTTTCATCACAAAGTAATTAAAATAGTTCTAGTAATATTTAACTGTCTGCACCCGCATTCTTGTTTTACTGTATACCTGTATGGTACTATGCAATTTCATTTGTTTTTATTGCTGATTTTATAATGCCATAAGAAAACAGGGAGGCTTACGCCCAGAGGGAGGAAAATAGCTAACAAAAAAGTGAGCATTCAATTGAATATTTTGTAATTTCCGATTTTGTAACGCCATAAGAATTTGTATGGGAAGATATTGTTTGAATAGCCAAATTTATTATTTCATAGTAACTTTAACGTAAGTTACTCTTGATTAGTTTTTGGAGAAAATCTGTTTGAAAAAACTAATACTACGATTTACTGATTTAAATTAAAATTGGATTTGTATTTTACTATATTTCTAATACGATTATACATTAATGGTTGGTCCAGTTTAAAATTGTGTTTTCTTTATAAAGGAGTTGTGAGCTGTAAGCAATTTTTATTCAGTATTATTTTTACTATGGTGTTTTGAGTAGTTTTTAGCGATTTGAAGTGTGTACTCTCAAGTGTTTCCCCATACTATTATTTCATAGGAAGAACGGACTGTACCAAAGAAGTATACACTATTCTTATTGAGCTTTCACTTAAAATGTATTTCAGGATTATAAATAGATATTAAAAGAAAACTTCTATCTGTATAACGCTATCAGCCCGGAGGCTTTTCTGCCGGCCAAAGAAGAAGCTCAGAGGAGTTTAATCACCCGGTATTTACCCTAAGGCGAATCTTCGAAAATCTCGTTCGAGGATACTTCTTTTACGAGTGTACAAACCGTGGCCCCAGGAAACACTGGATGGGTGCGCACCGAGAAATAAATTTATTTCGAAATAATGAAGCATTTTGTGATAATTGCACGGATGTCTATAAACTATACTACTGTACTTAAGCATTATCAGATTGTATTTATCAAAACTTCAAATATGAAACTGCAATCTCTTAGAGGAATTTCTGTTGAATTTTGATTACAAATCGGAGTAAATATATACTTTTCTGATGCAAATATTGACTACTTTTGCATATTTTTTACAACTATTTCGAGACAAAAAATTAACTTTTTCGTGCTAACAAAGTATCAAATCATCCTTAGACTGGAGAAATATTCAAACATATTTTCAGAAAATTATAAAATATTGACTAGAAAAGACATTGAACCGTATTTCATCTTCCGAGATTCGCCTTAACTTCACAACCTCTAAAAAACTGGGAAAGGTGATTCGCGACAATTCGTTCCCCGGTGGGGATCGAACTCAGGCTCCCCAATGCTCAGTACGAGACGGACGAACCTCTAACTAAGCTGGGATAGATATATTATTTTTCTTAATTTCACAAACTACTATTACAATAATCAATTTTGATTATTAGCACTGTGGAATCAATCACTATCGCTAATTGATTTATTTAATAAATCCTGATATATTTGTATCTGTTAACGCCAAGGGCACGAAGGTATTGTATACAAAGAATTGTTATCATACACATATCGTCGCTTACAGAGCAACATCACGTAGCACTAATTTTTTCCCACTATTCAGGCGAGCTGGAAAACCTATTTTCAATGACTATTTCACTTACAGAAGCCTGCTTAGTCATTCGTTTATTTAAGTCTTGAACAATATGTACATAATTATAATGCAATGCAAAGATCGCCCATTTTCATCATGTGTCGTAACTACAATATCATTAGTAATAGCATAGATATTGATATATTTCATCGAACATTTTGTTCAAAAGATTGCACTGTAGAGTTAATTTAGGTACAATGTATGTCTGATGTATTGTATGTACCATGTTATATTTTCTTCTTATTTTGTATGTTGTTCTGTAAATAGATCTAAATCTGTAGAACAATAAATCTATTATTATATAATTCAGAACAAGTTTGTTAGATCGGCCGTGAGATATTATTATCAGACAGCTTGATAAAAACAATATATCGTCGCTTGCAGAGCAACACCACGTATCACAATTTTTCATCGAAAATTAGTATTGCATATCGTTGGACGTGTACAACGATATGCAATACTAATTTTCGATGAAAAATTGTGATACGTGGTGTTGCTCTGCAAGCGACGATATATTGTTTTTATCAAGCTGTCTGATAATAATATCAATACATAATCGACCTATCAATTGTATAAGTACGGTAATCACTTACATACTATCCATTGTAGCTGCAGTTAATCCAAAACACTCACTTAACAAAACACAGGCACATTTTTTACACGAACACGACAACTACGAAACGCACGAACCACCGCCATTTTACAACTGAGCACACTGCAGAGGACGGTCACTCGGTCAAGCGGCCGCGACGTCATCGAGCAAAAAATATTAAGATAAGCCAGATTGAAATAGATCGCGAAAAAGCAAGCGTATGATTCATGCACTGTGCTCGTAAATAAAATTGTTATAGTATGTGAAAACAATTCAATTCCATTGTTATCAATCGTTAAACAGTAATTATATATTATATTATTATTATTATTATATTAATATTATTATATTATATATTAATAATATTTAGATCGAATGTAAACATTAAATACCATGGCTTTAGATAAAAAGATGAAATAATTGATGAAATCTATGAGAACAGGATAAATAAAACCATTTTTTTTACTTTGTTTTTTATCACACTTCAGTTACACTTTGCAACTAGTTTCGGCTAAGCACTAGCGATGAGGAGGAGGAGCTCGAAAATGGCTAGAGCTTAGCCGAAACTAGTTGCAAAGTGTAACTGAAGAGTGATAAAAAACAAAGTAAAAAAATCGTTTTATTTATCCTTTAAAATGAATTATCACAAAGTAGACGCCTTAGCAATCCAATATTCTATGAGAACAGTTGAAAAACATTGCCTGCGTCACCACCCACGCCCAGTTGATCGCATAGTTTCATTTTCGAATATAACACAAGTTGGCCACCCTGGGCTCTATTCGCGATTCAAATATCAGTTTTCATCGAACTAGTGGGTTAACAGCTGACCTATGTTATTGTTACATAAAAAATACATGATTTTGATCACTTCGACAATAATGTGCGGTTGTTAATAAACTTTTAATATATAACTAGACAAACCTTGCACATATTGTCATATATATGATGAAAAATACATTTTATACGCAGAAATGACCCACTAGTTTTTGTTTTATTTTCTTACATATAGGGACATATGTGGAGAAATTAATAAATCATTTATAAAAGCTAATCTGTGAAAATACTGAGTAGGATCTTTTATAACCGAGGCTTATAAATGAGTTCTTCATAAATTTTTGGCTATGAATTACATAAAAAATATTAAAATTGCACCATGATGAATAGGTATTTGTGCAGGAATATGTGACAATACAAACTTCAACTTATAGAAGCCATATCTTTGAAAGCAATAAAGATATCTCATTAGCGTTTTTGAAATTGAGTTCATAATACATTTTTGAACAACTGTAAGAAAAAAAATATTCTAAAATTACATAATGAGGAGTTGTTTTTCTTGCCAGAGAAGACTGTTAATACCAATTTCTAATTTTTTCTTATACTTGTCCAGAAATGTATGAGGATCTAAATTACAAAGACCCTAATGATCTTATCTTCAAAGAAATGGCTTATTATAAGTAATAAGTGATTTCTTTGAAGATAATGAAGATATATCATTAGGGTCTTTGTATTTTAGATCTTCATTCATTTCTGGATAAGTATAACACAAAAAAATCTAAAATTACATCATGATGAATCCCATTTTTAGCAGGAATATGTGATAATACAAACTTCAAATTTTACAAGCCATATCATTGAAGATAATGAAGATAACTCATTTGAGTTTTTAAAATTGAGTTCCTAATATATCTTTGGACCAGTGTACCAAAAGAATCCTAAATTTACATAATGAGATGCCGTTTTCTTTAGCATAAAAGACTGATAATATAAATATGAAATTTAATAAGATATATCACTTAGGTTAAGAGTTTCTAAAATTGAGTTCTTAATACATTTCTTGACTAGTGTAATAAATAAAACCTGCGAATTACATAATGAGAAATAGTTAGCAGACAACAGTGATAATACAAATTTCAAATTAAACAAGCCATAACTTTGAAGATAGTAAAGATATCTCATAGGAGTCTTAATAACTGAGTTGTTCATACATTTCTAAGTCAGAATAACACACAAAAACTTAAAATTACGTCATGATGAATAGATATTTTTGCAGGAATGTGTGATAAAACAAATTGCAACTTTTACAAGCCATATCTTTGAAGATAATGAAGATATCTCATTGCGGTCTTTATAATTGAGTTCTTCATAATTTTTTAGATATGAATAACACACGAAAAGTAAAAATTGCATCATGATGAAATGGGTATTTTTGCAGGAATATGTGATAAAATAAATTTCAAATTTCATAAGCCATATCTTTGAAGATAATGAATATATCTCATTGCAGTCTTTATAATTGAGTTTTTCATACATATTTAAACAAGAATAACATAAAAAATCTTAAAATTGCTTTATGATGAATAAGTAATTTTGCAGGAATGTGTGATAATACAAGTTTCATCTTTTACAACTCAAATCTTGGAAAATAATGAAGATATCTCATTGGAGTCTTTATTATTTTTTTCATACATTTTTAGATAAGAATAACACACAAAACTTAAATTTGCGTTATGATGAATAGATATTTTTGCAGGCCTATGTGATAATACAAATTTCAACTTTTACAAGCCATATCTTTGAAGACAATGAAGATATCTCATTACAGTCTTTATAATTTACTTTTTCATACATTTATAGACTAGAATAACACAAAAAAATCTTCAAATTGCATCATTATGAATAGGTATTTTTGCAGGAATGTGCGAAAAACAAATTTCAATTTCTACAAGCCATATCGTTGAAGATAATGAATATATCTCATTGAAGTCTTTATAATTGCGTTTTTCATACATACTTAAATAAGAATAGCACAAAAAAACTGAAGATTGCATCATTATGAATGGGCATTTTTGCAGGAATGTGTGATAAAACAAATTTCAAATTTTACAAGCCATATCTTTGAAGATAATGAAGATATCTCATTGCGGTCTTTATAGCATAAACAAGAATAACATAAAAATCTTAGAATTGTTTTATGATTAATAGGTATTTATGCAGGAATATGTGATAATACAAGTTTCAACTTTTACAAGCCATATTTTTGAAAATAATGAAGATATCTTATTGAAATCGCTATAATTTAGCTTTTCATACAATTTTAGATAAGAATAACACACAAAAGCTTACAATTGCGTTATGATGAATAGGTATTTTTGCAGGAATTTGTGATAATACAAATTTCAACTTTTACAAGCCCTATCTTTGAAGGCAATGAAGATATCTCATTATAATTAAGGTTTTCATACATTTATAGACAAGAATAACCCAACAAATCTGAAGATTGCATCATTAAGAATAGGTATTTTGCAGTAATGTGTGATAAAATAAATTTCAAATTTGACAAGCCATATCTTTGAAGATAATGAAGATACCTCATTGGAGTCTTTATAATTGAGTTTTTTTACACATTTAAGATAAAAATAACACAAAAAATCTTAAAATTGCATCATGATGAATAGGTATTTTTGCGGG
Organism: Lordithon lunulatus; assembly: GCA_963942505.1. Taxonomy (NCBI): domain Eukaryota; kingdom Metazoa; phylum Arthropoda; class Insecta; order Coleoptera; family Staphylinidae; genus Lordithon; species Lordithon lunulatus. Next base: position 39,171,289 of record OZ012671.1, read on the forward strand.
AATGTGTGATATAACAAATTTCAAATTTCACAAGCCATATCTTTGAAGATAATGAATATATCTCATTCGGGTTTTTATAATTGAGTTTTTCATATATATATTCAAACAAGAATAACATAAAAATCTTTAAATTGCGTTATGATGAATAGGTATTTTTTGCAGGAATGTGTGATAATACAAATTTCAACTTTTACAAGTCTTATCTTTCAAGATAGTGAAGATATCTCATTGGACTTCAAATTTTATGTTTTTATGAACTCTTTCGATGCCCCGGGCTGAATTTGGCCGCCTGCGTGCGGCGCATACCTTGCACGCCCGTTAGGACCAGCCCTGGAGCTTTGAATTTAAATAAGACAGAAAAATAATTTTAATGGCTACGAATTTGACTTTTTTTTTGAAAGATTATATCATTAAGGTTTAAATATTATTTCGGATATGTGGCCACCGCGGCTGGCGCATAGTTAACGTAATCTGGAAGTCCAATTTCACTATTCGCAGCATTTCTGGTCGCATTTCGGCAATCACGCCTCGAATGTTGGCTTCCAAGTGTTCAATAGTCTCTGACTTATTAGTATAGATACATATAACTTCACACACTCCAAATAAAATAGTCCAGCGGTGTTAAATCACACGAACGCGATGGCTAGGCTCGTTTTTTCATATTAATTACTCATCAAATTTACACATAACAGATTTTCTAAGAATATTGAGAAAGCATATTCTATCCACTTACAAAGTAATGAAACTGGACTTGAAGTCCGAAGTTATGGCCATTAAACCGAAATAAATAAATAAAACATACATAAATAAAAAAATATAATAAAAATAAAATATAAAAAATAAATAAATAAATAAATCCACCCCTTAGCAATCTACATATCTAGATTTCGATCTTATTAGATCTCACCAGTGTAGCTCAGCTAGGGAGGGTGAATTCACACAATATCTCGAGTGGTTATATATATATATATTTATATATATATATATATATATATATATATATATATATATGTGCATTGCTAACTGATGTGGTGCTAATTTAACTTTTCTCCTATGGGGTTAGTATCATTTTTATAAATAAATAAATTTAAATAATAATTTGTTATGTAGAAGGTAGAACGGCCACCGGGGATAGCCAAATAAAGATTGCTTATCCCTCTCTATTATAATTTAATACAAATCTGCATATAAATGTTGATGTTTTTGGTCTATCCAGCCGTAGGCTTTCAACCTATATAGCGATAACTATATTATTATTCATCCTCCATACATGTTTTACAATCATGTTATTTTTTTAAATTTTTTAAATTTTATTTATTTGTTTCGGGTACATAACAGGTATGGGATAGATATACCCCAACCCTATGACAATGCACCACAGACATACGTTTTACATTACATGTATGTTATATACAATATACAAGAAATAGAAATACAAATAAAATAAAAAAGAAACCACTAACTACTAAAAATAATAACAGCTATTCTAGACTTAAACATAATGAATGACGAATTAAATAGATCCGGGTATGACCGCAAACGACAGAAGTTATTATATTCGGCGCACATTCTATAAACTGGAGAATTCATGGCTGAATTTGTGTTTTTAGCACTCATGGAGAACACATCACCGTTATAAGTAAATAACAACCGTTCATCGATTTGTGTCAACAAAGGTGGTCGAACAAGCCTGCGTAAAAACATGATTACTTTCAGAAGTCCATTCTAACTGTTTGTTGTTGAATTTTCCACCCCACATTCCCGAGTTTCTTCGCTATCATAAACATTTGTAACAATTCCGTTCCATCCTCCATCGTGCCTGCGGATGCGAACGTAACGACCCCGGAAGTGCTCAACCATGTGTGTGCATGGTGTGTGCACTTTAAAATCGTCCCTTGCAATCGTTAGTGCTCTAAATACACCGAAGGTTATTCATAACAGGGTCATTCACCGAACTAATAAGGTATAAAAACAGATATAAATAAATTCATAAAAATGAAGAATTAATTAGTTAATAGACAAGTAAAAATATATTATCAAGCTATTTTTACTTCTCTATTAAATTAATAAACAGGTTAGATGAAAAAAAAAAATACACAACACATTCCTCAATACCAGCAGCCTTAGAAGGAACAACTTTCAAACCTCTCTAGGTAAGGAAAGAGGGATGACAAAACAACCACAGGGAAACATCTGTAGAATATGATTATAAAAATGGTTATAATTTTATAAATACTAGATGAAATTCCCATCGTTCGATGGATTTTCATGAATCAATTGCTAAAGGGTGAAATGATTAAACCAAATTCTTGCTCAAAAGATTGCTATTAATTTAAAACACTTAATACTATATAAAATAATTTAAAAAAATACTACCCTCGATGTTATTCGAACCCACTTTTAAAGGCCCCAACACACGAGCGATCAATCGGTTTAATTGTCCCGGAGCTAAGCCAAAATCTCACCGTATGTGAGGAAACTCAGATGGAGGACATGTGGACTAGAGCCGCCGAGTTAGATTTTCAATCATTCCAAAACGGTAAACAGAGAAACAGTACAAAAAACTTCAACGTTCAGTCCTCTTTTATTAATCCTCCGCGCTCTCACCATCGATTTTATGTAAATCACATATTTCTCAATTAATATAGACACAATTCTACCGCTCATTATTATTTTCGCTGTCGTTTCATAATATTTTGCAAACCCAATCCAATTATTTGTTAAAACTTATCTCGGCACCACATTACAGCCTATAAAGGTGTGAATATGAACCAGCAATTGCACCCTTAAGACTGCTGAATTTATTCTTATTTCGCCCTAACAATAATTGTTTATAAACTACAAAAAAAATGTGCTGGAACTTATAACAACGTAACTCGCGGCTTATCTTAAATTGATCGCTCTGCAAACTTCACGAGATAAGGCCAGCCGGTAATAATAAGTTGGAAATGACGAGTCGGGTAACAACTTGGAAAGTAGTAACGAAATTACTTTTCCAATTGGCTAAAAGCCGAAACTCGCAGCCGAGTCCATGAAGTATTCACGGCTGCGAAACTATGCGATGATTCTTAATGGACGTGCATTATTAAGGTGCTCCGATTGCACGCGCCAGGGGCAGAGGTGGCTGCCGGCCGGTAAATTGAAAAGGGACCGGATATTGGCGATAGAACCGGGCATTCGTTATGTGCCTGCAGTCGCTCGTTAAAGCTACGACTAATTGACTAGTTTGCTATTGATACTTGCTTACAATACTAATATCAATCGATAAAATGATATATTATTGTTACTTGTGTCATACAATAAAAGCCTCATGAAATATGCTTTGAATACAATTAGAATAAATATCAAACTTTAAATCCTAAAGCTTGAATGTATAAAGGTAGCTATTTCTGTTTACATATGTTAATTTGATATCATATAGAATAATAAGTTTGAATCCTGTATTAAAAATTAATATTGAAGCAAGCCTAAATGAAACAATTGAAAATGTGTTCAGCTATTTATCAACGGCCGTTATGATCAAATTGGCTTAACCTAACTAAATTTTGTATTCAATACCCTAATCCGCACTAAATTCGAATGCAAACAACAATTTAATTGCTTCATATCGACACACCAATATGCCGGGTAAAATGGCGTTCGAGGATTATGTGATGCGAACGCGTTCGGTGTTAACGCCGCGGGAAGAACTCTCGATGTGTAACTTTCGCAACTCCATAAAAGTTTGGGAAAATTAGAGCGCCTGGGGATTTCCACCCCGCGGCCGCAAACTTTGGTCGTTAATTAGTTTTTCTCGCGAGCCGGCGACGGTTTCGCGGCGGCGAAAAATTTCGTGTTCACAACAAAAAGTCCCTGGCGCGTTACGAAATGTACACACAAAATATATATATATATATATGTAATAAAAAAAAAAGTTCGAATCAAAGGTCTTGAGTCAATACGAAATACAAATTTAATAAAACTTCTAGTAAATAATATCTGAATATTACATTATGTCTGTGTGAATGTAAAAAGTGTATGAAAGGTGTGGCATGTTTATTTATTATGTAATTTAAATTTAATATAATAGCCTTGCATTATATTAAATTTATATTCAAACTATTCAATTTGTTTATATAATAAAGTATTATAGGATGCATTAGAGAGATATTTCGTGCAATAAGGAACATACTTTTCAGCTCGCACGCACCTTCAACTCTTTGTCAGCGTGGAATGTGAAAATTTAAGAAATGATGAAATCAAAGAGGTCAAATGTATAAAATTAAAATTAAAAACTTTAACATTGTTTTTATGGTACCAATTAATTTTTAATTAGCATCCTAAGCTAATTAAAAATGCGAAAACCGTTTGTGTTTTAGCATCGCAACCATAAACATTGTTTGAATTACCATTTCAAAAACGCCCTTTTCGGGGTGTATCTCAGTAAGTGTTTGTCGTACCGGCTTCAAGTTTATGTTTTTGGATTCAGGGGATGGCTTACCATACGAGAACTGTATTATCCTCAATCTATTTCTATTACTTTTAAGGTGGAATACGAAAATCCGAGAAATGATTAAAGGGGACGAGGTTAAATTTTACAATAAAAATCTAAAATTTAAAAATAAATTTTGTGTTATCCGTGAATACTCCTTAGGATGATAATTAAATATGCAAAAACCGTAATCTAAAATTTAAAAATTAATTTAATGCTATCCGTGAATACTCCTTAGGATGCTAATTAAATATGCAAAAACCGTTTGTGGATATGTCTTTCCGTTGTAGCCCTTGAAAATTCGTACAAATTGCTTGTAGTTACGATATTATAAACGCTCTTTTCATTTTTAAATCATGAGCGATATTAATCAAGCTTTATTGATTAATTATATGAAAAAGCCATCGATGTGGTGTATTGTCCATTTTATGATTAATATCAAATATAACTGATGGTCTCGCGTGTATACAGCAAGCTCATTCAATTTTATTATCCATTTAGGATGATTATAATTGACATAATTTACTTACGTATGCATGACACATTCAATAAAATATTTAAAGATAATTTATTAGCGAATTTATTTTATAATCAATCTACCTATAGTGATGGTAATTGAGTATATATTACTTGGTAATAACGGACTTCATTTCATTTTAGTTTAATAGTGCGGATAAATCACAGTTTTTACACAAGTCATAAATAATTGAAACTATACATAAAAAAATGAAATGAAATAAAAGAAAAAATAAGAATCTACATATAGAGAGAAGATAAATGTAAAGACAAATACTAACGCCTGCTTTCTCCAAAGAATCTTAAAGTTCGTCTTATATAAGCTCGTCTTAAATTTTTATTCTGTTGCATCAAACATACGTAGATCTTACGCCCGGTTTCTCCAACGAATCTTAAAGCTCGTCTTATTTATAACCATGTATTAAATTTTGAACAATTTTTAGGAATATATGTAAACACACAATGTTTCAATTAACTTTATGTTAGAATCCGAATCTTACGACCGTCTTATCGTTTTAAGATCAGATTTTTATTTGGTGCAACGCTTTAAGACCGTTTAATTACTAAAACGGTCTTAAACTAGTTAAGATTAGTTGGAGAAACCGGGCGTAAGAATACTAAGGATTAAATGGAAATAAAAATAATGAAACAGAGAAATAGGTGACATGTGGTACAAAATTAAGAATAATAATAATAAATATAAAATATTTAAACCCGCTGCTCTTTTGTGCGCACCACGAACGCGAGGAGTCAACATTCCGTAAATGCGGAGACAATATGGGTGGCGATGCCAATGTGGGGCCGACTAAGAGGCGTTGAAAGCCGTCTTCGTTATGAAATTTAATATGCGCTCATGCACACACACACCATACACCATCTCCGTCACTCGATGACTTGAGCGGGATAATTAAATTTTCTGTGCCTCCTTATTAACCTCGTTTCCCAGCAGCGAGGTGCCGCGTTCCGCAGGATGACCCTCCGACGACGGTGACAACGTGATTAAATTGCTGCTTGAGTGACACACTCGAGTAAGGCTAATTTTAAAGATGTATGCGTTGGTTACTAATATTTTTAGAAAATAATAATAATAAGAACCAGTATCTAATAATAATAATAATAATAAGCAAAAGTATTACACGGAAGGTACCTAGCAATACTGGATAAGGAGAATATTGATAAGGAGAAATCATTATGGTGACTAAGGATATTTACGCCCAGAATCGGAAGGATTTACAATCGCCGTACAGGACGCAGTGTAATTAATACGAGAATCATTTTATGCCATTAATGTTTAAATATAGTTGCAGTGCATTTTGCCAATTTTGAATCTCGTGGTCACTTTAAAAAATCATAAAAAATCAATTTTTAAAATAATTCGTTCAAATTTTTATATTTCGATAAACACATCTATTTTTGATATTACTTGTTAAGTTTATAAATTTTGGAGCACTCACTCAGGAGTTGTAGCAAATTTTTCAATTTGAATCTCTTGGTCACTTTAAAAATCATAAAAATATCAATTTTGAAAATAGAGTTTTTCAAATTTCATGTCTGTATAAGTACATATATTTTTGATATAACTTATTAATTGTATATATTTTGGTCAACTCAATTTCGAGTTGCAGCAAATTTTCGAATTTTAAATCTCGTGGTCACTTTAAAAAATCATGAAAAAAACAATTTTAAAAATAATTCTTTGTAATTTCATATTTGAATGAACTCATTCCTTTTCGAAATTATTTGTTACTGTTGTATATTTTGGATAACTCAATCTCGTGTTGCAGTGAATTTTCCAATTTTGAATCTTGTGGTCACTTTAATAAATCATAAAAAATCAATTTTGAAAATAATTCTTTTAAATTTCATATTTGGATAAACACATCTGTTTTTGATATTACTTGTTAAATTTATAAATTTTGGACCACTCAATCTCGAGTTGTAGCGAATTTTCCAATTTTGAATCTCTTGGTCACTTTAAAAATCATAAAAAATCAATTTTGCAAATAGTTCTTTCAAATTTTATATTTGGAAAAACACATCTATTTTTGATATTACTTGTGAATTTTATATATTTTGGATAACTAAATCTCGAGTTGTAGCGAAATTGCCAATTTTGAATCTGGTGGTCACTTTAAAAAATCATAAAAACAATCAATTTTGAAAATAGTTTTTGAAATTTCATGTTTGGATAAGTACATCTATTTTTTATATAACTTGATAATTGTATATATTTTGGACAACTCAATCTCGAGTTGCACCGAAGTTTCCAATTTTCAATCTCATGATTATTTTAAAAAATTATAAAAAAATCAATTTTAAAAATAGTTCTTTCAAATTATATATTTGGAAAAACAAGTCTATTCTTGATACTACTTGTTAATTTCACATGTTTTGGAGAATCCAATATCGAGTTGCAGCGAATTTGCCAATTTTGAATCTCGTGGTCACTTTAAAAAATCATAAAAGAATCAATTTTGAAAATAATTCTTTCAAATTTCATATTTAGATAAACACATCTGTTTTTGATATCACTTGTTAATTTTATATATTTTGGACAACTCAATCTCGAGTTGTAGCGAATTTTCTAATTTTGAATCTCTTGGTCAGTTTAAAAAATCATAAAAACAAACAATTTTTAAGATAATTCTTTTAAGTATCATATTTAGATAAACACATCTATTCTTGATATTACTGGTTAATTTAATAAATTTTGGACCACTCAATCTCGAGTTGTAGCGAATTTTCCAATTTTGTGTATCTCTTGGTCACTTTAAAAAATCATCAAAAAATCAATTTTTAAAATAATTCTTTCTAATTTCATATTTGAATAAATTCATCCCTTTTGGAAATTATTTGTTACTGTTGTATATTTTGGACACTCAATCTCGAGTTGCAGCGAATTTTCCAACTTTCAATCTCGTGGTCATTTAAAAAAATCATAAAAAAATCATAAAAAAATTATAAAAAAATCATAAAAAAATTAATTTTGAAAATAGTTTTTTCAAATTTTATATTTGGATAAACACATCTATTTTTGATATTACTTGTTAATTTTATATATTTTGGACAACTAAATCTCGAGTTTCGCTACAAAGTTGCCAATTTTGAATCTTGTGGTCACTTTAAAAAATCATAAAAACAATCAATTTTGAAAATAGGTTTTGCAAATTTCATGTCTGGATAAGTACATCTATTTTTGATATAACTTATTAATTGTATATATTTTGGACAACTCAATCTCGAGTTACAGCGAATTTTCCAATTTTCAATCTCGTGGTCACTTTAAAAATCATAAAAAAATCAATTTTGAAAATAGTTCTTTCAAATTTTATATTTAGAAAAACAAGTCTATTCTTGATATTACTTGCTAATTTTACATGCTTTGGAGAACCCAATCTCGAGTTGCAGCGAATTTTCCAATTTTGAATCTCGTGGTCACTTTAAAAAAATCATAAAAACAATCAATTTTGAAAATAGTTTTTGAAAATTTCATGTCTGGATAAGTACATCTATTTTTGATATAACTTGTTAATTGTATATATTTTGGACAACTCAATCTCGACTTGCAGCAAATTTTCCAATTTTCAATCCGTGGTCACTTTAAAAAATCATAAAAAAAATCAATTTTAAAAATAGTTCTTTCAAATTTTATATTTGAAAAACAAGTCTATTCTTGATATCATTTGTTAATTTCAAATGTTTTGGAGAACCCAATCTCGAGTTCGAGCGAATTTTCCAATTTTGAATCTCGTGGTCACTTTAAAAATCATAAAAAAAATCAATTTTGAAAATAATTCTTTCAAATTTTATATTCGGATAAACACATCTAGTTTTGATATTACTTGTTAATTTTATATATTTTGGACAACTAAATCTCGAGTTGTAGCGAATTTTCCAATTTTGAATCTCTTGGTCTTTAAAAATCATAAAAAAAAACAATTTTCAATATAGTTCTTTCAAATTTCATATTCGGATAAACACATCTATTTTTGATATTACTTATTAATTTTATGTATTTTGGACTAAATCTCGAGTTGTAGCGAAGTTGCCAATTTTGAAAACAAAAAATCATAAAAACAATCAATTTTGAATATAAGTTTTTCAAATTTCATGTTTGGATAAGTACAACTATTTTTTATATAACTTGTTAATTGTATATATTTTGGACAACGCAACGTCAAATTACAACGTATTTTCCAATTTTGAATCTCGTGGTCACTTTTAAAAATCATAAAAAAATAAGTTTTTCAAATTTCATGCCTGGATACATACATCTATTTTTGATATAATTGTTAATTGTATATATTATTTAATATATATAATAATAATATAATATATTACAACTCAATCTCGAGTTGCAGCGAATTTTCCAATTTTCAATCTCGTGGTCACTTTAAAAAATCATAAAAAAACCAATTTTAAAAATAGTCTTTTCAAATTTTGTATTTGGAAAAACAAGTCTATGCTTGCTATTACTTCGTAATTTTACATGTTTTGGAGAACCCAATCTCGAGTTGCAGCGAATTTTCCAATTTTAAATCTAGTGGTCACTTTAAAAAATCATAGAAAAAAAATTTTGAAAATAATTATTTCAAATTTCATATTTGAATAAACTCATCTCTTTTTGATATTACTTGTTACTTTTGTATATTTTGGACAACGCAATCTCTAGTTGCAGCGATTTTCTCAATTTTTAATCTCGTGGTCACTTTAAAAAATCATAAAAAAATCAATATTGAAAAACGTTCTTTCAAATTTCATATATGGATAAACACATCTATTCATAGAAAAAAAAATTTGAAAATAATTTTTTCAAATTTCATATTTGAATAAACTCATCTCTTTTTGATATTACTTGTTACTTTTGTATATTTTGGACAACGCAATCTCGAGTTGCAGCGATTTTTTCAATTTTTAATCTCGTGGTCACTTTAAAAAATCATAAAAAAATCAATATTGAAAAAAGTTCTTTCAAATTTCATATATGGATAAACACATCTATTCTTGATACTACTTGTTAATTTTATATATTTTGGACACCTAAATCGCGAGTTGTAGTCAATTTTGAATCTCGTGGTCACTTTGAGAAATTTCTTAAAAAATCAATTTTGAAAATAATTCTTTCTAATTTCATATTTGAATAAACTCATCCCTTTTCGAAATTACTTGTTACTGTTGTATATTTTGGATAACTCAATCTCGAGTTGCAGCGAATTTTCCAATTTTGAATCTCTTAGTCACTTTAAAAATCATAAAAAAATCAATTTTTAAAATAGTTCTTTCAAATTTTATATTTGGATAAACATATCTATTTTTGATATCACTTGTTAATTTTATATATTTTGGACAACTAAATTTCGAGTTGTAGCGACGTTTCCAATTTTGAATGTCGTGGTCACTTTAAAAAATCATAAAAAAAAACAATTTTTAAAATAGTTCTGTCAAATTTTATATTTGTAAAAACAAGTCTATTCTTGATATTACTTGCTAATTTTACATGCTTTGGAGAACCCAATCGCGAGTTGCAGCGAATTTTCCAATTTTGAATCTCGTGGTCATTTTAAAAAATCATAAAAAATCATATTTGAAAATAATTCTTTCAAATTTTATATGTAGATAAATACATCTATTTTTGATATTACTTGTTAATTTTATATATTTTGGACAATTTAATTTTGAGTTGCAGCGAATTTACCAATTTTCAATCTCGTGGTCACTTTAAAAAATCATTAAAAAAAATCAATTTGAAAAATAGTTCTTTCAAATTTTACAGTTGGAAAAACAGATCTATTCTTGATATTACTTGTTAATTTTAAATGTTTTGGAGAACCGAATCTCGAGTTGTAGCGAATTTTACAATTGTGAATCTTACTCACTCACTATAAAAAATCATTAAAAAATAATAAAAAAATCAATTTTTAAAATAATTCTTTCGAATTTCATATTTGAATAAACTCACTCCTTTTTGATATTACTTGTTACCATTGTATATTTTGGACAACTCAATCTCGAGTTGAAGCGAATTTTTAATTTTGAATATCTTGGCCACTTTAAAAAATCATAAAAAATCAATTTTTTCAATAGTTCTTTCAAATTTTATTTTTGGATAAACACATCTATTTATGATATTACTTGTAAATTTTTTATATTTTGGACAACTCAATCTCGAGTTGTGGCGAATTTTACAATAGAGAATCTCGTGGTCACTATAAAAAAATCATAAAAAATAAGTTTTTAAAATAATTCTTTCGAGTTTCATATTTGAATAAACTCATCCCTTTTCGACCTTACTTGTTACTTTTGTATATTTTGGACAACTCAATCTCGAGTTGAAACGAATTTTAAATTTTGAATCTCTTGGTAGCGAATTTTACAATTGTGAATCTTACTATAAAAAAATCATTAAAAAATAATAAAAAAAAACAATTTTTAAAATAATTCTTTCGAATTTCATATTTGAATAAATTCACTCCTTTTTGATATTACTTGTTACCATTGTATATTTTGAACAACTAAATCTCGAGTTGAAACGAATTTTTAATTTTGAATCTCTTGGTCACCTTAAAAAATCATAAAAAAATCAATTTTGAAAATAGTTCTTTCAAATTTTATATTTGGATAAACACATCTATTTTTGATATTACTTGTTAATTTTATATATTTTGGACAACTCAATCTGTAGTTGTAGCGAAGATGCCAATTTTGAATCTCGTCGTCACTTTAAAAAATCATAATAAATAAATATTGAAAATAATTCTTTAAAATTTTATATTCAGAAAAACAAGTTTATTCTTGATATTACATGGTAATTTTATATATTTCGGAGAACCCAATCTCGAGCCGCAGCCAATTTTCCAATATTGAATCTGTTGGTCATTTTAAAAATCAATTTTGAAAATAGTTCTTTCAAATTTCATACATGGATAAACACATCCATTCTTGATATTACTTGTTAATTTTATATATTTTGGAGAACCCAATCTCGAGCTGCAGCCAATTTGCCAATTTTGAATCTCGTGATCACTTTAAAAAATCATAAAAAAATCAATTTTTAAAAATAGTTCTTTTAAATTTCATATTTGGATGAACACGTCTATTCTTGATATTACTTGTTAATTTTATGTATTGTGGATAACCCAAGCTCGAAGTGCAGCAAATTTTCCAATTTTGAAACTCGGGGTTATTTAAAAAAATCATAATAAAATCAATTTTGAAAATATTTCTTTCATTATTGAGATGAATTTAATTGGGATTTTTTAAAACAATTTATCCAAAAATACTTAACTAAAAAAATGGACATATTTAAATAAACAGGTCTTTTAAATTCTATTATTTATTTGGATTGAGTTACGGTTAGAGGTGACCTAAATATTTCGCGGTTCACTCAGTGAGAGCGTTGAGAAAAGGATTCCAAAAATTAAGTTTCCTATCTATCTATATAGTCATATCTATCTTGTCTATGGTTTCTACTTGTTATAAGTCTTCTTCTACATGTAATCAAATACTTATTTCTATTTTCAGTGTCCGATTTCACGCAGCAACTCGGGCAGATGTACGAGCAGCACGCCGACGAGCTGCAGCACCTCGTCGCGAGTTTCAGAAAGCGGAACGGGGAGCTTAGGAAAGAAAGGTATTTTAATTGCGGCCGCCCGGAAACCTCCCGCGGGATTGAGATTTAGGAAAACAAAAAACAATGCAGGGAGGAAAGAAATTTCAAACGAATGAGAGTTGCGGTGAAGGGATTTGTTGAGAGTAATTAGATTTTTTCCCACAAAAACCGAACTTGCGCGTGGCCTGGCACAGACACAAATACATACACTCATTGTAAATGGCCCGCGTATTTTAATTTTAATTGGAATTGCAGGGATTGTAAAACGCGGCTGGTACAACGGGGGAAATTTAATTAATAAACTGTTTGTTATGGAGGAAACGTGTTGTGTAATGCCTGCAAATGGACGGGGAATTGCAATAAATGCTATTTGCCGGTGTATGGCTCGTATTTGTTCAGACATCCCATTACATTTGCATAATGCTTTTATCAGAAAAAGAAATGATAATGAAGTTTATTTTGTAGGTTAATTCATATATTCTCTAAAACAAGCGTTATGCTCCTCTCATTATTTAAATCGTACATATGGATTTTTAATTATTCAAACAAAGTTATTACATAATCTGCTTATATTATATTAACTAAGTAGAGTTAATATAATATATGCAGACTTTGTTTAAATAATTAAAAAAACAAACAACGAACAAAGTTATTACATAATCTGCTCATATTATATTAACTAAGTAGAGTTAATATAATATATGCAGACTTTGTTTGAATAATTAAAAATCCATATAATAATTAATATTTTTCACACTTTTAGTAGTTTGGTTACAATTGATAAGTGTGGTTTTTTATACCGTGTGTGTGTATGTGAGTATTTCAGACTTTTATCCTATAAATTATTTGAGACGCCCCTATTCAAATATTATTCAGGTCAAGCACGAACCATTTTTTTGTTAGCGCAAATTCCACATTCAAAACTCTCGGCATTCACTGCAAACATTCGTCGAACGCTGACAAGCCCCGGCGCCCGTCTAAATTATTCAAGAGATTCTTCAAGATTTGTCCCGCGTCCTCAAATAATAAAAATTCATGACCCTCTCATATGCGTTTTTTTATTTGCTCGATCCGTAGACCATCCTGTGCTAGCTCGCTCTTCCACACGTGGGAGACGCTGCTCCAGGAGGTGGAGATCGACTCGCAGGCCCTTGGGGACATTGCGTCCATATTGGGCCGCCAGGTCTCCCGCCCCCTGCTCGAGAAATCGTTCTACAGGAAAATTCAGTCGCGGAAGGTGTTTACGCATCGCGAGAGCTATGAGACTATCATTGCGAAGACGGAGGAGAAGTTAGCGAAAGTAAGTTGCAAATGTTTTGTATATATAATGCTCATTTGGAGCACACCCGGTAAAATCGCCGGTTACTAAACCAGTAGTTAAGCTTAACGTGCCCCTTCGATTGTGTTATAATGTTAATATGCTGCATAAGCATTTACATAGGTCACACAGTAACATTTAATAATTTAAAAACATAGGCATGCATAATACATACATGATAATACATTTAAATTACAAATTGACATATTAAAATCATATAAGTTAAATTAATTTTAAAATCTAAAAGTAAGTAGAATAAAAAAAACAAATACAATAATTCACAAGTTAAAATTATCATGCAAAAACTTAATATAATAATAATTTATCTACATACAAATTAAAATTATTAGCAGTGCTGTTAAGAGTGGGATCATAATTAAACTTTACTTATGGCACGAATTATGTAATTGTATTAAGGTTTTAAACTATCACACGTTTTTTTTTGGCTGATTAAAATACTTGAAACTTATTTTATAAGATTTGATAATCTACTTTTTATAACTAAAGATTATAAGATATCTCAATCTTATCCAGTGATGAATGTCCACGGATCTTTCAATTCACTGATAATGAAACAGCAGTCCTCATTTATTAATTTAACTATATTTTTCTTATAATCAATTCATATAATTTTATTGTATTGTATTGTATTTATTTATTTATTTATTTGTTTTATTGTTTATATATTAATGATACCTCAGATATTAATATGCAGAAACATTTAATATGTTTAAAGAATAAAAAAAAAATGTTTGTTTAATGCATAAAGAAACTTAATTTGTTTTCATCTCGGGCATTAATCAATCAAACACGTAATAAAAATATAACCAGGCCCAGCGTTGTAGCGTTACCCATGCCCCGGGCCTCGTTATATTTCTGAAAAGCTGCTTGTATGTAACTTTTAAATAATGTAAAACTTTATAAATACACTTTATAAATATACTTTATAAAAATGTTGCTGCTTTTATTAAACTTAAACTCGATAATTTTGTTTCTAGTGCCGACAAGAGTATAAGAACGCGTACCTAATGTACCTGGCGAACCCTACAACGGAGACGTTGAGTTCATACTTTAATTGTCACAACGCGTACGTGCAGCAGCTTCACGCGACAAATGGAATGCTTGATGAGTACAACAAGGAAACACTGCCACAGTTAATACAGGTAAGAACCATTAATGAGCTACATATACTATAAACAATCTAATCGCACTATATTACACCAATAATAAAAACAATCAAAATAAAATATCGAAATTTTTACGACTGGATTATATATGTGCTACTAAATATTGTATTGACTTGTGTAAACTTAAAGTGATAACACTAATAAACGATTATTATTATTATTATTATTATTATAGCTCGATAATAATTTAAAACAAACATATATATATATATATATATATATATATATATATTAATTTTATTTCGAGAATATTTTTTTGATGAAAATTATTTAGAAGGAGTATATGACATGAGGCCATAAAAGGCATAAAGAGACTTCTTTGATTAACAATATGTCGCTCTTTATTTTCCGAATTTTCCGAATGAGGTATTTTATTTTATAATTAATAAATATAGAGAGTAGCACAGCGACTGGCAAGCATAAAGAAACTCCTTCATTCATTATTGATATTCTGCTTTATATTCTCCGTGCTTTTTAAGGGTATTAGTGCAATAGAGCTTAATTAATTAAACAATAATATAATAGCTGTAACAATATCCTCCAATAGCTCGGAAAATATAAAGCGCAGTATCGGTAATTAAAAATATCTAGTGTGGGCACCATAAGACTTTACGAATTACATTGACATTTTTGACAATATTTGTCCATATATGATAATATTTGACAATATTTGACAAAATTTGATAATATATGACAATATTTGACAATATTTGACAATATTTGACAATATTTGACAAAATTTGATAATATATGGCAATATTTGACAAAATTTGACAAAATTTGACAAAATTTGACAAAATATGATAAAATTTGACAAAATTTGACAATATTTGACGATATTTTACAATATTTGATGATATTTTATAATATTTGACTTTATTTGAGGATTTTTGGCGATAATTTACATTATTAGAGAATATTTGATGATATTTGACGATATTTAGTAAAGTAAAGTAAATTTATTGATGTGAAAATATCCAACAGAGGAAATTACATACGTCGTTAACATATTAAAAGTACATCTATTACAATATAAAATATTTAAAAATAAGTTTACAATTATAATAAAGATAAATGTTAAAAATTAAAAATAATAATGGTTTATTAACACCGCAACGTCCACCAGTAGGAAACCTTCCTTATTAAATAATTCTAATAATAAAATTACACCTTTTTTTTTTATTATAGATAGATAGACGATATTTGACGATACTTGACAAGATTTGAAATTATTTGACATTATTTGATGATTTTTTTTTATGATATTTTATGATATTTTACGATATTTTACGATATTTTACGATATTTTATGATATTTTACGATATTTTACGACATTTGACGATATTTTACAATATTTTACTATATTCTACGATATTTTACGATATTTTAAGATATTTTACTATATTCTACGATATTTTACGATATTTTACTTTATTTGACGATATTTTTAAACATGTGATAACACATATTTGATAATATTTGACGATATATGTAGATATTTGACGATATTTGAAGATATTTGACGATATTTGACAATATTTGACATTATTTGACAATATTTCACAATTTTTGACAATATTTGACTTTATTTTAGAATAATTTCGATGTTTTACTTTATTTGACGACATTTGTCGTACAAAAAATAGCACAAGATATCACTACTCTGGATTCTACAATGCACTACCGGACAGCATAAAAATGCTAAACAAAAAACTATTCAAACCTGATTGCTAAAGCATAGTATTCTACTGATGAGTACGTAAATTGTATTGGCCAGGACTTAGAACTCACTAATACTGACCCGTAACCATGTAAATGATTATAATCTTGGCTAGGTATTTTTTTTTTGTACATTTATTTCATTTTAATTTGAATAACTTTTATTATATATGTTATTTATGTATATATATATTTTTCCTGTTTTAAGTATTTTTATTGTGTAAATATGTATTTTGTTTTTATTCTTATATTGTATTGACTTGTGTAAACTTCTTGAAGTGATAACACTAATAAACGAGTATTATTATATTATTTGACTATATTTTACGATATCTTACGATGATATTTTACAATATTTTAAGATATTTTACGATACTTTACGATATTTGTCATTATTTGACGATATTTTACAACATTTGATATAATCTATTTGAGAACATTTGACGATATTTTAAAATATTTTACGATATTTGACGATACTTGCCATTATTTAACCATATTTCACGATTTTTGAGAATATGTGACGATATTTGACTTTATTTTACAATAATTGACGATATTTTATGATATTTTACTTTATTTGACGACATTTTCTGATATTATTTTACAATATTTTACGATATTTTACGATACCTTACGATATTTTACGATACCTTACGATATTTTACCACACATTACGATATTTTACGATATTTTATGATATTTTACGATATTTACAACATTTGATAATACATATTTTACAACATTTGACAATATTTGTCGATATTTGTCGATATTTGAAGATATTTGAAGATATTTGAAGATATTTGAAGATATTTGAAGATATTTGAAGATATTTGAAGATATTTGAAGATATTTGAAGATATTTGAAGATATTTGAAGATATTTGAAGATAGTTGACGATATTTGAAGATACTTAACATTATTTAAAAATATTTCACGATTTTTGACAATATTTGACGATATTTGACTTTATTGTACAATAATTGACCATACTTTTCTTAATTTGAAGAAGTTTTCCGATATTATTTTATAATATTTTACGACATTTTACGATATCACAGGTTGTTTTACGATATCTAAGATATTTTATAATATTTTACTTTATTTGACGACATTTTCCGATATTATTTTACAATATTTTATGATATTTTACGATATTTTACGATATTTTACGATACCTTACGATAATTTACAATATTTATAATACATATTTTACAACATTTGACAATATTTGTCGATATTTGAAGATATTTGAAGATATTTGACGATAGTTGACGATATTTGACGATACTTGACATTATTTAACAATATTTCACGATTTTTGACAATATTTGACGATTTTTGACAATATTTGACGATATTTGACTTTATTTTACAATAATTGAAGATATTTTTCTTTATTTGAAGAAGTTTTCTGATATTATTTTACAATATTTTACGATATTTTACGATATCACAGGTTGTTTTACGATATTTAAGATATTTTATGATATTTTACTTTATTTGACGACATTTTCCGATATTATTTTACAATATTTTACGATATTTTACGATATTTTACGATACCTTAGGATATTTTACGATACCTTACGATAATTTACGATATTTTACGATATTTACAACATTTATAATACATATTTTACAACATTTGACAATATTTGTCGATATTTGAAGATATTTGACGATATTTGACGATACTTGACATTATTTAACAATATTTGATTATACATATTTTACAACATTTGACAATATTTAACGATATTTGAAGATACTTAAAGATATTTGGCGATATTTGACGATATTTGACAATACTTGACATTATTTGACCATATTTGACAATTTTTGACAATATTTGATAATATTGACATTATTTGATAATATTTTACAATATTTGATGATTTCTTACGATACTTGACTTTATTTAACGATATTTTACAAGATTTGACGTTTTTTGACAATATTTTACAATATTTTACAATATTTGACGATATTTTCCAATATTTGATAATATTCTAGAATATATGATATTTTACAACTTTACAACTAGAATATTTGATAATATTGAGGATATTTGACACTATTTGACGATTTTTGACATTATTTGACGATTTTTGACAATATATTAGATAATATATTATATTAGACAATATTTAACTAAAGTTAAATCAACTGTTGTTTTTTTTTTGCGCATACATTTGTGTTGGCGTTGTGGAAATGATTGGCGGAAAAGTGCATTTAAAAAAAAAAACTGTTTTATTAATATTTGAAGATATTTGACGATATTAGACATTATTTGAACTTATTTGACAATATTTGACGATAATTGACTTTATTTGAGGATATTTTCCGATATTTGACGACATTTGACAACATTTTACAATATTTGAAGCGATTTGAAGATATTTGGAAGAAATTTTATTATTTTTTTATTTATTTGGAACTTATTTGACATTATTTGAGATTATTTGACTTTATTTCACATTATTTCACGTTTTTTGACAATATTTGACGGTTTTAGACGATGTTAGACTATATTTGACTAATATTTGTCGTTTTTTTTAACCCAAGTTAAACCCACTGTTGTTTTTTGACAATACTTGACATTATTTGACGATTTTTGACAATATTCTACTATTTTTGACAATATTCTACTATTTTTGACAATATTTGACAATATTTGACAATATTTGACAATATTTGACAATATTTGACAATATTTGACAATTTTTGACAATATTTGACGATATTTTACGATATTTGACTTCAGTTTACAATATTTTACGATATTTGACTTTATTTAAGGATATTTTCCGATATTTGACGATATTTTACAACATTTTACAATATTTGAAGCTATTTGACAATATTTGACATCATTTGACATCATTTGACATTATTTGACATTATTTGACATTATTTGACATTATTTGACATTATTTGACGTTACTTGACATTATTTGACGATTATTGACAATATTTGACTATATTCAATTAATTTTTGTCGTCTTTTTAACTCAAGTTAAACCAACTGTTGTTTTTTTATTGACAGTATTTGACAATAATTGCAGATTTTTCACAATATTTGAATTTATTTTACAATATTTTACGATATTTGACTTTATTTGACGATATTTTCCGATATTTGACGTGGTAGTGGTGGGGAGAATTGAGAACTTTTAAGAATCGAGAACTTTGTTCTCGAGAACATTCAGGAATCGAGAAGTTGGAATCGAATACTAAAAAACGAGAACCGAGACCAGTTTCCTAAGGTATCGAGTACCGAGAACCGGGAACCGAAAATCGAGTTCCGAGAATCGAGAACCTAGAACGTAGAATCTAGAATTTAGAATAAAGAATCTAGTATCTAGAGAATCTAGAATTTAGAGTCGAGACCTTTTATGAGAATACAAAGGCAATAAATTCTAGTCGACGTACTTTAATAGATACATTTATTCCTGTACAAGTACGATTTGTTTTAATCGTTTAAAAGTTCTCGGCAATCGCATCTCGGGAAATTAAATTCCTCGATTTTCTGTTTTCGGTTCTCGCTTAATTTCTCGATTCTCAGTAAATTCGAGTTCTCGATTTTCTGTTCTCGGTTCTCGTTTAACTTGTCGAAAACTTTTATTAATCGAGAACATCGACTCTTGATAAGAATCGAGAACAACTGTTCTCAGTTCTCGAAATCCTCGAAAGATTTACAATTCTTTTCGGCTTTTTATCCACCCACACTTCCTATAAGGCACCTTGCACGGTCAATAATACTGTCAATCCTAGTACTGTCAATATTTGCTTCAATCCTCCTGTTATATATTTATCAAGTAATCAATAATCCGGATAAAGATCAGTATTGTTTTCATTACATCATTAATATACCTTACACTATGAGAAATACTGGCAATATTTTAGAATAATGAAAATTTTAAACATATTATCGTACAGTAATACTGTCATTATTCAAAAATATTGACAGTAATATTGATCGGGTAAGGTGTCTTTAACATAGTATAATTTCTCTTTCCGCTCTCTGTCCCACTTCTAAGTGTCTTATACGACGATTTACCAAAGAATAATTTCTTTGGTAAATCGTCATATAGCATCAATGTTATAGGTGTGTATTTATTGCATTGTAATACAATTCTTAGCGCTCTATTTTGAATTTTTTGCATTATTTCAAATGATATTTCGCCGGCTATTTCTCACCAGCCGCATATTCTTTCGACCATCTCTGTGTGTAAAGTCTTTAGACCGCCGTGCAACATTTTAGTGCCATGTCATGCTACGGTCGTGTGTTAAACACCATTAAAAATAACGTACATTCAATTTTAACGGGTATTTTGCCGGCCGATCATATTGCCGGTCGTCTTGGTCACATTATTTTACCGTGCAATATCTCATAAGGCTGAATATCTATCAATGCTATAATTATGTCCATATTACCGTTATAGAATTAATTTCGAGTTCTCGATTTTCTGTCCTCGGTTAAGTTCTCGAGAATTTTGGAATTTAATCTTGGACTAATGTCTAAACATATCTCTTTAGATGCCAACTTATCAAAACCTCCTAAACCGAAACTAACCAAACTCAAAAGCCACTCACAAATGTATACTCCATGAATGCGAGCCAACTAATTACACGAAATCCTCGCACATATTACACAGGGGGTGGGATAATCTTTGAAGCTCCCGAAAGTTCGTAATTGCGATATAAAATTTAATAAACCGCGACGACGCCGCGGGCGACCACGCCGGTTTTTATATAGAGGGGTAGACGCCGTGGCGCCGCCCACGAGCTATATAATCCGCACAATTATCGCAACCGCCCGCGAAGCGGTCCGAATGCAATTTTGCGGAAAATTGAAAAGTTGATGGGTTTTCGATACTCGGCGTCGTCGACTGTGCCGCTGCTTAATACGATATCGGTTGTCTGACGACAATAGAGCGGTTGTTATACAGGGAGTTTGATTGGATTTTTCAGTGTTGTAGCAAGAATATTATTTTCAGAATTTTACCCATTTTTTTATTATATTATGAGAGAAAAAAATGCTTTGAATTATTTTATGTTTGAAACAAAAATTGAGTGGAGTATGATTTTCGGTTTGTACAGCTTGAAACTGCTTTCTTTTATCCATTAAAACCAGTATCTCGTCTGTCATCCACTCTTTCTTTTTATTTGTTCTTTGTGTTCTGAGGTCTTTTTTGGCCACTTCCTGCGTTATTTTTTTGATGATTTTCTATTTTTCGGTTATAAAGAAAAAGGCAAAATTAATAGAAGCCGAAGACCCGGCTTCTATTAATTTTGCCTCTTTCTTTATCTTAGTATTTAGTGCTTTTGACACTGTTTATCTTGTGTCCTCGTTTTAGTGTTTTCTACTTCAGCGTTCTGCATCTTTTTCTGCCGTGGGAGTATTTGCAGCAGATTTATTTTGCCAGTTTGTATTTAAAGTTGTATGTTCTTCAATATATACAATAAAATCACACAACTGATGAGCACAAATTAACCAAGTTCTGTTTTATTTTGTAAATTGTGTGACAAATTGTATTTGTTTTAGATTTAGAATTATTTCACATATACAAAGGCTACTTTGTGAAACTGTTTTTATAAAAATAAAAACAGTTCTGTAATGGCTACACGCATGCCATTGAACTGGGTACTATAATTTATTTAATATCATTTTTAATTTTTTGGAAAGACATTTTTAATTCGAAAATAGTAACTAACCCTCTAGGAGGAAAGTTAAACGCCATCTGTGCTAAGAGGTGGATTCGCACATATATATATATATATATATATATGCAAACCGGAATTATTTTAAATTTCTCGCTTGTGGAATATTCATCACAAATAGACTTTCCGTGTAATTCCAACGTGATAATTGACGGCCCCGTCATACATGGGTTGAATAATACAGCGCCGCTCATTTATATATAGCTATCCCGAATTTGCGAAATGGACGCCGACGTGTACCCTCATTATTTTATGACACCGAGGGGTGTGGGGCTGGGGGGCGAACGATTCTGAATAATTGAAGCCGGATTCGGGGTTTGATTGCCCGCTGGATTGGCGGGCGACATGTATACGCCGGCTAATTGAAGACAACCCTTGTACGGTCACAAATGCATGCATAAATTTGAATATGCAGTTGTGCAGCAAAAAAATTATAATTTATTACGATAAAGTGCTTTTTTCATTACCTTTAAACTAAGATGAAACTCGACAAGGGTTGCTATTTAAAAATGTTGGGGTGGTCATTCGCTAAAAATGCTCCATATTGCATGAACGTTCTAAACTATCCAAGAATGTAGTTTCTATGTCTCTTTAGTGATTTCCAAATTTCCAATTTTTTTTTTCTTCACTCGTTCAAAACTTATAGCACCGTCCCAGGAGATTTGGGAAGTCCTGCACATAAATATCGATCTAATGGATGAAAATAGAATGCATCAATCAAATCAACTTCATCTCAAATTTACCCTTTTCAAAGTGGATTTTTCATCTAAACGTTCACCTTGACATTTTACTCCAATATCTAATGATCGTCTTTGGATGAGCCGCTCAAATCGTGCACCGGCCATCTGGCAAATTGACCGTCAATCAACCGGCGCCCCCGTAGAGCGCAATCGAATTCAGCTCGTCTCATTGATTTGCAAAAGCGGGAGGCGGCTACTTGCCGGCGCTCGAGAGCTGATGAACCCGTTCGGACCAGCCTCGTCCGTTTCGCAATCCCATGTGTCAATCAAACTGTCAATTTTGCAAACGACCGGCCCGGGCATTCAATATTGATAACGGTCTTCTGATGGGATTAGGTAATACGAGCCTTACATTGTGGGAGTGACGTTTGTTTATATGTTAATCAAGGGATGGACATGATTTAGTTATTAATGCAGTTGCACTAACTTGTATTATACAGATAATATATATATATATATATATATATATATATATATATATATATAATATATATATATATATATATATATATATATATATATATATATATATATATATATATATATATATATATATATGGCGTGTATTATTATTACCAAATGTAAGGCTGTAAATAGGATAATGTGAATACTCTGGCGATAACCACAGACGTGGGTTCGATTCCCACCGGAGAGTGACATTATTAGAGCATTGACATTTATATATATATATATATATATAATAC
The DNA here is from genome assembly GCA_963942505.1 of Lordithon lunulatus. Classification (NCBI taxonomy): domain Eukaryota; kingdom Metazoa; phylum Arthropoda; class Insecta; order Coleoptera; family Staphylinidae; genus Lordithon; species Lordithon lunulatus. The sequence continues at coordinate 39,195,284 of OZ012671.1, forward strand.
TGATAAGTACCCACCATACATCAGGCTATTATTAGCTGATGAAACATTTTTCCATCACCGGATTGGTTAATGCAAAATAACAGATGACAGATGACAGAAGACAGAAGACAGAAGACAGAAGACAGAAGACAGAAGACAGAAGACAGAAGACAGAAGACAGAAGACAGAAGACAGAAGACAGAAGACAAAAGACAAAAGACAAAAGACAAAAGACAGAAGACAGAAGACAGAAGACAGATGACAGATGACAGATGACAGATGACAGATGACAGATGACAGATGACAGATGACAGATGACAGATGACAGATGACAGATGACAGATGACAGATGACAGATGACAGATGACAGATGACAGATGACAGATGACAGATGACAGATGACAGATGACAGATGACAGATGACAGATGACAGATGACAGATGACAGATGACAGATGACAGATGACAGATGACAGATGACAGATGACAGATGACAGATGACAGATGACAGATGACAGATGACAGATGACAGATGACAGATGACAGATGACAGATGACAGATGACAGATGACAGATGACAGATGACAGATGACAGATGACAGATGACAGATGACAGATGACAGATGACAGATGACAGATGACAGATGACAGATGACAGATGACAGATGACAGATGACAGATGACAGATGACAGATGACAGATGACAGATGACAGATGACAGATGACAGATGACAGATGACAGATGACAGATGACAGATGACAGATGACAGATGACAGATGACAGATGACAGATGACAGATGACAGATGACAGATGACAGATGACAGATGACAGATGACAGATGACAGATGACAGATGACAGATGACAGATGACAGATGACAGATGACAGATGACAGATGACAGATGACAGATGACAGATGACAGATGACAGATGACAGATGACAGATGACAGATGACAGATGACAGATGACAGATGACAGATGACAGATGACAGATGACAGATGACAGATGACAGATGACAGATGACAGATGACAGATGACAGATGACAGATGACAGATGACAGATGACAGATGACAGATGACAGATGACAGATGACAGATGACAGATGACAGATGACAGATGACAGATGACAGATGACAGATGACAGATGACAGATGACAGATGACAGATGACAGATGACAGATGACAGATGACAGATGACAGATGACAGATGACACAATATTGACTAGTTATGATGCAACAGTATTACCATATAATGGAAAATTAACATCTATCAATTAGCCGTTTGTAGTAGTAGTAATTAGTCCAGTCGTAGTTTCTCCCCCAAAGAAATATATGTCGTATTCCACTTGACACCCCTTTCGATTTCAACTAGTAACATCTCGTCTACAACTTGTTTCTTCGTAGACATCAAGTTAACGATCGTGTCGCAAACACAAAAGTTTGCCAATCCAATTCTGCGCTTAATGTGAATATAAAAAATTCACACCGTCGCATCCGGGGCGGGTGTTGGGGCTCCGCATGAATATCTGACGACGTCCGAGGTTGCCGCCTACCCTTGAGGGCCGTAGTCGTGGCGTCAATGATTCAATGCGGCAGTATTTTGTCCGGAAACTGGTTAATTAACAAACGGCGGACCGAATTCCGGTTGTAACCCCCCCACAAACCCCTGGAACCAACTTAGAGCTGCGCGCGAGCGGTAATCGCTCAATTAACTGCGGATGGGTTAATTACTGCTCGTTGTAGAATGAGGAAGAGATGAGAAAATCTATGAATGATTTATACTAATACAGGAGAAACTCATAAAATATGTACACTAAGCATAGTGTCTCCCTGGGGACCCAAACAGCAGCAATTTTGAAACGTCTGCCGCTATTTGTTTCTAGTTAGTTAAGTACTATTTTTGTCATCTTTTTTATTGCCTACGGGTCCTTCTACCGTTAGTTATTGTATGTGCAGGGTGTATTTTAACTGAAGTGCGAAATAAGACAATATTTGTAATATGATATTCAACAAAGAATACATTAAGAGCGAAAGGACGTAAGAATTCACCATCTAATGAAGTATCCAAGACAACGGACAATGGGAGTAGTATCCTAAAACAAGAAGATGGATGACCCTTTCACTGAGGAAGCTATGGTCTATCTGCTTGCAGAAAATAGGATTTCTTTAACAATCTGTATTATATTTTTATATATTATTATATGAGCCTGTGAGAATGAAAGTGGTGTAAGTCACATTTTAATTGTTTTGAAAAGAAGAAGATTTTGCGTTTGGTATCTTATTGAATTATGATAATTTCATCGTATTGTCCATTTATTCAGCTTTTGAAAGAAGCTTGATTCATTCATTTTATTCAATTATTAACTTTGTAGTGAATAAAACTCTATATACAGTCACTATTCGCAATATAGAATTTTTGAATTTTGTAAATTATGCTAATTTATAAGGCTCATTTATAAAGTTTTATAAGAAAGTTTGATTTATTTATTTGTCTTAATTAATAACGTCGTTGTGGACTAAAGCTTATATAGAGTCTCACTGCGAACAGTGAAAAAAATATTGTAAAAAATCGAATTTTTAAATTTCAAAAATTAAGCGAATTCCATCATATTGCTCTTTTATTTAGCTTTAGCAAAAAGCTCGACTCATTATTTTGCCTTAATTATTAACGTCGTAGTGCTTAAAAGTCACTATTCGCAATACAAAATATTGTAAAAAATCGAATTTTTGAATTTTAAAAATTAAGCGAATTCCATCATATTGCTCATTTATTTAGCTTTAGAAAAAAGCTTGACTCATTATTTTGCCTTAATTATTAACATCGTAATGCTTAAAAGTCACTATTCGCAGTACAAAATATTGTAAAAAATCGAATTTTTGAATTTTGAAAATTATACAAACATCATCATATTTCCTATTTATTTAGCTTTAGAAAAATGCCTGATTCATTTATTTACCTTCATTATAAACGTCGTAGTGCATAAAAGTTTATCTAAAGTCACTATTCGCCATACAAAATATTGTAAAAAATCGAATTTTTGAATCTTTTGAAAATTATACAAATTTCATAGTAATGCCCATTCATTTAGCTTTACAAAAAAGATTTATTAATTTGTCTGAGTTATTAACGTCGCTGTGCACTAAAGCTTATATAGAATCACTGTTCGCAATAAAAAATATTGTAAAAAATCGAATTTTTGAATTTTGAAATTTAAGCGAATTCCATCATATTGCTCATTTATTTAGCTTTAGAAGCCTGAATCATTATTTTGCCTTAATTATTAACGCCTTAGTGCTGAAAAGTCACTATTCGCAATACAAAATATTGTAAAAAATTGAATTTTTGAATTTTGAAAATTATACAAACATCATCATATTGCCTAATTATTTAACTTTGCAAAAATGCTTGATTCATCTATTTGCCTTAATTATTAACGTCGTTGTGCATACAAAATTATATTAAGTCACTACTCGCCATACAAAATATTGTGAAAAATCGAATTTTTAAATTTTGAAAATTATACAAATTTTATACGTCTTGTGAATAACGAATTTTTAAATTTTCAAAATTATACACATTTCATCATATTGCCCGTACAGTTAGCTTTAGAAAAAAGCTTGATTCAATAATTTGTCTTAATTATTAACGTCGTAATTCATAAAATTTTAAAAATTATGCGTATTCGATTTATTAACGTTGTAGTAGATAAAAGTCTACATACAGACACTATTCGCAATATAAAAACTTTTAAAAAATCAATTTTTTTATTTTGAAAATTATAATAATATTATCGTATTGCCAATTTATTTAGCTTTAGAAAAAAGTTTAATTCATTTATTTGCCTTAATTATTAAAGTCGTAGTGGATAAAAGTTTATATAAAGTCACTATTCGTACTACAAAATATTGTGAAATATTGAATTTTTGAATTTTGAAAATAATATGAACATCATCGTATTATCAATTTATTTAGCTATAGATAAAAGCTTACCACATTAATTTGTTATAAGTATTAACATCATAGGACATAAAAGTTTATATAAAGTCACTATCCGTGATACAAAAAATTGTAGAAAATTTTATTTTTGAATTTTGAAATTTATATAAATTTTAACGTAATCTTCATTTATTCAGCTTTTGAAGGAAGCTTTATTCATTAATATTCCTCAATTATTAACGTGGTAGTAGATAAAAGTCTATATACAGTTCTATTTGTAATTGAAAAACGTGTAAAAATCAAATTTTTGAATTTTATAAATTATGCAAATATCCTCGTATATTTCATTTATTTAGTTGTAGAAAAAAGCTTGATTTATTTATTTTCCTTAATTATTAACGCCGTAGTGAATAAAAGTTTATTAAAAGTCACTATTCGCAACAATTTTTTTTTGTAAAATATCGAATTTTTTAATTTTTAAAATTATGTTAATTTCATCATATTGTGCTTTTATTCAACTTTAGAAAAATGCTCGATTGATTCATATGCTTTAATTATTAACGACATAATGCATACAAATGAATATCCGCGATATAAAAAATTGTAGAAAATTAAATTTTTACATTTTTAAACTTATGTAAATTTCATGCTATTGCTAATTAATTCAGCTTTCGAAAGAAGCTTGATTCATAAATTTGTCTTAATTATTAACATTGTAGTGGATAAAAGTCTATATATAGTCACTATTTTAATATAAAAATTGTAAAAAAATCTTTTTTTTGAAAATTATACAAATATCGTATTGCACATTTATTTAGCTTTAGAAAAAATATTGATTCATTCATTGGCCTTAATTATTAACGTCGTAGTAGATAAAAGTTTATATACATTCACTATTCGTAATACAAAATATTGTAAAATGTCGAATTTTTGAACCTTGAAAATTATGCTTATTATGTTTCATATTTATTTAGCTTTAGAAGAAAGCTTGACTCATTAATTTGTCTTAATTATTAACGTCGTAGTGCATAAAAATTTATATAAGTCACTATTCGCAAATACAAAATATTGTACAAAATCGAATTTTTGAATTTTGAAAATTATACAAATTTCATCGTATAAAGTATGCAATATTTGCTTTATTTTACCGCTATATTTCTTAAAATTTATTAAATTATTTATTTAGCTTTAGAAAAAAACTTGACTCATTAATTTGTGTTAATTATTAACGTCGTAGTGCATAAAAGTTTATATAAGTCACTATTCTCAAATACAAAATATTGTAAAAAATCGAATTTTTGAATTTTGAAAATTATACAAAGTTCATCGTATAAAATATACAATATTTGCTTTATTTTACCGCTATATTTCTTAAAATTTCGAAAAGTAAATCGAAAACGGACACTTGTTTATAAAGAACGCAGTGCAACTTTTTTTGGTGAATGCGCCGGGCATAATCAGTTACTATAGGCAACCAAACTTGCAAAATGTAATGCTTAAAAATAAAATATAATATTCTTCTATTTACACGTTGGGTAACATAGATTTATAATGAGAAACGAATTGGAAGGTAAAAACTATATTTACCACCAATGTAATTACCGTGTGTTCATTAATATCGGGTTGTGGTTTAAGTTTATCGCATATTATGTTGGTGCAGATAATTATCAGGCGCGCATTCGGAAATTTACTAAGAACTGAACAAAATTGACTATGAATTATTATTCTCATTCACCTTCTTGATCCCTAAACCTAATATTCTTCTTACTTAAAGCTAATGTATGAAAGAGTAGAAATGTCTTTGGAAGAAATTTGGAATACTGAAGCGCAGATGGTACCACTGCGCTTGAGTTGTTTGGAAGAATCCAAAGACATTCCTACTCTTTCATATACTAAATTTAACCGTTTAAGAATCCATTAAAAGAGAAAATCTTCCATATCTAACCCCGAATATAAAAAAATATTAATATTAATATATTAAAATTTTAAATTTTAATATATATATATATATATATATATATATATATATATATATATATATTTGCTTTTTAGAGTTACCATAAGAATGTTTTATCAATTAATTAAGCAAAAATTCAAACATTAACATTCGATAGCTGACAAATGTATTGTTTTGGAAAACGAACGTATCAAGAAAACTCAATGCCCTGAAGAGAAACAATTAGAATTCAGCGTGCTCTAGGACTCAAAAAATGTGGACAACTATGGAAGAATGTTTTTTAATGTTGTTGTTTTCATTTACTATTTAATAATTTGTTTTATGTCTATTAAATTTTAAAATAATGATGGTTAACTTTTATAATAATATACAAATTTTCACAGCTATGTAAAAACAAAACTATGCAAAATAAAATATGAATCAAAGTATGTAGAATTTTGTTTTCAAAATAGTTGAAGCAAATTGTTTAAGATTATGTAGAATTTACCTAGGTAGCTTGGTTGTCTACAATTTCTTTAATTATTTATGTTTTATAATATAAAATTTTAGTATTTGATTTGATTTTTGTTTACTTTCTTTTCAGGAATTAGAAGAAATCTACATTGACCTCTGCTCGACACTAGGCGATGCGGTGATGCAGGGCGCCGAGGTCGTCTCAACCAGGGTGAGTACCCCAGCCGCGTTAAGGTAATAACGCGTGCTAATTAAGCCCGGCAAGACTTGTAATACGTAATTATTTTCAATTAAAACCGGCAACACTAAACAGGCAGCCGTTGATCCCTGGGGGGACTGGTGGAAGTAGCAAGTTGGTCGACTTTAATGCTCGCGAGTAATTACCCACTCTGCTGCAAAACGCAAATGTCAAGCAACAGGAAATTTTAAGAGGCGTGAATTTTAAAAATCGGGATGCTCTAGAATTTCATTTCCGCGAAAGATAATATTTTATTCATAAAATGAAGGTGGGTTTATACTTACACTAAAATAATAATTAATAAATAAAATAATGAATGAGACAGAAAAAAATAGATTAAATAAAGAACATCTTTAATCACAAAATAATAATGTTCATTATTTACTATAATGTGTTTTACTAATTCTGCAAACATCGCTTGAAAATTTACTATGTAAGAAGGTTTTATATAAAAATATAATTTACCCATATACGGTTAATATAACTAAAAAGCACCAGTGATGTATTAGCAAGAAGCAATTTAAAATCAAGCCTCGTAGTCAGGAGACTGAGTAATCAGCTAACATCCATAAAACAAAGAAAATTAAATTAGATCATTTCCCGCAGGCAATGGAGCAATGTAAAAGATACGAAGGACTTGTAGCACAGACAAAAACAATGAATTTCGGCTCCGACTTGGTGCACTTAGCGCGTGCACTGCCGGCGCCGCAAGGCAGGCCGCCGGTCATGAAACGTCTGTTCGTACCGCCACAACCGCCCCCACCCGCAGAAGGCGAGGGCGACGACGGCCCCGCAGCCCACAACGTAAGCCCGCAAAAGTTATATTCGGAAATCCCTACGAAAATAAATTTATATTTTGTTATATTAAGGAAAACGTGCCGCCCCCTCTGAAAGACGAACTGGTGATCGACCGGTTGTCCGCGCTGCAAGTGAAACCATCACACGACGCCCTCCGCAAAGAGTCCGCAGACCTAGAGTTGCAGATTAGGCAGATACACGACGCGCTCGAGACCTTGGTGCGACTGCAGCAGCGATCCGTTGAGGCGTCCCTTTTCAACAAAGCGAACGAGATTCAAGAGGACATTTCGATGAAGAGATTCGACCTGAGGGTCGCGCAAATGCATTTGAAGGCCATCAATTCACAGGTAAGCCATAGAAAATTATGAATTGAACAAATTTTCGAAGAATACAATTGGTAGGGGCAACAGGGGCACGTGTCCAGATAGAAGGAGGGTCCTAGAAAGGCCGCAGACAAAAAAAAAGAACCCAGGGGTCCAAAAAGGCTAGTTAGGGCCGTGGCTTTGGGGTTACGTTAAGTGACTTGAGATTCGGGTTAGAATCCCGATAGGGTAGAAAATACTCCCAGATCATTGGAGAGAATTAGTAACCATAAATACCGATGTTATAACTATAGAAATAACTATTTTTTCCATATATGTTTAATTGTAGTTGCTGGCGATGTCCAAGTATATAGGCGCCTTTGGGGAAGTTTATAACACGTGTTTGTGATACAAGTTCTTTTTCTCTGCAGAATTGGACCAACCTAATCATGATCCATACTGTCCTACTGTTTTGTCTTCTTTTCCTTGTACAATTTTAGCACTGAAATCTCCTATTATAAGTGTAAGCTTATTTTATGTTTAAGGTCCATTATTTCCATCTTAATTATATACATTTTGTACGTTGTGAATAGTCTTTCCGTCTTCAAATGTACATTCCAAGTGCCAATTCTTATTGGTTTGGTATTTCTCGTTAGTTTTTTTATACTGTAGTGTACTGTAGTTATACTGAACACGAAGATTCTTTGAAGCCATTTCGGGAGGCCAATAGTGGGGGCCGTTTATAGTTTTGTTAGTGACTAGGGATGCCCTTGTAGGCCTTTAATGAATTGGTATCCCATTGGCTTCAGCATTCCACTGCCGCTGACTTTTTCTAGCTCATCCGCCGTTTTTTCTTTTCTTTAATAAGACTCAGATATAATAATATATACAAATTTAATTCAGATTGTTAAAAAAAACATGTTTTCTGCAAGCAGATGCACCATAGCATCCTCGGTGTAGGGCTCGTCCATCTGCTTGGTTTAGAAAACTGCTACCATTGTCCGTTGTCTTGGATGGTTGGTTAGATGCTCAATTGTGTTGTCCTTACACTTCTTTGCACTCACTTTTAAATTATTTGATGACGTTGATTCTTTAAAATATTTTGGTAGCTTGTTAGATTCTAATGAGTTGTTTACTTTGAGAGAGATTTCTCCTTCTCAGGACAATAGACTGCCCTACCTCAGCTTGCTTTGGGGACGAAATATTATTAAATGAATTCCAAAAATGTTTCCTTATAAATAGTATTTACTGTAAAATCACGTAGATTTTACTTATAAGAAAAAAAAGAATGTAATGTTCATGCCTAAAGTGAATAAATACGGCTCGTCATCAAATATAATTGCAAAGGATAAATAAAACGCCATTCGAGCCCCTCCGATGACTCGAAAATGGCTAGAGCTTAGCCAAAACTAGTTGCAAAGTGTAACTGAAGTGTGATAAAAAATCGTTTTATTTATCCTTTAAAATGAATTATTATAAAGTAGACGCTTTAACAATCAATTATTTGAAATATAATATAATAATATAATAATAAATACAAGTTACTGTCTGTGTGTGTCTATAGCCGCTTTCGTTTATTGTTCGTGAGCTGTTCTGGGTGCGTATTAGCTGGCTTAAAATAGCCTAGAACAACTCCTGAACGATAAATGAAATTAGGTGCTTTCGTTTGACATTACTAGTCGCCCCGTGGTGTGTTGCATCAATCCTAGCTACCCATTTAGTAACGGCTATAAAATTATTCGTCTATTCGTTTAGAACTATGACAAAGCAGTGTCGAAGCATCGCATTAACCTGTTGAATTAAATTACATGAGAAGCCATTCGAGTGACGCAGTACATCCATTATATCGACACATTTTTATCGGATATATAAAACGACTGAAATAAAAAATAATACCACTTTATTCTCATCTGATCGGCAAAGCACGGGTCAGGTGCATGATGTTGCTAAGCAACGACCACCCCCCGTGTGCCGCCGCTATTGTAATTGGGCACGGTCTTCGTCTTATTCCATCGCCCCTGGCATGCGACAAGTTATATTTTTATTGTATAACGAACGTGACGCTTAAGAAACACGTGTAAGCATATTGTTTTCAGAAAATGTAGGATAAGGCAACCGTGAATAATTGCCATTGTCAGCGATATTATTGTTTACTGAATCGTTATCAAACGAATCTGTTTATTGAATATGACGCGTGTCGGTTGGTTTTATTAGGTAATATTATTGACTGCAAGGCCGCATCTAGACTAGTAGGTTTCTTAGAAAGTAGAAAATACATTTGTCAGTCTGATACGGGCAGTAGAGTCAACTGTAAACATCAAAATTGATTTCATACTGCTCCTCGCTTTTGGCTTCCAATTTGACGAGTCTGCAAGTTACAATACGACAATAACGTCCAAATGTATATTCTACGTATACAAGCAAACTTTGATTGCGTTTCAAATAAAATCTTGCAGCTCGTAAATTTGCGTTGCAAATATTGCGTGGGAATATTTGAAAGTATTCAGTTCATCTCGTATGTCTTGTGCTCTATAATATATTTAATGCAAATTACTATGTGATTTTAAAAAGCCAGAAATGTTTAAACGTAAATTATTATGTGAATATTCCTGCTAGTAATTATGAGTTAACCCTCTATAGCTCGGTTGTATAAAGGAGATAACTTTCGAATTAATTTCCAATCCATGATTCCAACGTTTTTTTTTTTACGGTGAGTACAGCCCCAGCCCTTAGGCTGTGTGCACTTTCACGGACCTATTGCGCCTCATACAACATCAAAGATATGCAGCTATCATCTTACACTGATAATTGTGCCCCATATTCCTCTTGTAACGGTTTTCTCTCACCCCGACTCAGATAACCGTTTCAAGAACAACCTCGACGCCGAGCGTTGATCATATTTTCCCTGTATGGTTTTTAACCCTCCCCATGCCTCGCGTATAAAGAGCTGACCCCGGTGATGGACTGCAGCTCCCTTCACCAACCCCGTTGACGCCGAGCATCGATAACAATTACTAAATTGAATAATAATTATCAAGGAATTTCTAAAATACTCTAGAAATTCCTTAATAATTATTATTCAATTTAGTAATATCATGAATTATTTTTGATTAACTCTTCAAGAATGCACTTATTTTTTTGCGAAAATAAATTAAAGCTGTAATCACCATTATTTGGGACTATAAACTAAGAAATTATGGCTATGAACGTTAATAATATTCACAGAAGTATGCTTTAAAATACAATTTTATTAGTTTATAAATTTTGTTTAAAATCATATATTTCATACCGTTCTGGAATTTATAGCATAATAATTTTTTTACGACCCTATTTACACCAACCAACTTCAAAAGCCCCTTTTTAAAAATCCCTATAAGTAACACGCTCAAAATGACCCGTATATATAATATCACTCCAGACATCATTGTATATCAAAGCCTTTAGTTATCAACGAAATCGTGAAAATTTCTAATTTAAAAGTTCGTGTGCCCGGCGCCTTCACCCGAATTCAGCGGTTGGATTTTAATCCCGGCACGCTTCTCGTCTGCATAAATTTGCATGCCTTTTGCACGAATCGTGTTCGTCGACCCTGTGTGTTTGACGACGGGGAGAAACGAAGAAAAAAAATCACCAGTTCGAGGGGAACAAACAGCAGATAATTCTAATTCGATTGCTGAATATGTAAATTTTATACAAATTTTTTATTAAATGCGGGATGACATTTAATGTAAGGAAAGTGGAATTAATGTAAACCGAATTTACATGCGTTTAGGGAAATTGAAGGGAAAATAAGTGTGTTTATAACGGAGAGCTTTAAGTCGTTGTTAGGGGGAGGGTGAGTTGGTGAATTCTATTCCTATAATATAAAAATGAAGACAATGTTTTTAAGCCGACCGTCAATTTAAATAACTACAATTATTTATAGGCTAACATTTTTGAGGAAATTGTCAATAAAACTGTGTCTTAATAAAATTTATCAAAGTTACTCGAGTAAAATCGACATAACTCGAGTTGCAGTTGTTCAAAACTACTTTAAACTTGCTACTGGCATTTAGTATACTTGCGGAAAGTAGTATACTCATTTACTAGTATCTAGTTTGAAAACTGGAAATTTTATAATTTTTCAAATAAAAATATTTGCGACAATTATGAAAGTTGGTCAAAACTACTTTGAACTTACCGCCGGCAATTAGTATACTTGCGGAATGTAGTATACTCATTTATTAGTATGTAGTTGGAAAACTGAATTTTTTATGTTTTTTCAAATAAATATAATTGCAACAATTATCAAAGTTAGAGTAAAATCGACATAACTCGAGTTGCAGTTGTTCAAAACTACATAAAACTTGCTACCGATATTTAGTATACTTGCAGAAAGTAGTATACTAATTTACTAGTGTGTAGTTTGAAAAGTGGATTTTTTACGATTTTTCAAATAAAAATATTTGCAACAATTATGGAAATTACTCGAGTAAAATCGATATAACTCCAGTTGCAGTTGTTAAAAACTACTTTAAACATGCTAACGACATTCAGTATACCTGCGGAAAGTAGTATACGCATTAACTAGTATGTAGTTTGAAAACTGGATTTTTTATAATTTTTCAAATCAAAATATTTGCAACAATTATGAAAGTTACTCGAGTAAAAACGATATAACTCGAGTTGCAGTTGCTAAAAACTACTTCAATCTTACTACCGACAATTAGTATACTTGCGGAAAGTAGTATACTTATTTACTAGTATGTAGTTTGAAAACTTTATTTTTTATGATTTTTCAAATAAAAATAATGGCAACAATAATGAAAGTTGCTCGAATTAAATTGATATAACTCGAGTCGCAGTTGTTTAAACTACTTCAAACTTGCTACCGACATTTAGTATACTTGCCGAAAGTAGTATACTATATACATATACATTTACTAAGATGTAGTTTGAAAACTGTATTTATTATGATTTTTCAAATAAAAATAATTGCAACAATTATGAAAGTTATTCGAATTAAATTGATATAACTCGAGTTGCAGTTGTTTAAACTACTTCAAACTTGCTATCGACATTTAGTATACTTGCGGAAAGTAGTATACTCATTGACTAGTATGTATTTTGAAAACCGGATTTTTTATGATTTTTCAAATAAAAATGTTTGCAACAATTATGCAAGTTACTCGAGTAAAAACGACATAACTCGAGTTGCAGTTGTTCAAAACTACTTTAAACATATTACCGACATTTAGTATACTTGCGGAAACCAGTATACTCATTAACAAGTATATATTTTGAAAACTGGATTTTTTAAATGATTTTTCAAATAAAAATAATTGCAACAATTATGAAAGTTACTCGAATTTAATTGATATAACTCGAGTTGCAGTTGTTGAAACTACTTAAAACTTGGTACCAACATTTAGAATACTTGCGGAAAGTAGTATACTCATTTACCAATGTGTAGTTTGAAAACTGTATTTTTTACGATTATTTAAAATAAACATATTTGCACAATTCTGAAAGTTCTCGAATACGAACCCGTGACCTCAAGTTTTAAAATTTGGTAATCAGTTTTCATATTGTGTAATTGCATATATATATATATATATATATATATATATATATATATATATATAATTATATATATATATATATATATATATATATATATATATAATTATATATATATATATATATATATATATATATATATATATATATATATATTATATATATATATATATATATATATATATATATATATATATATATATAATTACACAATGTGAATACTGATTACCAAATTTTAAAATTACCCAAATATAAGTTAGAAACAACATTCAATCAACATATTTCCTATCATAGTAGGAAATATGCAGGGGAATTGTACTCCAGTCTGTTATACAAAGTGCACCAGCAATACCATAAAGTAAAGTATCTCCTGAGGTATATTGGTATACCTCAGGATATACTTTATTTAGTGCGATTTCCAATTATTTCAATCCTATCTTCCGTAACAGAGGCATTATGAATTATTTTTATAAGAGGTTGAATTTTTAAAATAAAAAATTTAATTATTTAATTAATAATATATAATAATTTTTTAAAATTAATTTAATTATCCACCGAATTTAACGTGAATTATAATTTCAAAACCAATCTGAATTTATCAAATTAACACAATTAAATTATTATGATAAGACATTGTTTCAATTCGGTATAATTTTAAATGTGCAGAGTGCACAACTTTGAAGCAGCTTTTACTATTTCAATCTGCAAAGCACTTGAGCAAATGTCACATGCAATTTAAAGTATAACGACCTCTTTATTCCGCTCACTTAAATTAAATTTGCAAATATAAATTTCAGCCGCCTCCAGCGTCGCGCTGGCCCGGCACCATCATACTTACAAACTAGCATGGAGTGGCCACTCCAATTAAATAAATTGGATACAACGAATGTTTATTGGAGCATCACTCGACGCCAGAAATAGTTCTGTATTATGTGATTAAAATATGTTTGAAAATAGTTTCATATATTACATTATATTATTCATTTAATATATTAATAGATATTACATATATTTTTTATTTCAATATTCAAGTAAACATATTGAATATTGAAATAAAAAATATATGTAATATCTATTAATATATTAAATGAATAATATAATGTAATATATGAAACTATTTTCGAACATATTTTAATCACGCAATCAATTTATTTCATTAACTAAAGGACCATTCACATTAACCGTGGTAGGGGTAACGTAGCGGTAAGCGAAATTGCACACTTGTATAAAAATGCGGGCGTTTACAGAAGCGCAGTAAAACTATGACAGAGCATGGGTAATTATCTCTACCATAATTTTCGCATACCATTACTGCCCAATTCTAAACGTCTGAATTTTTATAGCCATGCAAAATATTGCTTGCCACTACCTTACCACTACTGCGCTTATTGTGAATAAGTCCCAGCTCTATGGTCAAGTGAGTAGACCGTTTTGTACTGAGAATTGAGTAGCCAGAGTTGGAGGTGAAATACCTTTAACAGTTTTTCAGAAGTTTCTGTGAAATTAAGGTAAATCACCCTTAACTTCACAGAAAACTCTTCACACCTCTTAGCTTCTGCCTTTGCCAGCGGAGGAGTACTAGGGCTGATAGCTATGAAGATAGAAATCTTTTAAGGCTTTATTAGAGGGCAAAATTAAAAAAAAAAAGTGATAACTCGGTAACTAAAACCAATCGGTTCATATAGTTTTTCTTAGAATGAGAATGAGATCAGCTTGCATCTGTAGAGTTTCTAGTAGATTATTAATCTAGTTGATTACCGATCTAGTAGATTATTAAAAATAATGGACTTTTACTACAGGCAACCAAACGTACACGTTATTCTTATAAGGAAATAATGAAATTTGTCTCGAGAGATTAACTAATAAAACTAATTTACTGTAAGTAAAATGTACAAATTAAAATAACTTTCAAGAAAAATCAAGCGGTATATCGCACTATGAAATTACAAGTGTTGATGATTCTTATGTGTATTTTAACACCTCTTTAATCCTTTTTTGCGTTTAGAATATAGAAAATTATTATGAAATGACAAGTGCCGCAACTTCCAAAATGAATTTTCGGGATTTGAATTTTGTTTTGATAGTTCTCCTCTTTAATCCTTTTTTGCATTTAGAATAAACTAAATTATAGTTTAATAGAAATTAATGTCAAAATCTAACTACTGTCAAGCTTTCAGTTCTGTAAAATATGAGCAGTATCTTTCACGAAGCGAAGGGTAAAAAATCGACAACATTCGCAATAATAGTGAACGTGTTTCGATCGCTATATTTATAGCGATCGCTCAAAAATCCAGCCCCTGGTGGCCTGTGTACCGGGCTGCTAGCAGGCATATTCTTGTGATATTTCATGTGAGATAGAATTTCCATTTCATCACATTTATATCAGCTATAGCTCTACTTGCTGATGAATTCAAGACTTTTTTGCTTCTAGTTATGGCAACATTTGCGTTCTCAGTAATGGGAGAGCTAATTCACATGACCTGTGATGACTGGGAAACCGTAGGGTCGTCACTCCCCAATAGAAGACTTGTCTTCTATCCCCTGCGGGATTATTATTATTATTAATATAATATAAAAAATCTTACTTAAATTCTTATCCACAACTTTTCTTCTTTCTGTTGTTTACCTTCTATTGTTTTTATAAACCTATTCGGATCAAATAAATCCCCAACGCGCATTTAAAACTCATTATAAATCACATTTTTTTATCTCGCATATCGAGTTTTCTGTGCTGCCTCGCAGGGGGGGCATTAAATTAACAAAAGCGCCTCCTCGTGCCGCCTCGTGGCGGATCGGACGCGCGTCATCGATGGAAAACCGGGCCGGAAAACGCAAGCGCGTGCGCTCTTGTGTGGCGGGCATCGTCAATAAACTTTTGACCTACCCCAGAATTTCCCGCCGCGCTGCCGTCGTGCACCTAGTGATATACCTGCTGTGATTATTAAAGAGATTGTTTAGGGATTATTAAGATTGTGCACACCACTTACGGCCGTAAGCTGCAGAGTTAAGTCTAAACTGCAGACAAACCCCCTGCATGAGAGTAGTTAAGTGTATCGTGTATTGGACTGTATTAATATTGTAAAAGGATTGTTGGTTGTTTCGTGGTATAAACTTGGGCTTGTTTGTTGTTGGAGGAAAAGGATATGGGTTGGGTCAGCTTGAGGACTCATTTGGTAAGATAATTGATTATTATTAATAATAATGATTTCCTACAGGAGAAGAAGATATATTTATTGTAACATACATACATACAAGATAACATACATATACAAGAGGCCATCGACCGTGGTCTTTCAGCCCCTATTTCCTACAATATATGCACATATAAAAGAATTTAAAAACCAAATAAAGACTATAAGTACTAAGTACATGTTGCTGCAAAAAATAGTGTTATATGTATGTAATAATGTTATAGGAAATCGCATGACTTAATACTGGATGCATGCTAAGTTATTTATAGACGAAAATTGTACACGGTTTCACGATATTTTATTAGTTTGAATAACTTGTGTTTCTTATAAAAAATATGCCTAGAAATTTTTAAAGTACGACTTAATCTACATGTACCATTAAAAACGTCCACATCAGCCCAAGGATTTTTCGCCGGGTAAGAGCTGAGAGGAGTTTAATCACCCGATGATTACTTATTTAAAATAATCATTCAAGAAATCTCTATGACAACTGAAAAATCGAAAGACACCTGGCGAAGAGCAAATAAGCACATAAATGCTGAAAAAATGAGGGGGGGGGGGAGCTTACAAGCGTAGCGAAAGCTCTAAGAAATTTATTAAACAAATACCTTCTGGAAGGAAAAATACCTCAATGCCGGAAAGCGCAGAAATGATAATACTTCACAAAAAGGGAGACACAACCAATACTGAAAACTACCGCACCATTAGACTGCTGTCGCACATATACAATTTCTTTACGAAGGTTATATTGTTATAACCTTCGTAAAGAGATTGTATATGCGAGACAGCAACTAATCGACTAAAAAACCAACTCGATCAATACCAGCCAGCGAAACAAGCTGGGTTTCGGAAAAATGGCACCCTTGACCATTAACAATTAGAAGACTGATAGAAAATACAACGGAGTAAAATGTACCAATACACATGGCGTTTATAGACTAACATAAAGCCTTCGATAATATTGAAATTGGAACTTCGTATCAGTAATGAATACCGCCAGAATTGATTCTAGATATTCCACAATTACTAGAAATATATATATATGTATATATATATATATATATATATATATATATATATATATATATTATCAAGATGCAACCTTTCACATAAAAAGAAGACCTCAAGACTAATAAAATATCTCGTTGCAAGGGCGTAAGGCAAAGTAAATATGGCTACAATTCTTTACGTTTACATTGAAACACATCTACGTATATATATATATATATATATATATATATATATATATATATATATATATCAAGATGCAACCTTACACATAAAAAGTAGACCTCAAGAGTAATAAAATATCTCGTTGCAAGGGCGTAAGTCAAAAGGGCGTCAAAACTTGTTGTGGGACAAAAAAGGTGTTAATATAAATGGAACATACCTCAACTATTTGAGATTCTCAGACGACATAGTCTTAGTAAGTATCGACGCCCGAGAATTTACCTCCATACTAATAAAGCTCAACGAAAAATAACAACAAATAGGATTATAAATGAATCTATTTTATTTATTTAATCGAATGCCTATCTGCCGAATTATTGATGTAAGGCTAAAATGAATCGAAACGAAACCAAAATAATAAATACTGACCTCGAAAATGTATCCATTAACAACATGGCAGTAGGAAAAGTGTCACTTTATATCTACCTACGGACATAAAATGCAAAAATGCAAAAGAAAGTCAAACCACTGAAGTGGCACGCCGAATCCTACTAGCATAGGTTGCGTTTGGCAAATTCAGTTTAATATTGAGAGATAAAAACATCCCTAGAAGACAGCAGCATACTTCCGGTGGTCAGATATGTGATAAAAACCATGGCTATCACAAAGACCGTTGCAGAAATGCTAGGAGTAACGCAAAGGTCAATGGAGCTCGGGGTATCTTTAAGAGACCCACGAAAAACAGTGAAATCCGAAAAGCAAACAAAAATAAAACGGGCGTTATGTATCGAGTTGCGAGTCTCAAATGGAGATGGGTTGCGAATACAGCAAGACACAGACCAAGAGAGGAAATGGAAGACCACAAATACGATGGACAGATGATATCACAGAAATAGCCGAAAAATGTAGATGAGAACAGTAACATTGTATTGAGCTTTTAGCAGAAATTACAATAAAATACCATTCAAGTTTTATAGGTTAATAAAAGTGCTGGTTCTAAAATGTATTTTATAAAATTTGACCTTATTTATTTTATAATTATGAGTTACCATCATCAACCTTATAAGTTTCAGGGCTAAAATCAACATGTTTTTATAAATTTACATAATTAGTGTATCATTATCGTGTATCCGTTTTACTAAAAGCTCATTACGATTTCATAATACGCTCTACAAGAAATGTATGGACGTGATCCCATCCCTAATTAATTTCTACGAGGCATATCCAGAAAGTAAGAGTACTGAGGCTCTCACGGTCGGAGGGATTTTATTTTCATCATGTTGGCCACACAGCAGTGTAGCCTGACTCTTCCCCTTTGCACCGAGACCGGTTCGAGGTCAGTACGTTGAGAACTGTTGACACGACAACAAGTTTCGCGAATAATGTCAATCCAATCTCCCGCCAAGTGCGAAATACGCGGCGTCATCCGTTATCTCGTTTGGAAGGGAAAACCTCCATTTGAGATTTATAATGAGGTGAAAACTGCATATGGTGATAAAGCTATGAATCGTACGAATGTGTACAAGTGGTGTCGCGAGTTTAAAAACGGTCGTACGTCCGTGCATGATGATCAGAGGAGCGGAAGACCTTCAATTGTGACTGACGAAATTGTGGAAAAAATTGAAAATGCGCTCCGTGACGATCGCAGATTGGCTGTGGATGAACTTTCTGCGATGTTTCCGCAAATCTCCAGATGTCTACTACACGAAACAACCACAGAAACCCTCGGATATCGGAAACTGTCCGCGAAGTGGGTCCCAAAACAACTGACAGACCAGCACAAGTTGAATCGAGTGGAGGCCGGGCAAGAGTTTTTGAGGCGCTGGAAACTCCATGGAGATGAATTTCTCCGCTCCATCGTAACTGGAGATGAAACTTGGGTAGCACACCACACGCCCGAAACCAAAAGATAGTCTCAACAGTGGCGTCACACCTCTTCACCCTCCGCCAGAAAGTTCAAAATCACAATTTCAGCCAAGAAAGTCATGGCATCCCTTTTTTGGGACTGTCAAGGCATAATTCTAATCGAATATCTGCCTCAAGGGGAGACCATCAACTCTGCAAGATACTGTGAGACCTTAAACAAATTGCGGAGAGCGATTCAGAACAAGAGGAGAGGCATGCTGACAAAAGGAGTCTGCCTGCTGCACGACAATGCCAGACCACACACGGCCAACGCCACGAAGGAACTGCTCACCTCGTTCAAGTGGGATGTCCTGAACCATCCCGCGCATTCCCCTGATATAGCACCTTCAGATTACTATATATACTTTACCTCCTTGAAGCTGCACATGGGTGGAAAAAGGTTTTTAACCGACGAGGAGGTAAAGGAGGAGTCGGAGAAGTGGACGAAGGAGTTGGCGGGAAACTACTTCGAGGAAGGCATCAAAAAATTGATACCTCGCTACACCACATGCATAGAGAGGAATGGCGTCTATGTCGAAAAATAGCTTTTATTATGTACTAAAGTTTCACGTAATTTTTTTGTTTAACCTTCATACGCTCGCGCTAAAAAATGTTACACTACCGCTCGCATAGGCGGCAATTTGGCCGCCCATAGATTTTCATCGTTTTCGTTTGTTTTTTTACTCCCTGATGCATGACTAATATTATTTAGGCAAAATGGATTATGGAATAACATACTAGGTTCATTTTTGACCAAAAAAAATTATTAAAAGGAAAAAAATACATAGTAAAAAATTTTTTGTATTGATTAACAAAATGTTAAAATTTTTTTGTTTGTTATTTATGAAACAAGAAATTATTTTCAATTTGGATTAATAAAACATAAACTTTTTGAAGCCCAAGGTACAATAAAAAAGTAAAAAAAAGTGATTTATAATGTTTTAGCAATCATCCATCTCATCATCACTACTGCTACGAGCATTACACTTATTGCAAATAACAGTTCCGATAGAATGTAGCTTGCACACATTTCGGTTGCATCTATTGCACTCTATTTTGGTTCGATTATTTTTTTTTGACCCGCACACGTAACAAATTCCTCGCCTAATCGTGGAGACGGGGATCGGGGCTTCTGGTTCTTTATATTTTTCTAAAAAATGAACCAGATCTTTTGGGAGAGTGCCTACTTTGGCTCTATCTTTCAAATTTTGATTCATCAGCTCCAGCGATAAATCATAAAGAAAAGTTCTTCTTAGCTGCTTTAGGTTAGGTTGGTTAAATTGAAAAATTCTCATGGCATTTATGCCAGCCAGATCTAGTAGCCGAAAAAAAATTACCAAAGGCCATCTTTTTGTTCTTCTAGATGTACTAATCCTTGAGCACATTAGATCGACCGTATCTACTCCTCCCTTAGTAGCATTATAATCCATTATTTGTATGGGTTTATTTGTTTCACTGTCAGTACTTTTTGTATAGTGCATCGTTGATAGTACTGTCACTGCTTTCTTTTTCTTCGTAATCATAGAGACTAGAGATTTATTTTCCTGGCAACCGAACAAGTAACTTCCAGGAACCGAATTTTTATTTACTGTAACAAATTTTAATGGAATTTCTTTCTTGTTTTTTCTCATTGTTCCTAGAAATGTAAGACCAATGCTGAGAAGATCTTCTGCCAATTGATAACTTGTAAAATAGTTATCGGTAGTTACATTGCGATTTGTCCATTTTATGCAATCAACTAACCTCATAACTAAATCATAGGGCTTATTTGATATCTCGTTTGGACCCGGCGTAGTTTGTTTGCCATGATATACTTCTAGGTTTGAGGTATAAAACAAACGGGAATCGCATAAGGCATATATTTTAATGCCGTATTTAGCCGGTTTAAGATGCATAAATTGAATAAACGAACACCTGCCCCTGAATGCAACAAGCATTTCATCAATAGTTGTGCATGAATTCAAGTTGAACGATCTTTGGCAGTTATTATTGAACGTGTTCAAAATATCTCGTATGGGGGCTAGTTTGTCTAGCTCACGACGCTCTACTCTTGTATTGAGATCATCAAATCTTATGGCTCTAAGTAAAAATTTAAATCTATTTTCACTAAAATTAGCTCTCAAAATCATCAAACCAGTACCATTTTTAGTAAAAAACTCGGAAATGTCGGCTCGGTTTCCTCGTTTTACGCCTATCAGAAATAATGCGCCAATCACAGCTAAAATTTCAGATTTGGTGGTTGGCTTATAATCTCTTTCTCTTAAATTATTGTTAACCTGAGATCTACATCGTTTTTTCCTTTCTATAAAAATATTAGTGCAAGTTACAATATTTTCAATCATTTCAGGTGATATTATTTGTAAAAAACATTCCAAGCGAGTTTTACAGTTTCTTGCATCCCCTCGAGGCCCTGGTAAAGTTTTGACAATGTTCAAATAGTTTACTTTGGAATTCGAAGTTACCGATTTATTTGCCCAAATCGTCTCATTATCCTTACCAATGAAAAATTCCAAATCGACACATTCGTCATTTTGTACCTCCATCCCTTCATCATCATCAGAGCTCAAATCTTGTTCTGAATCACTGTTGTGTCTAACATCTTCAATCTCCACGTCCTCATAGTCTGGATCATCAGAATCATCACATTCCAACTCATGGCCTTGCAGTTCTTCTTCCGAATCCAATTCGTCAAAAACTCTAGCAATATCTTCATCAGTTTCAAATAACCGGTCCCTGAACAAAATCAGACCATTTTACTAAATCTTGTATTTTTATTTATAAAAAAATATTACAATAAAAATATAAAATTATATGATAGAGTAATTAGTTTATTGACAAATCTTATGAAAAAACTTATTATAATAGTAACAAACAATAATACTCACATTTCAAGTTGAATAATAATACAAAAAAAGTAATCTTAAAAAAGTAACAGAAAGGCTCGCGCTGGGCGGCAATCTGGCCGCTCTCAGACCCTTCCGACTTTGACTCGGTACTGATCTTGGTAGGTGGGATTTGTGGTTTGATTGGGGGCTGGGCTAGGCGGGGGATATTGTCATTAGAGATTACATGCAACTCTCACCCTTCCCACATCACTTGGGACAGAACAGCGCGGGAAATTAAAAAAAGGCGGCCAAACTGCCGCCTGCGCGAGCGTATGAAGGTTAAATAAAAAATTTTAACACCTACAAACATTCAGTACTCTTACTTTCTGGATATGCCTCGTACATGATATTACAAATGTTTACAAATTAATTTTTACAACTAGGAGTTATTTGACATATAAAAACAGTTTTTGAGATAAACGCATTTTAAAGTTTGCAGTTGTTTAACTATTGAGTATAATATTATGTTTTTTTTAGATAATAATTTGGTTTATTCTAAATGCAAAAACAAGGATTCAAGATGCGTTAAAATATACATAAGAATCATGAAAACATTAAAAAAAAACCCTGAAAATTCATTTTGGAAGTTAGGACACTTGTCATCTCACAGTACGATATTCAAACACAAATAATTGTATGATTGAAAATAAATTGAGTTATATATAAAATAATAAATTCATTTTTACACTCCACTTTTTATACACTTTGGCAAAAAAAACCGAGTCATTATCACGCCGAGACATGCCATTATCGCGATCAATTTGATTGTTGGGAAAGTGGTCGATAATGGGCGGGAGGGTTGACGGCGCGAACAAAAGCAGGCCGCTAACGACATGTTTGTAGAAAATCGGGATTGCACCTTTCAATTCGATTAATGTATTTATATATAGCCAAAAATAGGGCTGTTGTGTTGTGCTCCCACAAAACTACAACAGTGGTCTCATTATAATGCCTGGCGACGGTTTGCATGTATTGAATCCTATTAGAAACCAACAGCATAGTATTGATTATGATGATATATAATAGAATTCTACACATAATATAAGGCTGAGTGAGCTGTGTGAAGTTAGCAGCTCTAAGTTTGATTTCGTGAAAAAAATATTAAATCTGAATCGAGCGTGCCCCATCCCACGTAGCTATTTCACGATACGTTTTTAATAAAACACAATAATAATTAATTGAGAATCTGTGACACAAGGTGCAGCATAAGATAACTTTCTCAAGCGCAAGAGGGAAATCAATCTTCGATAGCTGTGTGAATTTGGCACCTCCAAGTTTGAGTTTTCGAAAAAAAAAAAGCATGACATAACGTTATGTGCAACGAACATCTTGTGTGCTATCGACTACAACTCTCAGTGGTGCAGTAGGTAGCGCGACGGCGGCCGCTATAGGCGGAGACGGGGGTTCGCGTCCCCCATCGGAGAGTGATTTTTTGAGCAATATATATATATATATATATATATATATATATATACTATAATTTAAAATTTTATTTTGTATATAAGCGAAATATTTTGGATAAACTTGGACAAATCGTGGAGAAACGAATGAGACAAAATTTTTTGTCAAATTTAATTCTAAATGCAAAAACAAGGATTAAAGATGCGTTAAAATATACATAAGAATCATGAAAACATTAAAAAAAAACCTGAAAATTAATTTTGGAAGTTAGGACACTTGTCATCTTACAGTACGATATTCAATCTTAGGAGTGCCAAATTCACACAGCTATCGAAGATTGATACCCCTCTTGCATATAAAAAAGTTATCTTAAGCTGCACCTTGTGTTGAAAGAATGTGTCACAAATCCTCAACTGAAAAGCATAACACAGGGTCATTTAAAAATGAATGTACTAGAATGTTAACCAACCCTCTTGCAGAAAGAAGTATGAGAAAAATTAAAGGTGAACATATACCAATCTACCATAGAATCATTGAGAAAAAGGATCATAAACAGGACACAAACAAACATGTATCGTCATTACAATCGATTACTTAAAAATAATGTGTTTAGTAAGACCGATGTGTGTGTTTTAATCCTCCTTTTTATCATTAACCTCAATCCACAATATCGATTCAGTATACATCCAATTTACCAGGCATGCAAGTCGGGCCAGTATTGATGTGTACTCAGGCGAACTAGTAAATATTAAATTTTATTACATAGCGGCAGTAAAGAAGTGCTTGTCTACAAGCTAGTACACCATGTTCGCCTTTAAAAGACGCAAAAAGGCAAGTTGCAATTACAAAAGTTTTACGTAGGAATTTTATGTGCTTTTTACTGTTAACTGTTAACTCGTATCTTAATTCAGTATTAATCAACATAACTAGTTTATGTTGTTACGTGATGATCAATAAATTGATTTAGTCTACTCAACCAATACTATTTTATTCTTTATAAACATTACAAAACTATTAGTCATGTTTAAAGAAATTTCAATCTAACTATCTAAGAACATAGTTGCACCGCAGTAACGCATACGCGGTCATTGTAAAATAATGTCGACAACATCTCATAAATTTTGAGGGAAGAACGATGGTCATAGTTTTGTATATGCAATAGTTTAGCATTATAGTGTCTATTTCAACTCGTAGAGATGTATAAATAGCAACATTTTTCAAAATCACATCCCAGAGCGCATAAATATATCACAAAGCAATATAAAAGTATCATCGATGTTTTCACGCACGCAGGCAGGATGAATAAAAAATGGGCACATAAATATTTCAAATTTAAATCCGTTGGCTTCAGGAATCGGAATAAATCCGATAAGGATTCAGCGGATCGGCACTTTCTGCTGGAGGTTTCTCGTATGTAGACAAAAATACAAAAAATGAGAATGGAATCTATTTAATTCTAGTGTTTTTTTTTACGGTGAGTACAGCCCCCGCCCTTGGGCTGTGTGCACTGCGGCCCTTCACGGACCTATTGTGCCTCATACAACATCCATGATATGCTAGCCGGGTTAATTCTTTGTGGAAAATTTCCCGGCTAGCGGTGGATTCGAACCACCAACGATCCGTACGCAATGGCTTCAGACCATCGCCTTACCACTATGCCACGGACCGCCTCATTCTAGTGTTAATATACGTAATTTAAATACTGCAGGCATAAATACTAAACAATATAATTACACAATTTTTTTTAAATTTTCAACTATATATTCTTGCAGTTCTTTCTCGTTTATAGCTAACATTCTCAGATCATACAAATATTAACTCAACCTACTACGCATATTTTATGCACATACTATTTTGTATCTTATATTGCCACCACATAAAGTATCAGCCTGATTAAGTCGCCATAGTAAAAAAAGACCTTTATTTGACATATCCCTCACCAAAAAATGCTCTTCAATATCACGAACAACAACAAAAATACATAAAAATAAAAAAACAAATAAGTCGCCATAGTAAAGAATTTCATCAACTAAGGGCCGGTTCTACAATTGACATTTAACTGGAGAATAAGGCTATTCATGGAATAAGTTTGAGATTTTAAAGCCAATATCTCAAATAGATGCCACGAATAGCCTTATTCGCCAGTTAAATGTCAATTGTAAAACCGGCCCTTAGTCTACTTTTCATTACAGTGTCGTCTTATTTAAAAGGGTCGGCTATCATCATGGCAATTTTTATTTGTGATGACACGGCTTTGATAATTCAATTAACTTACCATTGAATCAAGTATTGTTTGTAGTTTCTTGTTTGTTAGTTATATAAAAAAGGGCACTTAAAAAAAAAAAGTTTTTCATCTTTGTGATCCATGTGATTTTAAATTTGTATCCTCGAATAATAAATTAACTTATGTGTGTGATTTTGTGTTTGTTACAGAAAGAATTGTTTTCCAACAAACTCGACACCGGCGACGCAAGCAGTCGCGAGCGCAAAATGTCGAACGCCTCCCAAGGCAGCATGAAAACGAAATGGCTCAAAGCCTTCAAAAGCCTGAAAACACCCCCACCGGAGACAGAAAAGTAAGCAATCTTCTAACACCCACTAGTCAGAGTTTAATTAATTTATCTAACAAATTTAATTCTTGCAAGGCGCCCTTGCACTGATCGTCGTTGGAAATGAGCTCACAATTTTCAAAAACAGAATGATATTTTTTTGTATCTGTGACTGCTCTCTAAATGTTTGTTGTCTGTGTGTAGCTACTACTAATTAACTAAAAAAAAGACGTTTTATTTTTTATGTGTTCTCTTTTCTTTAAATCTAGAAAAAACCAAATGTACCACGCGGTTTCCACGATCATACAGATGAGGTAATGCAAAACAAAACACACGGTGTAAATGTGTAGCCTGGAAATGCTAGCGAGCTTGCACCTACTATTTGATGGAAATACTTCTTCTAGAACGGAAGCGCACCCCACCATCCTTTTTCGAGTGAATCAAGAAGTTCTATATAAATATGTGAATACCAGATGTTTAATTCTATATGAATTTTACTAAAGCGTAAATTAAATTGCACTTAAATCCTCAAGAAACTTCAACTAGTTTCTAGTTTCGATGTTTCACGTTGTAAGCTACTGGGCAGGATAAGTGTCCTAGCGAGTGAGCGCAGGTCCACCAACTCATTTAAATGCTAAAAAAATAATTCCCGTTATTTTAGGATATACTCTCGAATATTCAGCTGGCACCCAATCATGTAAATTTGGATTTTATTTAAGACATGATTGGTCATAGTACGAGCTAAACATAGCACATAAAATATTTAAATATTCAAATATTATGCAGTCCGTCCCAAAAAAGTCATTAGCGTGTATTATAATTAACATTTTTCATTCAAATATTAATATGATCTAACAACGCTCACTAAATTAACATAACGAAATTTAAAATAAAATATAACCACTCTGCGTGGTTATGGTTGAAACACGTCAGAAACAGAGTATTAGCGTGGAGAATGTATATGAAAAACCGACATTTATAAACGTACTAAGAGTTATTCTAAAAAACTCCTCTGAGCGTCTCCCTTGCCAACGGAAAAGCCTCACGTCTGTTAGCCCTATAAAGATAGAAGTTTTTTTTAATACAAAATCTGCTTTCAATAAAAATCTATGCTGGCAAATGTGTATTAAGTTTAATATAATTAATTAATTTAGGCTTAATTCATCAGAAATTGTGGGAATAATGTTATGTAGAGTTCAAGTTGTATGAAATAGTGATTGGTTGGTATGGGTCTATGCATGAAGTATTCCTAATCTACCCATATCACTAACAGAGTTTTATACGCGACTTGAGCTTACAGCGTATGTGCATGCCACATATCATCTAAACTTTAGTTGTTATCATCAACAACTGGTATTCACATATATTCTGTTACTCTTTCCACACTCTGACAACTGTGATGAAAACTTATTATTTCATTTAGCCTCCTCATTTTTTATGATTTTGCGAATGCTCTCTACCCCTACTGTATGCTTTTTATTATTACAACAGCCCGGGATGAAATGGGCAACTTCCACGAAATGTAGCACTCTTCTAGTACACTGTGTGCGCAAAAAAAATCATTTAAATCAAGACGTGCAGGTTATTGATAATCTGTACGTTGTATGTAAATATATTTAAATACACGTGTTCACACATTCACAACACCTGTGGCGTAAAACTGATTTTAAAAAAAACGTGAATTTTTCAATTGGATCATTAAAATTATTTGGTTTCCAATTGAGATTCCCGTTCTTAACAGAGTTGGTTATTCAATATATTTGTTTGTATCTAGGAAAAATGGCTCAGCAGCTACACGGGAATTACTAAAGGGCGACCCGGACGCCCACAATTTTCAAGAGAATACCTACAAGAAAATTACACCCTGCGATGTTTGTTCACAAGTTCTTAGAGGTAAGTGATTATAATTATATTATTTGTATTATATATGTTAAGAAAGGTCCATAAAATAACATAAGAAATTATATATGA
This sequence comes from Lordithon lunulatus, assembly GCA_963942505.1. Lineage (NCBI taxonomy): Eukaryota > Metazoa > Arthropoda > Insecta > Coleoptera > Staphylinidae > Lordithon > Lordithon lunulatus. The sequence continues at coordinate 39,223,582 of OZ012671.1, forward strand.
TGTGTTAACCCCAAAAAACAATCAGTAATACACTAAATGATGTTAAAGTCTGTAAAAATATTATATTTGTTTCTCTTTATACCTGTATAACCCGAGAAGGGTCGAAAGCCCAATAAAGACTGTTTATAAATATTATATCAAATTATATACAGAGTATACAGGGTGAATTAATGGGACCCTGGGCACTAATACTAATAAGAGATAAGTAGGGGGAACAACGGTTTGAGCAGCCACAATTGAACAGATGTCTTCTAAGGAAAACAGAGAGAAACTGAGGGTGCCTCCACGTACATTTCGTTAGTGTCGAGTTTCTCTCTGTTTTTCTTAGAAGTCATTTGCTCAATTGTGGCTGCTCAAATCGTTGTTCCCCCTACTTATCTCTTATTAGTAGTAGTAGTAGTAGTAGTAGTATATATATATATATATATATATATATATATATATATATATATATATATATATATATATATATATACACGAAGCAATAAATAAAACAAACGAGACAAAAATAGAGAAAAAGAAAGAACTTTCTTTATTCTTTCTAATTTTATCTCGTTTATTTAATTTATTGCTTCGTATATGGGTGCCTGAACATGCACTTCGTTAGTATCGAGTTTCTTCCTGAAAGAATCGAAGAACAAAATTAGTGCAGGACCAAGAAACATTCCAATTGAACTAGTAAGGTTCGGAATCGATTATTGCTCGAGCTGTTACAAACTCTTTAATAAATACCTGATAGTAGGAAAAAAATATTCCAGAGGATTGAACCATGGCATATATAAGCTCAATATACCAACAAAAAAGACAAAATACTAAAATATTATGGACAAATAAAAATATTTTCAACAATTATGAAAGTTATTCGAGTAAAATCGATATAACTCGAGTTGCAGTTGTTCAAAACTACTTAAAACTTGCTACCGATATTTAGTATACTTGCGGAAAGTAGTATACGCATTTACTAGTATGTAGTTTCAAAACTGGATTTTTTTATGATTTTTCAAATAATTTTTTTTTTAACAATTATGAAAGTTACTCGAGTTAAATCGATATAACTCCAGTTGCAGTTGTTCAAACCTACGTGAAAATTGCTACCGACATTTAGTGTACTGAAAGTAGTATACGCATTTAGTAGTATGTAATTTGAAAACTGGATTTTTTATGATTTTTCAAGTAAAAATATTTGCAACAATTATAAAAGTTACTCAAATTAAATTGATATAACTCGAGTTACAGTAGTTTAAACTACTTCAAACTTGCTACCGGCATTTAGTATACTTGCGGAAAGTAGTACACACATTTACTAGTATGCAGTTTGAAAACTGGATTTTTTATAATTTTTCAAATAAAAATATTTGCATCAGTTATGAAAGTTACTCGAGTAAAATCGATATAATTCGAGTTGCAGTTGTTCAAAACTACTTAAAACTTACTACCGACATTTAGTATACTTGCGGAAAGTAGTATACGCATTTAGTAGTATGTAATTTGAAAACTGGATTTTTTATGATTTTTCAAGTAAAAATATTTGCAACAATTATAAAAGTTACTCGAATTAAATTAGTATAACTCGAGTTACAGTTGTTTAAACTACTTCAAACTTGCTACCGATATTTAGTATACTTGCGGAAAGTAGTATACTCATTTACTAGTATGTAGATTGAAAACTGATTTTTTTATGATTTTTAAAATAAATATATTTGCAACAATTATCAAATTTACTCGAGTAAAATTGACATAACTCGAGTTGCAGTTGTTCATAACTACTTTAAACTTGCTGCCGACAATTACTATACTTGCGGAAAGTAGTACACTCATTTATCAGTATGTAGTTGGAAAACTGAATTTTTTATATTTTTTCAAATAAAAATATTTGCAACAATTATGAAAGTTACTCGAGTTAAATCGATATAACTCCAGTTTCAGTTGTTCCAAACTACTTTAAAATTGCTACCGACATTTAGTATACTTGCGAAAAGTAGTACACGCATTTACTAGTATGTAGTTAGAAAACTGGATTTTGTATGATTTTTCAAATAAAAATATTTGCAACAATTATCAAAGTTACTCGAGTAAAATTGACATAACTCGAGTTGCAGTTGTTCAAAACTACTTTAAACTTGCTGCCGACAATTAGTATACTTGCGGAAAGTAGTATACTCATTTACTAGTATGTACTTTAAAAACTGGATTTTTTATGATTTTTTCAGGTAAAAATATTTGCAACAATATTAAAGTTACTTGAATTAAATTGGTATAACTCGAGTTACAGTTGCTTAAACTACTTCAAACTTGCTGCCGACATTTAGTATACTTGCGGAAAGTAGTATACTCATTTACTAGTATGAATATTGAAAACTGAATTTTTTATGATTTTTAAAATAAATATATTTGCAACAATTATCAAAGTTACTCGAGTAAAATTGACATAACTCGAGTTGCAGTTGTTAGAAACTACTTCAAACTTGCTGCCGACAATTAGAATACTTGCGGAAAGTAGTATACTCATTTACTAGTATGTAGTTTGAAAACTGGATTTTTAATGATTTTTTCAAGTAAAAATATTTGCAACAATTATGAAAGTTACTAGAATTAAATTGGTATAACTCGAGTTACAGTTGTTTAAACTACTTCAAACTTGCTACCGACATTTAGCATACTTGCGGAAAGTAGTATAATCATTTACTAGTATGTACTTTAAAAACTGGATTTTTTTATTTTTCAAATAAAATTATTTGCAACAAGTATGAAAGTTGCTCGATTAAAATTCACATAACTCGAGTTGCAGTTGTTCAAAACTACTTTATACTTGCCGCCGACAATTAGTATACTTGCGGAAAGTAGTATACTAATTTATTAGTATGTAGTTGGAAAACTGCATTTTTTATGATTTTTCAACTAAATATATTTGCAACAATTATCAAAGTTACCCCAGTAAAATTGACATAACTCGAGTTGCAGTTGGTCAAAACTACTTTAAACTTGTCGCCGACAATTAGTATACTTGCAAAAAGTAGTATACTCATTTACTAGTATCTAGTTTGAAAACTGGATTTTTTTATGATTTTTCTAATAAAAATATTTGCGACAATTATGAAATCGATTAAAATCGACATAACTCGAGTTGCAGTTGTTCAAAACTACTTTAAACTTGCTACCGACATTTAGTATACTTGCAGAAAGTAGTATACTCATTTACTAGCTTGTAGTTTGAAAAGTGGATTTTTTACGATTTTTCAAATAAAAATATTTGCAACAATTATAGAAACTACTCGAGTAAAATCGATATAACTCGAATTTCAGTTTTTAAAAACTACTTTAAACATGCTAACGACATTCAGTATACTTGCGGAAAGTACTATACGCATTTACTGGTATGTAGTTTGAAAACTGGATTTTTTATAATTTTTCAAATAAAAATATTTGCAACAATTATGAAAGTTACTCGAGTAAACTCGGTATAACTCAAGTTGCAGTGGCTCAATACTACTTCAATCTTGCTACCGACAATTATTATACTTGCGGAAAGTAGTATACTCATTTACTAGTATGTAGTTTAAAAATTGTATTTTTTATGATTTTTCAAATAAAAATAATTGCAACAATTATGAAAGTTATTCGAATTAAATTGATATAACTCGAGTTGCAGTTGTTTAAACTACTTCTAACTTGCTACCGACATTTAGTATACTTGCAGAAAGGACTATACTCATTTACTAGTAAGTAGTTTGAAAAGTGGATTTTTTATAATTTTTCAAATAAAAATATTTACAACAATTATGAAAGTTACTCGAGTAATCGATATAACTCGAGTTGCAGTTGCTCAAAACTACTTCAATCTTACTACCGACAATTTGTATACTTGCGGAAAGTAGTATTCTCATTTACTAGTATTTAGTTTGAAAATTGTATTTTTATGATTTTTCAACTAAAAATAATTGCAACAATAATGAAAGTTACTCGATAAATTGATATAACTCGAGTTGCAGTTGCTTAAACTACTTCAAACTTGCTACCGACGTTTAGTATACTTGCAGAAAGTAGTATACTCATTTACTGGTAAGTAGTTTGAAAACTGGAATTTTTATGATTTTTCAAATAAAAATAACTGCAACTATTATGAAAGTTACTCGAATTAAATTGATATAACTCGAGTTGCAGTTGTTTAAACTACTTCAAACTTGCTACCGAAATTTAGTATACTTGCAGAAAGTAGTATACTCATTGACTAGTATGTATTTTGAAAACCGGATTTTTTTATGATTTTTCAAATAAAATATTTGCAACAATTATGCAAGTTACTCGAGTAAAAACGACATAACTCGAGTTGCAGTTGTTCAAAATTACATAAAACTTGCTACCGACATTTAGTATACTTGCGGAAAGTAGTATACTCATATACTAGAAAGTAGTTTGAAAACTGGATTTTTTATGTTTTTTCAAATAAAAATAACTGTAACTATTATGAAAGTTACTCGAATTAAATTGATATAACTCGAGTTGCAGTTGTTTAAACTACTTCAAACTTGCTGCCGACATTTAGTATACTTGCGGAAAGTCGTATACTCATTTACTAGTAAGTAGTTTGAAAACTGGAATTATAATGATTTTTCAAATAAAAATAACTGCAACTATTATGAAAGTTATTCGAATTAAATTGATATAACTCGAGTTGCAGTTGTTTAAACTACTTCAAACTTGCTACCGACATTTAGTATACTTGCGGAAGTCGTATACTCATTTACTAGTAAGTAGTTTGAAAACTGAATTTTTTATGATTTTTCAAATAAAAATAACCTGCAACAATAATGAAAGTTACTCGAATTAAATTGATATAACTCGAGTTTCAGTTGTTTAAACCAATTCAAATTTGCTACCGACATTTAGTATACTTGCGGAAAGTAGTATACTCATTTACTAGTAAGTAGTTTGAAAACTGAAATTTTTATGATTTTTCAAATAAAAATAACTGCAACAATAATGAAAGTTACTCGAATTAAATTGATATAACTCGAGTTTCAGTTGTTTAAACCAATTCAAATTTGCTACCGACATTTAGTATACCTGCGGAAAGTAGTATACTCATTTACTAGTAAGTAGTTTGAAAACTGGAATTTTTATGATTTTTCAAATAAAAATAACTGCAACTATTATGAAAGTTACTCGAATTAACTTGATATAACTCGAGTTGCAGTTGTTTAAACTACTTCAAACTTGCTACCGACATTTAGTATACTTGCAGAAAGTAGTATACTCATTGACTAGTATGTATTTTGAAAACCGGATTTTTTTATGATTTTTCAAATAAAATATTTGCAACAATTATGCAAGTTACTCGAGTAAAAACGACATAACTTGAGTTGCAGTTCTTCAAAATGACATAAAACTTGCTACCGACATTTAGTATACTAGCGGAAAGTAGTATACTCATATACTAGAAAGTAGTTTGAAAACTGGATTTTTTATGACTTTTCAAATAAAAATAACTGCAACTATTATGAAAGTTACTCGAATTAAATTGATATAACTCGAGTTGCAGTTGCTTAAACTACTTGAAACTTGCTACTGACGTTTAGTATACTTGCAGAAAGTAGTATACTCATTTACTGGTAAGTAGTTTGAAAACTGGAATTTTTATGATTTTTCAAATAAAAATAACTGCAACTATTATGAAAGTTACTCGAATTAACTTGATATAACTCGAGTTGCAGTTGTTTAAACTACTTCAAACTTGCTACCGACATTTAGTATACTTGCAGAAAGTAGTATACTCATTGACTAGTATGTATTTTGAAAACCGGATTTTTTTATGATTTTTCAAATAAAATATTTGCAACAATTATGCAAGTTACTCGAGTAAAAACGACATAACTCGAGTTGCAGTTGTTCAAAATGACATAAAACTTGCTACCGACATTTAGTATACTTGCGGAAAGTAGTATACTCATATACTAGAAAGTAGTTTGAAAACTGGATTTTTTATGACTTTTCAAAGAAAAATAACTGCAACTATTATGAAAGTTACTCGAATTAAATTGATATAACTCGAGTTGCAGTTGTTTAAACTACTTCAAACTTGCTACCGACATTTAGTATATTTGCGGAAAGTAGTATACTCATATACTAGTAAGTAGTTTGAAAACTGGAATTTTTATGATTTTTCAAATAAAAATAACTGTAACTATTATGAAAGTTACTCGAATTAAATTGATATAACTGGAGTTGCAGTTGTTTAAACTACTTCAAACTTGCTACTGACATTTAGTATACTTGCAGAAAGTAGTATACTCTGTTACTAGTATGTAGTTTATAAACTGGATTTTTTATGATTTTTCAATTAATATTTTTTTCAACAATTCTGAAAGTTGTCGAATTAAATTGATATAATTCGAGTTGCAGTTGTTCAAACTTAAAACTTGATCCAGGTCTTCATCAATAAATATCTACGATGCATCCACAGAGTATTATGGCCTGAAAGAATATAAAATGTATATGCATATCGATTAATATTAGTATACAAACCCTATATAGAGATTTATAAATATCATATTATTTTCATATGGTGATTAAATAGCTTATTCTCATCATACCTGTTGAGTTTTATTAATATTTAAGAATTGCAACTCAGAGTTAGGTTTTAATAACTGAATTCATAAATTTAAATCTGCTCACTAATTGAAAATTAAATTAATATGTAGCCAAGTATCTCAAGTTTAATAACAATCCAAGAAATTCGTTAATGGTGGCTTTCAGAATGCCATCCTCCTTTCAAACTAAATTAACCCGCTAATGCGCTAGACGCAAGATATCCCACGAACACCCTAATGTGTAAGTAAAGACCACCTGGCGACCAAAAAACTTTTCTCGCACACAACTCACAATTATCCCAGCCGACATGTCAAGGGATACAAAACAAAGATTGATGATGCCTTTGGGAGACGTCACTCGTGCTTTTACTTAGAATTGATAAATAAGATCGACTTGTTAAAGAGATGGAGTGGAATTTCACTTAATACTTCTATATGTATACTTGTTATTTGAGTTTATATTGATGTCAAGACAGTGGAAAAATTTAATAAAAAATAAATAAAATAATAATGAAAAAATAATAATAATAATAATAAAATAATATATATATATATATATATATATATATATATATATATATATATATTCATATTTTAATGTGCTATAACGGTTTGTAAACTATTTTTATGAGACATAAATGATGAATTTTAGCCAAATGTTTATAATATTAACCCCTGTTTTCACCGACGTTCCATAAATCACTAAAGCACCTTACACGATCAATAATACTGTCAATATTTTAGAATAATGACAGTATTACTGTACAATAATATGTTTAAAATAATCATTATTCTAAAATATTGACAGTATTACTTATCGTGTAAGGTATAGTAACGATGAAATGTAGAGAATACTGATGTATATCCGGATAATTGATTACTTCATAAATATAGAAGAAGGATTGACGCAAATTCTGACAGTACTAGGATATAGGGATATTTTTTTTCGTATTCTTATATGGACACAAATAAAACACTTGATATTGAGCTGTGTCACTTTAGAAATACTAGTGCGATATGATAATTTAATTTAATAAATAAATAATTTTTATGCATGCATTCTGAATTTCGAATATAACTATAGAACGTTCATCTAATAAATGGGTAGCTGTTTAATAAAAACAGATAGCTTTTTATAAGCTGCTGCTGGATTGAGGGTATTCAATCGGATGTTTCTCCCCAATAATGTTAATATAAACAAGAGTATTAGATACTACCTCCCACGCGCTCTAATGGGTTCTATTTTGGCGAACACCAGGCATTATACTTATTATAAGAATCAAATCCTAAGTAAATTCGAGTTTTTGATATTGATATAACTAGACTTTTATGGTTTTTTTTTCAGGACATACACGTCAGGGTTTAAAATGTAGGATATGCAAGATGAACATCCACGTGGACTGTCAGGAGAAGGCATCAAAGTGTCAGACGAAGGCGCGTTTACTGCGCCGCCAAAAGTCGACCTCCGAAATAGAAACGCGTGTGCCGGAAGCGACTGCGGAAGAAGAGAGTGAGTAGATACCAATATAAATTTCAAATATCTCTCGATAAACCAGCATTAAATTTAATCAACCAAATAGGATACGATGATACATTTATGCGAATGTCGACGATGAGCCGCCAGGCCTCGATGCGCGAGGGAAACCGCTCCCCGCATCAGCTCACCGTGAACACCATAGGTAGTACGGCGATTGCGAAAACACAAAAAAAAACATTAATGCTACTTTTGTTTTGTTTGGGTTGAACTAATTACTCATGCCTCATCCGCTTGATATAATACAACTGTTTTTTGGTTTTGTTCTGTTTGCGCGCCCAGAGTGTCCTGAGGTGGACCTCATTTATCAGGTGCTTAAGCAGGCGGGCGAGATTTCGAACAGTAAACCGCGCATGGAGCCGCCCGCCGTCACACTGGACCGGGGTGCCACCCCCTCGGGCTCCGGCCAGAGTTTGAACCGCAGGGCGGCGGCGGCAGGACCGCCGCCGCCGGCCGGGTCGCCGCGCACCCACGGCGCCAGCCTCTGCGTCATCAATCCCGCTCCCTGCTCAACCAGCTCAGGTTTGTCCCACCTTTAATATTCCCCCCTCACACACACACAAATACACAAACATCTAAAATAGTTACATGAATGCAAAAAGTTAAATTATGAAGACATAAAGTCTAATAGGAAAATAATTCAATTCAAAATGTTTTCACGGCTTTATCGGTGGCTGTAGAATGTACAAATTTAGGGGTGGGATCACGTTTATAAATTTTTATCGCGCATCATTTGAGCCATTTGTTAAAATTCGACGAAACAAATAACAATAACAATAATTTATTAAATGATTTCATAAATATTGAGGTGAAATGTACAAAACTGGAACTGTTGAAAAAATAGTACCCGGCGCATGCACCAAAAATTACATGAGTTTGATAAAACTTTCACATGAGATGCTAATAATATTAATAATAATAATAATAATAATTTGCTTTTATTTCAAATTAATTGCGGTTATACAGATATACAGATATACAGATATACAGATATACAGATATACAGATATACTGATATACAGATATACAGATATACAGATATACAGATATACAGATATACAGATATACTGATATACAGATATACAGATATACAGATATACAGATATACTGATATACAGATATACAGATATACAGATATACAGATATACAGATATACAGATATACAGATATACAGATATACAGATATACAGATATACAGATATACAGATATACAGATATACAGATATACAGATATACAGATATACAGATATACAGATATACAGATATACAGATATACAGATATACAGATATACAGATATACAGATATACAGATATACAGATATACAGATATACAGATATACAGATATACAGATATACAGATATACAGATATACAGATATACAGATATACAGATATACAGATATACAGATATACAGATATACAGATATACAGATATACAGATATACAGATATACAGATATACAGATATACAGATATACAGATATACAGATATACAGATATACAGATATACTGATATACAGATATGCAGATATACAGATATACAGATATACAGATATACAGATATACAGATATACAGATATACTGATATACAGATATACAGATATACAGATATACAGATATACAGATATACAGATATACAGATATACTGATATACAGATATACAGATATACAGATATACAGATATACAGATATACTAATATACAGATATACAGATATACAGATATACAGATATACAGATATACAGATATACAGATATACAGATATACAGATATACAGATATACAGATATACAGATATACAGATATACAGATATACAGATATATAGATACACAAATATACAGATATACAGATATACAGATATACAGATATACAGATATACAGATATATAGATACACAAATATACAGATATACAGATATACAGATATACAGATATACAGATATACAGATATACAGATATACAGATATACAGATATACAGATATACAGATATACAGATATACAGATATACAGATATACAGATATACAGATATACAGATATACAGATATACAGATATACAGATATACAGATATACAGATATACAGATATACAGATATACAGATATACAGATATACAGATATACAGATATACAGATATACAGATATACAGATATACAGATATACAGATATACAGATATACAGATATACAGATATACTGATATACAGATACATTTTTAATATCTCCAATATTAGTCGTGTTTCACGATGAATTCTCGCCTGACATTTGAAAAAAAAAATTTCTGAAATGTGTCATAATATATACATCGCTGATCGCAGAAAAATAATCCCTTTTTAGAATCCGCAACACTAAAATAGGGTTGACAGTTGCAAAAATTGTCGATGACGCCAAAAATGGTCGAAAAAAATTGTCACTTTGATTAAAAGTTGGAAATTAAAATTTAAAAATCGACGTGTCTAAGTAATTTTTGCAAAAGTCATAAATAAAGATTTGATCAAATTTATTATTCCATACTTTAGGGACACACTGTATATGTACCGCAATTTATTTGAAATAAAAGCAATTTATTTTTATTATTATTATTCGCGTCTTCATGTGAAAGTTTTATCGAACTTATGTAATTTTTGGTGCATGGGCCGGGTACTATTTTAAAAGTCATAAATAAAGATTTTATCGAATTTATTATTCCATACTTTAGAGACACCCTACATAAACAATGTATAAAATAAAATGAAACAAGTCGAGACGCCGTCACCGGTTCGAATCCGGTATTAATAGAATAGAATTTTCATTCGGAATTTGGGTTTATTAATCCATGGATGTTGTGTCTGTCTTTAGTTTAGTGTGTGGTTTCATCTAATAGTGATTATATATACAGTTTTTAAACTTAATAATACATAGTTTACTGGCTAGTGTGATCAATAGATCAAGGGCAACAAAAAAAGTCGAAAAAAAAACAAATATATATATATATATATATATATATATATATATATATATATGACTTATCTTAACCCATTTACGACCACTAATGCATACAGGCATCACCCCCTTGAATTTTTTTGTACAGATTTTGATTAAGTAAAATCTAATCCACTTATTAAACAATTTTCTATAAGGATAGTAACATCAAAAAATAAATAAAAATGTTTCTATAATATTAAATATTAATCAAGAAATACAGCATCAGCGATTTTGAAATTACTACATATACATATTTTTTTTTCGAATAGCTGTGGAGAATTTTTTTTTCTCTTCATAATTTCAAAATTCAAAACATATGAAATAAACCAACAAATAATATTCAACTAGAAATTTCTAGAAAAAAATATTACCTAAACTTCAGTGTATTTTTCATTAATTTAAAATTAATTTTTTTTAAAATTGCACTCGTATTATGTTAGAAGGTGTATTTGAATTAGAAAAATATAAATAATGTTGAGAGTAGTTTAATAGCTCGGCCGTAAATAGGTTTATAATTCCTTATAAATATTTACGTCATACAAGTTGTTAATTCTCAATGCAGTAAGACAATTTATGCTTTAAGATAAATATAGACGTGATCCCACACTTTACGTAAATTCAAAATCCTATTGGTTTGTTTAGATGATAATCTTATCAATTTCATAACGGTGAAGAAATAGATTTTTAAACTTTTGTTCCTAGTCTTAGTTCTTATTAGTATCATTAATGAGAAATTTATTTTTTTGGGCTTGTCCTGTTGGGACTATAAATGTTATTGTTTCAAAAAAAACTATTTCGGAAATATAGATTTTAAATAATACTAAAACATTATGTTTGGATGAGCTTATTATACCAGATACAACCAGATTTTTCACAGCACAAACATCGACATTACATGGACAACTATAATTGTCGGAAATATTGCGTAGGACAAGTTTCAGAAATTAGAATTTTTTTAAATCGTCAAAATGGTATGGCGACACAAAATTTTGGGCCCAATTTTTTTTACTACAATAGTTTTAAATAATCTTAAGAGATCCTGAAAATTTCAGAGAGATTTTTGTTTCAAAATTATGAATTTTCGAATTTTTGCAAATTTGTGAGTCCAGCATAGTTAAGAACACATGTCAGACAAAGTTTATTTTATGACATAAAAATGTAAAAACAAAAACATAATCAAACATAATTCGTAGTTGTATAGTAGTAGTTTAAAAATCTCAATAATTAAGATGCGTCACATTCCGCCGTCAATGCTTTTATTACTAAAGTTTTTCTAGATAATTACCATCGGAGATTTGCCACCAGAGGTTCTAATTTCCGTAATAGTTATACTTCTACTATATCACTTTGTTATTTACTAGTAAACAATGCCAATCACTGCTCAGTACATTTGTGAATAATATTCTCTTTTACCTCTTACATTTAAATGTTTCTGGTTGTAAAAAAAAATTAATCATGGAAAACAGAAAGTGTTCCATTGGAATATCTAGGATTGAAGAATGTTCTGAGTGAATCCAATGACTTTTCCGATGAAGATTCAGTTTTTTTATTTCAAAAATTATTCAGTTATTATAATAAGCTGATACAAAAATAATTTTTCAGTAGATATTAGGCTTATATGTGAAGAAACTTTGAAAGCAATATCTTTGAAATTAATTTTGTTCTACCCATGTTCAAGAATGTCTATGTGATAATACTTAGATTTAAATTTAGACACAATTACATTTAATTTTATATTATTTTTATCTCAAAAATTATTCAGTTAGTATAATAAGCACATCCGAAAATAATGTTTCTGTAGATATTTGGCATATAAGTGAAGAAATTTTTAAGGCAATATCGTTGAAATTAATTTTGTTAAAATCATTTTCAAAACATGTTTGTGTGAAAATACAGATATATATATATATATATATATATATATATATATATATATATTTAGATGTAATTACATTTAATTTTATATTATTTTTACCACAAAAAAATTATTCAGTTTTTTTTTTGTAAAAATGCACACATATACATTTGATACAATTACATTTAATTAAATATTATTTTTATATCTAAAAAATATTAAATTAGTATAATAAGCTAATCCAAAAATAATGTTTTAATAGATATTTCGCCGTTTATGACAATGGCATATAAGTAAAGAAATTTTTGAAAGCAATATCGTTGAAATTAATTTTGTTCTATCCATGTTCAAGAATTTCTATGTGATAATGCATAGATTTACATTTGGACGCAATTACATTTATTTTTATATTAATTTTATTTCAAAAATTATTCAGTTGTTATAATAAGCTGATACAAAAATAATGTTTCAGTAGATATTAGGCTTATATGTGAAGAAACTTTCAAAGCAATATCGTTGAAATTAATGTTGTTCTACCCATGTTCAAGAATGTCTATGTGATAATACATAGATTTACATTTAGACACAATTACATTTAATTTTATATTATTTTTATCTCAAAAATTATTCAGTTAGTATAATAAGCTCATAGAAAAATAATGTTTTAGTAGATATTTGGTATATAAGTGACGAAACTTTGAAGGCAATATCTTTGAAATTAATTTTGTTCTACCCACTTTTTAAAAAAATTGTGTAAAAATTAGTGTATTAGATATATTTACATTTAATTATTTTATTTTATTTAATATATATATATATATATATATATATATATATATATATATATATATATATATATATATATATATATATATATATATATTATTTATTTTTATCTCAAAAAAAGTATTCAGTTTGCAACATGTAATACAAAACCAACAAAAAACAAAATTATATAACAAATAAACTTCTTCGTTCCATAAAACCACAGTAGACAGCATTTTTGACGGCATGTTATAAAGAATTATAGTACCCATACTCCAAAATCCATCCATATCTACCAAATATTTCCTCAAATCGGCAACTAAAATCTGGGCCTAGGCAATTTTAATCTAAACAGGAGCGTACATTTAATTATACTATTATCTATTGCCCATACATGATGTTAGTTAATTCGAGGGCAGCTGAATTTATATATGCGATTCAAATGTCAACGATGTTCGTAGAACAGCTGATCTTTGTTATTGTTTGATCAGCTGATCAGATACAAATTACACGATTTTGATCACTTGGACAGTAATGCATGCTTGCTAATAAACTTTTAATCTATAACTAGACAAATCTTGTTCATATTGTCACATATATGATGAGAGAAATACATTTTATGCATAGAGATTACCCACAAGATTTTAGTTCATTTTCTGCCACCAGATAGAGTACCCACTAGCTTGAATTGCCCATACGTCAGTGTCAGATTTCCATCACGGCAATGTGATTATTTTTTTCGTCAAAAATATGAAACACGTTCTCATTGGTCAACTTAAAAGTCCACCAGTTACCAAAACGAAGAAAAATTTACACAAAAAATCAAATCCTTGCTAGATCAACTCGCCTCCGCTTAAGAGATTGCCCTCGATTTAACTAACATCCTGTATACCAATTAAAATTCTTATTCAAATTTGTAGATCAATATACAGGACGTTTTGATATATACAGGGGATTTTAGAAAATAGTATAGACAGTAATCAAAATTAGTTGAGCAAAAAAATTTATACTTAAGGCCCGTATGACATTATCTAGTTTCCTATATCGTTTTATATATATATATATATATATATATATATATATATATATATATATATATATATATATATATATATGTATAAATATATATATATATATATATATATATATATATATATATATATATATATATATATATATATATATATATATATATATATATATATATAAGAATTGATATATTAAACTGTATAACTATTTCTTAATGGAAAATTAACATTGTGTATTACGGCGTTGTTATTGTTAAGTGAATTTATTATTATTCCGCCGCTATATAATTTTCTACATGTGTGTATGACACTATGTAGTTTGTCTCTGCATCGAAAACGATATAAGAAACTAGATAATGTCATTCGTGCTTAAGACTACTTTCATATGAAAACGTTAGTATGCGATACCATGTATGTTGAATACTGTTTTTACATGGGATGCGTATGAATGCTTCCATTGCCTATAATGTAAAACTGGTATCCAGGATATTACTATCGTATACGTAGTATCTTCGTGTGAAAGTAGTCATAAGGGATTTACATGCAGTGGGGCAAACCTCTGAATATTATTTTATTGTAATTTATAATGTCACTAACTCCTGACATTATAAATTACAAAAAATAATATTCAGAAGGAAAAAAATTTCGCGCAAATTTACAGGTAATTTATAATTGTTTCTACATTTAATAGACATACTGGTAAGTATTCGTACCATTGCTCTATAACAGGCATCTAACTCATCGAGTGGTATTTGAACTAACAACTAACTTTTTTTGTCTACAGATAGTAAATAACAAATCACATTTTTCTTAGACTGTTGAAAATTATTATTCGAAGTATGACATTTATTTGAAGAAGAAAATATTTAATTTATTTGAGCTTTAATTATTATACTCAATCTATTAACGAGATAATGAATATTATCAATATAATTTCAAAAGTACTCATAATTTCCTTAGTGTTATATGGACAAAAAATGTATTGTTATATTTTTATTATATATGTAATTTTTGTTATATATTGACTGAATTAATTATGCTGCTTAAAAAAAACATCATCGCAGTATATCAATGGATAAATATATAATTACTGCAATTTATGGCAAGAATATATATATATATGTATATATATATATATATATATATATATATATATATATATATATATATATATACATATATCACTGGTATTTGGGCAAAAAGGCTTGTAATAATTTTTAGGAAAGTAAAGTTTTTACATATTTTTAACCCAAAAATTCTGCTCTTTCCACTGGTACAAACGGCTTGTAAACTTTACATTTCCTGACTTAAGCCTTTTTGCAAAACATCAGTGATATAGAAACCTAGGTTTCTAGCTCCTTGAGGTGGTGCAGCAATAAAACGCTATTTTTTATACTATTTCTACACTTTACTATTTCGACAGGAAAGTATAAAAAATAGCGTTTTGTGCTACTGCACTACCCCAAGAAACCCCTAGAAACCTCGGGTTCTATATCACTGGTGTTTGGGTAAAAAGGC
The DNA here is from genome assembly GCA_963942505.1 of Lordithon lunulatus. Taxonomy (NCBI): domain Eukaryota; kingdom Metazoa; phylum Arthropoda; class Insecta; order Coleoptera; family Staphylinidae; genus Lordithon; species Lordithon lunulatus. Next base: position 39,239,824 of record OZ012671.1, read on the forward strand.
TTAAGTCAGGAATTGTAAAGTTTCCAAGCCGTTTGTAGCAGTAGAAAGAGCAGAATTTTTTGGTTAAAAAGACATAAAAACCTTATTTTCGTTAAATAAACAACAGTGATATGTTTTCATCTATACATACACAGCAAAAATCAATGTATATATATATATATATATATATATATATATATATATATATATATATATATATATATATATATATTAATGCCCATTTCAAATTCTGTCTAAATTTGTTATATAGACATCCATGCAGAATTAGTATAACTACAAATTATATTCTTCAATAATTAATTTCAATAATTGTTCCACAATTTATGGTTGTCTTCATTTACGAAGAATAATAAAAAAAATTTGTGCTTATCATTATATTATTATATGCTACCATTGTGACTAAATTGAATTGATATAATGCAGATCGTAGGCCCGTGCAGGGTGCGAGCAGCGCGGAGGGTTCGATGCGGCGCAGGATTTTCGCCGGGATGAAAAGTCTGACAGGGTTCGGTTCCCGGTCGAGGCACGGATCGCCCGGCCATCGTTCCATCTCTCTGCCCGAAAGTACGCGCATAGAAACCCACCCCGCAAAAAAAAACCGCCAACTATACAGCTTGTGCTTGCTAGGTGTTCCCTATGTGATCCCTTCAATGTTACCACTCACAACAACCCATATAAAATAGTAACACGAATATTACAGTTGTGCCTTTTCTACTAGTACTAGGACAATTCTTATTGATTGTAAATTTAATTAAAAAAAAAAAATTAATATACAGAAATTACATAATGTAGGGCTGGTTCTTGTACAATTGATATTTAACTCAAGTATAAGGCTATTCGTGGAATAAGGGTGAGATATTGATGCCAGTATCTCAAATCTATTCCACGAATTATTCTCCAGTTAAATATAAATTGTAGAACTGGCCCTTAATGAACTTAATTTGTACATGGTCCCAATAAATATGATTCATGTCTTGCAGTAACTATGATTTTTGCGTAAAAAATACCTTGATGGCTTGCAGTAACTATGACTTTTGCGTAAAAGATGCCTTGAGCTCTGGTTTCCATAGATGTGGCCGCTTTTGAGTTCATTTTAGTGACTCAAAAATTTTTTTTTTTCGTTTCTGCAGTAATATATAAACCTTTCCCCTCTAATTTTCCTTTTCTTTGTACAAATCTACCTATGTTTATGATGTCAACATCTGTGTCTCTGTGCCGGCCTATCTTTGTTTTGAAGGCATCCATTGCTATTACAAATTGTAACCAAAAGGATATTCATGCATATCCTTTCTGTTACAACTTATATGCTCATAAACATCAATACAAAAAGGACAGAAGAAGGCAGACGAACAATAAAAATACAAAAAAACTAAAGAAAGCCATAAGCAAAAGCATAAGGAAAGATCTAAGAGAGTCTAAAATAAAACGTGTAACAGGCACCATTATCTATATATATATATATATATATATATATATATATAAATATAAATATATATATACATATATATATATATATATATATATATATATATAGCGCTTGCAATTGAAGCTTTGATGACACCTTTTGTTTAATTATTCAGTCAGTGTTTCCAATAGAGAGTATCTAAATCTAAATTACTACATTCCCTAATAATGTATTTATTGTTGCTATATCAAGGAATACTTAGGGGTTCAATAGCTATTGATAGATTTATGGATACGGGGGTTAGTAACTTGTACCTTGTACACAAACACTAAATGTGTTTTTTTTAAATATATAATTACAACAACAAAATATTCCTGTTACTATTTTATACACGACTGTATGTCTAAAACGTGATGTTCACGAACATGTATGTATATCCAGCCCTTTTAAATACACAACGCTTTTGCCCTATTGGTGTTAGTTGTTTGTGTGTTGTCAAAATTTATGTGTATGCGTATACAAAATTAACAAAATAAATGCATCTTTTAATTAAAACAGCATACTACTTATCGTTTCTAAATTATAATCACAGTACAATTTAACGAACTATATTATTATAATTCCTGTTTAAAGTTTCCAAAAATTAATTAATAATAATAAATATAAAACGTTTTACGTTTTATACGAATTACAGTAATAAACATATATAAACATAAATTCAATTAAAAAAAAATTCATACATTTTATAACACGAATAATTACGAAGATTAACAAGAGCCGATTAATTTTCAGCGATGATTTAAGAGAATAATGCAAAATTTTCCACCATCCTTGTGCAAATAAGGACCATTAATATTCATTTTGTGCGCGGTCATTAATTTCCCTCGGCTGTACAATTTCGTATTTGAATTACGCTTGCAAATTAATTTTATTTAAAATTCGTATGTTTTTCATCGAGGAACGCAAACAGAAAACGCCTTGTCAAACATTTGCTGAGTGGCTAATTGCTTTAAACCAGCGAGGACGATTTTTGAATACATACACTTTTCAAAAAATTAAATAATAATCACAGTTTATGAAATATTTATTCGGCAGATAATCACAGTTCTAAAGCTAGATTAAATATTTATTCGGCAGATTGGTTTCAAGTAGCCGTTCTGGTGTATGCATTCAGTTTTAAATAAAAGATGTATTTATATTGATGTACTTCCTATAATCCTTTCCATGTTTGTGATAAATTTGTATATACATTTCTTTATAATATGCTAATAATCACATTAATTAGTGATCTTATTAAGGATTTATAAAGATTCGTATATACATGTTTTAAATCCTTATTTACATATTTTTAGTAGAGATGGGTAAATATGCTCTTTTGAATTTGCAGCTCGAACTGCTCCTGCTTTGATGAAGCAGTGCCAGTATTCTATAACTTTAAACTTTATATATATATATATATATATATATATATATATACAACGGCTCGATTGTACAAAGCAGATAACTCTCGAGTTAATTTCCAATTGTGATTACTTATGTATATAAACCACTAGAGATTTTGTGAATTCCACTAAGCTATACTGATGAGTTTGTATGAGTATATACTATATATATATAATACATCAAACCAACAGCCGACGTTTAAGTTACAGTATACTACCATGGTATAAAACATATATAAGTGTGAACCCACCTGTTAGCAATCTACATATCTAGATTTCGATCTTATTAGATCTCGTCAGTGTAACTCAGCTAGTGAGGATGAATTCACACAATATCTCGAGTGGTTATATACATAAATACTACCATGGTGTCGCTAAATTCTTGCGAAATGTGATTTCGCAAGAATTTAGCCCTATTCCAATCACAACCTATTTATCACAACTAAATTAGTTCGCTCAAAGCAATTCAGTGCATGAAGTTGCTTCAAAAGAACGTATTTGTCCCATCACTAATTTGTAGTATTTATTAAGCTCCTTATAACTTACATGTAGTAGCCATACAAAACAACCAAAAATGATTAAAACCAATACACACTGTAACATCCATAATCTCATCACCATTAGCTTGTAGAAAATTCTGTTTTGTTTTACTCGATCGCTCTTTAATTTTCTCTTTCGTTTGTAATTCCATTATAATCTTTCCTCTGTTGTAAATTACAAAGTTGTTTGTAGTAGCACACCACTTCTTACGTTTGTTCATTTTTAGTCTTTACAAAATTCAACACCAGAGAGATGGAGCGAACGAGTAGAACTGAACAATGCAATAACATCATATAAATCTACTAGAATATGCCAAGATGTTTTTATTTTACCGACAGAAATGTAGAATGTGTTGATTTAATCAACATTAAATAGCTCAATACAGTCAACTTACAGTAAACTACTGAAAAACTTTAACAGGTGATTCGCGATGCAAGACTTCTAGCCCCCGATAGGGTTTGATGTACACTCTGTACTAGATGGACTATACTTCGTTCAACTAAATAATTGAGTTATCATGTGAACACTATGTGAACGTTTCTGATTTTTTTTAAATCGAATTTAATTTGAATTTCGATATAAACAGAATCGGACATAATCAAGCATCATAAGAAAGTCCTGAATATATTGTAATACCACTGGAATTTAGATTAGAACTACGATGGATTAAAATTATTATTTTTTATTCGCAGAATTATAGAATTTAAAATTATTTGATCCTACAATAATAAAACATATGCACCAAATGAATGGGCTAGTTCGTAGTGGTGCAATTTTTCTAGAGCATTGAGAGCGAGAGTACATTGCGGACATGCCTATACATTTTCTGTAAAGTTATGGAAATTACCAGATGGATAAATGTCTCTGAGCTTCTTCCTTTATCAGTGGAAAGTCCTTTTTAGCAGATAGATAAATATCGGTTTTGGTTTAAATTTAACGCATTTTTCATGTCGACGTGAATGATTCCTACCGCTGGGTGGCTATTTTGGGAATTTACTCAGAAATGAGTATAGTTCTTTCTAATAATAATAATAATATACATAAAAATATGTAATTAAAACATTAAATTAAAATATTTTTTAAGTTTTAAAAATTCATGTTCTTATAGACACTCTTTATATAAAAACCAAGTCAATTTTTTGAAACCCATCAACATATCCTTTATGATATCTTTGTGAAAATGGATGCTGTAGGGTGAAAATGGATGCTGTAGGTTTGGATTTTCTTTCATTTATATAGTTTAAAATTTTAATTGGGCTTGAAACACACGCCCATCCCTCTTTGATTGCATAGTTGTGTAAATCAATAATTAATCTTCCTAATGATGAATATCTTCGCGATTCCTGGCTGTATAAACAAGACTTGGTCCTTAACCCCATCTATTGCTTTATGTTTCTCAGCCACGACATATTTTTTCTTCCAATTCCTCTTTGTTTCCATCAATTTAAGACTTCCGATGGTCCTTAATCCCGTCCATTGCCTTATGTTTCTCAGCCACGACATCTCATCTTTTTTTCCATCAATTTATCTTCTATGTTAAGTAGTAGAAGTCGTGAACTGTTGTAATAACTACTATGTAAAACATTTGTGGTGCAATATATGTGTGAATTCATCTCTTGGCAATCTACATATTTAGATTTCTATCGTAGATATGCAGAAGTTGTGAAATTATGACTGCAATAAAAAGAAGGAAGACTGCATATCTAGGACATGTGATACGAAAGCAGATGTATGATAACTGGTTTCATATCACGTGTCCTAGATATGCAGTCTTCCTTCTTTTTATTGCAGTCAAAAGTTCACGACGTCTGCATACCCAAGATTGAAATCTAGATATGTAGATATGCACCACAAATGTTTTACATAGTAGTCATTACAACAGTTCACGACTTCTACAACATAACATTGAAGATAAATTGATGGAAAAAAAGAGGAGATGTCGTGGCTGAGAAACATAAGGCAATGGACGGTATTAAGGACTATCAGAAGTCTTATTCATACAGCAAGGAATCGCGAAAATATCATGAGGAAGATTAATTGTGACTTTATTTAGACAATTATTCAATCAAAGAGGGATGGGCGTGTGTTTCAAGACCAATTAAAATTTTAAACTACATAAATGTAAGGAAGTCTTGTTCATACACCACAAATGTGTTACATAGTAGTCATTACAATTACGAAAACAGTCACAAAATCAGTCACAAAGTATCCATTGTAAACAAGAAATTAAAACATAATGTTATTAAGAATATCCATTGTAAACGAGAAATTAAAACATAATATTATTAAGAATATTCTCATTCGTCTTCATAAGTACGTAACCCTGAATAAAATTACGTATAGGATTTATTGATCCGAGAACGTTAGTTTCACGATATTCACATTTAAAGCGCCTTTAGTTTATCACTCTGAGCTGGTACGGGCTTATTGTTTCTTGTTCTATTTGCCGCTTCTAATGCGCACAATTCTATCTCGGCCCTTACAACCGGCGGCGCACGACCGCGATACTGCATGCCACGGGGCAACTAGTAATAATAAACCTTGCTAAACGAAAGCGCCTTAAATAAAACCTAGTTATGGCTTATTCTGTCAGGTGTAAGTAATTTAATGCGGTAAATTTAAACCAAAAATCGACATTTAGGCCATCAATACAAATGATGCTCAAGCAAACCTACTATCAGTAGATACTTTATAGTTCATGCTCGCCATTATATGAATTAAATAAACGAAAATTAACTAGATCTTATCAATCATTTAATACCCGCCGAATTGAATCATCTCGCCCGTGTTGGTTTTAAACTAACCAATATATAACAGTGTGTGCCTTTGGTTTTCGGTTTCCAAATCTTTGGGTTTTCAATTAACCAGCCTCAAAAACTAACGTCTTGAGCGCATTTGGGCGTTTCTGTTTCGTTCTTCCAGAGAGGAAATCGACGGACGCGTCGGGCACCCGGCCGTTCGGCCAGCCCCTAATGCTCTTGCCGCAATTCGAGAACGGCAACGGCGCCGGCTCCGACGACCACCTGCCGCCCACGCCGCCGTCACCGTCCCCGTCCAAAGGCAAAGCCCTGCCGCCCCCCAGAAAGGGCAAGGCCAAAAAATGACAAAAACCCGCCCGCCCCCCCGAGCTTGTTAAATAACTTATTATTACTATTAAAAATTGTTTTTCCGAGATTGTTTCGTTCACCCTAGGGAAGCCCCAAGAGGATTCCGAGATTTTGTTTGTTTTTTTTTTATTTGTTAGAGCTTGCATTATGTTCACAAAATAAAAAATCGGATCCGAACTGTGATAATAAAAATAAACATAAAAATAATTAGTATTATTAACAAGCATATCATAAAAAGATTAACCAAATGATGTGTTTGTTTTTCTGAACAGTACGGGTGAATATTCCCCAGAAAAAAAAATTCCTTGCACTCATAAAGCGTGAATTACATTGTACTGGATACATCAAGAAACTTATTCGCGCTTTCACCATAATTTAAAGTCTTAATCTTATGTTTTTCAATTTAAGTTCCAAATAAATATACAAGACACAATTTCACACATCGCTAATATTGTCTTATATTTGTATATTTGTACAGCTGTTATGGTTAAGAAAAATGTGGTAAAAATAAAAGTTATGCTGATAGAAATAGCTTAAAATATATGAGTCTGTGAGAATAAAAGTGGTGTAAGTCACATTTGAATTGTTTCGAAAAAGGAGAATATTTTGCATTTGGTATTTATGTAAATCGATGGGCAGAATTATAGATCTGTAATCAATTTATTCATAAATAAAAATGTAACCGCGAACGTCGATTTACATAAATACCAAACGCAAAAGTTTCTCCTATATGCAAAGCAGCAAATAGGGTAAAATTATGGAATATATATAATAGTTTCCCAATCAATTGTATTCCATAATTTTTAATTATCGAACAAAATTGATAGGCAAACTATTTCATTGAATATTCCACGAAATTCCTTCTTATCGTTTAACTGCTGCAAAATATTACCCACAGTTTTTCAGAGAATTTCTATGAATTTAAGGTATATACCAAGTGATTACACTCCTTGGAGCTTCTTCCTTCACCAGCGAAAAAGCTGTACTGTTAGTTATTTAAATAGAGTTTTTTTTAGATGTTCAAGTTTCATAACGATTCTAGTACAATGTAATTCATGCATAATGTTCAAGCTACAAGTAGTATATGTCAAAGTACAAAATTAATAAACCCATGTAATTGGTGTTAAAATCAAATGATACTACTTTGAGCTAAATTAAATAGCTCTACAAGAAGAGCAAGATGGATGTAAATATTTATTTTAAAAGTCGTAACTACTACAAGTAAGTCACAATAACAAAAGTTTGCAGTGGCCCATTTTACATATTAACTAACCATCCCAGGTTTTAGGAGCAAAACTTGATCACCTGCCTGCCCCCCCAAAAAAGAAAACCTAACACATTGTCCTTGCTTCAAGTAACCCTAGTCCCTCAACAAAATGTATTCTAACCCGCTTTTTTCTTTGTTTGGTGTTACTTAGAGTATTTTCATTGTCAACCGATTGCGTTTAGCGCCCTCAATCGGAATGGACCCTATCTCTTTCTCTTTTTGTAATGCGTTTGTTGTTTTATGTCAGGAACGAGCATGCGGAACTCGGCGAGCGCCGGAAATGTTTATACCGGAGCTCAGCACATGGGTCTGTATAGTCCCCGGGGTGTACGTTGCTTAGATTTAGATGGGGGCGTGTTTTAGAGCAGCAGGTTGAAAATCACTTTGAACTAAAGAATCACGTTTTGAATAGGACGTGTTAAAGAATGTATATACCCAACAAGAAATTTTAAATCAGCATTCAATTCTATGTAAAAATAAGAAAGCAATATTGGAGACTTTGAATATTGATAATTACACATGAAAATCGACGTCCTTAAATTTTATAATTTTTTTCAATAATTTAAACTATTGTTGTTCATCTAAGAAATCAAGGTTTATCGCATCATAAATTACAAAGATACTAGTAACGTGCAATGTATAAATTCCGTATATTACTTATAACACACCCAACTCAGTGGTCCAGTGGTTGGGGCTATAACCACTCGGCCACTGAGCTGGGTGTGTTCTCAGAAATATATGAAATCTATAGATTGCACGTTACTAGTATCTTTGTAATTTATTATGCAATATACCTTGATTTCCTAGAAGAACAACAACAGATTAAATGATGTATATATATATATATATATATATATATATATATATATATATATAGTTGAAAACAGAAACCGTGGTTTTCTAGCTCCTCGATACTCTTTTTAAATGTTTCTCAACACTTTACTACTTCGCCAATATTTCGTATTTTACTTAAATTTAAAAAAAGTAGCGAGGAGCTAGAAAACCACGGTTTTTTTCTTATAACACAACCCAGCATTTTACTACAACCTTTTTTATGACTGTATTGTCATATACTAATAAAAAGAATAAACCAAAACCGTATCAGACTGCAAATGTTTAAGAGAAAGGTGTAAGGTTCATAAATTGTAGGTTTTTACAAGACAAAAAATTAAAATTGCGATTGCTATGAATTGACTCTTAATTATAGTCAACATGGTTTAAATCACGTGTAGAAACAAATTCTTTATCAATAGGTTTTTGATCACCAACCAAGGATCTTTCAGACTCCAAGGAGGTGATTGAAGAGAAGTTGCAAGGTTAGGAAATGAATTATTTTTAACACCAACAACTTTTGTAGTTGTGGTGAAGTAATAATTAGATAGTAAATAAAACTAGAAGAACCATAAAGTATTGCATGAATAATAGTTGTAAATAAATGTATTAGCATGGAGCTATTTACAATTAACATATAATATATTTAAACATTTATAGATATTGAAATAATTAAATTAGAGTAATGATGAGTAATTAAAAGTAAGGAAATGTAATTAAAAATAATTAAAATGGTACAATGTTATTTTAATCGGTGTGAAATTAACCATCAAGATCCCAGCCTCTATACCGCGCGCACGACGGATTGTTTGCGGGTCTGTACTGACCAATTGGGATGACCAATAAAATCCAAATTTTTGAGATTCTTTTGTTTATGTCATGCGGACCATAATATATATTTTAATTAATAATTTTTATAGGCGTTCTTGTATAATATATGTTGTAACGTAAATTATTATTTTTGATCATGACTCCGTCATACAATTGATTTGGAAAAACGACACAATGTTTATAATAAAATGGCACTAGAAAATGGAAACTATCAATCATGGTAAATTGTTCCTTCTACTTATTTTTTATTTTTAACTTTTTGCTCCTATCTCGATTTTAGTGGCTGGGTCGATAAAAAAAAACTATGCAACATATTTTGTTATGTTTTTTTACTGATCTTGTCGTGCAGAACATATCAGTGCACCAGATGCCAGAAGGAAATTGGAAAATTTTGATTACAAGTATTATTTTTGTGGGCGATAAAAAAAGAATGCTATATGTTTTGTTTCATATCCAGATAGTGATTGTTGTTAGTGTTAAAAATATATATATTATTGAAGATTATTATAATTGTTATTTGTAAAGTTAAATTGGTTTGCTGAAGGCTGCCCAGGGACGCAACACAATACTTACAAGAACGTGAAACGTCTGGCTGTACGTGAACATTTTAACTTTTTTTATAACTCACAATTCATATTTTACATCTGTACATCATTGTAATATCTGGTTTTTTAGTAAATCCTGAAGAAGCTCTGAACCCAGAGCAAAATATCGATATAACTATATTTAGGGGAAGATTGTTGGAAATACGGCGTTCGGGCTAAAAGAAACCTCTTCTGTTTCTTTTACCCCGAACGCCGCATTCCCAACAGACTTCCCCTAAATATATCAATATACTTTTGTATATACTTATGCATTATAAATACTTTACTATTGCCCTTAGATACATTATTATATCCATTCTTGTTTAAAGTGTATTATACTTAATAAAATTAACTTAAAAAACCTGAATAGACAGTTTTTCATGGAGAAAAATTAGAATAGAGAGTTTTTTTATGGAGAAAAATTAGAATAGAGAATTTTAGATGGAGAAAAATTAGAATTGAATAATTTAATAAACATTTAGTTTAAAAGTGATTTTCAAACTTGCCACCTAGTGTGAATTTTAGTTCTAGTAAGCAAACTAGTAAGTAGCGACATGGATTGCAGTTTGCAATTCGCGTCACACAAACACAAGCGCACGAAAATTTAAAACCGAAATAAATGAAACTGACTAGTAGCCCATAAACTAAACTAGCCCCAAGGTAAACTAAATAAATTTATATGTCTGTGTGTGCACCCCGAAAACGTTGAGCATGTTGTACTGTTTCGTTTCTGTTCCTAATGTCTTGTGTGTTTCCCTCGTCTCGTGAGAGTACCTCCGTTAGCCCGCAGATGGTTAATATTTCCAGTAAATTTATGTCTGCCCCCGCAGCGCCCCATTCTCCGCGCCGGCAGAAGCTCAACCTGCGCATGAAAAGCCTCTCGCTTGACTCCCCCGAGAGCACGGAGCACGTGCAGCGGAGGAAGCACCATGGAGCCGCCGCCACTAGTGACCCCCATTCGAACCAAAGCTCCTCCTCACGAATACAATGTACGAAAATTCTCCTCCGTATGTGTGCTCTATTTTTCTCTTCCACACGCATGCACACTACTTTACTTCTTCAATTCTTTAGCATGCTTATTTATTATTATAGTAATTCTCACTATTTCAAGATATATAATAATACATACTATATTTTTTTCTACTTCTTATTATCTCAGGCACACTATTATGTTATTCGTTGCAAGCACGAATCTAGCTTTATTGTTAATTTACACACAACTGATTACTATTAAAGACCATCACTGGTTACATCTTAAGGTCGTTTTAGACCAGACAATTTCTTAGTTCAAAAGTTGTTCAAGAAATGAATTCATATATCCTCCCATACAATTTGTCCTTGACAATTAGATCGCGATATATTTTTCCATTCGATCTACCATCCAATTACATATTTCAAATAATTTGCTGTATTATACAAGATAATTTAGATTGTCTCGCATCTTGACTAACTTTTGAGTCAAGAAATTGTCTTGTCTAAAACGACCCTTAAATTTTGGAGGTTGTTTTCTCAACAATAAAAAAAACTAGTTGTTAGGACAGTATTGAAACTGACTGATGTATTTTAGATTCTTCAGGATAATTCTACAATTAATAAGCTTAAGGTGACTAGATTCGAAATTCAGGATGCTAGACTGCTCAGACTGCTTGCTTTTGGTACTCAAGAAAATGAGTTTCAATACTGTCCACATAATATAAAAAAATATTCTTCTTATACATTACAATATTATTCAATTATTTAAAATTCAACTCGCTACTATTTCAACTTCTATAAATAACTACGCATGTACTTTTTGTAATTACAGCTTCGGTAAGTGCTGTAACTGCAACTCAAAGAGAAATTATTATTTCAAAGGTTGTACCTCTATTCTTGGCTCATGCTTATCATACCAAGTGTGTTCTTATTACAAATTGTAATCGATTATATGCGCAGCCCCCTCCAGTCCAGTACACAACCGACGGCTATTGTCAGCGAAAAATATAAGGATGTCATCAGTAGAGCTGCCTGATGACAACGAGAAAAGCCCTTCATCGGCCAGTACATCACCCTGTCCGAGTCCGGTCGGAGGAAAAGTAAGAAATATAAAAATTATAATAAAAAATACTGATAGTTAAACACAAGAAAACATACAGAATTTAAAAACCAATATCACCAATAAAATTAGAATTTTTTATTGGTGATCAGGGAGAGTAAAATTCCTTTCATATATTATTATGTACTGAATACTGTTCTAATATAAAGGGTGTTCTATAGCAATAATATAAGTATATAATTTAATTCTAAACCAATTTTTTTTTTAAATATCATCAATGACATTTTTCTGATCCGCCTTTGATTTTGAGATATCGAAGTTCAAACCTTTAAAACAATGATTCTTAACCTTTTTGAAGCGAGGGATCACTTTTGATCATAAGAAAAACTCGCGGAATACCAAAATCAAAGTGTTAATTACATACAATAGATGAGCCAACATCAATGTCTGCCTAATTTCACAATTTCACGGTGCAACAAGCACCAGTGAGCACAGGTTAAGAACATACGACTTTATTTTTGGGTGACCATTATAAAAAATCAGCTTATTTTAAAGCCCAATTAAATATAGAACATAAAATAATATCAAAAATGTAAATTTCTTAAATCTTTGTTTTTTTATAATTTTTTATAACTTAGTCGATTAATTATACACAGCTCGTACAATAAAAGCTTTCCTGCACACTTTATTTTAGGGTGAAAATTATCAAAAAATAACTTATTTGGAGCCCAATTAAATATAGAATATAAAATACTATCACAAGTTTAAATTTTTTAAATATTTGATTTTTTTATCATTTTTTATAACTGAGTCGATTAATTTAAAACATCTCGTACAAAAAAAACCTTCCTGCAAACATTAATTTTGGGTAAAATTTTTCAGAAAATGGTTTATTTTGAGCCTAATTAAATATAGAATGTACAACAATATCATAAATTAAAATTTCTTAAATCTTTGATTTTTTATCATTTTTTATAACACAGTCGAAAAATTTAAAACAGTCGGTACAATACAAAGTTTCCTGCACACTTTATTTTTGGGTGAAAATTATCAAAAAATAACTTATTTGGAGCCCAATTGAATATAGAATATAGAATAGTATCACAAGTTTAAATTTTTTAAATCTTTGATTTTTTTATCATTTTTTATAATTCAGTTCATTAATTTAAAACAGCTCGTACAATAAAAACCTTCCTGCAAACATTATTTTTCGGGAATTTTTTTCAAAAAACGGTTTATTTTGAGCCTAATTAAATATAGAATGTAAAATAATATCATGAATTAAAATTTCTTAAATCTTTAATTTTTTATCATTTTTTATAACAGTGGAAAAATTTAAATCAGTCGGTACAATACAAAGTTTCCTGCACAAATTATTTTTGGGTGAAAATGATCAAAAAATAACTTATTTGGAGCCCAATTAAATATAGAATATAGAATAGTATCACAAGTTTAAATTTTTTAAATCTTTAATTTTTTTATGATTTTTTATAACGCAGTCGATTAATTTAAAACAACTGGTACAAAAAAAACCTTCCTGCAGACATTAATTTTGGGTAAATTTTTTCAGAAAATGGTTTATTTTGAGCCTAATTAAATATAGAATGTAAAATAATATCATAAATAAAAAAATTTCACATCTTTGATTTTTTATCATTTTCTATAATTTCGTCGAAACATTCAAAACATCTGGTACAATAAAGCCATTCCTGCAGTCTTTATTTCAGGGTAAAAATTATTAAAAATAGCTTATTTTGAGCTCCATTAAATATAGAATGTAAAATAATATCAAAAATTAAAATTCCTTAAATCTTTGTTTTTTTTATCATTTTTTATAACTCAGTCGGTTAATTAAAAACAGCTCGTACAAAAAACACCTTCCTGCAGACATTAATTGTTGGTAAAATTTAAAAAAAATGGCTTATTGTGAGCCTTAATAAATATAGAATGTAAAATAATATCTTAAATTAAAATTTCTTAAATCTTTGATTTTTTATCATTTTTTATAACACAGTCGAAAAATTTAAATCAGTCGGTACAATACAAAGTTTCCTGCACACTTTATTTTTGGGTGAAAATTATCAAAAAATAACTTATTTGGAGCCCAATTAAATATAGAATATAAAATAGTATCACAAGTTTAAATTTTTTAAATCTTTAATTTTTGTATGATTTTTTATAACGCAGTCGATTAATTTCAAACAGCTGGTACAAAAAAAACCTTCCTGCAGACATAAATTTTGGGTAAAATTTTTCAGAAAATGGTTTATTTTGAGCCTAATTAAATATAAAATGTAAAATAATATCATAAATAATTTTTTTTATATCTTTCATATTTTATCATTTTCTATAATTTAGTCGAAACATTTAAAACATCTGGTACAATAAAACCATTCCTGCAGTCTTTATTTATCGGTAAAAATTATTAAAAAATAGCTTATTTTGAGTTCAATTAAATATAGAATGTAAAATAATATCAACAATTTAAGTTTCTTAAATCTTTGATTTTTTATCATTTTTATAACTTAATCGAATAATTAAAAACAGCTCGTGCAATAAAAACTTTCTTGTAGACATTATTTTTTGGTGAAACTTATCAAAAATGGTTTATTTTGAGCCTAATTAAATATAGAATGTAAAGTAATATCATAAATTAAAATTTCTTAAATATTTAATTTTTCTTATAATTTTTTATCACACGAAAAATTTAAAAAAAACTCGTAGAATAAAAACCTTCCTGCAGACATTATTTTTGGGTAAAAATTATCAAAAATGGTTTATTTTGAGCATAATTAAATATAGAATGTAAACTAATATCATAAATTAAATTTTCATAAATCTTTGATTTTTTATAAATTTTTATAACACAGTCGAAACATTTAAAACAGCTCGTACAATAAAGTTTCCTGCACACTTAATTTTGGGTGAAAATGATCAAAAAATGGCTTATTTGGAGCCCAATTAAATATAGAATATAAAATACTATCACAAATTTAAATTTTTTAAATCATTGAATTTTTTTGTAATTTTATATAACTCAGTCGATTAATTTGAAACAGCCCCTACAATAAAAACCTTCCAGCAGACTTTATTTTTGGGTGAAAATGATCAAAAATTTGCTTATTTTGAGCCCAATTCAATATAGAATATAAAATAGTATCAGAAATTTAAATTTCTTAAATCTTTGATTTTTCATAATTTAAAACTCAAATCAGTGATTTTTAACCTTTTTGAAATCAGCGAGCACTTTTTATCATAAGAAAAACTCGCGGTGCACCAAAATCAAAGAGTCAATCACATACAGCAGCTGAGCCAAGATTCAATTTCGTAATTTCTCGGAGCACTTGCAACCAGCTCGCAGAGCATCGGTTAAGAACCACTGCTTTAAAAGAACATGGCAACTTTCATGTTAGTCCTCTTGCTGTGGAAAATCCTGAAAACTAGGATAGGAGAGACTGGGGCAGACTAAAACAGACTAATAGCGATTCAGACAGGCTAAAGTCATGGTTTCCTAGGCCACCGCTTTGGCTTAAAATCGGGCCGCTTCTGGCGTCATTTACACATAACAAAGATGGTTTTAAGTATATGTAATTGAAGAACTCACCATTTCTCATTGTAATTCATTGCGTTTTTTGTAGTACGCTGAGGTATTATTTTTTATTGGAAACCATATTCGTTTATTATTATATAATTATTTTTGTGACGTAAAAATGACGTCAAAAGCGGCCGCTTTTAGGCAACAGCTCTCTTATGGAACCAGGGATTAAGGGAGACTGATACAGGCTAAAACAGACTGAGACATTCAAAAAAAGACTGAGTCAGGCTAAAACAGACTGAGACAGGTTAAAACAGACTGAGACATTCAATAACAGACTGAGACAGGCTAAAACAGACTGAGATATTCAAAAACAGACTGAGACAGGCTAAAACAGACTGAGATATTCAAAAACAGACTGAGACAGGCTAAAACAGAATGAGACAGGCTAAAACAAACTGAGACAGGTTAAAACAGACTGAGACAGTTTAATAGAGACTGAGACACGCGAATTGAGATTGATACAGGCTAGGAGTATATATAAGCATGACTAAATATTATACCAAAATGATATGTTATAGAAACCACATCGTTTACTACCAACAAATCTCTACGTAGTTTTATATAACTTCAAATCACGCCATCAGGATGAGCTTGATTTGAAAGCAGGTTACAAAGTAACAGTCATAGATACTTCAGATCCTGATTGGTGGAAAGGAAAATGTTTGGGACGTGTAGGATACTTTCCTTCTAAATATTGCTCTAAACTATCACCTGGCGAGAAGCCTTTACAGGTAAACCTCGCAACCCTGCTCATATAAGCCCAACTAATAGCAATAATCCCTCTAGGTAACTCATAATCTACAAGTATCTGACGGTGACAACGGCCTAATGTTATTAAGGGACCAAATAGTAATTCAAATAGGCGAGGAATTGGATGGTATGGTGATGATCCGTTCCGGGGACAACCGTCAAGGCGTGTGCCCCGTAAAGTTCCTTCAGGAGGTGTGACACCACTCTGAAGCGGCCTGTCAACCTGTGTGCGCCTGCGCTAAGAAACCCCCCACTCTAGACAAAATCTACTACCCCAGCCCCGCAGCCGTCCTCCACAAAAACAACGCCGCCCCCAAGAAAATCAACAACACCGGCAGCTTCCTCCACTACTACTACAACAATATCAACAGCAACCTCTACAAAAACAACACCTACCTAGCCAAACAAAACAACCTGAACAACATCAACAACATCTTCATCAACCATCTCAAGAGCGACGCCAAGAAATTCAGCCTGAAAGCACCCTTCTCCTCCACCAAACGCCCCCTGTCCATCCGCCTAGCCACCCCTAAACACGTAGCCAGTCTATTCACCCGCAGCTTCCGGTCGGACTCCCAAAAGCGCCCGCTGCTCCTCCACGGCTCCAACAACAAAATCCACGAGGAGGCATCCGCGAACTTCCGCATCGGCCTCCGGCTCAGCTCGCCCATTTACACCATCAGCGAGAACGTGGAGAAGTTCGCCAGCAAGAACACATTCTACCGCAACAAGAACCTCTACATTTCCTCACACAGTAGGCCCCTGTTCGTACGTAAGTAGGCCAGCGGGCGATACTAGATAAAACCGTTTATACCTGCATTCAACTAAAAAACAAAACCAACAAAACAAACAAAAAATGATTAGCTTGGAAGCAACGACCTATTTTTGTAAATGTTAGCGTTTGTAAACCTGAGAATATTCAATGTGATGCAAATTATTATAGTTATTGTGAAGATTTAAAATTATATATGAAACAGCACGTCCCCTTTTTAAGATGTAACTAATTAGGCACTGGTTTTTATATGTTGATTGGTTGATTGCGAGGGTGGGTGTGTGTATGTGTGTGAATATTCGGGACAGAAAGAGAGAAATAGTTGTAAAAGGTTTTTATATTGGATGATTTTTTGGGGGGTTTTCATTAGCTGCTATTTATTACTCGTTTAATGTATGATGCTGGTTGCTTGAATAGTTATCTAATTTTAGTAAATCTAGCAATCTAATTATTAATGCTTAATCATGAAGAGTCAGTTTACACCGTGAGTATAAAATGGTACATTTTCTTGTAAATTTGTTATAAATTTATAATCGTATGGGAAAAATTGTAATAAAAAGTCCCACATCTCCAACTTATTGAGATATGAATAGGTAAACCGGTCAAATACATCTTGACCGTAGTTTTTTTAAAAAGAGTTATGTTTATTTTACTGAACAGAAAATTCACTTAACCCTTTTGCTGTACAGACGTATATTTATGATCGGTGTCTGCGCTGTATTAAGATTTTCTACTCTACGAATTTCATGAGCAACATCGCTATATGCAAGTTCTTTCGTCAAATTATACACACCCTATATATACGTAGTACTATTCTGCACTCGATTGAAAGCTTCTTCATAATTAATGAAGCATATGTATATCGATTTTCTCATTTCCCAGGAACGTTTTAGGAGAGTCTGCATACATTTTATACTCACCGTGTACGTTTGTTATTTATTAATATTTCTCATTAAAAAAATCGTACAAAAATTGTTTCAAACTTGAATCATCAATTATTAAACTGGGCTCACGGTATTCTCAATATTTTGGGACCAATTCTTGCTCGGAAATCAAGTTTTTGTAGAAAACATTACATCGTATAATGGGAAAGTAGCAATACAAAATAGCGATAAAACAAACTTATTTTATTTATTATATAATATTTTGAGAACAAAAAAAAGGCGGAAAGGCCACTGGCCAATAGCCTAATAAAGATTGTTTTCTCTCTATTTTGACAACTAATATAAACAGAGTAATAGATAAGCAAGCACCCCCACAACAAAGTAAAAGAATTCTAAAGTAAAATACGAGGTGTGTAAAAGCTTGAAAAGACAAGAAGCCATCATTTATTAGGCGTACAATTTAATTCAGACACTATATTCTAACATGATGTGTGTGATGAAAGGAATTGATTAAAATTTAACATTTTTACTAAAAAAATTAAAATTCACAAGCTCTTTGAAAACGGATATTTTACATTTAGTACAGAATCGTTCTAGAAAATAATGTAACATCTTGCTATAATTTGTCTGGTGATTATTATTGTTTCATTTTGAATGAACTGCAGCCTTTATATTGAAAGCTCCTATTAAAACGGGCTGAGTTCTTATTAAAATAACATAAAAACGTGCATTCACATTTACATAATTTATTTAAATCCGGTAAATTAAATTTATATATAATGTTTACAACAACAAAAATCAGACAGTAATTGCTCTTTAACTGCACATCAAGTTTTCGTAGGGCAAATTACAAGTGATTAATTAAACAAACGATTGCACTTTTTCAGAGTAAAGTTAAATCAATCAAGTGCAATCATTGTTATATCAACCGCTTGAGATTGTGTGAATTCATCCTCCTAGCTGAGATACACTGATGAGGTCTAACAAAACTAAAATCTAAATCTGTAGATTGTTAAGAGGTGAATTCACACTTTTATAAAGATTAATTAAACAAAATTGCATTAATTGAATAGTAGAGTAATCACCATGTAACAGCTGAAAAAGGTTTATTTAAAAAAACATAAAAATTAAATGTAACAATTTAGACTGAAAGATAATTAAAGAATGATTATTATTGATAATACGTGCGATCATATATTTCACATTTAGTTTCAACTAGCCTCTCATATATGTTTAGACATGTTCCAAATAAATATTGAACGGCTTATACAGGTTACTTTAGGTAATTTTATTTGTGATGGCTCAGACACATATACGTCACGAATAATACTATATATTGATGCATATGATTTTTGTACAAACGAATTTTAAATACACTTGTAGTTAAGCGAAATAAGGGGACAGAACAGTTTTCTAAGGTATGGAGTTTATAATAAGTTATGTATATGAAAAAAGTAATAAAAGTTTTCACCCCAAAATTCAAGTGTGTTAAAAATTCGTTTATACACAAATTATATGCATCAAGACATTTTAAATTGTAGTCTTATTGGACACACATATGTGACTGAACCATAAGAGCAGAGATATGCATAGGGTGCAAACAATAATGCAACAATTCCGTTTGCAACTCATGTTCATCTCCAACTGTAAAAAGTAAACAAATGCATATACGTATGTTATAAATGTTTGCAGATATATAATTATTACGTTATGGAATTGACTAATTAAAATATTTACTGAATGTTACGAATTAGATTTGTTAGAGAGCCCCCCCCCCCCCCCCCCCCCTAATACCTACACGTGTATTAAAATAAATTGAATGTGCAAAATTACAAGAATACACAACGCTCCCCCCAGAAGACTGTTTCGAAATTGTTGGTGAATTATTTTTTATATTATCAAATTTATTTTATTTATTAATTTGTATTTGGTATACGTATTTTTTACGTTATGGCGCGTATATTTTAATTGTGTGACAGAATACATTTGACTTGTAGTCAGGTTTGGATTATAGTGTAGACAAATGTCTAGGGCCCCTCAAAATCTTTTCTTTTAAGTAATACAACTTTCCTGCTAGAGAGAAAACTTAACGCCATCTGGAATCAATTAACCATGCATACCCCTATGGTGTTTTCCAATTTGAAAATTATGTAAAAAATAAATGAATCAAACTATTGTGCTTTTACCATTTTTAAATTTTTTTAAAACAACTAGTTTCGCCCAAGCTCTAGGCTTTGTAATCGGGATAACTTGACAATGCCTACAGCTTAGGAAAAACTAGTTTTAAACATTAAAAAAAAATATAAAGCAATGTAATAACTTTAATTAATAGAAGAGATGGATGAATCAAGCTATGTTATAACTTTAAAACTAGTTTCCCGTAAGCTCAGGCATTATCAAGTTACCCCGATTACAAACAATAAAAGCTATAAAAGTTACTCTTTTTATAGGCCAACTTGTGTGTACATAAGATTTATCTTAAGAAAGTGTCGCCATCGACTTGTTGTCGTAGGAGTTCTCTTAGTGGGGAAGGGTGAAATACATATAGTTATACACCCGCGAGCTATGGATAGACAAGTATACTTAAGTAGTTATCTATCCATAGCTCGCGGGTGTATAACCATATGTATTTCACCCCTCCCCACTAAAACTACTCCTATGACAACAAGTCAATGGCGACACCTTTTTAAGATAAAAAATAGATCTTATGTACAGTTAAGTAGTTAAGATATCGCGAGTGACTGACCAAAATTGGCTTCGCGATCGACTTGTTGGCCACCCCTGTTATATAAAATAATTTTTTTGAGGGGACTATTTTTTGTGGATGCCCAACTGCTAAAACATGCCTAGAACCCCTAAATAGCTTAATCCTGCCCTGACTTTAGTATTATGTTCTGCTCGGCCTAAAGAATTCTGGTTAGTATTTTATATTATATGATTAAAGGGGTCTATTTATGATTCGAGTTAAGTGTTAACTATTTAATTTTATTATTATTCTATATAAAACCTGTTAAATCATAATTAAATCAACAATTTCGAATTGTTATTGCACACACGACCAATGAGTAAACTTAAATTAGTTTAATATATTTAGGTAGGCGATTATATGTATACACCGAGGGCGTTTTTAGGTGAGAATAATATACAGGAGGGTACTAGGTGATATTCCAAATGATTAATATTTCTTACAGACCGAATTATCTTCCAATGATTTCCACTAAATAAAAAAAGAAGAACAAATACAGTTTCCCCATAACTATGATGTATTTATTATATATTATATTTTTGGATTTGTAATTGATATATAGATGAATATAAATAATTATGCACCCCTACAGCACATTTGTTCCATAATTAATGTGGATTATATCTGTTAATATAAAGTGAGGTTTGTGTTAACAATCACTAAAGAAGTAAAATAAATTATGAAATATATAAATATTGTTGTTTTATTATAGTATAACCGTTGAATATAGTATTAATAATCAACGGTATAACGTAGAGATTTGTAAGACGCACTTCGAGTGGTCTGTGTATGTCTCCTCCGTGGTCCTGCCGCCACATACATATCGTAACCAAATTTGCTTTGGTTCATAATCAATTGTGGCAAATGCCAACGTCTTAGAAATGGAAGTACTCATAATAAAAACTTACATTTATTCGATTAAAATATTTGTGTACGTACATACATTAAATTTAATTATTTAATTATTTTGTATGAACATTTTAAAATTTAGATAATCAGATGGGCACTATTCGCACTGATACAAATTTCAGTTCATCGGCATCCATCTTACAGAACGTTAAGAAAACGCACATGCACATTAAAATTCAAAAATTTCTACAACTACGCATGGAATTAAGTACCTTATTGGAATGATATCGAGTGATTAAGAACAAAAATATAGAGAGGCACGGTAAGTGGCGGCTTGTAAATGTTATTCGAAAATATGTCTGATGATTGTTGTTAAATTGTTCATCTGTTCATCTGTTCATCTGTTCATCTGTTCATCTGTTCATCTGTTCATCTGTTCATCTGTTCATCTGTTCATCTGTTCATCTGTTCATCTGTTCATCTGTTCATCTGTTCATCTGTTCATCTGTTCATCTGTTCATCTGTTCATCTGTTCATCTGTTCATCTGTTCATCTGTTCATCTGTTCATCTGTTCATCTGTTCATCTGTTCATCTGTTCATCTGTTCATCTGTTCATCTGTTCATCTGTTCATCTGTTCATCTGTTCATCTGTTCATCTGTTCATCTGTTCATCTGTTCATCTGTTCATCTGTTCATCTGTTCATCTGTTCATCTGTTCATCTGTTCATCTGTTCATCTGTTCATCTGTTCATCTGTTCATCTGTTCATCTGTTCATCTGTTCATCTGTTCATCTGTTCATCTGTTCATCTGTTCATCTGTTCATCTGTTCATCTGTTCATCTGTTCATCTGTTCATCTGTTCATCTGTTCATCTGTTCATCTGTTCATCTGTTCATCTGTTCATCTGTTCATCTGTTCATCTGTTCATCTGTTCATCTGTTCATCTGTTCATCTGTTCATCTGTTCATCTGTTCATCTGTTCATCTGTTCATCTGTTCATCTGTTCATCTGTTCATCTGTTCATCTGTTCATCTGTTCATCTGTTCATCTGTTCATCTGTTCATCTGTTCATCTGTTCATCTGTTCATCTGTTCATCTGTTCATCTGTTCATCTGTTCATCTGTTCATCTGTTCATCTGTTCATCTGTTCATCTGTTCATCTGTTCATCTGTTCATCTGTTCATCTGTTCATCTGTTCATCTGTTCATCTGTTCATCTGTTCATCTGTTCATCTGTTCATCTGTTCATCTGTTCATCTGTTCATCTGTTCATCTGTTCATCTGTTCATCTGTTCATCTGTTCATCTGTTCATCTGTTCATCTGTTCATCTGTTCATCTGTTCATCTGTTCATCTGTTCATCTGTTCATCTGTTCATCTGTTCATCTGTTCATCTGTTCATCTGTTCATCTGTTCATCTGTTCATCTGTTCATCTGTTCATCTGTTCATCTGTTCATCTGTTCATCTGTTCATCTGTTCATCTGTTCATCTGTTCATCTGTTCATCTGTTCATCTGTTCATCTGTTCATCTGTTCATCTGTTCATCTGTTCATCTGTTCATCTGTTCATCTGTTCATCTGTTCATCTGTTCATCTGTTCATCTGTTCATCTGTTCATCTGTTCATCTGTTCATCTGTTCATCTGTTCATCTGTTCATCTGTTCATCTGTTCATCTGTTCATCTGTTCATCTGTTCATCTGTTCATCTGTTCATCTGTTCATCTGTTCATCTGTTCATCTGTTCATCTGTTCATCTGTTCATCTGTTCATCTGTTCATCTGTTCATCTGTTCATCTGTTCATCTGTTCATCTGTTCATCTGTTCATCTGTTCATCTGTTCATCTGTTCATCTGTTCATCTGTTCATCTGTTCATCTGTTCATCTGTTCATCTGTTCATCTGTTCATTTATTCATTTATTCATTTATTCATTTATTCATTTATTCATTTATTCATTTATTCATTTATTCATTTATTCATTTATTCATTTATTCATTTATTCATTTATTCATTTATTCATTTATTCATTTATTCATTTATTCATTTATTCATTTATTCATTTATTCATTTATTCATTTATTCATTTATTCATTTATTCATTTATTCATTTATTCATTTATTCATTTATTCATTTATTCATTTATTCATTTATTCATTTATTCATTTATTCATTTATTCATTTATTCATTTATTCATTTATTCATTTATTCATTTATTCATTTATTCATTTATTCATTTATTCATTTATTCATTTATTCATTTATTCATTTATTCATTTATTCATTTATTCATTTATTCATTTATTCATTTATTCATTTATTCATTTATTCATTTATTCATTTATTCATTTATTCATTTATTCATTTATTCATTTATTCATTTATTCATTTATTCATTTATTCATTTATTCATTTATTCATTTATTCATTTATTCATTTATTCATTTATTCATTTATTCATTTATTCATTTATTCATTTATTCATTTATTCATTTATTCATTTATTCATTTATTCATTTATTCATTTATTCATTTATTCATTTATTCATTTATTCATTTATTCATTTATTCATTTATTCATTTATTCATTTATTCATTTATTCATTTATTCATTTATTCATTTATTCATTTATTCATTTATTCATTTATTCATTTATTCATTTATTCATTTATTCATTTATTCATTTATTCATTTATTCATTTATTCATTTATTCATTTATTCATTTATTCATTTATTCATTTATTCATTTATTCATTTATTCATTTATTCATTTATTCATTTATTCATTTATTCATTTATTCATTTATTCATTTATTCATTTATTCATTTATTCATTTATTCATTTATTCATTTATTCATTTATTCATTTATTCATTTATTCATTTATTCATTTATTCATTTATTCATTTATTCATTTATTCATTTATTCATTTATTCATTTATTCATTTATTCATTTATTCATTTATTCATTTATTCATTTATTCATTTATTCATTTATTCATTTATTCATTTATTCATTTATTCATTTATTCATTTATTCATTTATTCATTTATTCATTTATTCATTTATTCATTTATTCATTTATTCATTTATTCATTTATTCATTTATTCATTTATTCATTTATTCATTTATTCATTTATTCATTTATTCATTTATTCATTTATTCATTTATTCATTTATTCATTTATTCATTTATTCATTTATTCATTTATTCATTTATTCATTTATTCATTTATTCATTTATTCATTTATTCATTTATTCATTTATTCATTTATTCATTTATTCATTTATTCATTTATTCATTTATTCATTTATTCATTTATTCATTTATTCATTTATTCATTTATTCATTTATTCATTTATTCATTTATTCATTTATTCATTTATTCATTTATTCATTTATTCATTTATTCATTTATTCATTTATTCATTTATTCATTTATTCATTTATTCATTTATTCATTTATTCATTTATTCATTTATTCATTTATTCATTTATTCATTTATTCATTTATTCATTTATTCATTTATTCATTTATTCATTTATTCATTTATTCATTTATTCATTTATTCATTTATTCATTTATTCATTTATTCATTTATTCATTTATTCATTTATTCATTTATTCATTTATTCATTTATTCATTTATTCATTTATTCATTTATTCATTTATTCATTTATTCATTTATTCATTTATTCATTTATTCATTTATTCATTTATTCATTTATTCATTTATTCATTTATTCATTTATTCATTTATTCATTTATTCATTTATTCATTTATTCATTTATTCATTTATTCATTTATTCATTTATTCATTTATTCATTTATTCATTTATTCATTTATTCATTTATTCATTTATTCATTTATTCATTTATTCATTTATTCATTTATTCATTTATTCATTTATTCATTTATTCATTTATTCATTTATTCATTTATTCATTTATTCATTTATTCGCGATTTAAGTGCTAATGAGTTTATCTTATTGTTTGAAAAGCTGATTAGATTAAAATTTCATGATTTTAGTCACTTCTACAATAATGATGTTTTTATGTTAAAAAAAAATAATAGTTTGTAAACAGATTCCCTACTAAATGTAGTTCATTTTCTGTCGCCAGATACAGTACCCGCCGGAGTGAATAGGCAAAACACAGAGTATATGTATTTTTTATGGAAAGGGTAGTAACAACCACTTGTAGTTTGTTTTCGCAAATTAAATATAGTCAAATTTTCGCATATTTGTATATATGAGGATACTATTACATTTTCATCATACATTATGTCATGAGGAATTGACAGAAACAGAAGTATTATTCAAAAACTACGTAAAATTCTCGTCGTTCGACAGGATATCATGAACCAATTGCCAAATGGTGATAGTTTTAGTGCATTACGGTTCAAAAACAAATTAAGTTTAAATAAATAATAATAAAAAAGATAATAAATAATTTGTTTTCAATATGTATAAAACAAAATCCATACTTATTAGATTACTATTAACTCAAAACACTTAATATTCGAATAAAAATAAAAATCATACAAAATACTACCCACAATGAGATTAGAAACTGCAGAAAAGACTACAAAAGGCATAATTGACAGGTCGGTTGTTTTAAAAACAAATATATATATATATATTTATATATATATACATATATATATATATATATATATATATATATATATATATACATATATATATATATATATATATATATATATATATATATATATATACATATATATATTTGTCTTATAACTAATAACTACAACTAGAGGTAGGATTATGATAATAAGACACAAGGAATTAAGGATATACATATAGGGACTAGGTGAAATGCCCGCCGTCGTCCGGCGGGGGATGATTTGTAATTACAAAAATATCCTTAATTCCTTGTATCCTATTATCATAATCCTACCTCTAGTTATGTAATTAGTCATAAGAGAAAGTTATTTTGTAAAATAAAATAAGTTTTCCGAATTGCCTCCTGGTTATAAGTAGAGTACGATACAAAAAAAGATTTGTAACGACATGCACTGACAGCATCAAGTCATAAATGACAGTTCGATCGACTTCAAAACATTGTCTTCGTTTTTAAACTATAAGGACATTGCCTACGATTTTATATTATAAGAATGTTTTGGTTGTAGGACTTGTTGCCTAGCTGTGAATGAGAGATGTGGGATAATCATGGTGGCCTATGTTACACGTCCATTTAAACTTTAAAAGGCTTGAAAATAAATACATAACCTGGCTGAAGTTGATTTATGTGTTCGACGTAGTGTCACAACAAACAACAATGACGGAGAAAAGACTGCTGGAATATCAGCCCTTTGTGTGCTGCATAAACAACAGTTTCTGGCACAAGCTGACCCAGTTGAAACTGGACGTCGATCGGCTTGATGAGAGTGAAAAAGACATCTGGGGCTATTTTAGCAATGTAAATGTACAGGCTGGTCCCGTTTTGGAAGTTGATAGCACTTCTTATAACAGGTATTCTGTACAAAATCATCAGTTTTGTTGATAACAAAAAATATATTTATATACTTGAATTTTATAAGATATTTTTTGGGAAAATAAAAGACATAAAAAAATATCTTATAAAATTCAATTGTATAACATTTATTACGAAAATAGTAGCATACAATACATACATTAAAATTTAAAACAATCATAATTATTACACATACACATATTATAAAAATTTAAATAATAGAATTTTTATGCGTAGATTTTTTAATTTTTAATAGCGCCGAGAAATGAAATAAAAGACATTGCTATACATTTATTACAGATTTATTTGTACTCTTAACTACTGTCACAAACAAATAAATATGGTCACGGTATTAACATTGATTAATCATGTGATGATTAATCAATGATATTAATCATACATAATAATAATAATAATAATGGATTTTATTTCCCTTTGACATACATACTTCTATAGATATAAAAACTATACCAATACATCTTTACAGTAACAACTAAAATAATAGAATAATAGAGAATAGAGAATAGCGAATTGATAATTGAGAATTGCGAATTGAGAATTGAGAATTGCGAATTGAGAATTGAGAATTGATACATATAAAAACTATATCAATACATCTTTACAGTATCAACAAAAATAATAGAATAATAGAGAATAGCGAATTGTGAATTGAGAATTGATAATTCAAAAATGAGAATTGAGAATTAAGAATTGAGAATTGATACATATAAAAACTATATCAATACATCTTTACAGTAACAACGAAAATAATAGAATAATAGAGAATAGCGAATTGTGAATTGAGAATTGATAATTCAAAAATGAGAATTGAGAATTGATACATATAAAAACTATATCAATACATCTTTACAGTAACAACGAAAATAATAGAATAATAGAGAATAGCGAATTGTGAATTGAGAATTGATAATTCAAAAATGATAATTGAGTATTGAGAATTGAGAATTAAAAAATAATAATATAGATAAAGCCTTCTTGTTTTTCGATTCTTTCATGTCTTTCTTTATGTCTTCTATTTTATCTCGTTTATTTAGAATATTTCTTCGTATATGGGTGCCTATTTCGACAATAACGAAGTGTACATGGGTACACTTCGTTAGTGTCGAAATAGTGTCCTCTCAGTTTTCTATTTGTAGACTCTTGCAATGGTTATCCCACTCCTCTATTTATTAGTTCTAAATTATTTTACCCTTTTCCTTCTTTCCTAATATTCTTAATCGTCTTCCAGGCTACCTTCATTCCTCCCATGCATGTCGCATTTTTTCCCAGATTTTATTTTACTCCTCTGCTATTTGTTTTTTTACCTGTCGATTCCAGTATGTATATATTTTCCTAACCTCCGTTTTCCGGATTTGTAGCCATGTTTGATAAGATTTCTTTGTTTGCTTCTACAATGTTTCCTATTTCATCGGACTATTACGCCTCATTTGCGTTGTAGTTTCTAGCTAGATGTCTTATAGCTTCATCCGTTGTCTGTTTGATGCACTTTTATTAGTTGGTAGAGTTTATTTTTACGCTTCTTGTAACTTGGTAGCCAATCTCATCTTATATGATGTTCCTATCATGGATTCATTTTCGAAACTATGTAAGTTGTATGTAACGTCTTTCATATATTACGATACAAGATGCATAATTGGTAAAAAACAATTGGTATTTAGTGTTACAATTACATAGGGAACGTTAATGCCAATAAAGGTTTATTAGTAGTAGTAGTAGTATATAGAGAACGCCGTAAAAACTAGAAATTGCTTGAAATAGTATTGTAAAATATTGCGTCAGTATAAAAACGAACGCAATAATTGATATATTGATTCATTCATTATTTTTTAAATGTTAATAATTAATTAACAACTACAACATATCGTTATATTATACTATTTATTTCTGCTCATAAATTGCGACTACTATTTTTTAATTATTTATGTTGATGCGGAAAGCCCAAATATATCCCTCATAACAATGTAATTAGTATGGAGAGCCAAACCTTTTTTGTATTATACATATTACCAGGGCCGTAACTAGCTGTTTTGGGGGCCCTTGGCAAGACCTCATCACTGGGACCCCTTACACTAAATTTTATGGATAAAATAAAGCTACTTATGTCTCTGCCTGTGGAAGATGATGGGTGAACTGAGTAACTCAAAGTCTGAAGCAGCCGGTCCCAAGCCCGGACAAAAGAGGATGGTTCGAGGGTAAGGTTAGCTACCTGCCTGAGCTAAAAACAACCAAGTGGCTCAAAGAACCAACATAGCCTCGGAACAAGGACGTATTAACGGCAACGACACGGCGAGAATAAGGAAAAAACGAAAATGGAAAGCGCAGGCGTTACGTATTGCGTGCTGGAATATAATGTCCTGGAATAACAAGGACCAAGAGATAATAATAGAACTAATCAAACACAAAATTGACATCTGTGCAATCTCGGAAACCAAGAGGAAAGGCAAGGGAAACAGCAAATATGGGAACTACGTCTTAATATACAGTGGGGTAGACAAAAATGAGAGAGCGCGCTCTGGAGTAGGACTACTAGTACACGAAAAATTCCAACAGCAAATAGAAGATATTGTATACATCAACGATCGCCTATTAAAAATGACACTCAACCTAAACAAATGTACAATCCACATAATAAGCGTATATGCCCCCCATATTATTAAACCAAAACAAGAGAAAGATCAGTTCTATGTAGACCTACAAGGTATACTAGATCAAATCCCAATAAACGACCAAGTATGCATCATGGGAGACTTGCGCGCATCGGCAACGAAGCGATAGACAACATTAAACAAAGATTTAATGAAGACGTCATAAACGAGAATGGAGAATCATTGGCCGACCTATGTACCTACAACGACCTACGAATAAATAACACATTCTACGCACACAAAAGCCAGCATAAAATAACCTGATCAAACACTAGAGGACACGAGTCAACAATCGACTATATCATCACCAACAGGAACATACATCTATCGCGAATACTGGATGTCCGCTCACTCACCTCAGCAAACATAGGCAGCGACCACAACTTGGTACTATGTAAACTCCGCATGAACATCACACGAGCAAAGAAAATACCAACAGAGTACCAGGAGAAACTCAACGTGGAGGCCTTCACGGATGAAACCACGAAATACCTGTATGGCAAACGACTGGCTGAAAAAATTGAAACCGCTCACATAACACCGGCTGATGATACGCAAAGAGCATGGCAGAAAATATCAACGAATATGCTAGAGGCCGCAAGGGAATCAATCGGACACAGAAGAGTCAACATTAACGCGACACACTCCAAAAAACCATGGTTCACTGAAGCGGTGAAAGCACTAACATCAGAAAAACGGAAAGCCTATTTGCTATACAGAAGCAATAAAACCCCACAGCACTACCGAGAATACACCACAATAAGAAACAGAATCAACGCCGAAGCAATAAGAATAAAGTGCAGTTTCTGGGAAAATTTCTCAAAAGACATGGAATACGACCTATATGGAGGACAGAAGAAAGTATGAAACATGATTAGGAACAGGAAGAAACCAATTAACGAACTAATTCAAGGAAAGTCCATACCCGAAGCAACATGGATAAATCACTTTAAAAATTTATATAAACAAACGACAGACATACGAAATTTCCAAGAACAACTGGAGGACATGGAGGAAGAAGAGAACAACACAGTAGAGGTAAATGAAGATATGGTGAAGCAGGCTATTACGAAATTGAAAAACAGGAAATCGCCGGGGCCTGATAGCATAACGAATGAGATGATAAAATATGGAGGGAAAGAGCTGGTAAAAGAACTAACATTCTCTTCCGGAAGGTATTATACTCTGTCACAATTCCCGAACAGTGGAAATCCAGTATTACAATCCCCCTGTTCAAAAAAGGAACCAAGAGCGACCCCAACAACTACCTCGGAATTTGCCTACTTACCAAAATCATGGCAAATGAAATTGTGGAACAAATAGGAATGGCCGAGGAACAACAAGGCTTCCGCAAAAACAGGTCCACGATCGACGCAATATTCATCCTAAGACAAATACCAGAGAAAAGTATCGAATACAACAAACCAGCTTTCGTTTGCTTCGTAGACCTTACGCAGGCATTCGATAGAATAGAATTATATGACGTTGAAGAGATTTTGAAAACAAAAGGCGTGAACCCCAAAATCATAAAACTAATCAGAGTTCTAAATACAGACAATAGAACAAAGCTCATCGTAAATAAAAAACTAACTGACGAAATACCCGTTAGCGTGGGGTTTAGACAAGGGGACAGTCTGAGCCCAACACTTTTCAACACTATCATGGATGAGATTATCGAAGACGTGAAGAACGTGGATATTGGATACAGAATGGGCAACAAAAAATGTAGTATCATATGTTATGCGGACGACGCAATAATCATGGCGGAAGATGAAGACGACCTACAGCGACTGCTTCATAGATTCAACACAAAGGCGAAACAATTCAATATGCAGATATCCATTGCAAAAACTAAAGCAATGGTGCTATCAAAGGACCCCATTAGATGCAAACTTTCCATCGAAGGAAGTCCTATAGAATAGGTAATGCGCTTTAACTACCTAGGCGTTGAATTATTCAGTCAAGGAGACCTATGCAATGATGCTCAACCCCAAATAAATAAAGCATCGAGAATTGCGGGATGTCTACGTGACATAATATGGCAAAACAAATTCATGCAAAAAGAGAGTAAAGTGCGCATTTATAAAACCTGTGTCAGGCGTATTATGACGTATGCAGTCGAGACCAGAGCGGCCACAAAGAAGACGAAAGGACGACTACGAACAACAGAAATGAAGACCCTCCGAACCATATCGGGTCTCAGCCTCAGGGACCGAGTACGCAACGAGGAAATACGAAGGGACTGCGGAGTTTATGATATCGTACGTTGGACAAGAACAAGACGTCGAGAATGGAACCAGCACGTACTAAGAATGGCTGATGACAGACTAGCCAAGGAAGCCGCAACATCGATACCAAACACAAGGAGGCCCCTTGGACGACCTCCCAAAAGATGGAAAGATAGCTGGACGTCTATATCACAGGAGGCACAATAGTTGGCAATTAACAGGACTAGTCCTACATTAATAAGAAGAAGAATAAATTATGACTGAATCAATATATCAATTATTGCGTTCGTTTTTATACTGACGCAATATTTTACAATACTATTTCAGGCAATTTCTAGTTTTTACGGCGTTCCCTGTATACTACTACTACTACTAATAAACATTTATTGGCATTAACGTTCCCTATGTAATTATAACACTAAATGCCAATTGTGTTGTAATAAATAAATTGTGCATAATTATTACCAGAATACAAACAGAAATACTAAAATATAATATTCAGATTAAATTCTGCATGTAATCAGCCATGACTATATACGTATTACTCATAACCTTATTAATGCAAAATTCAATACGATGAACAATGTCCGAAAAAAAAAAATTCAAGTTATCTAATTAATAACGTGTATAAACATCTACATAATAATCTCCACACAACAAATAATACATGTACCAGAAGCTGTATTATGCAATGGAGACGAATCATCTTATAAATGCAAATAAATCGCTCGTATAAAAAAAGGTTATAAATCCCGCAAAACGACTCCGATTGGCATCAAATTAATACAAAGTGTGACTTACCTTATTCCTCACAGGGTTTACCATTCACATTTATTACACGCACAATTAAAACTTAGAAATTAATTAAACTGCACTGCACTTAAACGGACCGGCGGCTGTGTACATGGCGACTGACTCGCTTTGCTCCCCGCACTCACCGCGCTCTTCGAGAAGGCTGATAAGGAATGTAGTTTTTTTGCTACAGTGCTCGCTCGCAAACACATAAAAAGTATCTACGCAGTACATTTCGATCTATTTTCGGTTTCGCATAAAAATGACTTTCAGTTTAATTAGTATGTTACTAATATTTCTTGTTTCTTGCAACTTCTTTAAAGTTTGTTTTTATAACTCGTCCCCTAGAGATCATACTTAGGTAATTAATATGTGTTATGATAATTATGTTACTAATATTTCTTGATTCACAAAATGATTTAACATGATTCAGCAATGGTATGTATGTGTGTACATCAATACAAATAAATAACTTAAGTATGATCTCTAGGTGACGCATTATACAAACGACTTGAACTATGCAGTACATTGTTTTTCACAATTCTTTTATGAATCAGACGTAAATTGATAAATGAAATTAATTGAATTATAGAAAGTAATGGATAACAATGTAGTGTAGAGTTCAAGTCATTTGAAATAGTGGACGGGCATAGTTTGGTTGGTAGGGAACACCCGCCCACCCCACCTTTACTCGCATAGTTTTTCCATAAGATAACACTCTTCTTGGATCAGATTAAACAATATAAAACGTCTGTATCTATTGAAGAAAAATATGCGAGCGAAGGTGGGGTGGGCGGGGGGCCCCCCACCAACCAAACTATGCCCGTCCACTATTTCAAACGACTTGAACTATGCATTACATTATTTTTCACATATATTTTTTTAATTCGTCTTAAATTAATAAATTACATTAATGTAATCAAAGAAAACAACGGATAATAGTGTAGTGCATAGTTCAAGTCGTTTGAAATAGTGGACGGGCATAGTTTGGTTGGTGGGGGCCCCCCGCCCACCCCACCTTTGTTCGCATAGTTTTTCCATAGGGTAACACTCTTCTTGGAATAGTTTAAACAATATAAAACATCTATATCCAATGAAAAAACTATACGAGCAAAGGTGGGGTGGTCTGGTAGCCCCTACCAACCAAACTATGCCCGTCCACCATTTCAAACGACTTGAACTATGCAGTACATTGTTTCTCACAATTCTTTTATGAATCAGACGTAAATTAATAAATGAAATTAATTGAATTATAGAAAGTAATGAATAACAATGTAGTGTAGAGTTCAAGTCATTTGAAATAGTGGACTGGCATAGTTTGGTTGGTAGGGGCCGCCGGCCCACCCCATCTTTGCTCGCATAGTTTTTTCATTGGATATAGATGTTTTATATTGTTTAAACTATTCCAAGAAGAGTGTTAACTTTAAAGAAGTTGCAAGAAACAAGAAATATTAGTCACATAATAATTAAACTGAACGTCATTTTTAAACGAAAACGAAAATAGATCGAAATGTATTGCAGAAATGTATTGCAGTACAAGATAATTATGCAGAGTTAATGAACATAGAAACTGGCAATTAATATAATTTACAAAATTTGCAATTCAGATTTGGCGCTTTGTTGACAAGATCATAACAAATTTAATTTGGAATTTGTTATAATTTTGTCACCAAAGCGTCAAATCTGAATTGCAAATTTTGTAAATTATGTGAATTGCCAGTTTCTATGTTCATTAACTCTGCATAATTATCCTGATGATGCTCGAAATTAAAAGAGCAAAATATTGATATATTATAAAAGGAGTTTCACTGCCCTTGCTATTTCCCAAAAATAAACTTATACGTAACTAACTTTTGGCGACAAAATACAATAATATATATATATATATATATATATATATATATATATATATATATAAAAACAAACCTGTGTACATGAAACCATTTGAATCATATTCAATTTTCATTTCTAATCTATTTAAATGTCCTAGTGAGTTTGAAATTAGATCATCGCATCCGATGGTGGGCCGGATTTTAAATAAAAACACAATTGAACAGTTCAAAGAGTGCAACAAGACTGAAATAATGGAGCAACAAGGAAGCAGAATATGGAGTGCTATTAAAAGTGGCGAGTGTTTGGAAAACCCTACGTTATTAAATGGGTTTTTCGTACTCACATTTGCTGTAAGTATAACATACATGTTGGATTATGATAGTGAAGATTTTTATTACTCGTAGTTACTTGATAAAATATGTCAAAACATTTAAATTGGCAGTACATATTTTATTGTAGTTATTTTTCTAACCACAAAGAAAATCTGCATTAACCCAAATAAACCTGAAACTTTTTTTATTCAAATTTTGTAGTAAATGTGTTTTACATTATTGCTCTAAGTTATATTAATGATATAAAAGTGTTATATTTACGCTAGTTTTTTCATAAAAAGGATTTTCATGATGTACTTTTAAAGGAACGGTAGGGTTAAACAGTCAGTATATAGATTTAAGTATCTTCTACAGATTACTTTTTCGGAACTGTTCCTCAAGGTCGTTTTAGACAAGACAATTTCTTGACTTAAAAGTTAGTCAAGATGCGAGACAATCTAAATTATCTCGTATCATATAGCAAGTTATTTGAAATATTGAATTGGATGCTAGATCGAATGGAAAAATATAACGCGTTCTATTTGTCAAGGACAAATTGTATGGGAGGAGGATATATGAATTAATTTCTTGAACAACTTTTGAGCTAAGAAATTGTCTTGTCTAAAACGACCTTTATACGGAACAGTAGGTCTATTTGGGTTAAATAAATTTGAAGCTACAAAGGGTTTCGATAGATTTATGCTTAAATGATATAATAAATAAAATGGAATTAATGGAAATATGAATTAGTTTAGACATCATCTGTGCTCAAATACTAAAGGTCGTTTTAGATAAGACAATTTCTTAGCTCAAAAGTTGTTCAAGAAATGAATTCATATATCCTCCTCCCATAAAATTTGTCCTTGACAAATACAACGCGTTATATTTTCCCATTCAATCTACCATCCAATTCAATATTTAACATAATTTGCTGTATGATACGAGACAATTTAGATTGTCCCGCATCTTGACTAACTTTTGAGTCAAGAAATTATCTTGTCTAAAACGACCTTTAGAATATGAACTAATTTTAGAAAATTATAATAACTAAATAAGTAACACGAACTAGAGTTCGGTTTACTAATATAACCATTAAAATTTGATTATATTAAACCAATCTCTATAATCGTTTTCGTTTATCGCTCGGGAGCTGTTCCGGGCTCTTCCTTCACGTGTTAGAACAATTCCCGAATTATAAACAGCTTATATAACAGATACTAAAAACACTCACCTCTCAGGATCTCAAAAAATACCATTACTACTTCTGGTTCGCATTCCCAACGCCTGCAAAAACAAACGCGATATTAAACTCAGTTGTCCCTCTAGCAGAAAAATGCGATGACAATAAGGTAAGTTGATTTTTGTGTACATATATATACGCCACCATTATGACAAACAAATTGCAGCTTGCCGAAATACTCGAAGCTTACAAACAGCTAGCGCCAACCAACAAGTCATTCTTTTTGGTGGATAAAACCGATCTCAAAATAACACAATTGAGCGCTGTTAAAAATATTAAATCTTGTAATGACTATTACTTTGCGTACGCCGATCCGTGTACTGATTGTGATAATGCTGGATGGCCGATTCGGAATTATATCTTGATGCTACAACATCATTGGTAATTACCTAACTACATAAATATCAGATTTTAGTTTAAATCTAACGCCCTAATTGTTTTTCTAACATGTTTATAAATGACTGTCATAAACATGCAGAGAGCTATGTGAAGTTGGCACCCTTATGTTATTGTTTGTCCATTAAAAAATTTAGTTTGACCACAAAAAATGTTATATCCAAAATAGAGATTGAAGTCAGCACACTCATGAACTAAAATTTGTAACCAGAATACGTTTGCCCTGGGTAAGTCTACATTGTCCATCCACAATTTTCGATTGTCCACACCCCAAAAAAATATAAAGGTTAGACAAACGAAAATTATAAATGGACAAACGATTCTAATTATAATTTGTATTTTATGTCCGTCACTGTTTATTTTACATATAAAATTGTTAAAAACTTTTTTGTGAAAAGTGGATAAATGAAAATATAGAAAGTATATCACTGGTGTTTGGGCAAAAGGCCTTAAGTTTACAAACCGTTTGTGCCCACGGTCCGTAGACTAGAGTATACGGACCGTGGATTGTACTAATGGAAAGAGCAGAATTTTTTGGTCAAAAAGACATAAAAACCTTATTTTCTTAAAATTATACCTTAAGTCCTTTTGCCCAAACAACAGTGATATACAATTGTAGTTCTCATCTACATGATTGCGTGGTTAGAGATGTAAATACAATCCATTGATATTTAAATTTATTTCTAACTCCCTAATATGGTGTGGACAATCGGTAATTTTGGGTGGACACACGTGGACTTACCCGGGACAAACGTATTCTGCCTAAACATATTTAAAAAATGTTCATGAAGAAGCTGAAAAAATTTAGTTTGGATATAACTTTTTCTGGGGTGGACAAACGAAAATTTTGACAAACGTGTACAAATCGTGGATAAACTAATGAGACAATAATTTTTCGAAAATTCAAACATAGGGGTGCTAACTTCACACAGCGTATGCAGAATGGTTTAATTTTATTTTAAATTTCGATGTAAAGTTCATGACACCATTGATTCATGAAATTTACATACTAATATATATATATATATATATATATATATATATATATATATATATATATATATAATATTCTCTTTCACATTCTTAAATAATCTTAATTTTAGATTCTAAAACATGTATAGAATTATATTGATCGTAATCTGTGTTTATTTTATTTTTATATTTATAATAAACCATGATGTAAAATTTAGATTATTGAAATAATCTAAATTTTATATCATTATTTATTATAAACATATAAATAATATAAACACAGATCACGATCAATTCTACACATGTTTTAGAATCTAAAATTAAATAACCATTATCTTTAAAATTTAGATTATTTAAGAATGTGGAAGAGAATATTATAGTTGACATTGTAAGCAAGAATTTACTTTATAATAGTTTTAAGGAAATTTCTCCCGGCGTCATTCACGTCAACATGAATTAATTTAAATCAAAAACGACATTTATAAACACTCGATTAATTTCGAAAATCAGGACAATTTAATAAGTCTGATTCCAATTAATTCAGATTTTATTCTATTGTATGTGATTTTGAATAGCTATTTATGCATTTTTATAAACAGAACAAGTGCATTCAATAAGTGCTCAATTTTAGTCCTGCCATAATCGGAGCTAACGTCGATTTTCTTGCGTTTCGTCTTGGTAGAGACAAAAATGGCATTCCGATAATGAACAAAAGCAAAATATTTAACCTGACTATTTCTGAAACCTGTGGGGATGTTAAAGACGGCGGCTGGATTGGCTGGGTGCGCAATGAAAGAGGTAAACTCGGGCCCAAAATGGCCAACATGAAGAGCTCAATGGATCCCAAATGGTAAGGCTAGTTCATTTATTAGTATTATAATATTCAAGACTAATTATCGTTCTATTAACTGTTACCTTTGCTTCAAATTTATTGTTTATTGTGTAACAACACAACGATTTAAAAAAAATTACATTATAAAAAAATCAAATTATTTTTGTTTAACTTATTTTTTTATTTTTCAAATGTGTCGCTCCCTCTGTAGTAAAGCAAATCAATTTTTTTCCCATGGTAGTAAAAATATTATTAGGGAGTTGATAATACTTTTACTACAAATACTATAAAATACCCAATTTTATGCCAAAACAAAGAAAATAACAATATTTTTTGTTATTACCAACATTTTAGTTTAGCTGAAACATCAGTCGACTTGAATTTGAAGTTGATGAAGTGGCGACTGTTGCCCAATATCAACTTGGATCTTATTAAATCCACAAAATGCCTCTTATTGGGATCTGGAACGCTTGGATGTTCTGTTGCTCGAGTGCTAATGGTAATACAACTAGAAACGTTGAGTGAAGAATCTTCACTCAACACTAGAACTTAACTAGTGTATTGATATGTAAAAGATGGACAGTGGCGCATACAGCGGTAGCCTGCCAACTATACAATTACAACATAATCTAAACAAACAAGCAAATATCGTTCAAAACACCTACACAAACGAAGTTACTAATAAACATTCGGTAATTGTTAACTAAAAACGGATAAAACTAAAGAGACTACACTACTAAACTACAGACTACTAGACTAAACTAAAGAAACTGCACTACTAAACTATAGACTTCTAGACTAAACTAAAGAAACTACACTACTAAACTATAGACTTCTAGACTAAACTAAAGAAACTACACTACTAAACTATAGACTACTAGACTAAACTAAAAAAACTACACTACTAAACTATAGACTACTAGACTAAACTAAAGAAACTACACTACTAAACTACAGACTACTAGACTAAACTAAAGAAATAGAAACATAAATGATTGTAGTTCACACGCGGCGCTAGTGT
The DNA here is from genome assembly GCA_963942505.1 of Lordithon lunulatus. Classification (NCBI taxonomy): domain Eukaryota; kingdom Metazoa; phylum Arthropoda; class Insecta; order Coleoptera; family Staphylinidae; genus Lordithon; species Lordithon lunulatus. Next base: position 39,279,259 of record OZ012671.1, read on the forward strand.
TCATCCTTTACTTATCCTTCAAAAAGTTACAACTGTGTTTTTTTTGTGGGTGTACAATTATTATTATTAGGGCTGGGGTGTTAGGCATATCGACTTCGTTGATAATTCCACCGTTTCGTACTCTAATCCCGTCAGACAAAGCCTGTTCAGCTACGAGGACTGTTTGAAGAATAAACCGAAAGCCGAAGCGGCAGCGGAGAGTCTTCAGAAAATATTCCCTGGCATTGTAAGTGTACTGATAATAATAATAATAAAAAACTGGTGTGGGCATCATACGACTTTCCGAATTAACTAATTAATATTAAATCAAAATTATATTGTTTAATTGAATATTATTTCGTGTTTCGTGTTTTTCTCTACAGTGATATTTAAAATTATTTTTCTCGGAAATTTTCTTATGTGACCTATATCATAATATACATCGCTATTTGCAGAAAAATAATCCCTTTCAGAATCCGCAATAAACAAATAGAGTTGTGATTTGAAACAAATAAATGTTAACCAATATTTCTGATAGTCAAATAATTCGTGATTATATAGAGAGGGAGAGAAAACAATCTTTATTAGGCTATTGGCCAGTGGCCTTTCCGCCTTAGTACATACACATGATATTTGTAACAAATTCAAATAAATTAAATTTTATATTTATAATTATAATTAATATAAAATTTATGATTATATATTATACATGGTGGAAATTAAGTAGCGAACAAATTCAATAAAACCTTTATGATTACACTTATTAATTTTAAATGATCAGTTTTTAATAAGTAATTTTTTTCTACCATGGTCGAAAAATTGACACTTTCGGAATTTTGAAAATTATGCAGATTAGCTCCTATTTTTCATTTTTTCAGCTTTCAAATGAAGTTTTATTCAATAATTTGCCTTAATTATTAACGTGGTAAAAGAAGATAAAAGTCTATATAGAGTAACTATTTCTAATATATAAACTTTTTAGAATTTTGCAAATTATACAAACATCATCGTTTTGTCCGTTTATGTAGCTTTGGATTTTTTTTTATTTTGAAAATTATACATACATCATCGTATTGCCGATTTATTTAGCTTTAGAAAAAAAAATTGATTCATTCATTTGATTTTATTATTAACGTCGTAGTGGATCAAAGTTTATATAAAGTCACTATTCGTAATACAAAATATTGTAAAATATCGAATTTTTTAATCTTGAAAATTATACAAATTTCATCTTGTTTCTCATTTATTTAGCTTTAGAAAAATGCTTAATACTTTAGTTTGGTTTAATTATTAACGTCGTAGCACATAAAAGTTTATATAAGGTCACTATTTGTGATACAAAAGATTGATTGTAGAAAATTAAAATTTTGAGTTTTGAAAATTATGCAAATTTCATCTTATTGTCCATTTATTCTGCTTTCAAGTCACATGATACAGGGTGGATATTAAGTAGCAAATAAATTGAATAAAATCTTTATGATATTTGCAAAAATTGCTAAAACACTTTGATTTTACATTTTTGACCATGGTCGAGAAAAATTGACATTTTCGGAAAATTATGCAGGTTTCCTCCTATTTATATTTATTCAGCTTTCGAAAGAAGTTTGATTCAATAATTCGCCTCATTTATTAACATTATAGAGGATAAAAGTCTATATATCGTCACTATTTGTAATATAAAAACTTGTAAAAAATTTAATTTTTAAATTTTGAAAACGATACATACATCATCGTTTTTTTCCATTTATATAGCTTTAGAAAAAAAGCTTGATTCATTCATTTGATTTTATTATTAACGTCGTAGTGGATAAAAGTTTATATAAAGTCACTATTCGTAATACAAAATATTCTAAAATATCGAATTTTTGAATCTTGAAAATTAAGCAAATTTCATCTTGTTTCTCATTTATTTAGCTTTAGAAAAATGCTTGACAATAATTTATTTTAATTATTAACGTCGTAGCACATAAATTTGAATTTATATAAACTTTTAAGTTTATATAAATTCACTATTTATGATACAAAAGATTGTAGAAAATTATAATTTTGAGTTTTGAAAATTATACAAACTTCATCTTATTGTCGATTTCTTCAGAGTTCGAAGAAAACTTGATTCATTAATATGTCTCAATTATTAACGTTGTAGTAGATAAAAGTCTATATAGACAGACACTATTTGAAATATTAAAACTTGTAAAAAAAATCAAATTTTTGAATTTTGTAAATTATGCAAATATTCTCGTATTACCCATTTATTTAGTTTTAGAGAAAAGCTTGATTCATTTATTTTGCTTAATTACACCGTAGTGGATAAAAGTTTATATAAAGTCACTATTCGCAATAAAAACTATTGTAAAAAATCGATTTTTTGAATTTTGAAAATTATGCTAATTTCATCGTATTGTGCTTTTATTCAGCTTTAGAAGAAAGCTCGATTCATTCATATGCATTAATTATTAACGAAATAGTGCATAAAAAATAATATAGCGTCACTATCCGCGATATAAACGATAGTAGAAAATTAAATATTTGAATTTTGAAAATTGTACAAATTTCATCCTATTTCCCATTTATTCAGCTTTCGAAAGAAGCTCGATTCATTAATTTATATAAATTATTAACGTTGTGGTCGATAAAAGTCTATATACAGACACTATTTGCAATATAAAAACTTGTAAAAAAATAAAATTTTAGAATTTTGTAAATTATGCAAATATTCTTGTATTACACATGTATTGAGTTTTAGAAAAAAAGCTTGATTCATTTAATTTCCTTAATTATTAACGGCGTAGTGTATAAAAGTTTATATAATGTCACTATTCGCAATAAAAACTATTGTAAATAATCGAATTTTTGAATTTTGAAAATTATGCAAATTTCATCTTATTGTCCATTTATTCATCTTTCAAAGAAAGCTTGATTCATTAATATGTCTCAATTATTAACGTTCTAGTAGATAAAAATCTATATACAGACACTATTTGTAATATAAAAACTTGTAAAAAAATCAAATTTTAGAATTTTGTAAATTATGCAAATATCTTCGTATTACAAATTTATTTAGTTTTAGAACAAAGCTTGATTCATTTGTTTTCCTTAATTATTAACGCCGTAGTGGATAAAAGTTTATATAAAGTCACTATTCGCAATACAAAGTATTGTAACAAATCGAATTTTTGAATTTTGAAAATTATGATAATTTCATCGGATTGTACTTTTATTCAGCTTTAAAAAAAGCTCGATTTATTCATATGCAGTAATTATTAACGACACAGTGCATACAAATTAATATAAAGTCACTATCCGCAATACAAAAGATTGTAGACAATTAAATTGTTGAATTTTGAAAATTATACAAATTTCATTTTATTGTTCATTTATTCAGCTTTCGAAGAAAGCTTAATTCATTAATATGCCTCAACTAGTACAGAGTAGTAGATAAAAGTCTATATACAGACACTATTTGTAATATAAAAAGTTGTAAAATATGTGACCTATATCATAATATACATCGCTAATTGCAGAAAAATAATCCCTTTCAGAATCCGCAATAAACAAATAGAGTTGTCATTTGAAACAAATAAATGTTAACCAATATTTATGATAGTCAAACAATTCTTGATTATATATTATACATGGTGGAAATTAAATAGCGAATAAATTCAATAAAACCTTTATGATTTTTGCAAAAATTGCTAGAAAACTTCGATTTTAAATTTTAAATTGTCAGTTTATAATACGTAATTTTTTTCTACCATGGTCGAAAAATTGACATTTCAGAATTTTGAAAATTATGCAGATTACCTCCTATTTTTCATTTATTCAGCTTTCAAAAGAAGTTTGAATCAATAATTTGCCTCAATTATTAACGTGGTAAAATAAGGTATATATAGAGTAACTATTTGTAATATAAAAACTTGTAAAAAATTAAATTTTTGAATTTAGAAAATTAAACAAACATCATCGTTTTGCCCATTTATTTAGCTTTAGAAAAATGCTTGACACATTAATTTGTCTTAATTATTAACGTCATAGCACATACAAGTTTATATAGTCACTATTCGTGATACAAAAGTTTGTAGAAAAGCAAATAAATTCAATAAAACCTTTATAATTTTTGCAAAAATTGGTAGAACACTTCGATTTTAAATTTTCGACCATGGTTGAAAAAAATTCTTCCTACTATTTTTCATTTATTCAGCTTTCGAAAGAAGTTTCATTCAATAATTTGCCTCAATTATTAACGATGTAGAGGATAAAAGTCTATATAGAGTCACTATTTCTAATATAAAAACTAGTAAAAAATTAAATTTTAACTTTTTGAAAATTATACAAAAATCATCGTTTTGTCCATTTATTTAGCTTTAGAAAAATGCTTGATTCATTCATTAGATTTTATTATTAACGTCGTAGTGGATAAAAGTTTATATAAAGTCACTATTCGTAATACAAAATATTGTAAAATATCGACTTTTTGAATCTTGAAAATTATCATCTTATTATCCATTTATTCTGCTTTAAAATCACATGATACAGGGTGGATATTAAGTAGCAAATAAATTCAATAAAATCTTTATGTATTTGCAAAAATTGCTAAAACCCTTTGATTTTACATTTTCGACCATGGTCAAAAAAATTGACGTTTTCGAAATTTTTAAAATTATGCAGATTTCCTCCTATTTATATTTATTCAGCTTTCAAAAGAAGTTTGATTCAATAATTCGCCTCAATTATTAACGTTGTAGAGGATAAAAGTCTATATAGAGTCACTATTTGTAATATAAAAACTTGTAAAAAATTTAATTTTTGAATTTCGAAAATTATACAAACATCGTCGTATTGCCCATCTATTTAACTTTAGAAAAAAGCTTGATTAATTCATTTGATTTTATTATTAACGTCGTAGTGGATAAAAGTTTATATAAAGTCACTATTCGTAATACAAAATATTCTAAAATATCGAATTTTTGAATCTTGAAAATTAAGCAAATTTCATCTTGTTTCTCATTTATTTAGCTTTAGAAAAATGCTTGACACAATAATTTATTTTAATTATTAACGTCGTAGCACATAAAAGTTTATATAAAGTCACTATCCGTGATACAAAAGATTGTAGAGAATTAAATTTTTTTATTTTGAAAATTATGCAAATTTCATCTTATTGTCCATTTATTCAGCTTTAAAGTCACATGATACAGGGTGGATATTAAGTAGAAAATAAATTCAATAATTTTTTTGCAAAAATTGTTAGAACACTTCAATTTTAAATTTTCGACCATGATTGAAAATAAATTGATACTTTCGGAATTTTGAAAATTATGCAGATTTCCTTCTATTTTTTTTATTTATTCAGCTTTCGAAAGAAGTTTTATTCAATAATTTGCCTCATTTATTAATTTTGAAAATTATGCAGATTTCCTTTTATTTTTTATTTATTCAGCTTTCGAAAGAAGTTTTATTCAATAATTTGCCTCATTTATTAACATTATAGAGGATAAAAGTCTATATAGAGTCATTTGTAATATAAAAACTTGTAAACAATTTAATTTTTAAATTTGAAAATGATACATACATCATCGTTTTGTCCATTTATATAGCTTTGGAAACAAGCTTGATTCATTCATTTGATTTTATTATTAACGTCGTAGTGGACAAAAGTTTATATAAACTCACTATTCGTAATATAAAATATTGTAAAATATCAAGTCACTATTCGAAATTCAAAATATTGTAAAATATCGAATTTTTGAATCTTGAAAATTATACAAACTTCATCTTGTCTCGCATTTATTTAGTTTTAAAAAAATACTTAACACATTAATTTGTTTTAATTATTAACGTCGTAGCACATAAAAGTTTATATAAAGTCACTATGTGTGACAAAAGATTGTAGAAAATTAAACCTTTTAATTTTGAAAATTATACAAATTTTATCTTATTGTTCATTTATTCAGCTTTCAAGGAAAGCTTAATTAATTAATATGCCCTAATTATTAACATTGTAGAAGATAAAAGTCTATATGCAGACATTATTTTTAATATAAAAACTTGTAAAAAAACCAATTTTTGAATTTTATAAATTATGCAAATATCCTCGTATTACCCATTTATTTAATTTTAGAAAAAAAAATATTTATTTATTTTCCTTAATTATTAACGCCATAGTGGATAAAATTTTATATAAAGTCACTATTCGCAATAAAAACTATTGTAAAAAATCGAATTTTTGAATTTTGAAAATTATGCAAATTTCATCTTGTTTCTCATTTATTTAGCTTTAAAAAAATGCTTGACATAATAATTTATTTTAATTATTAACGTCGTAGCACATAAAAGTTTATATAAAGTCACAATCCGTGATACAAAAGATTGTAGAAAATAAAATTTTTGAATTTTGAACATTTTGCAAATTTCATCTTATTGTCCATGTATTCAGCTTTCGAAGAAAGCTAGATTCATGAATATGCCTCAATTATTAACGTTGTAGTAGATAAAAGTCTATACACAGACACTATTTGTAATATAAAAACTTGTAAAAAATAAAATTTTTGAATTTTGTAAAATATGCCAATATCTTCGTATTACCCATTTATTTAGTTTTAGAAAAAAGCTTAATTCATTTATTTTCTTTAATTGGTAACGCCATAGTGGATAAAAGTTTATATAAAGTCACTATTCACAATAAAAAATATTGTAAAAAATCGAATTTTTGAATTTTAAAATTATGCTAATTTCATCGTATTCTGCTTTTATTCAGCTTTAGAAAAAAATTCGATTCATTCATATGCAGACATTATTAACGACATAGTGCATAAAAATTAATATAAAGTCCTAATCCGCGATACAAAAGATTGTAGAAAATAAAATTTTTGAATTTTGATAATTATGCAAATTTCATCTTATTGTCCATTTATTCAATTTTTGAAGAAAGCTTGATTCATTAAAATGCCTCAATTATTAACTTTGTGTAGACAAAAGTCTATAGACAGACACTGTTTGTAATATAAAAACTTGTAAAAAAATCAAATACTAAAATTTTGTAAATATGCAAATATTCTCGTATTACCCATATATTTAGTTTTAGAAAAAAGTTTGATTGATTTATTTTTCTTAATTATTAACGCCGTAGTGGATAAAAGTTTATATAAACTCACTAATCGCAATAAGAACTATTATGTAAAAAATCGAATTTGAATAATTATGCTAATCATCGTATTGTGCTTTTATTCAGCTTAAGAAAAAAACTCGATTCATTCATATGCATTAATTATTAACGTCGTAGCACATAGAAGTTTATCTAAAGTCACTATCCGTGATACAAAAGATTGTAGAAATTTTTTTTTGTAATTTTGAAAATTATACAAATTTCATTCTATCGCTCATTTATTCAGCTTCCGAAAGAAGCTTGATTCATTAATTTATCTTAATTATGAACGTTGTGGTCGATAAAAGTCTATACACAGACACTATTTGTAATATATTATAATATATTTTTTTTAATTTAATTTATGAAAATATCCTTGTATTACCCATTTATTTAGTTTTAGAAAAAAGCTTGATTCATTTATTTTGTCTAATTATTAACGCCGTAGTGGATAAAAGTTTATATAAAGTCACTATTCGCAATAAAAACTATTCTAAAAAATCGAATATTTGAATTTTGAAAATTATGCTAATTTAATCGTATTGTGCTTTTATTCAGCTTTTAAAAAAAGCTCGATTCATTCATATGCATTAATTATGAACGTCGTAGCACATAGAAATTTATATAGTCACTACAAAGATTGTAGAAAATTAAATTTTTGAATTTTGAAAATTATGCAAATTTCATCCTATTACTCATTTATTCAGCTTTCGAAAGAAGCTTGATTCATTAATTTATCTTAATTATTAACGTTGTAGTGCATGAAAGTCTATATATAGTCACTATTTGTAACATAAAAACTTAATTATATGATGTACCACTAAAAATCATTCATCAATAATTTTTCTCAGATCTCTAAAGGCTATCAATTCAGTATCCCCATGCCTGGTCACTCTGTAGGCGAAAGCATGTATGCGCAGACTAGAGAAAGCGTGGAAAAACTAACGGAGCTCATAAAAGCATCTGATATAATTTTCCTGTTGATGGACTCGCGTGAAAGCCGCTGGTTGCCGACAGTTTTGGGTGCGTACCACAAAAAGATAGTAATTAACGCCGCTTTGGGATTTGATACATATCTGGTGATGCGGCATGGGGTGAAATCGGAGGAGGAAGTTGAAATCAAACCAGTGGAGGGTATGAAAATGGTGCCCGGGCGCGATTTGGGGTGCTATTTTTGTAATGACGTTACTGCTCCTGGTGATGTAAGTATATTACGATTAAAGCCCTGGTTTCCTAGAAAACGGTCGCTTTTGACGTCATTTTGCCACAAATATAGTTTTATATATATATATATATATATATATATATATATATATATATATAAATGAACATGGTTAAGAGAAATACCTCAATAATGTAATGCAACAAGGCACTGAATTACAGTGATTTATAGTGAGTTTTACAATTACATATAATTAAAACGATTTTTGTGATATATAAATTACGCCAAAGCGGCCTCTTTTATGCGGACGTTTCCTAAGAATCAAGGGTTTAAACACGATTTTATACAACTGCGAATTTTAATTCAACTGTTTATATTTACTTGCACAGAGTACTGGTTATGAAGTAACAAATTAACGTACCAAAATCTACATAAAGTTGTACAAATTTAGATTTTTCGCAGCTGTTGGCGACCCAAGAAAAACTTTTTTGTAGTAATCCGGTGCTATCTCAAAGCTTGTTGTGGACCATAATTAAATAATCGATTCTTAATGCGAGTTATATTACTCAGAATCATCGAATTTTGCGTTCATTCCTGTACGTCCTGCTTGAAAAATCTTGTTGTGTGATCAATATTTAGAACTATTTCAGTATATATAGCAAGGTGGCTTTTGGGCAGATTGGGCCCGAGCGGGATCTTTAAACACGGCTTGATTTGCATATTACTTGAGCCGGTGAGAATGAAAGTGGTGTAAGTCACATTTGAATTATTTTGAAAAGAAGAAGATTTTGGGGTTGGTATTTATGCAAATCGACGTGCGCAGTTACAGACTTGAAATCAATTTATTCATAAGTAAAAATGTAACTGCATATGTCGATTTACATAAATACCATGCGCAAAAACTTCTCCTTTTCACAAAAATTTAAAATTGACTTACACCACTTTCATTCTCACAGGCTCACTTCATAAATGGATGTATCAAGTGAGCCTGTGAGGCGTCATAGGACGAGCTGGATCGCGAAATTGACGTCCCATTCATTATTGAAATCTGTTCATGCGCATGGCGCGTATAGATCGGCTATATTTGTATTAATTCGCCTGTTTTATAGTCTTTAAAGGATCGGACTTTAGATCAACAATGTACTGTAACGCGTCCGGGGGTTAGCCAAATTGCAGGGGCGTTAGCTGTTGAATTGGCAATTTCTATTCTTCAGCATGAACATGGGTGAGTTAAACTATTTTAAATGTAATATAGTGTGAATATATCGCGATCACGCGAATCTATTTGCTTTTCGTTATTATTAACGTTGTTAAGGAGCTTGCTGGCCTCGACTTTAACGTGGTGAATTAGGATAACTATTATTAAAATAATAATAATAATAATAGTTATTGTTTTCAATTTAAAGCAAGTTCATGGATCATTTTAAACAAGACAATTTCTTGAATCAAAAATTGTTCAAGAAATGAATAAATAAATTTAACCAAGAAATTGTCTTGTTTAGTTGATTACTTTGTATGAACCGAAACAATTTCTGAAATAAGAGTGGGTCCGCGATGATGTAGCACCACATAATATATGTCGTACAAGAATTAAACGCATTTTAATTTAATTTAATTTTCAATCTACAATTCAATTCAATATTTCATACAATTTGCTGTATGATCCTAGAAAATTTACATGGACACATATCTTGACTAACTTGTGGATCAAAAAATTGTCTTGTCTAAAACGAGCTTTACACCTATAAATTGCATTGCTGCTATAAATGAATACATAAAAAAGTATTGACATAAAAATAGATTTTTTTAATAAAGAGTTAGTCCACTTTTATTCTCAAAAACTCAAATGTACTGCACTAAAAACAAGTAGAATTTATTGTAGATTTGAAGTAATTATTCTTTATTAGGCGGAAAAAACCATGTATGAGTCGATAGCCAAATAAAGATTGATTATGAGATTAGTGGACAGATTAGAAAACAGAGTTTCCTAACATTTTGGGGTGGTGCAGCAAACAAAGATTTTTTTATTTTGAGTATTTTATATATATATATATATATATATATATATATATATATATATATATATATATATATTATATATTCTTTATTTAGTGGATTAGCGCCGGCTTATTATACAACGCACTCGTCAGCAGCCCACGACTTGGATGCGGAAAACGAGTGTCTCTTGGGCATTGTGCCGCACTCAATACGCGGCTTTTTATCTTCGTATTCGCACGTGTTGCCCGCTACCGAAAGCTACAAACAGTGCATTGCTTGCTCTGAGCCTGTATTGAAAGCCTACGCCGAAGATGGCTTTGAGTTCCTCCTCAAAGTATTCGATACCTCAAAACACCTCGAGGATGTCACAGGACTAACTCAAATGCATATGATGGATCCACCTGAGGTGAATTATGTATACTTAACTACTAACGAGGTTTTATGTGATAATTTCTTTTTTAAAGGTTTGGGATTTCGATTCCGAGGAGGAGGAAGATTAATTCATGTGAAATTAAGTCGTTATTGCACATTTTGCATTTGTTTTATAATTTCTTAATGCGCTTATTACAACTGATATTTACTATAATAAAAATTATTTAAGAACCAATTGATGATTTTTATTTTTATTTTTAATTGAATATAATATTATATAATTGATGCTTTTTATAATTCATAATTCAAAAAAATAATTAAATATTATAATATAAAGGGTGTCCTAACGAGAGTGTACTATGTAAATTTGGTGAATTTTTTTTACTGTACTAGTGGGTGAAATTTGACAGGCATCTACGATAATTCCGATTATTAAAAATGAAGCGCTACACAATTGTGTATATCATTGATAACGCGTTGTTTAATTAAACAACGCGTTATCATTGTGAAAACCCATTACATAAATGAGGAAAGTTTCGCTGAGACCGCTCGCAAAATACTCGTAATTTTCGGTCGTGGACGTGCAACAATTCGAAGAGTGATCAATAAATTTGAAGAAACTGGATCGATTATGGACAGACAGTAAGTCTCCCGTGTGTCGAGTACCGGCGATATTCTCGTTTACAGCAGCAATGTTTTCGAGAGACATTGCTGCTGTATACGAGAATATCGCCAAAAACCCAGAGAACATCAATTCGGAATCGTTCACAACTACAAATTTCCCTCGAAGTTGCATGGTGCGAATTTTGATAAAAAAAACTTCCAACCTACACCCGTACAAGATTTAGCTGCTCACTCAGGAGCTCATACCAGCAGACCATGCACATCGCCGGCAATTCGTTCAATGGGAGACGGAGTAAAATTAAGCGAATGACTATTTTTGGATTCAAATCATCTTCACCGATGAGGCGCATTTTCATGTGTTTTCAGCCTGGAGCTCAGGAATTGTTTATGGTGATTTTTTGTTTGTTTGTTGACGAACCCATTCTCAAGAAACAAACAAAAAATCGCCACGAACAATTAAAATTTTATTTTTGGGATAGTTTCAACAGTCTACGTCTATAGGAGATATTTGGCGTAATGTTAGGAAACTACGGCACTTTTTGTCTTGTGTTAGAACTTTAGTAACATCTAGTCCTTGGGTCGAAACATTTCATAATAAAATTGCCCCTACATCAGTGAATTAACATATCAATTTCCCCATCAATGCAGAAGTTATTTCAGATGACCTTACACGATCCTTTAACATAAAGGAACTAACATGTAGCCTCAAATCAAATTCAAATTCCGTTCCTGGTATAGATAATATTCACTATAGTATGATTTAGCCTAGGATAATTATCTCCATTACTCGATAACTTGTAATTACTTAAGGCTGGGGAATTCAAGGCCTACTAGATTTAGAAAATGTATTTATTTGTTAGTACGATTACCAGTTCTTAGACAGCACTAGGATCGCATTTTATAGTATTTATTTGAAACCGGAAGTACACGAAGCGATGTTAGACAAAGATGAAAGCATGCTTGGTTGACAGCCAAGTACAGCTGTTTCTGACGTTGCGCCATGTTGCCATTAGAAATATGCTGTTTAATTTAATATATTAAATGAATTTCGTTGATTTTATAACATAGTTTTTTAAAATCAAATTCAAGTAGGCGAGAAATTCAATTTTCAAACGTCATCATTTTAATATGTATATTTAGTATGCTATTTGAGCTTGATATTTAATTTTATATATATTGTGCTATAAATTAAAGATATTTTATGGACTTTTAAATCATGCTAAAAATACTATTGAAGTTGATGCTGATTTACCACCAAGTACAACCAATATTCAATATAAATATTGTTTTATTAATGAGAAAAACTATTTGAATTATGTTACTGAAAGAGATAACATGTAATCAAAAAGTAATTATCTGTATAATTATAAATTTTCTAAAGCAAACAAGAAAAATTAAGTAAATTATAAATAGATATTTATGAAGGCAATAGAATGATATAAACTGAGACAGAAGAAACTGACTGAAGTGTCCTAAGGAGTAATTTAATCAGAAACCCATTTCATATTGAGGTTACTTTCTTATCAAAATCATTATTACCTAATTACCCAAAACTAGGAAAGCTTACAGTAATACTAATAAAGTACTTACCAAAAAAACACTCAATATGATTTCAGTGTAAGCCTTTAAATCCTGCACTACTCAATAAACACTGAAGCAATCAAACAGTGCATTAACTGGGATATTTCAGTATATGGAATGCCAAATACAATATAATATAAACCCGATGGTAATGTTCTTTAGAGAACTAAAACGTTTCCAAAAATATGAGCAAAAATGTATGTCAAAGGATCCCAAGATATGTGAAATGTACAAATCAGCAATGCAGCCCTAGGAAATAAAAAGACAACTAAATAAATAGCAACTAGAACCACCCTGCAAATTATAAAGGTTGTGTATACCACAAACAATTTTGAAGAAAAACTTTACCCTAACTTACGTAAGGTAACTTTACAACAGAACACCGATGAACAGTAGAGCTAGAGACTAACTTTGTCCAAAAGACAAGAGGCTTTAAATATCACAGGAAAAGCCAACAAATAATAATAATTTGTTTCTGGTCATATATACGGGTGTATAATAGAAAATACAACTAACATACAACAAAGAAACGTCATGGAGGAACTGAAAACCATGATGAAATAACTCAAATGGGGACAATGATGAATCACATCATTGGTTACCAAGATATCATAATGACACAGGCACTAAGGATCGAAATATGGAAGACTAATGGCTTAGTCACACGCACAGGTAGTAAGACACTTCCTTATTAACAACTATCTATCTACAGGAAAGTCTACTCACTGTCAAGAAGAAAACTAGATATTATTGATTTCCGTGTAACTAAGAGTATAAGTCTTCTTTCGAGGTTCTTAATAATAGATTTACAGATTTGGATCTTTTTAGAAGTTATCTAACAGAATTAATAGAGATCAAAATACAGCTTAAGATATAGATGAATCAATGACTAACTTGTCCATTAACATTAGAGATAAAATTCGAAAAAGAGATGGCTCAGGTAACGAAGGCAGAATAATAGAACTGAAGAGAATACAAAAATCACTTAACAAAGCATCAAAAAAGGCACTCAAAGAAATAAACCAAATAAAGAAATTAAAGAAATATACAGGCCTTGACCTTATTACGGGAAACAAATACTGCAGGAGTTACTAATTGAAGCATTCAGAGCTCTTACTCATCATCACCACGGCACAATTGAACCAATACACATAATTGTGAATATAATCAATAATGATTTAGAGTGGCACGTGAGTTATAATCTTACCATATGACATTCATACAATCCTAAATTCTTATCTAACAGACACTTCTTTGTGAAACGTGGTAACGAAATCAAAGACTTGCATCGAATTCTAGCAGGTGTACCCCAAAGAAGTACATTAGGACCAGTATTATACCTATTTTTACAGCCGACTTACCGACAACCCAATAAACGTCCGTAGCAACCCTTGCGGACAACTGTATTCGCATCATATACCAACGCAACTATAGCATCTAAAAGCCAATTGAACAAGCTACAAACGGAGGCATATGAAATGGAAAATTAAAGCAAATGTAGGCAAGTCAATCCATGACAGACTTACAGTGAAAAAGTAAAATTGCCCCGATGTAATATTATATACAAAAAATCATTCTGACATCATTAAATATCTTGGTTTATACCTTGATCATGGGCTTGGTAAAAGCATATATTTAATAAAAGAAAATAATTTAATTCGGACTTAAACAAAGTAGTTTATACTGGATGTTGGGAAAGCTATCTCAGCTTAATTTGGATAACAAAACAGTAATTAAGCCAATATGGGCCTACAGGATCCAGCTCTGGGTTCTCCAGCAATTGATCCAAAACATGCTTTGAATAATAACTATTGCACGCAGGTACACTTATATCTGTGCCTTCCTACAGTGAAAGAAGAAATTCAGAATGAGTGCTGCATATAGTTCGAGAGTGGAAATACATCCCAACAAACTTGCAAAAAATCTAATGTGTCCTTCAAGTGAATTACAATGCTTTAAAAAGCTTTAAATTCTCAGATGTAGTAAACATATTTGATCAATAAATTTCTATAATTAAGCAAAATCAAGCAAATTGTAAAGAGCCAGGACTTTTACATACATACATCTTATCAAATACTTATTTTCTATTCTCACGAATTAAATACATACATTTAGTATGATATTATAGAGTAATGTACAAAGTTTCATTTAGATTGCTTCATTTCAACTTTAGTTTTTTTTAATTCAGTGTTTTTTTTTTCAAAAAAAAAATATCTTAATTTCTAAATCTACTGTTGCCTTCCTTGTATTTAATCTTTGTATTTATTCAGAGATATTATTCTCTTTATCTTGAAATTGTTACAGACAAGACATTAAGAACTATTTACCCAAACTATTTTTTATGCTTTTGGTATTTATTTGCCTGACTTATCCACGTGATTATCTGTATAATAAGCTCCTTTACAATATTACTCAAACTCAATTTTATTGACTGTTGATTTATCAATATATACATGGTGTATGTGAAATAACTATGATCACAGAAGAGCTGCATTTAGTTATTGAAGCACCATATACTTTAATGTAGTGCTAGTTTTTAAATTAGCACTCATCAAAAGGAATTAAAATTACCATCTACAGTATAGACTGTATCTATTTCTGAAATTTCACATATTTGGGGAGGTATGGCACAGTATAAATCTAAAAATTGGAAAGAACTTTAACTCTCTAGGGCAAATGTATGTAATTTGTATAACAAAAGGCAAGTTACTGTTTTTATTTAAAATATAACAGCTAGAATAAACATTGATACCTTATTTGTTACATTAAAACTGTTAAATATGTTGCAATAGGTGCTGCACCCTTCAATTATAGCTACCTGTTGATGTCAAGCAGTTTGGTACACTTAATTCACACATACACATACATGTGACATAGATTCTGTTGTTATAAAATAAAATAAATATGATATACAGTATCACAATCTCTAAATCCCACACTTACTAAATAAAATAATATTACAGTTAACAATATTCTGTCCCCAAATGTTCTTTGTTATTCACCCACAATTATGCAATTCTTCCTCGTTTCCACACTGAACGTGCATACTAAATCTGCGTGTCGTTTGTTGTGAGGGCTAGCAATTTCTTAGGCAGACCAGCATTCACTTAATTAATTTGTAATTACCATATCTGCTACTTATAATTGCACTCTTCTGCTCATGTAGTTAGTGTTAGTCTAATATTATTGCAGCAGCTTTTAGGTTGGCCATGTCACCCTGTGAAAATCCTGAACACATACATATTCTTTCTCTCAATGTCAATTTCTCCATTTGACTACCTTTAGCTCAATCATTCCAACCCTATGTATCACCAACATCAGTTGTACTATTGAATCCACAGTCATTTGTGATGCATGGGACTGGATATATTGTGCTATTAAAGTTGCAGCATTGAGTGGTGTTGGTGCGGAATGAACTGGTATACTTTGT
Organism: Lordithon lunulatus; assembly: GCA_963942505.1. Taxonomy (NCBI): domain Eukaryota; kingdom Metazoa; phylum Arthropoda; class Insecta; order Coleoptera; family Staphylinidae; genus Lordithon; species Lordithon lunulatus. The sequence continues at coordinate 39,295,549 of OZ012671.1, forward strand.
TCTCATAGTATTCTGGAAGGGCACATTTGTTGATTAGTAGTAGTTACTGTGAAAATCGTGAAGTTTTAATTGGGTTGGTAGGATGAGTTACCGGTTATATCATTACCACGTAATATTTGCAAAAGTTTGCAATTTGGGTTAATATTTTTTCGGACCGTCCCATTTCAATACGAAGGAATATTTTATATAAGTCGGTTTACTACCCCCAATAGTGTATTGCTGGTCATACACTGTGGCTTTGTTTTTTAAATTTATGACGTGTGATAAAAGTTATAAAAAATATTTTTTATAAGTCGGTTTACTACCCCCAATAGTGTATTGCTGGTCATACACTGTGGCTTTGTTTTTTAAATTTATGACGTGTGATAAAAGTTATAAAAAATATTTTTTGATACAAAACGAATTTAAAAAATTGTAGAGACCCGTTTTTGGGTAATTTCATATGTAAGAAAATGTAATTTATTTAATAAAGATCCGTTGTTTCGTTTAGAAATGCCGGGTTCCGAAAGCCGGACACTCTAATTTCCCCGCGTTAATTTATTTAATTTTTTGTTTGTCCATTGTCGCAGGCTATATGTATTGTCACTTGTGTGCATCTTATTTTTATTCAAGGCGTTTGTCGTAAATAAATATTATTATTATTATTATTTACAATATGTTCACAATGTGTAAAAGAAAGCTCCTGGAAATGTATAATATTTGACAATCGGGAATCGACCCTCACGATTGGAAGCGTTTTAGTATTATACCAATTCTGAACTTGATAAGAATCCCGAAGATAGCTCGTCATATCGGCCTATATTATTAAGCAGCTGCACGTTGAAAACATTAGAAAGAATGATAAAATCTCGTCTAGAATGGTGGTTGGAATCAAAATGTTTAATCCCTTCTTACCAGTACGGTTTTCGTTAAGGTAAGAGTATGTAAAGCGTTGCGCATTTGACTCGTGATATTTACCGATAATAAAATTCTTTTGACTACATTATTGGATATATCAGGAGCATATGATAATGTCCAAATTCCCATTCTTTATAACAAGATGCTGGACTTAAATCTCCCTTCAATTGTTGTTCGTAATGTTGTCAATTTATTATTCGATCGAAAAACCTACATAGGTACGTATTAATGGTGTTTTAACTTCAGCAAGGTCTACACCTTTAGGTCTCCCACATGGTGGAATTTTGTCGCCTATTCTTTTTATAATATATTCTCTGGATATCATGAAATTAATTTCTCCTGAAATCCATCTTTTACAGTACCAGATGATATTTGTATTTACTCCAAAGATAAGAAACTTGATAATAGTATTAATAGAATGACTAATATCATCGAATCTTTACAAAATTGGCTGAATATAAATGGTCTTGAAATATCGGATAGAAAATCGGTTTGTTGTATTTTCTCAAGAAAACGACTCAACTCACCCATGTCTGTAACTTTAGTAATTACAGGATTCCCGTTCGGAATGTATTTAAATTTCTAGGAGTATTTCTTGATTGTAAATTAAAATGAAAGCCTCGCATTGCGCACATTGTTTTGAAAGGTGAAAAGTAACCCTGGCATTTCAGCGATTTAAAAATCACATTTCGAGAAAATGACAGTTCATTATTGACCTAGGGTAATAATGAAACTATTGTAGGCCCTACAATAGTCATTTTCTCGAAATGTGATTTTTACATCACTGAAATGATGGTTACTTTTAATAGGTTTAAGAAGCCTTTAGTATCACTATTAGCTCTAGTAGTTATACTAAAGGCTTTGTAAATCTATTAAAAGTAACTATGGTATTTCAGCGATTTAAAAATCACATTTCGAGACAATCGCAGTACATTATTGACCTAGGGTAATAATGAAACTATTATTGGCTGCAGGCGGATACAAACCACGTGCAGTATATGTGACGCTTACAGGCATCTCCATTACCCTTCGATCGGTTTGAATGTGAATAGCGCGCTGGCGGGATTTAGGCATGCGCCCGTTGTCCTTCCAAGCGCGCATTTCAAACACAAACCAGCCGGAAAGAAGTTTCGATGCCTGGTCGCACCGCTCAATAAACTTCCCCGGCTTTCTAGCTCGAAACTGGCTTCCCAACTTGAAGTCAACGATGCGACACGAAAACACGGCCAATAGTAGGGAAGCCGTGCGCAAAACGCACAACCGTTCCCCGTCGCGACCCGGCAAGTACCCCAACCGGGACCAGCGCTTGCTACTCACGAAACACCCTATATATCAATAAATAGTAAAATATAATTCAACAAACCAATAGATTTGGACTCCAGTGGTTTTTTCTGTATGCTCAATATTTAAACTAGCTGGTTGTAAACTCGCCGCGGTAAGTCGCGTGTTTTCCGGTAGGTGCTGGCAGCGCATACTTCGCATTCCTCGCATACCGCGGCCGCAGGTTTGACCGAAATGTCAAATTCTTCGCACAATTGTGCCCGTTAGTGCGCAAAATAGTGTCGGACAATTCGGAGAGGCGCGCACCGGCGGGCCCGTAGTGCACGTGCAGTCCAGGAGTGCAACACCGACGAGCAGGGGTGAGTTTTTGAGGGCGCGGGGGTGGCCCGGCCGCTCGTATTGATTTTTGGGGCGCACATAACGCGAACACTTTGCCACCAGAAAAGAATTTCAAACATTTCCCCCGAAAATCGAGGTCAAAGTCGAGCGAGTGTCAATTTGAATTTTTGAAATCGAGCGCGGGTTTTTTTTTATTGTTGTCGATTTTTATTGAGGGCGGTATTTATTTTGCGCTCGACGCGATAATTGTGATTTTTATGGCGGGCAGGGAGGGCGGAAATGGTTAATGTAAACAGTATGTTCCGTTTCATGTGGTACACACGTTGAGGCATGTGCGGACTGATGGGTGAGCACGTGTGACATGTGTGCCGACAAAAGTGCGGAAATAGGGCCCGCACAGTTTTGTGGCAGGTGGTGTCTGCAGAATTTAACACCTGCGGGACAGACTTTCTTTCATTTGGTTTATTTTAATTTTGTTGTTCTATATTTTACTCAATAAAAAGTGCGCTTTTATAAAATGTTGTATGTGTGTGTGTGTGTAAGTTATCCTTTTTTTTGTTATACAAACAACGTGATATTGATATTCAATTGTTTTGTTGGGAGTTACCCTGCTGTATATCAATATCTATCCTATATCTCCTCAGATGTGGACTTTGGGGAAAAGTATGGAAGGTAAAATGATGACTACCCACTACTCCCACTTGCGCCAAGCCATATGCCCTTGATTGATTGACATGCAGTAGGGTAACACCCTGTATACGAACATAAAAAACTATATCTATAGTCTACTACTACCAGGGCCGTAACTTTAACTTTTGTTGGGCCCTGGGCAAGATCCCCTATACTATATTTTATGAATTAAATCAAGGTAATTATTTCGTACAATCGTACAATACTTATTATCAAAGATTTTAGCTTTTAATTTTTATGGCTGATGTTGTATGTACTATGTTGTTGTATGTACTAAGTTATTGTATGTACTATGTTGTATGTACTATGTTGTATGAACTATGTGGTATGTACTATGTTGTATGTACTATGTTGTATGTACTATGTTGTATGTACTATGTTGTATGTACTATGTTGTATGTACTATGTTGTATGTACTATGCTGTATGTACTATGTTGTATGTACTATGTTGTTAGATAATAGCATGGAGGGGAGTCTGGATCTACTATTTTCGGACAGTTTCCAAAAAGTTGTTGAAAAGAGTACAATTTTTTAATATAATGAATTAATATTGAATTTCCTCGATCTTTCTGTAGCCTATCTGGGGCCCCTCTTCCATCTGGGCCCTCTGCACGTGCCCCTGTTACCCCTGCCTAGTTACGGCCCTGACCACTATTATACGATAACCGGCCCTTTGAATGTTTTCCGCTGCTTCTTCACGTTTTCCCGCAAAATGCATAACATAACTAAAAAAAACTTCTAACTTTATAGGGCTATCAGCCGTGAGGCTTTTCCGCCGGTCAAGGGAGAAGCTCAGAGGAGTTTAATCACCCGGTTTTTACCTTACCTTCACAGAAAACCTCTGAAAAACTCGTGATTCGCGAAAATTCGCTCCCCACTGGGGATCGAACTCAGGCTCAGTACGAGACAGACGACGCCTCTAACCACTCGCCCACTGAGCTGGGTATAACATACTAACTACTTTTCACGTTTTTTTTTTCGGTCGTAAATTTTTCTTTTTAAATCTAAAAGGATGATTCATATTTCAAAGTTATAATAACTGTTTTTGTAATTAATAAAATAAAATTTCATATGAACATATAAATATGAGCCTGTGAGAATGAAAGTTGTGTAAGTCACATTTGAATTGTATTGAAAAGGAGAAGATTTTGCGTTTGGTATTTATGTAAATCAACGTGCGCAATTACAGACTTGAAGTCAATTTATTTATAAATAAAAATGTAACTGCGTACGCCGTTTGACATAAATACTAAACTCAGAATCATCTTCTTTTTAAAACAATTCAAATGAGACTTATACCACTTTCATTCTCACAGGCTCATATAATCTATTTTCTTTGAAACATCCCTTATGTATAATTAAAAAAGCTCTAGAGCCGTTTTCGTTTATCACTCTGGGCTGGTACGGGCTTATTGCCTCTTGATCTATTTGCCGTTTCCAATGCGCATAATTCTACCTCGGCGCACGACCTGAAGTCTTGAGCAATACTGCACACCATGGGGGCGACTAGCAATGCTAAACCATGCTAAACGAAAGCTCCTTAGATAGCGCGACTTAATTAAAATCATCAAATTTTCGTGATATGTTTTTTTCATTATTAAACACATAATTATGTGTTAATATGACTGTTTTTCATTTGTGCGACCTCGAGGTTCAAGGATGCGCGTTCTCATTCCCGCATGTACTCGCGCATAATACAATAAGACTAAAAGAAACCTGAGAGGTCTGAAGAGCTCCGTAATCAGCGTGCTCGCGAGGCGAATTTGTTTGTGATTACGCGCCTACATTTATTGCCCGCATTCTTTCGATCGCCTTTCTCCGCTCGCGCCGAAAAAATGCGGAGGAATTTATCGCGTACCAAAATTGGTAACAGCACCATCGAGTTATGCTAGGGATTTTAGTTTACACAATACGTTTCAAAAGTGGTCAGTAGACAATTTAAGCTTGTTTATGGAATGATTAGTTTTTCTTTTTTTATTATTTTATACAACGCAGTTAATGCCAATCACCTTTTTTTAAAAATAATTATGTAAAATAGATTTAAATATGGCATATTACTTTATTTATTTAAATATTTGAATCTCTCTCTCTCTCTCTCTCTCTCTCTCTCTCTATATATATATATATATGGTAGTTATTCGCCGAAAAACTAGTTAGAGGGAGAATGTTGGGCTTGCGGCGACTAGGGCTGAAAGAAACCTCTTCTCTTTAGATCTATCTTATATATATATATATATATATATATATATTTAAAGTTGTAAAAGGTTCACCTAATACCAATAAAAGATGTACACTCTACCGACTTTATAAAACGTAACACAGAAGTTATTAAATATATATTATTATAAAAATGATATGGTAACAAACGTCAACATGCTTATGTCATCAGGATCACCGGGTAGTGCCCTCTAGGAAATAATATAGGAGTGCTTGAGATATCAGGACAAGGCCAATCTTATAAAACATATTATTATTATTATTATTGATCGATTATAATAAAATTTTCAAAAATTGCTATTTTGATGAAACAAATTAATATATTTTTTGTTTTTACTTTCCGAATACAGCATTGCTGTTTACGAAAAGTATTGGCATAGCGAAAAACCTATAACCTATAAAGTTTATGGGATATTGGTAAATACGGGCATCAGTAATATAAATATGTACTAATGTCTAAAAAAGCAAAATATGGTGTTTTTCCTTTTATTGGCATCCCGCGAATTATGGACTCTTGTCTTGTTTTTTATAAGTACATATTTATATTACTTATGGACTTGGGACAAGAGTCCATAATTCACGGAATGACAATAAAAAGAAAAACACCATGTTTTTTAGATATTAGTACATATTTATATTACTGATGAATATGTACTAATATCTAAAAAACATGGTGTTTTACTTTTTATTGTCATTCTGCGAATTATGGACTCTTTTCCCAAGTCCATAAGTAATATAAATATGTACTTATAAAAAACAAGACAAGAGTCCATAATTCGCGGGATGACAATAAAAAGAAAAACACCATGTTTTATTTTTAGATATTAGTACATATTTATATTACTAATGCCCGTATTCACCAACATCCCATAAACTTTATAGATCCCGGACTATCAGTATTGTATGTTTTTTGTGACTCCCATTTATATAATACACAATATTTTACTTTATGTTATCGTTAATTGAAATTTACATAATCTATTGACTATTAAAGTAAATCTAGAAGCTATGAAACAACGCTATAATAGAAAATAGCCGATTATAATTCATGGTTTATTTTATTGCAGCATAAACCAACCTAATATTTTGTTCGGACCTCCGTTTCTTCGCTACTGTCTTCACATTAATCATTAGAACCAAAACGGTACTTTGTTTTTAATAAATAGTCAAATATGTGACCATATTGTTCCACATTCTAAATTTACCCACTTTGGATTTTTGAACTTGGCCCGCAAAATACGCGTCCTCAAAGGATAATGAGTGACGAAAATAAACGCGGACAAAATTATTTTCGGAGGCATTAGATGCCAAACACGCATCGCATCCTCTTTATGCCTTTCTAATAACAAAACAAAGCAATCACACATACTCGTATTTTAACAAGTCTTTACATTATACGCGTATTTTCATAAATGAAAATCAGGTTTATAAAAGTTCAATTGTTTTATGATTTTAATCATTAGAAATGTTTTGATTCACAATTTTAAAAATACTCCTACTGATTGGAGTGAGAATCAGAATTGAATTAAAATTTCAAAAAAATGTGTGCGAAAATACGTAATAATAATAAAAATTACCTTCAAAAAACACAATATCAATTTAAATCTCTTAATTTTGAAATAACTGCATTCATTATCTACTTATTTTTTCTTGCGTGATTTCTAGTCCGTTGATATATAAATAGTTTTTCTACATATTCTTTTAATTTGGTCATCTTTAGTTCTATTTCTGTAATTAGGTTTCCGGTTTTGTCTGTCATATTGCTACTTGGCTTCTTGTTCACCTTGGTAGCTTCTTTAATCTTTTTGTGAAGATGAAAAGTGCCTCAAATTCTCAATCTCAAATTCTCAAATTTAGTACCATATTAGAGGGACTATTAATAAACCAATCTTAATTAATTTCATACATTTTTAAAAATTAATAACCAACTTACAGTTGTTTTTTTCTGAAGTAACTTAGCTGATTTGAAATATATCATCATTCTATTCCTTAATCTTTTTGTGAAGATGAAAAGTGCCGTGTCTGTTTTCACATGCTTCTATTTCTACACATTCCCAAGAGAAGCATTCTCTTTTTCCTTCCCCGATTTTCCTTCTTATTTTTATATTTATTTGGTTGTACATGTACTTATTTACCCGAATTTATTGTTCTTTTTTCCATAAGCTTCAAAATTGCTTATTTCGTGCATTTTTTCTTATTAAGTTTTCACTTTCGTGCGTGTTTCCTACATTTCTAATTCCTAACTTACAGCTGTTTTTCTGAAGTAACTTATCTGATTTGAGATATATCATCATTCAAATCCTTCAAAAAGGCAGTAATAGTGCAACTAGGTTTCTAAAATTTAGTACCATATTAGAAGTACTATTAGTAAACAAATCTCAATCAGTTTTAAACATTTATGAAAATTAATATCCATCTCACAGTTGTTTTTCTGAAGTAACTTAACTGATTTGATATATATCATCATTCTAACCCTTGAAAAAGGCAGTAATAGTGCAACTAGGTTTCTCAAATATAGTACCATATTAGAAGTACTATTAGTAAACAAATCTCAATGAGTTTCATACATTTTTGAAAATTAATATCCAAGTTACAGTTGTTTTTCTGAAGTAATTTGTCTGATTTGAAATATAGCATCATTCTCACCCTTCAAAATGGCAGTAATAGTGCAACTAGGTTTCTAAAATGTAGTACCATATTAGAAGTACTATTAGTAAACAAATCTCAATCAGTTTCATACATTTTTCGAAATTAATTTCCAACTTACAGTTGTTTTTCTGAAGTAATTTATCTGATTTGATATATATCATCATTCTAACCTTTCAAAAAGGTAGTAATAGTGCAACTAGGTTTCTTAAATTTAGTACCATATTAGAAGTACTATTAGTGAACAAATCTCAATCAGTTTCATACATTTTTCAAAATTAATTTCCATCTTACAGTTGTTCTTCTGAAGTAATTTGTCTGATTTGAGATATATCATCATTCTAACCCTTCAAAAAGGCAGTAACACTGCAACTAGGTTTCTCAAATTTAGTACCATATTAGAAGTACTAATTAGTAAACAAATCTCAATTAGTTTCATACATTTTTCGAAATTAATTTCCAACTTACAGTTGTTTTTCTGAAGTAATTTATCTGATTTGAGATATATCATCATTCTAACCCTTCAAAAAGACAGTAATAGTGCAACTAGTTTTCTCAAATTTAGTACCACATTAGAAGTACTATTAGTGAACAAATCTCAATCAGTTTCATACATTTTTGAAAATTAATATCCAACTTGCAGTTGTATTTCTGAAGTAATTTATCTGATTTGAGATATATCATCATTCTAACCCTTCAAAACGGCAGTAATAGTGCAACTAGCTTTCTCAAATTTAGTACCATATTAGAAGTACTATTAGTAAACAAATCTCAATCAGTTTCATACATTTAAAAAAAATAATATCCAACTTACAGCTGTTTTTCTGAAATAATTTATCTGATTTGAGATATATCATCCTTCTAACCCTTCAAAAAGGCAGTAATAGTGCAACTAGGTTTCTTAAATTTAGTACCATATCAGAAGTACTATTAGTGAACAAATCTCAATCAGTTTCATACATTTTTCAAAATTAATTACCAACTTACAGTTGTTTTTCTGAAGTAATTTGTCTGATTTGAGATATATCATCATTCTAACCCTTGAAAAAGGCAGTAATAGTGCAACTAGGTTTCTAAAATTTAGTACCATATTAGAAGTACTATTAGTAAACAAATCTCAATCAATTTCATACATTTTTAAAAATTAATATCCAACTTACAGTTGTTTTTCTGAAGTAACTTAGCTGATTTGAGATATATCATCATTCTAACCCTTCAAAAAGGCAGTAATAGTGCAACTAGGTTTCTCAAATTTGGTACCATATTAGAAGTACTATTAGTAAACAAATCTCAATCAATTTCATACATTTTTGAAAATTAATATCCAACTTACAGTTGTTTTTCTGAAGTAATTTATCTGATTTGAGATATATCATCATTCTAACCCTTCAAAAAGGCAGTAATAGTGCAACTAGGTTTCTCAAATTTGGTACCATATTAGAAGTACTATTAGTAAACAAATCTCAATCAATTTCATACATTTTTGAAAATTAATATCCAACTTACAGTTGTTTTTCTGAAGTAATTTATCTGATTTGAGATATATCATCATTCTAACCCTTCAAAAAGGCAGCAATAGTGCAACTAGGTTTTTCAAATTTAGTACCATATTAGAAGTACTATTAATAAACAAATCTCAATTAATTTCATACATTTTTGAAAATTAATATCCAACTTACAGTTGTTTTTCTGAAGTAATTTATCTGATTTGAGATATATCATCATTCTAACCCTTGAAAAAGGCAGTAATAGTGCAACTAGGTTTTTCAAATTTAGTACCATATTAGAAGTACTATTAGTAAACAAATTTCAATCAGTTTCATACATTTTTCAAAATTAATTTCCAACTTACAGTTGTTTTTCTAAAGTAATTTATCTGATTTGAGATATATCATCATTCTAACCCTTCAAAAAGGCAGTAACAGTGCAACTAGGTTTCTCAAATTTAGTACCATATTAGAAGTACTATTAGTAAACAAATCTCAATCAATTTCATACATTTTTGAAAATTAATATCCAACTTACAGTTGTTTTTCTGAAGTAACTTAGTTGATTTAAGATATATCATCATTCTAACCCTTGAAAAAGGCAGTAATAGTGCAACTAGGTTTCTCAAATTTAGTACCATATTAGAAGTACTATTAGTAAACAATTCTCAATCAATTTCATATATTTAAAAAAATTAATATCCAACTTACAGCTGTTTTTCTGAAGTAATTTATCTAATTTGAGATATATCATCATTCTAACCCTTCTAAAAGGCAGTAATAGTGCAACTAGGTTTCTCAAACTTAGTACCATATTAGAAGTACTATTAGTAAACAAATATCAATCAATTTCATACATTTTTTAAAATTAATATCCAACTTACAGTTGTTTTTCTGAAGTAATTTATCTGATTTGAACTATATCATCATTCTAATCCTTCAAAAAGGCAGTAATAGTGCAACTAGGTTTCTAAAATTATATATATATATATATATATATATATATATATATGAAGTATTTAAAATGAAATAAAACCATTTAATAATATCCTAGAATGATTTTGGAATTAATTAACGACGAATCCAACAAGTCCATTAAACGCATTCCCGTTTTTTACGCGTGAAGCTTCAATTTGCATCTGAATGCGGTAAACCAATTGAGGGAACGTTCGGTTACACACACACACACACACACTCATATAGGGATATATACAGACGTGAGACGCACACATACACAAATGTACATTTACGGCATGAACATTAGACCGCGCCTGAATGAGGTCGTCCCCTTTATCAGAGCCAGAAGCTGCATGTGATAACCCGGCATTCCATTTCAGAGCATGGAAGGCGGAGGCGAGTCGCCACTGGAGGTGCTGTCGAGAGCGGCGACCATGCTCCAGGAGACGCAACAGCAGCAGACGCTAGCAGGTACGACCACCCCGTTTTATTTTAACACCCACAATTCGCCTAGCAGTGGAACCCGTGCCATTAAACCACCAACACGCAATTGGATTGGATCACATTCTTTGAATTCACAAAATATTTTGTCCAAATAAACTATTACATTGAAACAGGCAATAGCAGCAATAGTATGTAGTCATTATATGCTAGATACAGGGCCGGATTAATCTATTTCGGGGTTCTAGATTTTTTTTCTTCCTAGAAGTAATAGATGACAAAAAAATATTTAAGCAAATATAGAGATATATATATTTCATACATATTTTATTGGAAAGTTGGTCTCTCAAGAATAAACGTGTCTAAAGGTCGTTTTAGACAAGACAATTTCTTAGCTCAAAAATTGTTCATTTTTCCATTCGATCTACCATCCAATTCAATATTTCAAATAATTTGCTGTATGATACGAGACAAATCTAAATTGTCTCGCATCTTGACCAACTTTTGAATCAAGAAATTGTCTTGTCTAAAACGACCTTTAGACATTTGTCTATACAACATTTTTATCTCCCTTGCTTTCTTCGACATTTTTTAAATAACTTGTTACGAGATAGAGCCGGATGAGGCCTTATCGTATGGAAACCCTCAAATATCTATGGCCCAGATTTTTAGGGGCCTTATTCTATATATAATAATATAATAATCCAGAGCTGACCTAAGAAGAAATATTATTGACCCTAAAAATCAATTCTTAGGTCAGCTCCGGATAATAATCGAGCAAGAAAGTTAGTCGAGGGAATTTACATTGTTGACCTATTGTGCTTCTTCATCTTAGATGGGAAGTAATAGTTATTTACGCATTGAGGGAGTGAAATATTTCTTCCCTGCACTATAGAAATAGTGTAAGGAAGAAATAGTGTAAGGAAGAAATAGTGCAAGGAAGAAATAGTGCAAGGAAGAAATAGTGCAAGGAAGAAATAGTGCAAGGAAGAAATAGTGCAAGGAAGAAATAGTGCACGGAAGAAGTAGTGCAAGGAAGAATAATACCACCCTCTTCTGCTCGAGATGAATATAAAACGTATCACTCCATATCAAAAAGATGTTCAATTAGCTTCCTCATCTGTTCCAAGTTTTTATTTTTCTCGAAAGTGTTTTAATCTCGAGTGAGTTTTAATTTTCAGCTCTCGAAATTACCGATTAGCATTGAAATGGTTGCAATTTGTTTTCTCGCATTCTTGCGCGTACAGCCGACACATAATCTTCCTATATCCGTTTCCGCCTTTTATGGCCGCGGCCGCCCAATAAATAATTTATGAACGTTACGCTTATTATCGCAACTCGCTGGATGATAAGCGCTATCTGCGGCCGACAACAGTGTGAAAAAAAATGCGCACGTTTTTCAATAACATGTACACACTAATGCTTTATTTAGTTTATTATGAAAATGGAAAAAATAGTCATGTACATTATTAGTGCAGGAAGGCATGTTGCACGAATGTACAAATGAGTTTACAGCACGAGACGAAGGCGAGTATACAGCACTCGCCTTCGTCTCGTGCTGTAGTAAGAGCGAATTCGGGAAACAACCTTATCGCACGAATAATAAGTATTTAATTTTTTGTAAGAATAAATACTAAATATTTATTTAAAATTATGTAAAGTTGTTGTGACAAATAAGTTATGTCACACTACGAATTACATGTAATTCTATAGTTTCTATAATTACTATAGTTTCTATAGTTTCTATAGTTTCTTCAAAATTGTATTTATTCAGTACCATATAATTAATGTTTAATGCTATTTGAAGTATAAGAGGTGTACGTGATGCTTGGATGTATTCTGATATTTATAAATACACATTTACATTGGTAACGAATTTTAAGTTGATAACATTAGCTATTTTCCGCACTAGTGCGGGAAGTAGTATTTTCCGCACCCAAATCAATGCGGGAAATAACTTGTCTTAGGACATGAGTACAAAAAGATATTTTTGTACTCATGTCCTCATGTCCATGTCATTCGCTCATTCTGGAAACTTGCCTTCCTGCACTAATAATGTAATAGTAATTTACATTATTAGTGCAGGAAGGCAAGTTGCTGTATTAAGAGCGAATTCGGGAAACGGCCTTATCGCACGAATAATGTATCTTGTTTTTTGTACGAATAAATACTAAATATTTATTTAAAGTTATTTAAAGTTGTTGTGACAAATAAGTTATGTCACACTACCAATTACATATAATTTAAAGTCTCTATTTTCTTCAAAATTGTATTTATTCAGTACCATATCGTTAATTTGTAATGCTATTTGAAGTATAAGAGGTGTACGTTGTGCTTGCGTGCATTCTGATATTTATAAATACACATTTACATTGGTAACGAATTTTAAATTGGCAACAATGGCTACTTCCCGCACTAGTGTGGGAAGTAGTATTTCCCGCCGCACCCAAATCAATGCGGGAAATACTTGTCTTAGGACATGAGTACAAAAAAGATTTTGTACTCATGTCCTCATTCGCTCATTCGGGAAACTTGCCTTCCTGCACTAATTATGTAAATTACTATTATAGTTACTTAGCAGTAAATAACAATAGTAGTTACTGTAGTTATTATGTACAGAGTGATTCATTACTGGAGGACTGCATGCATTCTAATGCCAGTTACACCGCACTCGGTTAAAATCTGTTACTAAACCTTAATCTTAACGCGTCTCTGGTTTAGTAACAAATAAAGAGATTTTAACTGGGTTCAGTACAAACGGGCATTAAGCTTAACACTTGCACCGCCTCCCGGTTATTTAACTGGTGGTCAACATTTGGCGACTTAAATACGGTTGGGAAATTAATTTAAATTCAAAAATCAAATCAAGAAATGTCCAAGAAAACAGAATGATGATGCAGAAACAAGGATGGGTAATATGCAACTAAAAAATGTATGATCTCATTATAACAAGTCAAATCAGCATTCTTGCACTGTCCGTAATTAAAACCGCAGCACGTCCCCGGGAAAATTTCGCTTGAGGAACGCCGCCCGCACTTTCTAATCGGACGGGAATGGAAATCCAATGACAGTTTTCAATCGAAGACAAGCACATAATTTGATTATAAATATAAACAACTCAACCAAAGAGAAACCCGATGGTCATACGCGTCTCGTACTACAGTAATAATTACTAAAATACGTTTTACTTTATTATAATAAATATAAATATTATCAGTTGCATTAAGTATTATAATCGTACGAAATATTTGGTTTTGTTTACTATGAAATCCAGCAATGATTGAAATGTTTCTATACCTGCTAAAATTTATCTTCACCCTGACTACATATAACAAATTTCCTATAGCAATCATCCATTCAATACTCAAAGTATTAATGCTACCATTTATGTTCACCCTGACCACATATAACAAGTTGCTTATAGCTATCATCCATTCAATACTCAAAACCATTCTTCATCATTTCCATACCTGAAGCAACAGATATGCAGGCTCATTTATGTGGTTGTTGATGTTGAAGAGCAGTTTTTTGTGAGGGAAATGCCTAATAAAGGTCTTTTTTTTACAGACTCATTTGATTCCACATAAATCTTTAGTAAAATTGTTATTCGCTCTGAAGGAATAAAAATTTCGCCTTTTACTAAAGATTTCCGTGTAGGGGAGCAACTCAAATGAATCTGTATACCTGTTGCTTCAAGTATGGAAATAATGAAGAATGGTTTTGAGTATTGAATGGATGATAGCTATAAGCAACTTGTTATATGTGGTCAGGAAGAAGATAAATGGTAGCATTGGTTGAATGAAGACAGATAATGTATGGTAAGCTAAGGATCTGATAGAGCCAGCAAAGGTGGGTGTGGGTTTTTAGAAGATAGAAGAGGAGTGAAATATGAATACAGCACCAAAAAGGAGTATTATTTTGAGAATATTTGTATGTAGTTGTAGGTTTTGGAAATAATTATGAATTATTCATTTTATTTAAATACGAGGGTCGATTAATAAATACCCCTGTGTGAAGACAGCTGCCGTATCTGAAGGAAATTGTCATTACCGTCGTGTACTGGCATCTACCACACAACACCATACTAAATTTCAGACTGATTCATAGGTTAGTTTTTATTTGGCAGCCAGTTATATCACATGTGTTTCATATTTCTCGATACAATGGAAAAAGAACAATATTAATCCGTAATTGGCTTTTTTGTGATTCCAACATGTAAAGAAACAAAAGCGAAGTTGGATGCTGTCTATGGGGACCCTTCACCATCTATGACATCCATAAGATAATGATTCGACGAATTTAAACGTGATCGTACATCTGTTTGTGGCCATGGCCACGATTTTTTGGGATTCCAAGAGAATAATCCTCATGGGCTTTCTGCACAAAGAAAGAACGATCACGGGGCAGTACTACAGTAAAGTACTGGACCGATTCGATACAAAATTGAAGGAGGCACGGCTATAAAAAAAGGTGCTGTTTCACCACGATAACGCACCAGCACATTCATCCGGAATTGTGGCGGCCAAATTGCATAAACTGTACAACGAATTGTTGCTACACCCACCGTACTCGCCCGACTTGGTTCCCTGCGACTTCTTTCTGTTCCCCAACATGAAAACGTGGTTCAGGGGGGGGGGGGGGGAATCAGTTCAAACGAGGAGGTTATCGTCTAGACAGGAGCGTATTTTGAAGACTTTAACACAATCTTACTTTTTTTGAGGAGTTAAAGAAATGGGAGAATTGCTGGGAAAAATTGCACTAGTAGGAGCTTACGTTCAAAAATAGAAGAAATTTTGTTTTAAAACTTGCTTCTTCATTCCTAATAAGGGTTTTTATTGATCCACCCTCGTATACAGGGTGTTATGTAACTAGAGAAATCCATTAAGTGGTGGTAGAGTTGAGTTAATCTAGCAAGGATTCGATTGTGTGTGTACATAATGTGAAGCGCACGCACCTTGGCGTAACTAGTGAAATTTATTAAGTGGTGGTAGAGGTGATTGTTAGCAAGACTTCGATTTTGTTATTGGTAAATTCGTGTTCGTTTGGTAACTGGAGGACATTTAAGTAATTGGTTCATTTAAATGTCCTCAAGTTATCAAACGAACATGAATTTACCAATAAAAACTCGAAGTCTTGCTAGAACTCACCTCTACCACCACTTAATGGATTTCCCTAGTTACGCCAGGGTGCGCCTCACATTAAGTACACAAAAATCGAATCCTTGCTAGATTAACTCATCTCTACCACCACTTAAGGGATTGCCTTTTAACAACATAACATCCTGTATATGTCGAATTGTAGTTTGTTTTAGTTTTGTCTGTAATGGAATGCCTAATAAAGGTTTTATGTTTATATTTATAATAACAGTTAATTTCTTAGTTGATTTTAATATGTCTGTGGAAGTGTTACCACCAGAGGAATTCCAGATCAATCTTATCTGTGCACGCCCAAAATTGAACAGTCTGATAAGCCCGCTCCAGCCGTTTATCACTCGCAGCTGTAAACCGGGCCATGTGTAAATATTTGTGGAATTCGAAAAATTTCGTCGCGACTCACGTTTGAATTTCTAACGCAAACACGGGTGAAACCGTAGCGAGAAAAATCAAGTTATTACTTATTAGAGACAGTTAACACTTTAGAACTAATATTATAGGATCTAGTATAGGGGGTCATGTTTACACGAGCTTTCATCTAGCTGCAATTTTATGCAGAAAATAACGAAACGATCAATAAAATCACCAGAATTTTATTTATTTTCCGCATAAAACATATGAATATTCTATAGTTATTTAGAATACCCGTATCAGAATTCTCTACATAACCCACAAAACGATCTCGTGTACTCCCTTACATGTTTAAATCCCATTTAAGAGAGTATGTAATATTTGCTAGATAAATTTGCTAAAGATTCCGTCAATTTTCACATACTTATCCCTCGTAATCGTAATATTCTTCATAAATACAAACACCCAGACAATACACTACACGAAGAACAATCAATAATATTTTATAACATAATTACGTTCATATGAGCATAGCCCACCCCCCCCCCCACAAATCGAACCCAACTATTTTAAAACCGTGCCTAATTCCCGCGACCTGAAACAATAAAACACTAAACCGAGCACCGTGTACATAATTGAAGCTAACGGACACACCGCATTCCAAAATGTTCGTTTAATCCCAAAATATAGATCGTGAAGGTCAATCAACAGACAAACACAACAACAATCGGCATTCGTGGCCTAACGAGAGCGCGCGCACAAATCGCGGCTAATTGCCGTTTCCCGTGTGAAAAACCCACGGTGGAAACCGTGCGATTGTCTCTCGCATAGCGTGGGCGCAGTGTACCGTGTATCCCCCCAAAAATCTTTTCGCCGGAGGAATGCTCGTGCTGCGGGGAGGCGGTCGCGGCGGCGGCCAGATGTGTCGGCGTGAAAGAAGAATTCCGATCGATGGCATGCGGTCGTACTACTTCAGGATGTGAGCGCGCGACCGAGCCGCGATGACAGAAATAAGCATTGTGTGGCGTAAAAATATTCATCATTTATCACATATGATCAGGAATTTATTTTGGAACATAATAGTATTAATTGAACCTGTAAGATTAAAAGTGGTGTAAGTCACTTTTGAATTGTTTTGAAAAGAAGAATATTTTGGGTTGAATTCCAACATCATTTGGTGAACTTGAGCGATCGTCAGTGGTTGCAGTTTTTGAACGTTCTTCGTCTTCCAAGCTGGTACGGCCAATTTTAAATGCAGCTGCTCAAAATTTCACGATTCACTCAAGCAATTGTCAAACAGCAACTACGTATAGAGCATGCTCGAAATCAAAGTGAGCGATTAAGAAAAGATGCACAAACAGATTGCTTCCGCCCGGTTTCTCCAAAGAATCCTTAAGCTCGTCTCACATAAGCTCGTCTTATATATAATCATATCTTAAATTTTTATACTGTTGCACCAAACATATGTAGATCTTACTTACGCTCGGTTTCTCCAACGAATCTTAAATTTGGATTCTGTTGTACCAAACATATATAGATTTTACTTAGTCTTACAATGTAAGACCGTCTTATCGTTTTAAGATACGATTTTTGTTTGGTGCAACGCTTTAAGATCATCGAATTATTAATACGGTCTTAAACTAGTTAAGATTCGTTGAAGAAACTGGGCGTAAGTCATACAATGTAAGACCGTCTTATCGTTTTAAGATCCTATTTTTGTTTGGTGTAAAGCTTTAAGACCGTCTTATTATTAAGACATCCATTACGGAACTCGAAATAAAAATGACATAAGAACAACACTAAAGAAAACATTCAACGGTTTCAACGAAGCAATAAACATCTATAACTCCTTAAATGACCACACAAAGGAAATGACTGTGAAACGATTCAAGAAAACCTTACGAGAGCAGTTACTAGTGAAACAAAATAACGATACATAGTCCTGAAACCTAACAAGGGATACAAATAGAAGAACAGCACTAGAACAACAAAAACCCTCAACACCAGGGACCACACTCAAGTGAGGAAATGGCCACCGATCGAGGGAGACACCACGTTTTTATATGTTTAGCTGATATACCATGTTAACATTGTATCTGATCAAAAAATAAAACATTAAAAAAACTAGTTTTTTTCGTTGGACAAACCGGGCGTTAGATTTTGTTGATGAAAGTTGCTGTATACATGGTGAGGTCGGAAAATTTTCAGACCATCCTCGTATATATTAATTATTTATTATTATCTGTATTTGTATAGTTAAAAAATCTTATTATTATAAATATGATTACATCTTCTACCTTCTACATTCTGATTAGCAATACGACTGTAATTCTGATTAATTAACGGTGCCGCAAGTGAATGACTCTTTTGTTTAAATTTTCTGCTCGTTTCATTTGTCGTAATTGCGCACTTGATGATTAGCGGAAAGCGTGTGTCGCTCCAAGAAAAAAATCTTACGCCAGCGAGAGACGTTTTGTTTACAATTTCGAGCACGATCTCGGAAACAGAGAGATAAATGTGCATGCTTTGCGAAAAAACACATTATTTGCAATACTCTCCGGTTTCTTAAAACGCCGCGATGTCGTTTTCAAAATCCTCGCACATCGGCCGAGCAACACCGATTTTCAGTTCAGTTCGATAAACAACAATAACAACAAGTAGTAATAGTTTTTGTTTTTTTTGTAAAATTGTAAGTTTTGTAAATTTATTATTGTAAAAGTATAAACGTTAGTAAATGTTAAGTTTAAACGTAGATTATTATACCCCTGAGCATCTCTTCTACGAGATTATTATTTTTTATATACATGAATATAAACAAACAAAACTCAAATAAAAATAAACATTAGACTGCTTCCGGTAGTCATTTCCTGTGTGGTTGTGGTCCCTGGTGTTGAGGGTTTCCAAGTGTCTCTTTAAGGCACCTTACACGATCAATATTACTGCCAATATGTTAGAATAATGACAGTATTACTGTACGATAATATGTTTAAAATGTTCATTATTCTAAAATATTTCCAGTAGTACTCATCGTGTAAGGTATAGTAATGATGTAATGAAGAGAATACTGATCTTTATCCAGATAATTGATTACTTGATAAATATAAAATGAGGATTGATGCAAATATTGACAGTACTAGGATTGACAGTATTATTGACCGTGTAAGGTGCCTTTTTGTTGTTCAATTCTTCATTTTTATTTTTTTACTTATTATATAATTTATATTAGGACCCTCAGACGTTGCGATGTATTATGTATAATACAATGTGTATATATAACGATAATTAATTATTTATTTGAATTTAACGAAGAAGAGATGATCAGGCATACTACAACAACTGTGTAGTTTATTTCAGTCTATACAAAATGCAACTAAACCTAACACAAAAAAAGAAAACGGACTAACATATTTATATTCACCGTTAACTGTTATGGCTAAGAAAATATGCACTTAAAGTATGACAGGGTTATTCTTGACCCTTTTTTTAATTGCTTATAAAAATTAAAATATATATATCGCACACTGAAATAATAAATATAACTTCCAAAAGTAAATAGAGATAAATAGATTTTATTTTAAAGATTGTAATAGTTCCAGTAGTGTTACCATTGTGTATAATGTTACCTAATTGTATTAAATAATAATAATTTGGTTTATTCCAAACGCAAAATAAATCAAAAGAGCATTAAAATGTACATAAGAATCATCAAAACTAAAATCAAAAAATTCAATAAATAATTAGGTGGAAGACCGGGGTAGATTAAGTAATCTACTAACCCGAACCTAATCATTACCTCCCATATTTCTATTGTTCTTTTGTATATATTGTATGAATGTACTGGAGGTAATAAATAAATAAATAAATAAATTTAAAAAAGCATGAAAATTCGTTTTGGAAGTTAGATTTGTCATTTCATAGTGCGATATTTTCTTTTGACTATTTCAATTTTGCATTTAATAAAATCTAAAGCCTATAAATAAAATATAATGATTTTATTAAACAAATAATAGCAATAATTCTAAAAGAGTTAACAAAAAGTGACAATTTTCTAAATAAAATCTGTAGGGTCAAATTTGATCCTGCCATACCTGTGCGAGTGTGTTATGGGCGACCAGTAGCTTTCATGTTCGTATCAAACAATTAAAAATTCAATTAATTACCATGCGTTTGTTATAATTGAGGAATTTATACAAATGTCGAGAATTACGTGTATACGCTTTAAAGAATCTTGTTAGATTGTCTTAAAAGGGCTTGCGAGGGTGGTTTCGTAGCTGCACCCTTTGCAGATAGTCCCTCATATTTAAAAATAGCACAACGTGTGCCATATGGCACGAATATCGCTTAAAAGCTGAATAATACCAGTTAAAGATTAATAATAATTTTCCAATGACAACGGGTTTATTCGATCATTTAGTATTTACTGATGTTTATACTTTTACTCTAACATTAATATACTACTATTGTGAGATAGGAAACGCGGGACTTCATTTCATGCGGATTTTAATTAGTAAGTTTATTTTCCCTGACGGTCATCAAGATAAATACGTGTAAAGAAATATATTTTTTTTTGAGACAACTAGCCTAGTAGTTAAACTTGTCGCCCGTCTCGTACTGAGAGCATTAGGGAGCGATAGTTGTAGGCGAAATTTCGCAAATCATCTTTCAAAGTTTTCAGTGAGTTTCTGTGAAGTTAGTAGATGATGAGTTTGTTTCAATCGAATCACAATCAGTGTAGCCGGTAGCTAAATGTAATTAAAGAACTGTTGTTGTACTGTGTTGAGTACATGGATATGGGTAATTTTTAATGACATTCTTCGGTTGTGCTTCCCTCAGCGCTACTGTCCAAAAGTGCTAATTAATGTAATTTAAAAAGCAATTCTGTGTTCGCCCAGAGGAAGGGAATTGATCGTCTGCGAGCATTTGCTGGCGACCTTGCCGTTCACGTCGCGACTGTTAGTCGCAAAATCGGCAATGAAGAATTTTAATTAATAATGAAACGAATTTATCCACACTCATACTCGTTAGTTTACAAAAGGATGTTGTAATGAACCATTAATATATAACAAAATATGTATATAACTTTTATTTTATCTATTTTGAATTTTGTCTCTTTGACTTATGTATTGCTGTTCATGTTCTTGTAAACACAAAAAACAGATGCATGAATAAATCTATCTATCTATACTACTCTCCATGTGTGTTTTATAAAAAATATCTGCTGTGGGCATCACACGACTTTCCCAATTTATTAATATTAATATTATCTAGAATTCTTCTTCTTTATGTGCCTCTTCTGTCGAAGATTGGCGATCATCATGGCGATTTGTATTTTATATAATATTGTTAATTTAAAGCCTACACCGTAAGGTAGAAGGCAAACTATTATATATATATATATATATATATATATATATAAATTAAATTTAAGATATTTCTGTTAGATTCAGTATTTAGGATTTTCTCATTTTTTACATTTTTTATTTTTTTTACATTTTCGACATTTTCGAAATGTTTTGACAGTTTTGACATATTTACATTACAAATATATATATATATATATATATATATATATATATATATATACATATTAATTAAATTAAAGATATATCTGTTAGATTCAGTTGTTAGCATTTTCAATTTTTTTTACTTTTTTGATTTTTTTAAAATTTTCGAAATGTTTTGACATTTTTGACATATTTACACTACAAATTAATTTTAATCGCGTAAATAAATTTTAAACAATTATAAATATAATTATATATATTAATAATAATATAAAATTACCAGGTAAACAATTTTGTATCAACTATTAGGTAATCCAAACTACACCAACTATTACACCAAATCATTCCCCGTGCGTCTGACTAATTGAAATGTTGCAATTACTTCAAAACACTTACGCCCGGTATCTCCAACGAATCTTAACTAGTTTAAGACCGTCTTAATAATAAGACGGTCTTAAAGCACCAAACCAAAATCGGATCTTAAAACGATAAGACGGTCTTACATTGTAAGACTAAGTATGTATGGCCAGCTACACGTTCCGGTATACCGGATAGGTTTAGCTGCGCAAAGACCTGTACAGGTAAACCGGAGCGTGTGTGTGGACAAGTTGGGTAAAACTGCAGAGGTTTAGTGACCTGCACAGGCGACCGGAGAAGAATCAGCCCTCAATACACGTTCCGGTAAACCGGAGAGATAAACCTGTCGGTTTTCCTCTCCGGTATATCTGCACACTGCCTTGCACACACACAGTAGGGTAAACATTACTGGGCTACGTATTTGTCGTTTTGTAATAAAAATATAGTATATAGTAGTTTCGGGAATAATGTCGAGATTATTTCAAGTTAAACCGGAAACATTACAGGAATTGAAATAAAATTTGAAATAAAGAAATGAAATTTGGAAACATTTATATCATGCTAAAAATCGTGTTTAGCCTCATTTTGTAGGTATTTTAATTCCAAAGAAAATTCCGAAAAACTATTGGTATAAAAAGTGCACTGTTTTGGCGGTAAAGCCGATGAAGCACTCGCCTTCGGGTAGAAAGAATCGAATTTTGATTCTTCTCCGGTCGCCTGTACAGGTCACTACGCCTGTGCTGCTTTAACGAAACTTGTCCACACACACGCTCCGGTTTACCTGTGCAGGCGTACCTCTCCGGTATAGCGCAACGCGTATGGCTGGCTCCAGGGACTGTGCAGGCTAACCGGAGAGGAAAACCGTCCGGTTTACCTCTCCGGTATACCGGAACGTGTATGGCCGGCTTAAGATCTACATATGTTTGGTGCAACAGAATAAAAAATTAAGACGTGGTTATATATAAGACGAAATTTAAGACGAGCTTTAAGATTCGTTGGAGCAACCGGGCGTACTACAAAATTCCGGGAAAACTTCCGAACGGATCGCGACTAAATTTAGAAATCGGCTGAGCATCCAAGTTGGGACTACCCTGTGAAAATTTTAGCAAAATCTGAAATCGAACCTAAAAGTTATTTGCATTGAAATTTTGTTTTGCCTATAACTTTGTAACGGTTCGTTTGTACAAAAATTTTAGGTGTAAAATTTAATTCTGAACCAATTTTATTAAAACTATTTTTGCGAAAAATCAGAAATGAGCAAAATATGGGAAGTTTTTGCTAATTTTTGATTGTTTTGCGTATAACTATGCAACGGTTCATTTATGCGAAAATTTTATAGAAACACATGCATTGAAATATTATTCTGAACAACTATTTTGTGCAAAAAATCAATGATAAGAAGTGTCACGTGATCATAATTCATATTTGCGGGAAAACGGCTAAATGGATAGTGACTAAATTTGGAAATTGGCTGAGAAAGCAAGTTGGGGTGATAATGTGAAAATCATTAAAATCTTGATAAAACTTGATAAATCTTTTTCCCATACAACGAATGAAAATATAAAAAAAAATCATGTAATTTTAATTTTTAATTGTAATCAGCTGTTGAAACAATAAGATCAGCTGTTAACCCACTAATTTGAGGGAACTTTTGAATAAATGAATAAATGAATAAATGAATAAATGAATAAATGAATAAATGAATAAATGAATAAATGAATAAATGAATAAATGAATAAATGAATAAATGAATAAATGAATAAATGAATAAATGAATAAATGCATAAATGAATAAATGAATAAATGAATAAATGAATAAATGAATAAATGAATAAATGAATAAATGAATAAATGAATAAATGAATAAATGAATAAATGAATAAATGAATAAATGAATAAATGAATAAATGAATAAATGAATAAATGAATAAATGAATAAATGAATAAATGAATAAATGAATAAATGAATAAATGAATAAATGAATAAATGAATAAATGAATAAATGAATAAATGAATAAATGAATAAATGAATAAATGAATAAATGAATAAATGAATAAATGAATAAATGAATAAATGAATAAATGAATAAATGAATAAATGAATAAATGAATAAATGAATAAATGAATAAATGAATAAATGAATAAATGAATAAATGAATAAATGAATAAATGAATAAATGAATAAATGAATAAATGAATAAATGAATAAATGAATAAATGAATAAATGAATAAATGAATAAATGAATAAATGAATAAATGAATAAATGAATAAATGAATAAATGAATAAATGAATAAATGAATAAATGAATAAATGAATAAATGAATAAATGAATAAATGAATAAATGAATAAATGAATAAATGAATAAATGAATAAATGAATAAATGAATACATGAATACATGAATACATGAATACATGAATACATGAATACATGAATACATGAATACATGAATACATGAATACATGAATACATGAATACATGAATACATGAATACATGAATACATGAATACATGAATACATGAATACATGAATACATGAATACATGAATACATGAATACATGAATACATGAATACATGAATACATGAATACATGAATACATGAATACATGAATACATGAATACATGAATACATGAATACATGAATACATGAATACATGAATACATGAATACATGAATACATGAATACATGAATACATGAATACATGAATACATGAATACATGAATACATGAATACATGAATACATGAATACATGAATACATGAATACATGAATACATGAATACATGAATACATGAATACATGAATACATGAATACATGAATACATGAATACATGAATACATGAATACATGAATACATGAATACATGAATACATGAATACATGAATACATGAATACATGAATACATGAATACATGAATACATGAATACATGAATACATGAATACATGAATACATGAATACATGAATACATGAATACATGAATACATGAATACATGAATACATGAATACATGAATACATGAATACATGAATACATGAATACATGAATACATGAATACATGAATACATGAATACATGAATACATGAATACATGAATACATGAATACATGAATACATGAATACATGAATACATGAATACATGAATACATGAATACATGAATACATGAATACATGAATACATGAATACATGAATACATGAATACATGAATACATGAATACATGAATACATGAATACATGAATACATGAATACATGAATACATGAATACATGAATACATGAATACATGAATACATGAATACATGAATACATGAATACATGAATACATGAATACATGAATACATGAATACATGAATACATGAATACATGAATACATGAATACATGAATACATGAATACATGAATACATGAATACATGAATACATGAATACATGAATACATGAATACATGAATACATGAATACATGAATACATGAATACATGAATACATGAATACATGAATACATGAATACATGAATACATGAATACATGAATACATGAATACATGAATACATGAATACATGAATACATGAATACATGAATACATGAATACATGAATACATGAATACATGAATACATGAATACATGAATACATGAATACATGAATACATGAATACATGAATACATGAATACATGAATACATGAATACATGAATACATGAATACATGAATACATGAATACATGAATACATGAATACATGAATACATGAATACATGAATACATGAATACATGAATACATGAATACATGAATACATGAATACATGAATACATGAATACATGAATACATGAATACATGAATACATGAATACATGAATACATGAATACATGAATACATGAATACATGAATACATGAATACATGAATACATGAATACATGAATACATGAATACATGAATACATGAATACATGAATACATGAATACATGAATACATGAATACATGAATACATGAATACATGAATACATGAATACATGAATACATGAATACATGAATACATGAATACATGAATACATGAATACATGAATACATGAATACATGAATACATGAATACATGAATACATGAATACATGAATACATGAATACATGAATACATGAATACATGAATACATGAATACATGAATACATGAATACATGAATACATGAATACATGAATACATGAATACATGAATACATGAATACATGAATACATGAATACATGAATACATGAATACATGAATACATGAATACATGAATACATGAATACATGAATACATGAATACATGAATACATGAATACATGAATACATGAATACATGAATACATGAATACATGAATACATGAATACATGAATACATGAATACATGAATACATGAATACATGAATACATGAATACATGAATACATGAATACATGAATACATGAATACATGAATACATGAATACATGAATACATGAATACATGAATACATGAATACATGAATACATGAATACATGAATACATGAATACATGAATACATGAATACATGAATACATGAATACAGGAATACAGGAATACAGGAATACAGGAATACAGGAATACAGGAATACAGGAATACAGGAATACATGAATCCCAAATATGTCAAAAATGCCAAATATGTCAAAAAAATTAATAAAAGTAAAAAAAAATCATAAAAGTAAAAAATGTCGTCCAATGAGAATCGAACCGACTCAATCCGAAATATTTTAAATTTTGATTTTATTAAATTAACTAATTCGTAAAATCGTGTTGCGCCCACACTAGATATTTATGTTATTCTAGATTTAATTCACGATTTACTGCTTAACAATAGTTTTTTTTTAAATACCTCGGAACGTAATTTCGTGTTTGAATTTTAGTGCAATTCTTAAAGAAAAGTTTTGTTTATAAAATTAACCGTTTATTGCACTAGTTTCACTTGTTTTAATTAAACAAGAACAATTCACTGGGTTAGTAAAAAGAATACACCATTCTAGTGTTCTCTGCGAGAACAAGGGAACATATTGATGGGAATTGGGTTATGGTTCGCCGGTTGGAATGCAAATTATAAAAGAGGCACAGCTGGAGAAACGAGAGTAACCGGAAAAGGATAATGGTTTGCTTTAGAAGCGACCTATGACCCGTAACGACCAGCTCAGTCAGCCAGTACTGTACATACGTTGAAGAAAAAATGCTATAAAAATTGACATAAGATCATTTTGATTTTTTCATACATTATACCAGTTTTTTCTTAAACTGTATATTTTTAGGAATTGCCATTCTTAACGTTATACGTTTCGAGTACATATATCCTGATATCAGCCATCGAATAATTAATTCTGATACAGAATATTGCGTTATGTTACTGATTTGGTAAATGTAGCGTAAGAAATTAGTAACATAACGTTTATAACACATGATATTAGTTAATTGCAACTAAAGATTCTGATATATTTTATGAAAACTGCTTCCCTAAAATATAGATTCGTCAGTAAATTTACTACTAAAGTCATCCATCTAGAATCGCCACAGAATTAAAGAAAGCAATATCACAATATTCACTTACGATTTACTTATTATTACTTATTTTGTCGAATCGATGCAAAAATACGTAGATAATGGCGCAGAAAACATAATAATCATGGAAAGACTGGGAAAAATAACATAGGAATAAAATAAACTGTGGAAGAAGAAAGAGTTGAAACAGAGAAAATAACAGAGCGCGAATAATTCAACCATGCATAGAACACAATTTAGTAATAACAAACACAACGCCCAGATGTAACAACGTACATAAATATATTTACGCCCGGTTTCTCCAACGAATCTTAAATAGTTTAAGACCGTCTTAATAATAAGACGGTCAAATAAAAATCGGATCTTAAAACGATAAGACGGTCTTACATTGCAAGACTAAGTAAGATCTACATATGTTTGGTGCAACAGAATAAAAATTTAAGACGTGGTTATATATATAAGACGAGTTTATATAAAACGAGCTTATATAAGACGAGCTCGTAAGATTCGTTGGAGAAACCGGGCGTTAGCGCCCGAGCCATAGTATAATATATATATATATATATATATATATATATATATATATATATATATATATATATATATATATATATATATTACACAATGGCCCGAGCCCTATCGCCAACAAATGAAAAATAATAGATTACTTTCTTATAAGAAAGAATATAAGGCAAAGTGTTAAAACGTTAATATATCTAGACAAACATACGTAAGAAGCGACCATTATGGGCATGGAATGTAGGAATAAAAGAAAACCCACAAAAGAAGGTAGGTTTTCGAAGAGAACATAAGAACATATAAGATAAAAGAAAGCATTAAACTTGAATAAGAATTTTTTTTAAATATTCCATATAGACCTTCAATTCCACTAGCCCGAAATGGGATGAACCGTCCTCAAATGAACAATATAATAATAATAGATAAGTAAAGGGTGACATGTAGCGCCGCGTGTGATCTAGAATCGTATACATAATGTTCTATGTTCCTAATCGTTTCTGTTTAGTAATTTTTAGTGAAAATATGAATTCTTATGTGTAAATTCGTTTGTGTAAGTATTTTAAACAACAATTTAACTTTCTGGGTTGGCTTTGTTCACAGTTTGTTTACATTATGTCATAATTTGGTAGTTCGCAGACCACCGCCTAATGCGCCACCTTCCATCCTTTACTTATCAATCGCACAAAGCACATAAATTTCCCACAAAATTAATATAACAGTTGCAATTCTATTTTATATTAGACTTTCGAATGAAAATAGTTTTTAGATATTTAATTTCATCGGAGCTCACCTAAATTAAAGGCACCGAAGACATTAATTGAACCAACAAAAGCGACGAGGCGGTTGGCGCGCGACCTCCGATTAACAGAGAGCATAATATCCTCACCTTGAAATTCTCCGGGGCCTGAAACAAAAAGAGAGAACAGTTAAATCGGCACGCGCGGAATTCGAAGGAACTTTATAAATCACCGCCCCGATTAAAAGGAGAGATTTCTCGGATCGATGGTCACATTTTGAACAACATCGGAATGTGCACAACTAGTCGACAAACAAATTATAACAATTATTATCAAATCATCTACATCACGCACAAAATTACTATTACTTTTAATTCGTACTAGTAATTGTGTTGTGGCAATATTTAAAAATCTGATGTGGACAGTACACGTTACTTCATCATAAATATCATTATAATTAAAATTTTTCTTTGTTAATTATGGTTATTTTATATATACTTTACAATTACTGTTGTTGTTTATACATTTTTAAATTCATTCCACTCTTTTCTGTTCTTCGCCAGTTCTCTTGCTTGTTTAACTGTCTTTCCTTGGTTGATTATATGAATTTTGATGTGTGTGAATAAGCCATACACACGCACACATCAAAATTCAAGTTTCTAAAACTGCGCATGGATTTTCTTTCAAGTATTTTAAATTATTTTATATCATTAAATTTAGTGATTAAAAGCAAGAATAGCCACAGTGAGTAGAGGCTTGTAAATGTTATGGCGGCAAGGGCCGAAAGGGTTGAACGTAAAGGCGTTTTCGCTCTGCTAATACCACCAATACCTTCCTTATACATTAGTGTTGTATTCGGTGGATGAAAACTCTTTATAATCAACCAAGGAAAGACAGTTAAACAAGCAAAAGACCTGGCGAAGAACAGAAAAGAGTGGAAAGAATTTAAAAATGTATAAACAACAACAGTAATTGTGAAGTATAATGTTAAGTAATGTAGTAATGTATACATTTGAAATAAAATAATATAAAATAAATAACGTGTGTCGCCAGCAAAAATGAACAAAATAGGACACCATGTTATTTTGTACTAATGCATGTATTGCAACCGCTACGCACTGATGAATGCTAAATGATAAATTACATCGGAATTGAAAGAAAAACACAGCGCAGTCAATTGCAAACAATGAATGGCATTTCAACACATCAATTGTCTACCAGACTCGTTGTGGAAACGTTTCACGTATTTTTATTTTATTTAATGAACCGAACAATCGCCTCTAATAGTTCTTCGTTCGCGCCTCCGTTGTTGTGATTAATTAATAATTAATTAACTCATTCAAATGTGAAATGAGAATGCCATTGATAACACCGAATATTATGATTGAATCGCGTGCACAAATTGTTTCGATATGATTGACGACGGCCCAAATGAAATTAATCAGCTGATTCAAACACAATACTTGCTTTGCTGCCGAGATAGTGCGATTTAACACCAGTAAGTCCATATGACATTATCTAGTTTCCTATATCGTTTTATATATAAGAATTCAATATTGTCGAGATTATGAATATTGGGATTTTAATTTAAATTAATACATTCATTTGTAATGACTGTATTCCACTGAAAATTATACACTAACATGTATGTGTAAAATTTTCATTGGAATAGATAGAATTACAAATGAATGTATTAATTTAAATTAAAATCCTGATATTCATAATCTCGCTAACATCAAAATACCGACAAATTCGAAATATATCGATACTTTTTGCTTACTATTTTCAAAACGTACAATTTCCCACGTTAAAACGACCTCAAACTTTTTAATGAACCATTAAATCTCGAGCCCCATTCAGAAGATTCAATTACTTAGCCTCAAGACGAAGCCGGTCTTCCTCTTCCCCCTCCCAAGTCGTTAGCGCCACGGCAAAAAACAATCCGGCGTTGCGGCCGCGGGGCATAAAACAAAACCGCCCGAAAAAAAAATATAAAATAAAACTAACGAGACCTCATCTCCGCGGCCAAGGGATTCTGCTCCTTGTACCGGAGGTCGGTCGGTCGCGACGGGTCGAAACGCAATTACGGATACCTGCTCCTCACCTCTACCTGAGGAGCGCATCTTATGAATGAAGTCCCGGCTTTACTATCCCAACAATGGGCCACGCGTAAGGTCACACACATACGCGTGAAACGATTCGAAAAGTGTTTTTCTTCAAGAAAACTCGCGGTGTGCAACAATATAAAAAAAAAGAAGTAACCCCGGTATGGATTTGCCCGCGTATGTGAAGGAGCTGCTGATGCTCAGGGAGAGTCTGGCGAGGAGGCAGCGTAGTCGAACACAGCTCTGGCAGCCTTGGCTGCACAAAGGTATTTATCAACCAAAAACAAAACTACAATACACGCTTCAAAAATAATTTAATGTCTAAAGTATGTTATGCATCAGTGATAATAAAGCGTTGCGCTATAGGGGGACTGAAACAAATTAAGAGCGGGCCGGATGTTGGCCATCTTCGCTCCGAAAGAGCAGCCGCGGCGGCCTTGGCGGGTCAACGATTTTTCCCGGGGAGATTGAATGTATGGCTGTAATTTTCCGCACATAGTCGGGACACGCGATGCTGTAATTGCCCTGTTTTTCGTTAATTAATCGACGCCTGTTGCGGAACGACGACTCCGGCGGCAAAGATCATAAATTATGCTCAAAACAGAATTTTGGTGGTATATTGAAGTATTTTTCACAGTTTTTGGTTCATGATCCCCTTTTGTAATTAAAAAAATATATAGACCATCCAAAGAATGGGTATGTGTAGAAAAACATCCCGCGTTAAGTCGGTGTGTTCTATAGTGAATTTCGTATATCACTCTGGGCTGGTACAGGCTTATTGTTTCTTGTTCTATTTGCCGCTTCAGATGCGCATAATTCTATCACGGTCCTTACAACCGGCGGCGCAGGACCGCAAAACCTGAGCGATACTGCACGTCACGGGGGCGACAAGCAATGATAAACCATGCTAAACGAAAGCACTTTATATATTTCTTTTAATGCTGATGGGTTTTTTAGATGTTGTCATAGATTTTATATTTGTTTTGGAAATAAACATGTTAAAAAGTTTTGCTGTGGACAAGGCATAACAAAAATAACAACAAAAGCAAATTCGTATCATCCGCTCTTTGAATCTCTAATTAAAGTCTTCTCTATCCGCGTCGGGTACAACAACGGGATTTAATTAAGCTCCTCAGTCGTGGCCAATTAAAAGGGTCGATACGCGATTTACATTGTGCTGGTCTCCGGTGGCAGCGGCTGCCGGTAATAAATCGCCAAGAGAAGAGAGGCGGCCTCCAAATTGTTTTCCGCGTGCCGAATAGCGCGGATTCCGATGCTGTTGCGTAACAGGTGGGGATTATTAATAATCCCGCGATTGTTTACGCGCTGCGAGAGAACAATATGCTTCTCGTGCACTCGGCTGGTTGGAGAAACAGATTAGATCCGTTATTTCATAAAAAAATATGTATAATAGTCTTATATAAGCATTTTATAATAGTCCAATTGGCAACTAGTAATGTTTTTGAGGGATTCGATTAGGAAATGTCAGATACAATATGGTTTTTTCACTCACCGATTCAGAGCGAAAAAACCATAACTCAAAAATTGTAGTTTAGATTTTGGAGTTAAATGGGTTTTCCACTCACTCACCCATTTAATTAAACAAAAAAAGTGTAATATACTACACTATGGCCTGGCCTGAGTAAAAAACTGAGCTTCTGTGGCGGTCTTAAAGAAGCCAAAAAACCTAAAAGTTCAGTTAAGAGGAGCTAAATAGTACCGTAAAGATATAAATTTTGTTTATTTTTAGAAGATGCCGCCAAGCAGAATGCCGCCAAGCAACTGCCGACGACGAAGTGGAAACGCGACAGGCGTACCCGACCGGAATACCTTCGGAAGTCGGACCCGAAATTCGCGGAGAACGCCCCCGAGCCGCGCCCAGAGAGCCCCGACAACAGTTCCTCAGCCGCCACCCAGAACGGAAACTCCTCGCGGGGGTGCGACGTGCCGCTTGACATGTCCGTCCGGCAGCGCGGCCTGCCCCCATCGTACTCGCAAGCCATCAGCGACCCCAGTTTCCGGTCGAGCTACCGCCCGCCTGTTCCAACCGCCAACGGGGGCGTACGAGACGAAATACCAACAGGTAATTTGCAAAAAGTCGATAATGTTATTTTACTTATTTTTTAAATTACCACATTTTCTGGTACATAATAGTTATAATTGTTATATGAAAATATTAGTCGGGGGTTATTACAATTACAAATTAATAATAAAACCATTTTATTCTTTGGAATATTGGGTTATAGGTTACTGAATTTATTAGGTATAAATATTTCATACAAAAAAATAAGCTACACTATTAATTTACGAAGGCACACAAATTACCAATTTATTATTATTAATAAATTTATTTTAATTCATTAATACTAATAGTATTCACGAAATAAAATAAATTTATTAATAATAATAAATTTTTAATTTGTGTGCCTTCGTAAATTATAGTATAGATTATTATTTTTATTAGAAAACAGTAAAGGATCTTCCCCTAAATATATATATATATATATATATATATATATATATATATATATATATATATATATATATATATATATATATATATATATATATATATATATATATATATATTTAGGGGAAGATCCTTGGAAATGCGGCGGTAGGGCTACAAAGAAACAACTTCTCTTTACATCGATATTTCACAGCGAAATATCAATGTAAAGAGAAGAGATGTCTTTGTAGCCCTACCGCCACATTCCCAAGAATCTTCCCCTAACTTGTTTTTCGGCGATAAAAACGAATAAACTATATAGTACACATTACTGCCGGGAAGGATTAGTAGAATGATAATATCGTTACTAAGAAATTACATTCCTGCAATTACCATTTGCGGGTTGCACGTTACATCTCTACAGCTAATTTCACATACTCCGAGCCCTGATGAAGTAGCTGTTTTAGCTACGAAATATTGGCAAAAAAAGAAGTAAAGTGTACTTGAACTAAATAACGTTTTATTACTGCACCACCCTAATAAGGTAGGAACATCGGTTTCTATTGCAATTATATATATATATATATATATATATATATATATATATATATATATATATATATATATATATATAATCTTTTAAATCTCTTTATACTCTTCCGGGTGTCGAGATTGTTTAAACGTATTTTAAATCAATCTAAAACAAATATAAATCTATTGAATTTTCTGTAGGACTTCCTTCCAGTCCTTCCTGTTTGCCGCCATCCTCTTTGCTTCCTGCCATCTAATGCCATTCCTCGTTAATATTTCCTCTATGTTGTCTTCCCACGTTTTGTGTGGTCTACCTCTTCTTTTCTTTCCTTGTATTCTTGTGTTCCATACAATTTTTGTTTGTCTCCTTTCTGGCATGCGGATTATGTGTCCATACCATCCGAGTTGTTTCCTTTCTATGGTTGTCTGTATACTTTCTATCTGGAGATTTCTTCGAACCTGGTCATTTCGTATTCTGTCAATTCTGGTAATACCTTCTATCCTCCTTAAGTACTTCATTTCTGATGATTGTATTTTGCTTTTAAGTCTCTTGTCCAATGTCCATGTTTCGCTTCCGTATATCAGTGTTGGTCTATATATTGTTTTGAACATTATTAGTTTTGTGTTCTTCGATACCTGCTTATTATTAAGTATTATTTTGTTTAGCATATAGTAACTTTTATTTGCTGCCCGTATTCTGTTGTTTATTTCCGGTTCCAGACTTCCCTTGTTGTTTATATTTATACCCAGGTATTTAAAATTTTCCACCTGTTCGATACTTATCCCCGCTATTTGGATATTTGTTTCCACTGTCATGTTATGTTTATTTAGTTCTTCGTTCCATATATTAATATTCTCTTGCAAGTTTTCTTCGGATTTGGCTAGTATTACGATATCATCAGCAAAAGCACACTCAGCTATCATTGTGCGTCGTAGTTTATAGTATCCTATGTCCATTTTCCTTGTTTTCTCCTTTATATTTTTTAATATATTATCTAGGAATATTATAAACAGTAGAGGGCTTAATGCTCCACCTTGTCTTAGTCCTTGTTTGGTTGTAAATTCCTGTGATATCTGATTTCCTGTCCTTATGTAATTATATGTCTTTCTGTATACACCTTGTATTGCTCTTTGTAGTTGTTTGCTTATTTGTCTCTTTTGTAATATATTCCACATCGTTTTCCTCGGTACTCTATCGAACGATTTTTCTAGGTCTATAAATGCTATGAATAATTTACTGTCATGGCCCATTGATTTCTCCATCAGTTTTCTTACTGTAAATATATGGTCCTGCGTTGAGTGGCCCTTCCTGAAGCCACTTTGTGCATTTTGCATCATTGTTTCTGTTTGTTGTCTTAGTTTTCTTTCTAGTATAACCTCATAGATTTTGGCAGTTGTGCATATTAGTGATATTCCCCTATAATTATTGCAGTTTTTGTTGTCTCCTTTTTTGTATACTGGGAATATTACTGCTTTCTCCCAGTCATTTGGGATTTTTCCACTTTTCCATACAGTGTTTAGAAGCTGCCTTAACAAATTTATACCTTCCTCGCCCATATTTTTGAGTTGTTCAGCTTTTATGTTATCATGGCCTGCTGCTTTACCATTTCTTAATTTTATAAGTGCTTCTTTTACTTCTGCTTCTGTTATATTGTCTGGTTCTTCGTTCAGAATATTTTCCACATGTGCGTTCTCATTTCCTTCGTTTGTGGTTATCGTCGTGTTCTCCTGCAAAAGCTCTTCGAAGTGCTCTTGCCATCTTTTCATTATTTCATGATCTTGTTTTATTATTGTTCCCTGTTTATCCTTTAGATGTCTTAGTGTTATTTGTACTTTCTCGTTCTTGCTTTTCTTTAGTGTTCTATAAAACAACCTCTTATTTTCGTTAAAGCTGTATTCCAGTGTTTTCCCAAATTCTTCCCATGTCCTTTCCCTTGATTCTTTGATTATTTGTTTCGTTGCTTTTCTCTGTATTTTATACGCTTCGTAGTCTTCTTCTTTCTTGGAGTTGATGTACTTTATCCACTTTTGCCTTTTCTTCTTTATTTCTTCTTTTATTTCTATAGTCCACCATCGCGTTTGCTTTCTGTTGTTTGCCTGTCTGGTTGTTCCGCATGCGCGTTTTGTAGCCTCTGTTATTATGTGTTTGAAATTGCTCCATATTTCCTCCACATCGTTACCTTTTGAGACGGATGCGAGTTCCTTAATATAATTCTGGTACTTAGCTTTTGTTTCTTTATATTTTAGTTTGTCTATTCTTAATTTCTCAGTTGCAGTTTCTTTCTTGTACTTATCCTTTTTTGTTTCAACCTCATTTCCGCTTGTTATCCTTTTTGTTTTTATTTCTTCCTTAATTGTGATGTTTGCTACAACTAGATAGTGATCACTTCCTATCTCGCTCGCTCTTTTCACCCGTACATCATTAACTACCTTCCTTTGTTGTGTGTTTGTTAGAAAATAGTCTATGATCGACTTTTCATTTCTACTCTTTACTTCTCTTGTATATTTGTATATTTCTTTATGGGTGAATATTGAGTTTAGTATTACGACGTCGTTTAAGATGCAGAAGTCAATTAATCTGTTTCCGTTGTTGTTTCTCGTCGGTTCTCCATGAATCCCCATTATATGTTCTATCCCTGTATTTATATTTCCTATTCTTGCATTTATGTCTCCTGCAATGTAAGTATTTTCTCCTGCCTTCTCGTATAATATTTGTAGCTCTTCCCAGAATTTGTCTTTTTCTGTTTTACTTTCGTCTTCTGTTGGTCCATATACTATGATTAGATTTCCCTTCCATCCATCTACCTCTTCAATCGTTACTGTCATTAATCTTTCGTTTAGGCATTCCCATTCCGTTATTGACTGTTCTAACCTTTTGTTTATTATGCAACCCACTCCTGCTCTCGCTCTTTCACTTTCTTCAACTCCACTACATATTTGTATGTGGTCGTTTATGGCCCTTTCTAAACCTCTCCCTTTCTTTTTTGTTTCTGTTATCACCATTATATCTAATTTTGTATTTTCAAATTCGTCTATTAGTTCAAGTTCTTTACCTTTCAGGCTGCGTATGTTCCAGTTTCCAATTCTCATCGTCCTTTTTGTTTGCGCTGTTGTTTTTGTTATATCTATTATTTCTTTTTTGTTGAGACTGCCTATTCTTCTTTCTTTATTTTTTCCAATCGTGTCCTTTTCCCTTGCTAGTTTCGTTATAGTATTCTTTTCTGTATATTTCGCAGTTAGTTTTTTGTCTGCACTAATTCTAGTTTTTCCAATACCCTATTCCATTTCCATAGCCTTCCGTCCACAGTTAGTTTATTATATCCAATGTTCACCTCTCCTCCTTTATTTCTCTCTTCCTTGGCCATTTTTCTTATTTGTGTGTTTCTTTCTCGTTCCTTTTTTGTCTCATCGTTGTTTATATAAATTCTTCCTTGTTTGTTATTTTTAAGTTTATATTTGTTCTTCATTATTTTGTCCTTATCTTCTTCCTTTTCTAGTTCAATCAGGCAGGTTTTGTTTCCTAGTTTTTGAGCTTTTTTTACCTGAATGGTCACTTCCATTTTGTCAAAAAACAAGTTCTCTACGGCTTCTTTTAATACTTTTTGTCTTCAGTGTCAATATCTAATCCTTGCATAACTATGTTATTTCTCCTCTTTTGCTTATCTAGCCACTCCACCGATTGGTTTAGTTCTTCGAGTTTTTGTTTAATTTCTAAATTCTCTCGTTTTATTTCTTGGTTTTCTTGACACAGCATTTTATTTTCTTCTCTGATTTTTTGAATTACATCTCTGCATTCTTCTTGTTCTCTTTTAATTTGTTTTGTGTCTGCTTTCAGCTCTTTCATCATTTGGACAATCAGGTCTAATTTATTGTCATTGTCTGTACTCGTTTTTACTGGTGTTCTTTGTGTTCTCTTAGTTTTTGCGAACGCTCCATCATCTACTGGTTTCCTTTTCTTACCCGTGTCTGTTGTGTATGAGTCATCGCTGTCCATTTTCCACCTTCTTGTGCCTTTGGAATCGATCGATTTATTATTACTGTTGTTGTATTAAAAGATGCCTACGGTCCGCGCCAAAGACATACGCAACTCCACGTTTCGGGCGTTCTATCTTTACCGGATTGACAGTTTATGCGATTTTCGCCGCTATACGCTTTAACCTCCAATTTTATTTTTCTACTAAACACTAACTCTTCTTTCCCTATTCCCTCACGTTCACTCTACTTCACACTATAATTTCTTTATTTTTCACTTCCCTTTTTCTATACGTTAGATTATGCTCGATACGGTCTAAACCAGGGGTCGGCAACCTTTTAGCTGTGGTGTGCCAAGCCACTCTACCAATATGATTCAGGGTGCCGCCTTAATTCTAAATTATATAATGGGGTTCTAGAGGAGAAGAATTTTATACCAAATTTATCTTTTAAACATATTTATTAAAAAATAACATAAAATTCTAACATAAATTAAAAAATTTTAATGCGAACCTTGTCCCTGCACATTTTTGCTTAATATTTCAATATCAGGGGTATAATTTGTGACTTTTAATTTCACACAAGATTCTGAATGTTCAATTGTTAAACGACTTCTTTGTGGACTCAAAATATGTTTCATGTGAGAAAAAATTTGTTCACAGAGATATGTGGAACCAAAAGCGGAAAGGAGAGCACATGCAATTTTCTTTAAACAATTAAATCTTTCCGGCAATGAAATCCAACAATTTAATATAGTAGTCGATTTTTCCATAGAGTCATCTTCCAGATTTTTTCGTAATTCCTTAAATTTTGTTTTCCATAATTCTGAAGATATTAGTTCGATAAGTTCCATTTCAAAATTATCAACATTCATCCACTCAAAAATTGAAAAATCAAACGGGATTATTAATGGATCTATTAAATCTGGTTTTATGAGGAAGGAAAATATAGGCACATGAGCTTCAAAGTCTTTGCATCTTCTTGAAAATTCATCTTTAAGTGCTCCAACGTAGGTTTTAAGTTCATCTTTGTCTATGGTCGATCTATTTGCAAGCGCTGCAACATTTGGGAAGTATTTGTAGGTACTAGTATTAATATCACATAAAAATATATTTAATTTTGTAGCAAATCCTGTCCAATATTCAAAAAGTTCGAGCACAGTTTGGCGCCTTCCTTGCAATCTTAAGTTTAGTTCATTGAGATGTTTAGTTATATCAGTCAGAAACATCAATTTGCATAACCATTCTTTATCGTTCAATTCGGGGAAATGTTGTTCCTTTTCATTAAGAAAAACTTTAATGTGTTCCAGACATGACACAAACTTATTCAAGACATTGCCTCGACTAAGCCAACGAACATGGCTGTATAAGGGGAGGTCAACATATTCACTTTCCATTTCTTCTAAAAGAGATTTAAATTGCCTGTGTGTCAATGAAGAGCGAGACACTATGAAATTAACTATTTTAACAACAGTGTTCATTACAGGAATTAAGCGCTGTGACGAAATTTTGGCAACTAAACTTTCCTGGTGTATTATACAATGGAAGTTCAATATTTTATGTCCAATATGATTTTCAAGAAGTTTGACAAATCCTCTATCCTTGCCAACCATTGCAGGTGCGCCGTCAGTAGTTACACAAAATATTTTTTTGATATTAATGTTCTTGCTGTCAAAATAATTTATGAATGAAGCAAGAATATCCTGCCCCTTAGTTGTCCCAGACAGAGGAATCAAATTGCATAATTCTTCATAAACTTGACCTTTATCACAATACCGTGCAAATACTGCAAGCCGCGCAATATCATTTACATCGGTACTTTCATCAACAGCGACGCTAAATGCAACAGCTTCTTGTAATCCAGAATTCTGTTTTGTTGTTACATTGTCTGCCATTTCAGTTATTCTTCTTTCAATTGTTCGCGCAGAAGCCGGTATTTCTCGAATTCGGGATAATATGGTTTGTTGGTTAGGTAAATCGCTAAACAACTTTTCAGCACTTTTTATAAAGATTTCCTTTATATATTCCCCATCTGTAAAGGGTTTCCCTTTGGCAGCTATGCAATGAGCAATTGCGAAGCTGCATTCTGTCGCTTTAGGCTTCGTTCCAGTTATTCCACAAAAAAAGGTTACTTGTTTCTTATAACCAGAAACAGCTCTCTTTATAGTTTCACATTTCTCATCGTCGCTATTAAATGTGGACTGATGTTTGGTTTGGAAATGTCTTTGTACACTTGACGTGCGGCATACGACACTTTCGCGACATATCGCACATACAGCACGATCCTTTAGTTGTATAAATCCATATTCATTCGTCCAATAGTCTTGAAACCCGCGAACATTTAGTTTTTGTTTCTTACCCTCCATTTGATTAAATATGGATGAATTATAACAAATATTAAACCAATAAGATACAAGTCTTCACAACAAAGTTATAACGGAAAGTAACGACCAGTATTAAACGAAATGCAAGTTTAACTGGTATTACAGGCAAATGGTGCGCAGTAGCAAAACGAGAAAGAGAGGGGCGAATGTCATTCCGGCTTGAACATACGTGATGTCCGCTTCGATAACTAGTCGGCGCTACGTATGTTTAATCCCTTTTACTCCGAATGCGCTCTCACTCACCCTTCGCGCAGATTTTCGTGACATTGGCGAGCCACGTTAGATAAATAATAATAATTTTCTCTTATTTAAAAATCACTTCGTCTCGATATTTTCGCGATTTCCCTGATTATTTGTAGAGTGCCATTCAGAACCCCATCGCGTGCCAAGCCTGGCACGCGTGCCATAGGTTGCCGACGCCTGGTCTAAACTATGACTTTTATATCGGAGCACACTCACGCACACTCGGCTTGAACATACGATCGGTTATATTTACGTATTTATCCATTATATATATATATATATATATATATATATATATATATATATATATATATATATATATTATATTATTATATATATATATATATATATATATATATATATGTATATATAATGTAATCAGGATAATGCCAATAAATGTTTTTTTAATATATTAATATTATATTCCCTCTTAATTTTTTCCAGGTATCTCGATGTGTGATCCAATAATCGACGAGCATTTCCGGCGATCGCTCGGCAAAGACTACAACACAGTATTCTCCAACAACAACGTGGCGCCGGCGGCGAAAGCGGCGGCCCCAGCGCAGCCACCACCGCCGCCGCTACCCTCTCCGCCCAAGATGAAACCCAATGATGTCATCGAACTAATGGACGGCGCCGGGCTCTCTGTGGACGACCACTTCGCCAAAGCGCTGGGCGACACGTGGTTCAAGCTGAACAAGAAGGACGCCGACCTGAAGAACGGCGAGGGGCACGGCGTCGTCACGATTTGAGAGCACTCGCAGTTTGGGCACGACTTTTTTTTATTAGAGAGACAAGTAAACAAAAGACATGCTTTAATTCCCCTAATTACTATATAATTACTGTAATTTTTCGGTTGGTGTATATATTAGCAGGAAAAGAAAACGCGGCGGCGAAACTAATGAGGGTAATAACTATTATGTTTAGTGGTTAATCTGTTGTGGGTGGTGCACAAGAATAATTACTTCATTTAGGGGAGGTACAAATAACATTGATTTATAATACTATAGTACTTGTATATTAATCAATACAAATGATGTGTAGCAATTAAGCCTCCGAGAATTAAAGTGGCGTAAGTCACAATCAATTGTTTGGAGAATGAGAAGAATTTGCGTTTGGTATTCTCCTTTTCAAAACAACCTACATGTACATTACGCCACTTTTATTCTCACAGGCTCAATTGATAAGTAATGGATGGAAGGTCGCGCATACGGCAAACGGTTTTCTTATGTGAAATTTTGGTATTTTAGATCATGCAGTTCTAGCAACTAGACTAGTGATTAGCAACCTTTTTTCATGACTGTTCACTTTTAATAATCAAAAAAACATTTGGCGGCACACTAATATGGCATGACACCAATTATTAAACACACAAAATAATTTTTATAGTATGGATCAAATTTTTCAGAATCAAGAATCGCGCGGCACCGTGGTTGCAAATCACTGAACTAGGCTATTGAGCTAGGTTGAATTTGAAATACATATTAGTATTTTTTTTTAATTAAAAATCATATTCACCTTCATTATTCACCTAGTGAATTAATAAAAACATAAATTTGACAATGACAACTTGAATGACACTAACTATAGTCATTAATAACTATTATGGGTAACTCAAAGTGATTATGTTTTTATTAATTTGTAGTTCTTAAATGCCGTCATAAACATCGAGATTAATATCATTTATATTGTTGAATATTGAATATGTTACTTTTTTTTACAAATTTAAAACCCAAGTTTTTTATCATCGCGCAAACATGTTCCTCATATAATTGAAAACCGCCGATGAATGTATGAATGAATCTATATTCAAATCTTTGTTATTGGTATACCGTCAGATTCTAAAAATATGCCCGCCTTGAGGCATTAGGCATCGTATAGATTCGATGCCTAATGCCTCAAGGCGGGCAATATTGAAATGCATCGTTATATGCGATTAAGCCTAGTCCGTCTTGAGGCGGAGTTGGGCATTAGAGGGATAATATACAATAGAAAGATATGTTAAACTCCCAAATAACGTGGCATCACCATACCACCCGGTGCTTAACGTGTTAAATACATCTAGTGAAGTAGTTTATTCTTGTGTTCCACTGTATTTTAGTTTGTAATGAA
Organism: Lordithon lunulatus; assembly: GCA_963942505.1. NCBI lineage: Eukaryota > Metazoa > Arthropoda > Insecta > Coleoptera > Staphylinidae > Lordithon > Lordithon lunulatus. The sequence continues at coordinate 39,338,442 of OZ012671.1, forward strand.
ATAATCTCAGCGATTCTATTCTCTATTGTACATATTTATGTAATTTACTTTCGTCTGTGTATATAGGTTATAAGTTTATTATTAATTATTTATGTCAGTGTTAAATTTAGTTAATTAATAATTCTCGTACAAAGTTATTATTATTATTTTACAAAAACACACATGATAATCGTTTATGTATTCTGTGTTCGTATATACATGTTATATATAATAATAAAAATACATAAGGGAAACGTTTTATTTTTATTAATGATACCACAATAGCCGACCATACACATGTATAAAGCAAGGATTTTCTCGCAGCATCGCATCCGCTACATTATCCGATTAGTACTTAGATATGTTAGAATTCGCACTGACAATACTTTAAAAAAATTCCAATAACAAAATCGTGTTTGTATAGCACCGGCGCCAACAAACAAGACGAAAATATCTTCCAAAATATTAGTAGGATACTGTGTCCTTGCAAATTACCGATTAGTGTATAAAGCAAGTAAATTTAGGGGCTGTGGGGTCAAGTCGACGCCATATGTGGAACCATAATGGAAAAAGCGCGGAAAATACGGCCTGGAGACGCATTAGACTCAATTCACATATAAGCGGCGTCGGGCGGAGGCGCGGTGTAGGCACGACGTCGCGCAGGCGATTGTGATGTCCATATGCAGTGAAGGGGTGGACATTGCACCATATGTTTACATAGAAGAGTTGTGTCTCTCGCCTCGCAGCCACCGTATCTCAGACGAAGAGACTAAGACGCGGTACCAGCACGGCGAGAGGCATAACGCTAATGCCCGCGCCTCTTCATCTAAGTGAACATTCCACCTTATGATTATATAGAGGGGGCGTGAAAGTGTTGTGCATTCGCCTCTTCGCCTCCTATGTGTGAATTGGGCCTTACATATTAGACTCGACACCCTAATCACTAAACTAAAAGTTTATCAGAACTGCCACAGAAGGAACATGAGAGATATTCAGGGTGGGAGAGAACAGACCGGCCAGAAATTCAACAAAGGTAATCACAGTGATGTCAATCGAACGCGGAGCAGAAATATTGACAGCAAACATACTACGGATTGGCCCCGTGCTGTGTAAAGCCAGTCGTCGGAGGAGGTTCCTTACGGCTGCAGCCGGTGCTGGGAGCATGGCTACTGTACAGACACGTACAATGCTGTAGACAGAAGAATGTGCCTCAGGTGTGGAGGGGAGTGTAACCAAACCAACAGCTGTAAAAGAGACGTGCCTTATTACGCACTCTGCGAACATTCTCTTTGTCAGTTATTTGGGTCTCTTCCTTACTCGAAAACTGAGTTGTAACGCACAACTGAAAAAGACCCTGGCGAGAACTAGACAAGGTGCTGGTACGCTGTTTCCCCTAATCGGGAGACACAGCGTTCTCAGTGTACGAGCCAAGACAACAGCTGTAAAAGAGACGTGCCTTATTGTGCACTTTGCCAGCATACTCTCTGTCAGGTATTTGGGTCACATCCTAACTCGAAAACTGAGTTGGAACGCACAACTAAAAAATACCCCGGTGAGAACCAGACAAGTCCCCTAATCGGGAGACACAGCGTTCTCAGTGTACGAAATATTTTGATCTTTAGCTCAGTGCTAAGACCGAAACTTACATACGGTGATCCTATCTGGGCTGGATGCTTGACAAAGACAAATTGGGCGAGCTTGTAGCGATTTCAAAATAAGATTCTCAAAATGTTCCTCAATGCCCCATGGTATGTTAGGAACAGACAATTAAGATGCGAGCTAGGAGTATGTCTGATGTACGATCACATCAAACATATTCCATGGAAGCCTAGAAGAGCATCCAATAAATCAGTTATGTCTAAAAGGCACCTTACACGGTCAATAATACTGTCATTTCTAGTACTGTCAGTATTTGCTTGAATCCTCCTTCAATATTTATGAAGTAATCAATTATTCAGATAAACATCGGTATTCTCTCCATTCTATCATTACTATATCTTACAGGATCAGTAATATTGTCAATATTTTAAAAGAATGAATTTTAAACATGTTATCGTATAGTAATAGTGTCATTATTCTAAAATATTGACAGTATTATTGATCGTGTAAGATGTCGTATAGAGGAAACAGTTCATGGTGGCCCATCTAGATGCTGGGAGAGATTATGCGAGGAGGACCCATAAGGCTTCCCGTAAAAGATTATCATGAAGAAGATAGGAGCTCGCCGTCCTGGACCAGACTCCTCGGTGTCTGGAGGAATAAGGGCGGTAGTTTAAACCCTCTTTTCGGCTGAAAACAACACCGGCCCAGCAACAAACCAAGATAACACCCCCAAACACCAGCTGGGACGAGGAAGAACCCTACGTATGTGTCCGCCAGTCACAATAAACTGCCCCATCATATGTTCAAATGATTTCGTATGTTTTAGGCCCAATTCACACATAAGCGGCGTCGGGCGTGGGCGCGGTGTAGGCGAGACGCAGGCGCGACGTTGCACAGGCGATTGTGATGTCCATATGCTGTGAAGGGGTGGACATTGCACCTTATGTTTACGTAGAGACGGCGTGGAAGAGTTATGCCTTTTGCCTCTTCGCCTACCGTGTCTTAGACGAAGATGCGGTGCCGGCGCGGCGAGAAGCACGAGGCGCCTCGTCACCTAAGTGGGCATTGCACCACATGTTTATATAGAGGGGGCTTGAAGTGTCGTGCCTCTCGCAGCGCCGGCACCGCGTCTTTGCCTCTTCGCCTAAGACACGGTAGGCGAAAGGCATAACTCTTCCACACCGTCTCTACGTAAACATAAGGTGCAATGTCCACCCCTTCACTGCATATGGACATCACAATCGCCTGTGCAACGTCGCGCCTGCACCGCGCCTTCGCCAGACGCCGCTTATGTGTGAATTGGGCCTGAAGTGGATTTCAGAGCCTTTCAGAGGGTTTCAGATAAAAATCGAACAGAAAACATATTCGTCTATGAAGAATATAATTCCAGGAATGAGAATTCGAATCGAATTTGCTGTAAACTCACAGTTTATATAGATGTTTCGATGATTTCAAAGGATCTGGAAGGATTTCAGGGCTTTTCAGAGGGTTTCAGATGAAAATATAACATAAATCATATTCGTCCATGAATAATATAATTTTAGGGGTAACAATTCGAATTCAGTCTGCCGTAAATATACAGTTTTCATATGTGTTCATATGATTTCTAAAGTTTTTAGTGGATTTTAGAGTATTTCAGAGGGTTTCAGATAAAAATCGAACAGAAAATTAGAAGAAGGAATATCTCATATCTCGAAATATGCTTAGGTAGGAGATTAACCTAGCAAAACACATTTTTACAAAAGGCAAGAAGCTTCTAGTTCTGTGTACTTTAGATTGGAATAGCTGGATGATGAACAGTTGCATGTCATATGTCCATATATGCTTTATTATGGAGTTATAGACAGATTGTTTTCTGTTAATAGTAATTGAGATTTTCTGTGTAATAATCAGTCAGGAATTAAGTTTACTCAACTAAACTGAATATATTTTCTATCTGGGACGGTTTTTAACTTTTAAACTTCTAACCTATATCTATAGTACATAAATAATACTAACGGGTTCAACATACAAACGGATAATACTCAAAATAATATATATTATGGATATGATTTTTTAAATTTTTCACATGTAATTTTGTTTAAAATTTTGTTTACTTACAAAATGTTTATAGTTTATTGTATATAATTATATTTTGAGGTGAACAAATAAAAAATATCCATCTATCTATTTATTATATAAGGTATTGCTCAGAACGTAATGTGGGGTTGTAAGCAATACCACCCGCGACCAGAGGTGTAACGGTGTAACTAGGGTATGGCAGGCAGGGCACGTACCATGGGCGTCACTGATTGGGGGCGCCCATGGTACGTAACTGCCATACCCTAGTTACGCCTCTGGCCTCCAAAAACATTTTTAAGAAATTAAAACGTAAGCAACTTATTGTCGGACGGTCGGACAGGGGCACAAGATCGGTGTTTGCGCTAGCCGCCATTTACCCTAGTTACGCCTCTGCCTGCGACTACACTTTATCAAATGAATTGGCAGTGAATCTCGTAGTAAATCGTGATAGTAGCAAAATTTAAAAAGGCTTAGGCCATTAGAGTTTCCAGGAAGATTTAATTAAGAAATTAAATAAATAAGAACGAACATTTAAATTTAAAAATTAATCTACAATTCTTAGTATCTACTTCATTAAATAGGATACTATAGGCACTATAGGCGCTTTCGTTTAGCATGGCTTAGTATTGCTAGTGCAGTATCGCTCAAGTCTTGCGGTCGTGCGCCGCCGGTTGTAAGGGCCGAGATAGAATTGTGCGCAATGGAAGCGGCAAATAGAACAAGAGACTATAAGCCCGTACCAGCCCAGAGTGATAAACGAAAACGACAATGGATAGTTTATCTCCGAAACTACCCTACTAGAACACATTTACTTAATGTTATTCTATAATAGATTGTAAATAATTTGATTGTGATATACATTTTAATAAATTTAAGCAAAATGCTGGGTGATTAAACTCCTCTGAGCTTCTACCTTCACCGACAGGCCTCACGACTGATAAAGATAGAAGTTTTTTGTTTGTTTAATTAATAAACAAATTAAGGAGACATTTAAAAACTATCAAATTATGTATTTAGTATTTGCGCTTCTATTCTAGTGATATATTCATCAATATCATATCATGATTTACAACTGGTTACAAATCGCAAAGTGGCAATTAGCTATACTTCAGCTGGGGTCGCTGAAAATATTGCAATTCCTTTTTAATTATATGAGGTCTTGATAAATATATAATAATAATTGTATTTTTCAATACAATTTATAAATATTCTCCTAGTATCATTCGGTTCGTTCAATCGAAATTTGTGCAAAACGGGTAAACCTGACTATTAGCTATTATTTTCTTATTTAAATGAGAATATAGCAATAATAGATATATTTCGTTCATTCATGGTGGCTAAACCATGGTTGAAATAAGGAACTGGGCTATACTAGTACTATTCCTCATACCATTACAATCATACCGAATATCACCCTCTTAGAAATTTGAAGCTTCATTATTGATTAACTAGCATTATTATCGTTTCAACTATTAAAATTGCTGAAAGCATTTAGAATCTTATATTTGCAAGCTCTACAGTCGTAGTCTACTTATAAGCTTACTATATGTATGTTGTAATGTAATTATGATTAAGGCGAATCTCGGAAGACGAAATACGGTTCAATATTGACCTAATCGCGCGGACTTTTGTAGTAAATAGTTTATAATTTTCTGAAAATATATTTGTATATATCACAAGTCTAAGGATGACTTGATACTTTGTTAGGACGAAAATGTTAATTTTTTGTCTCGAAATAGTATATATTTACTCCGATTTGTAATCAAAATTCAAACGAAATTCCTCCAAGAGATTGCAGTTTCATATTTCAAGTTTTGATAAATACAATTTGATAATGCTTAAGTACAGTAGTATAATCTATAGTCATCCGCTAAATAAAATGCTCCATTATTTCGAAATAAATTTATTTCTCGGTGCACACCCCTCTGGTTTTTCCTGGGGCGGCGGCTTGTACAGTCCTCAAAAAAGTAGAAGCAGTTTCGTTAATTTCACTATGCGTTTTTGAGATAGATTTTCAGCTGGAATCCTCGAACGAAATTCTCGAAGATCGCCTTAATGTTTGTGCATGTGTATATGTATATGTATGTATACGGCTATATGATTGAAGAATCACAGAGACGTTTCAGAAATTGAATGGTTGTGGCGTCTACTATGTTGTATCATTTTAAAGAAAGGTGAATAGAACGACTATGATTTTTACCACTTGTTTAAAATCTAGAGCTTAGGCGAAACTAGTTGTTTCAAACAATAAAATAAGTGGTAAAAAATTGTTTCATCTACATTTAAAATGAATTACCACATAGCAGATGCTATAGCCATTCCTTTTCTGAAATTAAATAAGTTTCTAAAAATTTGATTTCAATCTTCTTTCAATATTCAAGGTGTGTCCACTTGTTGTGCCGGTGAGTGTATAGAAATATATGCAAATGATTTTTATTAATATATATTTTTTTACATTTTTTTGATACACAGAATGAGTCGCTATATACCTAGCGACTCATTCTGAGTAATGAGTATGAGCAAATCCGCTATTTCTAAAACTATCTAACACCCTGTACAAACAAGATGTAACTAATGCACTTTTTCTAATGGCATTTCTAAAAACTACATGAGCTACATCATTCAAAACTAAAACTAAAAAAAAACCATATATTACCTCATTATGATCTGATGTATAGTAACTGTTTAATAATAATCTGTTGTATAATTAGCATTAAGAACTGATTTCGTATGGTGCTAGACTTTCCAAATAGATCTTGACCACCACAAGAAAACAGTGCTCGCCGCCAAGGGTTAATTTGTGTCACACACATAAACACACAACAAATTACGCGCGCACCACCCCAAACCGCGCAACTGTGCGCACTGTCGCCGCCTCTACGACTTAAGTATGTTTCACCTGTCACACCGTCTTCCCAAACACAAAATAGATATTTTCTTACATGCACCAGTCCGAATTCGAGCCACGGTTTTGATACGAATCGGCGCCCCCATGCTGATATTAGATTACCCACTCAATATTTCCTTCCACGGGTTTGTCTCTGGGACTAAATTTTTTAATTTTTTTTTCCGTATGTGTGTGTGTCTGTTATTTTGCGCGCGTTTTCGCGTATCGCGTTACCGCACCGGTGTTGGGTTCGCGGTCGACGCGAGCGGTGCGGAGCGGCGACCGCCCCCGCCATTTCGGTCACCCAACACCGACACGAACGTATCGGGTTCAATGCGGAACGTTAACAAACGTGCACTTCCTCTCTCATGTATGCCCCTAGGAGGTACCTTAAGTTTTATTTGGGATCACACCTATATCTTATATTTTCTTATATGAATTTTGAAATTGTATTGAGCTTTTAATACAAATTGGACAATAGAATGGCATCTAATTTATGAACATTAATAAAAAATAGTTTGTAGTTAGATCTGAAACAGATTTTGCAGGATTTGATGATTATAATACATATCATATGAAAATACATATGTTATCGAGTCATACAAGAATAAGTATCTTTTAAATCAATAAATAAACGCTAAATTTTTGTGAAAAGTAAAATATTACTACTTTTCACAAAAATATAGAGCTTTTTTATTGATTTAAAAAGATACCTCTTGTTGTTTGACTCTATAATATATGTATTTTCGATCAGGGTATGTAATTAGTGTTATATTTTCTTGTTATTTTTATTCAAAAATCTATGACAAAAAACCAACCAAATAATCTGTTCTATCTAAATGAAACAGAAAAGATTTTTTCTTAAGAAGAATAGATTGATTTTTTGCCAGCTGTGTGGAATGTGGCGAAAATAAACGTCATCCACGTCTATAGCATCAATTTCATATCAAATAATCTGCTCTATCTAAATGAAACAGAAAATAATATTTGTATGCATATCACTTTTTTCTTAAAAATAGTAATTTTAATCAAAACTACAAACTCTGAGGTTATTGATGAAATACAAAATTTATCAAATGTTTGCCTATTGAATTGAAATTGATCACATTATACTATGATGTTTTCGTAAATCTGTGGCTGTATTTCGTGAATTACAGCTCTGATATTTTCTCTTAGTATTTAAATCATTGGTATCTTTAACATAGCCAATATTCAATAAAATGTACTGTAATTGTAAGTACTACCGATTCTGATTGCTTATGTCTTCAGAGGGTCACACATTTTAAAATCTGTCTCCATAACACCACTACACACAGTCGTCACAGGTTAATAATATTAACAAATAAATAGTATGTTAAACTTCTATTATGCTAACTTCCCACAAACTGTATTAATAGTGTACTAAAACCACGAAACCGCAACTGATATAATTCGAAAACAAACAAATTTTGAAATATAACGATTTTTGTATTAAGTTCATGCACTTTTTTTGGTGTTTGTTTATAAGCCGCGCGAATAGTTCGTTCATCGGATGACTCACGACCGCGTACTGAGGGGTTGTTGCATCAAACGATTGCATACAACCCCCTCGGATAAAAGTGCACGCCGAGAAGGGTCTTTCGAGTACGGGGCGAAGTCACACTCGCCTCGTTGTATGTGTGCGTCGCCGGTTATTTAGGAAGGGCTTTCCATTGTGCGGAGACTTTTCTTCTCTTTCTTCTTTTTTTTTGCGCGTTGTTGAGAGTATAGCCCAGGGGTGGATTGAGCAGGCGCGGCTCTTGGTATTAATTATAGTCTCAATAACTAAGTGAAAACTAGATTTATGGCCCTTTGATGAAAACGGGTAGTCTTGTATTTTCTATCATGTAAATTACAAAAAAGAGACATGAACATTAAATAAAGCACCAAAGAGCAAAATACAAGCAGTTGAAATGAAGTATATGAGGAGAGTTGGAGGAGTGACAACAAAGGACAAATTGAGGAATGAGAATATAGTTCTGGATAGTTGGCAGGAGGGTAGCATGGCTACAGACACTTAGGCCTCAAAATGGGCCCATGGTGAAACCTCCCTTTAAGGCTGCTCACTCGTCCCACCAGTCAATTTTGCGTGCGAGCTGCAAAACTCTGGCGGGTGAGGAGTTGCCAATGCTGGCCATACTAGGCCAGCACCCCCTAGTATTAAATGTCTAGTGTTTACTAGAGCTGGACAGAGGCATATTATATACTCTGCTGTTTCTAGTTCTTCATTGCAGTCTCTACAGGATAATATCTAAGGATATAAGAAGAGAACTAACTGTAACACCGACAATAAATTACACAGAGGAAAGACAATTCGGATGGTGGGGGACACATAATTAGGCATATCATAAACAAGAAAGAAGGAAGACCCAGAAAAAAATGGCATGAAGCTAAATCGGAACTATTAGAAAAGAAAGGAAAAAAACTGGAAGGAAGCAAAAGAACTGGCAATGAATAGAAAAGAATGGAAAACATTTATAAATGAATAGAGGAAAATTAAAACCTTTACACCACACTGTGATCGAGAAGGCCAGCGGATATATATATATATATATATATATATATATATATAAACTACTGTAGTAGAAACATATGTTTGCATCCCGAGTTTCAATACAAAAATCGGATTTAAAAATTTATAGCTTTTTAAAAATTATTTGTACACAAACAATATTGTTTTTAAAGAACCAATGTAAACAAGAAACATTTTTTAATATAAAATTAAAAGTAACCAATATTTTTGTAACTTTTTTATTTTGTAAAAGTTGTTCATAAGTTTGTTTTTATAGCAGCCGAATTGAAAATTACAAAACAAATATTTTCAACAAATACGATAGTTTCATAAGAACTGCAACATGTAGTGATTCTGAACATGGTCGTTTTCAGGGAGAGCTAAATGAGGTAATTACCCATTAATCATAAAAATTGGTAGTGGTATTAGTACTTTGTATTAGTTACAATTTGTAACTTGCTATTGACCGCCGTGTGTAAGTGTATGTGTAAGTGAGTGTAAGGACTTCAGAAAATCGTCCTCGAGTTTTCTAAAATGTCGTTAATTGTATAATTAAAATATTAGTTAGCTTTATTATTTTGCCACTATAATTTTCATAAGTGCCTTTCGTTTATCACTCTGGGCTGGTACGGGCTTATTGTTTCTTGTGTTATTTCCGCTTGCGATGCGCATAATACCTCGGCCCTTACAACCGGCGGCGCACGACCGCAAGACCTGAGCGATACTGCACGCCACGGGGGCAATGATAAACCATGCTAAACGAAAGCGCCTTTAGTAACTGTGACCCGAGTTATATTTTACGATTTGTGGATTGTATAATAAATTAATACCAGTGTGAATCTGTATGGGTTCTCTAATTCTTCACTGTTATCCCCCAAGGGAATGGGGTTGGAACCACCCATAATTCTGAACAACCTTTTTTGTCGGTTTTTAATTACTCTATCAAATCTCGGAAAATTAAAAATGTTCTCTACTATACTAAGATTATTATAATGTGAGGGATAAACCGAGCTTTAACTCTCGCGTTATAAAAATCTTAAACTATGTTAATACTTTTAACAACTCATTTATTAATATTTTCATAAAAGACAATAAATATTATTTGAAAAGAGTTTTAATATATGCAACCTACACCGTAGGTAGAAGACACAAGTAGAAGACAAAGGATAATATATATATTTAACCTATGCAACTTGTGTTACCTGTCTGTGTGGAAATTTTATATAACATACAGCTATCATTAATATTATTTTTTATTTGAAGGTGAAATTATTGTACAATTTGTATGTATTATTATGCTTTTTGTATATTTATAGTAATCTGTACTTTTGATTGTGATAAAAATAAATTGATTATAATTTATATATAATGATCATTTATAAATTTTCTAATGGTATGTATTATACAATTATGTTAAGCTTTTGTTACATTTAAAAAAAAATATTTGATTCGATTCGGTATCGAAATTTTGACAATTTGATTTTTTTTTGACATTTTGATATTTTAACATTTTGACATTTTGACATTTTGACATTTTGACATTTTGACTATGTATTTAATTATGTCTAAATGTCAAAATGTCAAATGTCGTAACTTCCAATAATAAGTAGAGATAAGGTATTTTAAAGATTGCAATAGTTCCAGTAGTTTTACCATTGAGTATATTTTTTTTAAAATAATAATTTGGTTCTGCCCTTAAACAAAATTCCGGGAAACGGCACAAATGAAAGGAAAATGTAAAATGTCATGTCTAAATGTCTAAATGTATAAACGTCTAAATGTATAAACGTCTAAATGTATAAACGTCTAAATGTATAAACGTCTAAATGTCTAAATGTCTAAATATCTAAACGTCTAAATATCTAAATGCCAAAATGTCAAAATATCGAAAAATCATTTTGAGTTACGACATTTGTCATCTCAGGTGCGATATTTGGATTATGGATAGAGCCCTCTTATATATCTAAATATCTAAATATCAAAATATCAAAATATCAAAATATCAAAATATCAAAATATCAAAATATCAAAATATCAAAATATCAAAATATCAAAATATCAAAATATCAAAATATCAAAATATCTAAATATCTAAATATCTAAATATCTAAATATCTAAATATCTAAATATCTAAATATCTAAATATCTAAATATCTAAATATCTAAATATCTAAATATCTAAATATCTAAATATCTAAATATCTAAATATCTAAATATCTAAATATCTAAATATCTAAATATCTAAATATCTAAATATCTAAATATCTAAATATCTAAATATCTAAATATCTAAATATATAAATATCTAAATATCTAAATATCTAAATATCTAAATATCTAAATATCTAAATATCTAAATATCTAAATATCTAAATATCTAAATATCTAAATATCTAAATATCTAAATATCTAAATATCTAAATATCTAAATATCTAAATATCTAAATATCTAAATATCTAAATATCTAAATATCTAAATATCTAAATATCTAAATATCTAAATATCTAAATATCTAAATATCTAAATATCTAAATATCTAAATATCTAAATATCTAAATATCTAAATATCTAAATATCTAAATATCTAAATATCTAAATATCTAAATATCTAAATATCTAAATATCTAAATATCTAAATATCTAAATATCTAAATATCTAAATATCTAAATATCTAAATATCTAAATATCTAAATATCTAAATATCTAAATATCTAAATATCTAAATATCTAAATATCTAAATATCTAAATATCTAAATATCTAAATATCTAAATATCTAAATATCTAAATATCTAAATATCTAAATATCTAAATATCTAAATATCTAAATATCTAAATATCTAAATATCTAAATATCTAAATATCTAAATATCTAAATATCTAAATATCTAAATATCTAAATATCTAAATATCTAAATATCTAAATATCTAAATATCTAAATATCTAAATATCTAAATATCTAAATATCTAAATATCTAAATATCTAAATATCTAAATATCTAAATATCTAAATATCTAAATATCTAAATATCTAAATATCTAAATATCTAAATATCTAAATATCTAAATATCTAAATATCTAAATATCTAAATATCTAAATATCTAAATATCTAAATATCTAAATATCTAAATATCTAAATATCTAAATATCTAAATATCTAAATATCTAAATATCTAAATATCTAAATATCTAAATATCTAAATATCTAAATATCTAAATATCTAAATATCTAAATATCTAAATATCTAAATATCTAAATATCTAAATATCTAAATATCTAAATATCTAAATATCTAAATATCTAAATATCTAAATATCTAAATATCTAAATATCTAAATATCTAAATATCTAAATATCTAAATATCTAAATATCTAAATATCTAAATATCTAAATATCTAAATATCTAAATATCTAAATATCTAAATATCTAAATATCTAAATATCTAAATATCTAAATATCTAAATATCTAAATATCTAAATATCTAAATATCTAAATATCTAAATATCTAAATATCTCGACACTTGTCATCTCATAGTGTGTTATAATAATAATTTATTTACATAATCTTTCATTCATTATCATCATGAAAAATCACCATACTATTTTTAGTAGATTATACGAATATTTTGCTGTAGGCTTTAAAACTAAACTCATATTATAAGAATTAATAATCATAATACATACTCACAGTGTTTAGATTTCAATCAAAAAGTTTTCTGGAAGTTAATTAATGAAAATTATTTTAATTGAGCCATTAAGAATACCTAGTTTGACTTGTTTGACATATTAATTGCAGATCGTTTTTTTTTCAACAAAATAATAATAATATATTTTCATTCACATGCTGATAAAAAATTTCCAATTAATAATTGAATCATTTTCTAGAAGGTCACGAAGCAATTTTCTAATGGTTTTTTATGTGATATTTATTAAAGCTGAATATTTATCAATTTATTTATTTATTCAATTTATGTAAAAAGAAATGTATTGACAGGTTTGTTATATTATTAGTGATTAATTAATACTGTTATGAGTGATAGATTAGGAAAATGTATAGTTTATAGTTTATATACTCGTCAAGAAAAATTGACATGATATATATATATATATATATATATATATATATATATATATATAATAGTCCAGTCAATAAATATATTGTAGTGCATGAAATATTCGATAGATTTTGACTTCAGTACTTTGTTAGGAGTAGTTAGTAGGTAAACATACTAAAAGTCTCCGCCTGTGGGAGATGAGCAGAAGGTGGTAGAGGGAGGAGAAGATACCAGGAACAATTTGATAATAAATTTAATTAGCTTATATATAGTTAGTGGGAGGAGGTTGAGAAGATGTTATTTATTTTCGTTAATATTTCGGAAACGGTAGACTCTAGAAAAACATGTTAAGTTATTTTTGGGAAACAGCGAGGGCAGTGAAATTCCTTTAATAATATATAATATATCAATATTTCGCTCCTTTATTTTCGATCATCATCAGGAATATTCAGCAGAGTTAATGAACATAGAAATTGGCAACTAACATAATTTACACCAAAAAAATCATTCTGATGATTGAAATTAAACGAGCGAAATATTGATATATTATAAAAGGAGTTTCACTGTCCTCGCTGTTTCAAAAAATAATTTATACATAACTAACTTTCGGCGGAAATATATATATATATATATATATATATATATATATATATATATATAATTTCTGATGTGCACGTATTACATAACTATGTCACAAACAACTAATATTGAATGCATTTCAAAAAGTGTACCATTCATTAACAAAACCAATATTACTGACAAAAACAGATTCAAAGATCACATTGTATTGCGCAATATTTACACCAGCCCATTAAATCGTGTTTAATTGATCAATATTGGAAAATTACTGACGTGCCAATTCATGCGTTCTGATGTGCATATTTGAACACGTTTTCTGCTTATTATATTTTTTTGTTGCTGCTATGTAAACAGGGCAATTCAGACCCAGTTTTTTCGATGTCTATGGCGTTAATTAACCAGCAGCGCACATTTTATGACATGAATATCAATAGTTCACTATTTTTACAGACTTATTAAATCGAAATTGGTTGCAATTGATTAAATGACATGAGATTTTCATTTTACATTGTATATAGGGAAAAGATACTTAATTACTATACTTGAAAATTAAGTTGTAAAAAATAGAAATAAAAGTCCCTCTGCCCTCGCCACTTTTCTCTCCCACGTCAGCTTCCTGCAGATTTTCACGCCTTCCCCATCCTCGCTTAACCATTCATTCAGCTTTCTGCAGTTTCCCACACACTCTGCTTTCACACCCTCACATTCTTCGCTAAGGTGCCACCACGTGTCGCTTCCCTTACTACACAGCGCACACGCTGTGTACCCCAGACCCATCTACACTTTCCTCCCTCTCTCGTCTGACCCACACCTCGCTCTTGCCATGCATACCTTGTCCTCCCTGCTCCACTCACCCCTGGCTAAGTAACTGGGGAGTTTCCCACTCACTTGCCACTCTACGTAGCCAGGGTTCTAAGAGATCTCATTCATTCTAGTCTGCCGTTCTTACCACTCAATATCCCTCAGTCTCTCTTACCTCAGTTCCTAGGCTTCCCATTTTTCTTAGCTTCTCCTCTACCCACACCTCAGAGATACCCACTCTTTCATACATCCTATTCTTTCTCCGTCCTACTCTTACACCTCATCCATACCTCCCGCACCAGTCTTACCTCGCCCAATTCCTGCAACCTTTCTTCAAACTTCACAACCCTTACACACGACTCCCACCACATACTCATACGATTCGTCACCTGCAACAGCACTGCTCGAACTTTCGAGACCTAGCAGACTCTTCAGGAACAAACCCTGCTCTCTCTCTCTCTAACACATACCACTCACGCAATATCCACACTTCCACTCCATAAAACAGAATAGGTATTACACACGCATCCCAGATCTTGCACGCCATTACGAGGTTACCGCCCTACGACCTCTCCCATTTCCTTCTCGCTATCCCCTAAGCCATTCTCGCTTTCGCTTGCATACATTCCACATGCACCCTAAATCCTCCTCCACTGTCAAACCATAAGCCCAAATATTTAAAGACACTCTCTCAATCATCCTTCCCTTTCATTTCAACTCTTCCACTCTACCCCTTCTACCCCTATTTCTAAACATGATCCATTTAGCCTTCTCCACATTCATCACTAGCCCTCTCCTATCCAGGTACCTTCCCATTCTTTCCAACATCTCTTCCACTCTCTTGGCTACTAATACTCCGCATATACCAACATCCACACCTTGGTTCTCCCCACCACGACCCCTCCAGCCTGCCCTCTTCTCAGCACCGCCTCCAACTCGCTTATGTATACTTGAAAATTTCGGTGTAGTGTATGAGAGAAGAAGAAGATATATTTATTGTAACATACATATATATATATATATATATATAGCATGGTTTAGCATTGCTATATATAGTCGCCTCCGTGGCGTGCAGTATCGCTCAGGACTTGCGGTCGTGCGCCGCCGATTGTAAGGGCCGAGGTAGAATTATACGCATCGAAAGTGGCAAATAGAACAAGAAACAATAAGCCCATACCAGCCCAGAGTGATAAACGAAAGGCACTAGAAAAGTTATAGTTGACATGTAGCGCCGTATGTAAACTAGAATCTTATACATTGTGCTTTATCTATTTTTTATTCTGTATTAGCAACATATTATTGAATTTTTAAGTGAAACTTTGTTTTGTGTAGTCGTTTTGAACGTATTTTTTTGTTATCTTTGTTTACATTATGTAATAATTTAGTAGTACACAGAACACCGCCGTGTGTACATATCATTTACTTCAAATCAATATATTTTAACATATTCAGTAATACTAGTCAAACATTGTTGAGTATAATATTCATTTATATTCATTATGTGTAAATTGTACGAAAATTGTGCGTAATTATAAGAGATGTCCTCTGCGACATTTCCATAAACTAGCTATTATGGAAATTTTTACCGCTCCTTGGAAATTGCGCATGATTTCGTTGTACGCAATAAAATGTGATTTCAAATTAAATGAAACATTTGCATGCGGCTATAAAAACTTATTTACCAACTCATTATGGGTAAATTTCTACAGCTAAAATGAGCTGATAAAAAAATTGCAGAGAAATATAATGTTAATTAAATTTGAAATGGTAAATAAACAGGGTAATTCATAACTGAAAGTAATAAAAGTATAAAGTAATATACAATTCTAAAAATTAAAATACGAAATATTTTTATAGGTAAGCTCTTCATAAACTAGAATGGTATCACCTTATATTGCATTGATCATATCATATAATTGAATGGGTGAGTGGAAAAACCATATAATGATTTTGGAGTTATATGGTTTTTCCACTCAACGATTATTTATGTATTGAGAAATCAAATAGGCAATGGATAAACAGTGTTTTTCTTTCAAGTAATTTCTTTAACATATTTGAGCATTAAATTATATAACAAATAATCGCAGTAAACCAAAGATCTCGATGTAAGAACATCTAGCATAGGAAGTGAATGGTTTTGGCGTGGCAATTCATTTTCAATAAAGGAGATGATTTTTTTTCATCTCCTTTATCTAGTATAGGTTTTTTTTAGACAAATAATTAGATAATCTTGAAATTTTACTGTATACGTTTATAAAATTGTGCGTGCAATGAAAAATATACCGTTTATTTTAGATTAGAATTCAATGCCGTATATAACATTGTAATTTTGTCCCCAGATAAGAAACACCGTCAGTAGTTCTTATTCAAATCTTTAATTTTAAGGAGTCTTCGCCGAAGTCCTTAAATGCAGGTGTTACTATATCCATACATTCCCAAAATTCTATTAACTTATAATATATATATATATATATATATATATATATATATATATATAAGTAAATTATAGTTACACCTAGTTTTACTGAAAATGGAGAAGACTCAGCCGAAGTCCTTAAATGCAGGTGTTACTATATTCAATAATCCTATATTAATCAAGAAAATATAATAACATTTCATCGTTGTTAATTCATAAATACATCCTTGTATACACGTACCAGATAAATCTAATAATATTAGCTTTAAATTTTGACTAATATTACCGACTTGAAGTTACAGACTGCCACAAAAAAATCTTACTCGTACGTAATACACGGACATAAAATAGTAATTTGATTAGATTGCATTTGTTGTCCTGCAATTAGAATGCCTGTTGTTCAATTAATTAATATCATTATTATTATAAACACATGGCATTAACTCGCGCGTTTTGCGACAGGTAAACAGGTTAATTGCAATGACGACGGGCGGCGACAATTAAATTGAATTTAAAAAAAAAATAGAGAAAAGCAGGTCTTGTTTTCTGAATTACTTGCTGATGGATAAGCTCATGTAGACCAGTTCAAATAGCAGACAGTTGCTCAAAAAGGGGAATTAAGTGCGAAGCGGATAGGTGATTAATTTGTTCCGCGTATAACTTTCTTCCGAGCACATTATGTTTTGTTTTCTAATATAAGTATTTGCTTACCAACTGTAGCAATTGTAGTCCACAATCCTATTCTGTACGAGTTTGTTTCATCTGAAAAATATAAGAAACATTATGTTAGCTCGCTAGTTAGTTTGATAAATTATTATATAGCGATCGCTAGAAAATTGCGATTGAGAGACGTTAATATTTATTCCAGTGAAAGGTCTTGCCCAGGGCCTCAAAAAGCAAATTACGGCCCTGATAACTGCAGCTGATTTTGATGTTATAAGCCACTTCAACTACTTAGGCTATTCCGTTAGCAACAATGGAAGTTACGAACTAGAAATCCGCAACGACGTACAATGGCAAGAACACCGACAGTGAAACTGATGAAAATATGGAATGATTCATATATTGAACCCACCTCTTAGCAATCTACATATCTAGATTTCGATCTTACTACATCTCGTCAGTGTAGCTCAGCTAGTGAGGATGAATTCAAACAATGTTTCGAGTGGTTATATACAAATATAATACAACTAACCCCCTAGGAGGAAAGTTAAATGCCATCTGGCGGCACCACATCAATTAGCAATGCACACTTGCATCTTGTACCCATTTTGTTTATCAGATCTCGTATTAGCTGATTATTTTTAAATATGGCAATTCCTAGTCCCACCTTATCTTCTATTTTTCATCCGTAAAAATTCATATGGGTGTGCATTGCTAATTAAAGTGGTGTTGCCAGATGGCGGTTAACTTTCCTCCTAGGGGGTAAGTTGTATCATTTTTGTATATAACCACTCGAAATATTGTGTGAATTCATCCTTACTAGCTGAGCTTCACTGACGAGATCTAATAAGATCGAAATCTAGATATTTAGATTGCTAAGAGTTGAGTTGTGGGGTGTTGGGTGTGCATTGCTAATTGATGTGGTGCCGCCACATAGCGTTTAACTTTCCTCCTAGGGGTTAGTTGTATTATATTTGGAATGATTCGGATATAATTCCGATGGCGTGCACGATTTGGGACGCGTGTATAGAACCAATACTGTTGTATGGAGTGGAAGTGTAGGGACTGCAAGAGTGGGATGTAATGGAAAGAGAGCAAGGATGTTTCCTGAAGAGTCTTCTAGATCTCGAAAGATCAACAGGGCAGTCCTGTTACATAAAACGAACCGGATGAGCATGTTGTGTGAGTCGTAGGGTAGACAAGTTTGAAAGAAAGATTATAGGTGTCGTTATGAACATTATAAATCTCTATTGTTCCTAAACTACTATTAAATGAACTGCGATTTGTAATGAGGAATAATTAAACCCATTTCAACCATTTAATGAGATAATTGGGCACTTATACAACAATGTTGCGCGCGTATAAACTACGTGCAAATCGGCTGACCCTATTCCAAATCGATCGATTACCGATTCAAACTGCGTTTTTATGGCGCTCGACTGATCCTCGTTAGTGAAAGCTATAGCACGATGGGTGTCGCAAAGGATGCACGAGGAAAACATACCATCAGTTAGATTAAAGTCATCGCGGGGCTTGACGTGCCATTAGCAAAAATACGCGTTACTTAAAGTAAATTACACCTAACGGTACAAAAGAGTTAATAAGTAATATAAATTGTGAAATAATTATGAACCGAAAACATTTATGATTAAAAAAAATAGTATACAAAACACGCGTCGTGAAGTGAAGACAAAATAAACCGTGTTATTAAAATCTCTGTCTAGACATTGAGAGGGGTAATTTTATTGTTATTAATTACACTGCTTGGTCTCAAATGTTGCTTCAACCTTCTTAAAGAAAATACTAATTTCTTTAAGAAGGTTGAAGCAACATTTGAGACCAAGCAGTGTAATTAATAACAATGAAATTATATTAGTTTAGTTTAATAAATTTGTTTTTGCACAATTATAATACTTTATACATTGCTTTGTATAAAGGAGTAGTTTTATATTTAAGCTACTGGTGTAAAAACGGCAGAAATTTTATAACATTTAATATAAACGTAATATAATACGGGTATACATAATAATAAAATAAAAAACACACACATATATATATATATATATATATATATATATATATATATATATATATATGCTGTATATGTATAAGTTGAAAACAGAAACCGTGGTTTCTAGCTCCTTGGGGTGGTGCAAGGAGCTAGAAACCACGGTTTCTGTTTTCAATTTATACATATATATGTAAAGGTGACAGAGAGGATTTAAATAATTCGACTTTTTAATCAGTAGTGATGACGCGAACTGCATTACTGGGGATTTTTGACGGTATTAGTGCACATGGAATTTTAGCAAAGATTTTGTAAGTACTACTACATTAAATATTTATAAGTCAATGACGTCATATTTATCTAATCAGAATTAATTAAAATTGAAACTTAGGAAAATATAGTATTAATTTTAATTCATTTGGATTTAATGATTTCACCGATATGTGAAATCACTAATTGACGAATGAATTAAAATTGATACTATATTTTCCTAAGTTTGACACCTCACATCTAAAATTTTATTCGATGTTGAAAAAAGAGAGAAAAGCTGATTATAAAATGTTTATTGGAATAATAAAATTGCTCCTGGTTCAAAGCAATCAAATAAAAAATTGATAACTTGTTAGAGTAAAGATAACTCCAATAAACATTTTATAATCATTTTTCTCTCTCCGGCAAACCTCGTGATCAGCGGTGCGAATATAAAAACAGGACGTGTGGTTGCTGAACTCGCGAAGTAAAACCTGGAGTAGGGTGGAGTGGCCACAATATACCACAGCACGGAGGTGCCTGGTTGCTAGGGCCCATCGGGTGATGTGCGATACTACCAATGAGGATAAGATAATGAAAACACCTACTATGGCATTTGATGTCTCAGGGTAATCGCAGAGCCAAATGGGACAGAGGGAATATTAATTGAGGCGCGAAGGCTGTCCATCCTGGATATACTAAAAATATAGAATATCATTTCGCAGGCGGTATGGTTCTCCTCCAGGCTCTTGATCACTGCTTGGACTGGCGATAAGCAGTGATTAAGAACGTGGAGGAGAACCATACTACCGAAAAAAAACCAGGTAATGGCCACCACCAACTCACCAACTCAAAAACCAGGAAGGAAGAATTCATATTGGTCAAATTGACCGAGGGCCAGTAATACGCGGACCTGGTCCGGAGGATCCAGGCAATCGACATCGGTGACAGTCATATCGCCCGGTTTGAGAGAACGAACAATGGCCATTTCCGGATTAGGGTACGAGGCAGTGGTACCAAATTCGACACACTGTGCAAGACCATTTGGGAAAAGGAATCGGGAACAGGGGCCAGGGTAAGGAGGTCAGGTGTAACTCACCATAAATGGGCCTAGACCTCCTAACAACAAAGCCAGAGGTTGAGACAGCCATTAACGCAGTACTCAAGAACAATGAGCAGTAGAGGGTAGACAATCCTAGACCTGCCCGGAACGCCACCAAAACATCAGCCGAGAAAGATACCGAAGATCTCACCGCAGCAAGACTGAGAGTAGGCATGAACAAGGAGGGAGGAACTGCCACGTGGCTCCAGTCGCTTTTGGCTGGATAGTCACCGGACTCACGAATGCCAGTAGAGAGGACCGACGAAACTTGTGCCTGAGGTGTGGCGAGGAAGGGCACCAGGCAAGTCACTGGAAGAGGAAGACAGTCTTCTGCGCACTTTTCAAGGCAGAAGGACACGCTGCGGAAGGCTTCCAATGCCTTATTAAGAGGAAGGCTAGGGACGAGACGAAGGCCAAGACGAAGGACAAGACGAAGGACAAGACGAAAGGCAAGACGAAAGACAAGACGAAGGACAATACGAAGAACAAGATGACGGACAAGACGAAGGACAAGACGAAGGACAAGACAAAGAACAAGACGATGGACAAGATGAAGGACAACACGAACGAGAAGACGAAGGACAAGATGAAGGACAACACGAACGAGAAGACGAAGGACAACACGAACGAGAAGACGAAGGACAAAACGAATGACAAGACGAAGGACAGGAGAAAGGACAAGACGAAGGAAAAGACGAAGAACAAGGGTAAGGACAAGACCAGCTGAGACGGGGCTAACCCAACGCACAATGACCCAGACATCGACCGTACAGTTGACAACCGGCCGGGGCAGAACGATAACCAAACTACATAGAAACCTTCTGAAAACTGCAATATGTCCTTCCCTAACTCTTCTCGCTACTGTCATCTTTCTGGGTATACTATTGATCAAATTGTGAAGCCATTGGCCCCATTTGTCGGAGACAATTCCATTTTTGTGTTGTTAGAGAGGTGGGTAGTGGACGATAACTATAGACTGGCCACCAGGAACCCCAGATTTGAACCCCATAGAGTATGGGATACTCTAAAACGATTAGTTATGCACCACATACCTCATACGAATCTAGGGAATTCGAACTAGTCGTTTTTTTTTGTCAAATTGGTTTCCTCACATTTAAGAAAATCGACTTGTTCGGTTCCACTAGCTCTCTAGCAGCAAGCAATGGAGCAGATAGCTTCACATATTCTTCTAAGCATTAACGAATGTCTTACTCCGACCAGGGTGGTACGTATATTTCTCCCAAGAACATTATTGATCCACCAAAGCAACGTTTGTGAGGGTGTGAAACCAAAGTGGGTGGGGGATTGCAGAAAGGTGTGAGAATGGAAAAAGCGTGGAAATCTGCAAGAGGCTGTTGCGGAAGAAGAAATGGAAATGGATGAGGGAATAGTAAGCGGACAGTTATATTAGCAATTAATCTGAGATGAGTGTTATATCAAATTACAATACATATGGATGTATAGGTCCTGGTTATCTTGAATTTTCGATTTATGACATTATATATATATATATATATATATATATATATATATATATATATATATATATATATATATGGGAGTGATTAAACTACTATTAACATGCTATAACTACAAATATTGGTCATCAATTCTTGCAAACTAAGTTTCAATACCAAGGATGAAGTGTTTTTATTGACTTACATAAATTGTATGTCATTCCCTGGCGTAGTTTTGCCTAAAATCTGGAAACAATTACACAATGTTCGCCATACGGAAAGTATAGGCTAAATCCCAGCCTTAATAGGAATATAAAATAAAATACAGTAGGTGGAAGCGTAAATCAGAATTAATTAAAATTGAAACTTAGGAAAATATAGAATTTCCTAAGTTTCAATTTTAATTCATTCTGATTTGATGATTTCACATATGGTCGCCTAAGCAGCATTGGAGAGCGGGAGTTCAAAGCCCATCGGGGGCGAATATTTGCGAATCAAATTTTTTTTAAGGTTTTCAGTAAGGTTATAATAAATACCGGGTGATTAATCTTCTTTCAACTTCTCCCTTTAGAAAGGAAAAAAACCCCTGAGCTTATATCCCTATTAAGAGTTAAAAAAATACCTTTATTTGGCATGACAACTCAAAAAAAAAATACAAAAACCCTCCGTTAAAGAGTATGTATGCAAGTAAAACGAGTTCATTCCATACATCACCCATTACAGTTTTATAATTAATATTTGCGAAATGCCACTTAGAAATTGCATGCGCAAACTCTGTTTAGAAAAAACAAATGGGAAATACAACAAACGGGCTCCGATTGTTAGTCAACACGCTCCTTCTTATGCAAGCGTGAATTTTGCTACAATTGTTATGCACAACCAAATCAGGCCAACGATTTAAAATAAGACATTGTTTTGTCCAATAAATACATAAATACATAACATGTAAATATGATAAACGATAGGGGTGGAATGTTAATGCAACTAGTTTTGTCGGATTTAGAATATCGATATTTTCAAGTCGAAATTTAAATAATATTAATAATAATAATAATAATAGGCTTTATTGTTCTACAGAAAATATTCCATTTACAGGACAACAAGAAATATACAGTTATATTTCTTGTTGTCCTGTAAATGGTATATTTTCTGTAGAACAATAAAGCCTATTATCATTATTATTACTACTATCGACAGTTTTTAGTCGATATTTATCGACAGTGTATAATTTTATTTAACCTATATTAGAATGAATCAGATTACATTATTGCCTATCGAATGAATTGTACCATTGCTAATAGTTTTCGACACATACATTGTTAGAAAACTATCGATAACTATTAGCGATCGGGCGGGTCAAAGAGGGAGTTTTTTCTTTTAAGTTACGGCAGAATATTGTCAATTTATGAGATTTCTTGCATTTTAATTTAAGTTGGTGTGTTATTATATTTTATTAGTTATAGTATATTATTTTATTTTATAGCTTATATTATGCACAAATCTATGTTACACCTGTATGTAAGTTTGTTGATGCCAAATAAAGGTAAATTTATATATATATATATATATATATATATATATATATATATAAGCAGAGTGGGTGGGAGACTGCAGAAAGCTGAATGAATGGTTATGCGAGGATGGGGAAGGCGTGAAAATCTGCAGGAGGCTGACGTGGGAGAGGAAAGTGGCAAGGGCAAAGGGAGCGACGATAGATGGGGGTAATTTGTAATTTTTGGCGGAGTAGTACTTTTATTTATATTGTATTTTTATTTTTGTATATTTTTGTTGAGGTTTGTGATGTGGAGGGGCAGTGAGGGAAATGCCAATAAAGGTCTTTATATATATATATATATATATATATATATATATATATATATATATATATATATATATATATATATATACCGACCGTAAAATTCATTCGATAGTCACTAGTGTAGTAAACTGATTCATCCTCATATAAGTTAAAGAAAATGATCGAATTATTGGGTATTATTTATTATATTATTATTATTTTTAAAAAAAAAGTTTTTAACAGATAAAATTCTGACTATAATTTAATAAACATGAATCTTGCCAATATTTCTTGCATAATAAAATTTTGCAAAAGGGTCACGAACATGTGCGCACGTTGAAAATAATTGTAATCCATATTATTCATAGTCACCAATATTTTGACGCACGCAACCAAAAACAATTGAAACTGTTATTGGCTGGAATTTATTCCATTCGAATAATTTAATTCGAGACCTATATTGAAACAGTTCTTTTTATTCTTAAAAATAATTACGCATACAATATTTTCACTAGTCATAGCCATTATCCCTTTCAGTCCTGGATTTTTAAATTTGTAAATCTTTTTTCTTTGTTAATTATTATTATACTTATTCAAACACATCAAAATGAATCAGATGTTTGAATTTGTGTGTTGGCTATAGCAAATAAAGGTCTTTTTTAATGACATATGCGCTCTGCACAGTGATTAAAGATGATTAGAATTCAGTGTTCATTTAAATCAGTGTTTCCCAAAGGACTGGGGGACGCTGAAACGTAGCAGCGGACTATAGAAGTTATCGATGCAATAAAGAGGTGAATGGTGGAAAATAAACTCAAGAAAATTTGGATAAATGTGCGGCATAGGTCAGCCTTAATTCTCGTATTCGTCTGTTTGTACTACAAACATTAGTTACGTAGCTACGTTTCAAAAAAAAATTGTATTCTCCTATAGCCTAATAAATGATAAAAATAATGGAATATATATATATATATATATATATATATATATATATATATATATATATATATATATATATATATATATTATTTACATTTTTAGAAGAAAATTGGGATCTAATCGTTATTGAGCAAATTGAAAATAGTCGGTATTTATAAAGACATGTTATACTGCTATACTGCTAGCTTGCACCTAGTACCCGTAAGTAGACTAACTGGTAGTACTAATTCGGCACGTCCTGGCGTTATCCTGAAGATATTGAAATACATCATCAAACTCAGTGCACTTTAATGGATTTTATTAAAAGATATATATGTATATATATATATATATATATATATATATATATATATATATATTGAATATAATTTGAAATTGAATATTTCTTATTGGGAATTAGGCCTTTTACATATTTTGGTATGCTTAATATTCAAGCATACCAGAATTACTAATATATTTTCTCAATAAGAAATATTCAAAAATTAAAAATTAAAAATTATACAACTATATATATATATATATATATATACATATCTTTTAATAAAATCTATTTTCATTTTATGATAAAGTAAAGTGCACTGAGTTTGATGATGTATTTCAGTATCTTCAGGATAACGCCAGGACGTGCCGAATTAGTAAAAATATTGTTACCAGTTAGTCTACTTAGGGGTACTAGGTGCAAACTAGTAGTATAAGATATTTTTATAAATACCGACTATTTTCGATTTACTCAAAAACGATTAGAACCTAATTTCCTTCTAAAAATTTACATTTTTAAAAAAACTATAACATATTTAAGACATATTGCGTTTTATATGTTATTGACTGAATTGAAAAGACAAAACTAAACTGTTCCTAATAGTTAAACTTATTTAATTGATTCCTAAATCTAATTAGTGAATGAATAGTCTAAACCATCTCTTATCAATGGCCTTTCATTAACGTCAATGCGATTTCAATCAATTTTATTATTAAATATCCTAATCAATACCCTCTTACCATATTATTATGACCGTATGTATTTATAATAAATAATTCATTAGGCAATTTTGGCTGTGTACTGACGCGCCTAAAACTCTACCCAATTTAAATACAATACAAACCCTCTTAATATATGACAGTGACCTGTTTAAAAATTACACCGTTTAAACAGTGGCATTATGTTTAAGAAGCTCGCAAAACGATTGTTAAGGCCCGCAATTATTTATTTCGTACGTAATGTCGTTCCTGTCAATATTTGCTGCGCGCATATGCAAAAACCAATGAATTATTCCCATAAATTAATGGTTGACAACTGTGTTTCGGTTATGGATAATTAAAAATTAAGAAAATAAATTATTACGTATTCATACATAAAACATCAACGGGCTGCTTTTGTATGAACTTACGCCCGGTTTCTCCAACGAATCTTAAAGCTCGTCTTATATAAGCTCGTCTTATATATAACCACGTCTTAAATTTTTATTCTGTTGCACCAAACTTATGTAGATCTTACTTAAGGTCGTTTTAGACAAGATAATTTCTTGACTCAAAAGTTAGTCAAGATGCGAGACAATTTAAATTGTCTCGTATCATACAGTAAATTATTTGAAATATTGAATTGGATTGTAGATTGAATCGAAAATATAACGCGTTCTATTTGTCAAGGACAAATTGTATGTGAGGAGGATATATGAATTCATTTCTTGAACAACTTTTGAGCTAAGAAATTGTCTTGTCTAAAACGACCCAATGAGTCCATCTAAATTATCATATCATACAGCAAATTGTTATTAGATTGGATTATAGATTGAATGAAAAATAAAATGCGACACATTTTATGCGGAGCTGCATGATCGCGGTTCCATTCTTATTCAAGAAATTATTGAAGGTCGTTTTAGACAAGACAATTTCTTGAATCATAAGTTGTTCAAGATGTTAATTAATATATTGAAAAATTGTATGGGAGGGGGATATATGAATTCATTTCTTGAACAACTTTTGAGCTAAGAAATATTGTCTGGTCTGAAACGACCTTTAGTCCTACAATGTAAGACCGTCTTATCGTTTTAAGATCCGATTTTTGTTTGGTGCAACTCTTTAATACCGTCTTATTATTAAGACGGTCTTAAACTAGTTAAGATTCGTCGGAGAAACAGGGCGTTATGTTTTTATAATGATAATACAAATATCTTTATTTATGCAATACGCAATTTATATAAATAAAAATAAGGTTGGTTAAAAAAAGTTAATTTTCTTACGGCCGTTCTCACCATGTTCAGTTAAACGTTAATTTAAGCTACTAAAGTACTAAAAAAAGACCTTTATTTGGCATGACAACTCAAAAAATCCAAAAACCCTCCAATATACAATGCTCATCAAGAACAACAACAACAAAATTATACTAAAGTACTAATCGTCGGTTCTTTCGTTATTTTACATAATTATTTTAATAATTGGTTAAGCACTAATTCTCGGTTAAATATATTATCTGGCGATTGCGGCCGGCTAAGCATTTAATCTTCATCTTTTAACGTTAAAATAATAATAATAATAATCGTTTGTTAGTGTTATCACTTCAAGACGTTTACACAAGTCAATACAATATGAGAATTAAAACAAAATACACATTTACACAATAAAAATACGTAAAAACAGGAAAAATATAGATACATAAAGGCAGAAAGGCCACTGGACAACAGTTTAATAAAGATTGTTTTCTCTCTCTATAGATACATGTATAATAAAAGTTATTTAAATTAAAATGAAATAAATGTAAATAACACGCTCAATAATACTGTCAATCCTGTCAGTATTTGCTTGAATCCTCATTTAATATTTATCAAGTAATCAATTATACGGATTAACATCAGTATTCTCTTCATTTCATCATTAATTACCTTACACGATCAGTAATTCTGTCAATATTTTAGAATAATGAAAATTTTAAACATGTTATCGTACAGTAATACTGTCATTATTCTAAAATATTGACAGTATTATTGAAGGTGGCTTTTAGAGTTTCGGGCTTGCGGCAGAGGTTAGCAGTTGCCCATTGGGATACGTAGGGACATATGTGAAGAAATGAATAAATCATTTATAATAGCTAATTATAAATTTTCATGTACAGTATGTGGGCGGCCAAATTTAGTTTGCACGCGGGCAGCCGACTAGCTAGGACCCAACGCAATATAGACAATCGAGACAGAAACTAAACCCAAGACTCTGATCTTGGCACTGGGCCGGGACAAACAACCCTGATGACCCGGGATCCCAGCGAAGGTAGCGTGAGAAGAGCTTAGTATGCCTCGAAGGCAGTCAAGCCTCCCGCGTGGAATGTGGGGAGGTTTAAACGGTAGGCTTTACGCCAGAATGCCTTCCAGAACTTCCGAAAGTCGTAGCTCTTGGCACGAGGGGCTGTAGTCTCAGCCAGTCCCGCTGTACATGTACAGGATAAAGCACATATAATCGCTAAAGCTCTTTGCTTGCCTGACCTGACAGTACGAGATCCAGTCTCCAACGGTAGTCGATAGTAGGGTTAGGTCTAGGATGGCCTCTTGGTCCCCTGTGCGGAAAGTTGACGCTTCCAATTTATTAGCCAGGATTAGATTCTGGCATTAAAGCTTCCTGTCACGAGGTACTGGTCATTTGTTGCGTGCACTCCAGCCTATCTCATCGAGGCTCTCACACAAATACTCTACCCTGGAGGTGCATTTAGGGAGTAACCCATGCAACCGGTCACTCTGGCAGAGGGAGAACCTCAGCAAAGTAGATCGGCTCTTAGCCAGAGTCCATCCTGGCTGCAGCTCTTTTATAAAGGTAGCATATAGAGTTTCCTCATTCTTTGACTTTGTGGCCTTTTTTTTCACACTTGTGGCATAACAATTCATTGCTAGAGTATTCTCAAGCGTTCTACTCTGGAACATCGATTCGGGCTGGGACAGGAACCCCCTTGCTGTCGAGCAGTCCTTGTCCTATCCTTGACAACAAATAAGGGGGGACGGTAAATGGATAGCCATGCACAATATGTGCACAATCAAAGTGTTGACTTTTTGTAGAGGGGACTAAGAAACGATCCTAGCAGGGTTAGGTCTAGGATCGCTTCTTGCCCCCTCCACGGAAAATCAATACTTTGATTGTGCACAGATTGTGTATGGTCATCCATTTACCGCCCCCCGGTTATTTATTGTTAATGATAGGCCAAGGGTTGTACAGCTGGACAGCAAGGGAGTTCCCGTCCGCACCCAAATGTTGGCAATGTTCCAGAGTAGAGCGCTTCAGAATGCTCCAGCAATGAATTGTTATACCACAAGTGTGAAAAAGAGAGCCACAAAGTCGCAGAATGAGAAAACCCTGTGCTATATCACTTGTCGGCTACCGATAAAGACTAGATCTCGAACTGACAGATTAGTCGAGAAGAGAGCTTTAAGTGTGGCGACTGCTAGCAGCCTTAGCCACTCGTGGCTAGAGATACGATTTTCGAATGTTCTGTAAGGCAAACTTCCTAGATAGCATGGGATAGTGTACCGAAAACGGCACCACATATACCCCCGATACCCTCACCAATCTAATAGTAAGATCATGCGGAGCCAGTATGCGCCAAAATGGACGGCAGTCAAAAAGGGGTATATAGATATAGGTGTATTGGTGGACCGATAACATTGCGAACCTAAGCAGGACGCGCCTACGGGGAAGAAGACACAATACGATACAATGGGAGAACTCCAGTGATAGCGCAGCGAGTAAAGAAGGCCCTGCTAGATGAAATTCGGCAATTAAGAAGAAATAATGGTATGGAATCATTGACTCCATCGACTGGCTGAACGTAACACCTCACCTGCTAAAAATGGAGGCTGACCAAATAAAGAGCACAAGTGGAGCCCGGCGGCGGCGGCCAGTGGACGGTAAGCCAAAGGCAGGATTATCTTTCCAAAACGAGGATGTTTAGCAACCCTAATACCCTTTACATTCATGTTTTATATATGCTGTTTCACGCATTGCTTTCACATGCGAGTTCTTCTGATTATAATATATTCGTGTGCTACTCTTTAGCCTTTTTGTGTACGTTCAATTCGTCATGGAGTTTCTTTACATCTTTCTTCCATCCATTACCCCTTTGGTTGCTTTAGTTTCCTGCGTATGAGCTTGTGGGCGAGGGCAGAGGGAGTGTAGGGGTATTTATATATGATGTTAATTTGTAATTTTTGCAGACCGTTACTTTTATTTCTATTTGTATTTTTATTTTTAGGTATTTTTGTTGTTGTTGTTGATGTTGAAGAGCATTTTTTTGTGAGGGAAATGATAAATAAAGGTCCTTCTTTGTGTTTGTAATTTTAGATGGCTAGAGTGTACTCCGTAGCCAAAGCTTTTAGAATTTATATATAGATACAATATGTGTTATTTGTTTCATTTATGATTATGACCTCTGGATGTTATCTAGAGTCCCGGAGTTGAAGGTGGTATATTCGATATTTGTTGTGCCATCGAGATTCACATACTCCTAAGACCTGTATGTCAAGTCGGGCCATTTCGAATTGTATGTTATGTAGTTTGTTTGCTTCGTACATTGCATATCGCAAGTCGTTCGATTGTTGGTGTTTTTGCTGGTCTTCTTGTTTTTCTTCTGGTGGTACTTAGCACGCCTGACCCATTTAAAGTTCGCCGGAAACTCGGGGCCATTTTTCCTGACCCCCAGTCAGGATACTACAGCAACAGCAGACTCCATCTGCTGTTGCTGTAGTATCCTACTGCACTGCGGCTGTTTCAACTCTGTAGCGTCTCTATTTCAAATACTAGGGAGTTGGATTATTTGTGAAAATGTAGAGTATTTCTATCCCTACAGATAGAGTCTGGACGCTTGTCTTTGGCTCGCCGCAGCGCTGGGAAAATGTGAATATGATAAAATGTCATGGTTTTCCTCTGTTTAAACCTCTGTAGCGTCTTTATTGCTAGAGAGATGGCTTTTATATCAAAATGTAAAGCATAGAGCCCTACATGTGCTCCCCCATTACTTATTCCTCATTCATGAGCTCTGCATCTTCAATGAAGTCCAGAAGTCTCATGAATGTTTACGTTTTCGAGGCCATAGTTTGATTTGTGTTCATCACATGATGGTGATTTTCTTGGGAACTAAGTATGCAGTAGTATCCTTTGAGGAATATCCGAAAAAAAGTGGAAAGACAGCCTGGAGGAGGATCTAAAAGTAATAGGAGTATGGACTTGGAGAAGAGCTACCGAAAATAGAGACGAATGGAATAAAATCGTAGAAGAGGCCAAAACCTACAAAGGGTTGTCGAGTCGAAGAAAGAAGAAGTATCCTTTGTTATAAATTTCAAAGGATACTTCTTTCTTCTGCAACCAAAGAGTTTCAGAAAAACTGCTATAGATAAGTAAAGGAAGACCTGCAACGGCGCGTATGAACTAAAATCTTATACATATTCCTATTCGCTTGTGTTTTAGTCTTATGTGTAACATTTTGACGCATAAGAAGCTGTGAACAGTTTCGCAGCTTGGAGGGTAGCATTTCACCAAGCCGGGTGGTCTACCTGTAGTGACAGATCCCGCCGCCGCTCGGTGGGGCCGCCACGTGACCGCCACCCAACTTATAATAGCAACCGCTCGGCGCGCCTTCCCCAGTTCGGTCCCGGGCGCCAGACGTTGCTGTGCGTGAGAATCGCGCGTTTCCACCGTTTATTTTTTAATTCATTTCGCCCGTTCGTTCCACCCGCGTGACATGCGTTGATTTCCGCGCGGAGAACTTGGCCCCCCCGTAACACCCAATCTGTGATCTTGTTGGTTGATTCTTTTATTCTGTTTGTTACCCACACACCCCGTTTCTGTTTGGCCATTGAAAGAGAACCGATATATCTATAAATGTAAGTATATACCCCCGAGCGGCGCGCCGGGGACTAGCTTCTCGCCCTTCCGGCGGCGCTTATGTAATAATATTCATACGGTAGGGAAACCGGAACGGAACGCATGTGCCGCGTGCGTTGCCGCAGAACACGCCGCGCTAGCATAAAAATAAATCAAGCCGATTAAGCAGCTTTTTTTTGCTCTCTCGGAGATATTTTTTATGTGATTCCTTGTGGATTATTTTAATTCAACTCCATATATTATATAGTTGATATTGAGTTGAATTACATTTCATAAACCACATTCTTAAAGACGTTTTTTATATTTGTAATATATTGGAAATGGATATATATGTTCTACTTGGGGACATGCCATGTAGATAAGTCCTAATAATATATAAATAATTTCGATTTTATTGTTATAATGAACCATTTATTTATACAGCACTGCTGTATGTTTATTTAATACCCTAATGAATTTAAGGCATTTGAAATTTATAGTATGAAATTATAATAGGATTAATTTTGATGGCACATTATAAAGTTTCATTGTAGTGTGGAGCCTTTTCGTACATAGACACTATACAATAACTATGTACATGCGATTTTCAATTCAAAAATGTAACATCTACATCTTGATGATAATTTTTTGAATCGAAAATCGCATGTACATAGTTATTATAAAGTTTCATTGTAGTGTGGAGCCTTTTCGTACATAGACACTATACAATGACTATGTACATGCGATTTTCAATTCAAAAATGTAACATCTACATCTTGATGATAAATTTTTGAATCGAAAATCGCATTGTATAGTGTCTATGTACGAAAAGGCTCTACACTACAGTGATACTTTATAATGTGCCACAAAAATTAAAATAATTTAAAATCGTTTTAAAAGAGAAATAAAATCATTGTTGATAACAGTCGAGCCGTACGATATGGAAGAGTACTACTATTCGTTCCTGGTGGGCTTGTAGTGGTACCTAAAGGTCGTTTTAGACAAGACAATTTCTTGGCTCAAAAATTAAGGTCGTTTTAGACAAGACCTAGCTCAAAAGTTGTTCAAGAAATGAATTCATATATACTTCTCCCATACAATTGGTCCTTGACAAATAGAATGCATTATATTTTTCCATTCTATCTACCATCCATTTCAATATTTCAAATAATTTGCTGTATAATACGAGACAATTTAGATTGTCTCCCATCTTGAATAACTTTTGAGTCAAGAAATTGTCTTGTCTAAAACGACCTTTAGTCAAGATGCGAGACAATCTAATTTGTCTCGTATTATACAGCAAATTATTTGAAATATTGAATTGGATGGTAGATCAAATGGAAAAATATAACGCGTTCTATCTGTCAAGGTCAAATCGTATGGGGGCAGGATATTTGAATTCATTTCTTAAACAACTTTTGAGCTAAGAAATTGTCTTGTTATGTGAACATTGTTCACTTCAACACTATTAGTATGAACTAAGCTCTAGAAAAATAATGTTCAAACACTTCTCGAGAATCAACTATTACAGTTTTTCAGAGATATTCTTAGTCCAGTCCAGAGTGCTCAAAAAATGGGTATAGATTGCATGAAATATGCGAGAGTTTTTGACTTCAGGGCTTAGGAGTAGTTAGTAGCTAATCATACTAAAAATCCCCGCCCCTGGGAGGTGAGCATACGGTGGGAGGGGAGGAGAATATCCCATTTTTGGGGTATTCGATTATACCGAGTAACTCCTCTGAACTTTACTGAGCTTACCGGCCCTTAGACTGATATAAAAAGATGGAAATGAATGAATTAATTTGTTTCAGTACAGTACGTAGCAATATGCTATCAAACAAAATTAGTAATAAATCGTCGTTGCAAAGTAATTACTTAAATAATACCCCATTAACTACAAAATTAAGTAATTTAAACCACCGACCACGAACACAAATTTCCGCTTATCGCTAAAACTGATTTCTCGCAACGACCATGCGCGCATGTATGCGATTGAAATTGAAAGTTTGCGCGTTTGCCGAATTTCTCATCATTTGTAATGATCAAATACACTGCAAATGTTGAGAAATTCGGCGCGAAGGCGTCAAGGTTTTCTACCGGAGGCGATTTATTTTGTTTGTGTTTAAAAATCCTTGGTGACGCGCTGATATTAAATTTATTGGGGGTCACTGTCGTCGGTGATAGTTAATTTTGCCAAATAATACTGAATGTTTAGAAGTTTTCATAGTTTTATTTCCATGAAAAGGAGCAATAACTTCTAAACATTCTGTATTATTTTGCAAAAGTAACTATTATAGTACAACCGTAAGTTGTTCGTAAAAAAAGTACATGTTGATTGTCGAGGTTAATAGTTCAATGAACTGAATATTATAATAAATACATGACTAATTACTTTTATAAAATTTGAATAAAACCTTAAAATTTTATAGGTGTTTATTTTTATGGGGAAACTAGTTAGGGAGATGTATACTGTCCATTGAGATAAAGGGACTATTTTTTATTTATATTGAATTTTTTTTGTAAATATTTTTCTGATTTTTCTAATATGATTTAAAATTGTGATATATTATTATTATTCTTTTTAGACTGGCGTGTTCAAAATGAATATAATTTTTTTAGAT
This sequence comes from Lordithon lunulatus, assembly GCA_963942505.1. Taxonomy (NCBI): domain Eukaryota; kingdom Metazoa; phylum Arthropoda; class Insecta; order Coleoptera; family Staphylinidae; genus Lordithon; species Lordithon lunulatus. The sequence goes on from OZ012671.1 coordinate 39,373,033, forward strand.
ACAGTCTGAACACGCCTGTCAAAAAATAACTGGCGTATATTGAATTTTTTTTGTAAATATTATTCTGAAAATTGAATTTCTAATACAATTTAAAATTGTGATATATTATGTGTATTATTATTTATTTTTAAATTGGCGTATTCAGAACGTATCTAATTTTTTTTTAGATATATTTTGAACACGCCTGTCAAAAATAAATAATAATGAAAATAACTGGCGTATATTGATTTTTTTTGTAAATATTATTCTGAAAATTTAATTTCTAATATGATTTAAAATTGTGATAAACTATTATTATTATTATTATGCTTTTTAGACTGGCGTGTACAAAATTAATCTAATTTTTTTTAGATACATTCTGAACACGCCTGTCAAAAATAAATAATAATGAAAATAACTTGCGTATATTGATTTTTTTAGTAAATACTATTCTGAAAATTAAATTTCTAATATGATTTAAAATTGTGATATATTATTTTTATTATTATTATTTGTTAGACTGGCGTGTTCAGAATGTATCTAAATTTTTTTTCAGATACATTCTGAACACGCCTGTCCAAAATAAATAATAATGAAAATAACTGGCGTATATTGATTTTTTTTTTGTAAATATTATTCTGAAAATTTAATTGCTAATATTATTTAAAATTGTGATATATTATTTTTATTATTATTTTTTAGACTGGCGTGTTCAGAATGTATGTATGTATGTAACATTCTGAACACGCCTATTAATAATAATAAAAATAATATATCACAATTTAAAATCATATTAGAAATGAAATCAGAATTATATTAATAAAAAAATAGCGATATAGTTTTCAAAAAAATATATATATATATTTTTTTTGAAACTATATGGCATTTTTTTTATAAATATAATTCTGATTTCATTTCTAATATGATTTTAAATGGTGATATATTATTTATATTATTATTTATTTTTAGATAGGCAAATTAATAAGTTTGTTACCTTCTAGTACAAATAATGCTGCATTACTATAATATAAATAATTAATTATTAAATAAAATAAATAATTATAAATATGAAACGTTGATGAGTTGATTAAGGTCAATTTTGTTACAGTGGGCTTATTAAAACTGCAACATTTTATTAATGTCTATATAAACATAATACAAAAATTAAGTATGTCACATACTATTCATATTACTGTGTTAATATTCATGTCATTATGCACATTGAACAGAAAATATCAATTAAATTGTAGCAAAAGATTGTTCATCCTGCATATGGAAATTATATACAGGACGATAGACATGGCATTTTCACATTATTTTGTTATAATGTATGTACTTAAAGACAACAACATTAACACCGTAATCGGAAATAGTGGTACACATACAGTTTATGGTCGGTGTTTTTATAAAATGTAATTATTAGGACGTTTGCACGCCTTTTTATTGCTGCTTCCGGACGACAAGTTATATCAACAGGAGATTAAATGCGGAACTGTTGAATAACCGCGTTGCTTTCTCAAGGTGCCCATTAAATATGTCCTTGAATTTTTCCACACCAACCTTGACCGCGTTCATAACAGTTTTGAATGAAATTGTTTTTATTATGTAAGCTTGTTTAAAGAGTTTTAAATTTATTTTGTATTTCAATTGAAATTTAGCTGTGGAGTAATATTAGTCATATTTAACCCTTAATTACATGATTTAAAAGAATATTAAATAATAGTAGTATAGAAGAATATTAAATAATAGTTACCATCAGTCGTCCACTTGCTACAAAAATACACACCCGTCAATTACACATGACAGTCTTCTGCAAATTTTCACGCGTTTGAGACGTCTATATGCCACAACAAACATTTTTAAGGGTGGCATCATGTCTAATAATAATAATATATTTATTGCTGCTAACAATAGGTATTTACAGACGTCTACATTGTTATTCAACCTAGACGTCTGTAAATACCTATTGTAATAATGAGTAGATGGTATATATGTCTGTCTAGCATTCTTTCATGTACAATTTTCTGGGAGGCTTTGATAATGAAATAAATAAATTTATTATTTTTATTATTATTATAAATAGATACATTTAGGGCCGGTTCTACATTTGACATTTAACTGGCGAATAAGGCTATTCGTGGAATAAGTTTGAGATATTGGCTTTAAAATCTCAAACTTATTCCACGAATAAAGCTATTCTCCAGTTAAATGTCAATTGTAGAACCGGCCCTTAACCGCGAGCATTGAATGCAATAACAAAATCAATATGGTTTAAAAGAAAACATATGAGTAAATTTACTCAAAAATTCTTCAAATTAGTTTGCAATGTTTACCCCTAGCTAAATGAACTTTATAAAGTTGAAAAGGCAATTATTTTAGTCATACAGGTAACTTATTAAACATACAATCGTTAAAAAAAATCCCTACTGAGATTCAATAGTGTAAACTCTGGTAAAATTAAAATATAAAAAATAATAATTAATTAAATTAAATTATTATTTTCAAATATTAAATATTGCACGAATGTAGTAATTGTATTTTACTTCGTTTTGGGAGTGTATTAACAATTTAATAATCACTTAATTTAACAGAATTCACGATAGCCTTTCCAAAAGTCCCGAGATGGACCTATGTTTTTTTGTGAGAACTAAAGGGTTAATTCATGAAATTTTGTTTGGGGGTGGTTGAGGAGGCCATATATGTGGAAAACTAAAACAATTAAAACGATTTTTTTAAACAAAGTAAGAGTCAAAACACGATTTTGCCCTATATTTTGAACCATTTCACGCCTCCACTACAAATCCACTCAGAAACTAATGGATAGTGTATGTCGCCCGTATAGAAACCCACCAGCTGAATCCAAATTTGAAAACTTCAATTAGCTATCATAAACAGTTTTTTAATTACAGACACTCGAAGACGTTTTCAAAATTGATTTTCGTGAAATTTTTAAAGTGCTATTTTGTGATAACTAAAAGGTTTATCCATCAAATTCTTATTGGAGGTGATTAAGGAGGCCAAATTATATGTGAAAGACTAAAAAAATTGAAATAGAAAGTATTTTTTTTTATAAATTAGTGTCAAAGCATGGAGAAAATCGTACATTTCGGGGTGATTAAGGAAGCCAAATTATATCTGGAACACTAAAAAATATTAAATAATTTTTTTTTTTTAAATTAACAAAGCATAGGCTAAAATCGTATATTTCGCACCCTCATTACAAATCCAGAAAGAAATTAATGGATAATGTATATCGTCCGTATAGAAATCCAGCAGCTGAAAACTGCAATTATCTATCAGAATTAGTTGAATTACAAACTCTCAAAACGTTTTCAAAACTGACTTTCGTGAAAATTGCTATCTTGTGAGAACTAAAAGGTTTATCCATGAAATTCTTTTTTAGGGTGGTTGAGGAAGCCAATTTACATGTGGAAAACTTAACAAATTTGAAATCGAAATTGTTTATTTAAAAAAAAAAATTAGTGATAAAGCATAGGCCAAAATTGTACATTTAGCGCCCCCTCAACAAATCCAAACAGAAATTAATGGGTAACTTATGTGGTCCGTATAGAAACCCGCCAGCTGAATCCAAATTTGAAAACTGCAATTAGCTATCATAAACAGTTTTTGAATTACAGACTCTCAAAGATGTTTTCAAAACTGATGTTCGTGAAAATTTCAAAGTGCTTTTTGTGAGAACTAAAACGTGTATCAATGAAATAATTGTTGGGGGTGATAGAGGAGACCAAATTATATGTGAAAAACTAACAAAATTGAAATAGAAATTGTTTTTTTTTGAAAAAATTAGTATCAAAGCATAGGCCACGATTTTGGCCCATTGTAAAACTTAGCGTCAAAGCATAGGGCAAAATTGTACATTTCGCACCCTCACAAGAAATCCTGACAGAAAAGAATTTAAATTTGTGGTCCGTTAAAAATCCCCCAGCTGAATCCAAATTTGAAAAATGCAATTAGATATCAAACAGTTTTTGAATTACAGACTCTCAAACAGTTTTCAAAATTGATTTTCGTAAAAATTTCAAAGTGCTATTTTGTGAGAACTAAAAGGTTTATCCATGAAATTCTTCTTGAGGGCGGTTGAGGAAACCAAATTACACGTGAAAAACTGAAAAAAAAATATGAAATCGTTTTTTTAAATTAGAGTCAATGCATAGGCCAAAATCGTACATTTCGCGCCCCCACAACAAATACAGACAGAAATGAATGCATAATTTATGTGGTTCGTGTAGAAACCCTCCAGCGGAATCCAAATTTGAAAACTGCAATTAGCTTTCATACAACAGTTTTTAATTAAAGACTTTCGAAGACGTTTTCAAATTGATTGTCGTGAAAGTTTCAGAGTGCTCTTTTTGTTAGAAGTAAAAGGTTTATCCATGAAATTATTGTTGGGGGTGGTTGAGGAGGCCAAATTATATGTGGAAAATAAAATAAATTGAAATCCATATTTTTTTGTTTTAAAACAAAAATAGTGTCAAAAAATAGAACAAAATCGTACATTTCGTGCCCCCACAACAAATCCAGAGAGAAATTAATGGAAAATTTATATGGTTCGTGTAGAAACCCCCCAGCTGAACCCAAATTTGTAAACTGCAATTAGCTATAGAACAGTTTTTGAATTACAGACTCTCAAAGACGTTTTCAAAACTGAATATCGTGAAAAGTGCTATTTTGTTAGAACTAAAACGTGTATCAATGAAATTCTTTTTGGGGGTGATTGAGGAGACCAAATTATATGTGAAAAACTAACAGAATTGAAATAGAAATTGTTTCTTTTTTTTTTGGAAAAAAATGAGTATTAAAGCATAGGCCACAATTTTGGCCGAATGTAAAAATTAGTGTTAAATCATAGGGCAACATTGTACATTTCGCGCCCCCACAACAAATCCAGACAGAAATTAATGGATAATTTATGTGGTCCGCATAGAAACCCCCCAGGTGAATCCAAATTTGAAAATAACAATTAGCTATCATAAAAAGTTTTTGAATTACAGACTCTCAAAGATGTTTTCAAAACTGATTTTCGTGCAAATTTCAAATGGCTTTTTTGGGAGAACTAAAAGGTTTATCCATGAAATTCTTTTTGGGAGGTGATTGAAGAGGCCAAATTACATATAGAAAACTAAAAAAATTAAAATCGATATTTTTTTTCTTTATAAAAACAAATTTGTATGAAAGCATAGGCCAACATCGTACATTTCGCACCCCATAACAAATCCAGCCAGCAATTATTGGATAATTTATGTGGCCCGTATAGAAACCCACCAGCAGAATTCGAATTTCAAAACTACAATTAGCTATCATAAACAGTTTTCGAGTTACAGACGTTTTCAAAACTGATGCTTCGTGAAAATTTTAAAGTGCTATTTTGTAGAAACTAAAAGGTTTATCCATGAAATTCTTTTTGGGGGTGGTTGAGGAATTCTTTTTGGAGGTGGTTGAGGAATTCTTTTTGGGGGTGGTTGAAGAATTCTTTTTGGGGGTGGTTGAGAAATTCTTTTTGGGGGTGGTTCAGGAATTCTTTTCGGGGGGTGGTTGAACAATTCTTTTTGGGGGTTTCTGAAAAATGGGTTGTATGCAATAAAAACCAGCATCAATAAATAAAGCCCTGTATATATTTTAGCCAATACATTATATTTTTTCGCTGTAAATTATAATAATTTCATCACTGTTTGGGCTCGTCTGGAAAGTGATCATAGCAAACACAATAATTAAACACGACGGTGCTAAATATCGGGGACACTTACGCAAATATTCTACCGTTTGCGGCCGCTGTGAAGAAAGTGAAGATCATTCAAGAACACGCGCGGCCGCACGTTGTTTCGGAATGAATATTACGCAAACGATTGTGCGGTGATGATCGGGCCCCAGATAAACAATTCATTAATTGGAGTAATTTTGCTGTTGCTGGCGGTTGGTTGTTTTCCTGTGTGGCCGCAGGTAGAGGTCATTCAATTATTCATGCGTTTGATAAATCATGCCATTAGCCAAGTGCTTAATTATGAACCGAATATGGGCTGCTCACATTTCTCCCTTGAGAGGGAAACACATTCCGCGCCCTGTTTGGTGGTGGACTTATTAACTTTATTTTCACACACGCCTATGTGAATGCTGGGGGTGAATTCGTGTTTTATACAACTGAATAATATTTTGGTATCACAAATAACATGTTTAACCACAATAATAATAATAATAAGCCTTTATTGTCCAACAGAAAGAATGTCCTATTACAGGACAACAATATGTTTAAATAAGTATACACCGTCGTGTTTAATTATTGTGTTTGCTATGATCACTTTCCAGGCGAGTCCAAACAGTGATGAAATTATATATATATATATATATATATATATATATATATATATATATTTCGCTCGTTAAATTTCGAGCATCATCAGGATAATTAAACAGAGTTAATCAACAAGGAAACTGGAACATAACATAATTTACAACATTTTTTAATTTAGATTTTTAGATTTGGCGCTTATTTAAAAAAAAATTAATAATAAGCGCCAAATCTAAATTTAAAAATGTTGTAAATGACAAAATGAATCATTATTGTATTTTCTATTTTCCATTTTCTATTTTCTATTTTCTATTTTCTATTTTCTATTTTCTATTTTCTATTTTCTATTTTCTATTTTCTATTTTCTATTTTCTATTTTCTATTTTCTATTTTCTATTTTCTATTTTCTATTTTCTATTTTCTATTTTCTATTTTCTATTTTCTATTTTCTATTTTCTATTTTCTATTTTCTATTTTCTATTTTCTATTTTCTATTTTCTATTTTCTATTTTCTATTTTCTATTTTCTATTTTCTATTTTCTATTTTCTATTTTCTATTTTCTATTTTCTATTTTCTATTTTCTATTTTCTATTTTCTATTTTCTATTTTCTATTTTCTATATTCTATATTCTATATTCTATATTCTATATTCTATATTCTATATTCTATTTTCTATTTTATAGTTGTTAGTTTCTAGTTTCTATTATTCTATTATTACCGTTGTTACTGTACACATGTGTTGATATAGTTTTTATATGTATAGAATTATGTTTGTCAAAGGGAAATAAAAGCCATTATTATTATTATTATTATTAAGTATTGTATGAATCATATACTTTTAGTATGCCCTGCCGTTTAAATTAGTCCAAAATAAATCGTGGTGAAGTAATTCATTATAGGAAAAAAATAAATAATAAAAATAATTATTTTTCTCTCTTTAATCATTTGTTTGTTTCATCACAAAATCATTTTATGAATACAACTTCTGTGTGTTGCGACAATATATGTATCTATTATTCAGCTTTTTACATTTAATTGTTTTTACAATTATAGTTTTCCATTTTGTATGGTTGTACAGGAATGTTCTCTGTTTCCTGTATGGCCAAAATTTATTACGGTAGTTAGAAGGATCATAAAGTATCATAATTACCATTGTGCGTGTTCAACGACCAATAAATAGACCATAACATATATAGAAATGTTATTTAGTTAGCTTTTGTGTTTTTTTTTGTATGATCCATATCGTTATTATGTGATTAATTTTGACTATACGCAATACAACCCAATAAGACCTAATATACAGGATGATCTACTAGCTATAAAAGCTGTTAATTCTATTTATATTTCTATTTTATTGAAATGTGATACTAAGCAGAAAAAAATTATATGAACATGTTTCCGATACGATAAGATATTTGATAAAAAGTACTATAACTAAAATAGTACTTTCTATAAAATATGTTAAGATAGCCATGGAAAAAACAACTGCTAACAAAAATGTTGCACAAATGACATTAATTTGGAAAGTAATATTACTAGTAGTTTTGAAAAGCATAAAATGTATACATTTACCAGAGAAGAATATACAAATACCATATTTGTTCCATATACAAATATGATATGCATATTCTTCTGTGTTAAATGTATACATTTTAATAAAATAGTACAACTAACCCCCTATGAGGAAAGTTAAACGTCATCTGGCGGCACCACATCAATTAGCAATGCACACCCATATGGTAATAACCGTCAACATGCTCATGCCATCAGGATCACCGGATAGTGCCCTCTATGGAATAATATTCCAACAGAGTGCTTGAGATATGTAGATTACTAAGAGGTGGATTCACACTTATATATGTATACATTTTATGCTTTATAACGGCAACGAAAACTCCGAAAAGAAACTGTATGGCAGAGTTGATGTTTGTACGCCGGTATTCTCTGACTGCATGTTGTAGTCAGAGAATTCCGGTGTACAAACATCAACCCTGCCATACAGACTTCGAGAGACAGGTAATCCCGCTCCACAACGGGTTCGCGACCACATCAAATCAATCTAAAAAAATGTTGTTAATGCTGCTGCCCGTGACAATCCCCCCATACATTCAAGACGTTTAGTAGACAATTTGTGGGTGTCTCAAAATTTACGTGGCGGATATTTAATCGATAAATGTTATAATCTATAGCACTGCCAAAATGTACAAGTATTACAACCGACTAACGGTCGTTTTAGACAAGACAATTTCTTGGCTCAAAAGTTGTTCAAGAAATGAATTCATATATACTCCTCTCATACAATTTGTCCTTGAAAAATATAACTCGTTATATTTTTCCATTCGATCTACCATCCAATTCAATATTTCAAATAATTTGCTGTATTATACGAGACAATTTAGATTGTCTCGCATCTTGACTAACTTTTGAGTCAAGAAATTGTCTTGTTTAAAACGAACTTAAGACTATCATTTTGCCAATGGATATTGCATGAATACAAACATGATGCTAATTATATTTCAAGAGTACTTTGATCTGATGAAGCAAGTTTTACCCGGGATGGTATAAACAATACTCATAATGGACATAGGTGGTCGTTTGAAAATCCACTTACAAAAAGAATACGTTGATTTCAACAACGTTTTAGCGTCAATGTTTTGGGTGGAATTTTTAATGGCAATTTGTTGCCTATCATAATAAATAATCGTTAAGTATATGCGTTTTAACGATGATTTATTTTGATAGGCAACAAATTATCATTTTTTTGAATACCACACATTTTGATTTAGTTCATAACGTACCACTAAATATTAATCAGCACATGTGGTACGCTAGTACCACATAATCAGATTAATATTTAGTGACGGAGCACCACCACATCGAGAAAGACAAGTAATTGGGTTGCTAAATACAAGCTTTAGAAATAATTGAATTGGTAAGAGAGGTCCTGTACATTGCGATCACCTGATTGGATATCTTTCTCTAGGGGTACATGAAGCAAATTGTTTACAATATCATCCTCCGTCGGACGTTGTTGAAGTCTTTATAAGTAATTAAGTAACGTATTATAATAAGTTATAAACATTTGCATGTGTACGCATTCCGTTTACCCTTTTCCTTAGGGGAGGTGGTGGTTTAGTGATTACTGATCGATCGGCGTCGTAATGCTACTTTAATTGTGACACGCACACACGCGCTGGTGGCTTTCACTTGTTGGGGTCGGTATGTAACGACGACGTCTAAACGGCCACGGCCTTCGGGTTTAAACACAATGGGAAAGTTATTTGTCAAATTCCAGGTGTCTAAACAAACCCAAACGTAATCTAGTATTCATTCAAATCATTCAGTAATTATCGTTTGTAATTAGAATTGGTAAATCTGGGCATTTTATTTTAAAAAATCTTACCTAAATATATATATATATATATATATATATATATATATATATATATATATATTGGGAAATAATTCTGTATGGTCTGTATTATCTTATTCTTCTTATTTCTTATTTCAATTTACAAGAATGGGCATATGGGCATAGTTTTGTTGGTACGGAACATCCGCCCATCCCACCTTCACTCGCATAGTTTTTTCAAGGGATACAGACGGTTTATATTGTTCAAACCATTCCAAGTAGAGTGTTATCTAATGAAAAAAACAATGCGAACAAAGGTGGGGTGGGCGGGTGGTCCCTACCATCCAAACTATGCCCATTCACAATTTCAAATCACTTGAACGCTGTACTACACTGTTTCTTACAAATGGTTACGAATTAGAAGTTGATTAATAAGTGAAATTAATTGAGTCATAGAAAGTAATTGATAACAGTGTAATATAGACTTGAAGCCATAGGGAATAATGTAGTGTAGAGTTCAAGTCATTTGAAATAGTGAATGGGCATAGTTTACTTGGTAGGGACCACCCGCCCACCCCACCTTTGCTCGCATTGTTTTTTCCATTAGATAACACTCTACTTGGAATGGTTTAAACAATATAAACAGTCTGTATCCCTTGAAAAAACTATGCTAGCAAAGGTGGGTTGGGCGGGTGGCCCCTACCATCCAAACTATGCCCATTCACAATTTCAAATGACCTGAACGCTGTACTACACTGTTTCTTACAAATGGTTACGAATTAGAAGTTGATTAATAAGTGAAATTAATTGAGTCATAGAAAGTAATTGAAAATAGTGTATTATAGACTTCAAGTCATAGGGAATAATGTAGTGTAGAGTTCAAGTCATTTGAAATAGTGAATGGGCATAGTTTGGTTGGTAGGGACCACCCGACCACCCCACCTTTGCTCGCATTGTTTTTTTCATTAGATAACACTCTACTTGGAATGGTTTAAACAATATAAACAGTCTGTATCCCTTGAAAAAAGTATGGTAGCAAAGGTGGGTTGGGTGGGTGGCCCCTACCATCCAAACTATGCCCATTCACAATTTCAAATGACTTGAACTCTGTACTACACTGTTTCTTACAAATGGTTACGAATTAGAAGTTGATTAATAAGTGAAATTAATTGAGTCATAGAAAGTAATTGAAAATAGTGTATTATAGACTTCAAGTCATAGGGAATAATGTAGTGTAGAGTTCAAGTCATTTGAAATAGTGAATGGGCATAGTTTGGTTGGTAGGGACCACCCGACCACCCCACCTTTGCTCGCATTGTTTTTTTCATTAGATAACACTCTACTTGGAATGGTTTAAACAATATAAACAGTCTGTATCCCTTGAAAAAAGTATGGTAGCAAAGGTGGGTTGGGTGGGTGGCCCCTACCATCCAAACTATGCCCATTCACAATTTCAAATGACTTGAACTCTGTACTACACTGTTTCTTACAAATGGTTACGAATTAGAAGTTGATTAATAAGTGAAATTAATTGAGTCATAGAAAGTAATTGAAAATAGTGTATTATAGACTTCAAGTCATAGGGAATAATGTAGTGTAGAGTTCAAGTCATTTGAAATAGTGAATGGGCATAGTTTGGTTGGTAGGGACCACCCGACCACCCCACCTTTGCTCGCATTGTTTTTTTCATTAGATAACACTCTACTTGGAATGGTTTAAACAATATAAACAGTCTGTATCCCTTGAAAAAAGTATGGTAGCAAAGGTGGGTTGGGTGGGTGGCCCCTACCATCCAAACTATGCCCATTCACAATTTCAAATGACTTGAACTCTGTACTACACTGTTTCTTACAAATGGTTACGAATTAGAAGTTGATTAATAAGTGAAATTAATTGAGTCATAGAAAGTAATTGAAAATAGTGTATTATAGACTTCAAGTCATAGGGAATAATGTAGTGTAGAGTTCAAGTCATTTGAAATAGTGAATGGGCATAGTTTGGTTGGTAGGGAGCACCCGCCCACCCCACCTTTGCTCGCATTGTTTTTTTTTCATTAGATAACACTCTACTTGGATTGGTTTAAACAATATAAACAGTCTGTATCCCTTGAAAAAACTATGCTAGCGAAGGTGGGGTGGGCGGGTGGCCCCTACCATCCAAACTATGCCCATTCACAATTTCAAATGAATTGAACTCTGTACTACACTGTTTCTTACAAATGGTTACGAATTAGAAGTTGATTAATAAGTGAAATTAATTGAGTCATAGAAAGTAATTGATAACAGTGTAATATAGACTTGAAGTCATAGGGAATAATGTAGTGTAGAGTTCAAGTCATTTGAAATAGTGAATGGGCATAGTTTGGTTGGTAGGGACCACCCGCCCACCCCACCTTTGCTCGCATTGTTTTTTTCAGTAGATAACACTCTACTTGGAATGGTTTAAACAATATAAACAGTCTGTATCCCTTGAAAAAAGTATGGTAGCAAAGGTGGGGTGGGTGGGTTTCCCCTACCATCCAAACTATGCCCATTCACAATTTCAAATGACTTGAACTCTGTACTACACTGTTTCTTACAAATGGTTACGAATTAGAAGTTGATTAATAAGTGAAATTAATTGAGTCATAGAAAGTAATTGAAAATAGTGTATTATAGACTTCAAGTCATAGGGAATAATGTAGTGTAGAGGTCAAGTCATTTGAAATAGTGAATGGGCATAGTTTGGTTGGTAGGGAGCACCCACCCACCCCACCTTTGCTCGCATTGTTTTTTTTCATTAGATAACACTCTACTTGGAATGGTTTAAACAATATAAACAGTCTGTATCCCTTGAAAAAACTATGCTAGCAAAGGTGGGGTGGGCGGGTGGCCCCTACCATCCAAACTATGCCCATTCACAATTTCAAATGAATTGAACTCTGTACTACACTGTTTCTTACAAATGGTTACGAATTAGAAGTTGATTAATAAGTGAAATTAATTGAGTCATAGAAAGTAATTGATAAGAGTGTAATATAGACTTGAAATCATAGGGAATAATGTAGTGTAGAGTTCAAGTCATTTGGAATAGTGAATGGGCATAGTTTGGTTGGTAGGGATCAACCGCCCACCCCACCTTTGCTCGCATTGTTTTTTTCATTAGATAACACTCTACTTGGAACGGTTTAAACAATATAAACCGTCTGTATCCCTTGAAAAAACTATGCTAAGGTGGGGTGGGCGGGTGTCCCCTACCAACCAAACTATGCCTATTCACAATTTCAAATGACTTAGTGAAGAAAAACACGAAACACGAAAGAATATTTAATTAAACAATAAACTGCCAAAGTAAATGCTCGAACTGTGCACCATTTACAGTCTGACAATGAGCTAATCGAAGAACAAATTCGTTTTCAATATTTTCAAGAATATCTGGAGATACTAATCGTGCTTCACGAGTCTTTAATCATCTAAATCTATTGGGCGTGTTATGTAAACTTGACTTTTTAAGTCAAAGGGTTTTTTGTCAGGGTTGCCAACAATTACTGCATAACTGGCGGCAAAATAAAATTCTACGTTAATTTTGTGACATCCTTTATATCTCCTAAATAATCTATTAACATGCAATATTTCGAATCTCTATCTGATGAATCAATATCGATTTATAGTCGCGCCTACTATAGACATTGCTTAAATCATAAACTACCGTACTAGAATCGTGTGCATCATGTGTGTGTTGGTCTGGTGAGTTTGCTCACGGCTGGCTGACGTAACGATCGCGTGTAATAGCGGTCGGAATCCCCCCGCGCACTCGCATTCTATTTTTAACTTGGGCTTCCCTATTTATAAGCCGGTGTTTATTATATTTGGAGATTACAATGTTTACACATTCTCGAATTGTCACCGCACACGGCGGTCGTGTTAAAGGGGAGAGTGGTGTGGGTTTGTGGGGGGATCGATTTAATACTTAAGGTATCGATTGCTAATGAAAGCTAATATGGTTCAGTTTGATAGTGGTAATAAAGACTTGATTGTGTAATGTAATGTGTAATATATATCGTTATATTTAGTATTGATGGTATTGTTGAAAATTGCTTATTATATAACGAGGTAATAGCGGGGGTGTAATAGTATGGAAAGATATAATTACTTGGTAATAAAGAATTTATTTCTTTTTAGTAGTCCAAAAACCAACCATTATTGAATTATTTATGAGGCCTGATATTTTACTTCAACACGACTAATCTCTGAAAAACTGTGAAAGGTGATTCACTCCTCGCTGGGGATCGAACTCAAGTTCCCCAATGCTCAGTACGAGACGGACGACGCCTCTAACCCCTCGGCTACTGAGCTGGGTATAATGACAAGATAATTTGGAAAGAAAAAACATTCATTTCAAATCCAGAGAAGAGTTACATACAGTGTTTATTGTATATTAGTTGGTTAGACTATTAGTATTTTCTAAAATCACACTGTTGAAAAACAAATTTATCTATGGGTTTATTAGTTTGCATGATAATAAATCCTGTTTGAATTGTATGAATAAATTTGTATGTCTATTTGTTGATACTTATAAAACACCCGGAATTACGCAAATAAAACTCTGTACATATTAGTCTAGTCCACTTCGCATCTAATATACATATCAATGATCCTACACAAGAACAAATATTTTCGCACGTTACCTAACAGTACCTCCAACTAAGCCAAATGAGGAACAATTTTGTTCCGGATAAGAATCAATGGTGAACACACATTAATGAATCGGCTATTATTATAACTGTGCAGAACAAACGTTATTATTGTATGTATTAATAATCATAATGACATGTTAGTTGTTTGCATGCCCCTGCAAACACCAGCACGTTTATGATGCACACACGGTATCGGTGACATGATCAATTACATGTGTCAATTAAAGTGCCACTCGTATTCCGCCCGAGCAGATTTGTATATCAATTACCCGACATGTACCGGAGGCACGAATTATTAATTAAACTAGTTAACCAACAAAATTGCAAAATAAATAGTGCAGTATGGAAAGGTGGAACGTTGCAGAATTCATAAAGTTTGATTCCATAAAAAGTTACAATATTTATGTCAAAACTATCAATAACTATTATCAATAGTATAATTCATTCGATCGGTAGATGGCATATGATTAAAATAATAAGAATAATTCATTCGACCGGTGGATGGTAAATGATTAAAAAAATAATAATAAGTCATTTGATCGGTTGATGGCATATTTTATTTTATTTATTTATTTATTACCTCCAGTATATTCATACAATATATACAAAAGAACAATAGAAATATGGGAGGTAATGATTAGGTTCGGGCGTTGATTGAAGTATACTTAATATAATACTTCAATCAACGGTTCGGGTTAGTAGATTATTTAATCTACCCCGGTCTTCCACCTAATCATTTATTGAATATAATATATGATTAAACAAATAATAATAATTCATTGGATAGTGCACATTGCTATAAATAATCGAAAAGCAAGGTGTTATTTATATTTTCTTCTTTTGACTTCTGCTTCCCGATTTTTCAAATAAAATATCAATATGTACAGTGTGATTATGAGGAAAAAACGTTAAAGTCCACCAAATTTGTATATAACATTTAGATATACTGTTGTACTAGATTAGCTAAGTGCATTTTTATTAATCACACTTTAAATATGGATATTTTATTTTTAAAATCGGCAGAAAACAAAAATATATTATTAATTCATAAATAAATCGATTTTTAGCTTGTTTTTTTTATCACACTTCAGTTACACTTTGCAACTATTTTGGGCTAAGCTCTAGCCATTTTTTATCTCCTCCGATGACTCGAAAATGGCTAGAACAGTAATACTGTCAATATCTTAGAATAATGAACATTTTAAATATATTATCGTACAATAATTATTATTCTAAAATATTGACAGTATTATTGACTATGTAAGATGCCTTTATAGGCGTAAGATTCCAGATCAAAACAGGTTATATAAAAAAAAACAACAATAAAAACTAAACTAAAACATGAACATAAGTATTATATCAAATAAATTAATAAAATCTGCAATTTATTTACTGATATTAATTATTTTTGATGTCCCCATTATATGATCCACCCAATCGTTTTTTTTATGAGCTCATTATTATAATTACCAACTAGAAAACACACTTAACAAACACTGAATTCATCCTTCGACATAACCACGTACATGCAGTAGAAATCCCTCGTGCACATCTTTTGACATTATTTCCGCGCTCTGTTGCATTATTTATGGCATTAACGCGATGACGAATTCCACACGTCTCCCAGCAGCGAATTTATTACGCGGAAAGAAATGTATCGGCGCGTTTTTCATAAACAAACGCGATTTGCATACAACACGGAGACAGGGGAAAATTTCCCGAGGCTGTTGTGATATTTTTTTTGTTGTTCATTCGTTATTTATTTTCGCGCATTCTAAATGCGAGGCACGCACGTCTGTACAGATTTTTATTTTTCCACGTACAAAACAAAACCTGTAAAATGACCTAAGCGACAGAATTGTGATGGTTGGTGTAAACAAGTCATGGGAAACCCAAAATTAGCAAAGTGCCAATTTTCGCGAATCATCTTTCACAGTTTTTTAAGAAATTTTCTGTGAAATTAAGGTAAATATCGAATTATTAAACTCCTCTGAGCTTTTCCCTTTACCGACAGAAAAACTTAATGGCTGATAGCCTTATAAAGTTTTTTAAGACTTAATTTTACTATTTAAATTGAGGGATTATCAGGTGTGATTGGAACTAATTCCAACAATTAATGTCATAGGAAACCCAAAATTAGCAACGTGCCAATTCTCGTAAATCATCGTTCATAGTTTTTAAGAAATTTTCTGTGAATTACGGTAAATATCGAATTCTGCTGTATGTGATTAACTCTTTGATTTTGTTTTTTTTTATGTTCAAAAGTGCTCCTTCATTTCAAAAAGGTTAAGAATCGCTGGCCTAGTGGTACAGTCGTTCGTCTCAAACTGAGCATTGGGGAGACAATTTTCGCAAATCATCATTCACAGTTTTTAAGAAATGTTCTGTGAATTAAAGTAAATATCGAATTATGAAGGAGAAAACTAAAAATAAAAGTATTCTTAAATAGCGAATGCGAAAAAAAATCCATTTTAGAATAGATTTTTTGTTTCCGCAATCGCTATTGAAGAATACTTAAATATTTAGTTTTCATAAAAAATACTGTTTTTTTATCTTCATTAAATTGCCATTTTGGTAATTTTGGGTTTCCCATGATTGTTGGAATTAGTTCCAATCACACCTGGTAACCATTAATTTAAATAGTAAAATTTACCAGTCTTAAAAAACTTCTTTATAAGGCTGTAAGATTTTTCTGTCGGTAAAGTGAAAAGCTCAGAGGAGTTTAATAATACGATATTTACGTTAATTTCACAGAAAATTTCTTAAAAACTGTGAAAGATGATTTGCGAAAATTCGCTCCCCAAAGCTCAGACGAACGACGTCTGTAGCCACTAGGCCAGTGATTCTTAACCTTTTTGAAGCTAGGGAGCACTTTTGATCATAAGAAAAACCAAAATCAAAGACTCAATCACATACAGCAGATAGGGAAACATTTGGCTGTCATAATTTCTCGCATTGTTCTGCGTTGCATTTCGAGCACTGAGTGAAAATGATCAATAAATGGCTTAAATTTAACCCAATTAAATATAGAACGTAAAATAATATGAAATTAAATATTTTAAATATTTGTTTTTATAATTGTTTAAAACTAGTACTATAACTAGTCGATCGTACAATAAAAACCTTACTGCAGACTTTATTTTTGGGTGAAAATCATAAAAAAAAACGGCTTATTTTGAGCCTAAATAAATATAGAATGTAAAATAATATTATAAATTTAAATATCTTAAATATTTGATTTTTTTATCGTTTTTTATAACTCAGTCGATTAATTTAAAACAGATCGTGCAATAAAAACCTTCCTGCATACTTTATTTTTGGGTGAAAATTATAAAAAATGGCTTATATTAAGCGCAATTAAATATAGAATATAAAATAGAATCGTAAATTAATTTTTTTTTAAATCTTTGATTTTTTTAAATTTTTTTATAATTCAGTCGATTAATTTAAAACAGCTCGTACAATAAAAACTTTCCTGGAGACTTTATTTTTGGGTAAAAATTATCAAAAAATGGCTTATTTTAAGCCCAATTAAATATAGAATGTAAAATAATATTATAAATTTAAATGTCTTCAATCTTTGATTTTTTAGCATTTTTTATATATATATTTTTCAGTCGATTAATGTAAACAGCTTGTACAATAAAAAACATCCTGCAGAATTTGATTTTTGGTGCAAATGATCAAAAATGGCTTGTTTTGAGCCCAATTAAATATAGAATGTAAAATAATATCATAATTTTAAATATTTGTTTTTTTATAATTTTTTATAACGTTGATTAATTTAAAACAGCTCGTAGAATCCTGCAGACTTTATTTTTGGGTGAAAATGATAAAAATTGGCTTATTTTGAACGCAATTAAATATAGAATACAAAATAGTATCATAAATTTAAGTTTTTGAAATCTTTGATTTTTTAAATTATTTTTGTAACTTGGTCGATTAATTTAAAACAGCTCGTGCAATAAAAACCTTCCTGCATACTTTATTTTTAGGTGAAAACTATCAAAAATGGCTCATTTTATGCCCAATTAAATATAGAATATAAAATAGTATCATAAATTATTATTTTTTTAATCTTTGAGTTTTTATAATTTTTGAAACTCAGTCGATTAGTTTAAAACAGCTCGTGCAATACAAAATTTCCTGCAGACATTATTTTTGCGTAAAAATTATTAAAAAATAACTTATTTTGAGCCTAATAAAATATAGAATATAAACTAATATCTAAAATTAAAATTTCTTAAATTTTTGATTTTCTATCATTTTTATAACTTAGTCGATTCATTAAAAACAGCTCGTATAATAAAAATCTTCTTGCGTACTTTATTTTTAGGTGAAAATAATCAAAAATAAATTTATTTTGAGACCAATTAAATATAGAATGTAAAATTATGTCATGAATTTAAATATTTTAAATATTTGATTTTTTATCATTTTTTATAACTTAGTCGATAAATATAGCTCGTAGAATAAAAAGTTTCCTGCAGACTTTATTTTTCGGTGAAAATTATCAAAAAATGGCTTATTTTGAGCGCAATTAAATATAGAATACAAAATAGTATCATAAATTTATTTTTTTTAAATCTTTGATTTTTTTATTTATTTTTTATAACTTGGTCGATTAATTTAAAACAGCTCGTACATTCAAAACCTTCCTGCATAGTTTATTTTTGGGTGAAAATGATCAAAAAACGGCTTATTTTGAGCCCAATTAAATATAGAATATAAAATAATATTAAAATTTGAAATTTAATATATCTTTGATTTTTTATAATTTTGTATAACTCAGTCGATTAATTTAAAACACATCGTGCAATAAAAATCTCCCTGTAGACTTTATTTTTGGGTGAAAATTATTAAAAATCGACTTCGCTTGAGCCCAATTAAATATAGAATGTAAAATAATATCATAAATTTAAATATCTAAAATATTTGATTTTTTATCATATTTTATCACTCAGTCGATTCATTTGAAACAGCTCGTGCAATAAAAACCTTCCCGCATAGTTTATTTTTGGGTGAAAATTATCAAAACCCGGCTTATTTTGAGCCCAATTAAATATAGAATATAAAATAGTACCATAAATTTAAATTTTTTAAATCTTTGATTTTTTATAATTTTTTATAACTTAGTCGATTAATTTAATACAGCTCGTAGAATAAAAACTTTCCTGCAAACTTTAATTTTAGGTGAAAATTATGAAAAAATGGCTTATTTTGAGCGCAATTAAATATAGAATAGTATCATAAATTAATTTTTTTTAAATGTTTGATTTTTTTATAATTTTTTATAACTTGGTCGATTAATTTAAAACAGCTCGTGCAATAAAAACCTTCCTACACAGTTTATTTTTTGGTGAAAATTATCAAAAAATGGCTTATTTTGAGCCCAATTAAATATAGAATGTAAAATAATATCAAAATTTAAAATTTCATATATCTTTGATTTTTTATAATTTTTCTTATAACTTAGTTGATTTATTTAAAACAGCTCGTGCAATAAAAACCTTCCTGCGGACTTTATTTTTGGGTGAAAATTTTCAAAAATGGCTTATTTTTGAGCCTAATTAAATATAGAATATAAAATGGTATATAATATTTTTTTTAAATCTTTGATTTTTTACATTTTTTTATAACTTGCTCGATTTATTTAAAACAGCTCGTGCAATAAAAACCTTCCTGCATACTTTATTTTTGAGTGAAAATTATGAAAAAATCGACTTCGCTTGAGCCCAATTAAATATAGAATGTAAAATAATATCATAAATTTAAATATATTAAATACTTGATTTTTTACAGTTTTTTATAACTCAGTCGATTAATTTAAAACAGCCCGTGCAATAAAAACCTTCGTGCAGAATTTGTTTTCGGGTGAAAATAATGAAAAAATAGCTTATTTTATTTTGAGCCCAATTAAATATAGAATGTAAAATAATATCAAAATTTTAAATTTCATATATCTTTGATTTTTTTTAATCATTTTTTATCACTCAGTCGATTAATTTAAAACAGATGGTACAATAAAAACCTTGATGCAGACTTTATTTTTGGGTAAAAATTATCAAAAATCGATTTCTTTTGAGCCCAATTAAATATAGAATGTAAAATAATATCAAAATTTAAAATTGCATATATCTTTGATTTTTTATAATTTTTTATAACTTTAGATTAATTTAAAACAGCTCGTGCAATAAAACTCTCTCTGTAGACTTTGTTTTTGGGTGAAAATTATCAAAAAATAGCTTATTTTGAGCCTAATTAAATATAGAATATAAAATAGAATCATAATAATTTTTTTTTAATCTTTGATTTTTTTATTATTTTTTATAACATGGTCGATTAATTTAAAACAGCTCGTGCAATAAAAACCTTCCTGCATACTTTATTTTTGGGTAAAAATTATCTAAAATGACTTATTTTGAGGCTAATTAAATATAGAATATAAATAAGTATCATAAATATTTTTGATTGATGATTTTTTATCATTTTTTGTAACTCAGTCGGAGCACTTACAACAAGCTCGCGGAGCACCGGTTAAAAACCATTGCACTAGGCCAAATAGCTGGCTGCAATTTAAAAAAAAAAACTTCTATCTTTATTAACCGTGAGGCTTTCCGCTGGAAAAGGTCCAAGCTCAGAGGAGTTTAATCATCACCAACTTCACAGAAAAAACAATGAAAGCTCAAAGCTTAACATATCTCATGAATAATTGAAACTAGAAACTTGGCGATTCTAGTAGATATATATAATGCAATTCACTCTTTAGAGTAGAATTAATGATTGATCTGCTTAGTAAATCCTTTCATATTCTAAAATAAATCAATATAGATTTAAATTAAAAACAACTTAAATAATAAAATCTGCTATTATATTATTGTTGGTTTATTTAATTATGTTTGGTTCTCTTTTTGTTGCAGATTTATTAAAATGGCTTTAGTTCTAAGATACGTAGACGATATAAACAGATACTTTAGTAGATACGAAGGTGAGTACAGTGTCAAAACTGATAAAGCGCGCGCGCGCCGGAATTCACGCCTGGCCAGCAATAATAATTTGTTGTCGTCTTGTTGCAGATTCTAGGACAGCACAATGGCCTCTCATGTCAAGTCCTTTTTACACATTAGGCATCTGTCTGACGTACGTGTTTCTCGTAAAGGTGAGTGTCGTTTTGTAATACGGACTATTGGAGATTAATGCAATTAGGCGATTACACCCATCGCAAAATCCAATTTATGATTTTGCGAGGGCTTTTAATTTTATAGTTGTTGTTGTGAAATTTATTTTTAAATGTTTGTGTTGTTAATATGCAAGCGACACACGTTTATGTCTCCTTTTGATTATTTATGTATAAGAGATGGCCTGTAATTACCACAAAAGTAATTGTAAATTGATGACACTGTGATGTAATGGTTATGCATAATACATTACTTGTCAGTAATGGTAATCATAATTGCAGTAATTGATTGATTTAGGGCTTATTAGTTTAGAAGATTATTTAGAGCCGCTTTCGTTCGTCGCTCTCATTTGAATGGCTGCCTAGATTATTAATTGTAAGATGTAGTCTCTTCAATAAAACCCTTTAAAAATATGTAACGGTGCAGGTTTAATATCAAATTTAACAAGATATCAATATCCACCCTTTAAAACAGTATAAGATACAGGTATATTCGTATATATTAATCTATGGCAGTTGAAGTATAAGACGTTTTCGTTTAGCATTGTTTAGCATTGCTAGTCGCCCCCGTGGCGTACAGTATAGCTCTAGCGGTCGTGCGTCGCCGGTTATAAGGACATAGGTAGATTTGTGCGCATCGGAAGCGGCAAATAGAACAAGAGACAAGAGACAGCCCGTGCCAGTCCAGAGTGATAAACGAAAACGGCTATACTATCTCTGGCGGTCCGTGGCGTAGTGGTCTAAGGTGATGGTCTGAAGACCTATTGTGCCTCATAACATGCTAGCCGGATAAATTCTTTGTAGAAATTTTTCCCGGCTAGCGGTGGATTCGAACCACCAACGTTCCGTATGCAAGGAACGTTGGTGGTTCGAATCCACCGCTAGCCGGGAAATTTTTCCACAAAGAATTTACCCGGCTAACATATCATGGATGATGTATGAGGCACAATAGGTCCGTGAAGGGCCGCAGTGCACACAGCCCAGGGGCGGGGGCTGTACTCACCGTAAAACAAAATAATCCCTGGTGTAGAGTTGCATAAAACTCGTGTTCCTATGACTAGCCAGTTTCGATTGCATGAATTAGGCACAATTAACGCGGAACAATAATTAATTGCAACCTACGTCCGATTCCTCAAGGTCTGCTCGCGTAACACCGAACTAAGGTCGCGGATTAGCGGTCAGTGGATCATTAAACAATGAGTTTCGTGTTGTTGTTGTTTAATTTAAATCGCCTTGCTAAATTTATTTAAACAGTCACAATGTTTAGACGATTGTGATTGGGTGGCCTTTCACACGGTCTATTCCTCCGGGCTGTTTCGAACCCTTGGCCTGTGCCACACAATCCAACCTGCTGTATTGGCACCATTTTTATTTACTCTCAACTCTGATTACATTATAAAATTAAATATTTTTTATTTCTTGTCAGCAAATGTGTTATGCAAGCTATTTATTATTCAAAATATTATGTTTGTAAGATAAATACTGGGATTGCAGGCGACATTAGACAATTATACCTTGCAGTGACTAAATATGCGATGAGCATGAGGTAGGTGTAGCATTATGTTTACAAAACAAATAAGACATAAAACAAATAAAAGTGTGAACCCATCTTTTAGCAATCTATATATCTAGATTTCGATCTTATTAGATCTCATCAGTTTAGCTCTGCTACTGAGGATCAATTCACACAATATCTCGAGTGGTTATATATAAAAATAGTACAACTAACCCTCTCGGAGGATAGTTAAACGCCATCTGATGGCACCACATCAATTAGCAATGCACACCCATATGGTAATAACGGTCAACATACTCATGCCATCAAGATCACCGGGTAGTGCCCTTTAGGGAATAATATTCCTACAGAGTGCTTGAGATATCAGCACAAGGCCAATCGTATAAAACATATATAAGTGTGAACCTACCTCTTAGCAATCTACATATGTAGATTTTGATCTTTTTAGATCTCATCAGTGTAGCTCAGCTAGGGAGGATAAAACTTGTGCTGATATCTCAAGCACTCTGTTGGAATATTATTCCCTAGAGGGCACTACCCGATGATCCTGATGGCATGAGCATGTTAACCGTTATTGCCATATGGGTGTGCATTGCTAATTGATGTGGTGCTGCCAGATGGCGATTAACTTCCCTCCTAGGGGGTTAGTTGTACTATTTTTACATAAAACAAAGATAAATGCCATGGCAATGAGAAATAACTTGTACCTTTACGAGGTCTTTTCCGCTTAAAAAATTAAGAAGTGTGTAATCAACCAGTATTTACCTTAACTGGAAATGAGATGTCTAAGAATAATTGAAAATATGACAAGAATAAATAAAACAATGACATGAAATTTTGAAAAAAAAATACAATCAACAAAAAACTGCCCTTAATACCAAAAGCCTGACATGGTAATGCTCGCCCTTAAATCACAAGGTCAAGAAGAGGGAATAGAAAGTAATTATGAATTATTATATACTAGGTGAAATTCCCGTCGTTCGACGATAAAAAAAATACTTTCCCTCTCAAAATATTTCTAAACATACTATTGTTTACTTGTCCTTCTCCATTTATGGAATGTAACACGTAACTGTAAACGTAATTGATGTGTATATTGATTTTAGGTAAAACCTAAAAATTTACACCATTCATAAATATATAACTATATCATGGAAAGGGTTTAAGTAAGTAATGAATTAAATACTACTGGAGTTACGTTTGTAATGTATGAACGTAATCCATTAATTACTTTACTAGTGTTTGTAACTTATACCGCCGCCCACACACATGGGTCGGTAATCCGATTACGAAATTATTAATTACGCCAACCGTTCGTACACATTGCGAATTATGCCAAGCGCGTTTTATGCGAGCATGTAAATATTTATTCGTGCATCTGTATAGATTACGGCGCGAAGGTCAGGCCGCTAAAATTTCGCTGAGACCGGCGGCAATGACATTAAGCTCGAATTTAACGCTGCATCGGCCTTGACTTGTCGACGAGGCGGTTTAAAATTGTATTATATTGTTGCATCTTGTAAGTTATGAAGGAATTCAAATGGGATTGAATAGAAAAAGGTTAATTATTGACATGATGGTTTTTAATAATCCAATGCCTTTGTGGATTAGATAGATTTTTTTGATTTTTAATACTTTCTATATTTGCCAATATCAAATCGTTGTTGGTTGCATTAGAAATTTAAAATATATGCAAATACTATTGATTGCATTTTTAATATTTGAAGAAACAAGGCTAAATAGCCGGCAAAACACGTGCGGATTTTCCGGCGCATTATATCCGATGAATCCGATCCGTTATCCGTCAGGAAATTGGACTGACAATTCAAGTGTGAGGCTGGAACGTGAAACGTGAATTTTATATTTTCTTCCGAACTAATATCGCAATGACTGGATTCATAATTTCATATCGCCTACTGCATGTTTTGAATGTTATAATTAATTTGAAGGTGATATTTCTACAATATCGCGCCCGCATGTTAGGAAAGCGCGACATTTCTTAATCTTGTCGTGTTGAACGGTTGAATGTTATAAAAACAATTACTAGAAATCTGATGTATTGTTGAAATCTAACCCGAAATTTATTGTATATACATAGTGCTTATTCACAATGGACATAAACATAATACTAATAATAACTACATAACAGATAGACAATTCATAAAGTTAGGCAATAATAGGATATTAATGTATGTGTTCACAATACCCATAAACAATCCTTTCTTGCTTTAGCTGTTATGAGCATTGTATATTGGGGGATGTCTGTATTTCTTGAAAGGTATGCCAAATAAAGGTCTTTTCTTGTATATAGTTTGGCTTTAGAAAGGCAGTTGGCACAAGGGGAGTCTTGTTTGCCTACAACGTCTTGATACAGCGGTGTCTGGATGTCAACCAAAAGGTATACGTCTGTTTTATTGATTGTAATAAAGCATTTGATAAAGTGAGACACAAACAACTAATAGAAGCACTGGAACGTAAAAACCTCGACACAAGAGATATACAAAGAATAGTAAATCTAAATGCGTCCGTTCGTGTCCAATCCTAACTAACGAAAGCCGACAAGCGTGTGTTCTCTCACCACTCCTCTTTAACATCTATTCAGAAGAAATCTTCACTGAAGCCCTCGAAAGGGATGCCGGTGGAATACGAGTTAACGGCATTCCAATGATCAACTTATGTTATGCGGACGATACAGTACTTCTCGCCGGAAACATGCAAGATCTTCACAATATGTTATTATAATTATTTTTTTAAATTTATTTTAACTCGTCACAGCTAGTCGAGAATATGGGAATGAGACACTCAATGTTAAGAAGACCAAATACATGAGTGTCACCCAAACTGAAGTACCCAATAAAAATTTGTATGTAAAAGATGAAAGGCTGGAAAGAGTCGAGAGATTTGACTACCTAGGTATAACCGTCGAGTGCTCCGTGTATTACTACTAAATAATGATTCGCATTGAGTAAGCCCGTGCATCCTTTGTGAAGACTAAAAAGCTACTCTGTAGTCGTGACCTGAGAACTCGGATACTCGAATGTTACTCCTTTTGTACGGTGTAGAACCCTCGACGTGTATTACGAGAGCCTTCGAGATGTGGGCCTACCGTGGGATGTTGAGTTATGATCCTACGGTTGGCCCACATCTCGAAGGCTCTCGTAATGAACAGAACATGCGACCAACGTGGAGGTTCTGAGAAGAATGGATAAAGATCGAGATGTGGGCCTACCGTAGGATGTTGAGTTGAGTATCATGAACAGAACATGCGACCAAAGTGCATGTTCTGAGAATAATGCATAAAGACAGAGAGATCCTACAGGAAGTGAATTGCAATATCGCGGCCACTTCATAAGAGGTCCGAAATATGAGATTCTGCAAGTCATAATCCAAGGAAGAATCGTGGGAAACAGATCTATTGGAGTGAGATGAATGTTCTGGCTTAGGAAGCCGCGAAAATGGTTTCATGTCACGTCATCTGACCTATTTAAGGCCGCAGTTTCCAAAATCAAAATAGAAATTATGATAGCCAACCTCCGGAATGGAGACGGCACAGGAAGAAGAAGTGTTTGTGTCGTACTTATGCATTCACCATCCATAAAGTTGGATTAGAATGGATTAAGAAAGAGTGGCCTTTCAGGAGCTACATCACTGCACCTTCAGTAGAGCTTTGACCACAAAAGCTTCTATGTATAGTTGACTATTATGATATTCAGAGGATTTATATACAAGCATTCATCCTCATATCATTTGCCCACTATATGCAGGGCCCTTGTGTGCACACTGAGATTGCTCCCATGAATTCTTCTCCGCGTATCCTAGGCAGTGGGTGCTTTCTGAGTATAATTTCTCCAGGAGATCGATCGTCTACAAGACAAGCCCAAGATTGTTGATCCTATTATCTAGGCTTGTACCCAATGACATATAACTACCACAAGTTATATGCCATTGGGTTTCTTGGTAGTGCCTTGACCATCGAGTGTGTTGCGACATTGTTGAATGCCCCTTCGATGGTACGTGGCCGTGGCTAACTTTCCATCATCCAGTGTCGTTGCGATTAGCCTATTTAGGTCGCCAAATCGGTTTCGATTCCCGGCTGGTAAACGTATTGTCAATTACTTCTGGGTTTGTTCTCAGTATACCACCTCTAATCTGTTTTATCCGCCTAGCTAGCGCCTTGAGGAGAAAACACGTAAGACTGATGGGTTTATATGATTTTGGTGCTGTCATTCAATCTTCCCAGAAATATGACCTTGGCCTCCAGTTAGTTCTGGTCTATCTAGCTCACTGGCTATCCCATGCCAGACAATTTAGTTGTAATGCTGTGTGGTGGGATGTCCGTTATAGGTCTTCCGTCACCCCTACGGTATGTATTTCCAGGCTATGCTAGCACTGAATATTTTGCACAGTCGCGGGACGAGAATGACCTGTTCTTTTCGTAGTAGAGTAGGGTATATTCCATCCATTCCCGGCAATTTAAAAACTAACTGACGAAATACCCGTCAGCGTGGGGATTAGACAAGGGGACAGTCTGAGCCCAACGCTTTTCAACACTATCATGGATGAGATTATCGAAGACGTGAAGAACATGGATATTGGATACAGAATGGACAACAAAAAATTTAGTATCATATAATAATCATGGCGGAAGATGAAGACGACCTACAGCGACTGCTTCATAGGTTCAACACAAAGGCGAAACAATTCAATATGCAGATATTCATTGCAAAAACTAAAGCAATGGTGCTATCAAAGGACCCCATTAGATGCAAACTTTCCATCGAAGGCAGTCCTATAGAACAGGTAATGCGCTTTAACTACCTAGGCGTTGAATTATCCAGTAAAGGAGACCTATACAATGAAGCTCAAACCCAAATAAATAAAGCATCGAGAATTGCGGGATGTCTACGTGACATAATATGGCGAAACAAATTCATGCAAAAAAAGAGTAAAGTGCGCATATATAAATTCTGTGTCAGGCCAATTATGACGTATGCAGTCGAGACCAGAGCGGCCACAAAGAAGACGAAAGGACGACTACGAACAACAGAAATGAAGACCCTCCGTAACATATCGGGTCTCAGCCTCAGGGACCGAGTACGCAGCGAGGAAATACGAAGGGACTGCGGAGTTTATGACATCGTACGTTGGACAAGAACAAGACGTCGAGAATGGAACCAGCACGTACTAAGAATGGCTGATGACAGACTAGCCAAGGAAGCCGCAACATCAATACCGAGCACAAGGAGGCCCCTTGGACGACCTCCCAAAAGATGGAAAGATAGCTGGACGTCTATATCACAGGAGGCACAATAGTTGGCAATTAACAGGACTAGTCCTACATTAAGAAGAAGAAGAAGAAGTGAACACTGCTCATCTTAATGTATTGACATATGTTGTATGATTTATGTTTGTATGCTTATGTCCATTGTGAACAAGCAATCAAAAATTAAAATTAAAACAATAATATTAATAACTAACTCACATAATTATTATTTAAGTATTAATTATAATATACCAATCAAAAATTAAAATTAAAACAATAATATTAATAACTAACTCACATAATTATTATTTAAGTATTAATTATAATATACCATTCAAAAATTAAAATTAAAACAATAATATTAATATGTTACAAACATCTCAAATTTCAAATTTGATAGAGTCAATATTTAAGTATTAATTATAACATCAAATTTTCATAATTTGCTTAGTACTGGCCATTTGGAGCGAGGTTTCTAAGCATATCGCGGGCGAATTTTTATTTATTTATTTTTTTTTGTTTTGTTTTTTTTAATTTGTTTTTATTTTCTTTCCCTTTTATATATTAAATTGATATATTTCATAGATTGTATTTTTTTATGTTTATTAAATAAAATATTTAAAAAACAATTTTTTTTGTAAAAATTATTTTTCACAGTTATTTAGAGGTTTTTTGTGTTAAAGTAAATACCAGATGATTAAACTCCTCTGAGATTTTCCCTTTACCGGCTGAAAAGATAGAACTAAAGATATTATGAGTTCTGATGCAATTTTAAGTAAATGTACCTACCTACATTTCTAGTGCTGTTTTTTTTAGTCGATAGTACAATTCATTCGATAGTGCCCAGCAGTATTATGCATGTAGTTACAAAAGTACTTAATTTAATAATTTGTATTGCTTATGGTTACCAGCATAATATATTTGTTTGTTTTATTTGCAGGTGGTGGGACCGAAGCTGATGGAAAACAGAAAACCCTTCCAACTTAAAAACACGCTCATCGTTTATAATTTTTTCCAAGTCCTATTCAGCACGTGGCTGTTCTTAGAGGTAGGTAACACACAACTCTATTAATTATAAAAATTAATAAACGTAAACAATCGATTGTATTTGGACGCATCTCTGCTGAAAGGAACCAATCCACCTTAATATTAGGAGGATGGGTTCCTTTCAATTTGACAAAACTGGTTTATATGGAGATTTATGTACATTAAAAATTATCTATTCATATCAGATTCATTTTGGATTTCTAGAGCTTTAGAGCTATATTTTTTTAATCGGATAGCCCGTCTAAATTTTCACTCTCCGGTGGGACTCAAACTCACGTCTTCGGCTATCGCGACCGTCGCGCTAACCAATTCCGCGATAGAGGAATGCGAGGGTTCGAGTCCCACCTAAAACACTCATTCTGCCAGTAAAGGTAATAATTAGCCTCTTCAAATATATTTTTTTTATTTCGATGAGATAAATTGTTTCCCTTGAGTGTCATCAAAGCTCCAATCGCAAGTGCTATTCAAGGTGTTGTGACATTTGTTTTGGCATATTCTGCCACAATGACGTTGTTAATTTAATAATTCAATAGCTTATGGGACCTATAAAGTTTATGGGATGTTGGTGAATACGGGCATATGCCTAGGTAACTATAATTCGTGATTATATTGTTAGATGTTGCATAAATTGTTTTTAACTTTTCATTTTCGTCATGTATCTCTGTTTATATATCAAAGTTGGCAAAAGTAAGGTTAGAATAACGGATGTCAAATTAACCCGAGTGTTATCTGCTTTATACAACAGTGCCTAAGATTTGACTGTGCAAACAAATGATATATCATATGTTATCATCCAAAATTACATTCAATTTCCAAATTAAAATTTCTAATGAATTGTTAAATTGTGGAGGTATACATTATTTATCATAATTGTTTCTATATTTCCATTCATATGTTTTAGTTTTGTATGCAAATCAAAATAGTAGTTATTAGGAAATGCATAATTTTTTATTTTACATCACTATTCTATTGTGTTTAATTTATAACAAGTTATAGGAATAATGTACTGTAGTTTTAACAGTACAACTTACACTCGTAGAGGGAAGTTAAACGCCATCTGGCGGCACCACATCAATTAGCAATGCACACCCATATGGTAATAACCGTCAACATGCTCATGTTATCAGGATCACCGGGTAGTGCCCTCTAGAGAATATTAATAATATTCCAATAGAGTGCTTGAGATATCAGCACAAAGCCAATCGTATAAAACATATAAAAGTGTGAACCCACCTGTTAGCAATCTACATATCTAGATTTCGATCTTATTAGATCTCGTCAGTGTAGCTCAGCTAGTGAGGATGAATTCACACAAAATCTCGAGTGGTTATATACAACAACAGTACAACTTACACTCGTAGAGGGAAGTTAAACGCCATCTGGCGGCACCACATCAATTAGCAATGCACACCCATATGGTAATAACCGTCAACATGCTCATGTTATCAGGATCACCGGGTAGTGCCCTCTAGAGAATATTAATAATATTCCAATAGAGTGCTTGAGATATCAGCACAAAGCCAATCGTATAAAACATATAAAGAGATGGGTTCACACTTTTATATGTTTTATACGATTGGCTTTGTGCTGATATCTCAAGCACTCTATTGGAATATTATTAATATTCTCTAGAGGGCACTACCCGGTGATCCTGATAACATGAGCATGTTGACGGTTATTACCATATGGGTGTGCATTGCTAATTGATGTGGTGCCGCCAGATGGCGTTTAACTTCCCTCTACGAGTGTAAGTTGTACTGTTGTTGTATATAACCACTCGAGATTTTGTGTGAATTCATCCTCACTAGCTGAGCTACACTGACGAGATCTAATAAGATCGAAATCTAGATATGTAGATTGCTAAGAGGTGGGTTCACACTTTTATATGTTTTATACGATTGGCTTTGTGCTGATATCTCAAGCACTCTATTGGAATATTATTAATATTCTCTAGAGGGCACTACCCGGTGATCCTGATAACATGAGCATGTTGACGGTTATTACCATATGGGTGTGCATTGCTAATTGATGTGGTGCCGCCAGATGGCGTTTAACTTCCCTCTACGAGTGTAAGTTGTACTGTTGTTGTATATAACCACTCGAGATTTTGTGTGAATTCATCCTCACTAGCTGAGCTACACTGACGAGATCTAATAAGATCGAAATCTAGATATGTAGATTGCTAACAGGTGGGTTCACACTTTTATATGTTTTATACGATTGGCTTTGTGCTGATATCTCAAGCACTCTATTGGAATATTATTAATATTCTCTAGAGGGCACTACCCGGTGATCCTGATAACATGAGCATGTTGACGGTTATTACCATATGGGTGTGCATTGCTAATTGATGTGGTGCCGCCAGATGGCGTTTAACTTCCCTCTACGAGTGTAAGTTGTACTGTTGTTGTATATAACCACTCGAGATTTTGTGTGAATTCATCCTCACTAGCTGAGCTACACTGACGAGATCTAATAAGATCGAAATCTAGATATGTAGATTGCTAACAGGTGGGTTCACACTTTTATATGTTTTATACGATTGGCTTTGTGCTGATATCTCAAGCACTCTATTGGAATATTATTAATATTCTCTAGAGGGCACTACCCGGTGATCCTGATAACATGAGCATGTTGACGGTTATTACCATATGGGTGTGCATTGCTAATTGATGTGGTGCCGCCAGATGGCGTTTAACTTCCCTCTACGAGTGTAAGTTGTACTGTTGTTGTATATAACCACTCGAGATTTTGTGTGAATTCATCCTCACTAGCTGAGCTACACTGACGAGATCTAATAAGATCGAAATCTAGATATGTAGATTGCTAAGAGGTGGGTTCACACTTTTATATACTGTAGTTTTAATTTAATATTAATTAAACTAGTAAATTAATATCAATTTAAAACTACATTATTCCTATAACTTGTAATAAATTAAAAACAATAGAATAGTGCTCATGTATATGTAATAAAAATCATAGTGGATTGAAATTTAAACTAGATTTATATAGCAATTCCACTACAACAAATTCATGCATTGACCTTTTCCAACAATGCCCGAAATTTGCATAGTGGATTCATAAAAACGCGCAGATCGATTATTCGACTGCGACGATGAATATGCATTCATTCAACGGAGT
This sequence comes from Lordithon lunulatus, assembly GCA_963942505.1. Taxonomy (NCBI): domain Eukaryota; kingdom Metazoa; phylum Arthropoda; class Insecta; order Coleoptera; family Staphylinidae; genus Lordithon; species Lordithon lunulatus. Next base: position 39,405,488 of record OZ012671.1, read on the forward strand.
TCTTGTAAATAAATCCCGCGTTTTTTTATATTCGCGGTTTAACCTTTTGTAATCGCGATTTCGTCGGCCATTGTTCATACAGAGGTCAAACGCCTTGTTATACAATAAACGCTGTGCCTTCCCCAAATTAATTTTTAAAAAATCATGTGAAAAATACGCGATTTTTCATTAGTAGTGGTAACATAATATCTTTGAAATAATCTTACCATTTTCCTGATCATTCAGCTTATTTATCTGTTTCAATAATTGTCATCAGCTTTACTGCAAAAAAAAAATAGAAAGGAAATTATAAATAATATTCACTTTTATTTATAGATAGATAGATAAATAGATAGTTTATTTGTATCAACTAATACATTGTAAAGGATAAATAAAACGATTTTTACTTTGTTTTTTATCACGCTTCAGTTACATTTTGCAACTAGTTTCGGCTAAGCTATTTTCGAGCTCCTCCGATATCTTTGCTTTTATCTCTCTTTAGTTACACTAGTTTAGGCTAATCTCCACTCATTTTCGAGTCATCGGAGGAGTTCGAAAATGGCTAGAGCTTAGCCGAAACTAGTTGCAAAGTGTAACTGTAGTGTGATAAAAAACAAAGTAAAAAAATCGTTTTATTTATCCTTTAAAATGAATTATCATAAACAATCGAATATTTCAATACATTGTATTTTACACACGTCATAGAAGAAATAAATTTAATATGAACTGAACCAATTGATAAAAATTAACAGAACCAATTAATAAAAGAGACATGTGAAAATTTCGATATATAACTATGATGATTCATTTTTCAACTGAGAACTAGTAACAATCCCTCTGAAAATATTTCCAAACGTGACATTGTGCATTTTCCGTAAACCAGTTTCATTCAGAAATGCTCATTGTACAAGGGATAATAAATAAATGCAATTTTTAAACCTTTAAAAATACTATATTTACAATTTTCTCTATGGTCATTTACTAAATATTTAGGATATATGAATTTTAGTATTTATTTGGGATCTATATATGCGATCCTGCAGCGTACTGGAAATGAAATGCAAGAATTTATATCCACCTTGTACATATATGGATAGTCGATAAACATTTTTACGGTTTGTGATTATAACAGTCGGGAATACAACAAATCTGTGTACAATGTATAACGCGTGTTTACTCTTACTAATCGATTTGTAAACTGAGCTGATATTTAGCAAACAATTACGTGTTTAGCATACAAATAATAAAATTTCCTCCAATAAAAATAAAAATATTAAAAAGTTTGTGTAATAATATCGCACTGGCTGATAGCATAAAGTTTAAAACAAACACGTCTGGTATTTATTATGTTTGTAATGTTAATGAATGCCTTGATAAGTGGTTTTGTTGCAGTGTTTATTTTATCTACTTTTGTTTCAGATAGGTATGTCCGGGTGGCTAACGGGTAAATACAATTGGAGGTGCCAACCAGTGGATTATTCAAATAGTATAGATGCGCTTAGGGTAAGTAATTGTTTTAATTAACGTAACCATTTTTCTTTTTAAATGCCTATAATTTATATATATATATTTGTGAAACAGCGAGGGCAGTGAAACTCCTTTTATAATATATCAATATATTTCCCTCGTTTAATTTCGGCAAACACACACACATAATAATAATAATAAGCTTTATTGTTTATATATATATATTATATATATATATATATATATATATATATATATATATATTATAAACTAAAGTACTGAAGCCTTGTCACTAGAAAACGGTGCTGTAAAACAGGCTCTTTGGGAAACGGCCCGGATAGATTTTCCAATTATCCGACATTAATGAATATTCGGATATCCAATTCAAAAACTTCAATATATTATCCAGATATCCGGATAATAAATAAGAAATTAAAGATAATAGATTGAATCCAATATTCATGCTGTTTTATAACTCATTTATTTTATTTTATTTAATTATTTTAGTTATTAATAATTCAAAAAATTATTTTAAACATTTATATAATATTTAATATTATATAATATAATTTTTTAAAATGCGAATTTAAAAAATAATAATTGCATACAAAGTTTCAAAATTCAAGCGAGTTCTAATTTTTGTCCTTTTTTAAAGCAAGCTTTTATTTTTTTAAATAGTCGTTAAAAAGCTTTAATTGATTCATTTGAAATGAAAGCTTTAATTTTAAAAATAGACGATTCGCGAAATGAAAGCCTTAATTCATATACATATTTCGTCATGTGATTTAAAGCTGCTACTCTTGTAAAGGCGAAAAGATATTAAAAAATATTTACCTGATAAAATTAAAAAATTGTATATTCAAAAACTATTCGGATTATTCAATGAAAATTATCCGGATTATCGAATAGTTAAAATTGGTCGGATAATCCGGTTATTCTGAGATCGGATATCCGGCTTGGAAACCGAGGCCCGCACGAATGACCACAAACCGGTATTTGAAAATGTTTGTGATTTATTTTCTCAGCTACATACCCCGATTGCTTTTTTTGATTATGACAGATCGAAAAAAACACTAAGAAATAATATAGAGAGAAGAAGTTAAACGTGATGCTAGAAAGGGCCGAAAAAACTATGATGGTACCTTATCAAACGGAGGCAGAAATGGCGACATAAGGCTTAAGCCTTGGTTGGCCATTGCACTATATGGGCGTGTTGTTTTTGATAATTAATGACTTTTTAACGAAAAATTAAAAAGTGTTTAGTCTTTAAAGCTCTGGTTTCCTAGGAAGCGGTGTCGATAAAAGCGGCCGTTTTTGACGTCACAAATACAAAGGGAAGTGGTAAGCAGGAACGAAAAATCTATAATAGATTACGTTTTAATAGCGAAATGAAAAAGCAGCAAAATAATAGATACAAGGGTAAAGAAAAGCTACGAAATTGGAAGTGACCACTATCTAGTTGAGACGACAATTAAGAAAGACTACCAAGACAGTTTCTGTCACTGTCTTGGTAGTCTTCCTTAATTGTCGTCACAACTGGATAGTGGTCACTTCCAATTTCGTAGCTTATCTTTACCCTTGTATCTATTATTTTGCTGCTTTTTCCTTTTTCTATTAAAACGTAATCTATTATAGATTTTTCGTTCCTGCTTACCACTTCCCTTGTGACGTCAAAAACGGCCGGTTTTATTCACTCCGCTTCCTAGGAAACCAGAGCTTTAGAGACAGCGACCAAATATAGCAATAAACTACAACAAGATAAGATCATACAAACTTAGAGAAAAAGAAAGAGCAATACAATATATGGAGAAAATGGAGATGAAGATAGAAGTGACCAACGATAGAGAAGAAGTAGAGGAAATGTGGAATAACCTAAAGCAAAATATGCTTGAGACGGCAAGAGAGACATGTGGTACGAAGAAAAGCACAAACAAGAAACAACAGACAGCCTGGTGGTCGGAGGACATACGAGAGAAAATAAAAGAAAAGAAAAAAACATGGCAAAGATACCTAAACGACAAAAATAGCGAAACTACAAAAAAAATACAGAGACAAGAGAAAAATAGTAAAAAACGAGGTTACAATAGCAAAAACCAGGGAATGGGAAAAGTTCGGAGAGACAACGGAAAAAAAAACGCAAGGGAAAACCAAAAGCTACTTTATAAAACCCTAAAAGATTGCAGGAAAGAAAAAGCACAAGAAATAAGGTACATACAAGACAAACAAGGAAGAATGCTGAAGGAAAACGAAGAAATATTAGAAAGATGGACAGAATATTATGAAGAATTAATAACCTCAAATAACGACTAAGAACAAAAGACAAGAATTGGAGACCAGAACAACACAGAAGCAGATGCAGAGAGTATCAAGGAACAAGAACTACTAGAAATAATAAGGGAATTAAAAATAGGAACAGCACCAGGACAAGACCAGATTACAGCGGAAATGATCAAGCACCTGGGCCAGGTAGGTAAAGAAAAACTACGGAAACTATTGAACAGCATATGGAGCACAAATACCATACCAAAAGACTGGCAAACAGCACTAATCGTTCCGATACACAAGAAAGGGGATAAGACTAAATGCTGAAATTATAGAGGCATAACACTAATAAGTATAGGGATGAAAATATTAGAAAAGACAATAAACAAGAGAATAATAACAAGAATAGACCAGACACTAGAAGAATCGTAATGCGGTTTTAGGAAAGGAAGATCCACACAGGACAACATCTTCACAATAAAACATATCAGAGCAAAAAGAACTACAAATAATCAAAACACATATTTAGGATTCAGAGACCTAGAAAAAGCGTTCGACATGATCCCAAGAAACAAATTATGGAAAATCTTGGTGTAGATAGAAAGACAGTCGAATTAATACAAAACATATATAACAACAATACCCATGTAATAATACACAAGGTACAAACATCAAGAACATTTAAGACAACCAATGGACTGAGACAAGGAAGCGGGCTCAGTCCTACGTTATTTATCATATACATGTATGAAATAATTAAGAGCATGAAACCCGAAATCAAAAAGCAAATATAGGTTACAAAAACATGCAAGTGGTAAAAATATCGGAAGGGGCATTGGCTGATGATGTTGTAGTGACAGCAGAAAATTAAGCTAATCTGCAGCACAACCAGTGTATGTAACAGACATCTAGAAAAGTATAATATGAAAATGAATTATAACAAAACAAAAGAGATGGCAATAGGAAACCGGAAAGAACAAATAAATATAAAGATCGAACAACACAAAATAGAGGAAGTAGAACAATTCAAATACCTAGTAGTAGCACTGACAGAAGACGGAAAAATGGAAGGTGAATTTAGTAACAGAATAAACAACACAGTTAAAACATACCACACACTGTGCAATATACTGATTAACCAAAAAGAAGGACAAAAATAAATATATACAAAAGCATATATAGACCTATACTGACATATGGGAGCGAGACGTGGAAAACAACAAAGAGGGACAAAAGTAGAATACAGGCAATGAAAATGAAATATATCAGAGGAGTAAAACAAGTTACGAGAAGAGACAGAATAAGAAATGGTGACATCAGGGAAGAATTGGTAGCTATAGAAAAGTATTTAGAAAAGAAACAACTAAACTGATAGGGACATTTAATTAGGATGAACAAAAAGAATCAAACAAAACAGGTATGGGAAGCAAGAACTGGAAATAAAAAAAAGAAGAGGTAGACCAAGAAAAGAATGGGACAACATATCAGAGGAAATAATAATCTAGAAAGGAAAGTTATACAAGCAAGAGAACTGGTGAAGAACAGAAAATAGTGGAAAGAATATACAAATGTATAAACAACAACAATAATTGTTAAGTAATTTAAATGTAATAGCCTACACCGAAAGGTAAAAGGCAAATAGATAATATATAAGTCATTAATATCAAAAACGACACGTCCATGTAGTGCAATGGTTAGCATAACGAACGGATAGACCGTGTACCCGTGTAGTCGGTATATACTTCAAAAGTATTTCTGACGCTACAAACGCTTTTACGGCTCCGTTTTTCTTCTTCTAGCAAATCAGGGCTTAACTATAAGCCACTTGGTGGTCAGAACAAATAGGGACTAGTTTCGTCAATTGTAATATTCAGAGCCAATTAGCGAAAATAGTTGTAACATCTGTGGTTTTATAAAATATAAATTAAATAGATAAATTAATTACTAAAAGACATATAAGAAATAATATTTGTAATTATGTTACATAATAATAAAGACTTTGTTTCCCATGAAAATTACGTTTTATGGACACCAAAGAGAAGTTTTATATAGTAGTATTATTCCATTATTTTCAGATAACACGGGCAAGTTGGTGGTACTACATTTCCAAATTCACGGAGTTCATGGACACGGTAAGAAAATATTTTATTTATTTATTTACTTATTTACATTTATTACATATACATTACTGCATTTAATAATTTGAATTTACATGAATTAATATTAACCCTGTTTATACACTTAAGTACCTACGCACTTGTATGTGCGTACATATTTATAAATTAACTATTTCTTTATTTACATTTTTTGATTTTTTTTCATTTAGCCTATATATATATATATATATATATATATATATATATATATATATATATATATATATATAGATTTATATAGTTGAGGGTAGTTTTTCGCCGAAAAACTAGTTAGAGGGAGAATGTTGGGATTGCGGCGACTAGGGCTAAAAGAAACCTCTTCTCTTTATATCGATATTTCGCTCTGACCCCAGAGCTTCATCAGGATTTACTAAAAAACCAGACTGTTAACAATAATATTTGTACAACATTTTTAAGGTAATGAATTTAAAGTTAAAGATAACACTAACATGGTGTGTGTCTCTGCCATGGTCGGGCGATATACATCTACGTACCTGAGTGACTAATTAAGTGTGTGGTGTCAATACTGTGGGACATGTATCCTATTTATCACAACTTTTTAATTGTATTATACTGTTCATGTTTTACTATTATATGACCCATGTGGTATGTGTTCCACTGAGGTCGAAGGCTTTTGCTAGTTCCGCAATCTCAAGCTTGTAAGTATCGGCTTACTTGTACATTAACTCTCACACTTAACTTTATTTTAACTTTTGAACTTTTGAACTATTTAATATTAACTCCACTATATATTCATTATCTTTAACTTTAAATTCATTACCTTTAAAAAATATTGTACAACTATATTATTATTAACAGTCTGGTTTTTTAGTAAATCCTGATGAAGCTCTGGAGTCAGAGTGAAATATCGATATAAAGAGAAGAGGTTTCTTTCAGCCCTAGTCGCCGCAATCCCAACATTCTCCCTCTAACTAGATTTATATATAAACATTTATCGATTACCCATTAATTTTTCATACATGAATAAATTTTCTGCATTTTATTTTAAATAATTTATTATTCTTTATGTATTTAATTTGTTTGTAAAAAAATGTAGCATTTTGATGCCATATAATTGAAAGAACTAAAATAATTGCTGCGTTTGTTAGTTGGAATTTTTATATTTGCATTCAATTTACTTTTGGTTTCAAATACAAGCTACATGTTTGATCTAAATTAAGAATTATGTAAAACACACCAATACATTTTTTAAAACGCGTTGTTACTAAGATTAAATAAACAATTTCTATTCGATTTCAGATATTCTTCGTGTTACGGAAAAAGAACGATCATATTTCTACTCTGCATGTGATTCATCATGGAGTGATGCCCATGTCCGTGTGGTTTGGAGTGAAATTTACACCAGGTAATTATTTAAAAAAAATTAATTTGCTAGTTCGACATAACATATTTTGTAATACATGTATAATTAGAACATTTTATATATACGTGGGGTATTTTTTATGTTATCTATTTAACTATAAAAACAAGAGTTACAGGACAAACAAAATTTTAATTTCAACATAAGAACCATTATTATTTTTTATTCTTTATAGCTATATAGCTACATTGCTAAGGCTAACCTTAAGCCTTAGCTATGTAGCTAGTACTATATAGCTACATTGCTAAGACTAGCGTTAAGCCTTAGCTATGTAGCTAGTACTATATAGCTACATTGCTAATACTAGCCTTAAGCCTTAGCTATGTAGCTAGTACTATATAGCTACATTGCTAAGGCTAGCCTTAAGCCTTAGCTATGTAGCTAGTGCTATATAGCTACATTGCTAAGACTAGCCTTAAGCCTTAGCTGTGTAGCTAGTGCTATATAGCTACATTGCTAAGACTAGCCTTAAGCCTTAGCTATGTAGCTAGTACTATATAGCTACATTGCTAAGACTAGCCTTAAGCCATAACTATGTAGCTAGTACTATATAGCTACATTGCTAAGACTAGCCTTAAGCCTTAGCTATGTAGCTAGTACTATATAACTACATTGCTAAGACTAGCTTTAAGCCTTAGCTATATAGCTAGTACTATATAGCTACATTGCTAAGACTAGCCTTAAGCCTTAGCTATGTAGTTAGTACTATATAGCTACAATGCTAAGGCTAGCCTTAAGCCTTAGCTATGTAGCTAGTACTATATAGCTAGATTGCTAAGGCTAACCTTAAGCCTTAGCTATGTAGCTAGTACATAGTAAACGAATTAACTACTTCTTTATTACTGAAGATAGGGTTATTTGTTCTTTTCATACAACATCGGATCCAAGAATTATGTTTTGGTTGGTTACACATTGACTTGGTTTCGCGTACTCTCCCCGGCGTTTTTTTTTCTTCGCTTTAGCCTGCGCACAATGTTGTTGCCGTTCAGTAGCTGGATGGGTTCTGTGTTCATGTGAAAATTGAGTCTCTGATGTTCTGCTGCAAACTTCCTGAGGCATATTAATGTTTCTGATGTACCATCAAACACTAACAATATTTCGTAGAACTTTATTTCGAAGCTTTGAAACGAAGTTAGATTTTTTGGTGCATCCTCGCAGCTCGATCCCGTAGGTCCACATCGGTTAGAGCAGCCTCTACCGAAGTGCCTTTCGTTTATCACTCTGGGCTGGTACGGGCTTATTGTTTCTTGTTCTATGTGCCGCTTACGATGCGCATAATTCTACCTCGGCCCTTACAATCGGCAGCGCACAACCGCAAGACCTGAGTGATATTGCATCCCACGGGGGCGACTAGCAATGATAAATTATGCTATCTCGAGTATCAGGTTGTATATTAAGTGCGTCGATAGGTTGGAGTTCCGCCTAATTAGCCTATAGACGGAGCTGTATTTTAATCGGCTGGCTTTCTCTTTAAGTACTCCTTTCACTTGACCGTTGCGTTAGTACGATACCTAAGTATTTGGCAGTTGTAGCCTGTGGTATGAGTTGGTCATCTATTGGTACCGTTAATTGGGGTATTTTTCTATTCGTGAAGTTTATGTGGCATGATTTGCCTTCATTCAGTTCTATTTGCCCATTTGCTGATGCCCAATAATATACAAGAAAATGATAAGCTGCATTAGTGTACTTTCTTCGTGCTTTATGCACATTGGTATTGTCGTGCAAAATCAAAGTTTCCTGCTACACTACGAAGTTGGTAGCCAGGGCCGAGGAGTGTGTGGCATCACTGGCTACCAGCTTCCTAGTGTAGCAAGAAATTTTGATTTTGCACGACAATACCAATGTGCATAAAGCACGAAGAAAGTACACTAATCGACGAACCCAGATAGGGGACACGACCCTGGTTCGGTCGTTTTCAAAACATTGTCTTCGTTTTTATATTATATGGCAGCCCTATTATTTCGAAAACTTTGTGTAAAACAGTAAGTTATTAACACGAATAAAGCTTATTTCATTAAATATTTTAATTACGTAAAATGTAATTTTTAATTAAATGAGCACCAACTAATATATTCATATCTTGCAGCTCTTGTTTATACAATTTTATTAATTCACTACTGCACTATTATGATAAAAATGCAACGTTCATTTTATTTACATTGTAAAACGTGTTTATCTTTCATTTAATATTTGTTTAGTTTGATAAAATCACCACTTGAGCCACCACTCCGAATAGATTATATTTATGATTTCCCTTTTATTATACATATTATTTACTTAAGTTTTATGTAAATACTCTCTCTAAAATATTTGAAAAATATAGGTTTATTATATTGGTATCAATATTTGTAGCTTCAATAATATTGTTGATTATTAGGCCGAATTTAATTAGAATTTTATTAGGAACTACTGAATTATAAAAACATAATTATTATTTGTTTTTTTCTATCCTGATGAGCGTAGAGATAAGCGACACCGGTCACATTTTCCTTGTTGTGTGTGTTACCTACTGACCGATGCTGTGATATATAAAGATATTTGTATTTTGTCCGTTCTAGGGGTAGCTACCTTATTTCTTCTTGTTTTATTTAGTATGCATGATTGTGGGTTGAGGGCGAGATTGTATTGAATCAGCTTGAAATGTTTATGTTCACGATGTCTAGCGTTTCTCCTTGTATGTGTATTTATGTTTTCCATTATACCTTCTTGAAATTTTAAGAAATCGATTTTTTTTTTTGGCTAAATAAATTCTTTATACTTTTAAGAATATTTTAAACCTTTAATCATTTCATAAATCAAAGCATTTCCAAAGATTTTTTAAAATTCAAAATGGAGGACCCGAAATGGCGGACAAACATAAATTTTGCAAATAATTGGTGCAAAATAACTTACGCAGGGATTTTTGAAGTTACTGATCCAATGTCTGATTTTAAAAAATTCAAAATGGCAGATAAATGATATAAATATATATAAATAATTATTATATATATATATATATATATATATATATATATATATATATATATATATATATATATATATATTTATATATAAATAATTATTATATATCGCACTGTGAGTTCAAATTCACTCACAATAGAGTTGAGAGTAACTAGCTGATAAAACGAACTTAGTGTTTAGGATTAAAGGACCGTTAAAATATTCATAGGAATCATCAAAACAAAAATAAATACCTAAGAATTCATTTTGTAAGTTACGATAATGCCAAGTGTTTTCAGGTATTTATTTTTGTAAATATTGGATTGTTAAGGCGTCTACTTTGTGATAATTCATTTTAAAGGATAAATAAAACGATTTTTTACTTTTTATCACACTTCAGTTACACTTTGCAACTAGTTTCGGCTAAGCTCTAGCCATTTTCGAGCTCGAAATGGCTAGAGCTTAGCCGAAACTAGTTGCAAAGTGTAACTGAAGTGTGATAAAAAAACAAAGTAAAAAATCGTTTTATTTATCATTTATTTTTGTTTTGATGATTCCTATGTATATTTTAACGGTCCTTTAATCCTAAACACTAAGTTTGTTCTATCAGCTAGTTTCTCTCAACTCTATTGTGAGTGAATTTAACTCTAATAATTGTTTATAACAAATAATAATAATAAATTATATCTGTATTCATTTTAGAAACAATCCTGATGAAGCCAAAATACTGTTGGCGAATTATAGATACATTTTAAAACGGAGTTTCCTTGAAGCCGTTAGTGCTGTAATTTTTCTCGTCATACCTAACTAGTTTTTGGTAAAAACTGCCCTACTGTCTATTATTATATTCCGTCAATTAAGAAGCCTTGAAGTTATTTTAATTTTCTAAATATGTGTTTTTTTAATTTCCAGGCGGCCACAGTACATTCTTTGGTTTCTTAAACACCTTCGTGCACATTGTTATGTACACGTACTACATGTTAAGCGCCTTTGGCCCATCCGTGCAGAAGTATTTGTGGTGGAAAAAATATCTTACAACACTGCAAATGGTAAGTAGGATTATCTCATCTCACCACTACTAGCATGTAAATATATCCGTTGCAATTATTGCGTGCTCTTTCCTAAACAATAAGTATAATATCGAAATACCGGTATTTTTTCGACAAATACCAGTTTATTAAGTACCGACTGTATTGGTGCAGGTATTCAATATACGCGTGTTATATTAGTGACTAAATAAAATTATTTAGTCGCGTATTTTAAGTCTGAATACCATTGTACTAATTCATAGTTTAAATTTTAAACCGCGAATTAAATTGTACTAACTGGAATATCCATTCCATGGATTCCATGCCAGTTGAATTCGATTTCGATGAGGCTTTTATAGTGGTCATTACTACACTCACATACACATCCGCCAACACACAGCAGGACTTGAAGATCGATAGCCAGTTGTAGAATTGTAACAAATACAATAACTACCTACCACTAATATAATATTCGAGAAGAGTTTACTTATTATTTTCGATTATAATGTTTAGATGCAATTTGTGGGCATCATGCTGCACGCCTTCCAGCTGCTCGTCATCGACTGCAACTACCCACGTGCCTTCGTCTGGTGGATCGGCATGCACGCGGTCATGTTCTTCTTCCTCTTCAAGGAGTTCTACAATCAGTCCTACAGCAGGCGGCGCGCCGCTCAAGCCGCCGCCACTAAGGTCGCGCCCGACGCGGCCGCCGCCGCCGTCTCCAGTAGCCATAAAGAGAACGGCGCGGTGAAAAACGGCTACGCGAAACACCGGACGCAAAACGGCGAACTACATCACAGACCCGGCAAGGTTCACTAGCGCCGACTGTTGCCGCCCACCACAAGCAATAATTTTCGGACGATTGTGTCGACTTAAATTTTAGTTTTGTAGATAATTGTTGACTATTCAATTTTTTGTATAAAGAGAACTACAATAATGGTGTCGCGTACATGTGCATGAGGTATTCTAGTGACAATTATTAGTGATTGTTTGGGGCTGTTTAATGGTAAACGCTTTAACATAAATGATTATAATTATTGGTAATTATAATTATTTATGGAGGATATCGATGAAATACAACAAAAGTATTGTTTAAATTCTACGTTTTGCGTGAAAACTGTGTCTGGTGATGGACAATTAATTAAAAACTAGTAACTAGTGGGGGGTACATTTTTTTATTATCACTTATTATGTATAACTATTTTATATGTTAATAGATCTTTAATAAATATCGCCGTTGAAAGCCGCTTTAGTTTATCGTTCGCGAGCTGTTCCGGGCTGCGAGCTACGACCAGTCCAGAACAGCTCTTGAACGATAAACAAAAGCGGCTTACAGCGCAATACGACATAACTTTAAAAAATAGTTAAAGACATATGGGTGAATTTGTAGAGAGAGAAATCAATCAATATTAGGCTATCGGCCATTGGCCTTTCGACCTATGGATTTGTATTTTTGCAACAAATTCAAATTTCACGACAGCACTCTTGCAAATCGGAGTTGGTAGGATTTGGTAGCAGTACAGAGCTGCTCAGAAATAGTTGAGTCTAGTCCCTATCATTATTTCATCCTAGTTCTATCAGAAATAGTTAATTCTAGACCCTATAATTACTACATCCTAGCCCCCTCAGATAAATAGTTAATCCTAGTTCATATCATTACTACATCCTATACTAGGATCGCCGAAGAATTGAGTAATCACGTGAACACTGCGTACATGTTCCCATGATGCAGGAGTCCACTCTTTGCAGCCGTATAACACTGTACAATCAAATTTAATCTTCTTGAATACTGAGGCAAAGCGTAGCACAAAGGGGTTGCCGTTGATACTACTGCCTTGTATACACCGGGCTCTTGATATTCTCCCACCCATCTTTAAATGGCCAATAATAAGAGTACTCTGAAAAATCACGTGAAGATCACGCGATTTTATTACTCAATTGCTTCGGCGCACGAGGTATAGTCCTTTCAGCAATAGTTAATCCTACATCCTATAATTACTAGTCTATTACATTAGGATGTAATAGACTAATATAATAGTAATTATAGGACTAGGGTCCTCATTACTACTTAAAGCAGTAATTATGTACAGTACTCAAAATTAGTTGCCCCTATGTGATCACTATTATAGTAAAATACTTTTCTCAATATTCATCGGTATGTTACAGTGTTTACCTTGCAATCCCAAACGATTCAAATAAAGACAATATATATCCTTTTATCACCGCATAATGCACTAATAAAAGAATATAATTATATAATAAAAACAATGTACAAGAACGTATGTTAAACCCTGCACATGTACGCGGATACAAATAGAGATCGTGCGGTTGCTCAATTTTATAGCACAAATTATTTATATACGAAAATAAAAGCAAAATCGTCTAGCAGCGAACAGATTTTTTACCATAGGTGCTATTTTTTAAATAAATTATTTGTGAATCTATTGCGGTGGGGGGGACGGCTGACTTTTCTATCCGCGGCCGCCCGCCCATCGTCGTTGCGCTGTACAACACGGGGGGGAGTCAAATATATTAGAATTGTTGCTAATGTATTTTTTAATTTTCTAGTGTTAATATCAGGTTTATTGTTGTATTTTTTATACTTAATGTAAAGAAAATTTATTTAAAAGAGAAATGAAAGAGAGACAGTGAGGAGAAACATGCAATAAAGTGTATATTATGGATTTATAAATTGTTTTACAGTTTTTTTTTCTACCGAAAAGTAGAGCTATAGGAGAAACACAGTTTTAATTTATTAATTTATTTATTTAGTGCGGATAAATCACAGATTTTACACAAGTCATAAATAATTGTACAAGCATATCCAGAGTATGCAGTTTAGATTTCGAAAGAGCCTAGAAACAAGATAAGCCCTATTCAGCAAGCAAGTCCTGATTCAAAAATGCAGAGATGTCTTCTTATGTTTAGTTGAATTCAAGTTCTTCAACTACTTCATTACCGAGAATTTCATGCTATTGTGCTAGTTGCACATTATATTTCAAGGTTCTTCTTTGGTTGATCACAATAGCTGGTGTGTTTGTCTACAATCTATGTGTTTATAGATTGAGTAATACGAATCACATCCAAAAGTAACAGCATTCTATTTGTTAATTTTAAAAAAAAACAGGATTTTGTTACGTAGTCGCCTTCCGGTTCTATGCAGGTTGTGAGCCATAGCACAAGCTTTTTAATGCCCTACTCAAAGAATTCTACTAGCATCTCTTCCTTTCACTTCAGGACCTCTTGTATCACCTTCTGGTCGTTGCATTGTTTTTTCCACCTACGTGAGTCTTCAGGAAGGTCCTTGATATTTTGCTTCAACTCATTGGTCAAAATTAAATATCGTCCACTCCTCTGATTACCACCTTACTGGTTCTTAGATTGGAAAAAAAATCCATTGGTTGTGAAACTCATTCCTGTATGGTAGCTTTATTATTTCCTGGTTTGTGATGCGCAGATAGCAGCGTTCTAGATGGAGATCACTTTTTCTCTGCACTTTGCTCTTCTGCATCAATCGGATCAGTATTGTCAACTTAAGCAGCATTTTTTGCAGATTAAATGGTTGAGGTGTTCTTCATTTCCATTGCGACCAGTGATGCTCTGATTCATTGTTTAGGTGCTACTGCTGACTCTAGTAGTGTATATATATATATATATATATATATATATATATATATATATATATATATATATATATATATATATATATATATTTGGATTTGTATTCTAGGTGGAGATTCATATCATCTCTCCACTTTTTTCTTTGCCTTCTCTGCACTACGATCTTCTGCATCAATTGGCTCAGTACTATCAACTTAAGCAACATTTTCTGCAGGTGAAGTGGTTGATTAACTTCATTTACATTTACATTGATACCAGTGATGCTCTTATTCCTTGTTTGGGTGCCACTGCTATCTGAGTAGTAGTAACTAGTAGCAGTAAGACTCAGGACCATGGGGGCATCACTTCCCAGAGTAGCATCTGCATCTACTACTTTCCTGTGGGGTAGTTTTATTTCCTATTTGTTTCTCTTTCTCCAGCTTTCGCTGGGAATAAATTATCCTGGGCCATTCTGGCCAGCAGGTTCTGTTTATGTTCAAGACCTTCCTCTGATTCCTTGTTTAGGTGCTACTGCTGACTCTGGTAGAGTCAGGACGACCTTTGGGGCATCACTCCGCACAGTAGTAAATGCTTCTACTAGTCCCCTGCAGGGTAGTTTTGTTTCCGATTTGTTTCACTTTTTCCATTGGAATGAAAGTTATTATCCTGGGGCATTATAACCAGTAGGATGAAGCTCTGATGAAGGGTGTGTTTATGTTCAAGGCATTTCTCAGAATACTACTGTTCGAAAGCAATGTTTCTTCATTTATATATATACATATATGCATTTAGGTCAGTATCACTTCAGTATTTGTATTCTAGGTGGAGATTCATATTCATCTCTCCACTTTTTTCTTTGCCTTCTCTGCACTATGATTTTCTGCATCAATTGGCTTAGTACTATCAACTTAAGCACATTTTCTGCAGGTGAAGTGGTTGATGTGTTTTCTTTTTTTCCATTTACATTACTACTAGTGATGCATTGATTCCTTGTTTGGGTGCCACTGCTGACCGAGTAGTAGTAAGTAGTAACTAGTAGCAGTAAGACTCAGGACCATGGCGACATCACTCCTCAGAGTAACACCTGCATCTACTACTCCCTTGTCAGGTAGTTTTATTTCCTATTTGTTTCACTTTCTCCAGCTTTCGCTGGGAATAAATTATCCTGGGACATTATGGCCAGCAGGATGAAGATCTGTTTATGTTCAAGACCTTCCTCCCAATAATATAACTTGTCAAACGCAGTGCTGCTTTCTGCATTTATATATATATATATACACATATATGCATTTAGGCCAATATCACTTCAGTATTTGTATTCTAGGTGGAGATTCATATCATCTCTCCACTTTTTTCTTTGCCTTCCCTGCACTATGATCTTCTGCATCAATTGGCTCAGTAGTATCAACTTAGCAACATTTTCTGCAAGTGAAGTGGTTGATGTGCTTTCTTTTTTTCTATTTACATTGCTACCAGTGATGCATTGATTCCTTGTTTGGGTGCCACTGCTGACCGAGTAGTAGTAAGTAGTAACTAGTAGCAGTAAGACTCAGGACCATGGCGACATCACTCCTCAGAGTAACACCTGCATCTACTACTCCCTTGTCGGGTAGTTTTATTTCCTCTTTGATTCACTTTCTCCAGCTTTCGCTGGCAATAAATTATCCTGGGCCAGCAGGATGAAGATCTGTTTATGTTCAAGACCTTCCTCCCAATATAACTTGTCGAAAGCAGTGCTGCTTTCTGCATTTATATATATATATATATATATATATATATATATATATATATATATATATATATATATATATATATATATATTTGCATTTAGGCCAATATCACGTTACTTACATTAATATTATCAGTAATAATAGATTTTTATTGTATTCTTTTTAAATTTGAGTGCTAATCCACTTTTGCCTCGATGCTTCATATCGACCTGTATTTATAGTTCATTTAATTAACTTTTGTTGTATTTTTCTACAGAGTGTGTAATTACTTGTGTGTAAATTTGTTATCATTATTATCATCTTACCTTACCTCTGCCGCAATCCCAAAACACAACAACACAATATAATTATTATTATACATATAATAAAACCAAGATGTTCATAACGAATAATCAGTACTCATTTTTAAGGTTATAGGTACTGCTATAATTATCTGATGCCCTCAGATCATAACTATAGCTCTTGCATATTTGTCCCACATTGTTCTTATGCATTAACACCTCAAACTGTAAAAATATTTGCAGATGTAGAGAAACAATTGCCACCTAACCCTAACTATGCTCTTCCACTAATATAAACAATTTGGTCATACCAGTGTCCGGTAGGAAATTAACAACAACAAACGATATAACTCAACTCAAATAAAACTCAAAACATTGTTACTCACCTGTGTAACACATTACAAACAGCCGTCATCACCTCAAACACAACAATTTCTAGCGAACACACTTCAGCTGTTTGAAATTTGCACCAAACAATGACAGCCGACTGATGCCTTATTATGCAACTTCAAGCGCAAATATCATAAAATTGCGTTGAGTATATTAAACATATCCACCGTAATAACAATCAAGGGTGAATTGAAATGTGCTATCATAATTAGTGTATTTCCTTAAAGTTACTCACGTTTTCGGCACAAACAGCAACTTGGGCCCCCGGCGTCACCTCTCCAGTAGCCACAAAACCTGCCGAATAAAATTATAATGCATTATAGAACACTGTATTGCAATAACAGCTTACATGCTAATATACGCTACAATACAAATATAAGTAGTTTGTTAATTATAAACAAAACTCACCTTTTTGTTTAAACAATGCGTTGTTTGTTGCACGCACTTCACACATTACACTACGAATGGCAATATGGCGTCGGTGGCGGCATCTAGCGGACGACAACCGAAGTAGCTGAATGTTGACAGGTGGTAAAGCAGAGTACTAGACAAGATGGCGGCACGACATTTATACTGTAGCATGTTTTAACTTTAAGAGTGTAAAACTGATTAAAAAAAAGTAATGGGAGTGAATCAAGTGTTGTGGAAGGTGCAGGATAATTGCCGGTAAGTGTAAGTGTATGATTGTTTGATACGTATTAATGATTGATTGATACATGCTCATTATGCAATCAAGGCATCTAATAGAACTATCAGAGAAATTTTGTATGAAGTTGATGTAAATACAGGATGATTAAACTCTTCTGGGTTTACCGGCGGAAAAGCCTTTTCGCTGTTAGCTCTATACTCATCACAATGACAAATTGTTTGTAAGATGCAGACGTATTAGAATGTTGGAATACGTACGAATAATATATTTGCAGTGGACCTTGCTTCCCTCAGCGAACACCTTTATTGTACTCCCGCTAGCTAATCGCGATACTTTCGGACCTCCATCGCCCGTACATATGTCGGTGTTCCAGAAAGCATACTGCTTTCTGCCACCCTATCCAGCACCATGCGTTATCTTTGCCCTGGTCGCCTGGTGCTTGCATGATTTTTTGCTAGGGCCATCACGCCCTCTCTGCAACCTGCTGTATGTGTCGGTGGTATGTGAGGCCCTCGCCCAAGGCCCTCGGCGAAAGAAAGCCTGTAGCACTGTAGTATCTGAGGGTGCAGGATACTGCAGGCTTTCTTTCGCCGTCACTTCCGTCTTGGCGATTTGGAAAGGTATCGTTTGTGGCCTCCTTCTACCAATATAGAACACCGTCTTAGTTTTATGTTCGACTACCTTAAGGTTGGCGTTTTTTGATTAGGCACCTTGTGATGCACATGTAATACATAGGCGAAATGTGTATAATAAATACGCACCGTTCTCTTTAACTAGAACATAAATTGAGTTGCAAAAATACGTTTACAAAAGAATAATGTTGCACGTATTTCGTAGTCTAGGTGGCAATGTCCAAAAATCATTTTTAATCTGATAAAAACAACCATATGGTGTAAAGAATTCTACGCAACGTTTGCGAATATGACCCTTATCGACATTTAATTATATTTCAATATTTCCAGCATTAAAAATGAAGGAGATATTATATATAATATTATAATACTTATGGATGTATAGGTCCTGGTTATCTTGAATTTTCGATATATGATTATTTAATATATATGGGAGTGATTAAATTACTAGATAGCTACCTTCTATACAGTCAAATCTTTAACATGCTATAACTACAAATTTTGGTCATCAATTCTTGCAAACTAAGTTCCAATACCAAGGATGAAGTGTTTTTATTGACATTCCATGGCGTAGTTTTGCCTAAAAGCTGGAAACAATTACACAATTTTCGCCATAAGGAAAGTATAGGCTAAATCCCAGCCTTAAGGTGCTTTTCATCCAGCCACCTCCTCACTCTTTCTAGACTGGTGTTAACTACCGCTCTCAGGGCCTCCTCCTTCTTGCAGCTGGCTACCAGGAGTACGTCGTCGGGCCCCGTCTGGTAGGGCGATCTTGAAAACGGACAGGGTGGGGCCTTTTGCGAACCCCTGTGGAACGCCACAGCTCAGTCGCATTTATTTGATCCCTATTCGCCGCCACTTATGGATAGTTCTGTATCGTTAGCTGGGGGGTAGCATAGCTACAGACACTTAGGCCACAAAATGGGCGCATTGTGAAACCTCCTTTTAAGGCTACTTACTCGTCCCACCAGTCAATTTTGCGTGCGAGCTGCAAAACTCTGGCGGGCGAGGAGTTGCCAATGCTGACCATACAAGGCCAGCACTCCCCTAGTATTAGATACCTAGTGTTTACTAGAGCTGGGTAGAGGCATATTACATGCTCGCCAGTCTTCTGTCGCTGAGGTAACTCTTAATGAGTCTTAGAGTGTTTATCGGGATGTTCAGGGCCTCTCCAATGTGCGTCCTCAGTCCGCCGAGTTAAAGTCATTCATGACGTCGATGATGATGTGTGTGCAGTTTCTTCGTCCGCCTTGTTGGCGTCTCTGGCTAGCTGCCTGCACTTCCCCCTCCAGAGCCCCAACCGCCGATCTGCTTTGTCGGAATCCATGCTGCTGCGGCGACAGTCCTTATGTTGTCTCGATGCATAGAGTGACCCTTTCCATCATCAGATAGTTCTGGATAGTTCACTGGAGGGTAGTGTAGCTACAGATACTTAGGCCTCAAAGTGGCCCCACTGTGAAACCTCCTTTTAAGGCTACTCACTCGTCGCACCAGTCAATTTTGCGTGCGAGCTGCACAACTCTGGCGGGTGAGGAATTGGCAATGCTGGTCATACTAGGATAGCACTCCCCTAGTATTAGATGCCTAGTGTTTACTAGAGCTGGGCACAGGAATATTACATACTCTGCTGTTTCTAGTTCTTCATTGCACCCTCTACATAACGGGCTGTCCACCAGATCCATCGTGTGTAGGTGTTTGTTTAGCCGGCAGTGGCCAGTTAGAATGTTGGTCAATAATTTCAGATTAGTTCTAGATAAGTTAAGGCGGGCCGTGGCTGCAATTTTACAAGGTTGCCTAATTGCTGCCTAAGATTGCTTGCAGCCCGGCGTTTCTCGCCATGTTACCTTGTGTAGAGCATGAGTCCTATGCTCTCTATTTTTTTTTCAGAGTACCTGCAGAAAGTATTTCATCCTCTTAGGTTGTTAGAGGATGTGAGGATCCTTTCCTGGCAAGCTCATCTGCTATTTCGTTACCCTCGATGCCACTATGTCCTTTGATCCAGCAGAGTTCTTGTTTGTTCCATCATCAGATACTCGAGTACCTCAACCACAGTGTCATAACGGTCTGTATTCCTATGGGCAGTCTAGTGGCTTTCCTAGCTTGGGAAGGAGTACGAGCTTGGTCTTCTTCCAAATCTGCAGGAAGATGTCCTGACAACTTTCCTAGCGTGGTTAGTGAAAGAGGTATGCAGGTTTTAGTTTTGGTAGATTCTTCCAAATCTGCAGGAAGATGTTCTGACAACTTTCGTAGCGTGGTTAATAACAGAGGTATCCAGGTTTTAGTTTTGGTAGATCCTTCCAAATCTGCAGGAAGATGTCCTGACAACTTTCCTAGCGTGGTTAGTAAAAGAGGTATCCAGATTTTAGTTTTGGTAGATCCTCCCCACGCCTTCTAACAGCCTTAGTGAACTTACTTTGTTAGTTGTTCTTCAGATAAACGTGTTCCTATGTTGCAATTACACTAACTTTCTGTTTTGTTGTTTGGTTTGGGTTTTTTTAACCATGATGAAAGCGAATCTATATAATACATATGCCATCCTTGAGGAAGACCTTTTTCAGTTATTAAGAATATAAACTTCTTACAGGACTCGATGTTGACTCGGACTATTACGATTTTTGACGTGATCTATTTTATTTGAGCAGCTGCTGTCTTGTACTTTTGTGAATTTCTTTTCCTTTCAAAATAAGTTCTCATGATGACCAAATGCTTTTTTTTTAAATTAAAATTTTTTAATTTTATTTTATGACCATACTTTGCTTGTCATATCTTAATTACATTACATTAACAAATTAATAGGAGTATCCCTCGCAGTGCTTTCACCAATCATTGATATGGAAAGCCTGGTGTGAAGGATGTTGTTTGTTGTACTGGATTAGTTTTCTCTTCTTAATTTGTAAGTTATTAGTTCTTATTGTTTTTCTGCGTCGCCATGATGTGCTTTTTACTTTCCGAATACATCACTGATGCAAAGGAAGGTATTGTTTTACCGAAAACGTGTTCACGTTTTCAAACTAAGATTGTGGAAATTATGCGATTACTTTCCGGGAAAAAACTTACACCAGAATGAAGGTATTGTTGCCGTGTACCATTCGTTTTCGTTACGTTTTATGCCCAAAATAGTCGAAATAAACCTGATTTTTGCGATATCTGTGTGTGGTACCTATGTCTGTCAGTCGGTCAGTCTGTCAGTCAGTCAGTCTTTTTTTTTTTCTTTCAATATTACGTCATTTATTCACAACATGCTCCATTACAACTAGTAATACTACATGCTTCCAATATACATTATTACACAAAAAATTAAATAAAATTTTTACATTTCAGTCGTTTAACAAATAAAAAAAAATTATAAATTCACATTTCTTGGAACATTTCCCTCACGAATTCGACGAATTCCTTTGAATACTTCTCCAATAAGCGAGTTTTGGTTACGGGCCACGCTTCCCCATATACGGATATTTTTAGTCTGAGTTTACTCCTTGCCGAAGCCCATTTCTCGCAGTCGTAGATGACGTGGTCGACAGTTTGGCCTCCATCCCTGCAAGGGCAGGTGGGATCTTCTATTAACTTGAACCTGTGTTTGTAGGATCTGAGGTATACGTGCCCTGTAAGCAAAGCGGTCAATTCTGGTGAAATCGCAAATGATAACTTTAGCCTGCTGTGAATAGTTGGGAAGAATTCCTTGGTCGCCGTTCCCTTCGTTGCCTGGGCCCATTTGTGTTGCCATTTTGTAAAACTTCTCTGCCGAGCTTCAGCCACTAGCTGACGAATTTTGTTGTAAATTGGTGCCCTTTGATTGTCGGATGCCGCTTCTTTTGCAAGTTGGTCAGCTAATGTATTCCCTATAATTCCACTGTGTGCCCTGATCCAGCCTATATGTATCTCCCAATGCAAGTTTTCCAGTTGATGTAAAAGTACTCTTATTCTCTCTATTAAGTTACTATGGTTGTTGTTTGTTAAAAAGTTCAATGTTGTCTTGCTGTCCGTATAGATTGCCGCCAGTTTATTATGGGTATTATATCCTAAATCTTTCAGTAGGGTTAAACATTTTAGAATTGCCATTTGTTCGGCTTGGTTAATAGAGCACCTGTCATTCAGTTTGTAGTTGAATTGTGCAAACTCTACGTTATCCCTGAATATTACTACTCCCGAGCCCACCCCTTCTTCGTTTTTACTTCCATCAGTGTAAATTGTCCATTGGTACTGCTTCTTTTCATCTACATCTGCAATTTTTCTTTGTGATGCTGGATGCTGCCATTTGGTGTAGTGATATGGAGCTTCAAACTCCTTACTTATTTTTGTAGCTACGTATATTTCTGCAATTTCATTCAACCTTATTATTATCGGCATGATCCCTGCGATAATATATGATGCTTCGTGGGAAAGTGTTCTGTAAGCCTTGCAAATTTTTATATTCATCAATCTTTGAACTCTATTTATTAGTATTTGATTATAAGTTTTGTTTAATGCTCCTTTCCACGCTGGAACACCATAGGATAGCAGTGGTAGGACGGCCCCTTCGTATATTATATGCAGAGCTTTATTGCCTAGTCCCCATCTTAATTTTGCTGATCTTGATAAACAATTTATTAATGTTTTGCATTTACCTGTCACATAGTTAATATGGAAGTTGAAATTATATTTACTGTCGAAGTGAACTCCGAGATATTTTAAAACGTTGACTTGTTCTAGAATTTGGTCATTTAAGTATATCCTGATTGTTTAACTTCTGGGGCGTTTCTTGGTGATTAGCATTGTTTGGGATTTTTGAGCATTAAATTGAATTTTGTTGTTATTAGCCCACTTAGTGATTTTGGCCATACCTATCTATATTGGTGTCTGTATGTCTGTCTGTATGTCTGTCTGTATGTCTGTCTGTATGTCTGTCTGTATGTCTGTCTGTATGTCTGTCTGTATGTCTGTCTGTATGTCTGTCTGTATGTCTGTCTGTATGTCTGTCTGTATGTCTGTCTGTATGTCTGTCTGTATGTCTGTCTGTATGTCTGTCTGTATGTCTGTCTGTATGTCTGTCTGTATGTCTGTATGTATGTCTGTCTGTATGTCTGTCTGTATGTCTGTCTGTATGTCTGTCTGTATGTCTGTCTGTATGTCTGTCTGTATGTCTGTCTGTATGTCTGTCTGTATGTCTGTCTGTATGTCTGTCTGTATGTCTGTCTGTATGTCTGTCTGTATGTCTGTCTGTATGTCTGTCTGTATGTCTGTCTGTATGTCTGTCTGTATGTCTGTCTGTATGTCTGTCTGTATGTCTGTCTGTATGTCTGTCTGTATGTCTGTCTGTATGTCTGTCTGTATGTCTGTCTGTATGTCTGTCTGTATGTCTGTCTGTATGTCTGTCTGTATGTCTGTCTGTATGTATGTCTGTATGTCTGTCTGTATGTCTGTCTGTATGTCTGTCTGTATGTCTGTCTGTATGTCTGTCTGTATGTCTGTCTGTATGTCTGTCTGTATGTCTGTCTGTATGTCTGTCTGTATGTCTGTCTGTATGTCTGTCTGTATGTCTGTCTGTATGTCTGTCTGTATGTCTGTCTGTATGTCTGTCTGTATGTCTGTCTGTATGTCTGTCTGTATGTCTGTCTGTATGTCTGTCTGTATGTCTGTCTGTATGTCTGTCTGTATGTCTGTCTGTATGTCTGTCTGTATGTCTGTCTGTATGTCTGTCTGTATGTCTGTCTGTATGTCTGTCTGTATGTCTGTCTGTATGTCTGTCTGTATGTCTGTCTGTATGTCTGTCTGTATGTCTGTCTGTATGTCTGTCTGTATGTCTGTCTGTATGTCTGTCTGTATGTCTGTCTGTATGTCTGTCTGTATGTCTGTCTGTATGTCTGTCTGTATGTCTGTCTGTATGTCTGTCTGTATGTCTGTCTGTATGTCTGTCTGTATGTCTGTCTGTATGTCTGTCTGTATGTCTGTCTGTATGTCTGTCTGTATGTCTGTCTGTATGTCTGTCTGTATGTCTGTCTGTATGTCTGTCTGTATGTCTGTCTGTATGTCTGTCTGTATGTCTGTCTGTATGTCTGTCTGTATGTCTGTCTGTGAACAAAATTCCGGAAAACCGAAATAACAGATTGCGACCAAATTTGGTAGCTTGTTGTACTCACTTATACCCAAATTAATGTTATTTTGTAGAACCGAGGTTCGGCCTTTTATTGTATCTATTTCACTTCTTCTTCTGCTTTCATAGGTGTGTATATCTTTTCGTTTATTAAAGTTGATGTTGCTTTTAATAATTTTGTTGTCTATTTGCATTGTTAATAGTATACTTTTTAGCTTGATTTTGTTTAGTATAGTTAACTCATTTGCTTCCTTATGTAAGTCTCTTGTAGAGTAATGCATTGGTTTATTTAAAATTACCTTCAGGGCTTTATTTTGTTGTACTTGTATCTTATTTAAGTTTTTTGTTGTTGTGGCTGCCCATATGTTAGTTAAATAGTTGATTTGTGATGCATAGAGTGCATTATAAATTTGCATCTTGTATTCAGCCGGCAGACAGTTTCTTATTCTATATAAGCCTGCTAATGCCCTCGTGCTATTTTTGACTATTTCCTCTATATGTCGATTCCATTTGAAATTGTCTTTGATGTAGATACCTAAATGCTTTATCTCACTAACTTAATTTTTGTCCATTTATCTTGAGCTCTAGCTGTGCTAAATTCGTTTTACCGTACCCATGTAGTTTGTTTTCTCTTCATTTATGGTTCGTGTATTATTTAGGCACTATTTTGTTATTTTTTCAATATCCTTTTGTATATCTTTTTGTACTGTTTGTAATATTTTATCACTATGTATTAGGCAGGTGTCATCTGCGTATATAAATAACTTGTCCATTGCAAATAAAAGAAACTTCTATCTATATTGGGCTATCAGCCGTGAGGCTTTTCCGCCGGTCAAGGGAGAAGCTCAGAGGAGTTTAATCACCCGGTATTTACCGTAACTTAACAGAAACCCTCTGAAAAACTGTGAAAGGTGATTCGCGAAAATTCGCTCGCCGTTGGGGATCGAACTCAGGCTCCCCAATGCTCAGTACGAGACAGACGACGCCTCTAACCACTCGGCTACTGATTTGGGTCATTGCAAATATTATTAGTATTTATCCATTCTTTGTTGTTATTTATTTTCGTAAAAATGTTTGGAATATGAAATATCAGTCATTTTTAAATACTTACTGTCCCTAAGAATTTAAAAATTACCTCGTTAGGGGGCAATTACCCGATTAAGCCCTCCCCCACCCTTTTTTAAACGGCCCTTGCTACTTGTCTCTCTTTTCCTTCACTATTGAAATAAATGTATGCATCTAATAGTTTGATCTCGTTTCCTTTTTGTGTCTTCTATAAAATCTATTGGATGTCGGTGAATTATGTAAATGACGAAAATGTTTGTATTCATACAAAAGTATATGATTTGATTCCACATTTTAAATCCTTCTGAAATTATTTTTTATGACTTAAAATAGTTTGAGTAACAGTACGTTTGTATTAATTTTATTTATTACAATCCATTAAAAATACTAAAAACTAATATTACAATTAAATACAATAATTATAACTTTATACAAGGCTATAAAAATACAAAAAAATCTTGAGCAATATATTGTGTGTGCGCATCGTTTGTACAAAATCGTTTATTCGTTAATAATAATAATTTTGACAAGTAGAAGAACTTCATGACTAGGTTACATGTCTAAAAAAAAACGATTGCTTTCAATTCTTTTCGTGAGGTACAATTTAGTTTTAGCAGCATCACTGGAACTACTCCGTTCGAAGTTTCTTTGTTTTGTTGTACGTTTTGTAGAAAAAGTGTGAGAACAATCCGAAGAATATTGTTGAGTGGAGTAGCAGTAAGCCTCCTAGAAATCGTGGGTAGCCACAATCTAGGAATAGTAGCTGTGCTGAGTGGATGAATACAAAGAAGAATTGAGCCTGAAAAAAACAATATTATTAATACTTTTTATTATTAAATAATAATGTTGCTATTAAAGTATATATGATTTTTCGGTCATTTTTGATAACGTAATATTATAGAATGATATATTCGGAGTGATGATGATAATGAGAAGATGATGCTATTTTCGTTTATCATAATTATATAAGAATTGATGACCATAATGTGTAGTTACACATTATGGTAATCAATTCTTACAATATAAGTTCATTATATTTGAGCGAGTAAAAATGTAGATCACATATATCTTTTTTTCAAGATACAAATTGTTACAGCAAGTTATATTGAGCCTTTAGTAAAAAAGTAGCTAATAAAAAGAATTTCAAGTAATAAAATTTAATAAAAACACGTTGTTTGCTCTGAAACAAACCAGCTGTATAAGGCACCTTACACGATCAATATTACTGTCAATATTTTAGAATAATAACAGTATTACTGTACGATAATATGTTTAAAATGTTCATTATTCTAAAATGTTGCCAGTATTACTCATTGTGTAAGGTATAGTAATGATGTAAAGAAGATGATACTGATTTTTATCCGGATAATTGATTACTTGATAAATATAAAAGGAGGATTGAAGAAAATATTGACAGTACTAGGATTGACAGTATTATTGACCGTGTAAGGTGCCTTTATAAAGCACCTTAAACGATCAATAAAACTGTCAATATTTTAGAATAATGACAGTATTACTGTACGATAACAAGTTTAAAATGTTCATTATTCTAAAATATTGCAAGTATTACTTATCGTGTAAGGTATATTAATGATGAAATGAAGAGAATACTGATGTATATCCGGATAATTGATTATTTGATAAATGTAAAAGGAGGTTTGAAGTACATATTGACAGTACTAGGACTGACAGTATTATTGCCGTGTAATGTACCTTTATGACCTTCAAGAATTAATTTTGTAATTCATAGCTTTAAACAAAATGGTAGATCGCACTGCTCGATATCTGAAATTTAGTGAGGAGTAGGGATTAATAAAATCTACAATTTCAGTTTTGACCCCAGACTGCATACCGTTACATTAATGACATAACGCGTGAGCAATAAGTAAGCATTTAATTACTGCAATAGGTAGTTATAAATTTTATCCGTGAGATTTATGGTTGATTACTTTGTGCCGCTATAAAATTAACACATAATACCATGAATCATCTCAGAGTAAATAGTTGAAAATAAATATAAACATTTGGCTTACCAGTTGAATGGTTGTAAGGTGTTTCTTCCACCATAAATATTTTTGGTACTCAGGGCCCATTGCTGAAACCATGTAGTAGAAATACATTATGACGTGGACGAGATTGTTGATTAGGTTTGAGAATGTGCCGTGTCCTCCTATAAAAAGAAAATTTCAGTTAGTATACGATTTTTCTTATTTTATCACATTTGTGCATGTCGTGACAAATACTTTTATTACAGACAGGTTTGTTCGTCAAATAGGGACCAAAACAACACGATATTATGATAGTTACGACTATTACTATTACGTTTGGTAATATTTTGAGAGGAAAAATATATATATATATATATATATATATATATATATATATATATAGGGTGGTAGTGGATATCGCGTGAGATAATAATAATAATAATAAATGCCTTGAATAAAAATGAGATACAGAAGTGACAATACATATAGCGTGCGAAATGGAACCAAAAATTTATAATTACACTTAAAAACTAGTTAAATAAATTAAATAAATTAAGTAATTACAAGTGATCGAGTAACGTAGTGGAGATAATTATTCTAGCCGAATAGTTCCTTTCAGTAAAAATATCGAATCTGGAATTTGCTTGCAATTTATTGCATAAGCGCATTCATCTGCAAAACGGATTAGCGCGACGGCCGCGATAGCCGGAGACGTGGGTTCAGGTCCCACCGGAGAGTGAAATTTTTGAGAAATTATTAATTAACATTGATATATCTGGTGATTCTTCATTCACATAGCCGTATACGGCAAGAAGTCCTTTATATATATATATATATATATATATATATATATATATATATGAAGAGGAGTTTGCGAGGCATACACAGTCGGACAACGAGAATTCATGTAGTGACTAAGAAATTTATATCGTTACTGCAAATAATAATATAACTATTCTTTTGATTAGGGTTGATCGAGTTAAAATATTTTTTTTCGATTTTGAGTGACGTGTTTTGTCAATTCTATTTTTAATTACCGATAATAATACCCTCAATATCAACTCACTAGAATATGTTCGACTATCAGAGTGTTACAATTCGAAATTCGAGGCCGCGTTAATATTAAACCAATATGATAATTAAGATCCCCTTAATGAAACTATAATTATTTCAAACATAAACACACATCGTGACCGAACTACAAGCACTAATTACTAGTTTGACTGCATTTTTAATTCATAACACCTCAAATTGGAATTAGTGATAAGTAGAGCATATTAATTGTGTTTATAAAATCAGCGCATTGTTTCATTCCACTTCTCTTGAAAGTGCATTCAATAAAAAAACGCGCACCTAATCGAGACTACGCAACGAATTCTCCACCCAGCACACTGTGGCCTTGCATAATTAATTCGCACGAAATGATACGATTGGGAAAACGTATCATTAGCGAACTGTAAAAATTGGCAATGTGCAATGCATTTACAATTACACGCGCAGTGTGTTTATAAACAATCTAATTTCAAATCAACTAAAAAAAAGTTTCTTGTTACTAACTTACGGAGTAAATTTATGAAAAAGCCAATATATTAATTAGGAAGCGAGTGTAGTAGGGAAACTGACAACTAGAAGATATATTTTTTCAATAATATATTAACTAGGACATAACTAAAAAAAAATGTTTCTTGTTACAAACTTACTGAGCAAATTTATGAAAAAGCCAATATATTAATTTGAAAGCGAGTGTAGTAGGGAAACTGACAACTAGAAGATATATTTTTTCAATAATACATTTGTAAGTTTTTTTTTTGTATGTTTATGCCAAATAAAGTTGAATTTGTACATACTTTTATATTTAATTCGAATTAATTGTTTTCTGTTTTTCAAATTGATCTAGTTTGCTAGTAAACCCCGAACTATTGCCCAATGTGGTCGTGTGCGTTGTCATTTCCTGATAAAAAAAATCGCCAGCAATGAAACGGGTTAGAAAGTCTGCGGTGCTTGGACCAAACGGTGCGAATGCACTTGCGGTGCATTCCAGCCATCGATTGCGCTTTATAATCCAGCTGCCAAATAGTCGTTGCGACATTGTAATACTTTTCCGCTATAAATCTTCAATGGTTTTGAAATGTAGAATGTTAAACTATATAAATTTAAATATTTTTATAGAAAAACAATTTCGGTCAGTATGGGTTTTTATTATTTTAGTTTTTAGTTTTTTTTAACTAGAAATATCATTATTAATTTGAATTAGCTAGAATTGGCTATTAACATATATATTTTTTCGATTTTTATGTTTTACGCTTAAATTAATAACCTGAGATTGAACAAGTTACCAACAACTATGTCCCCATGAAACATATATAAGTGTGAACCCACCTTTTAGCAAGCTACATATCTAGATTTCGATCTTATTAGATCTTATCAGTGTATATATATATATATATATATATATATATATATATATATATATATATATATAAATTATTCTTTAATAAAATGAAGAAAGAAGAATTCAAAGCGAGTAGCATTTAAACATGAGCAACTGTTTGTTGAACATTGCAATGTTTTTATTATTTTTTTTGTTTAAACATTTATTGAAATATGTGATAAATGCTTGCATTTACTATTTGCCTTTTACCTTTCGGTGTAGGCTATTACATTAAAATTACTTAACAATTATTGTTGTAGTTTATACATTTGTAAATTCTTTCCACTCTTTTTTGTTCTTGGCCAGTTCTCTTGCTTGTATAACTATCTTTCCTTTCTTCATTATTATTTCCTGTATTCTGTTGTCCCACTATTTTGCTGGTGTACCTCTTCTTCTTTTATTTGCAGTTCTTACTTCCCATACCTGTTTTGTTTGATTCTTTTTATCCATCCTAATTAAATGTACCTTTTCTTCTTTTATTTCCAGTTCTTGCTTCCCATATCTGTTTTGTTTGATTCTTTTTGTCCATCCTAATTAAATGTCGCCACCAGTTTAGTTGTTTCTTTTCTATATACTTTTCTATAGCTTCAATTCCCAATTCTTCTCTGATGTTATCATTTCTTATTTTGTCTCTTCTCGTAACTTGTTTTACTCCTCTGAGATATTTCATTTCCATTGCCTGTATTCTACTTTTGTCCCTCTTCGTTGTTTTCCACGTCTCGCTCCCATATGTCAGTATAGGTCTATATATGCTTTTGTATATATTTATTTTTGTCCTTCTGCTGATCTCTTTTTTGTTAATCACTATATTGCACAGTGCGTGGTATGTTTTAACTGTGTTGTTTATTCTGTTACTAAGTTCGCATTCCATTTTTCCGTCTTCTGTCAGTGCTACTACTAGGTATTTGAATTGTTCTACTTGCTCTATTTTGTGTTGTTCTATTTATATTTATTTGTTCTTTCCGGTTTCATATTACCATCACATTTGTTTTGTTATAATTCATTTTCATATTATACTTTTCTAGATGTTTGTTCCATACACTCAGGTTGTGCTGCAGATTAACTTCATTTTCTGCTATCATCAGCGAATGCTCCTTCCGATATTTTTACCACTTGCATGTTTTTATACCCTATATTTGCTTTTTTGATTTCTGGTTTCATGCTCTTCATTATTTCATCCATGTATATGATAAATAACGTAGAACAGAGCTTGCCTCCTTGTCTGAGTCCAGTGCTTGTCTTAAATGTTCTTGATGTTTGTCCTTGGTGTATTACTGCATGGGTGTTGTTATATATGTTTTGTATTAATTCGACTGTATTTCTTTCTACACCTCTCTCTTCTAGGATTTTCCTTAATTTGTTTCTTGGGATCATATCGAACGCTTTTTCTAGGTCTTTGAATCCTAAATATGTGTTTTTATTATTTGTAGTTCTTTTTTCTGTAATTTGTTTTATTGTGAAGATGTTGTCCTGTGTGGACCTTCCTTTCCTAAAACCGCAGTGCGATTCTTCTAGTGTCTGGTCTATTATTGCTATTATTCTCTTGTTTATTGTCTTTTCTAATATGTTCATCCCTATACTTATTAGTGTTATGCCTCTATAATTTGAGCATTTCGTCTTATCCCCTTTCTTGTGTATCGGTACGATTAGTGCTGTTTGCCAGTCTTTTGGTATGGTATTTGTGCTACATATGCTGTTCAGTAGTTTCCGTAGTTTTTCTTTACCTACCGGGCCCAGGTGCTTCATCATTTCCGCTGTAATCTGGTCTTGTTCTGGTGCTTTTCCTATTTTTAATTCCCTTATTATTTCTAGTAGTTCTTGTTCCTTGATACTCTCTGTATCTGCTTCTGTGTTGTTCTTGTCTCTAATTCTTGTCTTTTGTTCTTTGTCGTTATTTGAAGTTAGTAATTCTTCAAAATATTCTTTCCATCTTTCTAATATTTCTTCGTTTTCCTTCAGCATTCTTCCTTGTTTGTCTTGTATGTATCTCATTTCTTGTCCTTTCCTGCAATCTTTTAGGGTTTTATAAAGTAGCTTTTGGTTTTCCCTTACGTTTTTTTCTTCATTGTCTCTCCGAACTTTTCCCATTCCCTGGTTTTTGCTATTCTAATCTCGTTTTTTTACTATTTTTCTCCTGTCTCTGTATTTTTTTGTAGTTTTCGCTATTTTTATCGTTTAGGTATCTTTTCCATGCTTTTTTCTTTTCTTTTGTTTTCTCTCGTATGTCCTCCGACCACCAGACTGTCTGTTGTTTCTTGTTTATGCTTTTCTTCGTACCACATGTTTCTTTTGCTGTCTCAAGCATATTTTTCTTTAGTTTATTCCACATTTTCTCTACTTCTTCTCTATCGTTGGTCACTTCTATCTTCATCTCCATTTTCTCCATATATTGTATTGCTGTTTCTTTTCTCTAAGTTTATATAATCTTATCTTGTAATAGTATATTGCTATATTTGCTCGCTGGATCCTTCTGTCACTATCTTGGTAGTCTTCCTTAATTGTCATCACAACTAGATAGTGGTCACTTCCAATTTCGTAGCTTCTCTTATGCTTGCATTTAATTTATGTAAATAATTTAAGTGTACGAAATAATTACAAAAATACTTGAAATATTTACTGAAAAATATTGCATATGCTGCATTTTTAAGGTTCAGGTCTGAGCAAATTTTTCGCGGTGCTGTTGTTAGAGCGCGTTGGATCTGGTTTCCATATAGACTACATTAAGTTTCCTATCTATCTTGTCTATGAGCTACACTGATGAGATCTATTAAGATCGACATCTAGATATGTAAATTGCTAAGAATTGGATTCATACTTATACATTGATTTTTGTTGGGCGACGCAATATCAGTATTGTTGCCGCTAAAATTTAGCGGATAGGATTTTAGAGGATCAGTTCACACCGGTCTTTGTATTGGTATAGTATAGTATGACCTCATTAATGAATGAATTTTCCCTATTACTTTGTACAGGTTTCCAAAGGTTTTCTGATAGATTCAGATAAATGCTGAGTAATTAAACTACTCTGAACCTCTATTCTCACTAAAAATTATAATGATGGATGTTTCTATTTAAATTCAATTGTTATTTATTCTTTATATACAGATAGAAGAGGTAGAAATGTTCTTGGGCTGATAGAAGTTTTTTTTAAATAGGAAAACCAACCCATCGGAGACAAATATTCGCGAAATGCCTTTCATGGTTTTTCATTGGCTTTCTGGGAAGTAAATATCCGAAAAGTTCTTGAGCTGATAGCAATATAAATTTTTTTTTCTGAAAAGCACACCATAGCTTTTCATAAAAAAAACTTTATATTGCTATCAGCTCAAGAACTTTTCGGATATTTACTTCCCAGAAAGCCAATAAAAAACCATGAAAGGCATTTCGCGAATATTTGTCTCCGATGGGTTGGTTTTACTATTTAGAAAAAAACTTCTATCTTTATAGAGCTATGAGCCGTGAGGCTTTTCCGCCGGTCAGGGGAGAAGTTCAGAGGAGTTTAATCACCCGGCATTTACCTTAACTTAACAGAAAACCTCTGAAAAACAGTGAAAGGTGATTCGAGAAATTCGTTCCCCGCTAGGGATGAAACTCAGGCTCCCCAATGCTCAGTACGAGACGGAAGACGCCTCTAACCACTCGGCCACTGAGCTGGGTGTTTTTACTATTATTAAACAAAATAATTAAATTTAACATTTGAATTATTAATGAAAGAAAGACATTTTTATATAAAATATATTAATACTAGATGAAATTCCCGACAGAGTTTGATAAATATTATAAATAAATTTTCAGATGAAAACCATTTAAGAAACACTATACCTCTTTTTTGAAAATATTTCGAAACGTGCCGTACCAACAGTTTCATTCAGAAATGTTCATTGTACAACGGATTGTGAATAAATTAATTTTTAATATGTTAAAGCCTCATTTAAAAAAAAAAAATTAATTTAAATCACTTAATACTCCAATTAAATATTGAATAAAAAACATAAAAATTATCACACTCTATGGAATTTGTACCTGCGGCCCCCACTTTTGCACTGACAGCACAAAAGTCATAACTGGCTTCAAAACATTGTCTTTGTGTTTATATTGTAGGAATTAAAATATATATATTTATATATATATATATATATATATATAATTATCTTTATTCACAACAACATTACATAGAATTCAATAGGAAAACATAAAATAGTTACCTGCTACGAATTTAACTAGAATCCATGTTTCTAGAGGTGTTAAGCTATGGTGGTATAGATGTAGTAGTGTTATCTGGCTGTCTTTTTTGCGTAAAACAAAGAATAGCGTGTCGGCGAATTCAGACAGCTTCGATATATAGTACCACCAGCACAGCGTTGCCATCTAAAAAATAATAATATATCAATAATAATAATAGATATAATCCAATAAATAAATGATTATTGGACTAGTGGGTAAATAGCCTCTTCTTTCCTGTCATGGATGATTTTATCACTGTTTATTTTAGTTGAGGCATTATATATATATATACACTTTTTTATGTTTTTTTGATGTTTTGTTGACTTGAACTACAGCTGTAATATTTTACCCTTCTTGTTTTGTACTCTTATATATATATATATATATATATATATATATATATATATATAAGAGTACAAAACAAGAAGACTAAAATATTACAGCTGTAGTTCAAGTCAACAAAACATCAAAAAAACATAAAAAAGTATATATATATATCTCTACAAAACAAGAAGGGGGGAATGTGACTTTTTTTTATGTTTTTTTGATGTTTTGTTGACTTGAATTGCAGCTGTAATATTTTATTGTAAAATCCTCCAAGGTTAAAACGGGCAAAAGGATAATACTGAACCCTTTTATCCGTTTCAAATGCCTCAACTAAAATGATTTAAATTATCCTTTATAATTATATTGTGTGTGTCGTAATCATTATTTGATCACATAAATCGAGCTTTTATAACGTACAACTCGACATTTCTCACACAGTAATAATATTAATTAACCCCAATAGCCCATCCATCTTACAAAACACACGTATTGCAATTTATCCGATTACCAACCGCGCAAAACCGGGTATCAATCGCATTGATCTTTAATAACCAACATCGCTTCCGATTTCACCCCGATCGATTGGCCAACGCTAATAGATTTCGCACGTCTGCAAGCAATTAATACATCTCTCGTTACCATTATTGAATATGAAAGTGCCCAACGGCCTTCCTCCTGCGCCGTACCGCCGATCTGCAAACAGATTGCGGAACGAAATTTGCGCAATGTTTGTGTTTTATTGCCATTGAATCACTTTTATCTTTCGTCTATTACACAAAAGACAATTGTGCTGTGTGTGCTCATAAAGAATTCATTTAAATAATTCTTTGTAAGAGACATTTCATTTTATTTATTGATAAACAGAAATCCATTTGCATTTCATCGCCTAAGCAACAACACCACACATCTAAAATTTATTCGAGGTTGATAGGAGGGTGACACTGATAATAAGTTTTTTTTTTAAATTTTATTGCTTATATTTTATTTATTTGAACCAGTAGCAATTTAATTACTCTAATGTTTATTAGAGTAATTACATTGCTGCTGGATTTAATAATCGGTTTCTCTTTCCGACTCAAAAAAAGTATTAAAGGAGCATCGGAATATACATAAGAATCCTCAAAACTAAAATCAAAACCTGAAAATTAGGTTTGGAAGTTACAACACTTGTCATTTCACAGTTCGAAATAGTAAAGTTTGTATACTTCGAATTTATTTCCGTTGCTTTAAATTTACCGGAGTGCGTGGTTCTACCAGTTCTACTATCTCTAAACAACTGTTATATAATATTCTACAAAAACAATTACAACATACCCTCATAGCTTTCTGGTCGCTGCTATAATCCACTGGCTGGCATTTGTAGCTGTAGTCGAGGAACCAGCCGCTCATAAGGTGCTGAAACGTGGAAAACATTAGCAGTTACCAAATCGGGCCTAATTGTTTACGGCCGTTTAATAGGCGTGCAGAATTTGCCGCGGCCGCTACTCAAAAAAAATGCGTGACATTTCACGGTTGCTACATTCAAAACGATGTGGAAAACTGAAATAAAATTGGCGGAATAATAACTATGGGGGCGGGAGGCCGCCATGTACCAATTCGCAATGAAGATGACACAAGGCGAGTTTGCATTGTCGTTTTACGACGCTATTAGTGCAGCAATGCCTGCTAATTGATTCTGTCTATTAGTTGTAATAGGCTTGTATCTGTATATGTATATATATTACAGCTGTAATATTTTATTGTAAAATCCTCCAAGGTTAAGACGGGTAAAAGGGTAATAGTGAACCCTTTTACCCGTTTTAACCTTGGAGGATTTTACAATAAAATATTACAGCTGCAGCTCAAGTCAACAAAACATCAAAAAAACATTTAGGCTTGTAATGCATTCATAAGAAACACATTGAATTTTGTTTTATTTTGTGTGATTTAATATCAACAATAACAAAGATCAGCTGTTTACCTACTAGTTCGACGAAAACCGTTGACATTTAAATCACGAATTGCTTGGTTCTTTGATTCGACTAAATAATAAAATAATGTCTGTTATTATATAGAAACATATAAAAATGAGTTTTAAAGTTGCAAACAATATGTGCAGATAATTGGCTCCAAATAACAGTAATTAATAAATAATGAGGTACAATTAGCTAAATTAAATGAATCAGAATTTGAGTGCAAATGTATAGTTTTATCTTAAAATGGAGTTTAAGGCTACTAAACCCCATTTTAAGATAAAACTATACATTTCCACTCAAGTTCTGATTCATTTAATTTAGCTAATTGTTCCTCATTATTTATTAATTACTGTTATTTGGAGCCAATTATCTGCACACACATATGTCACGGACCTTGGTGTGGTTTTTAAAATACCAACCAAACTATAATAAACCGGGAAAATGTGTACTGGATTGTTGTTACAAGTTGCAAGCGTTTTGCGCAACCACGGCGTGTCCTTGGACGCATTCGCAGCGGCCTTGGCGTGCGTCCTTCTGGAGAAAGTTCACTGAAGAAATTGCAACGGCACTTGCTTTACCTAGACACTGTTTAGGTGTGTTATGTAAAGGACTATTACGTATGGGAAACTGGTGCTTGTGAAGTTTAATGCCATCGATTCAAGGACTGACAGGGTCTGTTGCTGTAGTTGGTTTGATTTTTGAAACTTTTTTGGAGTTTAATTATGATAACTGGTGACTGATAGCAGAGAGGGAGTTACATAAATTACTTAAATCTGTGTTGTACCAATACGGAAAATAGTGCTCGGAATATATTTTCTTTTTGTGGAATTTATATATTGTTCGTAGTTATCATACCAATACTTTTCTTATGTGGGGCTCTATTAACAGGAGAATAGATTTCAAATTAATATCGCAAACAGTAATCCTTATGGATTTGTGATCTTTTTTGGCACTATTACACTCATCTAGAACATACTAGATGAGAAACTATTTAGTATGTTCTAGATAAGTGTAATAGTGCCCAAAAAATCATAAATCCATAAGGATTACTGTTTGCGAGATTAATTTGAAAACTATTCCCGTTTTACGATCTCTCTGTTACGGTAAATCAAGTTGGTATATACTAAGATGAAGAGCTTGTGCTATCTTACCTCGTATAACATGTAAAGACTGAACAGCACTTGCCCGCCGTTGTAAAGCACTAAAATATCTCTCAGTTTGAAGGGCTTTCGGTTTTCCATCATTTTAGGACCCGCGAAAATTACTACGTAGAGATAGCCGATGACCATCAGCAATGTGGGAACAGGACTCTGCATGAGTGGCCAGTCCGTTGTTCTGGGATCTGAAAAAATATGTATTACATTATATTGAGACAAGTATTATATGGGTTGGTTTCATGGCTCTTATATATGAAATTATTTGATTGCTGAATATTATGTTAAGTCGAAGAAAGACAGGGACCAACCAAATATCTATACAAAGTACGAACTATCAATGAAATACGAGTAGGACCAACACCATCTGTATATTTACTGTCGGTGGTGTTGGTAGGACCAGAATGACCGTCCAAAAAGTGTACTCACTTCCGAAGATGTGTCAAAATGTGAAATAATTATAAAAATTGTGAGAAAATATGGGAAAATGTTAGAAAATTATAAAAAAAAATGTGAGAAAATATGGGAAAATGGGAGAACATGCGGGAAAATGTTCAAAAAATGTAGGAAACTATGGATGTGAGAAAATTATAAAAAATGTGAGAAAACATGGAAAATATGTGTGAAAATGTGAGAAAATTAAAAAATATGTGAGAAAAT
Source organism: Lordithon lunulatus (assembly GCA_963942505.1). NCBI lineage: Eukaryota > Metazoa > Arthropoda > Insecta > Coleoptera > Staphylinidae > Lordithon > Lordithon lunulatus. Next base: position 39,443,857 of record OZ012671.1, read on the forward strand.
ATGGGAAAATGTTAGAAAATTATAAAGAAAATGTGAGAAAATATGAAAACATGCAGGAAAATTTTCAGAAACTGTAGGAATCTATGGATGTGAGAAAATTATAAAAAATGTGAGAAAACATGGAAAATATGTGTGAAAATGTGAGAGAATTATATAAAAAGTGAGAAAATGTGGGAAACTGTTGAGAAGATGTGGGAAACTATGGGAAAATATTAGAAAATGTGAGAAACTTATAAAATATGTGAAAAAATATGGGAAAATGTTAGAAAATTATAAAAAAAAATGTGAGAAAATATGGGAAAATGTGAGAACATGCGGGAAAATGTTCAAAAAATGTAGGAAACTATGGATGTGAGAAAATTATAAAAATTGTGAGAAAACATGGAAAATATGTGTGAAAATGTGAGAAAATTATAAAATATGTGAGAAATTATGAGAAAATGTTAGAAAATTATAAAAAAAATGTGAGAAAATATGAAAACATGCAGGAAAATGTTCAGAAACTGTAGGAATCTATGGATGTGAGAAAATTATAAAAAATGTGAGAAAACATGGAAAATATGTGTGAAAATGTGAGAGAATTATATAAAAAGTGAGAAAATGTGGGAAATTGTGGAGATGTGGGAAACTATGGGAAAATATTGGAAAATGTGAGAAAAAGAAATGAAAATGTTAGAAAATTATAAGAAAAATGTGAGAAAATATGGGAAAATGGGAGAACATGCGGGAAAAGGTTCAAAAAATGTAGGAAACTATGGATGTGAGAAAACTATAAAAAATGTGAGAAAACATGGAAAATATGTGTGAAAATGTGAGAAAATTATAAAATATGTGAGAAATTATGGGAAAATGTTAGAAAATTATAAAACATGCAGGAAAATGTTCAGAAACTGTAGGAATCTATGGATGTGAGAAAATTATAAAAAATGTGAGAAAACATGGAAAATATGTGTGAAAATGTGAGAGAATTATATAAAAAGTGAGAAAATGTGGGAAACTGTTGAGAAGATGTGGGAAACTATGGGAAAATATTGGAAAATGTGAGAAACTTATAAAATATGTGAAAAAATATGGGAAAATGTTAGAAAATTATAAAAAAAATAGGAGAGAATATGGGAAAATGTGAGAACATGCGGGAAAATGTTTAAAAAATGTAGGAAACTATGGATGTGAGAAAATTATAAAAATGTGAGAAAATTATAAAAATGTGAGAAAACATGGAAAATATGTGTGAAAATGTGAGAAAATTATAAAATATGTGAGAAAATATGGGAAAATTATAAAGAAAATGTGAGAAAATATGAAAACATGCAGGAAAATGTTCAGAAAATGTAGGAATCTATGGATGTGAGAAAATTATAAAAAATGTGAGAAAACATGGAAAATATTTGTGAAAATGTGAGAGAATTATATAAAAAGTGAGAAAATGTGGGAAACTGTTGAGAAGATGTGGGAAACTATGGGAAAATATTGGAAAATGTGAGAAACATAAAATATGTGAAAAAATATGGGAAAATGTTAGAAAATTATAAAAAAAATGTGAGAAAATATGGGAAAATGGGAGAACATGCGGAAAAATGTTCAGAAAATGTAGGAAACTATGGATGTGAGAAAATATGGGAAGATATTCACACATATTCCCATATTTTCTTACATGTTCTCACTTTTTTGTAATTATTTTTCTCACATATTCACACATTCTCCCATATTTTCTCACATTTTTTCCCATATTTTTTCACATATTTTATAATTTTCTCACATTTTCCAATATTTTCCCATAGTTTCCCACATCTTCTCAACAGTTTTATGAGAAAAAGAATTATAAAAAAAGTGAGAGAACATGTAAGAATATATGGGAAAATGTGAGAAAATGTGAGATTATTATACAAAAAGTGAGAACATGAGAGAAAATATGTGACAATGTAAGAAAATGTGGCATACTAAAATATGGAAAATGTTAGAAAATTATAAAAAATGTGAGAAAATAATAAAAAATGTGAGAAAATTATAAAAAATGTGAGAAAACATGGGAAAATATGGGAAGATAATTATAGAAAATGTGAGAAAATATGGGAAGATGTGTGAAAATGTGAAAGAATTAAAAAAAAGTGAACATGCGAGAAAATATGGGACAATGTAAGAAAATGATGGAAATTTTTCAGAAAATGTGGGATACTATGGGGAAATATGGAAAAATCTTAGGAAATTATAAAAAATCTGAAAAACATGGGAAAAAATGGGAAGCTGTGTAGAAATGTGAGAAAATGAGTAAAAAATTGAGAAAATACGGGAAAATGTTGAGAAAATATGGAAAAATGTGTAAAAATGTGAGTAAATATGGAAAAATATGAGATAATTATAAAAAATGTGAGAAAATATGGGAAGATGTGAAAGAATTAAAAAAAAAAGTGAAAACATGTAAGAAAATATGGGACAATGTGAGAACATGCGGGGGAAAATTCAGAAAATTTGGGAAATGTAAGAAAATGTTAGAAAATTATAAAAAATGTTCGAAAACATATGGGAAGATGTGTGAAAATGTGAGAAAAACGTGAAAATATGTGAGAAAATGTGAGAAAATGTGAGAAAATGTTTAGAAAATGTACTAAACTATGGGAAATGTGAGAAAATTATTAAAAAATATGAGAAAATATGGGAAGATGTGTGAAAATGTGAGAGAATTATAAAAAAAGCGAGAAAAAGTCAGAAAATGCGGGAAAATGTGGTAAAGCATGTTAAAATATAGGGAATGTGAGAAATTGTGTGAATTTTTGGAAGAATGTTTGAAAATATAAAAGAAAATGTGCGAAAATGTGGCAAAATGTGTGAAAATATGGGAGACGTGTGAAAACGTGAGAAATGATCAATTGTAAATGTAAAAGTTCTGCACAAGTTTATAATCGAGGTATAACATCCAAGTTGTTTTTTTCTAGAGTACAGAAAAAAACTAAGTGGGATCTAGAAAAAATTGTGACAAAGTATCGTTAGAAAAATGATGTATTTTATGTTAATTTGTATTTTTTTGGTTTCTTTTTTATTTATTTCTGTGAAAGTGTTGTTTTTTTCGGCTGGAATGTGTGTAAAAGGGAAGGGTTGGACTGATATGCCAAATAAAGGTCTTTTTTTTAAATATATGTGACAAAGTGTCGTATATATCACAGTAATGTGATATATTATTATTTTTAAGTTTCTTCCGTGACTATTTTCCTGTTGTAGTTATCCACTACAGGAAAATATTTGTTGGGAAAGTTGGGAAATAAAATGTTTATTATTATTATTATTATATTTATTTAATCTTTCGAAAAATGCGTATTGCATAATTTTTTTATGTAACGATTATAACAACACTGTGTTGTTTATTAATTGGCAAGTGGCAGGAACAAAGCTCTCTGGCTTGCAACACGTCGCGCCGTATGTCAATTAAGGCGGCGATTTTAATTAATTTCGCGAGCCACGCAACGGTTTTAGTCACCCTAATTTTCGCGCCAATCAAAATATCAAACAATGCCTCACCGCTGATTCTATCCAGAATGCTTCCGTACGTGTCTAACGCCATCCTGACCAAGCCAGCCATTTCCTGCAAATAACAAAACAATATATTATTAAGTAACCAGTAATAATAGCAATACAAATTTAATTGATTGCGTAATAAATTCACATCTTGAGACCTAACAAGATGTGTTGGGACACAGATTGTAGCTAAATAAAAAAAAAAACAGGAATTGTGATTAGAATATATTGTTATATATGGGTTATTTCTGAAAGTGTATGTATAAATATGCTATTTCACAAACAAAAAATCTTTTTTTATTTTCTTATATAAAATTTATCCAAAAAATTATATTTTTAATATGTATACGAGGATTGCCTTTTATATTTCGAAATTAGACAACACAAAAGAATAAGATATCGTTCAAATGTCTCCCAACTCTCAACTAACCCCATAGGAGGAAAGTAAAACGCCATCTTAAAATGTGTTATATTTGCAATGAAACATACCAAATACTTTGAATTACATTTCTACAATATCGAAAATTGAACATCGCTAACCTATATAATTTAGGTCTAAAATTATGTAGGCTAGCGAAATCCAAGTACATATAAAATAACGCAATAAAACTATACCATAAAATTCCTATTGATTTCAGAAACATTGCCATAAAATGTTTTTCATGCATTTCTTATACGAAAATCGGAATTTCTATTAATCAACCTGAGAGCCAGAATGTATATTACATGTATTTTAATTTTAGATTTTAAAGAAAATCAAATTATGTGTAAACAAATTTGCATGAATTGTACAAGAATATCTAATATCTAATCTAAACTAAATTACAGGGCAAATACAATTTTCACCGCAAAGTGAAATGACGATAGTAAACAGAAATTAAGAAAGCAAACAAATTATTAAAGCGAAGAGAATTTATAATATGGGATGGTTTTTAAAATGATAATAAATACAATGTGAAATTATTAAGGACCAACAAAAATTATTCAAGCAACACAATTAATCACAATTCCATACATTATGAAAGTGAGAGAGTTTATGAAAGGCAATATACATTATACATTATCAAAGTAATTTATTTAGGATGATTACAATTTATACTTAATAATATTTGATTTATTGATCATTTGAAATGAGTTGTTTCTAACATATTTAGGATGATAGAAAAATTTTCGCGCCCGATAAAGCAACACAAATTTATAGCTGCACATAAACATGTGCAAATTTCCTCAGAATAGACTACATGTGTTTGTATTTAGTACATTTGATTTAATTAACACCGCCGTTTGGACTCCAAATGGCTTTTAATTCACCAATAGACAACTCAATTTGTCCCGCAATTATTTTCATATTTATCACTGGTAGGTGAAGAAATGTGCACCAGTAAAAAAAAAATTCGATCGCTATTCAAATCGCGTACCGCACTTAATATTAAGCATGACCTGCATTTGCGCACAGTCTTGCGAAATTTATTTGCGACAGAGCGCGAGCGGTCTGATAATGAAACACACGGAAAATGTCGGACGCAATTTAGAAGTTTAATGTAATGATTTTTCTAATTTTACGTATCTAATTATAATGCTGGTTTTGCAATGTATTCGATTCAATATCTACACTTGGAATGTATGCACTAAAAGTAATTACTGACTATGGGGGAATATTTTACTGAAACCTTGAATTGCATGAGATTGAGTAAGGTAACGAGAATTCAGGAATGGATGAAAATCTTACGAAAACGTTGTTGTGGGATAAAGCTCTATTCGCATTTGTAATTATTTACTTGTGCGTGGCAAATTTAAATTTGTTTGTGGAAATGGAAATGAAAAGTCGATCATATTTTTTAACAAACACACAACAAAGGAAGGTAGTTAATGATGTACGGGTGAAAAGAGGATGCGAGATAGGAAGTGATCACTATCTAGTGGTAGCAAACATCACAATTAAGGAAGAAATAAAAACAAAAACGATGATAAGCGGAAACGAGGTTGAAACTAAAAAGGATAAGTACAAGAAAGAAACTGCAACTGAGAAATTCAAAATAGACAAACTAAAATATAAAGAAACAAAAGCTAATTACTAGAATTATATTAAGGAACTCACATCTTGTTCAAAATCTAATGATGTGGAGGAAATATGGAGTAGTTTCAAACACATAATAACAGAGGCTACAAAATACGCATGCGGAACAACCAGACAGGCACAGCAAAGAAAGCAAACACGATGGTGGACTATAGAAATAAAAGAGGAAATAAAGAAGAAAAAGCAATAGTGGATAAAGTACATCAACTTCAAGAAAGAAGAAGACGAAACGTATAAAATACAGAGAAAAGCAATGAAACAAATAATCAAAGAATCAAGGGAAAGGACATGGGAAGAATTTGGGAAAACAATAGAGAACAGCTTTAACGAAAATAAAATGTTGTTTTATAGAACACTAAAGAAAAGCAAGAACGAGAAAGTACAAATAACACTAAGACAACTAAATGATAAACAGGGAACAATAATAAAACAAGATCATGATATAATGAAAATATAGAAAGAGCACTTCGAAGAGCTTTTGCAGGAGAAAACGATGATAAATACAAACGAAGGAAATGCGAACGCACATGTGGAAAATATTCTGAACAAAGAACCAGACAATATAACAGAAGGAGAAGTAAAAGAAGCACTTATAAAATTAAGAAATGGTAAAGCAGCAGGCCATGATAACATAAAAGCTGAACAACTCAAAAATATGGGCGAGGAAGGTGTACATTTGTTAAAACAGCTTCTAAACACTATATGGAAAAGTGGAAAAATTCCAAATGACTGGGAGAAAGCAGTAATATTCCTAGTATACAAAGAAGGAGACAACAAAAACTGAAAAAATTACAGGGGGAATATCAGTAATATGCTAAAATTTATGAGGTTATACTAGAAAGTAAACTAAGACAAACAGAAATAACGATGGAAAATGCACAAAGTGGCTTCAGGAAGGGTCATTCAACGCAGGACCATATATTTACACTAAGAAAACTGATGGAGAAAACAATGGGCCATGCCAGTAAATTATTCGTAGCATTTATAGACCTGGAAAAAGCGTTCGACAGAGTACCGAGAAAAACGATGTGGAATATATTACAAAAGAGGCAAATAAGCAAACAACTACAAAGAACAATACAAGGTATATAGAGAAAGACATACAATTACATAAGGACAGGAAATCAGATATCACAGGAATTTACAACCAAACAAGGACTAAGACAAGGTGGAGCATACTGTTTATAATATTCTTAGATAATATATTAAAAAATATAAAGGAGAAAACAAAGAAAATAAACATAGAATATTATAAACTACGACGCACAATGATAGTTGGGTGTGCTTTTGCTGATGATATTGTAATACTAGCCAAATCCGAAGAAAACCTGCAAGGGAACATGAAGATATAGAACGAAGCACTAAATAAACACAACATGACAATAAGCATAGATAAAACAAAAATTATGGTGATGGCCAAACAGGAAGTGGAAACAAATATCCAAATAGCGAAAGAAGAGGTAGACCACACAAAAAATTATAAAAATTACTTTTAAAACTATAACAATCCTGCTAGTCTTCTTTCATCGCTCTGCTGATCAACACAATTTGCTTGCGTTAAACCTGGCAAAGTGAACGCCTCGCAAATTTTTTCACACTCGAAAATTTTCATTGCACTATTTATTAGAGCATTCACCGGCCGGTGGTGTGCGCGTTTCCTTTTGCATCGCAGTCGGAAGGGGAACAGTCAAGGTGTGCCCAGTTAGTTAATGCATGTCGAGCATTCAAAATTACGAAATTCGCTACGTACACAATATTTGAGAGGCCAATACTAATGTTTGTATTTGCGTTTGCTGATCGTTGTGGTCTAATAAAGTCGTTGCGATTAATGCTGTTTGTATTTGTGATTCTTAAAATGATCATAGCTATATAATTTTAGAAGGTTTGGTAAGATTTATCTAAAGTATGGAATAAATTGTAGATGCAATAGCCTACACCGAGTATATATATATATATATATATATATATATATATATATATATATATAAATATAATTGGAATATATTCGATAAAACATTTATTTATGATTTTTGCAGAAATTGGTCTGTCACTTTACTTGATAAATATTAAAGGAGGATTGAAGCAAATACTGACAGTACTAGGATTGACAGTATTATTGACCGTGTAAGGTGCCTTATACATGTCCGTATAAAATTTGTCATTGCAAAATAGAACACGTTTTATTTTCCATTCAATCTACAATAGAATTCAATATTTCAAACAATTTTCTGTACGATTCTAGACAATTTAGACTGTCTCGCAACTTTTGAGTCAAGAAAATGTCTTGTGTAAAACGGCCTTTAGTATAAGTATATGAAATTAAATTCGACTATGTTATACTAAATTCGAACAAAAACTACTTTATTTTTACTTATTATGTTTATTATTATTACACTACTTTATGTTTACTGCATACATAATCGGTTATTAGAAAGAAGTAATTATATATTGGGCAATTTATTAAATTAATTTTCGCTATTAAATATTGACTTCTTTGATGAAATTGCCCGTCTAGTTTCATTATTGACAGTCCTTATTTATGCAATCAGTGAGTAATTGAAAGTAATGTTTGCTGGTGTCGATTAGTATGAGATTATATAATGAAAACGACCTACGCATATTAAATGTAATTGTATTTTGTAATTAATATAAGTAATTAATAATATAAGTATTATTAGAGGAGAATAAAATGAAACCGGTGTTCGGGCAGTATTGAAACTATATTTTAATTTAATTTAATCATGTACAAGCAAAAACAAATGCGAAAAAAACACAAAATATTGCCTCTTGTCCTGAGCAATCAATACATAGGTATAGGAAATTTAGTTGTGATGTCAAAACATAATAATAATAATCACGTATTGTACTAGGACAGACCCATAATCACGGACAGGACAGTCGAACAGATCAACCAGATATCGTTGTAATAGACAATATACAAAAATCGGCAATTATACTTGTCCTCTAACAGCTACTCTCGGAAAAAGCAGAAACGGAAAAAGTTTTTTAAGTACGAGAATCTGGCCATCGAAATTAAGTACGTTTGGGAACTGAGGGAAGTTAAAGAAATCCCAATCGTTATTTTCGTTGAAGGAGCTATAACAAAGCACTTCAATTAGATGACTAGACTTGCCCGAATACCTCATGCAAGAAATTCAAAAAGCAGTCCAAACGTGCCATATAGTTAGAAGATTTGTAAATGTGTCAGGATAAGCTGAATTGCTTATCTGACCGAGATGAACAAAATCCACAGATTGAGAAAGTGAACGAAAAAAAAAAAATTAATTTTAAAATTCAGTGGTAAGTGGACGCTTTTCTGCAGAAAAGAAGTAACCCACAAAATATTTGTGTTTCTCTTACCTTTACTCAAGGTGAACAATTTAACTTAAGGAAATAAAAAAATATAGCTCTAAAGCTCTAGAAGTCCAAAATTAAATTGAGATGTATAGATAGTTTTTTATTTATATAAATCTTTATATGAATCTTTATATAAATATTTATATAAATATTTATGTAAATCTTTTTATAAATATTTATATAAATCTTTGTATAAATCTTTGTATAAATCATTGTATAAATCTTTGTATAAATCTTTACATAAATCTTTATATAAATCTTTATATAAATGTTTGTATAAATCTTTGTATGAATATATAAATCTTTATATAAATCTTTACATACATTTTCATATAAATATTTATATAAATCTTTACATACATTTTCATATAAATCTTTATATAAATCTTTGTATAAATCTTTGTATAAATCTTTGTATAAATCTTTGTATAAATCTTTGTATAAATCATTGTATAAATCTTTGTATAAATCTTTACATAAATCTTTATATAAATGTTTGTATAAATCTTTGTATAAATCTTTGTATGAATATATAAATCTTTGTATAAATCTTTGTATAAATCATTGTATAAATCCTTGTATAAATCTTTACATAAATCTTTATATAAATGTTTGTATAAATCTTTGTATAAATCTTTGTATGAATATATAAATCTTTATATAAATCTTTACATACATTTTCATATAAATATTTATATAAATCTTTACATACATTTTCATATAAATCTTTATATAAATCTTTATATAAATCTTTGTATAAATCTTTGTATAAATATATAAATCTTTATATAAATCTTTACATACATTTTCATATAAATATTTATATAAATCTTTACATACATTTTCATATAAATCTTTATATAAATCTTTGTATAAATCATTGTATAAATCTTTGTATAAATCTTTACATAAATCTTTATATAAATGTTTGTATAAATCTTTGTATAAATCTTTATATAAATCTTTGTATAAATCTTTGTATAAATCTTTGTATGAATATATAAATCTTTATATAAATCTTTACATACATTTTCATATAAATATTTATATAAATCTTTACATACATTTTCATATAAATCTTTATATAAATCTTTGTATAAATCTTTGTATAAATCTTTACATAAATCTTTATATAAATGTTTGTATAAATCTTTGTATAAATCTTTGTATAAATCTTTGTATAAATCATTGTATAAATCTTTGTATAAATCTTTACATAAATCTTTATATAAATGTTTGTATAAATCTTTGTATGAATATATAAATCTTTATATAAATCTTTACATACATTTTCATATAAATATTTATATAAATCTTTACATACATTTTCATATAAATCTTTATATAAATCTTTGTATAAATCTTTGTATAAATCATTGTATAAATCTTTGTATAAATCTTTACATAAATCTTTATATAAATGTTTGTATAAATCTTTGTATGAATATATAAATCTTTATATAAATCTTTACATACATTTTCATATAAATATTTATATAAATCTTTGTATAAATCTTTGTATAAATCATTGTATAAATCTTTGTATAAATCTTTACATAAATCTTTATATAAATGTTTGTATAAATCTTTGTATGAATATATAAATCTTTACATACATTTTCATATAAATATTTATATAAATCTTTACATACATTTTCATATAAATCTTTATATAAATCTTTGTATGAATCTTTATATAAATCTTTGTATAAATCATTGTATAAATCTTTACATAAATCTTTATATAAATCTTTATATAAATGTTTGTATAAATCTTTGTATGAATATATAAATCTTTATATAAATCTTTACATAAATCTTTATATAAATCTTTATATAAATCTTTTTATAAATCTTTATATAAATGTTTGTATAAATCTTTGTATGAATATATAAATCTTTATATAAATCTTTACATACATTTTCATATAAATCTTTATATAAATCTTTATATAAATCTTTATATAAATCTTTATATAAATCATTGTATAAATCTTTACATAAATCTTTATATAAATCTTTATATAAATGTTTGTATAAATCTTTGTATGAATATATAAATCTTTATATAAATCTTTACATAAATCTTTATATAAATCTTTATATAAATCTTTTTATAAATCTTTATATAAATGTTTGTATAAATCTTTGTATGAATATATAAATCTTTATATAAATCTTTATATAAATCTTTATATAAATCTTTATATAAATCTTTGTATAAATCTTTGTATAAATCATTGTATAAATCTTTGTATGAATATATAAATCTTTATATAAATCTTTACATACATTTTCATATAAATCTTTATATAAATCTTTATATAAATCTTTATATAAATCTTTATATAAATCTTTATATAAATCTTTGTATGAATCTTTATATAAATCTTTATATAAATCTTTACATACATTTTTATATAAATCTTTATATAAATCTTTGTATAAATCTTTACATAAATCTTTACATAAATCTTTATATAAATGTTTGTATAAATCTTTGTATAAATCTTTGTATGAATATATAAATCTATAAATCTTTACATACATTTTCATATAAATCTTTATATAAATCTTTGTATAAATCTTTGTATGAATCTTTATATAAATCTTTATATAAATCTTTACATACATTTTTATATAAATCTTTATATAAATATTTGTATAAATCTTTGTATGAATCTTTATATAAATCTGTTTTCTCAACTTTAAAATTAGGTTGATTGGTTCCTTTCTGCAGTCCTCGTGTAATCATTTATACGCCGATTTAGTTGTTAGCACCCCCAATTTATCAGGGACGTCTTCCTTATATGCAGACATACACACATACACAGCAATTTTCCAATTGCGTCCATATAAGACATGAAATGTAAAGAAACCTCGCGGCGATGACCGAGGGAAGAAACCACCATTCATCTTTTTTTTGTAGATATACAATTGATTTAAATTTTACTTTCTATATAATTATGATTATGTTGTGTATGTATGGAGAAAAAAAAAGATTATTTAAAAATAAGTCAAAATTTGTAATTTAATTTTTTGCAATTAACTCCTTATACATCAATGCTCTATTCCATAGTTTCTCAAACTGGGGTACATGTAGCACTGGTAATACATTACAATTTTCAAGATTTTTTTATGTAGAGCTTTATTTTTATTTTTTTTAAATCACGGTTCGTTGTTCCGTCTCAATGTTTCGTCATAAGATTTTTTATTTATTTGTTTTTTTTTTCTCTGAACATACCCATATTTGTTGACTTGTATTATATCCGAATTACAAAATAATCTCATAGGGGTATTTTTGAAAAATGCAAAATAAATCTAAATCACGGTTGTTTGTTCCGTCTCAATGTTTCGTCATAAGATTTTTTTATTTGTATGTTTTTTTTTCTCTGAACAATTAACAATACCTTCCTTATACATCAATGCTCTATTCCATAGTTTCTCAAACTGGGGTACATGCACCACTGGTGGTACATTACAATTTTCAAGAATTTTTTTATGTAGAGTTTTATTTTTCAAAGAATGCAAATAAACTCTAAATCACGGTTGCTCATTCCGTCTCAATGTTTCATGATAAGATTTTTTATTTATTTGTGTTTTTTTTCTCTAAACATACCCATATTCTTTGACTTGTATTATGTTCGAATTACAATATATCAACGTAGGAGTATGTTTCAAAAATGCAATATAAATCTAAATCACTGTTGTTTGTTCCGTCTCAATGTTTCGTCATAAGATTTTTTATTTATATGTTTTTTTTTTCTCTGAACAATTAACAATACCTTCCTTAAACATCAATGCTCTATTCCATAGTTTCTTAAACTGGGGTACATGTACGACTGGTGGTACATTACAATTTTCAAGATTTTTTTTATGTAGAGCTTTATTTTGCAAAAATGCAAATAAACTCTAAATCACGGTTGTTCATTCCGTCTCAATGTTTCGTCATAAGATTTTTATTTATTTGTGTTTTTTTTTTCTCTGAACATACCCATATTTTTGGACTTATGTCCGACTTAGCAAATATCAACACAGGGGTATGTTTCAAGAATGCAAAATAAATCAAAATCACGGTTGTTTGTTCCATCTCAATGTTTCGTCATAAGATTTTTTATTTATTTGTTTTATTTTCTCTGGACATACCCATATTCTTAGACTTGTATTATGTCCAAATTACAAAATATGATCCTAGGGGTATTTTTCAAAAATTCAAAATAAATCTAAATCACGTTAATTCGTTCCGAAACATTGAGACTCGTCATAAGATTTTTTAATTATTTGTTTTTTTTTTCTCTAAACATACCCATATTCTTTAACTTGTATTATGTCCGAATTACAAAATATCACCATAGTGGTACATAATTTATAGCAGTTTATTTAAGGGGTACAACTATTCTAAAGTTTGAAAATCCCCACTCCATTCAGTAAGTTTTTGTTTACCGTTTTTCACAAAAAAAAAATACGTCTACACCTACGAATTTTTTTTTTGGAAGTGAAAACAATTTTATTCTATGACAACAATATTAACTACATATTTAAAAAAATAACACCATAAATATTAAATGACAATAATAAATAAATAATAATAAAAAAAATAAAATTAAAATAAACACTAATAAAACTCACCGTGTTATTAGCAGGAACAATTTTACCGTTCATACTCAACCCGTTCATAATTCAGTCACTTTAAAATTGTAAACTCCAATTAGTTTCAATAATAACTATCTGCAGCAAAATTAATCACACATATTTGACTGGACACTCATTTTAATTTATTTAAAAAAACAATAAATGCAAATTTCAACAGGGGGGGTCGTAAAACACGCGTCGTCCACTGGCCGCTCGAAATGGGAATAATAAATTCTTATGTGAATTTTTGCGGAATGCCCATTCGAAAAGTTTAGATCGTGTCCCTACCCCCGGTGTGCCCACCGAAACACGCGCTTTAATGTTGCGGTATGCATCGTAAATTGGCGGGGTAGGGGAAACGGCGAAGAAGTAGATTGTCACTAATTGAGTGCGTTTGTAATCTATAATTTTTTTTGATGTTACTAAGAAATGGGTAATGGTCTTGCAAATGTGCGTCAATCGTCCGCATTGAAATGCAATAAGACATAGTAAGTTATAATAACTTCAAATTAGAAAGTTTAAATATAACTCCGACTGACGTATTTGTAGTAAATTAATGAAATATTTTAAATATTAGGGAGAATTATTTTATATATTGTTTATAGATAGTTTCAAACTATTCAGATTTCATGAATTTCGTAGATGATATTATAACAAAATTATTACGAAACACGCTTTTTTTTTGATTATCCATATCTATTTATAATTAATACTATACTTGTCGATGCTCGATGTCGATGTACTTTTATTTATATTGTATTTTTATTTTTATTTTTGTATATTTTTGTTGAGGTTTGTGATGTGGAGGGGCAGTGAGGGAAATGCCAATAAAGGTCTTTTTTTTTGTCGATGCTCCAAAAAAAATACTGAAAAATAACTGACATTAGGAAATTATAGTGTAAGGTTGATAAATATTGACGGTAGATTGAAACAAATACTGACAGTACTAGAATTGACAGTATTATTGACCGTGTAAGGTGCATTATAATTAAAATAGTTTAGTAGATTTTAATTAAATTAAATGATACCAATCCTAAAAGAATAAACATAAAAAAAACCGCTGTGGACGTAATTTCGCGAATCACAGTTTTTCAGTGGTTAGAGAAGTTAAGGTAAATACAGGGCGATTACACTCTTCTGAGCTTCTCCATTTACCAGCCCTCCATCCTTGATGGATTCCTATATATTCTATCGTTATATCATCCATCAAGGATGGAGGGCTGGTAAATGGAGAAGCTCAGAAGAGTGTAATCGCCCTGTATTTAACTTCTCTAACCACTGAAAAACTGTGATTCGCGAAATTACATCCACAGCGTTTTTTTATGTTTATTTTAAAAAAAAGTCTTCATACATACACAACATAATCATAATTATATAGAAAGTAAAATTAAAATCATTTGTATATCTACAAAAAATAATGATGAATGGTGGTTTCTTTCCTCGGTCCTCGCCACGAGGTTTGAACTCTCGCCCCACCCCAATGCTCAGCACGAGACAGATGGCGATCTTAAAATCTATAAATCATTCTAGATTTATAATTTAAATTATAAATCTAGAATGATTTCTAACGTTCTAACGTTCCACTCGTTTGGGCAGCGAGCCCATCACAGATTTTCGGTGAAATTACATTGAATAACCGGTGGATAAACTCATCTATGCTTCCCCATTTTAAGCCCTTGAGTTAATATAGCCCCTACAAATATGACTTTTTTTTATCGGACTGCTCCTTAAACCCCAAGTCTTGAGCAACTCCTTTTATTATAATTTTTGTACTGTGATAATTCTAGTATTTGCGAATCGGCATGAAATTCATTTTTATTTGTCGTTAGATTTAGCATGAAACATTCACGTAATATTAATCATTTTATATAAATGAGTAGTAGTGCGATCTTTAATATTAATGTAAAAATAATTCATCCATAATTGCCGCTGAAATTGAATAAAATATATATATATAAGTTTCATTTTTGCAATGGTGCGATTTGCGCAATCGACCATACTCTCCCATTGCAATATCATTAATCCAGTGGCTTCTTCACCTAGAAAAAGCGTTCTCAAGTCGACATAAATGAAACTTTTATTATGATGATTCATGAAGGTTTACTGCCAGAGCGTTTGCAAATAAACGCGAGTTTTTAATTGATTTATTGCCATAAGCTTTTCACAGCGGAAATTAAAGTGAAACTTTAATATAATTTCTTAAACAACTCTTTGCTTTACTTTTAGATATATGTTTAGTAATAATGCGAAAACGTAACAATTACAATTGTTCTTTCTTTCTTGGTCTTTATCCTCTTGTATTGGGTGTAGAGGTTGGATTCTATTAGCTTCTATTGCTTGTAGAATTTGTCTCCAGGTTTTGCCTTTGAGTTGATGCGTTTTACCTCAGACTAATAAATAAACATATATTTATTTATTAGCCTGAGCGTTTTTTTGTCGCAGTTCATCACCCATGTTTCGCTTCCTATATGAATATTGATGAGTATATAAGTTTTGAATGTAAATGTTTTCAAATCGTTTGTTTATAAATATTGATCTGATGGCATTATATATTTTTCCTCCACGCTTTTCTCTCTCTCTCTCTCTCTCTCTCTCTGTATAAGAAGGATTATGACAAAGGTACAAAAAAATGATTATTCCTTATTGTGTAAAATAAATTATACATTACATTTATCAATCATGCAGGGATTAATTTTACAGCTGCGATGTAAAGTTGGGTTCTTGATAACCATGATTTTTACAGTTATTTTGTATGTAAAATAATATCATAAATTTAAATTTTTCAAATCTTTGATTTTTTATCATTTTTTATATTTCAGTCGCAGGGGTATCTATGTTATAATTATGGAAACCTTGATACATTACCAGAGTCGGAGAGCGGCAACAATTTTGTGCCTGGAAATGGCTCTGGGATTCTTGGTGTCTTTCCTACTTTAGTTTGTGAGGGTATTCTTTGTACATCTGTGTTACCGCTGATATAATATTTAGGTTAACGTTTGTTTGTACGTTGCTGCCTAGTTTTCGATGATTTAGGACAGCTTTGAAGCCTGATTATTCCTCTATATCTTCCTAGCCATGTACTTCTTCAATCTAGCGTATTCCCGAATACACAAAGTACGTACTAAGAGTGTGGGTGACCTCTACACACAGATATTTTGTAATGAATCTTATCCATAATGAACATTTTACTTTTATATTTTTATTTTTATATATTATGTTTTGTGCGGATTCCCTATAATATAAAAACGAAAGTAATGTTTTGAAGCCAACCCATCTGTCATTTATGACATTTTTGCTCTTAATACATGTCGTGAGAAATATTTATATTACTGGTAGTTTTGTTATTCAACTGGAAACAAAAACAATACGATAGTAGGACCTATTGTTATCTTAGATATTGCAACCGCAGAGTTGGAAGACGAAGTAGGGCGCACAATATTACGTTTGGTAATATTTTGAGAGGAAAAGTATACAAATAATCACAAGGACTCGTAGGAGTCGACGAGATCTATCTCGCCGAGTCCTTGTCATCATATGCCGTCGCACGACGGAAATTTAACCTGATCTTAAAATATTAATCATGAAAAATGTGATCTATGTATATTACAATTAATTTAATTTAATTTAATCGAATCCCTATCTACAGGATTTTGGTGTAAGGCAATTTTATACATTGTATACATTTTTACATGTTTGTCTATTTACATTGTTTGTATATATCCCTCCATTTATTCCTGTCTTGTGTTAATTGTTTAATCTCTTTCCACTTTATGATTTTTCTTTCTGCTTCTTCTAATTCAATTAAATTGATCATAATGTAAAATTTAAATACAATGTAAATGTATATTATATGCATATATCATTAGTAGCCTGCATAAAAAGTTGCCTATGTTAAACATACATTTTAACTAGGCCTAGTGAAAGTAGGTTCGTATAAATAAAATTCATGAATGAAACTAATAATACCATCGTCATATATTATAAATCAATCTTTAATTTGCTCCGCGGAAAATTTTGTGTACAATAATTTTTAATAGATGGTTTTCTGACTATGGATACTTTCTAGTCGATTAATATTATATAATTTTTATCGATACTTGCTGCGTGTTTCTAATCGTTTTTAATTATAACTATTGATAACTACTATTTATAGTGAATATCACTAGTGAATAGCTGTGTGTAAATAATATATAACGTGTAAATTCATCCGCAACTTGATTTTATTCCAGTAAGATCAACGAGAGGGTAAGACACGAACCCGTAGCTAAAAAAAAACTTCTATCTTTATAGGGCTATCAGCCGTGAGGCTTTTCCGCCGGTAAAGAGAGAAGTTTAATTTACCTTAACTTCATAAAAAACCTCTGAAAAACTGTGAAGGGTGATTCGCGAATGGGGATCGAACTAATGCTAAGTATTTATTTTTGTTTATACTACCAAATCATAAGTACGTAACGTAACGTAAGACATGTAAATAGTTTGTATGATCCCATACATAATCACATTGTCAGAAAAAGACTTTTCTTTTTGCCAAATTATTATAAACAAACTAATATATTGTTATGAACAAACTAAATGAGAAGTTATGAACAAACTAAATGAGAAGCCAGCTTCTCAGGGTCCGTGTAGTGGAATTCCTAAGAGACCACTAGAAGTAGGGTAAAGCACAACAGATCGCAGCGAAGAAAGGCTGGAAATTGACAAAGGATCCCTTAATAAAAATAAACTAATAATCTTAAATTTTTTCATTTTTTAAAAGGTTTATATTTTTCAAATAAATATGAAATTATAGACTACTGCATGAATATTAAGTTGCCTAAAAAGTTAGCTTACATAAGCTTGAGATGTATTTTCCAATTTTCTTTCGTTGAAGAATGATATAAATCTGTAATTGTAATGTATATGTTCTTTCTTAAGGAAGATAAATGCGTATTATTATTATTTGTATTTCTGCTTACTTTCTCAGTATTTTGCTGGATAACATTCAAGTTTGTGTTATCTACTGTCTGATGTTGTGATATACCAAGATATTTGTATGTCTCTTATATGGGCAGGGATTTTATATCTTCCATAATTTCTTCTCTGATAAGTTTTCCTTTCATTATAGTTACCTTCGCGCTCTTGTCTAATGCGAATTCCATGCGAATTTCACTGCTAAACCTTTTATAAGTGACTACAATTGTGTTTATCTTTCTGCATAGATCTTGTTATCATCAATAAATAAAAGGTGACTTAACTTTATTTTTTATGTGAAAGAGCAGCGGTATCCATACGTTGTTTTATTTAATATACATGAGAGCGGGTTGAGAACGAGAATATATGTATACAGTACTTGAGAATTGATAGCTGTATAAATCTCATCTATAGGGTTGCTAACTGTACAGATGGTAATGTAACAAGGTTTCCATAATTATAACATAGATACCCCTGCGGCTTTATTATTAATCAAAAATCTCTTGTAGGACTTTTGCACGTTATCTTATAGGAAAAGCAAGCATTCTACCATTGAAAAGATATTCGAATGAATATAAATTAATGGTAGACCATTAAATTTATACAAATTATTCGAACAAGTCATTAGATTGACGAGTTAATATAACCAATTCACAATTGTCAGGAATGCATTATCATCGTTCTGTTGGGAAATACAATATTTTTTTTATATAAAACGCACCGTCCTATAAGTCTCCTAACATATCACGACGTGACGCCTATTACGTTAGGTAATGCCATCCATCATCAATAAAACGCGCTAAATTAAGCAACTCTCCCCACAAATATAATTATGCGCAGTTGTAAAGAGGAATCACCTGCCATATAGTTTGTGTGAAGGTACAATAGTCGCGACGCAATCTTTAGGGCCAGTCCCCCCAAGGACGTTGCATAACAATAGCGTGGACACGAAAGTAGAAACATCCGATGTTAATAGTTTCTTAATAATTGAGCAGTTTCGACATGGATTGCTGCCGGATGATAAATTATTCATCTGGGCAGCGGGTTGATTATATATCCTGTGTTGTTGTTTTAACGCTCTTCAGTTTTAAATGGTTTCGGATGAGATGAATACACAAAAAATTGTGTAATTCGATTTTAAGTGACAATGATTGTGTGAAATCGTGTCGAATTCTGCGAAAGTGTTCAAACAATTCTCAAGATTGAATTGTAATAGATTGCAGTATATTTTGTTGATTGGCAATTGTAAGGTGATTTATTTAATTGTGGTGAAATTTCAAGAAATTTCGTATGTATACTTTCAATTTTCAAAAATTTAATTTAAGTCTAGCCATATACGTTTGAAGTTAAAGAAAATAAACCCCGATATATCAATGATTGTTTCAACGAAACAAGCCCACCCATCACATTAGTAGGAGTATTCGTTATTAATGCTTGTTAATAATAAAAGTTAATAATTTATGTATTATGTATTACAAATTAAAATGAAATTATTTTTCATTATAAGATTTTTTATAAATATTTTGTATTTTTTTCCTCACTGTTCATATTCTTTGATTTGTATTAAATCGGAATTACAAAATATCATTATGGGGGTATAGCAGTTTTAGCAGTTTATTAACTGGTACAAAGTTCCTAAAGTTTGAAAACCTCTGGAATAGAACTAACTAACAAGTTGTAGTGAATTATACTCTATTTCAGAGGTTCTCAAACTTTAGGAACTTTGTACCAGTTAATAAACTGCTAAAACTGCTGTACCCCCATAATGATGTTTTGTCCTTCCGATACATAACAATGTCACGGTGCTGATCATTTAGATTTAATTTAAGTATTTTAAAATAACTAGATATTATTTGGGAATGTATCAAATTAATGTCATATGGTAATGAATATTTCCATGCGAACTTAACAATAAGCCTCAGTTTAATAATAATGGTTATAAAATTACAATGAATACCATTAATAAAAATAATAGTTACAATTATAAATCACATGCAAAATTCAAATTAATCCAGTGATATAAATACAGGTATCTTAACTTGAATCAGCATGTATCAAAGTGTCAGTGATGAAGTTATTTATCATATTATACATGTGTATTATTCCTGCACTGGTAAGTAAAGATTTAATAAAAAGTTTCGATTTCCATTTACTCTAAAACATATTTTTTTCAGGCAGGTTATAAGAGCCTAACTAAACCACTCATCAGTTTGGATAAACAAAACACGATGATATGTAGAAATTGTACGGCATGTGCCCACCTCGAAAAATTGAATATGGTTTTCGCAGGCACTTTAAATTATAACAGATTTCCCACTCAGGTGAAAGAAAAGATTAAAAGCAGTTGCGATAAAAATAGAAAATTGCCATTCTGTGAGCGTGCAGATAACACACTTACATGCATTCAGACAATAGTAGAGAACTACGAAATTAATATATCTAATAAATGCGCTGAAGATACGCACAACCCAGGTACATTCAAATCGTCCATGATCGACACAGAGCCCAACAACTATGAGCCTGAGAAGGCGTGCTTTTACCGCTGCACTTTTCTCGCGTCTGGAATAATGTCTGCGAAAAATGAGTTCAACACGAATGTTTATGTGCCCAAAAACACTGCGTACGATATCATGGGAAATGCAGAGGCCATTAAAACATGTCATAAGAATAACATACAGCCTGATGTCTGCGTTCAGGCAATTCAACGCAAAACGTGCATGGAACAGCATTTCAAAAGTAAAGTTCTAGCCCCTAATTATGATAGTAATAATAATATTAAAAAATCGCAACAACAAAAATTGTTGTAAACAAAAGTAATGGTATGGTAAACATAATACGAAAAATCAATTCAAAATAAACTTTCAACTATAAACCTCATTCCTTATACTACTCCCTCTCTTCTTTCATTAATTTCCACTCCAACGCTAGCATTTTGCAGATTGCCACGTCTTTTCAATCCATTCTTAAACATTCACTCAGTGTTTTGGTTGATAATAATGGACTGTATGGAAACACTTTTATACTTTTAGTATCATTATTGTATTATCAATTTACAATATTATTCTACCAATTTAAGGTTAGAGAATCTTAAATTGGTAAAATTATTATTGTATTTATAAATTTATAATATATAAATTTGTTAATACAATAATAATACTAAAAGTATTATATTTATACGACTTATATGCCGTGTTGCACGTATTTATTCCCATTAATATGGCCAGGATCTAAATATTAAACCAGTATTTTGTAACAGTTATTTGTAACCTATATTTCTATGTACGCATTTACTTAGTAACTGATAAACATAAGTAACTATACCTCTTCTAATACACATGCCCTAAATAGTATATTTTAGGGCATTTTCATTTCCTAAATTGCTGTCATCTAAGCTGTAAGAGTGCACCGGCGTGAATAAGTATATTTTATTCATTAATAATAATTAATATGCGATTCACATAAATTGCTATACTGGCTGTTGTTATTGTATAAATTCAGATTGCAAAATTGACATGCGGAAAGCGTATCGAGAGAAAAGTATGTATTATCTAATAATAACATAAAAACAAGACAATAAGTGATATTACAACTGAATTGAGTAGACCGAAGACAACTATTTTGTCTATTTAATAAAAATAGGCACAATGTAAACATTTTGAGAGAATATGTTTACATAAGCAGTACCAGTAGTAGTAATATATATATATATATATATATATATATATATATATATATATATATATATATATATATATATATATATATATATATTGTGTTTTATTTATTCACTCACTGGTCAAACATCAATTATGTACATCTCACATTTCTTACAACACCTACGTCTTACGTTAGAAGACATACGTGCGGTTTCTCCAACGAATCTTAACTACTTTAAGACCGTCTTAATAATATGACGGATTTTTGTTAGGTGCAACGCTTTAATTGCACCTAACAAAAATCGGATCTTAAAACGATAAGACGGTCTTACATTGTAAGTCTATGTAAGATCTACATATGTTTGGTGCAACAGATTAAAAATTTCAGACGTGGTTATATATAAGACGAGCTTATATAAGCTCGTCTTATATAAGCTCTTTGCAAGTGAATATCTTGTAAAATAATAGAGATAACATCTTAGCCTTTGAAAAATTGTATTCTATATACATATTTCTATAAGAAAGAGCAAGAACTCATCAAAAATCTATCACAGTTTATTACTTTTATTGAAGATATTCATTAGAAATCATATTTCTGGTATAGGTTTCACTTTGCAAGTGAATATCTTGTCAGATATTAGAGATAACATCTTAGCCTTTGAAAAATTGTATTCTATATACATATTTCTATAAAAAAGAGCTAGAACTCATCAAAAATCTATCACAGTTTATTATTTTTATTGAAGATATTAATTAGGAATCATATATCACATATAGGTTCAACTTTGTAAGTGCAAATCTTGTAAGATATTAGAGATAACATCTTAGCCTTTGAAACATTGTATTCTATATACATATTTCTATAAGAAAGAGCTAGAACTCATCAAAAATCTATCACAGTTTATTACTTTTATTGAAGATATTCATTAGAAATCATATTTCTGGTATAGGTTTCACTTTGCAAGTGAATATCTTGTCAGATATTAGAGATAACATCTTAGCCTTTGAAAAATTGTATTCTATATACATATTTCTATAAAAAAGAGCTAGAACTCATCAAAAATCTATCACAGTTTATTATTTTTATTGAAGATATTAATTAGGAATCATATATCACATATAGGTTCAACTTTGTAAGTGCAAATCTTGTAAGATATTAGAGATAACATCTTAGCCTTTGAAACATTGTATTCTATATACATATTTCTATAAGAAAGAGCTAGAACTAAAATCTATCACAGTTTATTACTTTTATTGAAGATATTCATTACAAATCATATTTCTGGTATAGGTTTTACTTTGCAAGTTAATATCTTGTAAGATAATAGAGATAACATCTTAGCCTTTGAAATTCTATATACATATTTCAAAGAGCTAGAATTTATCAAAAATCTATCACAGTTTATTATTTTTATTGAAGATATTAATTAGGAATCATATATCACATATAGGTTCAACTTTGTAAGTGCAAATCTTGTAAGATATTAGAGATAACATCTTAGCCTTTGAAACATTGTATTCTATATACATATTTCTATAAGAAAGAGCTAGAACTAAAATCTATCACAGTTTATTACTTTTATTGAAGATATTCATTAGAAATCATATTTCTGGTATAGGTTTTACTTTGCAAGTTAATATCTTGTAAGATAATAGAGATAACATCTTAGCGTTTGAAAAATTGTATTCTATATACATATTTCAAAGAGCTAGAATTTATCAAAAATCTATCACAGTTTATTATTTTTATTGAAGATATTAATTAGGAATCATATATCACATATAGGTTCAACTTTGTAAGTGAATATCTTGTAAGATATTAGAGATAACATCTTAGCCTTTGAAAAATTGTATTCTATATACATATTTCTATAAGAAAGAGCTAGAACTAAAATCTATCACAGTTTATTACTTTTATTGAAGATATTAATTAGAAATCATATTTCTGGTATAGGTTCCACTTTGCAAGTGAATATCTTGTAAGATATTAGAGATAACATCTTAGCCTTTGAAAAAATGTATTCTATATACATATTTCTATAAGAAAGAGCTAGAATTCATCAAAAATCTATCACAGTGTATTACTTTTATTGAAGATATTAATTAGAAATCATATTTCTGCTATAGGTTTCACTTTGCAAGTGAATATCTTGTAAGATATTAGAGATAACATCTTAGCCTTTGAAAAATTGTATTCTATATACATATTTTTATAAGAAAGAGCTAGAATTCATCAAAAGTCTATCACAGTTTATTACTTTTATTGAAGATATGAATTAGAAATCATATTTCTGGTATAGGTTTCACTCTGCAAGTGAATATCTTGTAAGATATTAGAGATAACATCTTAGCCTTTGAAAAATTGTATTCTATATACATATTTCTATAAGAAAAAGCTAGAATTCATCTAAAATATATCACAGTTTATTACTTTTATTGAAGATATTAATTAGAAATCATATTTCTGGTATAGGTTTTACTTTGCAAGTGAATATCTTGTAAGATATTAGAGATAACATCTTAGCCTTTGAAAAATTGTATTCTATATACATATTTCTATAAGATAGAGCTAGAATTCATCAAAAATCTATCACAGTTTATTACTTTTATTGAAGATATTAATTAGAAATCATATTTCTGGTATAGGTTTCACTTTGCAAGTGAATATCTTGTAAGATATTAGAGATAACATCTTAGCCTTTGAAAAATTGTATTCTATATACATATTTCTATAAGAAAGAGCTAGAACTCATCAAAAATCTATCACAGTTTATTACTTTTATTGAAGATATTAATTAGAAATCATATTTCTTGTATAGGTTTCACTTTGCAAGTGAATATCTTGTAAGATATTAGAGATAACATCTTAGCCTTTGAAAAAATGTATTCTATATAGATATTTCTATAAGAAAGAGCTAGAATTCATCAAAAATCTATTACAGTTTATTACTTATATTGAAGATATTAATTAGAAATCATATTTCTGGTATAGGTTTCACTTTGCAAGTGAATATCTTGTAAAATAATAGAGATAACATCTTAGCCTTTGAAAAATTGTATTCTATATACATATTTCTATAAGAAAGAGCTAGAACTCATCAAAAATCTATCACAATTTATTACTTTTATTGAAGATACTAATTAGAAATCATATTTCTGGTATAGGTTCCACTTTGCAAGTGAATATCTTGTAAGATATTAGAGATAACATCTTAGCCTTTGAAAAATTGTATTCTATATACATATTTCTATAAGAAAGAGCTAGAATTCATCAAATATCTATCACAGTTTATTACTTTTATTGAAGATATTAATTAGAAATCATATTTCTGGTATAGGTTCCACTTTGCAAGTGAATATATTGTAAGATATTAGAGATAACATCTTAGCCTTTGAAAAAATGTATTCTATATACATATTTCTATAAGAAAGAGCTAGAATTCATCAAAAATCTATCACAGTTTATTACTTTTATTGAAGATATTAATTAGAAATCATATTTCTTGTATAGGTTTCACTTTGCAAGTGAATATCTTGTAAGATATTAGAGATAACATCTTAGCCTTTGAAAAAATGTATTCTATATACATATTTCTATAAGAAAGAGCTAGAATTCATCTAAAATCTATCACAGTTTATTACTTCTATTCAAGATATTAATTAGAAATCATATTTCTGGTGTAGGTTTCACTTTGCAAGTGAATATCTTGTAAGATAATAGAGATAACATATTAGCCTTTGAAAAATTGTATTCTATATACATATTTCTATAAGAAAGAGCTAGAACTCATCAAAAATCTATCACAGTTTATTACTTTTATTGAAGATATTAATTAGAAATCATATTTCTGGTATAGGTTTCACTTTGCAAGTGAATATCTTGTAAGATATTAGAGATAACATCTTAGCCTTTAAAAAATTGTATTCTATATACATATTTCTATAAGAAAGAGCTAGAACTCATCAAAAATCTATCACAGTTTATTACTTTTATTGAAGATATTAATTAGAAATCATATTTCTGGTATAGGTTCCCCTTTGCAAGTGAATATCTTGTAAGATATTAGAGATAACATCTTAGCCTTTGAAAAATTGTATTCTATATACATATTTCTATAAGAAAGAGCTAGAACTCATCAAAAATCTATCACAGTTTATTACTTTTATTGAAGATATTAATTAGAAATAATATTTCTGGTATAGGTTTTACTTTGCAAGTGAATATCTTATAAGATATTAGAGATAACATCTTAGCCTTTGAAAAAATGTATTCTCTATACATATTTCTATAAGAAAGAGCTAGAATTCATCTAAAATCTATCACAGTTTATTACTTTTATTCAAGATATTAATTAGAAATCATATTTCTGGTGTAGGTTTCACTTTCCAAGTGAATATCTTGTAAGATAATAAAGATCACATTTTAGCCTTTGAAAAATTGTATTCTACATACATATTTCTATAAGAAAGAGCTAGAACTCATCAAAAATCTATCACAGTTTATTACTTTTATTGAAGATATTAATTAGAAATCATATTTCTGGTATAGGTTTCACTTTGCAAGTGAATATCTTGTAAGATATTACAGATAACATCTTAGCCTTTGAAAAATTGTATTCTATATACATATTTCTATAAGAAAGAGCTAGAATTCAACAAAAATCTATCACAGTTTATTTCTTTTATTGAAGATACTAATTAGAAATCATATTTCCGGTATAGGTTTTACTTTGCAAGTGAATATCTTGTAAGATATTAGAGATAACATCTTAGCCTTTGAAAAAATGTATTTTATATACATATTTCTATAAGAAAAAGCTAGAATTCATCAAAAATCTATCACAGTTTATTACTTTTATTGAAGATATTAATTAGAAATCATATTTCTGGTATAGGTTTCACTTTGCAAGTGAATATCGTGTAAGATATTAGAGATAACATCTTAGCCTTTGAAAAATTGTATTCTATATACATATTTCTATAAGAAAGAGCTAGAATTCATCAAAAATCTATCACAGTTTATTACTTTTATTGAAGATATTAATTAGAAATAATATTTCTGGTATAGGTTTTACTTTGCAAGTGAATATCTTATAAGATATTAGAGATAACATCTTAGCCTTTGAAAAATTGTATTCTATATACATATTTCTATAAGAAAGAGCTAGAATTCATCAAAAATCTATCACAGTTTATTACTTTTATTGAAGATATTAATTAGAAATCATATTTCTGGTATAGGTTTCACTTTGCAAGTGAATATCGTTTAAGATATTAGAGATAACATCTTAGCCTTTGAAAAATTGTATTCTATATACATATTTCTATAAGAAAGAGCTAGAATTCATCTAAAATCTATCACAGTTTATTACTTTTATTCAAGATATGAATTAGAAATCATATTTCTGGTGTAGGTTTCAATTTGCAAGTGAATATCTTGTAAGATAATAGAGATAACATCTTAGCCTTTGAAAAATTGTATTCTATATACATATTTCTATAAGAAAGAGCTAGAATTCATCAAAAATCTATCACAGTTTATTACTTTTATTGAAGATATTATTTAGAAATCATATTTCTGGTGTAGGTTTCACTTTGCAAGTGAATATCTTGTAAAATAATAGAGATAACATCTTAGCCTTTGAAAAATTGTATTCTATATATATATATTTCTATAAGAAAGAGCTAGAATTCATCCAAAATCTATCACAGTTTATTATTTTTATTGAAGATATTAATTAGAAATCATATTCCTTGTATAGGTTTCAATTTGCAAGTGAATATCTTGTAAGATAATAGAGATAACATTTTAGCCTTTGAAAAAATGTATTCTATATACATATTTCTATAAGAAAGAGCTAGAATTCATCTAAAATCTATCACAGTTTATTACCTTTATTCAAGATATTAATTAGAAATCATATTTCTGGTGTAGGTTTCACTTTGCAAGTGAATATCTTGTAAGATAATAGAGATAACATATTAGCCTTTGAAAAATTGTATTCTATATACATATTTCTATAAGAAAGAGCTAGAACTCATCAAAAATCTATCACAGTTTATTACTTTTATTGAAGATATTAATTAGAAATCATATTTCTGGTATAGGTTTCACTTTGCAAGTGAATATCTTGTAAGATATTAGAGATAACATCTTAGCCTTTGAAAAATTGTTTTCTATATACATATTTCTATAAGAAAGAGCTAGAATTCATCAAAAATCTATCACAGTTTATTATTTTTATTGAAGATATTAATTAGGAATCATATATCACATATAGGTTCAACTTTGTAAGTGCATATCTTGTAAGATATTAGAGATAACATCTTGGCCTTTAACAAATTGCATTCTATATACATATTTCAGCAAGAAACAGCTAGAATGCAATGTTCTAAGTAAGGTTTTTCTTTTTTATATTTTTATAATTAAAATAGTAATAGAAATGAGTAAGCTGCAATTTAAAAAAAAAATCACCTCCGATAATATATTAGCTATTAGCAACTTTTCACTTTTCAATCCACATTATTTTTTGAATTCTTCATACAAACCATACTAATTATAAACTAAAATCGTTTAATTTCAAGGCAACGGATACCAACGAGTTACATACGTCAACTCTTGATCACTCCAGTTTTTTTTTTGCCTTAATGACTTATCGGCCGCTCAGTAATTAGCTGTACGCAATAGTGCTGTGTTATTAAAATTAATATCATGCAAAACTCCGGTACGATATGGAATTTATTGACATCGTTTCGGGTCCATTCAAACGTTGTTTATTTACGTTGCGCAAGTATTGTGGGCCCGTTAACTTGTACACCCAATAAATTTCACTATGCTGTTTCGTAGACTGTCGTAATGGTATCCGCGATGCGTCAAATAGTTTTCATGGGAGTCCGCTGGTTTTTATGTAATTGCGGTTGTGTGTCATCGACCGCGACCTACCGCAACTAAAATGTCCTTGAATGCCTAAATTTATGGGCTAAATATTGTAATGATCAAATTATTACAATATTTAGCCCAAACAATTTTTTTTTAAATCAATATTGTGTGACTCAATTTGTAGTATCATTACAAATTGGGATTTTGTAAATGGTAATAGTAATAGATAACTAATTAAAATACAAATCAGTTTTATGAATTCTATTTGTAATATAATATTCTGTAACATAAATTTTGGTATGTATTAAGTATGAATAAAGTGTGTTAAGTATATGAATAAGTCTTGGTTTCCTAGGAAGCGGTGTCGATAAAAATGGCCGTATTTCACGTCATTTTGACGTCACGCATTTCTTTTATGTATATTTAAATAAATCTGGTAATCCAGAGATCGGTATACTACAAGGTATTGAGAAAATGTCATGAATTACAGTGGAATCTGCTGAGTTATTCAATTACCATGTACTTAAAACGTATTTTGTAATGGCGTCAAAAACGACCGTATTTATCGAGCTTCATCCTGTTAGACATAATGCCACAGGATAAGTGAAAAATAATATCACTATTTCAATCAACTTGAACTCTGTAACTACACTCATATCAGAAAGTTTCAATGATGCATTGAATACAAAAACATACAAATGAATAAATTAACACAGTTCGTAAGATTTAACATTTAAACCCGCATCCGATTCGATATATCCTTCAGTGTACCGCAATAGTCCCGTGCCACCTCATCAAGCAAAAAAATAATAATCTCCAAACGATTATTTCCCAATGCCTTACGCGCACGCTTATGTTCGCTTTCATTTTTTTTCGTATTAAATTTCGAAAATACATTTCAAGGGCGATTCGCGCGCTGACAATTATCTAATTGTCGCAATCGGTACACAGAAATTTTAAAACGTTCATAGAAGTTGCCATTAAGTAAATTGCTGCAATTTTTTTTTCGTAAGCAAATAAAAAACTCTCACGTTAATGACCATGATCGACATTTCAGATGTAACAGTCTGACTGGTAATTGTGTGTAAACAACAATAATTGTGATTAATCAATTCAGCATAAGCATGAGTTTTAGTTATGGGAAGAAAATGCCACAAAATAAAAACAGTTTAAAATGAACACGAGTGTATTTAAGAGTAATTTAGTATCAAAATGCATTAGTAAGATAGTCATTCTAATTATAATTATATTTATAATTAACAAGTGAATTATACTTCACTTTGCTAATAACGATGATAAAATATACTAATTATACTGCAATGCAGACTAAAGACACACAAGAAGACGACATTTGCTTCCTTTGTTTGATTATATTTTAATATTAGATAATCATTCTATGTCCGGTTAAACGTTAATTGACTAGTAACATCCTAAACAAATGAGCCTGTAGCTGCTCACAATCTGTATATCTTTATATCACGAATGATTACAAGGCTCTTAAATGAAGTTAGATTGGATAGCAGAAAACTGGTTATGAAACCCCTGCCTGGTGAGCAAGGGTTTCTTAGCCGGTTTTCTGTTATCAAATCACAAAATTCAAAAATTGTATTATGCAAGAAATCATTAATTGATGATTGGAAGATGGTTTTATTCTCATATGAAACGAGAATTAGCCTTAAATCTCATTAAGGACATGAGCATGTTTTTCGAAAACTGGAAGAGAGATTTACTAATTGTAATAACTCTTCAAGAGTCCTGTTTGCTGGTGGCTCTGTAATGTTTTGTGAACGCATATGTTTCGATGTCTGCATAGAGTTGTTCCCAATAATATGTATTGGGTCAATGAATGCGGATTATTATCTTGAACACATCGTTGTTGCCATTTACTCCTTTTGTGGGGCCGAATTTCTTGTTTATGCAGTATAATGTTCATGTGGCTAGGAAAGTCATTCGCTACTTAAATGCTGTTGCTATTCCGTTCATAGAACGTCAAGCCAATAGTCCTGAAGGGACCCAACAGAGCATATTTGGGACGATATTAACAAAAGGGTTCGACGTCGTACACCTCCACCTCCCAACCACAATCAACTGGTAGACGCAACAATACAAGAATGGGAAAATAATCCTCAAGATGTCATTTAAAATTTTATCTTCAGTATACAAAAAAATTTGTTCACAGACAAACAGACAGACAAACACACATGCACACAGATATCGTGTTTGTTTCGACTATTTTAGACATAAAATGTAACGAAATTTATTATTTTATCTTTTTAAAAAGACTCCAGTATACAAAGAATTTTGTTCACAGATAGACAAACAGACAGACAGACATACATACACACAGACATCGTGTTTGTTTCGACTATTTTAGACATAAAATGTAACGAATTTTTTAAATTTTTTTTTACAAAGACGCGTGGAACAGTAATTAGGAGAGACTTTAAAGTGTCTTTATGCTAAAAATATTTTTCATATTATATATTTTATATTTAATTATATATATTTTATATATATTCTTTGACACAGCTCTATTATTTACATAGTGATAATAGAGCTGTGTCAATATTTTTCTGCAATATATCTTAAAAAGTAAATTGATTAATTACTTGCAACTGAACAGCAGGCGGCAAATTAATTTCCAGTATTACATTAATAACATAATTATGTCTATAAAAAGTATAATGATATTTACTACATAACACATGGTGACCGTTTTATTACTAACTCTGAACTTGAATAATTTGTGACTACCGCAATAAACGTTTATAGAAATTGCTTTATAAAAATTTCCGAGTCAGTTTTTTTCATCTTCTGTGAACGCAATTGAGAAATACATGTGTGCAGGTTTTTGCGAATACATCGACTTCTAAAAACCACACGTGTGTGATCATTAATTTATCAAACTGTTATAATTAATGCTGAACTTATATAATAACAGTTGCTAAAGTATGGAAAATTACGTTTTAATTAAACGACAAACACAAAATACTCGCACATGCGAATTAATTTTTATTTTCAAAATAGAATTTTTTTCTTGATGCTATTATTTTGAAACAAATAGTGAGTGAAATTAAAATTAAAATTAAATATCTGCTGTGGGCACCACACAACCTTCTGAATTACATGACTTATTAAAGTTTATATAACATTTCCAACATTTCCAACATATTCAACTTTTTCTGCTTTTTAATTTTTTTTGGGCAGTTTTGACTTTTTAAACTTTATTGTCTAGTAAATTGTCTAGTGAATTTACTAGACAATAAAGTTAAAAATCACTTAAGCCGCACATAAAATAGCACAAGATATCACTGTTCTAGATTCTACAATGCCTACCGGACAGCATAAAAATGGTAAACAAAAAACTATACAAACTTGATAGGAATAAAACGATTTTTTGCTGTAAATTGTCTAGTGAATTTACTAAACAATAAAGTTAAAAATCACTTAAGCCGCGCAGAAAATAGCACAAGATATCACTGTTCTAGATTCTACAATGCACTACCGGACAGCATAAAAATACTAAACAAAAAACTATACAAACTTGAAAGGATAAATAAAACGATTTTTGCTTTGTTTTTTTTATCACACTTCATCTGAGGAGCTCGAAAATGGCTTAGCTTAGTCTAAACTAGTTGCAAAGTGTAGCTGAAGTATGATAGAAAAAACAAAGTAAAAAATCATTTTATTTATCCTATAAAATGAATTATCACAAAGTAGACGCCTTAACAAACCAATATTTATTCATTAATTTGTTTTGAAAAAAACCCTGATTGCTAAAGCATATAATTCTACTGATGAGTACGTAAATTGTATTGGCCAGGACTTAGAACTCACTAATACTGATTCGCAACCATGTAAATGATTATAATCTTGGCTAGGTATTTTTTTTGTACATTTATTTAATTATAAGTTGAATAACTTTAATAATACATGTATCCATATTTTCCTGCTTTTACGTATTTTTATTGTGTAAATGTGTATTTTGTTTTGATTCTCATATTATATTGACTTTTTGAAATGATAACACTAATAAACGATTATTATTATTATTACTATTGACATATTTTGAAATTTCTTTTACATTTTTGACTTTTTCTTTTGACCTTTTTGACATTTTTGGCTTCTATGACATTTTTGATTTCTTTGATATTGTTTTTTTAACATATTAGATATTTTTTTAAAACTTTTTTGATATTCTTGACATTTTTAAAAAATATTTTTGCCTTCTTTTACATCTTTGATTTCTTTTATATTGTCGACTTTTGACATTTTTGGCATATTATCCTTTTTTGGCATTTTTGACTTTTTCTTTGACATTTTGACTGTTTCTTTGACATTTTTGACTTTTTTTATATTTTTTTTAAACTTTTCTTTTACTTTTTTAGACTCATTTTGGACCTCTTGACATTTTTTACGTTTTCTTTGACATTTTCATTTTCATTACTGTATTTAACTATTTTCGCTAATTCCCCGTGCGATTTACGTATAGTCCATTAAACACCGATGACGTATTATGCGCCGCACATCTGTTGATCGTGATTCACTCGCTGTTAGTGGACCGATGGTTCTCAATTTTTTACTGGATCGTGCCAGATTGTGTCCGCAGAAAATGGTCAAATTTGGTCGCAATATGTTGCGCTGTTTTCACTGAATTTTGTTCACAGACAGACAGACCGACAGACAGACATAAACACAGACATCGTAAAAATTTGTTGCTTTCACTGAACACAGACCGACAGACAGACAGACAGACAGACAGACATACACACAGACATCGTAAAAATCGGGTTAGTTTCGACTATTTTAGGCATAATACGTAACGAAATTTATTTATATTCTTTTGCTAAATTGTTCACGGCAACTATACCTTCCTTTTAGTGTAGGTTTTTTTTTCGGAAAATTATCGCATATTTTCACAATCTTAACGTAAACACGTTTTCGGCAAAACAATACCTTCTTTATACAGCAGTAGCTGTTTCACTCACTATTTGTTTTACAATAATAGCATCAAAAAATATATCTGGTGTAGGCACCACACTATTTTCCGAATTACATGACCCATTTTTTTTTTATTTTTGATATTTTCAACTTCAACTTTACACAGTTTCACACATTTTGTCATGTTTTCTTACATTTTCCCACATTTACCAGCATTTTCACACAGTTTCTCACATTTTCCCACATTTTCTCTCATATGCCAATATTATCCCACATTTTCCAGCATTTTACACAGTTCCTCACATTTTGCCACGTTCTCTCACATTTTCCAGCACTTTTACACAGTTTCTCACATTTTGCCACCCTTTCCCACATTTTCTCACACTTTCTCACATGTTCCCGTGTTTTTTCACATTCTCACATATTCATTAAATGTTAAATGTTAAATGTAGTACATTCGACCATTTTAGGCATAAAATGTAACGAAAATTGTTTTTCCTAAATTGTTCGCGACATTAATACCTCCCTTCTAGTGTAATTTTTTTCCGGGAAGTTATCGCATATTTCCACAATACTATCACTTATTAAGCAATGGGTGAGGAAGGCGACGTGGAATGTGCTGCATGAATGTACGGGGCGGGACTGGGAAGACAAGAAGACGTTGCTAAGGAGGCGACTCAAGTATATAATGATCGTAGGGAGGGTCTAGTACATTACAGAGTCAGAGTATGAGAGTGATAGATTTTGATCATCCACTGGCAGTGATGGTGAGAGGAAGGGAGAAGAAAACGTAGGACTATAAGAAGGGCAGCCAAGATTTGCTTGAAGTGAACCGGAAATGACAATCTATGAACAAAGTAAGGACGTAAAATGGGAGTAGGTGCACTAAGTGTGGCAATTGGAGACGGTACTGGTGCCAGTGTTGGTGAAGAAGATAAATTTCAGCCAGAAGGGTGGCCGGTTTAATAAAGAGTATAGGTGAAAGAAGACAATATAGCGGAACGAGATAGCAGAATGAAGAAATGGGGCACGGAAGTTGGAAAGGGCTATCCATGGGAAGTGGGATTTTTAGAGTGTGTGTGAGAGGAAAATTGAAGACGGAAAAGAAGGTAAAATTGTAGCGGAGTAGGAGTTATGGAAGCGAAAGGTTTAAATGAACGTGTCTTCTGGTAGAGTGGGAGAAGAGATACAGACAGCTGGCAGGGATGAAATAAGTTGCAGTGGTATCGGCAGATGGCGTTAAACTTTCCCTCTAGAGGGACGTTTTAACGTCAACTGATAGAAACAGGTTTAAATGAACATATCTCCTGGTCGAGTGGGAGAAGAGATGCAGACAGCTGGCAGGGATAAAAGAAGTAGCAGTGGTATCGCCAGATGGCGTTAAACTTTCCGTCTAGAGGGAAGTTTTAACGTCAACTGATAGAAACAGATTTAAATGAACATATCTCCAGGTAGAGTGGGAGAAGAGATGTAGACAGCTGACAGGGATGAAAGAAGTAGCAGTGGTATCGCCAGACGGCGTTAAACTTTCCCTCTAGATAGAAGTTTTCACGTCAACTGACAGAAACAGGTTTAAATGAACATATCTCCTGGTCAAGTGGGAGAAGAGATGCAGACAGCTGGCAGGGATAAAAGAAGTAGCAGTGGTATCGCCAGATGGCGTTAAACTTTCCCCCTAGAGGGAAGTTTTAACGTCAACTGACAGAAACAGGTTTAAATAAACATATCTCCTGGTAGAGTGGGAGAAGAGATGCAGACAGCTGGCAGGGATTAAAGAAGTAGCAGTGGTGTCCCCAGATAGCGTAAAACTTTCCCCCTAGAGGGAAGTTTTAACGTCAACTGACAGAAACAGGTTTAAATAAACATATCTCCTGGTAGAGTGGGAGAAGAGATGCAGACAGCTGGCAGGGATTAAAGAAGTAGCAGTGGTGTCCCCAGATAGCGTAAAACTTTCTCTCTAGAGGGAAGTTTTAACGTCATGTGACAGAAACAGGTTTAAATGAACATATCTCCTGGTAGAGTGGGAGAAGAGATGCAAACAGCTGGCAGGGACAAAAGAAGTAGCAGTGGTATCGCCAGATGGCGTTAAACTTTCCGTGTAGAGGGAAGTTTTAACGTCAACTGACAGAAACAGGTTTAAATGAACATATCTCCAGGTAGAGTGGGAGAAGAGATGTAGACAGCTGGCAGGGATGAAAGAAGTAGCAGTGGTATCGCCAGACGGCGTTAAACTTTCCCTCTAGATAGAAGTTTTCACGTCAACTGATAGAAACAGGTTTAAATGAACATATCTCCTGGTCAAGTGGGAGAAGAGATGCAGACAACTGGCAGGGATAAAAGAAGTAGCAGTGGTATCGCCAGATGGCGTTAAACTTTCCGTGTAGAGGGAAGTTTTAACGTCAACTGACAGAAACAGGTTTAAATGAACATATCTCCAGGTAGAGTGGGGGAAGCGATGCAGACAGCTGGCAGGGATGAAAGAAGTAGCAGTGGTGTCCCCAGATAGCATTAAACTTTCCCTCTAGAGGGAAGTTTTAACGTCATGTGACAGAAACAGGTTTAAATGAACTTATCTCCTGGTAGAGTGGAAGAAGAGATGCAGACAGCTGGCAGAGATGAAAAAGTAGCAGTGGTGTCGCTAGATGGCGTAAAACTTTTCGTCCAGAGGCAAAGTTTAACGCCACTTGGCAGCAAACGGTTTAAATGAACGTATCTCCTGGTAGAGTGGAAGAAGAGATGCAGACAGTAGTAGGGATGAAAAAAGTAGCAGTGGTGTCGCTAGATGCCGTAAAACTTTTCCTCTAGAGTGAAAGTTTAACGCCACCTGGCAGTAAAAGGTTTAAATGAACATATCTTCTGGTAGAGTGGGAGACGACATTCAGACAACTGGCAGAGATGATGGAAGTAGCCAGCAGGCGTAAAACTATCCCTCTAGAGGGAAAGTTTAACGCCATATGGCAGCAATAGGTTTGAATGAGCGTATCTCCTGGTAGAGTGGGAGAAGAGATGCAGACAGCTGGCAGGAATTAAAGAAGTAGCAGTGGTGTCGCCAGAGGCGTTAAACTTTTCGTCTAGAGAGAAAGTTTTTAATTTTTTTTGATTTTATATAACTCGACATAATGTGTGAATTCATCCTCACTAGCTAATTGATACAGATGAGATCTAACAAGATCGAAATGTGGATAAGTAGATTGCTAAGATGTAGATTCACACTTATACAGG
Organism: Lordithon lunulatus; assembly: GCA_963942505.1. NCBI lineage: Eukaryota > Metazoa > Arthropoda > Insecta > Coleoptera > Staphylinidae > Lordithon > Lordithon lunulatus. The sequence continues at coordinate 39,481,082 of OZ012671.1, forward strand.
TTGATCTACTAGCTCTATGACAAACTCTGACAGGTGAAAGTTCGATAACTAACATATATTTGAAACCAAGGTTGTCATGAAATTATATACATTATAAAAAAGAAACTAAAACGAATCGGAACTATGTTCATATAACATTTTTTTCTCTTAAAATCACATGAGCTTACAGAGTTTGTCATAGAGCTAGTATATAAAAAGTAAACGAGTGTTTTCTTTAAAAAAAATCTAGAATTAGAGTAGCTGTAATACAGTACATAGTTCTTTTTGTTTATTTTAATATTAAAAAACAATTTCTTATGATTAGTATAACAACTACAGTATGTGCAATAAAATATTTAAATCTTAAATGTTTATTTAATTAAAACAGTCAACATCAAAGTTGTTTTTTAATTAACTTATATGTGTAAACGATACTATAAATTGCGGAATATAATGTTTGTCCATTTAATTAAAACTGTATGGAAATGTCATAAACATAACTTTTCGGTCGACGTTGTGTGTGCGTGCGCTCGATTTTATCATATCGTTAATAAAATGTCAACGTGGCATTTTCGTAGAGAACGTATGGAATTTGTATAATGTAATAGATAATAAGATGTTTCATAAGAGATATGTATGTAAGGATTATTCATTAATATCTTAAATAGCCTGTTGTCGAATGTTTCCTTCTAAAAACAGTAGCCGCGAACCAATTTCCTTCAAGCCGTGTTGTTAGTTATCGTGGGCCTGCGAGGCAATGGAGGAGCAGTGTCGTGAACGATACCCACGAGACACCCGGCGACGTTTCGTAGTATCTAGCCTTGCTCGCCATTTATAGTCTCACGAGTTCACGGGAACTAAACATCAACTCCTACCGAGCCTGAGATGGAGGCTGGGTAGGTGTTGGTGTTAATGTTGAGGCGGTTCGTGGCTCAGTGGTCTAAGGCACTGGTTTGAAGCCATTGCGTACGGAACGTTGGTGGTTCAAATCCACTTCTAGCCACAAAGAATTTACCCAGCTAGCATATCATGAGGCGCTTTCGTTTAGCATGGTTTATCATTGCTAGTACCGTCTTGCGATCATGTGTCGCCGGTTGTAAGGGCCGACGTAGAATTATGCGCATCGAAAGCGGCAAATAGAACAGTAAACCCGTACCAGCCCAGAGTGATAAACGAAAGGCACTATGGATATTGTATTAGGCACAATAGGTCCGTGAAGGGCCGCAGTGCACACAGCCCAGGGGCGGGGGCTGTACTCACCGTACATGTTTAGTTCCCGTAAACTCGTGGGACTATAAATGGAACCAACAAGGAATAAAAAGATAAAACCAAAACCCGTGGGACACTTACAGAACAAACCACTGCTCTCTGGCTATGTATATTCAAATTATCTCTTCCATCTGTTGTTAATGTCACTCCTAAGTAATTGTACTGGTTCGTAAACTTGATTACATTCTAGTCTTAATTTTTTAGTCATACTATAATACTCGGTATTAGATGGAATATAGTAGAAATCGGTACAACTTGTAACGCCACGGTGCTGACCTTTTATATTTAATTTAAGTAATTTAAAATAGCTCTAAATTCATTACTAGTGTAGTGTTTTTCATAAATAATTCATGCGGAAATAAACATTTCGATACGAATTTAACCATATCCTTCAGTTTAATGATGAAGGCTATAAACAACTAAAAATTACATTGATTACGTTTAATAAAAATTATAGTAACAATCATCATTCACATGCAAAATCCACATTACTCCAGTATTATATATATAGGTACTTAAATTTCATCAGTATGTATCAAAATAGTGATGAAAGTATTTATAATATTATACATGTGTATTATTCCTGCACTGGTAAGTATTGATTGAATAAAAATGTATGGGGTCGGTATGGATTTGTAAATGGATCGATAACAATATTTCATTATACTGTAGAATTATTGAGATCATAGAGTTATGGTAGTTAGTAGTCGATTTTTGCTGATTCACGTAATAATAATAATAATAATAATAATATTATGCCTGAACCTGGCTAGGGCAGAGGGAGTGGTTATGTATAATGTTACTTTGTAATTTTTGCTGCGTGTTATTTTTATTTCTATTTGTATTTTTATTTGTATGTATTTTTGTTGGGGTTGGGTATATTAAAGAGTATTTTTGTGAGGAAAATGCCAATAAAGGTTCTTTTTTTATTTCTGAAACTGACCCGCTATCGGATACTATATGTTATACAGTAACAATTAAATACACATCTTCTTTACTAAAGAATTTTTTTTTCAGGAAGGTTATAAATGGTTAGTAATAAAACCTGTTAATACTGATAAAGCGAACACGTTAATGTGCAGGAATTGTACGGCATGTGCCCACCTCGAAAAACTAAATATGGTGTTTGCAGGCACTATAAATTTTAACAGGTTTCCCTATCAGGTGAAAGAACTGATTAAAAACAAATGCGATCAAAATAGAAACTTGAAATTCTGTGAGCGTGCAGAAAGCACAAGCGAATGCATTAATAGAATAGTACACAGCTATGAAACTAAGATATCTACAAAATGTGCTGAAGAAACACATATCCCAGCTACATTCAAACCAGCCATGATAGACAGAGAGCCTAACAACTATGAGTATGAGAAGGCGTGCTATTACCGCTGCACCTTCATCAAGTCGGGACTGATGACTGATACAAATAATGAACTGGACATGAACATTTATGTGCCAAAAAACCCAGCGTACGATATCATGGAAAATGCAGAGGCGATTAAAACTTGTCATAGGAATAATAAACAGGAGGATGGCTGTATTCAAGCAATTAAACGCAAAGAGTGCATGGAGAAGCATTTCAAGCGTAAAGTACTAAGCCCTAATTATGATAGTATGAATAAAATTCCCCAGAAAGCACCAAAAAGAAATGTCTACTGAACCAAAATTATTTTATTGTAAACATATAATAAATAACAATATGTAATCAGTCTACTTACTATACAAGTATTATTATTATTGTGGCGGAGAATGATTTTTAAACAAAAAAATTAATTTAATTAGTCAATTAATTTGATGGATTATACTACATATCAGATGTATTATTATAAAATTTTCACGGGAGCTGGGGTTCGCTATTGTATAAAAAAATAAGGAAATCGTTTGTTCCTTATTTGGTCGTCATCTACATACACACACACACACACACACATACCTTCTTTAAGGCGAATCTCGGAAGACGGAAATACGGTTCAATATTGACCTAATCGCGCGGACTTTTCTAGTCAACAGTTTATAATTTTCTGAAAATATTTTTGGATAATTCACAAGTCTAAGGATGATTTGATACTTTGTTAGGACGAAAATGTTATTTTTTTGTCTCGAAATAGTTGTAAAAAATATGCAAAAGTAGTCAATATTTGCTTCAGAAAAGTATATATTTACTACGATTTGTAATCAAAATTCAAAAGAAATTCCTCCAAGAGATTGTAGTTTCATATTTCAAGTTTTGATAAATACAATTTGATGATGCTTAAGTACAGTAGTATAATGTATAGTCATCCGCGCAATTTATCATAAAATGCTCCATTATTTCGAAATAAATTTATTTCTCGGTGCACACCCTCCGGTTTTTCCTGGGGCGACGGCTTGTACACCCCGCAAAAAAGTAGAAGCAATTTCGTTAATCTCACTATGCGTTTTTGGGATAGATTTTGAGCTGGAATCCTCGACCGACATTTTCGAAGATTCGCCTTAATAAGGCACCTTACACGGTCAATAATACTTAAAATATTTCATTATTCTAAAATATTGACATAATTACTGATCATGTAAGGTATAGTAATGATGAAATAAAGAGAATACTGATATGTATCTGGATAATTTATTACTTGATAAATATTGAAGGAGGATTCGAGCAAATACTGACAGTACTAGGAATGACAGTATTATTGACCGTGTAATGTGCATTTACAGCAGTGCTATATTTACACAATACTATAAAAGGAAAATATTTAGTGATGGAGAATTAAAAAAAAAGAAGCATGATTAATAGGATAGATTTTTTACTTTGTTTTATCCTTTAAAATAAATAATCACAAAGTAGACGCCTTAACAATCCAATATTTGCATGATTAATATGTGCACTATTTCACCGTGAGGATTTTGAAAACAAAAACAAGATTATCCAAAGAATAAAACATCTACTATTGTCAAAAATATGCTGTAAAAGCAAAACTTGGATGTACGTTCTTCTGAATTAGTTACTTTCTGTCTTGATGAACGCACAGACATAATGGGCCAATTGTGTGGTGCCCATATTTTATTTAAAATATCATATTTTTCCATAATTTTCGTGAAACACTCTGTATACTGTAAATTTTCACACTTTCTCCGTAATGCGTTAACAGGAAAAAATATAAATTCGTTATATACATACCGAAGTGACATGGGAACAAGTAATATTTTCATTTTAGGTTTCCTGCTTTATGATTCCAAATCAAGCCGCAATTAATTAAACAGGTTTCAAATATAAATGTACAGATGTGTTATACGTACATAAGCATCACATGCATTATTTTAATTTAAAGATGTTAGCTTCCATTAGAGATGTTTCCGCCTTATCCAGATAAACTGCTTTTTTTCATGGTACATTTATGGTTTCGTTGGACAGGTTCCGTCTTACATAATAGTTAGTTATATATCTATCATAACAGTCTAGTAATTCGAGATCGCAAAACAGTTTGATATAATACTCTAAAGGTCTGATGACAATGGTAATGACAAATTTGGTTAATTCATAAATATAGGGTCCTTCACACAATAAACTCAATGATTATACAGGATGGTACAGTTTTGCCGAGTTGTCAATTACTCTGTAATTTCAAATGGAATGGATACTTTTTTGTTAGTGGGTCTTATAGACATAGAGTTCATCTTTAATTTTTTTTTTAATACATCCCTATACCTAAAATCACTAATGACGAAGATAAATAAAGGTAAATATTAAGTAGCCATGCTATAATAAAAAAGTAATCAAGTAGGCCGTGCCCAGCTGGTCTCTTTAAAATGAATTGCAACTGAAAAATATTTCCCACATTCTCCCAGGATACATATCATGTCGCACCTCTCGTTTAATTCGTACGATTTCATTGTAGACGTTTTGTGGAACTAAAATTAATCCAGTACTTGTAAACAAATAACAAAATACCCTCCACAGCCAACTTTTATACTTTCAGTTACAATTCATTTTAAAGAAACCAGCTGGGTATGGCCTACTTGATCACTTTTTATTGTAGCATGGCTTCTTAAATAGCGATTATAAATATTTATATCTATTTATCTTCGTTATTAGTGAGTTTAGGTGTAGAGAAGTATTAATAAAAAAGAAAGATAAACTCAATTCATAAATATAGGGTCCTTCACACAATAAACTCAATGATTATGCAGGATGGTGAAGTTTTGCCGAGCTATCAATTACTCTGTAATTTCAAATGGAATAGGTACTTTTTTGTTAGTGGGTCTTATAGACACCCACTAACAAAAAAATGTGTTTTGTTTTAAATTCAAACCTTTAAACATCTCGAAATGTCAAATATATGATTTAGATCACTTTCATAATCACCGACACATATTTTAAATCTAGATATTCAAGTTACAATTGAATTGTTTTGAAAATGAGAAGATTTTGCGTTTGATATCCACGTAAACCAACGTGCACAGTTACAGACTTAAAATCAGTTTATTCATAAATAAAAATGTAACTGCGTACGTCGATTTACATAAATACCAAACG